>OY723405.1:26310004-27689496 GCA_963210345.1 Inga oerstediana | reverse complement strand
TTAAATTTTTTTTAATATTTAATACTTATCGACACTGCAGTACATTACAACCGGTCTAGAAAATATTATGTAGATTGTGTGAAAGCATGGCCGGTGTTAAATTATATCAATATTTATAAAAATGTTACCAGTCATATTTTTTAAACTGTCTCTACCTATAGAGGTCTAGATGTGATAGTCATATAAGCCTTTTTTTTCCTAGTTGTGTTTATAAGATTTTATATATAAAGACGGATGCAGTAATTTGAAATGCGTGTTCCTAGCTACCTCGTGATTTTGGGTAACTTGAGCTGACTGGATAGCTCGCCACTGTAGTCATTATTATGATCTGCAAGGTTTGAGGTTATTGAGGTGTAAATTCTATTTATTGATTCTGCAATATAATGCTCTTTCGTGGCAATGCTATGGTCATTCGTACTATGCCTCAAATAATGATACTTCTCAAACAATGCAAGAGCTTGAGTTGGAGAAAAAAATAAGTGCAACCAATAGGAATAATTTTAAAAAATTACCACCTTTAGTTCAAAATATAAGTTTTAAATAACTCAATCGCACAACTCAAAAAATTGGTTAAAATTGATTAAAGATAATAAATATATAAAGTATGTAAATTATTTTTCTAAAATACCTATATTTATGGAGGGAGTGAGTGAAAAAAGATATGTGGGAAAATGAGTAGCAAAAAGAGATGGGTGAGGCATATTATCATTGCTGTCAAGCTCGTAAGTTGACTCTCTGAGTTTAACGTTTTTATCATTTCAACTTATAAAATTGTGTCATTTTTATTTTTTATTATTTAATTATATACTTTTAATACATATTTATTAATAAAAGTAAACTCTTATGTGTTTACTATTCAAATTTACATTCTTGTTACAATTTTAATTAAATTTATAAGTTTGACAACCTTGTATATAATTAATTAGAGGTTAAAAATTAAAAAAAAAAGGATTAAAGGGCTAGAAAAATCCAAATTAAGACCTATAAAAGGAAGCCAAGCCCTTAAAAATTTTGAAGCTTAATTTTGAGCCATAGGGAGTATAAATTGAAAATTATCACTTTGGTCCTTATGATAATTCCATTTTAAATAACTAATTCTCACATATTAATAGTGGACGGTTAAGTTATTAAATATGTTTCTAATTGATAAATTTTTTCATATTTACCCTTATTAAAATTTCATATATCTCTACATTTACAAATCATGCTCATCTCTCTCTTCTTTTTCCAATGAGAATTAAATAGGGGTAAAATTAAAAAACAATCATTAATAACCTCTAAGTAGGGTTGCTCAAAGACCATACCAGATCGAGTTTAACCTCAACCCGAGGTCTAGTCCTAAATCAGACTGGACTCAAAATTATGGTCTGTGGTCTGATCTAGTCCGAGAGAAACTCGATGCCAGACCAAATCGGGTTTGGTCTCTCAGGCTGGAGACCAGACCCTTTTTTTGGCAAAAAAATAAAAGGGAAAATCATACACATATCCAACGAGACCCAAAAAAAAAGCAATTAGATCTCAATAAACTATTTATATCTTATCAATAAAAAAGACTTAGGAGAAATAATCAAATCAATACCTTACAGCAACATATCTAAATCTAAATAGAATACATGATTCTTAGAAGAATATAAAGGTGAAAAATTTAAAAAGAAAAAGAAAAAAAATGCCAAAGGAGAGCTTGCTGTGTAGCCGCCTTGGTGGATTTGGGCAATAAACTTTTGCCTAGCAATGAAGGATAGTAGTGAAGCTTGGCAAAGGAGGAGGCCGATGTTGATTCTAGTGTACGGAAGAAGCCGAGGCCGACAGAGAAGGCGGCTAAGAATTCTGGAGAGAGAAGGTAGGGAAAAGTCATGACCTCCTATTTAACCCGCTAGTGCAAAAATCACTTTTTAGACCGGTTCTAGAACAAGTCTAGATACATTCGGTCTGAAAAGTCTGATACTTTTTAGACTTTTTTAGACTAGTTGTACAATCGGTCTAAAAATTGTGATTTTTTAGACCGGTTCACAAAGATGAAGTATAAAAAGCGTGAGTTTTTATACCGATTCATAAAGGTAAGGTCTAAAAAGTGAATTTCTTAGACCATTTTTTAGACCGGTTGTAGTTAGAACCGGTCTAAAAAGTCACTTTTTAGACCGGTTCTAACTGCAACCGGTCTAAAAAGTAATATTTTAAAAAATAAATAAATGGGGCCTTTTTTTGTATTGAAGATTATTTTTAAAAATAAGCTTCAATACAAAAAAAAATGTCTCATAATTTTTATCATCACATAAATTTTGGGTGAATGGTCAATAATTTCTGCCAACTATCATAATGCAATTTAAGATAGTATGCAACTAAACTTGTAAAACAAAATTTACAAGGTCATAATGACATGGACATAAACCTAGCAATTGGTTTAAATTAAAATACTTACAAGTGTATAAAAATAATTTATAAACACAACTATTGCAGATCTTTCACATGAGAGTTACATATCATGCTAAAACAGCAAACACATGTAGTACAAATTGCACAATACAGTAATATACTAAATCCAGGAAAAGTGCAAGTTTGCACACCTCTAATATAAAACCGATCACATATATGTCTCGATGAATAATGGTCTCCAGTTCTAGTGACATAGTTATCCTCAAAGGCAAGATGTTGAACCCAGCTTTCAGAGATTGCTTAACTCTGCTCGTTAATACACATCAAAATAATAGTTAAGCAAAGGTAGTCTCAACATAAGAAAAGGGAAAAAAATGCATACAAGTGTTAAAAAAGATCATGGAGTATAATACTTAGTATGTTTGGAATATTAAAGTAAATTGGGCATTGGACCAGATAATACTTATGGTTGCAATTAACATTGATTATGAGGAACCTTGTGGTACTTAATCAATATGATATAGAGTTAAGAGGATCATTCAATAAAGAATTTATATAAAAGTAAAACAGTATTTTATACACACTATTTCCAAATAGACACAGTATTTTATACACACTATAACCACTCATTTTGAAAAATAGAAAAAGAAGAATGATGACACTGTCCAATTTGCAAGTGTCAAATTCAAAGCAATTTCAAGTAAGCATCCAATATAGACATTTATATTCACCAAGTGAAGATACAAACACTTTCAAAACTTAATATAAATATTAAAAGTGGCAAAAAGTGGCACATGAAGAAGGCACTTCAACGACATAATGTTCATAACCAAAAGACAACTTGCCTTGAAGACTTATCCTCTATTGAAAGTCTACCTACACTACAGAAGGAAAACTAATACGTTCTTTTTTAAAAAAACAAAAGAAAAGGAAAAGATCGACTTGATAAGAGAGTGATCACATGCGCCCAAAAGAGATGAATGTGCATATCAAATCAAATAGTACCTATAAGTTGTTGAATGCCATACACCCACTGTACCATCCTCTGATCCAGTAACAACTATGGGAAGATCAGAATGAAATCATACAGCAGATACATTGTGCGGGCAACCTTATAGACTCTGGACACAAATTTTAGTCTAGTAGTCCCATACCTGTTTTATAGACTTTATCAATGAAAATATTTCCTATTAAAAATAGAGAAATTAGAAAATGAATGGCAAAAATGAATATGAGAAAATATGTACCTGGTAACTCAATGGCCTCAAATGACTTTGCCATTGTCTGAAATAGCAGTAAAGACATTTCTTTTGAGTGCAGGTTTCACAAGAAATCCCCATGGAAATTGGTATACATCCATTCATAGAAGACAGGCTAGTGACTAACTTCAACATATATAGAGGAGAAACTTAAAAATTGAAAACTGAAATCTTTCAAATGCCAATTGGTAAATTCATATGGCACACATCAGAAACCATACAAACACATAATTTCATGGAAAATTCACAACCCACTTCAATCCAAATAATCACTTGAAGGTCCCTTTTTATTCATTTGTTTTTATCAATATTATTATAACACACTGCATGCAGTATAAATATACAGTAATGACAATAAGTTTGTTGATTATGTTTGACACATTGAATCAAACTCCATCATAATTCATTCAAGATGTTAATTCAGTATTGTAGAATCAACTCCGAATGTCAAGGGAAGGCATGTATGTACATATGACATAGGCTATAAATGGGGCTAGTTTGCCTATCCCCAAAGTGACCATCATAATAATGAAACTCTATTTTTAAATGTCAATTTATATAAACAGTACAACAAACACAAACCACATATTATTATAAACATTAGTGCATGTTAGAAGAACCATTCTATTCATTAAAGGAAAGTGAATTCATCTTGTAAGTAAATGTAAATCATGAAACTGATTAAAGGCAAAACATTTAGTACAGTGCCATATCGTGATTTGAAGTAATACATCCACCGTTAGAACCCAAACATGAGTTAATGTAGATTTCGCTGCAAGTTTGCATTGGAATAACAAAAAAACCAAATAAACTAGGGAATAATTAACAAGAAGATCAGAAAATATCAAATCGAAGCGAATTCGCTCTAGATGTAGGGTGTTCAGAAATTCAGAATGCAGAAGAGCCTGCAAAAGAATAGATCAAAGAAAAAGTTCACCATATTTACATATTAGAGAGTAACTAGCTCCGGAAGCAAAGAAATTTTCAGATATTAGAAACCAAAGAAACTAACTTTTGGCTGATTGACTGTTATCAACAAAAGAAGGAAGAATTACTTAGGAACAAAAATAGAGAAAAATGTAAATTAGGTAAAAAGGAAAGAAAAGAGCAAGAGTCGGCCCCTAGGAAACAAAGGAATGAAACCGAAGACAAAAACAAAAATACAAAAAAGCAACGCATAACAATTACATAGAAGGAATTTTGCTGAGCAGGTCAGAGCATGCGGTGATTCAGAGTCGGAGTATGTTCCCAGGTAGCTCAGGACACAGTAGTGAAGATCAGAACAAGCAAGGTCGTTGCTGTAACGAAGATGCGAATATCAAAGAGCTAGATCACCGCATAAGAAATCGATTGAATTTTTAGGGATTTGAGTTCTCTAATGACTGGTTAGAGATTGGAGTTCTAATAGAACAGGTGTTTTGAACATGAGTTCTAAGTATGAAAAATTTTACATCAACTGTGTAATCGGAGCACGCCAATGTAGACATGCGAGGACTATCGAGGAGCGACATGGGAAGGAGGCTGAGGAGCGAGGCGCGACAAAGGAGGTGAGAAGAAACTCAGAGTAAATCGTGCGATAGTGAGATAGGGGATATTTTTAGAGTGGTTATCTTATGCGTCAAATCTAAAAAAATACATATTTTAGACCAGTTATTTTAAATATCAGCTCTTTAAAGGGAAAAAAATATTATTTTTTTAATTCTGTATCTTTTAGATGGTTATAAGAAATAACTGATCTAAAATGTTTTATCTTTTAGACCGGTTATTAGTAAAAACCGGTCTAAAAAGTTTCAAAATTTTTTAATTTTAATTCTTTTTATCTTTTTAGACCGGTTGTTTGGATAACCGGTCTAAATAATATCTTTTAGACCGTATATTTTAGGAACTAATCTCAAAAGTTCTTTATAATTACAAAACTGCCACCGATCATACATTTTAGACCTTATCCGTAATAACCAGTCTAAATGTTACGATCTAAAAGAATTATTTTCTACTAGTGACCTAATCTAAAATATTAAATAAATATATAAAAAAATAAGAAAGAAAGACATCGGGTTGGACTAGACTGGACTAGTTAGGCTTAATGCTCAGCCCAAAACCCGGTCTGACCCGGTGACCTCGTCCGATCAGGTCAGTCTAGTTGTCTTATCTGGCTACTTTTCCTTCCTTTGGGTTGGACTGGACCAAACCGGGTCAGCACGAGTCAGATTGGACTTCGGGTTTTATGCTCATCCCTATCTCTAAGGATATTTATATCTAAGACAAAAAATTCATCTATAAGTAGACTTATAATAAGGACAAGAGTGATACATACAATTATCAATAAGCTATTAGTTGATGTGATAAACGGCCTCACCCTTATAAAGAAGAAAACACAAGTTTGAATATAAGAGAATGCACTTATTGAGAGAAGTGAAAATCATTTACCCTCTAAACCTAGAAAGGAAAACCCTTAATCAAATTTTTTTTTTTTAAAAAAAAGAGAGTGGTACATACAATCAAAACCAAAGCAAACTTGTTAACTAACTCCTCCATCTAGGGCAGGATAAAAAGTAATACCTTTAAAATCTTGTTTACTACTTCTTTCGATCTTTTTTTTTTTTTTGAATGAAACTTCTTTCGATCTTTAATATAAGAGTTACTTTTTTTTTCAAAAATATTAAGGAAACTAAATGAATTATTTATATGTATAGCAGTAAACCTTATTGGAACATTAACCAAGTCATAACAATGGGCTCCCTGGTTTTGACTTTTGCAGCCGGAACGAGGGAGATTTGATTTTTGGGCCTTCTCTATGAAGGTTAAGCCCATGATTATGGCATAAACCACCAACAATGCAAATGTCGTCGTTTTTCCGTCGGCTGTTGCGGGTACTTGCTTTCTCTTTGATTCTTCAAGCTGGGAAGTTCCCACGGCAAGCTTCAGAATGCCACAGCAGAGTTCGAGGGATTTAACTGCAAATTGGGTGAGTTTCTTAGCGCCATTCATAATAACTCCTCGGACGAGTAGGATCCAACTTGATATCCTCCATCATAGTGCTTCCCACATTTTCAATTCCTTTTCTTCAGCTTTGACATTGTATGAATCAAATCATGGAAAACGAATGCTAGGAGGAAACGAATCATTCACTGTTTCATATCTCATGAGTTCGCTGGGCTTATCCCACAAAGTAGCTACTGAAGCATCCAAAAAGGTTCATTTGAAAGACCCCAATAAACACAATTCTCAGATACCCAGATATCTACTGTTGTGAAAATGTATCCACGAGTGCTTTTGGCTAAACCTGAGAAGACCCTCTTGCCCAGGCTAAGGTTTCTCCACTCAATTGGGTTTTCAAGTTCCGAACTCCAAGATCTCATTTCAAACTAGGGTCTCCTCATGTTGAGCTTAGAACAAAGAATAATCCCTTGTTATGAGGCCTTTCAGAGTTTTCTTGATGACGATAAGGAAGCAAAAATAGCTTCAAAACGCTTAAGGTGTGTCTGTGCCCGCAAGGCCGAGGGGAATATATCTCAAAATACAAAGGTTTTGAGAGACATTGGAGTGCCCCTATTGTCTGTCTCTCTTCTGGTGACTAAATTTATAGATTCAGCATTTATGGATCATGCAAAGTTTGTTGAATGTCAAGTTGGCTAAGGAAGCAGGAGTTGATCCTTCCAAATCTTTGTTCATTAATGTTGTTTCTGTTTTATCTCAGTCAAAGAAATCTACATGGCAGTCCAAACTGGATATCTTCAAGAGGTATGGTTGGACCAGAGATGTCACTCTTTCGGCCTTTAGCAAACGTCCACAATGCTTGATGCTGTCTGAGGAGAATATCACGAAGTCAATGTCATTTTTTGTGGATGAAGTGGGTATGCCATTGAAAATTATAGCTAGACGCCCACATTTACTTCTTTATAGTTTAGAGCAGAGGATTCTTCCTCCATAGGAGCAGAGGATTTTTCCTCCATACTCATTAATTAAAGCTTTGAAAATGAAAGGTTTGCTAGAGAGAAACATCTCGTTCTGTTCCTTCGATAGTTATAGTGAGAAAAAGTTTCTTGAGAAATTTGTGAACAGATTTCACGAAATTGTTCCTGAGCTATTGAACATCTATAAAGGTTCCTCATGACCTTTACCCCAAGTTCAGTGATATGTAGTTTATTGGAGGTTATGATTGTGAATTTTAAGACTTCCAATTATTTTTGGTAACTTACAATTTGTAGGACTCACATGTGAAGGCTATCGATCAATTTTTTGTTCATCATAATTGAAGCGTAAGCCTTCTAGTTAAACATATAATTCTATAATACATTTTGCTGGTACATCAAACATGCAAAATTTTGCTGTCATTTGGGGTTCTAATGTATACATTCATTTCTTTGATGAAGATGTTGACTGCAAAATTTTGTTTCAAAGGAAGATGGTGCATACCAGCTGGATATTTTCCCCATAATCAACCTGCTCACTTTGAGTTTAATATTTTCCGGGGTTTATGCACCATTTTTGTAGAATCTTGGTAGTTTTGATATTAAAATAACAATGTTATTATTATCCTAAAGATAGATTATATCCAATATTATAAGAAAAGATATGTTAGATTATATCCGATCTTATAGGAGAAGATATGTTAGATATTATTATCATAATTAATTAGCTAAAATCAGCTGATTTGATTGGCCCTCCTATTTGTATATATATTGACGGCATACTACCGGAATAAAGCATTGGAAACAATTCTTCATCTCTGAATTCTACATGGTATCAGTGCACGTCGGAGAATTCAGAGTCGATGTCCAATCACCAAACGTAAGATCGATCCGCTCCTGATCAGTTTACACCCGTCCACCGCTCGTTGCGACGTCGCTGTCAACCACGTCGCCCTTGTGTCTGCACACAGATGCAATTATCGCGTCGCCAGAATTCATCGCGCCACTACTGTCTCTTTGCCCGAATCTTCGTTCAATAATTCACACATACCCGACTCGACACAACAAACTTTTTTCTTTAGTCCCTTCACAAACTTTTGAAATTTCTTAGTTTAGTCCCTGGTCGAAATGCAGGACGAGAAAAGCTCGATAGACCGAGGAGGAGGCACCACGACTAAGACAGGGGGAACCATAGAGTAATTTTGGGAACGGAGATGTGAGGAAGAGAGACCACCGTCACCTTCCTCCTCCGCTGATCCACCATCGTTGGCGTCTTCTCACTACAGCGGGAGAAAGAGCTCGATTGGGGAACACAGGGCTGGGAAGCCACGATACCTTGTGGAGAGGGAGAGAGAGGTGATCAGAGATGGGAGAAGCTAAAATCACCACCATAATCATCTCACCATCGCCGACCTCTGTCTTTCTTCACAGAGCCGTGACTGTGAGAGGTGTGTGTGGCCGTGACTTCGAACCAGAGGGCGAATTGGAATCAGAGCTTTGCCCTTCACTCAACACCACCGTCACCTCCGACCATGGCCTCCTTTTATTCTAGATTCACCCTTTTCTTATTTTCCATTCCCGATTCTTCTTCCTCCATTTTCTCCACCTCCACCAATAGCACCTTTACATTCTCTATCAAATTCGTTCCTGTATTGATCTGTAATGGGTTTGGTGATCTTTAATCAAGCTGTGGTTGCTGTTAAGCTCATAAATGGTTGATTTCTCTTTGAGTCTTGGTGGTAGAGAAAATGGCTAGAGCTTCAATGTGCTACAAATTAGAGTTCATTAGTTTTCCATTAGCTTACTTCATGTATTATTATGTTCTCTTTGAATTGATTTTGTATTGGTATATGTTTGTAAGATTTATATGAGTGATTATTTGTCTATGATATATTACTTTTGTGTTGAATTTTGTATTAGTGCACTTGGATTTTGTGTTGAACTTATTTCCTTTTGAATTAATGACATTATGCATTTTATGGATTACTGCTATGTATGATGGATTTATTTCAAATTGAGTGTCGCAATTGTGCTCTCATCCAAGAGGAAACAAATACATTAAAATGATTTTCAAACACACATAAAGTGATTTTTAACAATTTATATAAGAGATGACTATAAATGTAATTGTAAGATTAGTCAATAATTAAGTACATTGGACCAAATGCGATTGCTTAGGGCTTTCAATTTGACTTGACGCAAAATTAACTCCTAAATCATTTTAAAAAGCTAGGAAAGCCACCAACTTTGCTACCAAGATTCATTTCATCATTCATATTTTTAAACTCATCAATTCCATTCATTCATTCACCATTTTTATAAAAGTACCAAAAATCTTTAATTAAATTGCATTATTCTTTTAGTTATTAATTCAAAAAACCAAAACTGTAATGACCACTCTTAATTACCATATAACTAATCTTCAAACCAAGTAAAGCATTAAGTATTACATAATACAATATATTAAAGGGCTCCGCCCACAATACAAATCGCAGTATGTAGCAGAGTATTTAACATATGCAACATATACCAAAAAGGCCCTTAAGTTTGGCAATATATATTATGCTATGTAACTAAATGAGACATATGATTGGTATCAAATCACGTCTTGTTCGCCTTCCCTTTGATAGCACCACCTGAACTCTGACCTGAAAAATTATAAATAATGATGGAATGAGTCACATAGACCCAGTAGCCACAATTCCATTTTGACAAGTATGCAAGGAATGATTACAAAATAGTTAAGTGGGCAAAATATATGTTTATATAACATAAAGTCTATTCTTCCAAAAACATTAGTATTTCAATAGAATAATTCAATATGCATAAAACTCCCTCAACCATCCTTATAACCTCCTTAACTGCTGACAGAACTATAACATATAATAGGATTAGTCTCTTTGACAAGACTGCACCAAGCTCTCCAATAATAAAGTGTAGCCTGACCAAAGGCTACAGAATTCATATTAGACCATGGGTTCCCTTTCCGTCGAAAAAGAAAAGATGTCACTTATCCCTTAAGCTGACCCTTAACCTGGCCAAAGGAAAGGGTGATACCAAGAGCCCTAAGAATGCCAAAATCATCCATTGTGCGCACAGTAACAGCTATACCACATGGTACAAAAGAATCAAACCTCTCCTCAATCACAACTCAACCCATTCAACATCTCAACATCACAAACTTCAATATCAATAATTTATTCATATATTCCTTATTTAATGCTATGCATCATCAATCATTCAAATAAATCATTCAGGCCCACTTAACTAACGAGTTTACTAAAAAAAATAATTCATACTGTCATTGTACATTTTTCATATATAAAATACTATAACATATTTATAGCAATTAAAAAAACCAACATACACCTATAATCATCTCAAAAAGCATACAAGATAAATTACAAAGTGGTTACCTCAAATTCTTGACACAACTAAACTTAAGAGAATTTAACTCCAAAAAGATAAATTCAAATTCACTTTACAATAAATATATATATTTATATGTTAATAAAATTTATAATAATTGTTAACTAAGACAAAAGAGAAAATAATAACCCCCATAATTGGCTCAATCTTCTTGAAAAATAACACAATTTATATGTTCCTCAAATTCCATTTAAATCAAAATTCCTAAAACTTCTTAACTTTATTTCACTCAATAAAATCTTTAATAATATAATTTTCTAATTCTAATATCAAATCATAACTTATAATTTCACATAACTCAAAATCTACAAAACTAATCCAATTAAAATTTCAATGATACTTCCAATAACCCAAATAAATTGTTTAATCCAAATTTAATATGTCAAAAGCATCCCTAAAGTATAATTTATGATCTGTTTAAGAAGAAATTAATTATAAAATCATAAACAACCGAATGATAAATTTAAACAGATTAAAATCAACTATTATTTATTTTTTACATATTTATAGCCATCTTTTTTAAAAATTCAAAATTCTCCTAAAATTCTAACCCCAAAATTATCACTAATCAGTATAATATTACCACTAATAGAAAGATAAAAATATATAGAACAACTTTTATGAAAAAAGTTTGATAAGAAAAAGTGATTTTAAATATCAAAATTATCTGATAAATTTAAAACCTTACCTGTTGAAATTACAGCATACGCTCGCACTCTCGTGAAGCATAAAATTAAAGTGTGGGGGAAAGGGGTATTAATAATACCCTCCTCCACCGACACTTCTTTTCCAAATGGGCCACTAACTTTTTTTTTAAAAAAGGTTGTTGATAGTTTGCCCCCTCCCTTTTTATTATTTTATCTTACAAAAACCCCTCATTCCCCTGGTTTCATTTCTTTTTCACGGTATTTAGATTAGTTAGAAATCAATAAAAGATTCCTCATGATAATATATTTGCCTATATGCATTTTTTTGTTAATTTTTTATTGTGGACCCCAAGGCATTATGACAAAGGTCTTCATCTATTACCATGAAGCTTCCTCCACGTCTACTGGGTTCTCATATTCATGCTTAGCCGAACTCCATGCTTCAATGGTTCTCCTTGTTGCTGGGAAGCTCACTAGTGAAAACTAAAGAGAATGGGCTCAATCTATGCTGATAGCTCTCGATGGTAAGGCAAACTTGAATTTCTAACAGGTGAAATCAAGCCACCTCCATTGTCAGGCATCAAGGCATTCAAAATATGAAAATCAGAAAACTAATTAGTTTCTTCCTAGCTAGTCAATGCTATGCCTTCATCAATTAAGAAGAGCTTCATGTTTCTCCCTTTAGCTCGAGAAATTTGGGAAGCAGTTCAAGAAGCATATAGTGACACAAGAAATCAATCTCATATCTTTGATATCAAGGCAAAATTGTGGCAGGTAAGATAGGTCCACAAATCTCTTAATTATTATTATCTTCAAAAATTAGCTCTTTAGCCGGAATTGGATGCAATTAAAAATAAGGTCCATCATTGTCATGTTGATACTGCTAAAGATCATAAAGAGAAGGAAGAGGAAAGAGTCTTTGAATTACTTTCTGGTCTTAATGTGACCTATGATGACACACAAGCAAGAATCCTCAGTCAGGAACCCCTAAATTTAGTACGTGAAACTTACTCTATTTTGTGTAATGAAGAGGGCAGACATAAATCCATGCTCCATAGCAATCTTGCTGCTATTACTCCTCCTTTTGAGACTTCAGCCCTTACTACTTATTCCATGGAATCCAAAAATACCAAAGGCTATCCCTTTTGTGACTATTGTAAGAAGCAAGGACCCACTAAGAATACATCTTGGGATCTACATGGCAAACCAGCTAATTAGAAGCCAAGAAAATGGTGAGGAAAAGGTTATGTTGCTTAAACTTCTAGGAGTGTTGAAACTCCTCCTCAAGGTGATCAACTGTGTAAGATTCTGGAAATGCTGATAGCATTACATAATACAAAATAGCCAACTAATACGATTGTTAGTAAAGCTAACAAAACAGCATAATTCACCTTCATCGACCCTAAAGCTCTTCGTTGCATCTTCCTTGGTTACTCAAGTTCCTAAAAAGGATACCAATGTTATGACCTTGACTCCAAACACCTCTAAACTACATGTAATGTTACCTTCCATGAAACTTAACCTTATTACACCTTGTCTGCAATTCAGGGGGAGAGATAATGAATCACTAACATTACCACCTCCATAAAATGACCTAATCTTTATTGATTATATCCCTAGCCAAATAGAGCATAACCTTGGTAACTCTGATAATTCTGATAATCTTAAAAATGTGCCTGAGGAGGGAGGAGAGACTGTCCAAGGGGGAGACACAAAGAAATGGGCTAAGACTTATATATGACGACACAAGACAAGTAATGACCCTCAGATTATTAGCACTTACCAATAATCAAAACCAGTGGCAGGTCAGGAAGAAGCAGTGGTGATGGAAACTTCTTATCTTGATTTGTCTATTATAGTACGAAAGAAACCTAGATCGTGTACTCAACATCCTATTGAGAAGTTTGTCTCCTATAAGGCCCTTTCCTCAAATTATTGTGCCTTTGTTTACCATCTTGATAACATCAGGTACCAAATAGTATTGATGAAGCTATGGCTATACCCGAGTGGGGGCAAGCAATTATAGAAGAAATGGAAGCACTTAATCGTAATGGCACGTAGGATATAGCAGATTTGCCCTGAGGGAAGAAGTCCATGGGTTGTAAATGGGTATTCACTCTAAAGTATAGAGCCGAAGGAAGCCTTGAAAAAAACAAAGTGAGACTAATTGCAAAAGGTTTCACACAAATTTATGGAGAGGATTATACTGAAACATTTGCACTAGTAGCAAAACTTAATATGATCAGAATACTCCTATCTCTTGAGGTCAATCTAGATTGGGAGTTACACCAGTTGGACATAAATAATGCCCTCATCAATAGAGAATTCAAGGAAGTAGTGTATATGAAACTACCTCCAAGGTTTCCAAGGAAAAGAGTTGGTCAAGTCTGCAAACTAAAATGATTATTATATGGACTGAAACAGTCACCACAAGCATGGTTTGATAGATTCCCTCGAGTTCTGAAGAGACAAGGATATACCCAAAGGCAGAGCGATCATACTTTGTTCTTCAAACACCATAAAGGCAAGGTAGCTTCTACTAGCATTATATATCAGTGATATCATCATCACACGTGATGATGACATCGAGATTGACCAGATCAAGAAAGCTCTTGCTCGAGAATTTCATATTAAAGATATCGAGAAATGAAGTACTTTATTGAAATGGAGGTTGCCCGGTCAAAAGGAGGAATCCATATCTCTCAAAGAAAGTATATCCTAGATCTTCTAAAGGAAATAAGAATGCTAGGTTGTAAGCCTAGACACACACATATACGAGTTAATAAAATTGGTGTAGAAGAGGACCTTGGCAAGGCTGTAGACATGGGAAATTATCAAAGAATGGTTGACAAGCTAATTTACCTCTCCCACACTAGACCAAACATTGCATTTGTGGTTAGTACGGTTAGCCAACATTCACATGATCCTAAACAAAAGCATATAAATGAAGTTTACAAGATTCTTCGCTGCTTGAAGGGATCTCTAAGTCGCAGTCTATGTTTCAAGAAAATTGATAGGAGGAATGTTGAGTTGTTTACAGATGTCAATTGGGTAGGTGATCAAGATGACAAAAAGTCAACATCTGGATACTGTATATACGTGTGGGTTAACTTGGTAATATGGACGAGTAAAAAGCAAAGTGTGATTACAAGAAGTAGTGTTAAGACTGAATATAGGGCCATTGCATTGGGCATCTGTGAGGGCATATGGCTAAAACGAATCCTTGAGGAACTGTGACTGAGCAAAAATCTACCAATCAAATTATACTATGACAACATGGCAGCAATCAATATCTCTCACCCAATCCTGTAAACATGATAGAACCAAACATGTTGAAATAGACAGATATTTCATTAGAAAAAAGATCAATGAAGGCATAGTCCAATTAAGATATATACCCTCCAGGGAGCAAACTACTGATATTCTTACTAAAGGGTTGACTAAGGACAAGTTTGAGTATTTTGTTGGCAAGTTGGATATGCTTGATGTCTATAGTCCAACTTGAGAGGGAGTATAGAATCTCGGTAGTTTAGATATTAAAATACCAATATTATTATTATCCTAAAGATAGATTATATCCAATATTATAGGAAAAGATATGTTAGATTGTATCCAATATTATAGAAAAGATATATTAGATATCATCATCATCATCTGTAATTAGCTAAAATCAACTGATCTGATTGGGTCTCCAACGGCCCTCCTACTTGTATATATATTGGCGGCATACTGACCAGAATAAAGCATTGGAAACAATTCTTCATCTCTGAATTGTACAATTTTAAATTATTTAAGCAATTGTTTCTGGAGATGAAAGAACAGTACAGGATAGCAGTGGCCAATTATGGTATTTGCATGTATATATGTGTGTGGATGTGCGTTCTGTATGTGTCTTATCCTTGGGGCAGGAGGATAGTTTTCACCACCCTCCATCCACTTGAGCTTGTCTTGGCCATGGCTAAACGCTTCCACTAAAACCAAAACAAGCTTATACTGTAAGGAAATTACTTAGCTTGCTATAAGGAGGCCTAATGTAGACTTAAGCTTCTTCTTTGCTCATCTTTATGTTACTCTTATTAGCACACATGCATGAAGATTCCAGCCTCACTAGTACTTCAGCAATTTATGGAGCACTACGGTAATGTTGATTTCTTATACTTGTGGTTGGTAACTTGAATTTTGAAATGCATGTTTGATATAGCTTAACTCGTGATTTCCTGTAACTTGAGCTAATTGGATAGCTTGCCAATGTAATCATTTGTGATCCGGACGGTTTGAGGTAATTGAGGTGTAAATTCTATTTATTGATTCTGTAATGCTCTTTCATAACATGCCTCCAACAATGATAGTATCTTTAAAATCATGTTTAATCAGGTGACGACTCTAATTCTGATAAGGGGCATGAGGCATTAGAAAACCTAATCTCCTTAAGTTTTCAGTTTAGCTACTTTTGTAACATTTAGAATGTTATTTTGTCATTGTTACCAACCATGCATATGTAAATGCCAAGTATAGGGTTGTGACTTATAATACTTGTGGTGCAATTCCAATGCATATATGGAACATTGCGTTTCCGTGTTGTTGAATTTCCAATGGCATAAATTAGTGAGTAAGTGTGTGTGTGTGTGTGTGTGTGTGTGTGTGTGTGTGTGTGTGTGTGAATTTGCATATATTTTGATGGACTGTTTCATATTGATTATGCTTTTGGGAATTAGACTTTGCCTTATGGATGCACGGTAGTAGCTCATTGTGGATTTGTATTGGTAATTTGAGTTGTGTTAGGCTTAATAGGTCATAAATGGTCAAATTTTGTAGTTGTTGTTTAGGGCTTCAATTATGCCATTGCTGTGACCATTGTATCACTTGAATTTTGTGAGTATAGGCTTCATGATAATAATTAAAAAAATTGTTGATGTGGATTTTAGAGGTTAGTTTGGGCTTTTTTTTAAAAAAAAGGCCTTGTTGGGCTTGGGTTGATAATCTTAAGGGATTGATTTTTGGTCCATACTTGAGTTCTTTTTTTATATATAAAAAGGAAAATATTATTTTTTTTTGGTTCAAAAAAAGGAAAATATTATTAAGTAAAAGGATAAAAGGATTAGCTTAAAGTACAGAATAAGAGCAAGGACAAAAACCTAATGAGGAAACTACCATACTATAAGACTTCAGCATAGATATAACATCCTGCCAAACTATGTTTTGTGAAAGAGAAGCCAAAATAGCCCTTGAGTTAGAAAGAAAGAGTGATGAAGGACTTTAAATCTAATGCAGATTATATTAGACTCAGGTAGATCTAAACTATAAATCCAACTCAATGCAGCTCTTAGACAAAGAATGTGGAAAGCTTTTGGTTGTATCTTTCAAAGATATTATTATACCATGGTAAAAAGAGTCTTTGTTATGTTTGTTTTCCTTTGCTAGAATGATAGCCCAATCATCTGGAAGTGAATTAGAATGAAGAATTGTAGGAGTGGATTCCATTCTAGGA
Source organism: Inga oerstediana (assembly GCA_963210345.1). Lineage (NCBI taxonomy): Eukaryota > Viridiplantae > Streptophyta > Magnoliopsida > Fabales > Fabaceae > Inga > Inga oerstediana. Next base: position 27,672,389 of record OY723405.1, on the reverse strand, counting down.
CTATTACCTTGAGGCAAAGAAATTGACCATAAAAACTTCCAGAACAGATCAATATTCCCACTATTCGGGAGAAATGTTTGGAGACACAATTTGAAACCATGTTACACAGAATAGCCAAGAGGTTTGTTCCCACAAAGTAGATCCCAATTAAATATGGTGTGCAATAGGAGGTCAGTTACACAAAGATGATCCCTTTGTGAAGCTGTATCATGCTGCATGGGCCACCAACAGGAGTGGTTGAGGGGAATAATAACAGAACCATTACCAATTGACCATTTTATTAATTGACTAACTACCAGGTGAGAGTTTTCCCCAATTCATTTCCCAATCTAAGGTAGTGCAATTTTTTTTTTCTGGAAAATTAATCTTTTGGTCCCTACAATTTTGACTTGATTATAACTCAGTTTCCACACTTTAACGCAGTGTAATTTAGTCCTTATAATTTTGACTCGGTTGTAACTCAAACCCTTAAGTTTGACTCACTGCAAATCAGTCCCTATAATTTTAACCATTTTATAATACATTCCTTGTATTTTAGAAGAAAGGTCAGGGATTGAATTATAAAATGTTTAAAGTATAGGGACTGAGTTGCAGAGAGCTAAACTTGAGGGATTGAGTTGCAACCGAATTAAAACTATAAAGACTGAGTTACACCTAGTCAAAGTGTAGGGACTAAGTTCCAACTTAGTTAGAATTATAGAGACTAAGAGATTAAATTCCACATCCCCCCTTGTTTTTTTTAACCAAAGGTTGCTTTTACATATCAATGTATTTAGTCTTTTAAAGGTAGTGGCCATAAGGGATGAAGAATCACAGCATATATGATTGGCCAAAGATGCTGGGCCAGCAGTGCCTCATTAAAACATTTAGCTGGCCACAATCCAAGAGTCCTCCATTGTCAACTGAATTAAACCAGAGATTCTTCGCCAACGAGGTTTGGTACAGTTGGTTAAGGTATTGTCACCCTGATTACAAGAGAGTATGTTCGAACCCTCTGATCGATGGGGAGATCTCGTTGGTGGGCGATCTTGTAAGTCCCTCGTAAATGCTCAAAGAGCCCTGGGGCCGTGCCCTGGCCTTGGTAGGGGATTGGTGCCGAACCTACCTAAACTTTTCAATATAAAAAAAAACAAGAGATTATTCTAAGGAAGGTTCATTCTACTTCTATCACTATATGAGGCCCAAAAAAAATTAATATAGAGCATATCAATTCCATCACAAATATGAATAGTGAATTTGATTATAACCTCTCAATAGTATTATCTCCTAAATTATTTGTACGGGCTTGAAGACTAATAAGGGATTTGATTATAAACTCTTGTATGAAGGAATAATTATCTTGAATTAACTTGAGTATAATACCGTATCATCATTGTTTTTAAAAATAGAAATAGTTTTTTTTCTTAAAAAACGTAAATAAAAAACCTTATAAAATATAACATTCCCTCAATCATACCAAAACATACACCTCAATAGCCTTGGGGATCCAAGTTTTATAGGGACATTATAATCTTCAAAATTTTGGACTCTTTTTTTAGCCATAAAAAAATTTTCGATTCAAGTCTTACAACTAATGCACATATGGGGATTGAAGGACCATGATGAGACACCAATTGGAAATGCAAGTTAATAATATGTGATAATGACAATGACCAATGTAGAGGTGGGTAAAGTCCAACCCGCTAGAGTAGGCTCATGCTAGCCCGCCCTTTAACAAACACTTATAACCGAGTAATAGGAATCATCCACAAACTAGAAGTTAAAACTTGAACAAGGATTGAAGGATCGTGATGAGACACCAATTGTATATGCAAGTTAATAATATGTGATAACGATAATGACCAATGTAGAGGTGGTAAAATGGGTTGGGCTAGCGGATCCAACCCGCTAGGGTGGGCTCATGCCAGCTTGCCCTTTCGGGCTGACCCCCTCTTTTTTTTTTTTTTAGTTGTTTAGTTTTTTTAATAAAATAAATCCAAATTACCTTATCGCCTTTTTTTTTATGTTGTACTTAATTAATTCCTCATACTTTTTATTTGACACTTTATTTTCATATTATATTTATTTATTCTATTATTATTAAATTTAAAAGAGATGTGTTTATATGTTTTTATTATGTGAATATATGAAAAAAAAAAAAGGAAAATAAGAATGAAATTGGCTTCCTAACACAAATGTATAAAAGAAAAAAAAAGTGTGATGTAAGTGGATAAAAGAGAAAGAGGGTGAGAATAAAAAAAAAGAGGTGGATATGCCAGCCCGTGAAGGGGCGGGTTACACCAGCCCACCCCCGTCAGACCTGCAACTCGCTTGTGGGCTAGCCCGTTTTACCGGTACTAGACCAAAATGTGTAGAACCAACTTCATGTTGGTATACCATTGGGACTACCCCAACTTCAAGTCAATCATTACATGTCCTCGCAAGAGAAATCGTCACGAATAACCATTTCGGAGTCTTTAAAGTTTCAAGGTAGAATAACAGTGAGGTCTTGAGGACTAAACAAAATATCAATAAAGCCCTTGTAAAAAGAAATAATAACTCGTTAAACGTGTTTTTACAATATGTTGAGTCATTTTTTTAATGTTTTGACTTTTCATAGGGACTTTACTAATATTTTATTTGGTTTTTGGGACCTCACTACCATTCTCCCAAATTTTAATCTGACTCATAACTGCAATTATGAGTTTAAATTTTATTGATGTGAAAACTTTGTTAGTGTAAGATCCCTAAATATTTTTATAAGTGTTTTTTGAGTTTAGAGGCATGTCCTAATGTAGAGGTGGTAATATGGTCCGGCCCAATGGGTTCGGGCTAACCCGCTACGGGTTGGGACCATATGAGTTTGGGCCCAAAAAGACTGCATCAATATGGGTTGGCTACCCATAACCGCTGGGGTTGGCAGGTTGGGTGAGCCAACCCATATATTTTTTTAATAATATACTAAGATAAATTCTACACACCTAAACTATAACAAAATTAAAAATACATTACAAATCAAACATTCATCATAAGTCCACACATAAGAAAATAAATATAAATATATATATATATATATATATATATGGGCCGGCCCTTAGTCTCTTACCTCTTGCCTCTTGGAAAAAAAAATATGGGCTGGGTTGGACGGTGGACTGGACTGAATGGTAGAGTACTGGACTAGGCCTTGGCTCTTAGAGTTTTACCTCTTGGCTCTTGGTTTATATATGAAAAAATATATAGGTTGGCCCGTCAATCCGGTGGTCCAACCCATCATGGGTTGAGATCATATGGGTTTGGGCCTAAAAGAACTACTCCCAAATGGTCTCAGATTTTCAGAACTCAACCCTTTATGGATTTGGACCATATGGGTTTGGTCCAATCTCAACCCATATTACCAGCTCTATCTTGAAGCTGGTGACAACTAATTCCTTATTTGCGAAAAAAAAGAGCATTTAAATATTGTTGACCTTCTCTGCTTGGATGGGCTGAAAAATTAGGAGGGAAGAAAATGAGGGGAGGGAAAATGGAAAGAAGAGAAAATTGGAGAGAAAATATCATCACATCTTTTGCTTGGATGGACCAGCAAAAATAGGGAGGGAGGAAAATAAGCAAATATCTAAAAGACTAAAACATCCTCATCCTTATATCAAAATGTATCATGTTTAAAATCAAATCAAATATCACAATAATTTAAAATCAAAATATTTAGCGAGGAGAATTTACTCAAAAGTCAAAATGATAGTATTAAATTTCAAGGATAGATTTTAAGAAAAAAATAATATCAAGCCATGATTTTAAGAAAAAAATAATGTGATAAAGTAAGAATAAATAAATATGTTGAAATTAATTTCTAAGAAAATATTTATTTATATATTATAGGAGATTGCTTAAATACTTTTTCGCCTAATATATGATTTTATGAGCCAAATAGAATTTATTAAAATAAGTTAAAAAAAGAGGAAAAGAGCTATGAGAAAAACTTAGATTAAAATTTATAAAAAACAATGGGAGCAATAGATGGACGAGATGTGGCACAACACATCAATCATTTTGGATAATTAAAAGCCTACATCCAGACGTCCTCTATTTTATTATTCACTTTGGTTCTCTAGAGATGATGACGTGACGCTGTGAGATCGAGGGATGAAAATGGTAATGGAGTTTTCTCCTCCAAATCTCTCCAAATTTGGGGAGAAGAGTTGGGCAGAAAATGGGGTGTGCCCCACATCTCATTTTTCTTCCCTCTCATTTTTCTTCCCTTTATCCAAACAATAGAAAACCCCCCTCCCCCATTTGCCTCTTCAGTTTTCCTTCCTCCCTCATTTTCCTTCTATCCAAGAAGGGGTTAATCTCCAATTCTCCACACTGGTCATGGGATAAACGCACAACGATACAAACGTCGTCGTTTTTTCATTGTGGGCGCTTCCTTTCTCTTTGGTTCTTCAATAATCCGAGAAGTTCCCGCGGCGAGCTTCAGAATGCGACCGCGGAGTTCGAGGGATTGAACTACAAATTGGGTGAGTTTCTTAGAGCCTTTCATAACAATTCATCAATGCTTACTTTTATCTGTACAAGATTATCTTCATCACTGCCCTTGAAGAGTACGATCCAACTTGGTCTCCTCCATCATAATGCTTCCCACATTTTCAATTCCTTTTCTTCGGCTTCGACGTTGTCTGAATCAAATCCAGGAAAACGAAAACTAGGAGGAAATGAATTGTTCACTGTTTCGTATCTCATGAGTTCGCTGGGTTTGTCCCAGAAAGTAGCTGTTGAAGTATCCAAAAAGGTCCAATTGAAAAACCCTGATAAACCGAATTCGGTGCTTGATCTTTTTAGGAGCTATGGATTCTCAGATACCCAGATATCTACGATTGTGAAAATGCATCCACGAGTGCTTTTGGCTAAACCTGAGAAGACCCTTTTGCCCAAGCTTAGGTTTCTCCAGTCAATCGGGTGTACAAGTTCCGAACTCCAAGATCTCCTCATTTCAAACTATGGTCTTCTCAGGTTGAGCTTAGAGCATAGTATAATCCCTTATTATGAGACCGTTAAGTGTTTTCTTGTTGACGATAAGGAAGCAAAAATAGCTTTAAAACGCTTAAGGTGGCTTCCTACCCGCCAGGGCGTGACGAATATAGCTCAAAATATAAAGGTTTTGAGAGATATTGGAGTGCCCCAATCGTCTATCTCTCTGCTGGTGACTAAATTTGTAGATTCAGCATTTGTGGATCATGCAAAGTTTGTTGAATATGTCAAATTTGCTATGGAAGCAGGAGTTGATCCTTCCAAATTTTTGTTCATTAATGCTGTTTCTGTTTTAAGGCGATTAAAGAAATCAACGTGGCAGTCGAAACTGGATATCTTCAAGAGGAATGGTTGGACCAGAGATGTCACTCTTTCGGTCTTTAGCAAAAATCCACAATGCTTGATGCTATCTGAGGAGAATATCACAAAGTCAATGTCGTTTTTTGTGGATGAAGTGGGTATGCCATTGACATTTATAGCTAGATGCCCACAGTTACTTCTTTATAGTTTGGAGCAGAGGATTTTTCCTCGATACTCAGTAATCAAAGCCTTGCAAATGAAAGGTTTGGTAAAGAGGAAAATCTCCTTCTGTTCTATATTTGTTTATAGTGAGAAAAAGTTTCTTGACAAATTTGTAACCAGATTTCATGCAGATGTTCCTGAGCTATTGAACATCTATAAAGGTCCCTCAGGACCTTTACCTCAAATTCAGTGATATGTAGTTTCTTGGAGGTTATGATTGTGAATTTTAGACTTCCAGTTATTTTTGGTAACTTCTAATTTGTAGGACTCACATGTGATGGTTATCAATCAATTTTTTGTTCATCATAGTTGATGCGTACGCCTTCAAGTTAAACATGTAATTTTGTAATACATTTTGCTGGTATCTCTGTTCTTGCTGTCATTTGGGTTGCTAATGTGCATATTCATTTCTTTCAAGAATATGCTGACTGCAAAATTTTGTTTCAAAGGAATTTCTCTATAATGAATCAACCTGCTCACTTCGAGTTCAATCTTTCTGTGTGGTTTATGCACCATTTTTAAATTATTTGAATTGGTGTTTCTGGTGATGACAAAACAGTATAGGATAGCAGTGACGAATTATGGTATTTGCAGAGAGGGGTGTGTGTGTGTGTGTGTCTGTGTGTGGTATCCTCGGGGCAAGAAAATAGTTGTCACTACCCTCCATCCACTTGAGCTCGTCTTGGCCATTGCTAAATGCTTCCACCTAACCAAAACACGCTTATACTGTAAGGAAATTGCTTTATTTCTTCCTATGTGAAGGTCTGATGTAGACTTAAGCTTCTTTTGTGCTCATCTTTATGTTACTGTTATTAGGACACATGCATGAAGATTCCAGCCTTACTCGTGCTTCTGCTATCTGTGAAGACCTAGGGATAATATTGAGTTTTGATAATTGTGGTTGATAATTTGAAATGCATGTTTGATATAGCCAAAGACGTGATTTCGTGTAGCTTGAGCTAATTGGATAGCTTGCCACTGTAATCATTTGTGATCTGGAAGATTTGAGGTAACTGAGGTGAAAATTCTATTTATTGACTCTGCAGTGCTCTTTAATGTCAAGCTAGTATATTTAAAATCATGTTTAATCAGGTGAAGACTCTATTTGTGAGGGGGGGAATTAGGCATTCGCAAACTGAATCTCCATGAGTTTTCAGTTTAGCTACTTTTGTAGCATTTAGTATTTAAAAAATGTTATTTTGTTATTGTTACCAACCTTGCATGGTACAAGTTGCTGCTTGTAAAAAATTAAAAAATAAAACGGTTGCTGCCATGTGATCTAGAGGACATAGGTTCAAATTCTAGAAGCAACTTTGACATTTACAAGGGTAAGGCTGCGCACATCTCACCCTCCCCAGACCCCACTTGGTGGCAACCTTTTTAGCTGGGCTGTCTTTTTCTTTTAACCAAATATGCATATGTAAATGCCAAGTATAGGGTTTGTGACTTGTACTTGTGGTGCAATTCCATTGCATTTATGGAAAATTGATTTTCCGTGTTGTTGAATTTTTGATGGCATAAATTAGTCAGTATATAGATTAGTTTACATATATTTTGATGGATTGTTTGAATTGATTATGCTTTTGGGACTTGGACTTTGCCTTATGGATGGATGGATTGTAGGAGCGCACTGTGGACTTGCATTGGTAATTTGAGTTGTATTTGGCATCATAGCTCTTGAATGGCCAAATTCTGGAGCATTGTGTTCTGGGTTTGGATTGTGCCATATTTCTGATCAATGTATCATTTGAATTTTGTTGATGTAGGCTTCATGATAATTATACTAAAAAATTGTTCGAATGGATTTTAGATCAGTTTGGGCATTTTGTTTTCAGTGTACCGTTGGGTTTGGGTTGTTTAAATTTGTTTCAAGAATCTCAAGGGATTGATTTTTGGTCCATGCTTGAGTTCTTAGATTGCCTCTACTCTCTCTGACTCTCTGGATCCAAAGCTATGTCAAAAATGCAAATTTATCCTAAATAATTAATCTCAAATTATTTAATCCCTCTTGTTAGTAATAAAGTTTCGAATTTTTTTCAAGGGTTTTAATTATTATAACCTCACAGGTTTAAAAAATATATATATATATATATATATATATATAACCTCCCCACCCGTATTATCTCATAAATTTCATGTACAAACTTCGTAAAGTAACAAGAGGCTCGATTCTCAACTCAAATATATAAACAATAATTTTAGTTGGGAGGAGCTTGCTATTTGTCCTCTACACTTCAAGTACCTTGAGTATAAATAGCTTGAACGTAAAGTATCATCTTTGTTTTAAAAACAACAAATCAATTTTTCTGAAAAAATAAAACATTCACCTTGTACTAAGGTATTCATCTCAATGTTATACGTCTACTGACACCAGGCTGGGGAGGTTATGAATTTGATCTTGTTAGCTTCAAGCTGTTATTATTAGTAGTTACTTAGCACGTGATTAGTTGTGTAATTAGTTATACGATTGTTCAGATGGTTGTAAATAAAATGACACGTCACTATCTACGTGGTAGTCACTGAAAAGAGTAATGACTCTTATATCATGGAACACTTCTGACTCATAATAAACAGATTGGAGCTACAAAGCGTATTATATTTCTCTCTGAATCATGGTTTTTGTCATTGTATTAGAGCTGGCCACCACGATTTGACTCCAATTACCAGTAGAAATCGATTAATTGACATTACTAGCAGAGAAATCTCCATTATCGAATCGATTACTCTTTGCAGAAATGAAGGTTCCTATCATTCACCCACCTTTGGAAACAAGCTGCACGGGATGAATTTGATGCTTTGGTAAAGTTTGGCACCTGGGATATGGTGTCTTTGCCATCTGACAGGAACACAATTGGGTGTAAACTAAGACACATGCTGATGGTTTTATGGCTCATCGAAAAGGGAGATTGGTTACTAAGGGGTTTTCACAGGAAGCTGGAGCATATTACACTGAAACCTTTAGTCCTGTCGTTAAGGCTACCACAGTCAGAATTTTACATACTATGGCTATTATCAATGGATGGAAATTACATCAGATAGACTTTAACAATGCATTCCTTAATAGTGACATATCCGAAGATATCTTTATGGACCCACCTCCTAGATTTGAACACTTATTTGTTGACAACACTAGTGAACCCTTGTATGCAAACTCAGGAAATCACTCTATTGACTAAAATAGGCTCCACATGCCTGGTTCACTAAGCTTTAGGAATTTTTGTGCAGCTTGGATTTTCAACCATCTAAGGCAGATCCATGTCTCTTTATTTAGTATGATTCTTAAAGAACCATTTTTTTGTTAATCTATGTTGATGATATGATTATTACAAGGTATGATGAGTCACATATTGCTACTCTTGTTCAAAAGATGAGTGGCATCTTCCCCCTTAAACAACTTGGTGATCTATCCTACTTTCTAGGGATTGAATTTCATCAATATGCTTCGAGTCTTTTTTTTTCTCAATGCAAGTATATGCATCAATCACTTACTACTGCTGGCCTTCTTGCTACTAACTCTGCCACAACCCCCATGGCAACCAATGTTGTTCTTATTGCTCATGCTGGTGACTACTTCTCTAATCCAAAAATTTACCGCAGCACACTTGGTAATCTTCAATATCTGTGTTATACACAACCAGATATTGCATTTACAGTAAATCAATTATGCCAATACTTACATGAACTACAGGTTGCATGTTGGGCTCGTGTCAAGAGGCTATTACGGTATCTTGTTGGCACTACTCGTTATGGACTCCTATTACAACCTGTGACTCAACTACGCGTTCAGTCCTTCACTGATGCAGATTGGGGTACTAATAGAGATGACAAACGCTCCATTAATGGATTCTGCACCTTCCTTGGTCCCAACCTAATCACTTGGCCTTCAAGAAAGCGACAAGTGGTGGCTCATCACACTACTGAAGCAGAATATCTTTCGGTTGCAAATGTTGTCACTGAAGTCATGTGGATTGTTGCATTGTTGTGAGAAATAAAGGTTCCTGTCATTCACCCACCTTTGGTATGGTGTGACAATTCGAGTGCAGTTGCACTTGCTAGTAATTCGATTCTTCATTCTAAAACCAAACACGTCAAGCTTGACTTGCACTTCATTCGTGAAAAGATTGCTGCTGGCTTAGTCCAAGTTGGTTATGTTCCCGCGTCTGAGAAGGTTGCTGATATACTGACAAAGCCATTATCTTTTGGCATGTTCACTTATCTTTGCTCTTTTCTTCATGTAATGAGCAAGGATGACTGTATTAATCTCACTTGGGTCTGTGATGATGACTGTGATTTCTAAAAATGCCCTCATTCTTCCTTTCTTTCTCTTGACTGAATCAAGAACAGAATAGTAGGGTGGATATTAGATGTAGTTACTTAGCATGTGATTAGTTGTGTAGTTAGTTATAAGATTGTTCAGATGGTTGTAACTAAAATGACATGTCACTATCTACGTGGTAGTCCTAAAGAGAGTAACGACTCTTATATAATGTAACACTTCTGAGTTCTGACTTATAATAAACCGATTGGAGCTATAAAGCTTATTATATTTCTCTCTGAATCATGGTGTATGTCAGTTATGTACTAAAAATGCAAAATTCTAAAGTTTGAGTTTATTATTATTTTACATATTTAATAGAAATATTCAGATAACAAGCCTTTTGTGATTATATGTTTATTTTATTTTAGAACTAGGAAGCTTGACTTATCCATGCATCAAATTATATTATCTATAAATTATAATAGGTTAAAGGGTAAATTTGCCTTGAAAATTTTCCATTAGGTGAAATTTGTATCTTAAACTTTTGATTGACAAACTCTTTATTCTGGAAGTTTAAAAAAAATGGTATAATGTAACCCTATGGCAATATTTGCCCAACATTGGCTGTTTGGATAATTCAAACTAGGGTTAAAAGGCAACTTTTTCCTGAAAGTTTTTTCTTAAAAAAGGCAATTGGTACTCTAAACTTTTGCTTGTTGCTATATTTTTGGGTTAACAATGTTCTAATTAGAAGGATTCAGAAACCTGTTATTAATGTTCAAAAATGGTATGTATTCTGGAATCGTAACTAAAGGCCTTACTTGAGGTTGCTTGGATGCAAAACCAACTCTTCCTCAAGCACTCTCAAACTTACCCTTAAGCGAAGTTCCAACTTCCCCTTAGTTTTCCCATGAGCAGGTCCACACATGTCTTCAAGTAGGTATGGGCTTGCACAGGCTTAACCATGAGCAAGAGCGAACTTGTCCAAACTTGCTGCTTGATGGGAATTTCTTTAAAACGTCTTTTGCGACTTATTCACCGTAAGGGTTTTGTCAACCACTTGTTTTAGGGGCTAGTGCCGCTAATACAAGATGGCAAATGGATGGAAGGTCCAAGCAACACTTCTAACTAACTTGGATTCTAATTTTCAAACGCTCAATCAGAAGTTAACCTAAAAACTTCTAATTGTGAGGTGGTATAATTGTAGAATGAATTATGTTTGGCCAATATGTGTATTTATATAATGAATTATTAGATCCTTCTTATGATTTGAACATTGATAACTAAAAAAATTGTGTCAATTAAAAGTTTAAGATATTGATTATTCTTTCAAAAACAATTGGGGGAAATCACTCTTCTAAATCTAATCGTAATTGTTCAATTAACTCTTAATGTTCGTTATACAACATCGCGTGTGTGTTCGGATGTCATTTCAAAAATGTTTTTTTAAGGAAAACCATGGTTTGGGATATTTTCATCCAAACATTTGAAAATTTTTCAGAAACATTTTTTTACTTAAAACCATGGTTTGGGATCCCAAACCATGGTTGACAAAATCTATTTTTTTTAGCTTTCTTATGTTTCTGAAATTTCTTTCTTTCCTTTCTCTTTTTTTGATATTATTGTATTGTATTCGCTGGCCACAAAAAAAAAAAAAAAAAGTGCATCCGTTAGTTGTTGCATATGTCGCTTTTTTTTTAATGTTATGAAATATAAAATGTTAAATAATGGGTTAAGGTGTAAATTTGACTTAACGCTGTTAAGGGTCTTCTTCTCTTACATTTACATCCTTTTTAATTTTTAACATTATTTTTGTACATTCCAAAACTTATTTGTACCGCACGCCCCTCAGGAAAAATTTGGTTGTTAAATTTTCACTTTAACTCTTAAATAATACATAAAATATTATCTTATCATTTATATGTAATCATCACAAAAGCTAATGCCCTTTTCAGTAATTTGATCATGAAAAAAAACTATTCTGATCACAACATTCAAACATTCTCATTTTATCAAAATCACTTTTTTCCCATGTTTGGATTAGCTTTCACGATTTATGAAGTAAGTATGTGAGAAGAGTTTTGTTTCGACTTGCGGAAAATAGCTTCTGAAACCACGGTTTGGGTGTTTCCCAAACACTCAAATAATATATTCTCCTCATAATCTATTCTCCAAAAGGTATTCTCCACTTTTTCTCCAAAACTATTATCTAAAAATTAATCCAAACGCGTCTATGGAAGTTAATAATGCTTATTGCATTTCACAGAAAATTTATTTTATATCAATACTGAACACATTTCTTTACATGAAGGGAAAGGGGAAAACCAATTATTATAGAAAACTTTAGCACACATCTCATAAATTTTATATTTTATATTTTTAAGCTGGTAAATTGATATCACATTAAAACACAACACCAGTTATGGGATGCACAATTAGAGCTAGGAATCAGGGCCCTATAGGGCCAGCCCTAAAGTAGGGCTGTACATGAACCAGACCGGGCCGGGCAGGTTAGCAACCCGTGGTCTGGTCCGGAAGGGTGTTCGGGCTGGACAGTCCAGCCTGAAGTCCGGTCCAACCCGGAGGAAAACCCGATGGCAGTCGGATTGGGCAGACTGGACCAGACTGGACCGGGTTAGTGGTCCAGTCTGGCCCAGTCCAGACTTCTTCTTTTTTTGGGGACAACCTCAATTTTTGTTTCCAGAACCTAAAATTAAACAACCATATATATCTCCTGATCTTAAATCCTAAAACAGTAAAACCAAACCTGACGCCAAAAAAGAATCTAAAACCAAACCTGATGCCAAAAAAGAACCCTAAAACCAAACCAACATATAAATAATATCTTGCGTATCATGACTACATCAAAATCCCTGATTCAAACAAATAGATCCATATTCATCATTCATAAGAATATATCATCAAAATATATTCATCATTCAGCAAATAGATCAACATTCATCAATATCATCAAAATATCATGAATATCTAGTAATGCTGGGTGCCTGGGCAGATAGAAATATGTTGATAAATTCTTCAATATATATATATAATGACAAACAGAATAATTCATAATTTGCATCTGCCCTATAGATAACCTGCCCTTAGATAACAACTGACAAGCATCCTCAAAATAATTAAAGGGCACAAGTCTAAATAAGGATCAAATACTAAAATTACAACCAAAGTTCAAAGTCCACCAAAAGATCAACTAAAAGGCAAAAGTCCATAATTCTAAACCTAAGAAGGTAATAGTGTAATACCAAGTCCATGACTCAAAACAAAATATCAAACATCAAGATAATCTAATTTAAGCTCCAAACTTTGTCATGGCAGAAAAAAATGAAGTCCATTTGTGCTTTTAATCAAGTTCCTCCATGGATGTAACAACAGCTCCAACATCAGTCACACATGAAGCATCTAGAAAGATAAAATACAGAAACATTAAATTTTTTACAAATATATGATAAAGTAACAACTAGTTATATTAAAAGCATTACCAGAGTCTTCAAAGTTGTCAAATTCATGAAGTAGTTCAGTGAGTTCTGACAGTGATTGCCCAGGAGTAAGCCAATTTTGAGAACAAATAAGAGCCTCAGTCATTCTAGGTGACAATGAGCTTCTATATTGATCAACCACACGACCTCTTGTGCTAAAAGCATATTCAGAGGTAACTGTAGAAACTGGGATGGCTAAAATATCATGTGCCATGCAAGAAAGGATTTTGTATTTCATAGAATTAGCTTTCCACCAAACCAAAATATTAAAATCAAAAGAAATAGGGACATCATCAGATGCAGCAAGGTATTTTTCCAACTCAGTTTAACAGTCATTTGAGCATCTTTGTTTCACTGTTACTAACCATTGAAGACCTGGATCATGATCCTCCACATTTCCTACAACACTTAGTGAGGCTGAAGGTGCACTAGAAGATGAGGCAATATTTGATTCAGAAGTGACACCAATAAATGCAGAATATTCATCAAACAAACGATATAAACAATCCTTGACCTTGTCATTCATAGCCAAACAAACGTCATTGTCATGAAACAGATTCTCAAATATGTGATTAACATATGCCAACTTGTAACGAGGATCCAATATGACTGCAATTATCAACAAAGGGTTCATAATTTCAGCCTTACCCCAATATTTTTCATACTTTCCATTCATGTTGAAAGACATATCAGCAAGGAGAGAATCTGCATTCAGAATATTTCTTTCCAACAGCTGTTGAACACATGCAATTTGATGGAAACATGAGTTTGAAGTCACATTAATGGAAGATGAGAACATTAATGTGATATCATAAAAAAATTTCAAGAACTTCAAGAAGACACGTGCACGATTCCAATCTTCTGTTGTTGGGGGGCATCACATTTTTTCTGTTTTGCTTCACATGAATCACGCTCCCTCTTTAAGAAATCACGTGGTTGACGCCTATTATTGGAGACCTCACTTGAATCAAGCATATAAACATCATGTGCTTCAAAGTCATGCCTAGGGGGCAAAGTGTGCACAATAGTCATCATCCTGATCATCACTCATTTTGTCAAAGACCTTTTGGAATTTCAATGTTGCCTCCAACATTAAGAATGTTGAATTCCAACGTGTTGTCACATCCAAACAGACAAGGCTTTTTGTATCAATCCGTTCAGCTTCAGCAAAGGCCTTAAATTTAGCAAAACGTGCTGGGGATGAGCGAACATACTTGACAACACCTCTAATACTTTCAAAGTTATCTTTCAAATCTTTCAACCCTTCACAAACTATCAAGTTCAGGATATGAGCACAGTACCTAAGGTGAAGATATTCTCCATTACATATTAACCCCCTCCAACTCTTCAAACGCTTCTTTAAATAGGATAATGTTGTGGCATTTGATGAGACATTATCCATTGTAATAGTAAAAACCTTTTCAATTCCCCAATCTAATAAACACCTCTCTATGGTCTTCCCTATTGTGTCCCCTTTGTGATCCTCAATCATAGAAAAATTGATGATCCTCTTATGCAAATTCCATTCAGGATCAATAAAGTGGGTAGTTAAACATAGGTAATTAAAATTCTGACAAGAAGTCCAGCAATCCGTAGTAAGACAGACCCGACTTGCACATGTCCTCAAAATCTTCTTCAAAACCTTGATCTCTCCAAGGTATAACTGCCAGCAATCCCTACCAATTGTAATTCTAGAAGGGATTTGAAATCGTGGCTCCAGCTGCTTCACAAATTTCTTAAATCCAGGCTTCTCAACAATCCTAAAAGGCAACTCATCACGAATGATGAACTCAGCCAAGGCTCTACGTATTTGCTTCTCATTGTACACATGTGGAACTAAGGCCCTTCCTTGTGTGGCATTTGACAAGTAATTTAGTAGGGGCTGCTTCTTATCTGCCTTATTAGGGTTTTTTGGACACTTCAACAAATGCCTTTTCAAAGAAGTTGTCCCATGCTTGTTAGGATCGCAAGCATAGTCATTGTTGCAATGCTTGCAATATGCTCTTATCTCTCCATTTGTTTCTTCCACAGAAATCTTCACAAAATGATCCCAAACTTGAGATGTTTTTTGTTTGCTTCATTCTGGTTCCTTTCTCTTCCTAGGATTTTCACCTCCATTTATTTGAGCATCTTCAGAGGGTTCTGCTACAGTAGGAGGAGGAACAGATGTTGCAGCTGCAGGTAATGGTGGCAGCATGGGAGAAATAGGACTAGTAGAAGGCGTTGTAGAAGGTCCAAACCCAGTCAGATTGGGGAGTGACTGAGGCCCCATTATTAGGGGTTGTTGACATAGAATCATGTTCTTCCATTTCAATTTCAGCAAATACCTTCAAGAAATCAAAGAATTAAATATATCAAATAAAACTGAATGTAAATTTGGTAATAATACTAAGTGAAAAACTGAACATCATCAATCACTCAGTGTAATAGAATATGCAAATAATTGTACATATACATCCAACAAACAAGTTTAAAATGTAAAGAACCTTAGCTATATTTTCATGTTGATATTTTAGGCTATCGATTCTATATATAAATCAGCTCAACTACTTAACAAGTTTTGTTCCTCTAGTTATTTAACTATGACCCGGACCAAATCAGTGTGACAGAACCAGAACATGAAGGCTAATGAGTCCAAACATGCAAATATATATATATATATATATATGACTTTTCATAAGTCTAAGGTGCTCAAAGTTCAAAGTTTGTGGAGAATGTGAGGACAGATCTACATTCTCAACGTTTAACAAGCAAATATAATCAAGTAAACATAAAATTAAAGTAAATGCATGGTGTACATTTAAAGAGATAGAAGAAAAGAATAAGCATCAGCATACGTCTATTTTGTGGGTTTGCATCAATTATCATTTTGGGATGTAATTTGAACCTACTTAATAATTTAAGTAATAGTTTGGGCTAAACTATTTTTTTAAACTTCTAATGCACTAATGAAAACTATAAGATGCCGAGACAATGACAGAAATGTAGCGTCAAATTATTTCTAAACCAAATAAGGCATCAAACAATTGATATCATTAGCAACTCACCAAACCAACATTTAAGAATTTGAATTTCAAAGGGAAGTGGAGAAGAACATTTCAGAAGCACAGGGAGAATAAGCCATAAATTCAGGGAACAAGCCTCCATTAAAAGACATTGTAAGCTTTCCAACAAGCCACATATCACGTTTATTGGAGTCTTATAAAAATTGTAGATCAACTGCCATTTCTACTTGAAAGCTTATGGTTTTCAACTGGAAGCCTCTGTAACTAATACTATATGTCAATGTCTGCCTTTAAAAGAATATTAATTGATATCATTAGAAAGTTCTTGGAAGAACATTTATCAGTTATCGCAGTAACTAAAAAAACACTTGAAGAACACACAAACGACAAATATTACAGCATATAGGAATTTGGACTGAGACGTTGAATTAATATGGCATAATTTAAAAGTGCAAAAGCACCAATAATAGGTGACGCGTTTTGAGCAGTTCAATGTACACCAACAATGATTCACAATTGCATAAATTTTCGCTATAGAATAGAATAAAGCAGTAAAGCACCATGAATAAAATACAGTACTACACTCAGTTTGGTATTCAATGGCCAAGAATAAAATAAGCTACCCAATAAAATAAGAATTCCCTTGTGCATTAACGACAGAACAAAGCAACGAACTCAAGGGAAAACTGGAAAAGTGATCAACGAACACCGAAGAAGAAAACTTAAAGCTTAAAGAAGAGAACTTAAGGCTTACCTAATGCTGTGACGGTGTGACCGAAAAGTGACGATCTTGAAGCTGTAAGTTGAGAACTCAAGCACAGACGGTCTTCAAGCTTCAAGAACACAACTTGCGGACAGAGAAGAGGAGAAAACTCGTGGACAGACGATCTTGAGGCACAATCAGCTCCGAAATGGCGCTGATGTAGCCGCTAGGCGTCGGATTGAATGGATGAGAACGGGAGGACAAAGAGAACTCAGAGAACTTAGGGTTAGGGTTTGGACTTTCGAGTTTCGACTCAATACGGAGCGGAAGGAATGCCCAATGCCGAATGGATATAAGCAATGCCTCAATGCGACGTCGTTTAAGCTTGGTTGGGTTTTTTTTTTTTTTTGCTGAAGGCTATATAACTATATATTAACATATAATTAAAGCAATTCACCTAGTAGGACCGGGCATACTAGTCCAAGACCCTAGCCTTGTACCCGGTCCTACTTGGACATCAGGTCAGACCCGGTCAGACCCGAATATGCTAGTTTGCCGTCCCAATTTTTTGAACTTGGACCGGGTTTACCAGGTTTCTGGGTTTCATGTGCAGCCCTACCCTAAAGGGCTCGGGGTCAGAAAAATTACAGTTTTTCAAAGCCCGGCCCTAGAGCATCAGGGCCAAGGTTGGCCCGCAGGGCTGAGAAGTCCTTTTCACAATATTTAACTATTTTTCCTGCATATTTTCTCCAGAGAGATATAATTAATAAATAACAACGATTAAAGTTCTAATTTAATACATAAATGTTGTCAACATTAAGGTTTAAATAACACGTCTCTTGCAACAAACAAACACAGTTACTAATGTATAATCAAAGGTAAAATCATGTCCATAAATAACTCACACAAAGGCCAAAGTATAAGAAGGCAAGAAGCTCAATACTCTAACCTCTAAACAATATGAGTATGACGACTATCATTTTCACCTTCTTCGCCACTATCATCAATTTCAAGGACATTTGATTGTGTTTCACTTTAAGGAGTAGGTTCAAGTAGTCAAATAATCACAACCTCTATAAAAAATCATACTCTATCAGACTGAATAGTATATAATATGATTTTATTCTAAATAGGCAGAACAATATACTCAAAAATCATATTCAAAAATCACAATATGATTCAATTACATAAAATAATATACTCAAAAATCATACTCTATACAATATGAGGATAGAGTGACATATAGATTCAATAAGGCAATTCAAAAATGTAACATGGTTACTGTCCAAGCAAAATAAAAAATAAAAAATAAACGGGCTTAAAAGGCCGGCCCGAGGCCCGAGGCCCTCCAGGGCCGGCCCTTTTAAGCCCTAGACCCTACATGGCCGGCCCTTTTAAGCCCGACTTCCTTTTGAAACTACAATTTGCAAGCCCGGCCCTTAAAGGGCCAGGGCCTAAAAGAGCCTGCTCGATGAGCTCGGCCCGTTTTCCCGGCTCTATGCACAATCAACAATACAAACATCATCGTTTTCCAGTTGTGCGGGCAATCTCTTTCTTGAGAAAATTACATTTAGGTTCTAGATAAGAGAAAATACAACAACAAAAAATCTCTTAAAATTTTAAAATTGCTCAAGTCCTATGAAACATTTTTAAAATAAATTTTAATTGTTAAACATCCATAGACTTGTCAATACAAACGTCGATAGATTTGTCAATGAACATCCATGAATTTATTAGAGGAATTGAAATTTATTATAAAACAGTCCCACAAAATTTAAATACAGTTTTAAAATTTTAAAAGATAATTTTATCGTATTTTCTTTTATCTAGAATCAAAATGCAATTTGGCCTTCTTTCTTTTATTGTTCTTTCGAGCTGGGAAGTGGGAACCTCCCTCGGCGACGGCGAGCTTCAGAATGCCACCGCAGAGTTCGAGGGATTGAACTGCAAATTGGGTGAGTTTCTTAGAGCCATTCATAATAATTCACCAATGCTTACTTTTCTCATTACAAGATTATCTTCATCACTGCCTTCGAAGAGTAGGATTCAACTTGGTCTCCTCCGTCATAATGCTTTACTCACTTTCAATCCCTTTTCTTCAGCTTCGGCATTGTGTGAATCATATCAAGGAAAACGAAAACTAGAAGGAAACTAATTGTTCACTGTTTCGTATCTCATGAGTTCGCTGGGTTTGTCCGGCAAAGTAGCTACTGAAGTATCCAAAAAAGTTAATTTGAAAGACCCCAATAAACTCAATTCGGTGCTTGATCTTTTTAGGAGCTGTGGATTCTCAGATACCCAGATATCTATTGTTGTGAAAATGCATGCACGAGTGCTTTTGTCTAAACCTGAGAAGACCCTCTTTCCCAGGCTAAGGTTTCTCCACTCAATTGGGTTTTCAAGTTCTGAACTCCAAGATCTCCTCATTTCAAACTATGGTCTCCTCAAAGTGAGCTTAGCACAATGTATAATACCTTGTTATGAGGTTCTTAAGAGTTTTCTTGATGACGATAAGGAAGCAAAAATACCTTTAAAACGCTTAAGGTGGTTTTGTTCCCGCAAGACCGTGACAAATATAGCTCAAAATATGAAGGTTTTGAAAGATATTGGAGTGCCCCAATCGTCTGTCTCTCTACTGTTGACTAAATTTATACATTTAGCATTTGTGGATCATGCAAAGTTTGTTAAATATGTCAAGTTTGCATAGGAAGCGGGAGTTGATCCTTCCAAATCTATGTTCATTAACGCTGTTTCTGTTTTATCTCAGTTGAAGAAATCTACATGGCAGTCCGAACTGGATATCTTCAAGAGGTATGGTTGGACCAGAGATGTCACTCTTTCGGCCTTCAGCAAACGTCCATAATGCTTGATGCTGTCTGAGGTGAATATCACAAAGTCAATGTCGTTTCTTGTGAAGACCTAGGGTAATGTTGATTTCTTATAATTGTGGGTGGTAATTTGAAACGCATGTTTTATATAGCTTAACTCGTGATTTCGTGTAACTTGAGCTAATTAGATTATCTTGCCACTGTAATCATTTGTGATTCGGAAGGTTTTGACGTAACTGAGGTGTAGATTCTATTTATTGATTATGCAATGCTCTTTCATAACATGCTATATGGTCCTGCATGTGCCTCGAACAATGATAGTATATTTATAATCATGTTTAATAAGGTGAAGACTCTAAATCCGACAAGGGAAATGAGGCATTGGAAAACTGAATCTCCTTGAGTTTTCAGTTTAGCTACGTTTTTAACATGTAGCATTAAAAAAAAATTTATTTTGTTATTGTTACCAACCATGTGTAAATGCCAAGTATAGGGTTTTGACTTATAATACTTGTGGTTCCATTGCATATATGGAGCATTCCGTTTCTGTGTTGTTGAATTTTTTATGGCATAAATTAATGAGTATATGGATGAGTTTTCATATATTGTGATGGATTTTTTGAATTCATTAATCTTTTGGGAGCAAGACTTTGCCTTATGGATGGATGGATGGTAGGAGCTCAGTGTGGACTTAGCTTGTATTGGGAATTTGAGTTGTGTTTGGCCTAATTGGTCTTGAATGGTCAAATTTTGTGGCAGTGTGGTTTGGTTTTGAATTGTGCCATATTTGTGATCACTGTATCATTTGATTTTTGGGGGTATAGGCTTCATGATAATTTGTTGATTCATGTTCATAAAGATTCAACAAAGTTTTATGTTGGCTATCGAGTGCCTAATACAACCCTCCTTCTTTATTTGGGCTTAAGACTGATTATTAAACACAGGCGGAGTTGTATGCTTCATGATAATAATACTGAAAACAATTGTTGGAATGGATATTTTAGAGGTTAGTTTTGGGCATTTTGTTTTCAAAAGTGTACCGTTGGATTTGGGTTGTTCAATTGTGTTTCAAAATCTTAAGGGGTTGATTTTTCGTTCATACTTGAGTTCGGAGGTTGTCTCTATGCTCTCTTTGGATCCAAAGATGTTTTCAAAATGCAAATTTATCCTAAATAATGATTCTCAAATTATTTAATCCCATGATTAGTAATAAAGTTTTTGAATTGTTTTCAAGGGAGTTAAATATCGGTTCGAAACCCTTCGTCTTCCCTTTCTATCATCTTCTCTCCCCTTCTTTTTTTAACCATAAGGTTTACATTTAAATTGTTCATATTTAGTTTTATACAAAATATTATTGTTGTTATTTTATTTATTATAATATTGAATTATTCATATCAAAATTTAGTAATTTTATTTAATTAGTTATTTTTCTTTGTATAATTTAACATTTTAACACTCTCTCCAGTCCTTAATATAAGACATATTTAGGAGTTGGTATTTATTCTAAATATAGGATATAGTTTTCATATTTGTCAATTTTTTTCTAACATACCTCTATTGATGATCAATATAAGACATATTTCAAAAATACATGTGGCATTAATCAACTTAATTAACTTCCTTAATCTAATCAAATTAGGTATATATGTCTTATGAAGGATTGGAGGAGTACTTTTATAAAAGATCAATTCTGAATTATTCATAAATGTTAGAGAGAATGACAAAAAAATAACATTTGAACTTCAAAATCCCGCTAACAAGAATAATAATGGGATTGGCAACGCAAATCTTTGTCAAAAGACTAATTTAGAATTTTGAAGTTCAAGTGGTATTTTTCAGTCATTCTCCCTAAATGTTATTTAATGGTTAAAAAGGGGGAAAAAAGAGGAGGAAATAGAATGGGAAGATCGAGAAGACGATGTTTTTTTTTCTCCCTAATGACAAAAACAGTCATCAAAGCAAGCTCCTCCCTAGGGGTGGGCATGGGCAGGGTTGGGCAGGGCGAGACCCCTGCCCGATGCCCTGCCCAAAGGATGAACGGGCTGCATTTTGCAGCCCGATGTCCGGCCCTGCCCGCTAAAAGCCCTAATCATTTTGGGCTGGGTAAGAGTGGGCTGGGCAGGGTGGGCTTCCATGCCTAAGTGATAACGCCTTATCTTGTCCACTTATGAAAAAAATAATTCCTTATGAATTTCATAAACATTCCTGTAGTTACTAATACCATATATGTCTTAACTTCGCCCTAAGTAATATAAACTTCAAATACATTCGATTATTTCACATCTTGGGAAATTTCAAAATAAGTCTACAACTTGAGTCTTGAAATTTAAAAAATACCATATGTCTTAACAAATATCCATACTTTAAAAATTAAACAACATCCGTAATCCATTATAAATAAGAAAACAAAATGATTGTAATTAAAGCCGTGAAGTCAAAGTAGTTTGCATCAATTCAATGTCCCAAAAGTTGATCAAATTATGAAGTATCTGGAAAGAAAATAAAAAGTAACTATAATTTAATATAGCACAAAGTAAAGAAGAAAGGAAGAAATCTACTTGTAAATAGTGTTTAGTGGTTAGGGCAAAAAAAAAGAGGATCAGAAGAGTATTATACAATAGACAATATATATTTTAAATAAATATATATATATGAAATAATATTTAATTGATATGAAATTTTATATTTTAAATAAATGAAAATAATTTTCAGGGCAGGGCCAAATGGGCAGGGCAACACCCCTTGCCCGATGCCCGGCCCTGCCCGGTTATTAGCCCGCCCAAAGCTGCCCAAAAATTTTTCGGGCCACTTTTTTAGGGCTGGGCTGGGCAATTTTTTACAGGGCCAGGGTGGGCACACCGGGCTACTGGGCACCATGCTCACCCCTACTCCTCCCCATCCACTAGGGGGGCTTTTGATCAAATAAACAAAAATTTCCTACCAAGCTATTGGACACTTTGGCTAACTTATCTGCTAAAGAAAGATTTTCTCTATAACTACGCCTAGCTAAGACTTATCAGTCCATATTAAGAATAAATCAAGTGTCCTGGATTTATATCCCTAGAGGGGTGATCAACATCACATCTAATACACAAATTTATTGCTTCATTGCAACGAGACATTACAACAATCTTCCTAAAACCCATAATGTTCCAACACAATTGCAGTCCATTAATGATCCAAAGAAGTTCTGCAATTGCCAGTGGAATAGAACTGATCAACTTGCAACTGGAGCCACAAATCCATCTTCCTTCTTCGTCCTTCATTACTCCCCCACATCAACTATTGCCACCGAACCGTCTACTTCCAGGGTAATGCATCCATGTGGCTCATTCTGTAGGGAGTCGCCAGAATAGAATTTACAATTTTCAACGAGATTTTTGTCCCAACAAACCCTGTAAAGAGATTCAAAGGCATGGGTTCCAACCGGTTAAATCTAACCTCCCCAATGATATTATCTCATAAATTTTATGTACGGACTTCGTAAAGTCATGAGAGATTCGGTTCTCATCTCTTGTTAAAAAAAAAAAAAAGTCGGTAGGAGCTTGCTGTTTGTCCTCTACACCTCAAGTACCTTTAAGCATAGATATCATAAATGTAAAGTGTCATCTTTGTTTTAAAAAAACTGCAAATCGTTTTTTCTAAAAAAATAAATAAATAAACTTATAAAATAAAACATTCACCTTGTACTAAAGCATTCACCAAGCTAGGGAGGTTATGAATTTGATCTTGTTAGCTTCATGCTGTTGTTATGCAAGAAAATGCAAAATTCTAAAATTTTGAGTTTATTATTATTTTAAATATTTAGATAATATGTCTTTTGTTATCTAGTAAACTAGAGATATCCATGCATCAAGTTATATTATCTATAAATTAAAAGAGGTTAAAGGGAAAATTTGCCTTGAAAATTTTCCATTAGGTGAAATTTGTATCTTTAACTTTTTATTGATACACTGTTTTACTGAAAGTTTAAAAAAAATGGTATGATGTAACCCTATGGTAATGTTTGCTCAACGTTGGCTGTTTGAACAATTCTAACTAGTGTTAGAGGGCAACTTTTCCCTAGAAGATTTTCCCCCTCCAAAAAAAAAAAAAGCAAATGGTACTCTAAACTCTTGATTGGTGTAATATTTTTGGGCTATCATCAATTTTCTAGTTGGAAGAAGGATCCAGAACTTGTTATAAATGTTAAAAAATCGTTTGTATTCTCGAATTCCAACTATATATAGACCTTGCGTGAGCTTGCTTGGGTGAAAAACCAACCCTACCTTGGGTGCTCTCAAACTTACCCTTGAGCGAAGTTCGAACTTCACCTTAGCTTTCACATGAGCAAGTCCATACATGTATATAAGCAAGTTTGGGTTTGCACAGGCTTAACTATGAGTAAGTACAAACTTACCAGCCACTTGATGAGAATTTCTTTAAGGTGTCTCTTGCAACTCATCCACTGCAAGGGTTTTACCAGCCACATGTGCCTTTAGGGGTTGATGCCCCTATTATAGGATGGCAAGTACGTGGAGGGTGCAAGCAACACTTCTAATTAACTTAGATTCTAATTATCAGGTGCTTAGACATAATCTAACCCAAAATCTTCTTCTAATTTTGGGATATAATGAATTATTGGATCTTTCTTATGATTCGAACTTTGATAGCTGAAAAAATTGTGGCAACCAAAAGTTTAAGATATTAATTATTCTTCCAAAAAATTTTGGGGCAAAATAGCTAACCCTAATCAAAATTGTTCAATTAATGGTCAACGTTGGTTAAGTATTTCTATAGGGTGATATTACACTATTTTTGAAACTTTCTTAAAAATCTATTGTGTCTATGAAAGTTAAGAATGTTTATTCTCTCTAATCCATAATATATGGCACTTCTAGAAAGAAGGCATAGTCAAGAATATAAGTCACCTCCAGTTTAATTAATACTCTTTTTCTATTTTTTCCCTAAGATTAATACTCACTTTTCAACTTTGCCCACTCATTATATCCCTTGCTCTAAAATAGCATTCTCAATGCAACTAAACGCATTTCTCAAGAAGGGTAAAAGTAAAAATATATATATATATTAGGACATATTAAATAACTTAATTGTCATTTCTTGTTTCCTGCGATATAGTTTAAGTGCCCTATATTGTGTGTAACATCCTGAATTTCTTAACTCAAGGTTTATAGTTAATTGGACTTGGATTATGATACACTGAGTGGTCCTAAGTAGTTGATCCTAATTTATTGAAGAGTGGAGGTGTAAGGGAGACAAGTTTTAGGTTGCTTTTCTTAGGTGTCATTTTCACCGTGACTTCCCCGTAGCAAATCCGCAGCCAAAACTGTCACAAAATGGGTGGTATTTTTGGGTCATTCGCCATGAGTTCACCGTAGTGAACCCGCAGTGAATGCGCGAAAATGTTTTTATATAACATCATTTTCAAACTCAAATTAGATTTTGGGAAAGGGTGAAACCATATTTCTCTGTTAGGGTTTGCTAGTTTCGGCCTTGGGAGGTATATTTGAGCTTCTAAATATTAAAGTAAGTGATTCTAACTTGATTATACTCTTCTCTTCTTGATTTTTCAGATTTTAAGGTTCTGCAATGGGTGAAGTTTTTTACCAAACATTTTGAGTTTAAATGAGTTATTTGGGTTAGATGAAGAATCTAATCAATTTAGTTTTGTTGGATTTGAAGATATATGGATTTTTGAGTTAGGGTTTGACTTTAAAGGAAGATTTTGGCTAAATTATGATAATGTGATTTTTGAGATTGAGTTTTGATTATTGGGTTATGATAATATGAGTTAGCTAGACTGGAAGTTTAATCAATTTAAATTGTTGTCTAAGCTTGATTTTATGACACGGGTATTTTGAGTTTGGGACCTCAAGTTATGAAATTGGGATTTTTGAATGATGTGAGTAATTTGAGATTGTTTATTGTTTTGGATAAGTTGTTTAAGCTAAAGGGAACCTCAAGTCATGTTGGAATGATTAAGTGTGACCTAGAGTGGAATTGGAAACTCTGGAGGGGATTAAATCCCTAAGTTGTTATTTTTGTCACCCAATTAGTTGATGATAAACTAATGTGAGGTGATGTTAATTGTGTATATTGAATTGTGATTGATTGATATTGCGCACGGGGCCTTGATTGTGGTAATATTTTCTTACTTAGCGAGAGGTAACCACTTTCCACTTGTCATATATGCTAATGTCTTGCTTTGAGAAATTTTGATAATATGAAATAATGGGATGAGATATATACTTTCTATTGGCATGTTATATTCTTGATTTGAGAAAATTGTCTTGTGGGACTTTGGATTTAAAAAGAAAATGTAAAGTGTTGAAAAGAGGTTTTATCTTGAATATTATCTGTAAGAGTATTATCATAAATAATCATGAGATAACCATTATGAATTATTGATATTGTGATGTTGTGGATTTGATGGTGATTGGTGAAGAGATGATAGAGACAATACTATCTCGTGATAAGACCACCCATTGGTACATATTGGGTTGGTTATCCGTCCCTATTGAAATAGTCCTTCGTGGCTCATTCGCCCTAAAAAAAGGGACATGCTCTTGTAACTCTTTTTGTTTATAAGAGAAAGGAATAGGCCCTTGTGACTTTGTGTGGGAAAATTACTATCATGTGATAAGACCTCTCATTAGTGCACATGGGATTGGTTATTCCTTCTTATTGGGATAGGCCTATATGACTCATTCGTCTTAGGGAGGAGGATATGCTTTTGTAGCTTTTTTTGTCCCTAAGAGAAAGGAATATATCTTATTAGGATAAGCTTCTATGTTTGCATACCTCTTTTGGAAGAGACTTAAATGAGTTAATGTATATGATTATGAGATTATTTGAACGACATTATGTGCATTGCTATTTTCTGTCCCACTTGACAGCTTACTAGCGCATGTTGGTATGTACAATGAGTTGAAATTTTGGTTACTAAGGCTTTTGTCTCAACCCGTTACTCTTAACGTTTTTCAAGTGATAGTTCCCATGTAGGAACGTCAAGGAGAGCTTTGGAGGCTTAGATAGCTTCTTATCTTGGTATAACCTCCGCTGTTATTCATGTGTTTAAATTTATGTATATTGCCACTCATATGACTCATTTTGTATATTCTAATTCAACTGCATACTTTTGACTAAACTGTCGATAGCTAATGAGCTAGTAAAAGGCCAAAGGCCTTTAGAAATTTCGTTAAATGATGTTGTGGATCCGCAAATGCATATTTTGATATTTATTGATGTTGGAAATGTGCTTTGATGTTATGTGAAAGATGGTTTCGTCATTTGGGCTTAGTTGGATGTGATATTCTGGGCTCAAGAAGCTAAAGGCCTAAGTTTGTTAATTAATTATGGTTTGGCTAGCAAAATGATAAGAAAAATTTTATTATCCATGATAGATTTCAAATATTTAATCTGTCTCTTTTCTATTATGTATAACTTCACTAAGTAATTTAAATTCTTTTTTTTAACCATGATAGACATTTTCAAATGAGTTAGTTAAATTCTTTTCTATCATAATTAGCTTTGATTTGAAAGAGAATCTTTTGATAACAGTATTTGATGCTTGAAAAGCAAATATGAAAATTTTTCTACTATGGTAGACCTTATGTTCAAATCTTTCCTGTTTTACCATATTATTGTGATTATCCTAATATTTAATTATAGTCTATAAATAATTGAGTTTTAAAGAAAGGGTTTAATATTGTAGAGCGCAGGGAGTATTGCAGTTGATAGAACATTTTTAGGATAAATTTTCCCTTTAACCTAATTGTACATAATGGAATTTGAAAATATATATTATATCAATACTAAGCACACTTCTTTACGTGTTGGAAAAAGGGAAAACCAATTATTATGGAAAAATTCAGCACACTTCTCACATATTTTATATTTTACAGTTGGTAAATATCCCTCCGATCCTTTTTATAAGAACTCAAAATTTAAATTGTCTTGATCTTTTTTATAATTGATCGATAAGAGTTGTTTTAACATTTAATGAGTTTTTTCATTTTTACCCCTCATTAATTATATGTATTGTATTAATTAAAAGGTTGTTTTCTTTTTGGGAATTAATTAAAGGTTGTTGATGCTTATATTTACTTTATTTCTCTCTCTAACTTTCTCCTAATAAATTAAGGCATACTTGGGGAAAAAGTTTATTTTATACAAACTTAATATTTTTAATTACTTTCTTAATCAGGGGAGTTTGGTTTTGGGTCAAGAAGCAGTTTTGCCCCGTAAGCAAGCAATTTTATTCTAGAAATGTTTTTAGTCACAATGTCGCCCTCAAAGTCTCAAAAGATAACAATGTTGCCTTTGGATTAACAGAGGTTAAGTTTGATTATTTTATTTGACTGAAACTCCTACTTGGCACTCTAACGTGGCAATCAATGATCCAACTCATTGCCACATCAGCTGATCCCTCCCCCCCTCTTTCATCTCTTGCATTCCATGTCATCAGCATCTTCCCCAAGCTAAAAACAAAAAACTAGAATAAGCCAGAAACAAATCCAAAAAGCCACAATCAAACTCTGATTGAAAAAAAAGATGAGACCAGAAATTGATGATACTAAAAGATGAGATCACAATCAAACAAATCCAGACTTGGTGGTCCAAGCAACCACATCGACTATGATATAATGCCTCTAATGCTCCTTCAGTTCTCTCACTCCTTTGAATTAAGATCATTCTTCTTAAATTGACTACCTCCTACTTCTTTATGCTCAAACATAAACTGAAATACCACAACGAAATGCCAAAGAAACAAAATCCAAAGAAAGATTGGGAAAAAATTATTGATAGATGGGGGGATCAAAACAAAATCCATAGCCAATTTATCGATGGTAGGGTAAATCAAATCCACAAATTAAGAAGAAAAGGAATGTTCTGGTGCCGATTGTTTTGTCATGAAGGAAGAGGGAGGGAAAGTGAATTTTAGGGAATATTGTTCCCATATGAGGAAAAAGTTCCAGATAATCAGTTGAGAAAGAATAAGGGCCTAAGTGCCCACCACATTCGGCGGAACCGAAGAAGGTCTCAATAAGGATATGCTCGTGATGGCAAGAGTGAACTTGATAGAGTGCTCAATTACAATGCTTTGTACAATGCTATGGGCCTCCAAGAGTCATTAAGGGTTCATCTAGTATGTTGGAATTGATTTTGATAGAAATTGAGATGATTATGAAGATAAAAATGAGGTTTAAAATTATGTTTGATATATCATGAAAATGAGACTTAATATTTATATCAAAGGTCTAAAATGCCCTTCTATTTTTTTTTCCAAAAAAAAATCTCAAAACAGTACATCAACCCATCTTCATCATCTTCACCGAAAACAACACGAAAATCCACCATTAACAGAACCAAGCACCTTCATCAATTAGTTACAGGATCAAGCATCTTCATCAATCTTTCACCAACATGCCTCGGTGAAAAAAAAAACATCACCAACATGTAACAAAAACTTGGATATAAGAAATCAAACAAAATCATGAATCAAGGACGAAAATCTCAAACCTAGATCTTGAACTCTCAAAGCTTGCCGATGATTGGACTGGGAAGCTTGTCGGTGGTTAGGGTTGAATGGCCAGAAGATCCTCATGGCCAGAGGTGCCTTGATGGAGGCCACAGTCGTCGTTGAAGAAGGGAAAGCGATGTCGCTGTTGCTGGAAGAGTGCTGGCGGTGGGTATCTCAACTTCATCGGCAGAGTGGTCGGTGGCGACAAGGTGGAAGAAGGAAGGGTATGGTGGTCGAAAGACGCGTGCGGGGAGTGGGTGTTGTGAAGAGGCTGAAGTGAGGGGGGTAATAGATGGAAATGTGCAGGTTGGAATTGGCTCTTTTTTACTTCCACATGAAATGAAAAAACTTTTCAATTCCATTGTACCAAATAAACACTCTCATAGAATTGAAGTCCAATTCCATTTCCACCCTCTTCAATTCTAACGTACCAAACAGGCCCTAAGAGATTAAGAGATGAGTCAATGGATATTAGAGCCGGGAAAATGGGCAGAGCTCGTCGGGCCGGCCCTTTTAGGTCTTGGCCCTTTAAGGGCCGGGCTTGTAAATTGTAGCCTCCAAAGGAAGTCAGGCCTAAAAGGGCTGGCCCTGTAGGGCCTCGGGCTTAAAAGGGCCGGCCCTAGAGGGCCTCGGGCCGGCCCTTTAAGCCCGTTTATTTTTTATTTTTTCTGCTTGGACAGGAACCATGTTACATTTTTGAATTGCCTTATTGAATTTATGTGTCACTCTATCCTCATATTGTATAGAGTATGATTTTTGAGTATATTGTTTTGTCTAATTGAATTATATTGTGATTTTTGAGTATATTGTTCTGCCTATTTAGAATAAAATCATATTATATACTATTCTGCCTGATAGAGTATGATTTTTTATGGAGGTTGTGATTATTTGACTACTTGAACCTACTGCTCAAAGTGAAACACAATCAAATATCCTTGAAATTGATGATAGTGGCGAAGAAGGTGAAAATGATAGTCGTCATACTCATGCTGTTTAGAGCTTAGAGTATTGAGTTTCTTGCCTTCTTATACTTTGACCTTTGTGTGAGTTATTTATGAACATGATTTTACCATTGATTATACATTAGTAACTGTGTTTATTTGTTGCAAGAGACGTGTTATTTAAACTTTAATGTTGACAACATTTATGTATTAAATTAGAACTTTAATCGTTGTTATTTATTAATTATATCTCTCTGGGGAAAATACGTAGGAAAAATAGTTAAATATTGTGAAAAGGACTTCCCGGCCCTGCGAGCCGGCCCGGCCCTGATGCTCTCGGGCTGAGCTTTGAAAAGCTGTAATTTTCCTGACCCCGAACCCTTTAGGGCCGGCCTAATTCCCAACTCTAAATTGGATATCCATGTTATTAACATTCATAACAATTTTATATTTATATTTTATTTTTTAGCCGATAAATTGGTTATGGGATAAACACACAACAATACAAACGTCGTCGTATTCCGGTGGTGCGGGTACCTACTTTCCCTTCCGTTCTCCGAGCTGGGAAGTGGGAAGCTCCCTCGGCGACGGCGAGCTTCAGAATGCGACCGCAGAGTTTGACGGATTAAACCACATATTGGGTGAGTTTCTCAGCGCCATTCATAATAATTCCCCAATGCTTACTTTTCTCATTACAAGATTATCTTCATCACTATCTTTGAAGAGTGGGATTCAATTTGGTCTTCTCCATCATAATGCTTCGCACATTTTCAATCCCTTCTCCTCAGCTTCGACATTGTCTGAATCGAATCTAGGAAAACGAAAACTAAGAGGAAACGAATCGTTCACTGTTTCGTATCTCATGAGTTCGCTGGGCTTGTCCCGCAAAGTAGCTACTGAAGTATCCAAAAAGGTTCAATTGAGAGACCCTAATCAACCCAATTCAGTGCTTCATCTTTTTAGGAGCTATGGATTCTCAGATACCCAGATATGTACTGTTGTGAAAATGCATCCACGAGTGCTTTTGTCTAAACCTGAGAAGACCCTTTTGCCCAGGCTAAGATTCCTTCAGTCAATTGGGTTTTCAAGTTCTGAACTCCAAGATCTCCTCATTTTAAACTATGGTCTCCTAAAGGTGAGCTTAGAACAATGTATAATCCCTTGTTATGAGACCTTTAAGAGTTTTCTTGATGACGATAAGGAAGCTAAAATAGCTTTAAAACGCTTAAGGTGGTTTTGTTCCAGCAAGACTGACAAATATAGCTCAAAATATAAAGTTTTTGAGAGATATTGGAGTGCCCCAATCGTCTGTCTCTCTTCTGGTGGCTAAATTTGTACATTTAGCATTTGTGGATCATGCAAAGTTTGTTGAATATATCAAGTTTGCAAAGGAAGCAGGAGTTGGTCCTTCCAAATCTTTGTTCATTTATGCTGTTTCTGTTTTATCTCAGTTAAAGAAATCGACATGGCAGTCAAAACTGGATATCTTCAAGAGGTATGGTTGGACCAGAGATGTCACTCTTTCGGCCTTCAGCATATATCCACAATGCCTGATGCTGTCTGAGGAGAATATCACAAAGTCAATGTCGTTTCTTGTGGATGAAGTGGGTATGCCATTGACAGTTATAGCTAGACGCCCATATTTACTTCTTTATAGTTTGGAGCAGAGGATTATTCCTCGATATTCAGTAATTAAAGTTTTGAAAAAGAAAGGTTTGGTAAAGAGGGAAATCTCCTTCATTTCCATTGTTAGTTATGGTGAGAAAAAGTTTTTTGAGAAATTTGTGACCAGATTTCACGCCAGTGTTCCTCAGCTATTGAACATCTACAAAGGACCTTCAGGACCTTTACCTCAAGTTCAGTGATATGTAGTTCCTAGGAGGGTTCAATTGTGAACTTTAGACTTCCAGTTATTATTGGTAACTTCTAATTTGAAGGACTCACATGTGATGATTATCAATCAATTTTTCGTTCATCATAATTGATGCATACGCCTTCTAGTTAAACATGTAATTTTGTAATACATTTTGCAGGTACCTCTGTTCTTGCTGTCATTTGGGGTGCTAATGTGTGTATTCATTTCTTTGAAGAAGATGCTGACTGCAAAATTTTATTTCAAAAGAAATTCTCCTTCATGAATCGACCTGCATACATTGAGCTTAATCTTTTCCGTGGTTTATGCACCATATTAAATTCTTTGAACAAGTGTTTCTGGAGATGACAAACAGTACAGGATAGCAGTGGTAAATTTATGGTATTTGCATATGGTATCTTATTCTTGGGACAAGACGATAGTTAGTTTCGAGTTCCACTAAGTGATCTTTACCTAGTTCACCATCCTCCATACACTTGAACTATGGTTTTGGTGTTTTTCCTCCAAACACGCTTATACTGTTAGAAAATTGCTTAGCATGCTGAGGAG
Organism: Inga oerstediana; assembly: GCA_963210345.1. Classification (NCBI taxonomy): domain Eukaryota; kingdom Viridiplantae; phylum Streptophyta; class Magnoliopsida; order Fabales; family Fabaceae; genus Inga; species Inga oerstediana. The sequence goes on along the minus strand of OY723405.1, from coordinate 27,639,683 downwards.
GCCTAATGTAGACTTAAAGCTTCTTCTGTGCTGTTCTTTATGTTACTGCTATTAGGACACATTGCATGAAGATTCCAGCCTCACTTGTGCTTCTGCAATTTGGAGTATCGATATTGATTGAAACGTGCCAAACAATCCTGGACATGGATTGTATAGAACAAAGTGTGGATTTTGCATAATGATAATTTTCATTTTTATACAGATGATTTTGATTGGAAAAAGGAGCAGAGTTGGGCAATGGAATTAAATTTTAAAATATTTTGGTTAAGTCATGTCATGTACTTTGGATATTAATGTTTTTGAACCCTGTATAAGTTTTTGAACCCAGATTTCAAATTGTAAGCATTCACAGGCATACATGTTTTTCATTTTTTGAGATTAAAATTGTATCTAAGTCTACATTTGAGTTCTCGCAGTGTAGATGCCTTCTGTTCTTGTTAGGTATTTCCATGTTTGTTTGGTTGGTTTAACAAAGCTATGTGGAAAATAAGCTATTGATTCTTGTACATAAGCTTGTTTTGTACTGGTCTTGTTATTTTGTTTGATTATTAATATTTCAATATAGCTTTTCAATTACAAATCATGATCAGGCAGGGCCTTGACAAGTTTACACATTTGTTCTGTTATGTTGTATTTTTTCTGAAATTTTCTTAACGTTGATTAGATCCGAGAACAAATATTTCACGTTCATTTCTTTTGCTAAATCTTCCAAGGCAATATTTTAAGTAATTAGCAAGAAATTCTTTAAGTTAACCATACGTGCCTATTGAAACCTAACTAGTTGATGAGAGTGATTTAATGTCCTTATCATGAACAATTGCAAACCGTTCGAAACCTTATGAATCTGTTTTTTTTTTTCCCCAAAAAAAAAAAAAAAAAAAATTATTCCACTTTATGTATTGCCCATATCAAACTTACAAAGTTATCACAGATTAAAAAACCTTTCATTAATGCAAAATATTACACCCTCCGTCCCTATATATATATATATATAAGATACTCTCAACCTAATCGCGAGATTCTAAAAAAGTCAAAATTAGTTAAAAGCAATAAATATGTAAGTAATAATTTTTTTTTCCAAGGATGGCCCTATTTATAAATGAGTAAGAGAGAAAGGGTAATTAAGAAAGAGAATGTATGTTAAATAAATGATGGAAAGAATGAAGGCAAAATGGGTAAAAATACATTTATTATCAAGACAGTCAAACAAGAACTTATAAAAAGAGACAAGGCAACAATGGATATGAATACTTTGATCATGTAAACTAGACATCATGAAAATATTTTGACACCTTTTTCTAAGGACTGGTTGCCTTTTCACCTACACATACTTCAATTAGCCCTTATGGTTAAGGTTTTTTTTTATTCATTTTCATGTTGGATGTTTTATACTTATTTCTTTATATATATACACATTCATTAGGAAAAGCTCACATGATATCAAGTCAAAACAATACTACTTACAGAAGTCCTATACTTCCCCACTTAGTTTTTTCTTCCAGGCATTCAATATGGCCATTTTATGAATGAGAGTGGAGAGAGATTAATAAGTATTAAATAGCTAAACCATTTTACAAATCCATGAATATAATTTATTCAAGCTTTTTGCCCTTGAACCTTCCCTTGGGGATTTTACTGAGAACTCCAGCATCCAGCTTCTTATAGTTATGCTGCATCTGATCAAACACTTGGTACACACAGGTATCAACTTGAACCTCATACTTCTCATACAGAACTGGCAGTGTGTGTGCAGAAACAAAACCTTGTCAAATAACACAAAGTTTCAGTGATCAGATATGGCAATGAACAATCTTCTAGAAGGGAAACATCACTTTTGAACTTCTACTTATGTCCCCCTTCGATAATGAATCAAAAAAGAATTTCCATCCGGTCCTAAATATGGGAGCTAGATAACTAATTTACAAATACCGAGGAAATTAGTTAAGTTAGTTATTTGTAACAAATGTGTGCTGGTTTCCCTAAAATAGCCCTTTTTATCATTATACCCGCTGATGGAAACCCCTTTATGGATAGCATGAGGGAAAATTATAAATTGGGCAAAGCATTATGTTTAGGATCAAAGCAAACCCCTCAACTAGCTCATATATTTAGGACCGGAGGGAATATAATGCATAATTTTAATGAAAATTGTAGCAAATGAGCCACGCAATGCACATCTAATGCACAGTACAACTTGTTAGAGATTTTCTTTTATATTGGATATTGACTTTGATTCTCCTATTCTGCTTTTAAAAAATTAGAAAACTAATAGTAAATGATATTCACAAAACATAATAATACACAGAAGAGTCCAAAGCACCGGCCCATTTGACTTAAATGGGTGGCAGTAAGGATTGAACTCCTAACCACTTCATCATAAAGGCTATTGATACCAAGTTAATTGGCCACGTCAGCTTAGAAGCTTCAGTGATGAAGAGCAGACCTATAAATAATTTTATTATAATCCCTCAAATGTCCAGATAATATATAATTAGCATTAAGAAATTAGCACAAGTTTTCTTGTGCATGGTTAGTTACTTAGTTAAGTGAATTTCAGCACAGCAAATATCCCACAATATGCAATTACTATTAGCATGCTGATTTCGTTCTCTAGCTTCACTATGCAGGCTTAAGGTTGACTTCACCATCCAAGAAAGAAAAAGGAATATTATACAATTTCCATACTTTCAATCATTCAGTTTGTTAGCAATTTCAAACCTAGTCCAAAATTTAGAGAAACATAATCATATACCATCTAAAATTCAAATTTAAAAGTTTGAGATATATCAATTGATGCTAAGAAATCAGATCACTGACCAATATATATGACAGTTATAAAATTGCACCAGCTCCCAATAATAGCAACAGCCCACAAGCTTGCTACAACCTGGAAATGTTGCAACTTTTCAATAACAAATTCCACTGGAAAATAGACATTATTAATTCCATATAAAAAGTAAAATAGAAACTGCACCTCCATGATCGTGCATTCAAAACACTTTTAAGTTCAGTTAATTCAATTGTTTATATATACATGAAATTAATGATCCTTATTTTCCTAATGCAATTTGTGTTACCTCTCATACAGGCCATAAAGCTTTTTTTTTGGGCCCTCCCCCCTCCCAAACTCTATTTCCTCTTTTTATAGATGTCAACATCTCTAGCTACAACAGAGTGACATTCCCATTACCATATTGATATCAAACCACTACGGCATTGACCTTTTGATTTTGACAAGTGCCTAAAAAATAAAGCAACTTATCTCCTCATTTCGAAAGGCATCGGTTATAAAGCTCTTCATATATATTTGAGTTTCTCTGTATTCATGTATTACACCAACACATCGAATCTTTACAGGACAACTGAATGGTAGACATTAATTTACTAAAGAAATTTCCATCGAATCTTTGTCATAATTACCGCTTCAATGACCTCTATTTTGTTGGCATGGCATGAAGGATCCTTCAATGAACTGACAGACTAAAACATTATGACCCTGACAATTGATGCCATAATTGGGTCATGGGACATACCATGGTACTTGTTTACAAATCAATCCAATGAATATTTTACACATAGTATGAATTTTGAGGGCCCGTTAAGTGTTTATCTAACAACTATCAATATTGTGGCAAAATATAAACAAATTGATTCAAAAACAAGAACTGAAGCAAAAACATGTTTCTGAATTCAAATAATGCTTTAACCTGGAAATAATGTTTTGAGCACATTTATGAATGATACAACTTACAGGACAAAGAAGAAGTAGAAATGAATATGAACGCAAACGTACAATTAGAAATTGCTTCAGATTTCCTCCACGAGCAACATCTTGAAGAAACGTCAAACCTCGGTTAAGCTGTGCACCAGCTGCAGTTGCAATATTGACAAACAAATCCTCCGGGATGACAAGACGAGGAACTTTAGCTGGTTCCCTGTCAAGACAGAAGGACAAAGGCCACTTACTCAAAAAGTTGAGAAATTGTAACGTAAATTCAAGCAGCAAAAGCAGAGATGTAGATATACTCCAAATTACCTGCTAACAAAGCCGGAAGCATTAGACCAAAGAAACTGAACAAGCATGCCAAGAACCAGAGCAAAGCATACAAGTGTCAAGAAATGATAGTCGAGCCATTCAAAAAGCACCCACATAAGTGTTGCGCTAGCTAAAAAACTTGCAGAGATCTTCTTGTTCCTCCATAACAAGACGTCAGCAGCTATAGCATTCAAAGGGGAAACAAATTTAGAGGCCAATATGTTAGTTTTACACGACAAAGACTTAAACTATCATACATTTTCCACCGCCCAATATATGATGCACAGGCTTCTCGCGTCCAAACAGTCTTCTGAACTGAGTGCTCATTGAGCTTGAGTTCTCTTCCTCAAAGAATGAAACAGATTTCTTCTTCTCGGTAATTGTATCCACAAGGTTGTTAAGAAGGTTCTCGGCAGCAGTGATTTTATCAGACATTGTTCCTTCTCTTTTCTGAAAAAATAAGGACATCGCCAAACGAGCAAAATAGCATGACATCAGTGTATCATCAATCATGTTCAACAGAAAATCCAATATACACATGAAGCGAATGTAAGAAGCTTTGTTATATCCTGATGCATAAATAGTGTATCATAATTGATTGCACATATATTGCCGAGTATAAAGTGTACTCTAACAAAAGTCAACCATTCAGCATTCTTGTAGGATGGGTGGAAATAGGCCAGGCCAAGCCAAACTTTGGCTAAATAGGCCTGAGCCTATAATGAGGATATAAAGGCTGAGCCTGAATGCAGGTCAAGGAAGAAAAGGCTCTTGCAGTACAGAAGTTTCATTTCTGACTTTTAAGATGGGATAACAATCTTCATTAAGTTTACCACATTAGAGGCATTCAGTCTCTTATTGTCTATTAAATTATTGCCATAATTTCAGCCTCTGGTCCTTAATTTGGTGGTATCTACAGAAGCAAACTATATAATTCAGAGACAATTAAAGCTTCATCCCTCTTGCGGCCATACCTATAATTTATTTCTTAGTATAATTTTATAAAACATAACAATTCATTAAAGAGAAGAGAAAGATCAATACAAAAAAATGGGCACAAAAAGTCCTCCAAAACCAAAAAGTTCACCATATTAAAGTTTGACATTAAACCTTCAGTAAAGTAGCTATTGTGGGAAGGTTTTGCAATCTCTACTTTGCATCAGCAAGGAGAAATAGGTCGTTAGAATATGAACCTTGAGAAGTCAATGTCGTGAAAAAGTGAAAATAAGGTTAGTGCTAAAATAGAAGAAAAAAGGTTCATAATTAAAACTTAAGGCCTCAATAAAGTATCAGATTTGCCTATATTTGGTGGAAGCTTAAAATTGTATCAGGTTGCTACAATCCTGTTGAGTCCCTCATTTTATAATGCCCAGATGTTTGTATAAGTTTAGAGGCTGTACCTTCTTAACAAACTAGTCCTCTATGGTAGGATAACCTCCAAGGTTGTACTAGTGGCATAAACCGAAATCCAAACCAAGAGGTCAGCCTATTAGGAAGGTAAAGCAACCAAGCTTATAAGCCCACATAAGCATCTCATAAACAAACATAACTTTCCAAAATCAGATAAATCGCATCACTAGTAAATTACATCCCTTCAATAATTTATCACTATCACAGTAATGAGGCTCGCATGTGCTAAGCTAACTAAGAGAATCACCGCCTCCTATGAATAAATGAGACAGATCTCCCCTGAGCAAGGAATAACATTTACAGAAAACATACCAACTGTAAAGCCTATCCACCTAGTAGTTAATAGCATAAAATTCTAGGAAACCATTAATGACTGAGGAGTAGTTCTAATGCCCGCCCATGTTGCATCAATTCAATAATAGAGAAAATATTAACAGCTTAGCATCTTTAAGAGTAAAACAGGGAAAGTAGCTAGCAGCCTTGCACCAAGAAAATCAATCAACTAAGATAAAGTAGCCTCCTCCAAAACACAGCCTACAGGACCTTGTTCACACCAGGGATCTTGACACCCGTATAAAGTTAAACCTTTTCATCTACATGTCTTCAATCAATTAGTTATCATGCTACTTTCTGATGCCAACCTCAAAGTACCAAGAAAAGTACTCCTGAATTTTATCGTAATGAAAACCTAAGAAGCACAGACTATTCAAAATTTAAGCTGGGTCTGATTTGCATACTCATTAAAGACACATTGTAACACTTCAATTTAAGCTGTGTCTAGCTTCTTAAGTTAATATAGTAAAACCTATCACTTTTTTGTAGGAGGAGAGTGGAGAGTGGAGAGAGGAGACTTCAAAAATGGAAAAAAAAGACTGGTATAACATATAGCTAGTTCACACAACACCAGAAAGTGCAAAGGAAAATAGTAATATTTGATACATGGCCAGAAAGTGAAGTTGAAAACCCAAGATCACTCGATAACTTCCTTTAAACAAAAAGGAAAGTAAAAAGCCAGAGTCTTTTTTTTAACCCTCCTATGAAAGAGATTGGTTCGATCCAGAAGGTATAGCAAAATTACATATCAAAACAAAATACCAAGAAATTCAAAACAACCCCCCCCCCCCCAAGAAAAACAAAAAAACAACAACCCCCAAAGCTGAATTCACCAAATGTACAAAAAATCACCGCAAACAAACTCATCTCATCGACCCAAAGAGATATTGAACCATGAGCATCAATCAGACGGTAAATTCACCAGAAACAAAAACTTGAAAGGACAAACCAGTATCAGAGGAGAGAAGAGGAGCTCCAAGGAGATGGAAGCAAAACGGAGCGGGAGAGAGAGAGAGAGAAAAAAAAGAGTGATGGGCTTCTGATGGAGCAGAAAGAGGACTGGAGAGTATATTAAATATTCAAAAAGAAATCATTTTCAGTGGGGGAACTGCATGGCGTTAAATAATTGATTAAGCGCACCACCTAACTGAGTGATACTCGAAATCCACGTGATCATCCCATCCTGCTATCATCAGAATTTCTTTTTTATTGCCTCCTGATAGATATAAGACTTGTTTAATATTTATTTTAGAGATTGAAAAATTAAAATAAATTATTTAACTATATCATATATATATATATATATATATTATATGTTATTAAATTATATATCAATTTATAAATAAAATAAAATAATTTAAAAAATAATAATAAATATAAATATTTTAAAATAACATAATTAATTTCATTAAACTTCTTGCAGGACTGGAAGTAATATTTTATTATCGGAAAAGCGGATTTTCAGTACATTGACGGCGTGATAACATCCGAGTACGGACATGGCACACCGCCACGACTCGCATTAACCCTTCAATTGATAATTATGTCAGAAATGGTGGATTAATTAACACATTAATATTTAATAGTGCTTGGGAATTCTTTTTTAAAAAAAATTCTATTAAAATATCATTTGATTTTAAAAAATCTCAAAAAATTTGTTAACACATACAAAGAACACAAATCTTTAGGGAGGAATCTGAAAATTTTAAAATATTATTCTTTTACCAAAATATCCCTCACTTTAAAAAAAAAAAAAACAAATCACCCTAGCCAGCATGATGGCACCGGCCGGTGAAGGGATCTTGCCTTTTTGCAAAATAAGAAGTGAGGGATATTTTGATAAAAACATAATATTTCAAAAATCTTAAATTTCTCCCTAAAAGTTTATGTGTCATTTTTATGTGTTAACAGACTTTTTGAGGTTTTGTAAGTTTAAATGATATTTATCTATAATTTTTCCTTCTTTTTTTTTATTTGTAGGTTGTTATATTTTTTATAATATTAAAAATAATTAAGTGAAGAAAAATACTTTTCCTTCAACATCAAATATTGAGAATTTTATGTATGGACTATTAAAAAAAAGTTGGGAGTTGGGAGAATCATACCAAATTAGACTTGACAATATGCTGGCACGAATTTGATGAAATACTACTGTAGACATAGTTTTGTTTAAAAAAACGGTGAAAGAAAATAAAATATGTATCAACACAAACTAATTACAACTTTTTTATTTTATTTTTAAGTATGATTCGTTTTAAAATATATATATATATATATATAATTATAAATAGTACGATTTATTTTTTTATAAATTAAAAAATCCTTTTAGTTGTTTAAGAATAGCAAGATATTAAAACTCGGACCGGGCATTGAACCAGTCGGGATACTGGATTAAGGGTTAGTGGGTCAGACCAGGGCCAAACTGGAGCTAAACCGGGATCAAACCGGTGAGAAATTAAAAATTTTAGATTTATAATATGAAATTCTAAAGAAAAAATTTTAAATATAAACCTAGACCGGACCAGGAACGTGACCGGTTTACCGGCCGGTTTCCGGGCCGGACCGGCCAGTCCGGTCTGAGTTCAAGAAGATTGAAGAATAGTAATAAAATGTATGTGGCTATAAAAAACTTGATGTGTGTATAATTTTATGGATAGTTATATAATTAAAGAGGTTGATATTTGATAACAACAAAATGAAAGGCCATAATAGAAACCTTCTAGTAGTTTTATTTAATGAACTTTTCTTAAAGGTAAGTTGAATGGGAGACAGCTAGGATTCGATAGTTGCAAGTTTGGACGATTAGATTACAATTTCTATTAATTTGTCAAAGATACACTCCCTCCTATTTTTAATATAGACTTAATTGGAAAATTGGTTTTGATGTAAAAATATAACACACATGTTTTTTATATTTATCAATATTTTTTTAATTTATTAATTCCCGAGGACAATGGCAAAAGATTCAAGGTCAAACAAATAATCATGCTTCTCATCGACTTTAATGGCTTCATAATATATTGTGGTGGTCATTTTTTTCCCCTCAAAATTGTGGTAGTCATATTAGCTACTTGCCCATGAATTTGTTTTTCTTTCAGTGGCCTCATAATTATCTCACTCTCTCACAAGAGAGCAGCACATCAAACATGCATGCACTGATTTCATCTTATAATACCGATTCTAAATATAAGTCAACTTAAACCATCTCACTGCAACTTATTAAAAAAGACGAGTTTACTCATTAAGTCTATCTTAAATGATAAGAGCTAAATATTTATATATCTTTTAGTGATTAATCTTAGGCTTTTGTGGGATTTGATTAACTAATTTGGGCATAATTAGGTATTAATGTGAGATTTCAGTGCAAAAATAATTTGGGAATTAAATTGGCTAAATTGATACATTTTAAGTAATATTTGTTATTCTTATTATTAATTAATTGTGAACATATGATATTAACTTTGTGCATCTCACAAATGTAGGTGATGACATGGTACATTGAAGCTTAATAGAGGGCAAATATGGAAGCATATGTGCAGATTTTAATTCCTAATTTCCTGATTTTAATAGGCATAACAAAGGAGTTAGGCATTGTTTGGTGGCTTGAATTAATGACTTATTCTTGGCCTTAAGATGCTTCACCTTGTTATCAATTTCCAAACACACCCTTGGACAAGATATGGAGATGCTAAAGTGCGATTCAGAGCTTTCTTCATGGGGGGATCATGCTTTCAGACTGCTGGATCTCACGCGGATATGGGTTTTTCGGGGGTTCACTCTCACTTTCTCCATTTTGTTTTCTCTCCACTCCCACCAACCACCGCCTCTCCTTCTCCTTCCACGTTCCATCGATTAATTCCCTGTTTTCTCTGTTTTCTCGCATCTGCAACGCAACATGACAGTCGAGAGGTTCTGTAACCCCCTTCGATAATCAAGCCGAGATTAGCGTTTGAACGCATTTAATAATTGAATAAGAGATCCGGAGTAAATAAAAACTTTTTAAAACACTTGTACAAATAGATCTCCGTTCATTCATTTATAAAATCAATAGGCCTATTTGGTTTGTCACATATATAATATCATAGTATCAGCACAATTCTCGACGTTCACCCGGGATAATAACATTAATCCAACAGTTTATACAAGGCATCATTGCCCATCTCAATATCCATACCGGGGATTACACAAAACTATAATACTATAAATCTATTCAATATATACATTTGTCCAAAATGATAACCAGTTCAGTATAAAACCAAAATATCTAACTAAGACTACCGCCGGCAGTCCTAATCGTCCATTGCCACTTGCTTGCTCTTCGATCCACTTGCCCTGTCTAAAAATGTTATTTGGAAAGAATGAGATTCTAGAGAATCTCAGTAGCAACAGTTTACGTATATGATGCATATATACAAAGCAAGTAAACATATATCACAATGCAGCAATCAATATTCGAGACTAGGCTTTCGCCATATTCCCTTCACTATATACAAGGTCGGGCTTACACCACGCCCCATCACTTTATTTGTATTTGAATCCGGGCTTTCGCCACGTCCCCTCACTGTATCTGTAATCAAGGCCGGGCTTTCACCACGTCCTTTCACTGTAACTGTATTCAATGACTAATGCAAACAAGCAATGCAATATACATGATATAGGATAAAGTGTCACTACCTTGTTCTTTCCGTTCTTGTTCAAGCGTATGCCTTCTATGATCCGGGAAAATATCAAATCCTATAATCATTAAGGACGATAGGTTATTACTTATTCCAATATTCAAATGACTTCAAAACATTTAGTTTTAGTTATCATTAAAGTCCCTTAAGTAGCTATGAAAGTCTCTAACAATCGCCTAAGAGGATTGGGAAGTACTAGGTTGGAAATCACTTTTCAAAATCACAAGGTGTTGAAAACAGGGGTTGGCTGTAGCCAAGAAACCTCTGCTGCGGCCAAAAACATCACAGAAAGTTTCTGGCTGCAGCCAAGAATTTTCTGGCTGCGACCAGGAAAATTCTGTTTCTTGGCTGAACTTCAAAAAATCATAACTAATTCTAGAAAAATCAAAATGAGGTGATTCCAAAGCCAAATGAAAGGTATTTAAGTACTCTTCATAGGAAAAATATGGGTCATTACTGAAAATCACCACAAAAATACAGATTTCAAGAAAAGTCCACCTTGCTTCAGAATTGATCCCAGATTTAATATCAGACTTTGGATAGTCATAACTCCTAGCATACCAAATGAAATGACACAAAATATATGTCCATTTTGAATCTTGAGATGTGAAATTTAAGACTGGAAAGTTTCATAATTTTCCAACACCATTTACTATTTTAAAATGTCCATGCAAATCCACTGCCAAAACAGAGCTTTTCACTAACCAAATCTTGCCACTTTTAAAACTAAGTTCCCAATGGTTAAAAATTCACATTTGACACTTCTCCCACACAATTTTCCACAAGGAACACAATGGCAATCTCAAAATGACCAAAATCCTACTCCTTTATTATGCTTTGGTTTTGGGCAACACAAACATCAACATTCCAATCTCATCTAAACATCAAATTCCAATCACCAATCAATCTATCTATCCCAAACTTCCCACAAGACACCATTTTCATGCCAATAACATACCAAACACACAGTGTCTCTCATTTTTGGATTCAAGGCCAAATTTCCAGAAATTACAAACTAATCCATTTGACACAAAACATAGATAGATAAATAGGTTTCACTCACATTATCAACTTTCTCAAAGAGACTCTTTGATTCTCCAACTTTCATAATTTCTCTAGAACTCAATCCAGCCCCAAATGCCAAACTATGACCATAAAATAAAAGCTCTTAATGCAAGGAACAACATTAATGAATGAAGTTTTGGCATTAGAGATCATTTTCCCTTACATTTTCCAACTTTTCTTCCTTCCCTTGGTCTTCAATGGCTGACGAAGAGAGGGAGAAGAGAGAGAACGAGAGAGATGAGAGGGAAGAGTGATGAAGAAGGGAAATGATCATACTCCCCTTTCCATTTCACTTTTTTAGCGAGAAAGAGGGAGAGAGAGGAGAGAGAAATGCTTAAAAAAAACCCTTTGACTTTTCTCTCTCTCACACACACAAGCCAACTTGCCACATGTCTTCTTCTCATTGGCTCTCACACCATAAGCACCGAATTAGCTTATCTAATCCCTCCATTAGTCATTTTAATTACACTTCTCATTTTCTCTTAGTTAGCAATTAATTTCCCCATTAATCACCAACTTAAAGCCAATAATTCCATTCTTTAAATTTTCCATCAATTATGACATATAAATTAATATTGTCACCAATATATATTAATTCCACTTTAATTTGATAATTATCCTCAATAATTATCATTAGCCCTTAATCGAAAATTGGGGCGTTACAGGATCAGAGGAGCTAATTTTTGAATCATGAGCAGCTAAACTCTTTCTTTCGATGGTGATGGTGAAGCTAACCTGAGTCCTTGAGCAACTAGGGGAGTTCTTTATATCTTAATTTCATCTTCCACTCTATGTATATGCAGATTATGATTCTAGGTTGCTAGAGTTTATGATTTTTGTATATGGCTGAGGATTTAATTGGTTGATGTAATCTGGATAATGATACTTGTGCTAGATTTGTACTCATGGATTGTAATTGGACTATAGCACTCTTTTGTTATTCAATTGCTTTCCTCTATTCTCTTGAAATCAATTGTTTACTAGGTTTCTAGGAATTAATTGGTGGTAGAGAGGATCTCTTATGAATTTAGCATGAGCTAAGTACTTAAGATACTCCTAATTGATAATTGAGTCTAAGTTTAGATATAATTGAGAAGTTAGGAGTATTGATTAGTAAGGGTTCTTGCTAGTCCTTGTACTTAGTTAAGAGAAGAACTTAAAAATAAAATTGGACAAGGATGGTTAGTGGACTCATTCAACTAGGACATTCATCTATTGCATTTACACCCACTCACTCACTTTATACATTAAAAATTCATAAACAAGTAGCTCTTTAGTTTAATTAGACAGATGAAGCTCACATCTCATACTCTTTGGTTAATTTGTTATTTACACTAGATTACTTAGGAACTAAATATAGGCCCCATCGGCCTAGGTTAGTTTCCCTATATTACATTTAGCTTAGTTTTATTTGATAGCCCCACGATATGGCTCTTCAAACTTGGCGCCGTTGCCGGGGAGCCTAGCTCTTAGGTAATTGGGTGTCAATTGCAAAATTGACCGAGGTATAGCTTGTGTAGGTTAGGAATATTTGTTTTCAATTTTTTCTTAGAAAAAATATGGGAAAACCAAAAAAATATTATCTTTTTCATTTTTTGTTTTTCAGTAAAAAAAAAAGTACAATTAACTACATTAGTTGCTGTGCATTTTCGTGACTTGGATTGCTGAATGAATGGCATACATGGTCATGGTGTATTATATTGGATTCTCACATTTTTAGTGTATCAAAACCCTTACTGCTATATAGCTCTCATTTATACTAAAACTGATCTGTTGCTGAGATTAAGGCTGAAACTTTGCTGCATTATGCAATTTTACTGAGAAGGGAATTTTGACTGACATTTTGAAATCAAAACTCTGAGTTTTTGCTGAAATTTATTGTTGGCCGATGATGATTTTACTGTTGTAAAAGCATAAATCCCTTACTGTCATATTTAGGCTTTATCAAAAGTATTGTAGGGTGAGATTTAATTGCTGAATCTGTCACTACAGTACCATGGTTTTTGGAAGGTTTGATTGAGACTTTGTGTTATCCTTGTCAAAATTCTTGCACAAGAGCTTTTGGTTGTACATTTAAACTGTCTACTTCTGTCATTTTGGTGAGTATTCATTGCTGCCAAATCTTGGATACTACCTGAAATTACTATTGTCCTGTTTCACATTTGCATCAAGTCTGAATTTTGGGTCCCCTGAATCAGAAATTGCAGTCCCATTACTGAAAATCTGACCTTGTAGTTGTAGGGCATTAGATTTGCTAAAATTGTTTTTGTAGCTACTGATAAGTTGCTGTTATATGCCATTTTTATGTGGTCTGTCCATGTGCTAATCTCAACGCATAATCTTGTAGAACATTATGATGTTTTGTGACTTAATTGGACTTTAGTGCTAACTCAGTAAGCTATTGGAACTTTCACTATACTTCTCCTATTTGATAGTGAAAATTCCATTATGGAAAATTGAGGAGTATGAAGTTTTGGCGCACTCTCATGCATGCTGAAATTGTGAAAACTTTACTTAGAAAATGCTGATTGGATTCAATTCTGGTTGCTAGTTGGGTATCCTGTAACTCCTTTGGCAACTTGCTGTTACTATCCTAAATTTCTGCCATTTTTTTTAAGTTGTTTTTGCATCACCTTGCTGTAATATTTTTCAACTTCATTCATTTCAAGCTATGATGTTGCTCTGAATGAGGATACTTCCTGTTGCTGTCCATAAATTATAGAGCTCCATGCAAAATTGTTTTGATAGTGAAATTGCATTCTCACTAAGCCTTTAAGTTGCTGAATCAAAATCTCACTTCCTATTTGTTGCAATCTGATTTGAGTGAGTACTTACGATAATAAACTGAATCTCATTCATTTGAATTTTTCTGGAAGCATTTTGAATGAGTTTTATCTAGACTTAAATTGCCTCCGTTGATTACGTGTCACTGAAATTCTGATTTTTACTCTGCCTAAAAAAATTCCTGCTCCATCAAGTGCAAATTTTTGCATTCTCTCTGTCTTGACTTTGCATGCTAAAACACTCATACTTTGACACATTGAGTGCTTTGCATAGTCCAATTTTTGCATATAGCTGGTGAAAAACACTTGTTTTGGAATTATGAATTGTGGGGCTTGTTTTACTGTCAAGTGAGATGTGTATTAAGAATTTGTACTGCTGTCATGGGAATTTATTGATTTGATCTAAGTTTGCTGTGGTAATAAGTCAAAACATTAGTTGCTGCTGATTTTGGAGGGATTGGATTGACCATTCTACTTCAGAATTTATTTTTCACTGCTGAAATTATTGATGCTGTTTTGCATGAAGAAATTTTGCTGATTGAGGATTTGTATTTGAAAACACTTGAATGTCATTTGATTTTCCAAGGTGTGCTGATCTGAAGCTGGTTTAAGATTGCTGGAATTTCATTTTCTTAGCCAAATTTAACTAACTGATTTGTTAGGCTCATTCTTGTGAATTAGGGAGTCTCTCTTTGTTATTGGTGCTGCAATTGTGCTGTTCTAGGCTAATTCTTGAGCGTTCTTGCTTAGATTTATTGTCTTTGAACCTTATTGAACTTAATAGACATTTAATGGTATCTTGCATTAGGTTTGACTAGCTTTTGACTAAATTTGTAAGAACATCATTGTTTGCTGGAAAATAGCAGTTAACTGTTCAAATTGTTGTGAGTGTTCTGTTCTGTTTAAATTGGTTCATTAAACTTGCTGCTTTGTGGACCAATTCTTCTAAATCCAAGCGACCATTTGATTTAATCTTACATATCATATTGATATTAGGATTTTGAATATTGGAATCTGATTATGTCAAGCCTTGAGATGTGCAAGTATATGATTTGCATAATCTGATTCTTAAAATTTTTGCTTTGTGTTCTGGACCCCTCATTGCTTAAGTTGCAATTTATTTGTTGACTTGGAATTCATCATATTTGGCGTTTTGTTATGCTCTCAATTGTGGAAAATTATCATTTTTGTTGCTTCTTATATTCTGAGGCATCTATAACAAATCTGATATTTTGAGTTATAATTGAGTTTGCATCATTTGTGCACATTTCGATTTCAGACTCATGTGCTACATTGAGATAGCTGTGAAATTGTAGAAATGCACACTTTTGGCTAAGATACTTTTAGGCTGCTGAGAAAAACTTGAGTTTCATCACTGCGTATTTGATTCTTTAACTACATTTTGTGAAGTCTTGAGAATCTGAACTTGTGTTCTGATTTCAGAATTACTAAGTGCATTCTAGTTTGAAATCTGACTAAGGGATTGTTGTTGTCAAACCTGAAATTGCGGTCATAGTGAGGTTTCTTCTGATGTTTTGGTACTGATTTTCTGCTGCCATTTTGTTATTTTCTGTGCTGTCTGCGCCACGGTGAACAAATTTTTTCTAAAAAAATTTAGCACCTCTTCTAATAATTCTAACCACTTATTGTTGTTCTTTGAGCGTGTAAGAGTGATAAATGATATAAACTCATTGAATTGCTTGCTGTGATAGACTATTGCTTGCGGTTGCGTTAAGGTCAAACACCTTGCTGCATTTTTTTTCTTGGTATTATCTAAAATGAAGTTTGTGTGTGAAATTGCTCTATTTTTGAATCAGATTTTGCTATCATTTTGTGTGTGAAAAGCTGGACATTGCTATTGATAGTGGTGACTTCTTTGTTGACCTCATTAATTGCCCTCTCATTGATCATCATCTTGTGCTAGATCAAAACATGGATGGACACATTGAACATCAATATAATGAGGTTCCTAATAATGGCCATAAAGAAGTACCTCACAATAATAATCATGTGCATAATGATGTAGGAAATAGGAGTATAAGAGATATAATTTCTTCCAATGTTGATTATAATCCTTATGGCTTCTATAATTTTAATGCTAATTTTGAATTGAAAGGGCATTTGATAAGTGCTTTACCTAAATTTCATGGTAATGAAGGTCTTTTAGGCATTTAGAGACTCTCCATGTGGTTTGCTCATCCATGAAGCCTCAGGGTGCTGACTTGGATGAAGTCGTAAGCTTTTTTCTTTTATGTGGAGGGAAAAGCTAAAGAGTGGCTTTATATGCTTCCTTGCCACTTTGCAATCTTGACTTAGGAGCAAATGAAGAAAGTCTTCTTTGAGAAATTCTTTCCAGTTACAAGAACAGCTAAGATGAGGAAAGAAATTTATAGCGTTTAACAAGCAATGGGTGAAAACTTGTATAAGTATTGGACTCACTTTTTGGATCTCCTTGCCAAATGCCCACACCATCAAATTTCTCAACCACATTTGGTGAAATATTTTTATGATGGGTTGCTTGATCACAAGAAAGACACCATTGATGCTGCAGCTGGTGGGTCTCTAATTGATTTGACCTCTCAAGAAGCTTGGGATCTCCTTGAAAAGATGGCTGCCAATAACCAACAATTTGGTATAAGAGAAAGAGCTTAAGCATATGGAGTTTGAGCTTGGTCCAACGATGAAATTTTGAACAAGTTGGCCATTTTAAGTGATCAAATGGGTTGTATGCAAAAGACAATTCAAGCTCAACAAGTCCACAATATTGGTGCTTCATATCCTCCTCCTATGTCTCAAGCCTTGGTGCCTACTTCTTGTAAAACTTGTGATAGCCTTATGCACACAATTTTGACTTGTCCTTCTCAAGCTAGAGAATGTGATGTGGTTGCTATGAATTATCAAAGGCCACCCCAATATAATCAAAACAATTTCAATGGAGGGTGGAAGGACAATTCCACTTCTAGATGAGGAGGCAATGACAATAGAGGCTATCAAGGGAAGGAGAGCTTATATAGATATGCTGAAAATTCTCAAAGACAATTTAAGAATCCCTCTATGACTTCTTATCAAGGTCCATCAACATCAAAGAGAGGTACATATTCAAGACAATAACACTAATGAGACCTTGATGAAGATGATGAGCAAGCTTTGTGACAAGATTGAACAAATGGAAGTGAAGTATGACAATCTTCAAACCTTTGTTTCTCAATTGGCTAATACAAAGAGTGAGAATGATGCCAAAAAGGGAACCTTTCCTTCTAATGTTGTAGTGAATCCTAAGTTTAAATACTATTCAACTAAGTAGTGGCAAGCAAGTTGGACTTGATGATCCAAAAGAGGATGAAGAAGAAGTTGCTTATGATGAAAGCATACAAGAGCAAGATTCCACATTCCAAGTCATTCCTTCATCCGAGAACCAAAAGGAGAAAAGCATCTTGAAGAAAACTTCCTCCACAAGTTCTACAAGCCAAAAGAATGAAGGAGATGAACGAAGAAGCCAACATGAGCATTATGGAACCATTGTCCACAAAGGTCATGAGGTAAATTTGAAAGACCTTCCTTTCCCTCACGCTTATCTTCAAAGCATGAAAAAGGCTAATGAAAAGCATGATAATGATTTGTATGAATTGTTTAGCAAGATTGAAGTCAATATACCTTTACTTGAACTTATTAAACAACCTAAATATGCTAAGATCTTAAGGGACCTATGCAAATACAATAAAAGATTCAAGCCTAATGAGATGGTCAAACTTCCTTCAATGTGAGTGCATTGTTTAAGCTCCAATTACCGGTTAAGTGTCAAGATCTGGGGAGTTTCACCATACCTTGCATAATTGGGAATTTCACAATTTCTAAGGGATTACTTGACCTAGGTGCTACAATAAACACGATGCCCAAATCTGTTTATGAGTCCATAGGAGCCACTATGCTCAAGCCCACTAGTGTTATTTTGCAATTAGTGGATCAAACAATTAGATATTCACTTGAGGTGCTTGAGGATGTGTTAGTTAAAGTTAATGACTTGCTCATTCCCTCATATTTCTATGTTTTAGACATGTCTAAGGAGAGTATGAGTGAAGGTGCATTGATTTTGGGTAGGCCTTTCATGAGAACTACTAACACTGAGATTAAAATGAAGGAAGGTTCTATAATTATGTCTATTGGTGATCATTTTGTGCATTTTAATATGTATGAAACAATGAAACACCCACATGAAAACTATTCTTTGCTTGATGTGCATTTTATTGATGAATTGCATGATAATGATCATATTGAGCATGAGTTAGTTCCTGGTGGACGTATGAATCATGTTGATGCATATGTGATTAATTCTACCCCTTCTATCTCATATTCTTCTATTTCCCCCTCCCATGGTAGTGATGTCAAGTATTCAAATGCTGGTTCACTAGACTACACTTGTTCCACACCATTTGCTATTTTACCAACTGATGCTATGCTTGTTGAGTCTTCCACTAACCCAAATACTTTTGAGAAAGGTGTTGTTTGTGATGATAGTGTAGGGTATAGTGGAGCGGCCAAAACTCATTCAAAGCAGTCTTTGAACACTTTTCATGCCTTGAGGCATGTTTCCAAACCAGTCAAGGTGGTGTTCCAAATCCATGCTAATCCACCACCTAGCAAAAAGAAGCCTTTGAGGCCTAAGAATGGATTTGGAAGCTCTTCACTACTTCCACTCCATGCCTTGTCCATTGATCCGAGTAAACTCACTTATGAGGAGCTTCAAGCACAAAAGTCCACTTTTAAAGTTGGTGACTGTGTCATGGCTTATGTGCCTCATTACTCTACTCCACATGAAGAATTCAAGGAAACATAGGTTGGTCCTTTAGAAGTGGTTGCCAAGTGTGATAAGAGGACTTATAAATTGAAGGATGGCTATGGAGGACACTTCCATACTTGAGCCAACCGTCTCCATTTATACCACACTAGCTACAAGCCTCCATGATAAGGTTGCTTCCTTCCTTTACCTTGTTCTACTATTTTGGACTGTTCATTGCATGATTTTATGATGTTGAACAAGTGTGGGGGAGGGATACTCTAATAGAAAATGGTAGCTTGTGTCTTGTTTGTTGTTTTTGTCTTTTCTTTGTGTGTTAATCTACTCTTTCTCACATTGATTCTTCGCTGCATTATTGAGCACCCTTGTTATATCATTAGTCTATACGTGCATTGAGGAAAATGTAAGGATTAAGTGTGGCGGAGAGATAGATTGTGTTTTTTTTTTGTTTTTAGGGACTCTAATACGCCATTATGTGTTGTGCCAGCTGCTGCTTTATCCATTTTGAGCCTATTTTTTCAAAAATTAAGATGTTTAAGCATGATCAAGTATCTCAATTGCATGTGATTAGATATTGATGTTGAAACTTGTTTAAACAAAGTAAGTTGCCATATGTTCTAAGTTTTAGAAATAATGCATTATTTACTTTTGGTGAGTTTAGTAGGAAACAAAGCCTATTTGGAAGGTATTTTGGGCCTATTTGTTTCATTTCATTGTGCGATTTGTCCACTTATGCTAGTGCTCTCTAGAACTTGTCCTATTTCTTGCTTAAGGCTACATTTTGTAATGGCATGGATAGAGATGACTTAGCATTCCTTTTTAGACTCTCTTACCCAAACGCAAACCAAACATTGTTCAACTTTTGTTTACCCCTTTGAACCCTTCATTTCCATTTCCATTCTCATTGTGCAAATGCCATGATTGCATTTCTCTTCAAGTTCTTTTAGCACTATGATGAGAAAAATAGAAATATTGCTCTTGTCAATAAAATTATAAGTGTCGTGTTAATTGTTAAAAAAAAAGAGAAGAGCAAAAGAAAAAAAAAGAGAAAGAAGAAAGAAGACACTTCATATAAAAAATGTATAGATGAGTTGAAATTGGGAAATTTTGGCAAAAGAAAGTTACACTATTGTGATCAGTGCTATTGGTTCTATTAATTGTATTTAATGCATGCATGATAGCCTATTTTACTTTTCCATCATTTTGCTTATTCAACATTACAACCCTACAAGTCCTTTAGATCTATTTTTGTCATTGTTGCAAGTCGTAAAGAGCCTAGAAATATTACAAGCTTATGGTAGAGTGTGGTCAAAGTGGATGCGAGTGAAAACAATTACCTTATATGAGATTAGAGTGCAAACACTTATCGTAGTAAGGATTTCCAATTGAACTCATTTAGATTAAGCTTTGCATCTTTGCTAGTTCTTCTAACATGTGGCATGTTTGTGGAGTTTGGATAGATGGATAATTCATTGTTTACCAAATGTGATTGTTGAAGATTGATCATACTTGTTCATCTCTAATCTTGGTTCTTAGCTTGAAATGATTTTGCCCGAGAGTGCAAAAGCTAAGTGTGGGGGAATTTGATAAGAGCTAAATATTTGTATATCTTTTGGTGATTAACCTTAGGCTTTTATAGGATTTGATTAACTAATTTGGGCATAATTAGATATTAATGTGAGATTTGAGTGCAAAAGTAATTTGGGAATTAAATTGGCTAAATTGATATATTTTAAGTAATATTTGTTATTCTCATTATTAATTAATTGTGAACATATGATATTACCTTTGTACATCTCATAAATATAGGTAATGACATGGTCTATTGAAGCTTAATAGAGGGTAAATATGGAAGCATATGTGCAGATTTTAATTCCAGATTTTAATAGGCATAACAAAGGAGTTAGGCATTGTTTAGTGGCTTGAATTAATGACCTATTCTTGGCCTTAAGATGCTTCACCTTGTTATCAGTTTCCAAACACACCCTTGGACGAGATATGGAAATGCTAAAGTACGATTCAAAGCTTTCTTCATGGGGGGATCACGCTTTCAGACTGCTGGATCTCACGCGGATGTGGGTTTTTCGGGGGTTCATTCTCACTTTCTCCATTCTGTTTTCTCTCTACTCCCACCAACCACTGCCTCTCCTTCTCCTTCCACTTTCCATCGATTAATTCCCTGTTTTCTCTGTGTTCTCACATCTGCAACACAACATGACACTTGAGAGGTCCAGAGGAGCTGATTTTTGAATCATGAGTGGCTAGACTCTTTCGTCCGATGGTGATGGTGAAGCTAACCTGAGTCCTTGAGCAACTAGGGGACTTCTTTGTATCTTAATTTCATCTTCCACTCTATGTATATGCAGATTATAATTCTAGGTTGCTAGAGTTTATGATTTTTGTATATAGCTGAGGATTTAATTGGTTGATGTAATCTGGATAATGATACTTGTGCTAGATTTGTACTCATGGATTGTAATTGGACTATAACACTCTTTTGTTATTCATTTGCTTTCCTCTATTCTCTTGAAATCAATTGTTTGCTAGGTTTCTAGGAATTAATTGGTGGTAGAGAGGATCTTTTATGAATTTAGCATGAGCTAAGTACTTAAGATACTCCTAATTGATAATTGAGTCTAAGTTTAGATATAATTGAGAAGTTAGGAGTCTTGATTAGTAAGGGTTCTTGCTAGTCCTTGTGCTTAGTTAAGAGAAGAACTTAGAAATAAAATTGGACAAGGATGGTTAGTGGACTCATTCACCTAGAACATTCATATATTGCATTTACACCCACTCACTCACTTTATACATTGAAAATTCCTAAACAAGTAGCTCTTTAGTTTGATTAGATAGATGAAGTTCACATCCCATACTCTTTGATTAATTTGTTATTTACACTAGATTACTTAGGAACTAAATATAGGATCCACATAGAGATCGACCTAGGTTAGGTTCCCTATATTACATTTAACTTAGTTTTATTTGATAGCCCCACGATATGGCTCTTCAATCTTAAATTAAAAGAGTTAATATAATTTTTGATTCCTCAAATTTGTCCTCTTTTTTATTTTGGTTCCTCAAATTTCAAACAAGAGGTTTTGGTCATTCAAAGGATAAAATGACCCAAATTTTTATTTAATTATAGGGACCAAAACCTCTGGTTTTAAACTTAAGAGACCAAAAACAAAATGACAACAGATTTGAGAGATCAAAGATTGTATTAACTCTTAAAAACAAATCCAATTTTATTCATATTCAATGTGATCCACTAATAAATAGGAGTAAAATTGAAAATATTGGTAATTAATATAATAACTCTTTAATAAGGGATTTGTCTGAAGTCACTTCCTTGAATTCATAATTTGAACTCATCTTTGAAATGATAGAAAATGTAAACTAAACATTTCAAAGCCATCATGGATAATAACAACTTATAAACATTTTACAATTCAAACTATGTTAGAAGGAAGGCAAAACCCACCTAACATGTATATCTAACCAGAACTTCTCTTTACTTAGATTTATAAAATAACACTTAGACCTTGAGTTTCATAGAACTCAGGATATAACATTCAAGGTAAACCCAAGTACAAAAAACTCATTTTATGCATAGCATCTAAATCATAGTACGGTAATTAGAAGTTTCCAAAATATGAGTATGTGGATCTATATCCAATCACATGGAATGCTAAAGGCCTCAGGCTTTCTAACAGCACACCAGCCAGTGACAATTTAATTAAAAGCATGCAGTTAAATTAGAGTTTACAAAATATGAGCCCTATGAGTGGCAATATACATAATTCATCACATAATAAACCAAAAGAGGTTATATAGATAAATGAAGCAATATCTATGCCTCCAGAGCTCTCCCCAACGTCCCAGCACAGGAACTATCACTTCAAAAATGTTAAGAGCAATGAGGTGAGACAATTGCCTCAGTAACCAACATTCCTACTCATCATACATACCAACATGTGCTAGTGAGGTGTCAAGTGGAATAAAAAAATAACAATGCATATAATATCATTTGCATAATCTCATAACCACACACATTTACTCAGTCGAGTCTTTCCCTGAGGAGGTATGCAACACAAGAGCCTAAAAAGGTCTATCCCCATCACTATGGAGACGTACACACAAGCCACAATGGCCTATTCCTTCCTCCTAGGAACGAAAAGAGTTACAAGAGCCTATCTCTTTCTAGGACAAATGAGCCACATCAGTCTATCCTAATAGGGACGAATGAGCCATGTAAACCTATCCCAATAGGGATGAGTAACTAACGCAATGTGCACCAATGGGAGGTCTTATTACATGATAGTATTTTTTACACACACAAGCCACAAGGGCCTATTCCTTTCTCTTAGGAATGAAAAGAGTTACAAGAGACTATCCTTCTCTCTAGATCGAATGAGCCATGAAGGCATATCCCAATAGGGATGATTAACCAATCCAATCTGTACTAAGGAGGTCTTATCACATGAAAATATCTCTCTCCATCTATTCTCTATCAATCACGACGAATCAATATCACAACTATAACTCATACAATATGATTATTGTAACATCCCGAATTTCCGTAACTAAAATTCCTTATATTTAATGGAATAAAGATGGTAAATTGTGATATACTTGAATTTCTACAAAAATGTAATGGCAAAATGGCAATTTGCCAATTAAGCCAAGAGATAAAAAGAGGAACATGAAATGAGATTTTGACACCAAGGATGGCATGTAGAAGCATTACAAGCCAAGTGGAAAAAGAGGGAATGAAATAATAGTGATATGTGCAAAAAAAATCTAATAAAATAATATTTATTTAAGAAGGTGGAAATTTGGCTTATTCAAGAAGCCATTTGAACTATTCCAAAGGCCATTAATTTCGGCCAAATAAAAACAAAAGAAAGAGAAAGGCTTGGAGAAGAAGAAAGGGCAAAAATCATGTGCCAAAATTACAATAAAATAATAATATTTTTAAGGAGGTGGAAGAGACTTCTTCATATGACACCCTTAAATGGCCATAATTTCATCCAAAACAAAAACAAAAAAGAGAGAGAGTTGTATTGAAGAAACTAGAACAAGAAGGAAGCAAGAGAGATAGAGGAGGAAAAATAAGGTAAGTTAGTAGTAAAATTTGTGTGTTCTTGCTTCTAAATGCTTGGAAACTCTCTCTAATCTTCATATCCTTCTTGAAAGCATGTAAAGCAAGAAGAAAATCAAGGGAAAAGAGAGAGGGAGTGTACAGCCAAGTGAGAGAAAGTCAAGAGAAGCAATGTAAACTTGAGAATTTGTTATCTCTTGATGATTTATGCTTGTTGTTAGTGTTTTGGTTGGTTGTTTGGCTTGCTGCGGCTTGATTTTATGATATGGGATACTGAAACCCTAAAGGGTTATACTACCCAAATTACCTCAAAATCATGTTTAATAAATGTTCAAAAGGTTTAAGAGTGATTAAGAGGGAAAAGGAAGGAGCTTTAAGGGTTGAATTAAGAAAACCATAAATTCCCTTTTTTCTCTAAAGTTTTGGCTAGCTCATGAAATAGGGATAGGAGCTGGAATTTCACAAATATAATGGTTCCATTGTGTTCAGAAGGAAAAATTGTGTAGGGTTGATGTCGGTCATATTATGAGAAGAACCCTAGAAAGTGAAATGACAACCCCTACTTAGGGTTTTAGGTGTTGTCAAGAGCAAAACTGTTATTTGACAGTGATTTTGCAAAAACTGAGGTAAAAAATGGATTCTACACATAAAACTGTATAGGACTAGCCTAGGTCATGATTTTTGGAAAAGTACAGTTAGACCAAGTAAAAAGGGACTTAGACCGGGTCCCAAGGGCATTTTGGTAATTTTTTACCAAAATTGTGTAGGCTTGATGTTGGTCATATTATGAGAAGAGCCCTAGAAAGTGAAATGACAACCCCTAAAACCCTAAGTAGGGGTTGTCAAGGGCAAAACTGTTATTTAACAGTGATTTTGCAAAAACTGAGGTAAAAAATGAATTCTACACATAAAACTGTATAGGACTAGCCTAGGTCATGATTTTTGGAAAAGTACAGTTAGACCAAGTAAAAAGGGACTTAGACCGGGTCCCAAGGGCATTTTGGTAATTTTTCCATTTTAGACTAATATAACCAACATAAATGATTTGGAAGAGTCTAAAGTGATACATGAATGAGAATTAACCGAATTATTGTAAACTTAGATTTTTAGGACTTGGAAATAGCCCGAGCCGAATATAGGATTGAACAAACAGTGAAACAAGCAGAGAATCAGTGAAGGACAATTAAGGTAGTAAACTTATCTCTCCTGTATGTATATGATATTTGTACATGTGTATTATAATACCCCAAATTTTAGGATTGGAGGTTTGATAATAAGCCTAAATTAAGCAGACTGCTAAGCCCCAGTTTAGCAGGTGTCCCAAATATATTCTCTAATGTTTCTTATATATTTGAGGCATCAAAGAAAATAAAATGGTTAATTTTGAAGAAAGTGATTATGCTTATGGTGAAATCGCCTATGAGGTAGTGAGCTTGTCATGTGATTTTTAATGACCAAATTATGAGAAAAAATTATGAAATTTTACAAGATGAAAATAGACATCCTAAGCTTTAATTTGATAGGTCAAATGACTCAATTAGAGCTATATACAAAAAGATATGAATTTTTGAAGTCAGCACAGAAAAACTATGAAGTTTCTGGAACAGCAGGTAAAGATTAAAATTCTGGGAATTTTGTGATTCCATCTAGCAAAAGTCTATATTTTTTCCATGAAACTAGACTCAATAAGGGTTCTATAGGCTTTGGAATCACTTCATTTCTATTTTTCTAGAATTAGGTCTGATTTTTCAAAGTTTAGGCAGAAATCTGCCAGAATTTTGTAAAATCCGAATTTTAGAAAAATGGTGTAATAAAGTAAAATGATATAAAACAATTTCTCATCTCCTTCCTTCCTTCAAAACTGGTGTGAAGTTCAGTTATAGAGAGAGAGAAGAGTTGAAATTTTTAGAGAGAGCATGAGAGGAAAAAGCTTGTAAAGGTAAGTGATTTCTTCGGTAAATCGGTTTCTAATGCGTATAACTTCATTCCTAAGCTTCCTTTGCATATGATTTAAGGTTTGGAGGCTCAAATTTGGATGTTTGGCACCTAGGGTTTTCAGCCACCTTGAGAAAAAGCTAGTGGGAGCTTGAGATAACTTTCAAACCTTCATATATTGACTATTCTAGCTGCTGTGGGCAATTTAATCGGTGGAATTTTATCAGATTGCCATTGGTTTTAATTTTTGGAAATGGGTTGGCCTAGAGGTTATGCTGCCCAAATTGGTACTAAATGGTAGTTTTAACCTAATGGAATAGTCAATAAAGTGATTAGGAGTAGAAAGAAACGTGTTTACGGAACCGAAACCGAAAAACCTCAATTTTTCCTAAATTCCTATAAGTTTCAGCCAGCTCTAGAATGGGCCTTAGAGTTGGATTTTTAATGATTTGATGATTCCATTGAGTTCAGGAGGGAAAATTAGGTGGGGTTACAGTTGGGCATTTTTTCGAAAAAGGCCGAAAAAACATAATTACGAAAATACCCCTGAACCCTTAAAGTGGGGTTGTCAAGGGTATTTTTGTAATTTGACATTGAATTTGGTAATTCCAAGTTTGGAAATGGATTCCTTGGGCATAAATATGTTAGGATAGCCCAGGTTAGAATTTTGGGAGAAGTGCGGTCGGATCGAGTATAGCGGGGCCAGGCCGGGTCCCCGAGGGTATTTTGGTAATTTTTCAAGATAGACTCATATAACCCCCAAAAACACTATGGAAGTGTCTAAATAGTACATTTGACATTGTATGATCAATATGGAGCCCCGAGCTGTTTGCACATAGATCGAGCACGCGTTTCGAGGCGAAAAAGGGTTAAGGTAGGGGACTTACCTTATTTGCATGTATTTGATATCTTTGCTTATGTAGTTATGTATGTGATTGCTTTACTTGATTGTGTAGAGCATATTTGAATAAATGAAGCTCTGTTTCTGTTCTGCTGTGGCCATAGTTTTGTTACATGAAACATTGAGCATGCAAAAATGTCATTATGGAACATGCATATAGATAAAGCTAACATGTCATACACATCATCTATCATGCATACATTATGGTATATGTTTCCTACTGAGATTCTCTCGAATCTCACCCTCCCCTACCAACAATTTAGACAGGAGAAGACAAAAGATATGTTGAGAGCAAAGAAGAGAACTACACGAGAGGATTGCAGTGGCGGAACGAAGTCAGGAATATGTCTCCTTTTCATTGGGACAAGTTTAGACACCCAAATAGCCCTGTGCGGCTACACTAATTAATGGTAGTGATCATGTACGAACCCCTATGGGGAATTTATGTAATCATGCACATATTATCAGTATAGTTATGCTATTCCTGTGTTGCCTACTGAACCGCATATTATTTTCTGCGAATACTCTGGTAAAGGTGAAATTAAAATAAGGGCATGACATGTATTGATGCATGTGATTGTTTTGCTTGATTATGTGAAATATACATGAATGATTGAAGCTCTGTTTCTATTTATGCTATGGCCATGAGTATGTTATTTGAAACATTGAGCATGCAAATATGTCATTTTGTTAGCATGAGTTATGTAACGCAAGCATATCATGCATTAAGCACTTATCTTACATGCATATCAGTACTATGTACTACTGAGATTCTCTCGAATCTCAACCTCCTCCAACCAACCATTTAGACAGGTGATCACAAGTGGCATGCTGATAACAAAAAAGATGACTACACGTAGAGAAATGCTGTAGTGGAACAAAGATGGAAGGATGCCTGAGTTTCATTAAACGGGTTTAGACACTCTCGTAGCCTTGTGCGGCTACATTACTTGTAATTATTATGTACGAATTCCTATGAGAAATTTCTGTAATCATGTACATATTATCAGTATATTTATGTTATTTCTGTATGCCCACCGAACTACGCAATTACTACTCTAATTAATATCAGTAATAAGTGGTATGTAAGGCGGGGTCTTACAATTATGTCATGATTACTCATGGTCATGCTTTTACAAAGATAATAAAAAAAGTAAGGCCTCTTATCCAATACTTTACAAATTTCATTTCAAAATCACAAGTCCCATAGGACAAATTTCTCAAATAAAGAATATATACCATACCAATAGAAAAGTCCATAACTCATTTAATCATCTCATAATATCAAAATCTCTCAAAAGCAAGACATTAGCATCTATGACAAGTAGAAAGTGGTTACTGTCGCCAAACAAGGAGATATTACCACAAATAAGAAGTCTCATGCTCAATACCAACAATTCACAATCAATCAGCATAACACTATTAATAACTCCAAGAGTTACTTGGGTAATTTATTAATATTATATTTACATATTCATGATTTATAAATATATATACCACCGTATTGAATTATGGGAACAGTTAATTATGTAATTGTCAAGTAAAGAGAAATTCTCAAATCTCTCATAAACCATAACTAACCATTTAAACACCAATTTATATTTTCTCTAATCATTGAAATCACTCAATTAAATATTGAACAACTTCTAAATAGCTTTCTTTAACAAAATCCCAAAATTCTCAAATTGAAGACTCCATTAAATTCCAACTTTCAAATTTCCAGCTTAAATCTCAAACCTAAACAATAAAAAAAATTCAATAATACATTCAACAAACCCAAATCAATCATTTAACTCAAATTTAATCCATAAAAATATCATATATGTCAAAAACCCTAAACTTTTTACATACAAGTTAAATTTTTAAATCCTCAAGAAAATCAATAATTAAATCAAACCCTATAGAAATTGACCACTAAAATAGCTCTATAATCCTATGGTCATATATTGTTAAAACTCAATACTTACTCTAAACTCTATTATTAAACCTAAAAAATATACCTAATATAAAGAATAACTTGAGTAGAACAATATTCATCAAGAGACTTCAGTGAATAGTAGTTTTAATACTCTCAAAAAACTGATAAAACCTAACCTGAAAAAAAATGGCAAACGGCTACTGTGCAAGAAGAACAGAAGGCCACTGTCACACACGCGTCACTCTCTCACTCCTGCGGTTTGAATTGATGTGGGCTGGGTGTTATGTATATATAAATATATATTGAAATGGAGCCCTGGCCCCATCTGATGTTATTTATTTATTTTTTTTAATGTTGATGGACTTTATCCCCTTTCTATCTTTTATTTTTGGTTCAGGTTCCAAAAAAAAAAAGAAATGAACAAATGGTCTTTATAGATTACAAAATAAAAAAATGGTTTCAAGGAGTTATCAATACAGGCTCCTAGAGTTGTTAATGGAACCATTTTTTCATTTTATAATCTACAGAGACAATTTCTTTATTTTTTTCCTTCCTTGAGACCTAAATGTAATTCTCCCTTCATTTTTTTTACCCTTTATTATTATTATAATAATAATAATAATAATAGTTTGTTTTTGTTAATTCTATTATTATTTTCTCTTTTCCCCTCATAAATCATAGTTTGAATAAACTCTCTTTATTTAATTAATTTCATGGTAAAATTCCATTCATCATGAATTAATTTCTTTCAAAAATTATTTAAATTTTAGGAATAAAAACTAGGATTTTACCATTTGTAGTTTGGTTAAGGCACATCTAGTACTCTATAGTATTTTTCAGATGCATCTAACACCCTAAAGTATTTTGTGGTGTATCTAACACTTTAAATTATTTTTTTAGGTGTTTCCATCACCCTTTTAAGTATTCTTTGTGCCTTGGTGCTAGAAACACGAAAAAATATTTTAAGATACTAGATGCATATAAAAAAAAATTCTTCAAAGTGCTAAATGCACAAAAAAAAAAACTTTAAAGTGCTAGGTGCACCTGAAAAAATATTTTAGAATACTGAATACACTTGAGAAAATACTTCAAGATGCTAAATTCACATTAGCCCCTTATAGATGGATAAAAAAAAGAAAGTATAATAAAGTAATTATTATTGAGAAGATAATATTATACCTTTCCAAGCAAATTGGTTGACTTCAATATGTTGCTATTTTTATTTTGTTTGATTTTCTTCATGTAATCATAGTTGATTTTGGAGCCTCAATCTATTGATTACAATAAATCTAGCCTTTTAATACACAGTTTTGATTGGCTGTTGCATAATGACTAGGTTATTTATCTGATTTTTGAACTCTAATTCATTGAACCCAAAAGGAGTCATATTTTTAAATAATATGGATAACTTGATAGTCTGATAATATTAGGCCACTTGTTCCCTTTTTTAATTAGTGAATGAAGACAAATTTTATTGGTGTTGCTATAAATATATTATCCTTCCCTCCTTGTTTAAACTCACAAGCATAACACAAGTGTTTAGTTTTAGTGTTTTACATTAAAAACCATGAAACACATATTATGACAAAAATTATGGTAATCTCATAAACTATTTTATAAGCTTTAATTTGTTTTACCTAGCTAATCCAAATTCATCCGCGTATGAGAAATATAATTTATGGTCTCATAATTGATTTTAATTAAAACATGAGTGTTTTGGTTGAGAGTCTCATAATTGATATTAATCAAAATATGGATGTTTGATTGATGGTCTTATATTTTTTTCAGGCAGAAAGAAATATTTCATTAATATATTAAACATAACCACAAGTCAATAAACGGTTACAAGATAAACCTAAATCTTAAACATAATTAACATAAATTCAAATTAAACCAAGACAACTAAGAGGCCTAAGCCTAAAACAACAAACCTAAGCCTAAAACACCACCACCAACAAACCCTAATCCTAATCAAAATAAGGGTGTTTAGATGAGCATTGCCAAAACCAAGGATAATAACTCTAATCCTTCTTACCCGACCTGTTTAACACCCCCGGGGGTTTTCTTATAAAATTAAATATTACTCATCCGGTCCTGTGCTTAGAACAAGAGGTAGTACGTTCAAATAAATAAAAAAATTCAAGGCATTTTAAGTTGGGAAACCCACAGAAATACCTTTTTTTTTTTACCTGACAGAAATACCCTTAAAACTTTAGAAAAACCCATCAAAATCAAATGATTCTAATTTCAAAAATATCAAATCAGTCCACATGTATAAAAATATCAAAAATTAGAAATATTGTTTTTTTATCATATTGCCCTCACAATTTTTTTTTTAGAAAAAAAAAAGTGAAAAACACATGCTGCATCATCTTACACCCTTGCCAGAGGTAGGCTGCTAGAGCTCTGGCGGGGAGGTAGGGATTTTTTTTGACAAAGTTGAAAAGATTGTAAATAGCTAATGAAATATAATAAATATCTAATGAAATGTAAAATGGATATTTATTACACTTCATTGGTTATTTATTATTTATTTGATTCTTAATATAAGATATATTTATTTAATTTAATTATATTAAAAAATTGATTAAATTGATTAATATGACATGTATTTTCTAATAAAACACCCTAGTTATCTTCATTAATTTCTCTATTTTTCCTTCTCATCTTTTATTATTGTTAAGAAAGCCTCAATATAAGTAAATTAAAAAAAGATTGTCAAATATATAAATTTTGTCTTATATTTAAGATCAAGATAAACTCTTTATATATTTTTTATATTAAAGAGAAGAGGAAGTACATTTGATTAGCCAATGACGACAAACCACCCTTTCAAGATATTTATAACAATTCATTAGCTATTTATTACTGTACGTTTTTTTTTTTTGGCCAATATTTATTACTGTACGTTTAAACTTATGTAAATCACAAAATTAAATTTCACCCTAGATGCATTATATATACACACATATAAAACACGCCATAATAAATTTTCAAACAACAGTGTAAATTACACAACTTACGAAAAAACACAATTTAAAAACAAATGCAGACGAATGTATATGTAAAGTAATTGGGTTGTCATAAATAGCTAGTAAGAAAACTATTGGTCTTGCAAGATATTGCTTGAAAGTTAGATTTATAATAAATGAAACATACTCCTATATCCCACTTTAATAAAATAAATGGCTAATTTTATATATATATATATATATAATATAAAGAATTAAACAAAATGCAATGTTTATGAGTAGCTTATTTCTTATATTTTATTACTCTGATTACTACCACATTATGTGTGTGTTTGGTTGGGCTTATATTTAGATAATAAGTCCTTATTACGCAAGTCGAGATAAAACTCCTCTCATATATTTACCTCATATACCGTGAATCACGATTTATAAACACTTATTACTTAAAAATAAACTATTCCAAACTAATCATGACTTTTACGTAATGTGAAGTTATGAACTTTGAAGTAGGATATTATTGTCTTCATGCCATGCAGGATAATCAAGAACAGGTGTGCCACGTGGCAACATGAGAACCAATACTTCCTTATCCGCTGCATCCCAAAAATCTGATCCAAAACCCAAAGCCTCCCAATCATCGATCGTCGTCGTCGTCCTACTCACAATACCCAATCCACAATTTCCATTGGCACGTCATTGACACGCTCCGCACAACATTCAAAAATCACACTCTCTGATTCACACACTCAGTTTCAGCAGAAAAACAAAAATGGCCTCCACTCACTGCTTCCTTCATCAACACGCCCTCGCATCTCCTTCCGCCGCCAGATCCTCCTCCGCCCAGCGCCCCCAGATCGCTGCCAAGCCCACACAGTTCGTCTGCCGTGCCCACCAGAAGCAGGCCGTCGTTCAAGAAGACGATGCCGGACTCTTGTCTCGCCGATTAGCCCTCACTGTGCTCATTGGTGCTGCTGCTGTTGCCACCAAGGTCTCTCCGGCCGACGCAGCCTATGGGGAAGCTGGTATTATGTTAATATGATTCTACTTCTTTCGTGGATGTGATCAGTTAGTGCAGATACCCAAGTACCTTGTTGATCCTATTAGCTTATATCATCGTTCATAATCTTTGATTTAGTTGCTATTATAGATGGGGTTTTAGCAACTTAAGCTTTTTGAGTAGTTTTAAATATGTTGTTAGAGTTATGATCCAATGGTCTGGAGTTTGATCCCAAGTATTTCTGGTATATATTGCATTAATCAGCCTTCAGTTAGAATTATGAGCTTTTGGGTGAAGTGGGCCTTGATAAATGCATATATTGATGTAAAATTCACTCCTGATTCTTGTATATTCTTACTCTTTGAAAGATCAAGGTATGGAAAGAAGGATTAATATGTAAAAAATAAATGGTTGTTGAACTAATTAAGCCTATGAGGTAGATGATCCTTTACTATCCTTTGTGTCATAAATTCATCGAAGACCCCCAATTGTGCAAAAACGTTGCTTTGAATTGAAACTGTCTGTTGTGTTTACTCTTTTTGTAGCACTTGAGAGTGTGCTATTTAGTTCTGATTTCTTTGTGCAGTTACATTTTGACTGTTTGAGAAAAGACAGAAGCTGATCATTCCAAAATTTTGATTGCTTTGATTGCAGCCAATGTGTTTGGAAAACCAAAGACAAACACAGACTTCTTGCCCTACAATGGTGATGGATTTAAAGTGAACATTCCTTCCAAATGGAATCCAAGCAAAGAGGTTGAGTTCCCTGGTCAGGTTCTTAGGTTTGAGGACAATTTTGATCCCAACAGCTATGTCACTGTCACCGTCACTAAAACCGACAAGAAATCCATCACTGACTACGGTTCACCTGAGCAATTCCTCTCTCAGGTACTCTAATTCCAAACTTGTACTTGTTTTTCAATCTACAAGACTACTTACTAGAATCAAGTTGATGTGCACTTGTTTGTATATGAACTTTTGAAGAATTCAGCTTTTGCTGGCTAATATTTGAGATTTGATTTTCCTTCCTTTCAGGTGGATTATTTGCTAGGAAAACAGGCATACTTTGGCAAAACTGATGCTGAGGTAATGGACTAACAATTTTCACAAGCATTGCTACTTGCTAGCTTACAGATTTCTACATTCCTCAAATAAAGCAACTTGAAAGAAACCTGAAAATGAAGCATAATTTTGATTGTATCCTAAGAAGCATAATTTTGATTGGATGTGATCTTGCTCAGCGTAGTTTTGAATCAGATTCTGCAACAACAGCAAACATCTTAGATCTCTACATGATGATGATTCACAGATAGAGCTAACAATGAAGCATAATTATGTTTGTAACCCAAGATAAGATGCACACATACTAGCACATAGATTATTAAATAAAAAAACACCAGCACAAACACATATACCAATGAAATCTAGAATGTCATATGTTGTGTCTCTTTTTTTTTTAACTTGAAGGACAAGCACTAATGGCTTTAGGTTACAAACAGAATTGAATCCATGACTTTTTACTTATAGAGGGGCTTTCATGATACTAGGCTACGACGCCTTTGGTGTCATATGTAGTGTCTGATATGATTAAATGACCTTGGTATATGTTATCATGATATGTTCCTGACTGAATGTGATCTTGAATTGCTCAGGGAGGTTTTGATCCAGATAATGTGGCAACAGCAAACATCTTAGAGTCTTCAACACAAGTGATCAATGGAAAACAGTACTACTTCGTGGCCGTGCTGACAAGGACAGCCGATGGAGATGAAGGTGGCAAGCACCAACTGATCACGGCCACCGTGAAGGATGGCAAGCTTTACATATGCAAGGCTCAAGCAGGAGACAAGAGGTGGTTCAAGGGAGCTAGGAGATTTGTGGAGAGCACAGCAAATTCATTCAGTGTTGCCTGAAGAAGAACTTAATGATGGGGAGGTTTGATCTCTGTATGTAAATCATGTGAAAGTGCTAATGTATCCTTTAAGGTTTGATTGTCTGGCCCACCCTTTTTGTCTCCAAGTTCTATTAATAATCTAGGGAGTTGGTTGGATTAAGTATATGAATACTTTAAAAAAAAAAATTGTGGCGTTTGAGGATTTGTAGAGTCAGTCCTTTTCCCCACTGCCTCTCCTTTTTTTTTTTTCCCTCATGAAGCATTTTTGAAGTTGATCCAAGCTTTTTAAGAGGACTCTGCCTTTTTTTCCCTTTGGGTATAATCACCTAATTTGGATTCAAGCATTACCAAGCCCTAATCAAGAGGTATCTTTTTTAGTGTGATTTTTTCCCCATTTATCAGGTTTGATCTGAGTTTTTTCCTAAGGAAAATTTAATCATTTCCGCTAAGTTTAACCACCTGACCACAATTGACTGATGACTTTGCTTTTATTAAGGTTGGAAGTTTATGTTTCATATCTGTGGTTAATTGAAATAAATTGTCTTGAAAAATATGGTGTGGTGTTTTTTTTTTGTCAACGAAATATGGTGTAGTTTATGAAGTGAAGAAACACAAAATACGTTGCATATCAAAATTATGTTAAAATTGATATTAATCAAAATATGGATGTTTGATTGATGGTCTTATATTTTTGGGAAAATCCCATTTAAATACCATTTGAAATAGCAAAACCTATAAAAGTCTTTTATAACATCTAAAAGACAGAAAAGTGATCTGGGATGTTTCAGGGATACTGAAGTTTAAGGCTAAAGACCAAAATACCCTCCATACTCATTTACTCACACACACAGATTCCTCACAGGCAAAAACCGAACTCCTGGCCATCATCATCGTCCGCAAATCAGCAAGCATGGGTGGAAGTCATCCCTAAATCGATGAATGTTTGATCTTCTTCCTTAATCAAAGTGGTTGTCGTTCTCTTTTCTTGCCTCCGATGTCGATGTGATGAGTGATTGGATGTTTGGGATCCCGATTTGTCTCTCTCTGGTCCACAAATCTCTGTTGCTTTCTGCTCTGGTCTCCTTCTCTAAGCTGTCTTCCCTCTATCGGCGGCATAGGTGCTTCGCCGTCTTGGATCTGTCTTCCCATCTTGCCCAGACGCGGAGAAGAAGATGAACTGAAACTTAACGCTGAAAGAGAGAGAGAGAGAGAGAGAGATCAGTACAATGTGACTCCTTCTGGAATAGCGTGCTTGAATTTCAGCATATGAAATCATAATGTTAACTTGACATTTTCTAATGTATATTATAGTTGCTGTCATGAAGGTTCTGGTGTTTTGTGAATTCCATTGCTGCACTTGTCATTCCCATTACAACTGTTGTTAATGGTGACAGTTTATTGTAATTAAAGCATACATAAAGAAACACCTTATTTTAGGTTCATGACTTGTATGGATTGGATGTACGTGGAATGAGTAATGTCAGTTTGCCATTTGATACTTCGTCTATAAGTTGCTGTCATGGGAATAGGAATGACAAGGTTTTTAATGATTTTAGCGATAATGGTAATGAGAATGACAACTTAATATTTCCAAACATTGTGCGGAAGTGTTTGCCCAGAAGGGGGGACGCTGACAAATTAAATAATGTGATTAATAAAGCTTTTAATGGGTTTGACGACAAGGGTAATGGAAATGACACTTTAATATTTTCAAACATTAAGTGTGGAAGTGTTTACCCAAAAGGGGGGATGCTGACAAATTCAATAATGTGATTAACAAAGTTTTTAATGGGCTTGACAATAAGGGTAATGGGAATGACAACTTATTATCTCCAAACATTAAGTGTGGAAGTATTCCCCAAAATGGGAGGATGCTGACAAGTTCAATAATGAGAATGACAACGTTAGTAATGGTTTTGACAAGAATGATAATGGGATTGACAACTAACCCTAACCAACTTTGTGAGTGAAAGTGTTGGCCCAAAAGAGGAGAACACTGACAAGTTCAATAATGGAAATGACAAAGTTAGTAATGATTTTGACAAGAATGGTAATGTGATTGACAAGTTAGCCAACCAACTTTGTCATTGGGTGGAAGTGTTGGCCCAAAAAGGGAGGACGCTGATAAGTTCAATAATAGAAATGACAAGTCTTTTAATAGTTTTGACGAGAATGGTAATGGGATTGACAAGTTAGCCTATTACCATTCTTGTCAAAACCATTACTAACTTTGTCATTTCCATTATTAAACTTGTTAGCATCCTCCTTTTTTGGACCAACACTTCCACCTAATGACAAAGTTGGTTAAGCTAACTTGTCAATCCCATTACCATTCTCATCAAAACCATTAAAAGACTTGTCATTTCCATTATTGAACTTGTCAACGTCCTTCCTTTTTGGGGAAACACTTTCATTGACAAAGTTGGTTAGACTAATTTGTCAATCTCATTACTATTCTAGTCAAAACCATTAAAAGACTTGTCATTCCCATTATTGAACCTGTCAGCGTCCTCCCCTTTTGGGGAAACACTTTCAATGATAAAGTTGGTTAGACTAATTTTTCATTCTCATTACCATTTTAGTCAAAACCATTAAAAGACTTGTCATTTCCATTTTTGAACTTGTCAGCATCCTCTTCCTTTGTTGTGCTCAAATAAAGTCACCGATCGACTTCTTCCCAACATGCGCCAGTTTCACAATCAAACAAATAGGTGTGTGTGTTTAACATCCTCTTCCTTTGTTGTGCTTCTACATCTTCAATATGAAAATTGGATTTTTTTTACAATTTCGAAAGCCATCTTATTGGAATGTTTAAATATGCTTCAACAATCTCAAATGCTTAGCTAATATTTAGAAGCATTAACTTGTACATTCATTTTGAATTCTCACATTAAAATTTAATTTAGTTTTATCACTATACACTAAATAACATTCATATAACCAATATGTTTTAACATTCAAACATCTCTAGCCAAATTTTCATATCCAAATCAAACAAAACTCCTTTAGACAGCAAGCCTTTTTAATCTGGAAATTTTCCATATTTAAGAACAATACTTAAATGACCATTTCTCAAGTTGGAAGTATTAACTGTAATGATACAAACTTTTATAAATACATATATGTGGTTCAGCCTAGAAAGTTAAAGAAACGTGTATGTGCTTCTTGCACAACAAAAGTGCATAATAGCATACTGTTAGAAAAAAGAGACTATAGTTTTAGTAAATTTACATACACAGTAATAGTACATCATAAAAGGCCACCACTATGAATCAGTATACAAGATCAGTGACCAAAATAACAACTTTACTATGTCACCCCAAAATGCAGTGCTTGGTTACTAAGTTAGACAACAGATGTTAATCTCTTTACAACAGGGGTGAGTTCTAAAAAAAATAATTGTTTGAGGAAGACAAAAAAGTTACATTAAGAATAAAATTATGTCAGTCATATCCTCTTGGTCTAGGTCATTTATGAAGTCATCAATCTCAATGCATCCTCCCTCTTGCTATTCATTTCATAGTTAACCATCCACCCACCACAATAACTTGCAGCTGCAAAATAACGTCACAATTTAATTCAATTGAAATGAAAGAATCTCTTACAACTCAAACTATTTCATTTAAGGGGTCAAACTCTGAATTTAACAATCCAAATACATATTATTGTGGACAGTAGCCTTTTTAGAGAAACCACTCATAGAAAATAATACATATTGTTCTGTACAATATATAACTAAAGGAGTCTCATTTATACAAATAAATTCCACTAGGGTAGATCATAACAATTCAGTGAAACTCGTGGAACATTTCAAATCTTACTCCGAGTCACATACAACAAGAGATTAGAATGCAAGTGATTATAATATGCCATTCAATTTAGTGGTAATCATGTTTCAAAGGCAAAACATTGAAAATCCTTCACTAGGGCACTATTTTGCATGAAGCAAATCAATGACTCCCCTTTTAAGAACATAGCTAATAAAACTAAAGAAAACTTAAAGCTCACCTATATTATCTATGCAGATTCAAATTCAACTGAGTCAATTGCCAGAGACTTCGACAGTATTTATAAATATGAGGATTTCATGGACATACACAATCATTCTTTTTTACGAAATCTAACAATAGGACTAAAAATTTTAAGAGTTTAGATAACCTTGATTGCTACCAAATTATTTCCCAATATGACCAAGCATGTAAAGAAAGCAGAGTGTGCAATAAAAAATAAAATTTCCAAGCTAGCCATGATAAATTACTACATCGATTAAAAAAAATAAATTATGAACAAGATTATTAAATGGACAACTACTTACTCTTTATACTCTCTTATGATAATTAAAAAGCCAAAAAGCCCTTCTATTTCACTGAAAATTTAAGGCATATGAATTTCATTACTGCTGCTCTTGACAGAATCCGTTTTGGGATTCACAAAAATAGTAATGGTGTTGACAAAGTCTGTAATAGAATTGACAAAACACCAGAGTCATGTTGACAGCAACAATTCATAATGTATTAAATAGCAACTTGACATTACTCATTCCAAATACATCCAATGTATATAAGTCATGAACCCAAAAGAAGGTGTTCCTTCATATATAATTTAATTACAATAAGTTGTCACCATTAACAAGAGTAGTAATGAGAATGATAAGTGCAGTAATGGAAGTTACAAAACACCATATTCTTTATGACAACAACTAACAATGAAGCACTACTCTTACAACACAAAACTGAATGATTTTACTCCTTACTACAAAGACTTGAACAAACAAGCTACAATATATCGAATGCAACACAAATGACAGCTAAAAGTACAAATGTAGGATATAACACAATTTCGACTACAAATTTCAACAAGAACTACTCTATAGGTCAGCAAAATCACAGAGACTATACTTTAGATGTTAGAAGAAGGAAAAAAAAATAACCAACACAAAAAATCTATAGATCTATTACTAACCACTAATGATGTTCAAGATGTTCTTTGGCCGGCAGGAACCGGCATATGACTATGCGACTGCTTCCACTCATGATTGACGCTTCGAGGATGTCGCCGCCGTTGCCCCACTTTTTCCCCTGCAATGCCGCCGAAAACGATAACCCTTATAGGAAACAGACAAACCGAGATTTCATTACTGAGAAATCCAAAATTGATGTGTTTGATTAAAAGTTAAAAGGGGCATTTGGGTCTTTAACATTAAACTTCAATATCCCTGATTCCTACCATATGCCTTATCTGTCTTTTTCAAGTTATAGAAGACTTTTGTGGGTTTTGACATTTCAAATGGTATTTAAATGGGATTTTCCCTATATTTTTTTGCCGGCAGAACGAAATATTTCATTAATATATTAAACATAACCACAAGTCAATAAACGGTTACAAGAAAGACCTAAATCTTAAACATAATTAACATAAATTCAAATTAAACCAAGACAACTAAGAGGCCTAAGCCTAAAACAACACCACTAACAAACCCTAATCCTAATCAAAATAAGGGTGTTTAGATGAGAATTGCCAAAACCAAGGATAATAACTCTAATCCTTCTTGCCCGACCTGTTTAACACCCCCCCGGGTTTTCTTATAAAATTAAATATTACTCATCCGGTCCTGTGCTTAGAACTAGAGGTGGTACTTTCAAATAAAAAAAAAATTCAAGGCATTTTAAGTTGGGAAACCCACAAAAATACCCTTAAAACTTTAGAAAGACCCATCAAAATCAAATTATTCTAATTTCAAAAATGTCAAATCTGTCCACATGTACAAAAATATCAAAAATTAGAAATATTGTTTTTTTATCATATTGCCCTCATAATTTTTTTTTTTAGAAAAAAGTGAAAAACACATGCCACCTCACCCTGAAAAACACATGGTAATATGGGTTGGAACCGTGGGCCGAGCCCGCCCAACCCGACAAAATGGGCGGTTTGGGTTCTGCAAAACTGGGACCATATTGATGCGGTCCTTTTTGACCCGAACCCATATGGTCCCAACCCGTCACGGGTTGGACCACCGGGTTGGCGGGTTGGCCCATATTTTTTTTAACTAAGAGGGAAAAGGAAGAATCATCAGCCAATAGTCCAAATCTCAAAAACTGTAACTCCAAAGTCCAGCCCATTTCTCCTCAATCCCTACTCTCCTCAGCGTGCTTCAAATTGAAACACCTTTAATATTAACTAATTATTGATTATTGTTAAGTTATACTGATGACTTGTAGATTTATATTTATTTTGTTGTGTATGTACCTGTGATGAATATTTAATTTGTAATGTATTTTAATTTTGTTATGTTTAAGTGTGTAGAGAAAACAATCTTATTGTATATATATAAAAAACAATCTTTGTATATTGTTAAAAAAAAAATTGAAAAAAAAATATGGGTTGGCCCGCCCAACCCGCCAACCCAGCGGTTATGGGTTGGGTTGGCTAAATGCCAACCCATATTGATGCGGTCCTTTTGGGACCGAACCCATATGGTCCCAACCCGTGGTGGGTTGGCCTGAACCCACCGGGCCGGACCATATTACCACCTCTATCTTACACCCTTGCCAGAGGTAGGCTGCTAGAGCTCTCGCGGGGAGGCAGGGATTTTTTGACAAAGTTGAAAAGATTGTAAATAGCTAATGAAATATAATAAATAACTAATGAAATGTAAAATGGACATTTATTACACTTCATTGGTTATTTACTACTCATTTGATTCTTAATATAAGATATATTTATCTAATTTAATTATATTAAAAAAATTGGTTAAATTTATTAATATGACATATATTTTCTAATAAAACACGCTAGTTATCTTCATTAATTCTCTATTTTTCCCACTCATCTTTTATTATTGTTAAGAAAGCCTCAATATAGGTAAATTAAAAAAAGATTGTTAAATATATAAATTTTGTCTTATATTTAAAATTAAGATCAATTCTTTATATATATCTTATATTAAAGAGAAGAGGAAGTACATTTGATTAGCCAATGACGACAAACCACCCTTTCAAGATATTTATAACAATTCATTAGCTATTTATCACTGTACGTTTAAACTTATGTAAATCACAAAATTAAATTTCACCCTAGATGCATTATATATACACACATATAAAACACGTCATAATAAATTTTCAAACAACGGTGTAAATTACACAACTTACGAAAAAACACAATTTAAAAACAAATGCAGACGAATGTATATGTAAAGTAATTGGGTTGTCATAAATAGCTAGTAAGAAAACTATTGGTCTTGCAAGATATTGCTTGAAAGTTAGATTTATAATAAATGAAACATACTCCTATATCCCACTTTAATAAAATAAATGGCTAATTATATATATATATATATATATACATATATATATATATAATATAAAGAATTAAACAAAATGCAATGTTTATGAGTAGCTTATTTCTTATATTTTATTACTCTGATTACTACCACATTATATGGGATCATGACTTTTACGTAATGTGAAGTTATGAACTTTGAAGTAGGATATTATTGTCTTCATGCCATGCAGGATAATCAAGAACCCACGTGGCAACACTGAGAACCAATACTTCCTTATCCGCTGCAGCATCCCAAAAATCTGATCCAAAACCCAAAGCCTCAAAATCATCGATCGTCGTCGTCGTCGTCCTCACAATACCCAATCCACAATTTCCATTGGCACGTCATTGACGCGCTCCGCACAACATTAAAAAATCACACTCTCTAATTCACACACTCAGTTTCAGCAGAAAAACAAAAATGGCCTCCACTCACTGCGTCCTTCATCAACACGCCCTCGCTTCTCCTTCCGCCGCCAGATACTCCTCCGCCCAGCGCCCCCAGATCGCCGCCAAGCCCACACAGTTCGTCTGCCGTGCCCACCAGAAGCAGGCCGTCGTTCAAGAAGACGATGCCGGACTCTTGTCTCGCCGATTAGCCCTCACTGTGCTCATTGGTGCTGCTGCTGTTGCCACCAAGGTCTCTCCGGCCGACGCAGCCTATGGGGAAGCTGGTATTATGTTAATATGATTCTACTTCTTTCGTGGATGTGATCAGTTAGTGCAGATACCCAAGTAACTTGTTGATCCTATTAGCTTATATCATCGTTCATAATCTTTGATTTAGTTGCTATTATAGATGGGGTTTTAGCAACTTAAGCTTTTTGAGTAGTTTTAAATATGTTGTTAGAGTTATGATCCAACGGTCTGGAGTTTGATCCCAAGTATTTCTGGTATATATTGCATTAATCAGCCTTCAGTTAGAATTATGAGCTTTTGGGTGAAGTGGGCCTTGATAAATGCATATATTGATGTAAAATTCACTCCTGATTCTTGTATATTCTTACTCTTTGAAAGATCAAGGTATGGAAAGAAGGATTAATATGTAAAAAATAAATGGTAGTTGAACTAATTAAGCCTATGAGGTAGATGATCCTTTACTATCCTTTGTGTCATAAATTCATCGAAGACCCCCAATTGTGCAAAAACGTTGCTTTGAATTGAAACTGTCTGTTGTGTTTACTCTTTTTGTAGCACTTGAGAGTGTGCCATTTAGTTCTGATTTCTTTGTGCAGTTACATTTTGACTGTTTGAGAAAAGACAGAAGCTGATCATTCCAAAATTTTGATTGCTTTGATTGCAGCCAATGTGTTTGGAAAGCCAAAGACAAACACAGACTTCTGGCCCTACAATGGTGATGGATTTAAAGTGAACATTCCTTCCAAATGGAATCCAAGCAAAGAGGTTGAGTTCCCTGGTCAGGTTCTTAGGTATGAGGACAATTTTGATTCCAACAGCTATGTCACTGTCACCGTCACTAAAACCGACAAGAAATCCATCACTGACTACGGTTCACCTGAGCAATTCCTCTCTCAGGTACTCTAATTCCAAACTTGTACTTGTTTTTCAATCTACAAGACTACTTACTAGAATCAAGTTGATGTGCACTTGTTTGTATATGAACTTTTGAAGAATTCAGCTTTTGCTGGCTAATATTTGAGATTTGATTTTCCTTCCTTTCAGGTGGATTATTTGCTAGGAAAACAGACATTCTTTGGCAAAACTGATTCTGAGGTAATGGACTAACAATTTTCACAAGCATTGCTACTTGCTAGCTTACAGATTTCTACATTCCTCAAATAAAGCAACTTGAAAGA
Source organism: Inga oerstediana (assembly GCA_963210345.1). Lineage (NCBI taxonomy): Eukaryota > Viridiplantae > Streptophyta > Magnoliopsida > Fabales > Fabaceae > Inga > Inga oerstediana. Next base: position 27,595,728 of record OY723405.1, on the reverse strand, counting down.
AACCTGAAAATGAAGCATAATTTTGATTGGACGTGATCTTGCTCAGCGTAGTTTTGAATCAGATTCTGCAACAACAGCAAACATGTTAGATCTCTACATGATGATGATTCACAGATAGAGCTGACAATGAAGCATAATTATGTTTGTAACCCAAGATAAGATGCACACATACTAGCACATAGATTATTAAATAAAAAAACACCAGCACAAACACATATACCAATGAAATCTAGAATGTCATATGTTGTGTCTCTGTTTTTTTTTTTACTTGAAGGACAAGCACTAATGGCTCTAGGTTACAAACAGAATTGAACCGGTGACTTTTTACTTATAGAGGGGCTTTCATGATACTAGGCTACGACGCCTTTGGCGTCATATGTCGTCTCTGATATGATAAAACGACCTTGGTATATGTTATCATGATATGTTCCTGACTGAATGTGATCTTGACTTGCTCAGGGAGGCTTTGATCCAGATGCTGTGGCAACAGCAAACATCTTAGAGTCTTCAACACAAGTGATCAATGGAAAACAGTACTACTTCGTGTCCGTGCTGACGAGGACAGCCGATGGAGATGAAGGTGGCAAGCACCAACTGATCACGGCCACCGTGAAGGATGGCAAGCTTTACTTATGCAAGGCTCAAGCAGGAGACAAGAGGTGGTTCAAAGGAGCTAGGAGATTTGTGGAGAGCGCAGCAAATTCATTCAGTGTTGCCTGAAGAAGAACTTAATGATGGGGAGGTTTGATCTCTGTATGTAAATCATGTGAAAGTGCTAATGTATCCTTTAAGGTTTAATGATGGTTTTTTTTTTTTTTTTTTGGTCAACGAAATATGGTGTAGTTTATGAAGTGAAGAAACACAAAATACATTACATATCAAAATTATGTTAAAACTGGTATCAAAGATAAAATTAATATTAATGACAACAAATATTATTACATGGTCGAATGTTTCAACTTATGAATTCTTTTTAAAAAAATTACAAATATTTGTATCCATATGTGGTTGGAGAATGTATGGTTAAGGTGCATAAATCTACCTATGAAATATTTGTGATTGTGCACCTACCACTATAAAGTTTTTCTGAGAGCAAACAAGTTTCCTTAATATGAACGCTCTAAAATGATGCAAAAATGTCATGACTATTAATATAACATGATGTTCGTGACCTTTTTGCACTCAAACAATAGAGAGGCCTACACAAAAATTAACAGGTGCTAATGACTATACTATTTTTGCATCATTTTAAAATTTTCTTGAACATTTCTTCGCTCAAAGAAATTTTATGATGTCGAGTGCACATTCATGAATATTTTATCAGTAGATTTGAACCTTCATATCTCAAGAAAGTCCATTTAATTTGAAGCCCAAACGCCCCCTTACTCTAACAATAGTATAAGAACACAAGTACACAAAATATCTATAAACTTGTGTTTTAAGGTTTGGCTTAATATAGTGTTGAATTTCTTTACTCTAACAACGGCATTAGAACCCGAATTTGATCCAAGTGTATACTTGTTTCTAAAATACTCGTTTGGATGACCGATTGGAATGCTTAAAAGCAGCTTTTCAATCGTAATTTACGGTATACGAGGTAAGTATTAGTATGTGAGAGGAGTTGTGTCTCGATCTACGTGAAAAACAACTTATAAGCAATCTGATTGCTAAAACAAACATGGCTAGTCTATTAAGATATATCACTATAGTGGTTAATGTTGCCTTGGATTCCAACAACTTAGTTATATTTCGCATCATCCGGTCAAATCCATGGCCATACCAAATAGTCATATGTATTATTATGCACAATTTGCCTTTCTCGTATTATGATCCATCTAACACTTTTCCTCGTAGCTCCCTTCACTTTTTACTTCATGAACAAAGAGAAGAGGACAAAAGGCGATGAAAAGTGAATCAAGGCTAAAGAAGATTGCTTGGCCTTGAGCTGTCATTAATTGTTTCTTTATTTTTGTTTTTTTGCTTTGCAAAGGCAAGTCAATTACATGACATTTAATCATATAACGCGTTCTTCACTAATAATGTATTTGATATTGCATTGTTTTTTTGTCAAAATCATGTTTGGATTAATGGTCACTTCTGCATTGGGTTAGTCAAAACTACTAACACAATACTCTCTCGTTGTTTATAAGAAACCACTGCCGCCATATGGTTTGTTCCTATTTTATCCCTGCTCAATTATTCATATCACCCATATCATTGTATTTAATGCCCACACATTCTTCCTCCATCGCTTAAATGAGGGTGTTTTTGGCAAAAAGTTAGTTCTTTTACATCTTTATTATCTTTAACCAACTCTTTTATTAACATAATTTGGTTAACTATCTCTTATAAAAAGAAATGGAAGCAGTATTAAAAGATTTATGGGGAAAAAATAGAAAAAAACTTTGAAATCGCAAAATTTCAAAGCAGGTATTTCTTAAAAAATGAGTTGTGAATTACTTATCAAGTTTCTTCATTTTCTTATTATAAACTTTTGGTAACAAATCTAATTTGAGATTTTGCAATTTCAATATTCTTTTTATGTCTTTTTCACAAAATTTATTTATACTCTATTTTTTAGAGGGAGAAGAAAAGTAAAACTTGTAGATGCCTTATATTCTTTGCTTAATTCACTTGGTGAGCGAAGAAGAACGTGTTCTTGACTTAGTAAACTTGGCATTAAGTTCATCTTTAGGTAGTGGGATATTGTTGGGTAACATAATATTGTTATTCCTATTTCTTAATAGAAGCAAAAGATATGAATATATATATATCTAATTCAATATTCTTGTTTAGCCATCAGTCCCACTAACTAGTCAAATCCTTAGGCATATCAATAAATCATCTATCGTACCCAATTGCCTATACTTACCAATCCTTCTTATTATGATTCTATGCTACCTGTCCTACTTTGCCAAGGCAAAGTGAATTACATAGCATTTGCTTAATCACTTTTTTAAATCTTAATTAAATAATGAGTGTTGTGTTAGCATAAAATTTGGAGTGAGTACAATTGTTTATGACTAATAAATAATACGACTCTTATAAATTTTATATTATATATATTAATATCTATTTGAAAGCCGTGTGATAGTGTTATGTTGAGAAAAAAAGGAATATTTCGCCTTTTTTTTCTTTTTTTCTTTTGAAAACTAGAGAGAAAGGAATATTTGAGAAGGGTCTAGAAGATATGAAGACACGAAAAAGGTTCTAAGAAACAAATATGCTCTTGAATAGTTGCTAATGTTGCTAAATTTTTGTTGTTGTTAGTTTGGTAAGTAAGAGTTTTATGTGCTTTTTTTTTTTTCAAAGAAATGTGCCAAATGCACATGCAACTTGTTAATTTAGGAAGTTATTTGTAACCCCCTCCGTAATTATTATTCGAAATACATGATTAAAATAAATTAGAGACCGTCAGATAAACAAAAGTCATTTCAATTCCCCATATTTAAGATAGGGTTTTTACAAATACCTTTCAAAATCTAATACACCTGGTCTCATATTCATGTTTCGAATACAATTATCTAGCGAAGATAAATCACATTCATAACATATCAGAGTGCACAACATAATAATTCCGGCAATCTCGGGTTCATACCTTTACTAAGGGTTTACAGGGCACATTCGCCCATTACAATTTTCCAAACAGGGGATTACACAAATCCATCTCAAATACATAACAAATTACTCATTCGAACATATACACATCTAAATATCCAAATACACATCCCAAACATATACAGTTATCCCAATTCATAACTGATAACCAACTACCAAATCTACATCCCGAAGGAGTCTTCGCCGCCCTTGGTTGCTTGTCCCCTCCTCGAGCCTCTTGCCCTATCTAAATTGATGGTAGGGGAGGGTGAGATTCGAGAGAGTCTCAGTAGGAAAACAATACTAATATGCATGCAAGATAAGTGGTTAATGCATGACATGCTTGCATTACATTAACTCATGCTAATACAATGACATATTTGCGTGCTTAATGTTTCAAACAACATATTTATGGCCATAGCGTAAATATAAACATAGCTTCAAATATTCATATACGTTACACATAATTATGCAAAGCAATAACATGCATCAATACACCAATACAGATATCAAATACATGTAGGAGAGGTAAGTTCCTTACACTTGTTCTTTCCACGTGTGCTCCAGCACCGGCTACTCACGATCAGAGTGACATTAGACCTATAACCAAAGCAAGAACATAGGGTTATTCTCTATTCCCAAATTCTTATTTCCATAACACTTAAAGTTTGTTATCATTCACGACCTTTAGGTGGATACTAGAAGCCCAAACATATGCCTAAAGGGTTGGAAAAAACTATACCAAAAACCACCTCTCAGAAGTGCAAAATACTGATTTTTGGGGGTTGGACGAGGCCCACAAATCCACTGGCTGCGGCCACGAAGCTTCTGGCCTCGGCCAAGAAAATCCTGTTTCTTGGTTGAACTTCCAAAAATCATAACTGATTCCAGAAAAATCGAAATGAGGTGATCCTAAAGCCTAATGAAAGATATTTAAGTCCTCTACACAGGAAAAATATGAATCAAGGCTGTCCATCACCATGAAAATACAGAATTGCACAAAATCCAACACTGCTCCAAAACATATTCCAGTTTTAATCCCAAACTTTGGAAACTCATAACTCCCAGCTCACAAAAGGAAATGATACAAATTATTTGTCAATTTTGAAGCTTAGAATGTGAACTTTAAGATTGAAAAGTTTCAGAATTTTAAGACACTATTGTTCATTCAAAACATCGATACAAACAGACTGCGCAGAACAAAATTCACACTGGATAGAATTTCAGTTTTTGCACATTTGTTCCCAATGGTTCCAATTTCATAACAAACACCATTCTCATACCAATTTTCACAATGAAACCATTGGAAATACCAAATCAACAAAATTCATATCACATTAACATGTTCCACCAACAATCACAACATGTGAACACAAGTCACAATTCAAACTCAACATTGCAATTGCTTTCCAATCAAAGTTTCAAACCAATTCCAATGGCCATATCACACAACAAAATACCAATTGCACCAAAATACACAATCCAATTCTTCCATTTCACATATATACCAAAATTAGGGTAAATTCCACAATTCACAAAACTTAACCAATAACCACAAAACTTGGGTCAAAATACATCAAATACTCACATTTTCCTCTTTCCAAAGCCAATTCCTTGACCCCTCTTCTTTCCAATTTCTTCAAGCTCTCAAACATCTTCTTTCATAAATCTAAAACCATAGAGATAAAGCTCTCATCACTATGAACAACATTATAGAAGATGAGTAGAGCTAAAGAGGTTATCTACCAAGCAAAAAACTCACCTTTCCATTTCTCTTTCCTCTTCCTTGTTTGGCGTCCATAGAGATGAAGGAGAGAGGGATGAATATCAGATTTTGGGGTGCAAATGGCCCCTTGACCGGATTACAAAGAGAGGAGAGAGGCAAATGAGTGTTGAAACTTTGACCCAAGATTAAGGGCTCATGTGTTGACACTTGTCAAAATCTTATTTCATCCTCATGAGCTTACATGAACACAAACATATGGGATTCCACCCCTTTCAATCTCATAACAATCAATCACAACCATTGATCTTTGAGTTACCAATAAGCTTCCTCTTTGGTAACTAATCAACTGGCCGGTAACTTTCCCGTTTTGCCCTTGATTACAGTAATTCTTACTGAATCACTACCAAACACATCATATCTTTTCATTTCATCACAATATGCGCCCTCCCTCTATTTTAAGTCAATTTAGATGTTAATCCATAATTGAACTTAAATACAAAGGTTTCGACACTGCTCATATCACATTCGAATTACAACTTATATCGTATTCTTCAAAATTTACCATTTTACTTTCTTTAATACCCCAAAGATATAAGAATCATTAGGGAATAAATTTGGGCTCCTGCTAAATCAGGGCTTAGCAGTCCACTTATTTCAGGCTTATTCTTTAGCCTCAAATATCAAAATTTGGGGTATTACAGTATTCATTGCAAATTTTAGATAATACAACTCATCATTAGAAAAATGAAATCATTAAGAACGCCCACCTATTAATATACATATAATTTACATTTACATTATATTTTTGAAAAATAAAAATTATTGCATTATTTATAAAGTGATTATTATAGCTTATTTAACTTTTGTTCCAAATACAGAGCCTATGATCTCATATCAAATGACCAACAATACACCCACATAGTGTATACTAAATGAGTATACACAAAAAAAAAATCACCAATTAATGTGAATGAAATCTAAATTGTAAAAAATATATTGGGTCAACAGTAATTGAGTCCCAAAAAATTTATATGTGATTTATAATTGAAGTTCCTTTATTTGTAATTATCTAAATTCATATTTATAATTCATCTTTCATCAAAATTTTTAACACCAAACTATTATTAATTAAATTGATTGTCAAATGTATTTCTCTTCAATTTTCCCAAAATAAATGTAAATAACATGGACCACAACATTTTTTTCAAGATGCCCACTGGTGTTATTGTTCAGTGCATTTTAGAAGAATTTTCAGGTTCATAATATAAATTATTTAAAGAGTCAATAATGCATATTTAGGGCAATACCCATACTAATTTAAAAAAGGAAACATTCAATTTCTAGCCAGATACTTGCTTCTTCAACATGTTTCCTTCCCATTCATGGGTGACCTCCTTGTCCGCCATCAGATGCTCAAATAAACGAACAACCTCTGGGAAGATGCTCCTAATCACTTCTTCAACCGTGGATTTGAAATTCCTCACACCTCACACCTCTAATTTCTTGATTATTGATGATTATTGATCTTGTTAGTGCATATTAGAGAGTATATAATGTATTGTGTTGTGATATCTCTTTCCTCTATTAATTTTTTTCCCTTTCCTCCGTCTATCCTTTTGTTTCCATGCTCTCTTTCTCGTTTATCTTTCTCACTCTCTCCCTTGCATTTCAATTTCCAATACCAAAAGATGAGCAAGGTAGGGCGTGAAGCTCAGGACAATAGATCCTCCAAGAACGGCCATGAAGACTATGCCTCCAAGAACCTATCACAAGATGCAGGTTATACCTCTTTGTCCATATGCTTTTTTCCCATTGTTACTACTATTTTACTTGAAGGTCTTGTTTATTTACAGGACCACTCTCTTCTTAGGCCGAGACAACAACATATTGAATTAAACATTGACTCTCTCCTCTTAGGCTGATACAATATATTGACTTAAACATTAGCTTTGTCCTCTTAGGATGATACAATCTATAGAGTAAAGCACCACACTTTGAAACTCCTAATAGATATCATCGATGAACACAGGGAATAACATATACAGGTGATGATATTTCTCTACTATGTAAATTGCTGATATATAGTATATACAGAGTCCAAGATCTTTGATCAATTTCTAGAAGTTAGGTTGCACACTCATTTTCTTGATTATTTTTTTTTTCAAACTTAACGTTATTTAAGTTTGTTTTGTGTTTGTGTGTTAGGATCTGGCTTCGGTTGTTATCCCCAAATCACAAATATGTCTAGATGGTCATGTAATAATTCTATCGTACACTTAAGATGTTTGCATGTAAAATGGAATTCAAATACAACCTTCTGTAATCCCAACGAACAAATACAACCTTCTCTTTTTCAAGATATATCCAATATCATTAAAACATGCTGTCAACTCAACTACATAGATGTTGTTTGGGTTGGGGAACACTATGGATTGGATGTGTTTGTTATCATCCACCTTCCATTTGGGCCCATTGCATACTTTCAACTATATAATGTGGTAAGAAATGTGTACCTTAATTGGTTTTAGGAAGAAGTTTGCTATTTATTATTTTAGGAAGAAATTTGTTTTGCTATAGGTTACAAGGGAGGAATTGAAGAATAAGAAAACCCTTGGTAATATACCCAAACCCAAGGGCTATCCGCATATTATTGTGGACAACTTCACAAATGAGGTGATATCATTGTAAAACTAATCCTTTGAACATTATCAATGTGTGCTTATTATGTTAAGTTATTATTGAAAAGACCATTTCTTATAAAGAAGGCTATTAACCTAAATAATATGTATTAAACATCCAACTAGAATTTTATAAGCAGTTAATCATGATAGAAAAGATTCTAATCTCATTTCCCAAAATACTATCATGGTTCAAATGATTAAAATCACAAATAAAACTAACCATGATAGAAAAGACAAAACTAAATTCAAAAGGTCTATCATGGTTATAAAAGAATTTATCTATCACTTCTAAACCCTCTTCACTAATCCAACAAGATTAACACATAGGGGTTTAGGGTATAGATCCCGCCTACAAACCTACTACAGCAAACCACATACAAGACTAAGAGCATAATCAGAATAAGGGTTAGAAACCCAGCCCAACTGAACTCTACAACAAAAAAGTGTTTAACACAACTGTAACCCCCTCATCGTAATTACATCCGGATTATGAAATTTAAGTGAAATAGAGACCAATAAAACAAAATCACAATTTATAATCCCACATCCAAGAGATGGGGTATTTCAAAATCTTTTCAAAACATATATATATTCTTGGTCTCACATTCACGTGCGGATATAACTACTTGAGAAATCAGAGTACATAATAAATATCAAAGTGCGGAAACCAAAATCCTGGCAAACCCCGGGTTACTTACATATATACCTTGGGTTTAGGAGTTTCCTAACAGTGGGGATTACATAACCAAAATATTCATTTACATCTATATACATTTGGAAATCCCAAATCCAAAACTAAGATAACCAACATCCAAATATAAAATGTCCCTAAGCCCTAACCACTCCTGGTTGGTCGCTTCCCTTTCGAGCCACTCGCCCTGTCTGAAAATGTTAGTCATATGGAAAGAGTGAGATTCTAAGGAATCCCAGTAGCAACAAGACACTCATACAATATATAAACATAGAGCATGCATGTTTATCATGTTCAGCAGCTTCACAATGATCTCTGGCTTGCGCCACATACGACAGCACTCACGGCTGTAATCACAATGCACTACGCCCACTTTCGTAGTGAACACTATGCCAGCTTTCGCTGTATTCACTATGCACAACGCCCGCTTTCGCGGTGAACACTATGTAGCAGCAACACGAAGCACAAAGCACCACCAAGCATCTCAAAGCACAATGTATCACAAAACTCCACAAGGTATCTCAATGCACAGGGTATCACAAAGCAGTAGCAGCAGCATCCACACAATGAATGACAAGCAAACATACAATACATTTACACAAAGTATAAGAAAGGAGTCGCTACCTGTATCTTTCCTGACAATCTTTGGCACGGTGGGCTCACGCGTTCGGCAGATATCAAATCCTATACCAAATTAGGGACAATTGATCAATCTCTTTTCCAATTACTTAATCCCATAATACACTAAGTTGGTTATCATTTAGGACTCCTAAGAGGCCACAAATGTCTCTAATGAAAGCCCTAAAAGGTTGGGAAACAATAGGTTGAAGGTCACTTTTCGAAAACACTAAGTGCTGGAACACAGGCTTGGGCCGCGGCCCACCCATCCTTGGGCTGCGGCCCAAAACAGGTCAGAAAGTCTTGGGTTGCGGCCCACCACTCTTGGGCCGCGGCCCAAAACAGGTCAGAAAGGCTTGGGCCGCAGCCCAGAAATTTCCTGACACTGGGCTGAACTTCGAAAAACCATAACTAATTCTAGAAAAATCGAAACGAAGTGATTACAAAGCCAAATGAAAGGTATATGAGTCCTCTTTCAAGGAAAAATACAGCCCCTCACTGGAAATCACTACACAAATACAGAATTACCAAAAACTACACACTACTCCAAAACAGAGTTCTGTTTTCATCCCAAACTTTGGACAATCATATCTCACAGAAGTCTTAACAAAATGACACAAAATATATGTCCATTTTGAAGCTTGGGATGTGAAATTTAAGACTGGAAAGTTTCACAATTTTCCAATACCATTTGGTCACTCAAAACACTCGTGCAAACAGACTGTGCAAAACAGAGCTCAACTAGATAACTTTCCAACTTTTTCCCAAGTGATTTTAATGAACCCAAAATCAATAACCAAGCTCATTCCCACCCAAAATCACTCAAGGAACACAATGGTGACTTCAAAATAACCAAATTCACAACCCATTTTCATGCCCTGTTTTTGCCCAATGCACAAAATCAATATAGAGTTCTCAAACTTCACCTCTAAGCTTCAATTCAATACCATTCATTCAAAACACTTAACAAGGCACTAATTCCATGTCAACAACAATTTCAAACACCACAAGACCCTAATTTTCGAAAATGGGTCCAAAATTCCAGAAATTCCAAGTTAAATCATTTGGCACAAAACTTATATAGAAAGGTTTCTTAAACTCACCTTAACAACTTTCTCAAAGGGAGTTCTTGATTCACCCAAGTCCAGAATTTCGTGTGGCCACAAACCACCACCAATGGACAAGCTACAACCATAGAAATGTTGCTCTTAACTCAAGGATCAACTTTAATGAAGGGAGTTTGAGCAATAGAGATCACTTACCTACTCAAAGATCAAGTTTTTCTTTTCCCTTTCCAAGCTTCAAGGTCGCCGGAAATGGAGGAGAAAGAGAGAGAAAATGAGAAGTATGAAGTGATGATGAAGATGGCTTCTTTCCTCTACACACACACACACACTCAACCGAATAGGAAAGAGGGAGAAGAGAAAAAGTGATTTTTGTCTTCTAGTGCCCTATCCAATGGCCACCATCATGCCACTTGTCACCATCTACACAATTCCCTCTATGAGCTCACCAAGTCATAAAACATAGGATTCCGACCCATATGAAATACATCTCAACCCTTGATCTTAAATACCACTTGTATTTATCCCAACATTTACATTACATTAATCATAATAATGCTTAATCAAGATAATTACAATAATTATCGGAGTCATTAGCCCTAATTACAAATCGGAATATTACAACAACAATACATAATAATAATGTAGTGGATCCACAAAATCGTTAAGTGCACAAAATAAGGCCTAAGGCCCAAGGAGTATTCACAGTTATCCAAATATAGTTTAAATGAATATAAATATTTGGGCCCTAGATGACAATATAATAATAATTACAATACCAATACCTAAAAAATATCTACAAGGCTACCAACGCCTATGCGCTTGGCTGCTTCCCTTTGCCCTTATCAAAATTAGAGGGCTCGCCTGAAAAATATTAACAATAATGGGATGAGACGTAAAGTCTTATTAACCAAAATCAATTTATAAAGTATGTACGAAAGGATTGCAAGTTAGAGAAGTATGTTTATCAATCATAATAAAAATATTCTCATTAGTAAAACACTACATAATACTTTCAATGATTAGAACCATCCCCACTCATGCATCATGCTTCTCCTTATATCTTCTGGACATAGTACAACCTATCAGTGTTAGTATAACAGACCAAAAGTTAGCTAGTCACTTCAAGAATATTGCCCCCTCCCATGCCACCACTAATATTTTGTAACACGGAGGTGTCTACCTAAAACACTTAACTTAAATCTAGGCCAAGAATGAGAGAGTCGATGGGCACAATTTCATATCTCTTCCACACAACTGAACATATCCCATAAAAAAACAATATATCATATATGTTTTTGAAAGCATTTACAAGATTATCATTCCATATACATCATTCCATCACAATCATCATAACTATCACAATAGTAACAATCTTAATAATAATCCCCAATAATACATACAAGTTGGAAAATACACTACCTCATTAAACTAAGTTCATATTCAAACATACACATGATTTTTCAAAACACATATAAGAAGTATAGATGAAAGTAAGGTTTAGAAATCACTTTGCAGCACAAAACATGTATATAGAATAAATTAACCCTAGTTACCTCAACTCCAAGCTTAATTTTACAAGTTTTGAAAAACAAAGGCACCAATCACAATCCGGTCACAAATCAATCTACACAATAATGTAGATATAAATTTAATACGCAAATTGAACAATTAGCTTAATTATATAATTTTAAAGTTTTGAATTAATTACAGAAAAATACAATTTGACACTCTAATCCCACTTATTTGTTAAAACCTTAATTTAGAATTTTCCTCAATTAACCCATTGGAATCACAAGTCAACACCAATTTCATTTAATTGTACAAGACCCCCAATTTAATGTTTAAGGTTTCAACCATAAAATTGTTAAATTATAAATCTTAAATTTATTTAACAATCTAAGCCGATTAAAACTTAAATAATACCTACAATAACCCATATAAGTTGTTTAACTCAAATCTAATCAATAAAAATATCATATAGGAAATAAATTAGAAAATTAATTTTTGTTCTTCAAGGAGTTTGATTTTCTTTTTGGAGCTTACCAACTCGTTAGCCACTTTGACAAATTCATAATGTAAACCATTATATTCAAATTGTAATTCATCATAAGTAGGTTTTGAGTCTATTACCTCCTCTATGTCTGATTTCTCTTCTAGGGCTACCAAGCATATGTTGGCAACTTTTTCATTATCACTTTCTTCTTCTAATGAGTTGTCTCCTCATATTGCAGAGACATAGGCTTTCTTCTTCCCGTACTTGTTCTTCTTCTTCTCTTTGTTCTTTAGATATTAAGGATATTCTGACTTGATATGTCATGGCTTGTTGCATTCAAAGCAGATGATTGGATCGTTTGCTTCTTTTCTAGCACTTTGACCTCCTTTCTGGAACTTCTTGAATCATTGGTCCTTGTGGTAAAATTTCTTGAATCTTCTCACAATTATTCCTATTTCTTCATCTTCAACCTCCTCCTCTTCTTCTTTTGGTTCCTTTTCTTTAACAATATTGAGAGCAAGTCCCTTCTTCATCTTTTCGTCCCTTTCAATTAGTTCTTTTCTGAATTTCAGCTTCCCTTCATACTCGAAGAGGCTTCCTGATAAGTAAAATATTTGCATATTTATTTTCCCTTATATGATGATTTTATGGATGATATTTGAGCTTAATTTAATGAATTTGGGTGTAATTGATAAATAAATAAATAATGATTTTGGCATAAAATAGAATTTATTGAAAAATACTAAATTTAAACCTGTTTCAGTTTTTAGGCAATATTTGGAGCTCTAAATGTCGGATTGGGATGTTCTTTGTATAGATGAAAAGCTAAAAAAAAAAGCTCTACAATTTTTATGTTGAGGCCACAACCCAGTTCTGCCTTCAAGTGTTTCAAATTTTGCTTGGAAGTTGAGAACGTGAATTTGTTCTAGACTGACCTTTGCCCACTAATTTGACCATAACTTGAGTTGCAAATGTTGAAATGGGAAGCTTTTAGTTGTGTCTTCAAGCTAAGATCCAAAGCTATAACTTTCATGAAGATCACATTGTAAAATTCCACCATTTTGACTGTCAAAATTAGGCTACAACCAAGAAATTTGGCTACCATAAGGTCAATATTGGTTGCTTAAGGTCAAGATTCATGCCTAACAATGTGAAAATTTTTGCACCCCCTTCATCTATAAATATAGGAGCTCAAGACACAAGGAAACACATCATCTTAAAGTTAATTTCTTGCATTGTATTTGCTTCTTGCATGCCTCCTTCATAGAAGGCTTAGGTAGTCCTCTTTTATGGATGGTATAAGTTGCTACCTACATGGAAGGTTTTACCTCCTATATGGAAGGCTAGATTTTTTTATTTTTATGCATCTTGTATGTTTTATAATTTAATAATTAAGTTTTATGCAATGTTTATGAAGTTTTCAATTTATTTATTTTTTATTTTTAATTTCATTATGAGCTAAATTTTCATTTTCCTAGGGTGATGATATAGCTTACTAATGACAGATTGAATCTTAATTTATTAAATCTACTTTAAATTTTTCCTTTATGATTGAGTTTTAATTATTGTTCTTAATGCTTTTAATTAATTGACCATCTTTTGAATGATTTCAATATGTATATTGAGACTAGAAAGATATACATGTGTGTAGATCCTATAATTAAAACCATAACTTGCATTTGAAATAAGAATATATTCATATGAGTTGTGTAGTCTTAATGAGTTTCATAAATCTTAATGTATGATTAATTGCTTTAATTCCTATTGGGATATAATGGATTAGTAATTAATTATAGAATTGTTTGACCTTGGAAGAGGCTAGTAATTGAATTAGGGAAACTCGGCTATCAATCATGTGGAATAAATTGGATTAGAATAGATAGGTGATTCAATCCAAAATTTGTTAAGTGAAATCTGACTCCTAGGGATTTTTCTCATGGCTGTTTTCAAATCATTTGCATTCATATTTAATTTTGCAATCTAAATCACCAACTAATCAATCGATCTAATATAATTAAGATTACTAATTTTGGTACTTAGTGATAAATCCTCATAGGAATGATACTCTACTTACTTCTATATTACTTGTTTACGACAGTGTACAATTACACTTTTTGATAAATCATTTACACTCGTAACACTTCCAAATAAAGCTGTTACTGACCTTATGGATTTACCCTTGTCTTCCTCAATGGCTATGACTTTGGCTTCCCATTAAATTGAGAATGTTGAGAATTTTTCTCACTTTATATATTTGATCATATGTTTTGCCAAGAGCACCAAAGTTGATTGACAAGATGTATGTATCTCATCTCAAACTCTGAGATGCTTTCTCTAGAATTCATTCTGAACAGATCATACTCAGTGGTAAGAGTATTGACCCTGTCTTCTTTAATTTCATAGGTTCCTTCATGAGCTATTTTAAGAGCCTCCCATATATTTTTTGTAAAAGGAAGAGTACACATTCTGAAATACTCTTTCTGACTCAAGGTACTTTGAATCATCAGGATGGCCTTGCTATTGAGAGTCACCCATTTTTTGTCATTGTCATTGAACTCATCTGGTGTCTTTGGAATCATTCTTCTCCTTCTTTTTTCATATGAACATAGTCTCCATCTTGTATGACTTACCAAAGGCCATATTTGTTTGTTGTAACAAATACTTTGAATTTGGCTTTTCAAAATGAAAAGTGTTCTCCACAAAATCCTGGAGGTCTAGTGGTTGGAGGTCTAGTGGTTGAAGCTCTATCAGGAAGTATACCTTCACCCATGCTTGCCATTAGATCCTTCTTAGGCTATTAAATCTGAAACAAGAAGACCAAGCTTTGATACCAAATGTTAGTGTAAGTTTTTAACCTAAGGGGGTGAATCGGGTGTTTTTAAAAAATTTACACTTCAATACAAGCTAAGTAAAGAGAGAAGAGTTAGGAGGATATCATCGAAGGAGGACACAAGAGAGTTATATTGGTTTGGTCCAATCCACTTGACCTATGTCCAGTCCCCAAAAGGCCTTTATGAGATTTTCACTATCTTTCAAGATTCATAGGGCTCTTGGTGCCTTAGTACAAGCTATTTCTTCTTCAAAGAATACTCGCTTTCCTTTACACTTTGCAATCAATGCCTACTTAAGGTCCCACTACCTTGAATATCTCAAATGAAATAAATGCTTGAGTATATCCTTTCAGAGAGTAAATGAATAATCACTAAGTATAAACTCACACTGAGAGCTTTTGAGACTTAGCAAAATGAATGTAACAGTAAATGCACAATTCAATTTGTTTGTTATATCTTAGTACTCTTCCATTTATAGTGTGAGAATGTTTGAAGACCATTGCTATTTAATTATAGCCATTAGAGTGTATGGTCTTGCTTCTATCTGTTGAGAATGTTAGATTGTTCTTTATGTCTTTGAATTTATCCATTGAGAGCAGAGAGAATGTGAAGTGTTTAAACCTTGGTGCATTTAATGCTCTGACACAAAAGTGCTTTTTGCTAATCTTAGTTTAATTCGTGATTAATCACCTACAATATGATTAAACTCTAGTATAATTAAGTGTTAGATCAATTAGAAGAAAATAGAATATATTTGAATGAGTATCAAGATTTACAATACAATGCTCTTTTTTCTGAAGAAGCTTAACTCGAGTGGTCACTCGAGTGATCTTCACTTAGTCATTTGAAAACAAAACAGATCGCTGGATGGCTCACCATAGTGATATGGTAGTGAGGCTCTTTTTACACATCACTCGAGTGATCCAACCTTGGAATACTTTTTAGAAAAGTTAAGCACTACCTGAGTCATTGTGGTGTTGTGCTAGTGATACTCTTTTTCGCATATCACTCGAGTAGTCATTCGAGTGATCTTCTCTTAGAAAATTTTTTAGGAAATTAATCACTATGGCAAATCACTGTATTGTTGTTATAGTGATGAGAAATTTTCACATCACTCAGTGGTCACCATTGTGATTTTCTGTAATATCCCAATTTTTGATTAAAGGCCTAATCATGATTATTGTGGATAATTATGAATTTAATTGGAATTATTATGTGTTTTATGGCAATATTAATTAATATGTCATAATTAGTGGAATATTGGAAGAATGGATTTATTGGCCATAAGTTAGTAATTAAGAGAGGAATTAATTACTAACTAAGAGGAACATGAGAAGTGTGATTAAATGGCTAATTGGGTGTTTACCTTTATGAGAGCCAATGGTAGTGTGACATGTGTCAAGGTGGAAGTATGGGAGAGCATGGGAAAAAGTCAAATGCATTGTTTAATATTTTTTCTCCTCTCTTCTCTATCAATTCGGCTGGACAAGGAAGGAGTAGGGTCATCATTGCCACTCTTCTCCATCTCTTCACTCCATCTCTCTTCTCTCTCTTGTTTTCTCTCTCTTTCTCTCTTCTGCAAATCCGACAGCCAAGTTGGGCAAAAAAAAGAAAGAAGAAGCTTGATTTGAGATAAGTAAATGCCCTCCTTTGCTCAAACACCATTCATAAATGTTGATCCTTGAGTGATGAGCTTCATTTTGGTGTTTTTAGTTTGGCCATTGGTTGTGGTTTGTGATCACATGAAAATCTAGTTGTTGGAGAATCAAAGAGTGTTTTTAGAGAAGTTGAAGAGGTATGTGAAACCAAACTATCTATCTAAGTTTCATGCCATTTGAAGTAGTTTGTAATTTCTGGAAATTTTGGCTTGAATCCAAAAATGAGTGCCACTGTTCATTTGGTATGTTTTTGGCTTGAGAATGGTAACTTGGAATGAGTTTAAGATAGATAGATTGATTGGTGATTAAAATGTGATGTTTGAATGAGATTGGTATTTTGTTGATTTTGTTGTCCAAAACCCAAAGCATGATAATAGAGTAAGATTTTGATGATTCTGATGATCCCATTGAGTTTATTGGGTGTTTTGCTGTAGGAGCGGCTTTGGGTAAAGTTTTGTGTCCATTGGGATCAATTGGGCACGTGTTGGGAAAAATGCCTCTGTTTTCTGCGTTTTCTGGTTTTCTCTGCATCACTCGAGTGATAGGGGCATCACTCGAGTGCATGATGAATGACCCTCGAGTGGTGATGGGTTCCACTCAAGTGCAGAGGTGCAAATTGCTTTTCTGGGCTTTATGTTCTTGTTGCACTTCCGGGGTCAAAGGCAAGTGTTGCCTCACTTGCGAGTGAGGGATGAACATCACTCGAGTGAGCCTCCTCATGCTCAAGTGACGGGTGTATTTGACACCAAGGCTTGCCTCTCGGGTTGTCACTCACGGTTATGATGCAAAAGTGTGCCTTCTCACTCGCGGGTATAGGGTATTCACTCGAGTGAGCTGTGTTGTGCTCGAGTGCAGTGAGCCATCTGGGCTACTGCCATTTCTCTTGTACTCTCGGGTTCTCACTTTCTGGACTTTACTCTCAGGTGCTCGAGTGAGGCATTTAGCCCTCACTCGGGTGAGGTCCAGTGTGCTCGAGTGTTGTAGTCTCTGAAAGGTCTTTGTGCTCTCAGGTATTCACTGGCTATCCTTCACTTTCTAGTATCTGAGTGCAGACTGTACCATCACTCGAGTGAGGCCTTCTTTACTCGAGTGTCCGTACAATCTCACTCGAGTAAGGTCATCTTTACTCGAGTGTCATAGTGGAACATGTCAGTGTTGTGTTTCCAAAAGGGAATCTTTGGGGATAGTCTTCCAACCCCTTAGGGCTATTGTTAGAGATGTTCTTGAGCACTAAAAGAGCAATAATGATAACCAATTAAGTATTAAGAAGTCATTGAGAATTGGAATAGAGAATTGACTCTTCGTCCCTAATTATGATTCTAGGATACGATATTTGCCTTACGAGGGAGAAACTGGCGCTAGGACACGCATGGAAGGATCAAGGTAGTGACTTTTCTCTCATGTTGTGTATGTTACTTGGTATGCATGTTTATCATTGTGAATGTGTTATCGGCCATAGGGCATTACAGCATGAGCAGTTCAGTGTGAGCCGTCATAGGGGGCAATGCTCATGATACCTATCCAGGCCGTTGTATCTACCGCTGTAAGTGCCGAGGCTGCGTTATGGAATCGTGGATTCCTGTTTGAGTATCTAGCCCGTGGGGCTGCGTGTTGTGAAATGTTTTATATGGATCCTAGCTGTGATGATATATATGATATGTTCATATGGATGTGCAATACATCAAGTAGTTCAGCATGAGCTGTCGTAGGGGGGTGATACCCATGATACCTACCTCGGCTGTTGCAACTGTTGTTGGGATTGTTGTGTGTTGTATGGATGATTTACTTTCATGCTTTGATGTTATGCATATTATGAGTGATTTGTTACTACGGGGATTCTTTAGAATCTCACTCTCCCAAAAATATAAATTTTTAGATAGGGCTGAAAGATCTAAGGGAAAGCGAGCGACGAAGAGTAGTTAGAGCTTCGGGCAAGGAGTATTACTTTTGGAATATTTGGTTATCATGTATAAATTATTTGGATTTTTTTGGAAACAATGGTGTATATATTGGGATTCGTAGTGTAGTTTTGTGTAATCCCCAAGATAAAAGAAAAGAATTATTGGCTTTGTGCTTTTGTATAATCCCTTTACTAATTAATGGAACCCGAGTGTGTCGGGAATTTGCATTATACTCTTATATGTATGAATGAAATAAACCTGTACAGGCCATTTATGTATTGAAATGTGAATATAAGACCGCTGTGAACATGTTTTGTAAAAGTTTTGTAAACCCTTATTTTGGGAAATTTAATTTCGAATAAGTACCAAATCATCATACGGTCTCTAATTCAAACTTAATTACATATTTATGAACTAATCTCAGCCTATGTCATGAAGGGGGTTACATTTTCTCTTTGAAATATTTTTGAAAAACTTATATCACTATGAAGCATCATTGTGGTGAAGTGATAGTATGAGAATTTTCACATCACTCGAGTGGTCACCATAGTGATATTCTCTTTGAAATATTTTTTGAAAAATTGATTACTATAAAGTATCACTGTGGTTAAGTGATAGTAATGAGAATTTTCACATCACTTGAGTGGTCACCATAGTGATATTCTCTAAAAAATATTCTTGAAAACTGATCACCATGAGGTATCACTATGGTGAAGTGATAGTGATGAGAATTTTCATATCACTTGAGTGGTCACTATAGATATCTCCTCTTTTGAATATTTGTTGAAAACTTAATCAATATGAAGTATCACTGTGGTGAAGTGATAGTGATAAGAATTTTCACATCACTTGAGTGGTCACCATAGTGATCTTTTCTTAGAAATATTTTGAAAACTGATCACCATGAAGTATTATTGTGATGAGGTGATAATGATGAGAATTTTATCACATCACTTGAGTGGTCACCATAGTGATATTCTCTTAGAAATATTTTTGCAAACTGATCATCATGAGGCATCACTATGGTGAAGTGATAGTGATAAAAATTTTATTACATCACTTGAGTGGTCACCATAGAGATAATGGTTTATCACTACTATTAATCACGGTGGTGATGATGTTTTTCTTAGTAAAAATGTTTTTAGCCACAGTACCTCTATCAAAAACACTTTCTTAACTATTTTTAAGCTTTGTTATAATCAAAATACATGCTTTAACAGAATATTCCCAAGCTTGATAAGCATAACATTTGAATTGTCCTAGAATTGGTTCAACAATAATTGAGTCCCAAAAAGTTAATATGTGATCTATATTTGAAGCTCCTATATTTGTACCGTTTTGGAATTTTCATGCGTATTTGGTGCACATTTGCAAATACTACATAGGTCGATTTGCATATTAATCCAGTAATTTAATATGATAGTTAGAAAAGACAGTGCATTCCACACACGCTAACATACTGAACTTTGATTTTGGCAATGCATATCAAGAAAATCCATTTGAAGCCCAAAGGTATTATCCAAACACCCCCACTCTAACAGTAGTATTAGAACCCAAGTAAACAAAATATCTATATAACTTGTGTTTTAAAGTTTTGGCTTAATATAGTGATAAATTTCTTTACTCTAACAACGCCATTAGAACTCAAATTTGATTGAAGTGGATACTTGTTTCTAAAGTCTATTAAGATATCTCTATAGTAAATGTAGCCTTGAATTCCAACAACATAGTTGTATTTCGCATCATCCGATCAAATCCATGGCCATACCAAATGGTCATATATATCTACTATTGTACACAATTTGCCTTCTCTCCTATCCACAATTATTCTCTTAGCAAGCGTTGCATTTGGATAATTTATCCAACACTTATCTTCCTCGTAGCTTCCTTCACTTTTCACTTCATGAACAAAGAGAAGAGGACAAAATGATATAAAGTGAAGAGAGGCTAAAGAAGATTGCTTGGCCTTGAGTTGTCATTGTACTCTTTTTTCTTCTCCTTTTGCTGCCTAACATATTCTTCTAATTAGCAAAGACAGGCCAATTACTTCACATTTAATAATATAACACGTTTTACACTAATGAAGTATTTTATATTGCATTATTGTTTCTTGTCAAAATCATGTTTGGATTAATAGTCACTCCTACATTGGGTTTGTTAAAACCACTAACACAATACTCATTCCGTCCTTTTTTTTTTTAATAAGAAACAACTATCGCATGTGGTTTATTTCTATTTATAAGAGACATTTAGAAGTTATCTCAAATTTTTTATTGATTTCCCATTTTACCCCATTTAGTTACTCATATTACTCATATCATTGTATTTAGCTCCCACCCATTCTCTCTCAACCATTTAAATGAGGGTATTTTTGGCCAAAAAAAGGTTACATTCTTTACATCTTTATTATTATCTTTAACCAACTTTTTTTTATCAACATGATTCGGTTCACTATCTCTTATAAAAAAGAATGGAGGGAGTAACCAAATTTTTTCATGCTCCATTTTTGAGAGGGAGAAGAGAAGTAAAACTTTTACATGCCATACCTTCTTTGCTTAATTCACTTGGTAGCAAAGAAGAACTTGTTCTTGAATTAGTAAACTTCGAATCAAGTGTTAATCTTTATGTAGTGGGATATTGGTGGGTAACATGATATTGTTATTCCTAATAGAAGCAACAGACCAATTCAATAATATTCTTGTTTAGCAATCAGTCCCACTAACGAGTCAAACCCTTGGGCACATCAATAAATCATCTATTATCGATACCCAATTGCCTATACTTACCTCCTTTCATTTGTATTCTTCTTAGAGTGCTATGCTATCTGTCCCACCTGGCCAAGGGGAAAAGTGAGGTGGAGAAAGGGAAATCCATTTTTTTTTTTAATGGGAGAACAAAAGGTAAGAAAGGATTCTACAAACTTTTATTTACTTAACTCGCTAAGGTGAGGGAAGCAAAAGAGAATTTGTTTTTGACTTGGTAAACTTAACTAAATCATGAGTAACATAAAATTTGGAGTGAGTTATACTATTCATAACTTATAAATAACCGACTTTCTATAAATTTTGTATTATATATATCAATATCAATTAGTAGGTGGTGTGATACTGTTGTGTGGTAGAGTAAAACGAATATTTTGCTTTTTCTTTTCTTTTTAAAAAGAAGAGAACAAGGAATATTTGAGAAGGATCTAGAAGATATAAATAGAAGAAAAAGGTTCTTAAGAAGCAAATGAACTCTTGAATAGTTTCTAATGTTGCTAATATTTTTTTCGTTGTTAGTTTGGTGAGTAAGAGTTTTATGTGCATTTTTTTTTTCAAAGAAATGTGTCAAATGCACATGCAACTTATTAATTTAGGAAGTTATTCTTTACAAATTTTGGATGACAAAACTCATCATTCGAAAAACAAAATAATTAATAACATGTTGACCCACCTATCAATATACATATAATTTAAATTTACATTATATTTATAAAAATAGAAAATATTGTGTTATTTATAAATTGTACAGAGCCCGTGATCTCAGATCAAATTACCAACAATACTCCCACATGCCACATAATCAATAGACTAAATGAATATGCACAAAAAACTCACCAATTAATGTGAATGAAATCTAAACTAAAAAAGAAATATTGGGTCAGCGATTATTAAGTCCTAAAAAATTAATGTGATTTATAATTGAAGCACCAATACTTGTAAGTATACAAATTCATATTTACAGTTCATCCTTTCATCAAGATTTTTAGCACCAAACTATTATTAAATTGATTCTCAAATATATTTCTCTTTAATTTTCCACAACAAATAATGTAAATACATAAGGACCACACATTTTTTTTTCCCAAGATGCAACAATGGTAAATGCTAAATATCAAGGGTAAACCAAAAAAAAAAATTAGAAAAACACACACATAAGACTGATTGATGAGCAAATGGCGATGGGTGGATGTTGACTTGTCAGCACAAACAATGAAATGGAATGAGGAAGAGAATAGAATGTTTTAAGGAAAAATAAATCAATATTTTTGTGTCTCTAGTATAAAAAAAATAAAAAATTTATAATTATTATTATGTAATGATAACAAATAATTTTTGTTCATATAAATTGTGGCACATAAGGATTTAACTCACGATATTCGTCATATTACCTTTAGTCCTTAACTTAAGATTGCACTACAAACTATGACTATTGCATGGTTGATCGGAGAAAAACACAGTGGGCTCACATGGTGGTATTTGGGAAAGCATTGAAAGCCATTGTGCTTTTTTGCCCGACATGGCTTCTAGTAAAAGCTAATGGAAGCTGCTTCTACGGCACGGTGGCTTCTTCATTAGTGTATTTTCCTCCTTTTTTTAGCCCATGCAATTAATAATTGAACTTTTTATATTTTATCAAATTTTAATTTTAATTTTTCACTTCACCTATCACAATATATACATCTAATATACCACTCTAATTGATCTTAATTATAAGTCCTTTTTTATAAAAAAAATTTGGTCCTATTTATAAGTCTAGTTTTAGTGTAATAAATGATATTGTGACAATTTTGCATCTATTTATTGTACCAATAAAGAAATAATTTAAAGTTATATAGAGAAGAAAGAGTTGAAAAGTATTCATTCATAAATAAGAGTATAATTGGAAATTTACCTCATAATTATTGAGTTAACTACTTCTCCTTAGTATGAGAGATTTAGTTAAAAGAGACTTATAAATAAGACCAAAGTGGTATATATATATGGTATTCAATAAGATTCATGCCATTTTCAGTTATTTTTCATCAAAATTGACTTTTCAAAAAACAATCAAACTAGATTTAATGTTAGAAAAAAAGTCACTTCTGCCACCTCTAATCCAAACACAAATCACATTTACAATCTGACTTTTTTTCTATTTTACTTTTATAAAAGTTAGATTATAAAAAAGCAACTTCTATCACTGCTAATTCAAACAGGCACTATATCTTTTATTAGGATCGAAGGTAATATAATGTTCGACTCAACTAATTAAGCTAATGAGGAGTTTGGGAGCACTTCTTTTAATCACTTTTTATTTTTATAATGTAAAATCATTTTTATATACTTACCTCGTAGATTATGGAATTAATTCTTCACATCTAAGCTATACGGACACTAAATCTTAAAATTAACACAATTCTATTTTTTCATGTTTTTAATTATCGGAGGTATACATTATTTTATTAAATTATGATCACATGAAAAACTATCTTGTGGGTGAAGAATCAATGGTGAAATATAAGCCAATAATATACTCTGTGTCTTTAATTAGCCTGAATGTAAATTAAAGTTAAATATTTTTAATTCAATTTTCTTTTAACTATGTATTTTTTTTTATCAGAACTTAGTTTTTCTTTTTGGTGAGAACAATCTTAATACATAGTACAATGATGTTCAATTAGCATTGGCTCTCTGATCCAGAATTAAAAAATTTCTCCCAACCTAGTATTTTCTAATTACAAGACTGAAAGTTGAAACCTTAATTAAAAAGATTAAAATTCTTTTATCTTATTATTAACTTAGAGTATTCTGAGTCTTGACAAAATTTCGATTTTACAAGTGAAAATAAATATAAAAAACAGACCTTTACAATTAGAAAATGAAGCACATTAAAAAATACATTGATTCAAAAATTACAATTTTCTTTTTTCTTTTATACAAAAAATTACAATTTCTTTGTCACTAGAAAATGATGCACATAAAAGGGAAAACATCCCGGGCCTTTCTTCTATGCGAAAGATTAATAATGGAGAATGAGGAATAGTTACTTTGATAATAAATATCTTCTTTTTTAAAAAAATATCATCAAAATAAAATATGCAGTATCAAATATGACAGGAGTTTCTCCCGAAAACAATAGAGTTCATTTACAAATTTTAAATAGTAGTATTATTCATATTAAATTAATTAGATCATTGACAAACCATGGGCTGCCCTACTAATTAAAAGCTATACACACACACATAATAAAAAGGAAAAATACAAACTTTTGGTTCTTTTTTCATTGATTATTAATCTAGTCATTGATTTTTGGCTTGAAACAACTTACTTTATAATTTCTTGACTCAACAAGTCGGTCCTTATTTTTATTTTTTTTTAACAAAAACTCTTACCAACTCAATCCCTATGAGAGAAAGTTTAGAGGATCACAAATTGAGTTATTCAAATAATCAAATGAAAGAAAAAAAAGACTATCGAATCAAAATTATCTGTGATTGAAAAGTATAGATTAAAGGAAAGTTTTATTGAATTGCCATGTAACTAACAATGCTATATGACAGTAAATATCAAGTTGAAAATGGATAAGAAGAACATAAAATTGGGACAACTTAGAAGATGAAGTTGAGATGAGTGTGTAGTCATATGAGAAAAGATAATATTTATAATGAATATGAGAAAGTTGTTTAAAGTGATTTACATATGTTCAAAGAAAATCGTTGGAGACATTCATAAGGAGGGTAGATCAAATATCATGGGACCCTGGAGAAAGGTAGAGATGAAGATCGAAGATAATGCTTGATGAAGTTTATTGTTATGGATCTTTTTAGTAAATAGTTTATTTAAAAATTTAATTATTAATTTAATGGAGTGGAATGACACTGTATAATCTATGCAGTCAACTTAGTGTGATAAGAATTCTTCTTGTTCACAAAGAAAGGTTAATCTAGTTGGTAAAAGGTTAACTCATAATTTGTTTAGTTTAAAGTCTTGCTTGATTTTTTTTAAAAAAACTGTTTTTTGATTTTTTTTTAAAATAAAACTTGTTTGGAAAACTATTTTCAACAAGTTGTTTTTAAAAATAAAAAACATATTTTTTTAAAAAAGTAAAAAATAAAAACATTTTTTAAGTATTTTCTTATATTTGTTTTTCTATTTCTTATTTTTTGAGGTTTTTACTAGTCCTCTATTAACACCATACCACCAATACTAACTATTGTCATGTCACTGTTAGCAACAGCTTTTGCCATGTCATTTCAACATCGATTTTTTTAAAACGATTATTCAAACAAATTTTTTTGTTTTTATTTTCAAAACTTGTTTTTAAAACAATTTTTATAAAACTGTTTTGATAAAAAAAACAGAAAATACAAACAAACATATCCTAAATCTCTCCTCCCATGTGAGAATTAGAGCTGAGCATGTCACCCAAAACTCATATAAGCCCACCCATACCTAGTGAAAAATTGCTCAATTTGGCTCACCCAATAAAGGCCCATAACGAGCGAACTTAAATGGGCGAGCATGTGCATTAAATGGGATAGGCCACAGGCTAGCACTGGTAAATCGAGTCGGGCTGACGGGCTCCGTTTTTTTGGTCGGGTTCGGGCTGAGGAAATCGGCCCGATTTGGGAGACGGGTTAAACGGGTTTAACCCGCGGGTTAAATGGGTTGACCCGTTTAAAAAAAATTTGAGAAGAGCGATCCCATCCCACTGTGCACTGTCGGCTGTCCCACCTCCCATGTTTCCCCTTTTCTCATTTGCCCAGACTTCTCATTTCTTCACTCCCGCGTTTCTCAGTTCTCAGCACTTTCCCCTTTCTCTGATTCGACTCTCGGCGATAGGCGGCGACAGGCAGAACTGCTATTCGGCTCTTCCTCTTTCTCTCGTGCGACCGTCGGGCGACTGCCGACTAGCGAGTGGCGAGTTGCAACGATGAGATCTGAAATGCCCTAATCATCCACATCTGACATCAGCTTCCTCTCTCGTCTTCTCGGCTCGACTCCTCTGCTCATCAATCAACACAGTCGTGACTCGTCACTCATCAGGCAAGCTTAGCGGGGGTTGTCGGTGGGGTTCGAGTTTGGCTGTCAACTCGGTACCGGTGGGGTTCGACCGTTCGAGTTCGGGTTGCATCTCTCTCAACCTGATGGTGAATTTGTGATGAACAAGCACATAGTGTTGTTGGTGCTGTTGAGACGTTGAGTTGTGCAAAGGAGTAAATGATCTGTGGTAGGGATTTTCGAACAACCATACTCTTGAATTATGAATTCTCTGTGGTAGAGACTTTAGTTTAAATGATGTATGAATTCTTTGTGTTGCAGAAAATTTAAGTAAGATAGGACTCAACAATTATAGAACCCCTTATTTGATACTAACCCAGGATCAATTCGTGGTACAGTGGTAGGGATTTCGAACCATACTCTTGAATTATTGGTTGCCTTGCATTAGTTTCAACTGAAATAATGAATTGGTGTGGCACAAAAAGAAATAATGAATTGGCGTATAGGGATTTTGTTTCAAAACACTATATAATAAATTCTGAGTTTTGTTTAAATTCAAATTGATATATGCTTTTATTTTTTAAAATCATTTAGATCAAAAAAAATTTCATTGATTATTTGTACTTATTCAAATTATACACACACATATATTTGAATGAATCTACCAGAGTACCAGTGATAGCAATTTTATTTTGCTCATGTAACAAGTAGCAGTAGGGGTGGAATTTGACTCAGTCCGGTCTCTGTTAACATTTAGGATGTGCTAATGATTTGAAACTGAGAAACTCCTTTCTCATGAAACAGATCAGCACATATGTTCTAGCTTCTTAGATTGCTAATTGTGGCTTTGAATGAGTGGATTTGTCCATTGTGCCTTTGATTCGTGGACACTCTCATCTCCTCTGGCGTCCATTCTCTCTCTCTGACTCTCAGGTATCTGAATTTATAACATTGGAAAATAAAATTGATTGTGGTAGTATTCTGAATTCTGAATTGGTTGGTAGATTTTTTTTTTTGCAATAGTGTTTCTAATCTTGATTTATATTGTCTGTGATTGTTGCAATATGCAATGTGCTAGACTTTTTGATTAATTTTTTGTTATAAAAAAGATGGCTACAATTACAAATGTGAATGATGAGGATAAAGATAATAAAAGAAAGAATGTTGACAGTGCTACAACTTCTGCAATGGATGTTGATGATGTCAATGTGACGACACAATCTGAACAACCTGCTGCACCTGGTTCTTCTTGTTTACAAACACAAAATAAAGATGATCCTGCTCCAAGTAAAAAAGTGAGGTGTACGACATCTGATGTTTGGAGGTATTTTACCAAAATTGGTGTAGTTGACGGCAAAGAAAAAGCCAAATGTAATGAATGTGGGAGGCCGTATGTTGTGGGAAGCAAGGATTGTGGGACTTCACACCTTCGGCGTCATGTTGAACATTGTAAGTCACTCCCAAAATATAAGGATGTTGGTGCCATGCTGATAGACCAAGCTGGGATTGTAAGATCTAGAAAGATTGACCCAAATAGGGTACGAGAAATCATTGCATATTGCATCATCAAACATAATCTTCCATATTCTTTTGTGGAGTATGATGGAATTAGGGAGTTGCTTGCATATTTAAATTCTGATTATAGGAACATTACTAGAAAAAATGTTGTGGTTGATGTTTGGAATTTTTATCTTCATCAAAAGGATAACTTGAAGAAAAACCTGTTAATGAGTCCAAGTAGGATATGCTTGACATTTGATTGTTGGACAGCAATAACCGCTGAAGGTTATCTTTGCTTGACTACTCACTTTGTTGACGAGCAGTGGAATCTTAATAGCAAAATACTTTCATTTTCTAAGATGGAGCCTCCTCACACTGGATCTGAAATGGCAAAAAGGGCACATGAGATATTGGCTTAATGGGGAATTGAAAAGAAAGTATTCTCGATCACTTTGGATAATGCATCAGCCAATTTTCAGATGCAAAGAATTTTGAAAGAGAATTTAAACTTGAGTAATAGCTTGATATGCAATGGAGAGTTCTTCCACGTTCGACGTTCTGCCCACATCTTGAATCTCATAGTTCAGGATGGCTTGAGAGTAGCAGAAGGTGCTTTGAACAAGATTAGGGCTAGCATTCAATATGTAAGGAAATCAAAGGCAAGGATGATTGAATTCAGGAAAATGGTTGAAGCAGTTGGGGGTATTGACACTTCAGTCGGTTTACAATATGATGTCCTGACTAGATAGAATTCCACACATGCAATGCTTGAGTCTGCACTTAAGTATCGTCGAGCTTTTGCTAGCTTAGCTTTGAACGACTCAAATTACAGCCATTGTCCAACAAGCGAAGAGTGGGCTAGAGCAGAGATCATGTGCACATTCTTGAAGCCTTTTGTGGTGATAACAAACTTGATTTCTGGATCATCATATCCCACTTCTAACATGTATTTCACACAGATTTCGAAGATTGAGTTGTTGTTGAAAGGACATTTGCATAATAACGATTCTGTGATCCGGGAAATGGCTCAGTCTATGCTTGACAAGTTCGACAAATATTGGAGTGACTATAGTGTCATCCTTGCCCTAGCAATTATCCTTGATCCTCGGATGAAGCTTGATGTGATTAAGTTCACATTTGGAAAAGTGGATCCCATTAACTCTCATGAAAAGATTGAAAACATAAGGAGCAAGTTGTATTATGTTTTTAATGAGTAAAAAAGTGGAATATCATCTTCATCTTCAGCCCCAACTGCTGGAGCTGCTTCTTCAAGCTCTAATGCAAACAATGTCTTCTTCACACAACCTGTTGTTGCCCCGAACCCCAGTCAAGTAGATGATTATGATGTATTTGATGTAATTTTGAACTTCTTTACTAGTTAAATGTTTAGATTTAATGTTATTTTGATTGCCACTTTGTTATGTTAATCCTTTATTAATTATACGGGTGTAGGATTTTTTTTCATTCAAGAGTCAAGATGAGTCAACGATCGAAAAGTCTGAATTGGATTATTATTTGGAAGAAGGGACTCTTGATAATAGATTGGCGACGAAATTTAATGTCTTGGATTATTGGAAAGCTAACTCTTCTCGATTTCCTTGCCTTTCAAAGATGGCATATGATATTCTCAGCATTCCAATTACCACTGTTGCTAGTAAATCAACCTTTAGCATTGGATCTCGCATTCTCACAAAGTATCGAGCTACCCTTCTTCTAGATAATGTTGAAGCTCTTATTTGCACTCCAAATTGGCTTCTTGGTTTTCCATGGGATGGTAACATCTAATTCTTTAATTTTTGTTGTTTATGGTAACATCAAAATTATCTTACTGAATACTGACTTATTAGCACTCTTTGTTGTTTATGTCATTATGTGTGGCAGAGGATCCTGAGACAGAGAAAAGGCAAATTGCTCCTGTTCCTGTTTTTGCAGCTTCCGATAATGCATCAAATATCATTATTGATGAATGAAGAATGAGGAGGATTATAATTTATAAGTTTTGTTGTTATCCATTGTTAATTTGTTATGGACTTGTGTTTATTTTGATTTACTTTTTTAAGTTTGGCCTTCTCATCTTTGAAAGATAGGATATTTACTTATTGATTTCACATGTAGTTTGATACATCAAACAAGCACGCATGGAGTGATGGATGATTGGACATTGAAGGAACATGAATTGCAAATAGTATGTGTTTCATTAGAAGATATATATGTATATTTTTTTGGGTACAATTCATGATCAGAAACCTATGGCTTGATTGGCTTCTATGCTTGACATTAATTGTGATGAATTATTGAAATGCATGTTTGTTTTTATATATATTTTTCTTTGTTGATGCTTGATTGATGATGTTTTTTATTTGTTTACTTGTGATCAATTTGTTTTTTTTTGTGTGTTGATCCAGTTCTTTGTAGATGCTTGATTGAGTTTGTTTTTTATTTGTTACCTTTGAATTGTACAATTTGTGATAGTATAAACCAAAAACCAATTGTTGGTGCAAATTAACCATGTAAAGTCCAAGCGAATTCACCATGTAACAAACCAGTTTTTTGGGCTGCACCCTGCACAGCTTTTTGGGCCTCAAAAGGTTTTTTTAAAAAAAAAATCGGGCTGGCGGGCTAGCCCGTTTAGCCCGCCAGCCCGATCAATCGAGCAATTGGCAGCCGGTTATATGTCGGGCTGAACACTTTCAGCCCGATGGGCTGCCAGCCCATGTCGGGCCAGCCCGATGAGCTCGGGCTGGCTCGATTTACCAGTACTACCACGGGCACACCCTCAGGCTGTCCATGCCCGCCTATTTATGTGTATATATAATATTTATTTAAGTATAAATATATAATATATTTTTTTGCCAATATATATATATATATATATAATATTTATTTAAGTATAAGAGATAATGTAATTTTAAAGGACAAATTTTCAAACGAGTTAAATGATATAATTATATATATCTCATGAATTAATGATTATATATTATGATCATGTTTCATACTACTCTGGTCCTATTTATAAGTTCTTTTTAACTAATTCTCATATACTAATGAGAGTTAGTTAACTCATTAACTATGGGCTAAATTTTCAATTTCGCCCATATCTATGATTGGTTCAAGAAGTCAACATGAATAAATTCCTTTTTTTTTATTGCAATTAATAGGGGTAAAAAAGTACAAAATGCATTTATTACTTTGAAAATGGACTTATAAATAGGACCAAAGTTTTTGATAAAAAATGACTTATAAATAGGACCAGAGTGATAAATTAGAATTATAATCATGATATAAAGTTTTTATATATAAGC
This sequence comes from Inga oerstediana, assembly GCA_963210345.1. Classification (NCBI taxonomy): domain Eukaryota; kingdom Viridiplantae; phylum Streptophyta; class Magnoliopsida; order Fabales; family Fabaceae; genus Inga; species Inga oerstediana. Next base: position 27,564,418 of record OY723405.1, on the reverse strand, counting down.
TATAATTCTATATATAGTATTATAAATTTCTCCTACTCTAAAGATTTTATAAACTATAAATTAAATTATTAAATAAATTATTTCATGAGGAATGATGAGTATTATGGTGCTTTAATAATTATTAGTGTTTTTATTAATTTATATTGAGAAATGAGTAACAATAAAATAATAAAGTAGAAGTGTAGTTTTTGAAAAATATTTATTAATGGGCAACCCATGCCCATTCTAACTCACACAATTTTAGCCCAGCTCATTTGTCACAGGCATGAGCGAGCTTTTGAAGGGCATGAACCATTAAAAAATAAATGGGCTGGCGGTGGGTGAACTATCAGGCTGCCCATATAATCCATTGTTCAGCCCTGATGAGAACTCTTTATTGGCGGTAGATTTGTAAGTATTCTTATATGTATTTTTTTGAGCTCCAAGACATACAAGCATGTCCTAAATCTCTCATCCCATGTAAGAATTGTTATTGTTTTATTTTTTTAATATATGAATGATGCACTTGAAGTTTCGTATAATCCACGAGAGCTAAAAATTAAAATTAATAATATGAATGATGGTTTAATTTAAGTGGGCACGCAGGGATAAACCAAAATAATAGACCAAACGAAATGGGCAGAGATGCGGTGGTGGGCATTGTCATTACCCGAGATAGGCGGAGGAATAGAAATTGGAAGAAAAAGGGAAAGAAGAGGAAATTTGAATTAAATTACAAATATGAAAGAGTAATTTTCCTTTTTTGCGAATTTTCTCTTGAATATAAAAATATCCAGGCGTCACAAAATCCAGAAGAAAGAAGAGTTTGGTATTTCAGCCTCTGTTTGCTCGTTCTGGAACTGAAAGACCAAGAACGGTTTCACAAGACGTAGAAGGAGAAGCAGAAACAATCGGCGCCTTTTGAACTGACGATCGCACTTTCAACTCTGGCTTCAGCCAGCTTCCGATCCTTTCTCTGCTTCTTGGGTGAGTCGGTGAATCATTTTTCTCAATCTTGTTTTCTTCCCCCTTAATGTGTAGTTGTTGGATCTACGGCTTCTGATGTTGATTGTTTTATCGATTAACCTTGCGGATGATACTTGCAATTTGCTCATCGTGTGTTGTTTGTTTCCTCGGGAAAGCGGACATTTTGGTAAAGCTCGGTCTATTTTCCGGATGGGTTTTCTTGTCGATTTCTTAGGGATGCTATGAAATCTGTGCTGGGCTTCGACTGGTTTTTTTATGTTTTGGTGGAAAATCTTGGAAGAAACATTTTGGTTTTGAAGCAGGATGGCTTCAGTCTTTTACTTGCATTTATTCTTTTTTGGGTTCATTTATTGTTCCATCTGAGGAGGAATATACCTTATAAGTTCTACTGTTTAATTCTTTGGGCTCAGTTTATGGTATTTATTGCTAATCTATATAGCCATTGCTTTGCAGGAATCTCTTGTTTGGTATTCACACGACAAACTTTATTGGTTGTTCCTTTTCACTGCCTTCTTACTGCCAGAATTATATATGGACTGAGTTTCACATTTCATGGGAGGTGTGGAGGATGAAGGACCAGCCTTAAAACGTATGAAGTTGTCCTCTAACGGATTAGTTGGGCTGTCAAACGGTTCATCTTCTGAAGAGCACATAGAAGGCTCTTCTCGTGAGTTGATGGCTCGGCCCCTACCATCTGAAGGGGACAAACAAGTTGTTGGTTCCAAAGGAGTTATAAAGCGAGATGAATTTGTCAGGATAATTGCAAATGCATTATATTGTCTTGGTTATAAAAAGAGTGGAACATGCTTAGAGGAGGAGTCTGGAATACCGGTCCACTCATTGGTGGTAAATCTGTTTATTCAGCAGATACTTGATGGCAATTGGGATGAAAGTATAGCCACATTGCGTAAAATTGGTCTGGCAGATGAAACAATTGTGAGCTCAGCTTCATTTTTGATACTGGAGCAGAAATTTTTTGAGCTTCTGGATGGGGAAAAGGTGATGGATGCATTGAAGACCCTGAGGACTGAGGTTGCTCCACTTGGCATTAACAATAGTAGAATTCGTGAACTTTCTTCCTGCATGGTGTCCACATCACTGTCTGGCCATGCTAATTCTCACAAAAAAGATATTGCAAGGGTTAGGTCTCGGTCAAAGCTGCTGGAGGAATTGCAGAAACTGCTTCCCTCAACCATAATGGTACCTGAAAGGAGGTTAGAGCATTTAGTTGAACAGGCCCTTATTTTGCAACGGGAGGCTTGTCAATTTCACAACTCCTTAGATAAAGAGATGTCTTTATACACTGATCATCATTGCGGAAAAGACCAGATACCTTCTAGAACTTTGCAGGTTAGCAAATGATGTGTCAAATTGATGTTTGCATTTTAATATGTACATCATTATGGCTGGTTTTTGTACTTTAAAACATCACTGCCCTTAGGTTCTTTATTTGTGGCCTGATAGTTTATAGTGGCACGACCCTTTTCCTTCTTTTGCTTGTTGAAGACTAGAACTCTGTCTGCTATTTACTTGTATACTTTGTTGATTCTGTTATTATTTTTTTTTTTTTTGTTTTAATGCGGCTATAATTAGTGTTATCATGCTTGTCTTTTCTGGGTACATTTGCAGTCTCACATCACTGCAAAGTTATGTCATCTGTAACAATATTCAGTGGAAAAGTGAATTATAAACTTGTGGCATCTTGCAAATTGGTCTAAAGAAATTTTGATGATCAGAAGATTTTTTAGACAATGAGTGCCTCCTGAAGAAAAAGCATGAGCCCTTCCACTTGAGAGATGCTTCTAAGTTCTAACCGCTTTTTGTGTTAAAGAACGTCTCCTGAAAACTAAGTGTGAGCAAACATTTGAAGTCTCAAGTCTACAAAGAGTTTGTTGAGGCTAAGGTATTTACCTTATGAAAGCCTGTTTTTAAGCTCTAAACAAATTAAAATGATGCAAACAAAGCTCGTGTCCACAAAACCTTGCAATACCGTTGAACACGTAATAGCTGAGTTGGGTAGCCCTGACCTCTGCTTAAAAACTTAATTATAAAATTTCCAGCAACATCACAGCGAAGGAAAGTATCACTGCTTATGGCTTGTCCTGCTTGCCGCCTCTGTAATAGATGACTTTACAATACTGTTGAGACGGCCTTGACTTCTGGAAAAGAGGTATTTAGGACAAGATTTGATTGCTTGGATATTGAACAAGGTGCTGGAAAAAAATTTACAAGTAAAAGTTTAGGGGCAAACCTGTTACCAAATCTTCTTATTAGGTGTGCTGCAACATTCTAATAATCACTCTGTTCATTGTGGAGACCAAGTTTGTTATTTTGCCACCATTATAAAGTGATTAAAAATTTAAGGAGGCTTAAGGACCTTTATGTTATGGAAGCTACCAAGGGAGACTTGATGTAATTAGGAAAGATCATGCAGTTCTTTTTTCTTCTCGGGATTTTTATTAGATATGTATCTTGCTATTTTGAGGGTTTTATTTAGCCTTATGCCAATTTTTCACTTGAACTCATTTGGGACGCCATTGTTGTGCCTTCACTATTGGCATCTCGTTGAACAATCCTTAGAAAAGGCCTTTGAGTGAGCTCAAGATCATGGGTTGGAACATTGTGAAACTACCAAAGTCAATGTATATGACATAAAACCAGGTGGCTCTGCGGGTCATCTCAAGCAAGGGAAGTCCCTGTTCAGAACTGCCTAGGTGACCGAGTACTAGGGCTCTTGTATCAAGTTCAACTGTGGTGCTGCAAAGCCACCACTCTGTTACTCTTTTGGGGGTTGGGGGGGTTATTTTCTTGCCTTTTGTGATCTAGGTGGTCTTTTAAGAAAATAAATATACCCCCTGTTCTCTCAAATTCTCTCTGTAGTTTGGTTCGATTAAAATCTTGTTAAGAACGATTGGATGTCCAACATCTTTTTATTTGACATTGGCTTAACCTCTTCACATAACACTTTCTATAGTTTTGGTCTTTCAATATTTTAATATCATTTTACTTTCCTGAATATATTCAAACAGGTATTAGAAGGACATGATGATGAAGTCTGGTTTGTACAATTTTCACATAATGGAAAATATTTAGCTTCATCATCAAATGATCGATCAGCAATCATTTGGGAGGTAATGTCTGATGTTAATCAGAAAACTGTTTTGTCTTCTCTGCTCTGGAACTTTTTTCTTCCCTTCTTATTTGTTTCTTTCATGTGTCTGCATTTCTTTGATGTGTACCATTTACTGATATCAACTGGAAGTGTCTGGGGAAATATGGCTTGTTGCAGTGAGAATTATGGCTCAAAATGTAGTGTTGTGCTACTTGAAATTAAAATTTATATTCTGGTTATAACATATATCGGCTTTATGATACAGAATGTTGAATTGCACATGTATGATAAAACAAATAATTTGAGGAAAGAGAAAGGGATCAAAGTGAGATCAATTCTCGCTTTAGATTCTATCAGAGCTTTGAGGTTGATTAAATTTAAATTTTAAAATTGTTCAACTTTCATACAACAAGAACTGAAGCAATGCAATTGATCACATGTTGTTCCATTTTGGCCATGTTATTCTGTCATGGTGCTATGCAAGCTGTTTACGTTGTGTGTTGAGTTAGGTTGCGCTGCATCCCCTTGACATTATAAATGTATTCCTAGTATACGCTTAATGAAAAATAATTGCCATTTGTTTTTTAAACTATTTGTCCAGCCTGGGGAAGATTGAAAGATTTCTCTTGATCATCCTGATTGACTCTGCTTGTTGAAGTTTTCATTCCATATTTAAATGCCGTAAAAATGATTTGTAATCCATTGTTTTGCTATACAACCCAGCTTACTTCTGCCGAATCCCACACTCCCCTATGCTCCCTCTCAATGGGGTTTAGAACCAGAGATGCCCCATTAGAGTCTTGGGTAAGCGTTACCATATGTACACTAGTACGCAGCTTTATCAGCATAGTGCTGTAAAACCTCCTTGCTGCGGCCAAACCCTATTTCTAGTGCATAGATAACTCATTCAATCTATGTTAATTTTCAAGAGTCCACAATTGCTGAATGATTAATCTGCTTGTTTGGCTCCTTGATAGTACTTCCTTATGCATGTGTGCTGCGTCTTTTCTCTGAATATTGTTTATAATTACGCACACATATTATTGGATTTCACATTTTTTAGGGTCTGTTTTAATAGGTTGGCTCAAATGGGGAACTCTCCTTAAAGCATAGGTTATGTGGTCATCAGAAACCTGTTTCTTCTCTTTCATGGAGTCCTGATGACCAAGAGGTCCTTACATGTGGAGTGGAGGAAGCCATTAGGCGTTGGGATGTCTTTACTGGTAAGTGCCTCCAAGTTTATGAGAAAGCTGGTGTTGGCATGATTTCCTGTGCATGGCTTCCGAGCGGGAAAAGTATACTTTCTGGCCTGAATGACAAGAGCATTTGCATGTGGGACTTAGATGGGAAGGAACTGGAGGCCTGCAAAGGACTTAGAACCCTTAAGATTTCAGATCTGGCAATAACTAGTGATGGGGAACAGATAGCAAGTATTTGCAAAGACAATGCAGTACTATTGTTCCACAGGGAAATTCACGTTGAGAGATTCATTGAAGAGGATCAGACAATAACCTCCTTTTCTTTATCAAGGGATAGCAAATTCTTGCTGGTTAATCTTTTGAACCAAGAAATACATCTTTGGAACGTTGAACATGTTCCTCAGCTTGTTGGCAGGTATAAAGGTCATATACGCAGCCGATTTATAGTTAGATCTTGCTTTGGTGGAATTAAGCAGTCTTTTATTGCTAGTGGAAGTGAAGATTCACAGGTATCAATTTTATGGTTGAAAAATCAATTTCTTCACGTTTGTTAATAAACACATTGCATCGTGGTTTAATGCATTTGTTATAATATCAAGTGTGCTAATTCGGCTACAGTTTTTTCATGTTAAGGGGGCATTTGGTGTCGTGAAGTTAAATTGTGTTTGATATTCTCTCAAATTTGAAAATCCAGCTGTTGTGAGCACTTGAGTAATAAACTAGTTGAACGAAATGCTCCAAGAAAGTTATTTTGTTTGAACCAGCATTGCCTTCATCTCTCTCTACTTGGAAATTGGGGGAAAAAAATAAATTATCAACGTTTATTAAACTACACTTGATATCATGCTAGTTTTTGGTGCTTTCAAATTGATAGTTCTCAATCATTTTTTAATTCTTTGAACATAAGGTCTTATTCACCTTTATAGAACTGGGGTTATGCAGTTAAATTTGCAATTCCGCCGGTTATGCTCCGATACTGGACTTCAGATATCTTTAGTTGTTTATAATATGCCTTTATCTTTAGGGAGTCCATGTCCTTGGAAATGGTTACCATATGTTATTCATCTTCATTTCTATACAATTATGAAAAGTTTTGAGGTAGACTTGTAGGCCAGGCAATCTTGATAGTCATTTAAGGTACAGTTGTTGGAGTGACTCACTTTTGATATACTTGCACGTTATTCATTACTACCTTCGGTCTTTAATATTTAGTTGACTAATTTGGAGAGATTAAAGGAAGCTAAATAAATTAGCATACCAATTGACAGGAGGTAGTATTTGCTTAGCCTACCAATATTTTATGGACCTATTCTATGAGTGTAAATTGATGGTTTTCCATTTCATGTCCTTTCTTCAGGTATACATATGGCATAGAGACTCACAGGAGTTAATAGAGGCATTGCCAGGCCACTCTGGAGCTGTGAATTGTGTAAGCTGGAATCCTACTAATCCTCATATGTTGGCTTCAGCTAGCGATGATCGGACAATCAGGATATGGGGCGTAAGTTGTCTGAAAGCAAATTACCAAAAGGATAAAAAAAGCTGCAGCAGCAGCAATAGCAATGGCTTCCACCAATGCAATGGGGGGACTTAGATGAAGAAGCAGCCACAAATAAACACATTTCTCAATTCTTATTTCCTCTCTTTTGTCATTGCTATCTTGTAAATACCTTTTTACCATCACAAGATGACATTCATATCAATTGTCAAACATTGCGTCGTACTGACTTCCCATCAATTTCTCTTAATAAATTCAAGTTCCGTCTTATTGTTTGATTAAATCTTTTTCACATTTGGTCCCTAGCTTTTGGTATGCTTCAAGTTGATGGTTCTCATATACAGGTGTTGTGATCTGTTTTTTTCTAATATGTTTTGTGTATGTTTATTTTCACTTTAGAAACCATGATAGCTACTGCGGTTTTGGTGGGTTTCTAACATGAATTCAAATACATTTCTAATTCGTCACTAATGACAGGATTAAAGTAAGCTCTACTTTGAGTTGAGATTGTATGTATGGTTGATAAATTGTTTAGTTTTGGACTTTGATGGTTTCCAACATAAAATCAAGCACACTTTTCGTTCTGATATTGAATATATAGAATTGTATATGTAAGTGAGCCTTCCAACTTTGTAAATCATTTATCTCTAATTATTTTAAAAATGAGAATGAGACATTATTATAAGGGTTAAGGTGTAAATTTAGCAGCGAACCATTTTTCTACGGGCACCTAACACAATTAATTATTTTAGGGTGTAAAAGTAAACATAATCAATTTTTTTGGTAGCATGTATAGCAATGTTGTTAAGCTAACAGATTTTGAAATTACACTGCACCCCTTGGGTCAAAATGAAATTTATTTTTGTCAGTGAAAAGATAATAATGCCTTTACTTTATTTTTTCAATAAGAGTATTTATAAGATAAATAAGGGTATTTACAAGACAAATAAATGGATTTAAAAGAATCAAGGGAGTTAAAAAAATTTTACAAGATAAAATATGTGAATGACCAAAATTTTTTAACTTCATGGATTCTTTTAATGCCTTTTACAAGACAAATATGGTTATTCACAAGGTAATAAGAGAATTTACAACAATTATAGGCATTTATAAAACATAAAATGTTTATGTCTGCTTTTAAACCCAACAAAAGATAATTGTGTTGGGTGTTCAACGAAATAGTTTATTGTTAAGTTTACACCTTTACCTTTTTTAAAATATATTAAAATAATAGAAAATAAGAAGACTAGTGGAGCTCATAATGCAAAAAATAACGGAAGTTAATCAGGGTTAACGTCTTTGCTATATGTGCTACAAAAAAAATTGGTTATGTCTACTTTTACACCCCAAAATAATTAATTATGTTTGGTACCTATAAGAAATTGGTTGCTAAATTTGCAAATTCACCCTTATTATAATTGTAAAAGATATATTTGATAAAAATTAGTAAAGTATTTAGCTATCATGTTATGGATATCATACTCAGTAAACAAGATTTTAAACAAAATCATTGCCTTTGTCTTTAACAGAACTGTTGGCGTATTCTATATAATTTAACGTTAACTCAATGATATTTTCCGTTATGAAAAAAGTTTTAATTTAATTAAAAAATAATTAATTTTTTTATGTTACAAATATTTGGACAATATTTAACTCACATTCCTTATATCATTATGTCAAAATTTTCAATTACACATAGCTATGTGTCATATAATTTTTCATGTGGATTTATAGTTTAATGATAATATATTTAAATTCTGACAAAAACATGATAGTATAATTAAAAAGTAAGATACATGACAATGTTTTATTTGAAAACTTGACATAATGAATATAAACAAGTTGACATGGGTATTTTCTCATATATTTTATTCATTTAAATTAATAAATTAAGGACTAATAAATTGATAAAATTAAGAAAATAAATTTTATTATCAAATCAAAATTTATTGAAATACACATAAAATCAGATTCATTTTTACCGTTAGCTCAGATAATACTTCTGCTTTTAATTAAAACAGTCCCGATGAAGAGAGTTTTTGTCTTGCTGTTTTTCCCCCTCTCCATCAAAAAAGAAAGGAAGAAAGAAATAGTGCCGTTGTGGCGGGGGCGCGCTTTTTATTTTCTAATAAATCAGCGAAGCAATTAAGAAAAAAATAGTTCCGTTGAGGTTCCTAAATCGGTGAAGCAATTAGGAAGAAATAGTTCCGTTGTGGTTCCTAAAGCAGCGAAGCATTTCTTCACTTCAAAGAGTTCCGATTCATTGAAAGTTCTTGTTTCCCCTTTCATTCGCTGGAGGTTCCACTCGAGCTTCCTTGAGTTCTACATGAGCGAAGTTGGGAGCTGCAATCGGCGAAAATGGCTGGACCGGCGAAAATGCCTCTGCATTTCCCCTTGCTTCTCCTCTCTGCCGAAGCTCAACCTTGCCATTATTGGTGACGCTTCTTCCTCACTCACCGGCCCTTAGAAAGCCAAAGGCCGAGGATTTCGTCTGGAAAACCATGTCAACTGCAGCACCTGCTTTTCTGGGTTCGATTTTGATTTCCTCGGTGCCACCGAGGGTGGGCCCGGACCTGGTCGATGTGAGTTTCTCCTTCCCTTTTATTCTTCCCTAGCTTTGCATGTTCATAAATATTTTGGCCTATGTATGAATGCCTCGGTGGTTTGTGGGTTTTCTCTTGCAACTTCCTCTACATGTTGGTTAGGAGTAGTACTTTTCGGGGAATTCCTTTCTGGAGTTGTAAATAGAGAGAAATGAGTCGATAAAGTTATGCATAATCTGAAACTGATTATATCATGGCGTTTATTAATACTGGGTGTTAAAATGCATGAGTTGACTTGCAAATATTCACTTCTAATTATTCTGGGTCTTAAAATGGGTCGATAAAGTTTTTTTGTAACTTTCTGTACATACTGATTTAAAATATTCACTTCTAATGACATTTGATATGAAGTGAGCTAAAAAGGGGTATAATATTGCTAAAGATACTACTTTCACCGAGCAAACAATATGAATAATATAACTCATAAGAGTTGATATATACACAGTAAGAATGCATGAAAAGGTTATAGAAAATGACAGGAATGAATTATTAAAGTATGATGAGAGTAGGTTTAGTATTGAATTGTCTGATTTGTTGATGATAAAATAATAGTAATGATAACAATATTGTATTCACTATTCAATCACAAGAGGACCGTAGTTCACTGTGACCAAATTATTTTATGAATCACCCATAAATGTACCGTGTGTATTATTTGGAATGAATGTCCCAAATTTTTAAAATAAAAGAATTTTTTAGATGGTTTAACTTCTAGGAAAATGCATTATGTGCTTTATCCAACTTGCATTTAAAGTTACATGTTCATTTTTTAAAAAAATTATTTTCTTTGTCTTTTGAAGATTAAGAAGGAGACAAGTGGTGCTAGCATTTTGAAGTCTTCCTATGAGGTCTTCCCTGCGCATAACATGGAGGAGATGGTTATTCAAGATGCAACCAAGTTTGGCCTGGTTGTATGATTCCTTTTTACACTTATATATTGTGTTTTTAATCATTTGATTGGGCTAAATTGATTACATATTATATTTTGTGTGCTTCCTTTGTTTTATGTTCTGGCAAAAAAGTTAGAAATTTTCAAAAGAAAGTTGAAAAGAATTTGTTTAGGATGTGAGAATTGCAAGTATGAGGTAATATTTGGTTTGGATGCATTCTTAAATTGATAAGTAATTGATCGTGTGTTGAGTAGAAAAGCTACGTGACAATTGTTTTGGCTTTAGGTGAATCTTAAGTTGGTAGTCATGACCTAGTGGGGTTTTTGGGCCTATTCATATTCATTTTGTATGTGTACTGCCTATCTTTTCCTTACTCTAGAACTTGGCCTGCATCTTGTTTGAGACCACATATTTGCATTTGCTAAACATGGAAATGAGAAAGACATTCATTTTGTTTATAGCTAGATACTAATAGCCTACCTTGATGCATTACTACATCCATTGCTTAACTTTGCTACTCTTGATCTGAATTTTGTATGACCAAATTTGATCCATATGGGGATAGAGCATGTTATTATTTATTAATACAATGCTACTGATATGGTTAATTGTCTAAAAGTCAGCATCATGACATAGAATGTTCTTATGCATTGACAATGATTATGTGCATGGTTTAGCCTTATGTGAGTATAGCTTAGAATGCACAAGTCTTGTTGGAAGGATTTGAGCCTTAATTCCATTCGAAATCAGTGTGCATACTCCACTTAGATCTAATTTCCTCTAGAACTTGTCTTGTTTCTTGATCAAGACCACATACGTACATTAGAGTTCATGAACATGATGGAGGCATTTTATTCTTCACCTTGCTAGCCCAAACACAAGCCCTTGAAGTTAATCCCTTGTTGAGCCAATTTGAGCCATTCACTTTTATTCTTTTCACACGTAGCATTAAGGCACTGGAACTATGCATGAGATTCATATCTCAATTTCAAAGAAACTGATCAAGGTGAATGCAAAGCAACTTCTTGTTTATTTCTGGCTGGTTATTGCAGAATTGAAGGTGCCAAAATAAAAGAAAAGATGGTGGGAAGAACAGAAAAAGAAAAAAATGTGAGAAAAAAAAGAGGCAAGAAAAGAAAGAGCCAATGAAAAAGAAAAGAAAAAGAAAAGCTTAACAAAAAAGAAAAAAATATAGATGAATCCAAAAAAAAAAGAAAGAAAAAATTGTGTGAGAAGGAGTTACTCAATGCAATTTCCATCTTTACAAGTGTTGCTTTGACTCATGGAATGTATGATATTGGTTTTCTGTAGGTGACAGAAAAATTCAGAAAATTATAACTACTGACTTGGTTTCTTGATTATAACTAAGCTTGTGCATAGTGCTTGACCATGTGCCATTCATTCTACCATTTCCATCTTTGCCTTTCCAACATTACAACAAAAAATGAAGTCCTCTTGATTCATTGCTCTAGTGCTATAAAGAGTGGTGGAGATATTAGAAACATTAAAAGCCTATGGTTGGAGTTGGGCTAGTGGAGAGGAGTGAAATGAATCCCGGAGAGAGTGAGGAGAATGAAACAGTACACCCCAAGTTGCCTTCTAAATTTTACTCACTTTGGCTATGCTAAGTTCATGAATCATTTGATTTGTATTTGTGCATTTTATTAGCGATATTGATTTAAGGATGAGAATCTACTTGGTTGGCATGATTTAACTCAAACTTGCTCAACTCTTAACTTGTTCATTTTCGGTTATGTGTGTTATGATTTAGTGGAGGAGGAAAACAAAGAAAATGGAAGAAAACAATAAGAAAAGAAATAAAGGAAAAAAGTGTTTGGAAAAAAAGAAGTTGAAAAAATTTGAAAGGGAAAAAGAGTAGAAAGAAGGAAAAGAAGGAAAGAAACAAAAGAAAGAGAGGATATACTTGTTATTTATTCATATTTGCCTTTCATTTGCTTGGTGGCTGCAAGTTCTAGGCCTTGAATTTATTGTATGCATGTTCTTTCTATCCTATGATTTATAAAAGTCCTTTTGATCTATGTTTAGCATTTGATTGTTAGTGGTGGAGAACCTAGATAATAGCCAAGCTTATGGAAAGGGGATCAGATATGGTGGATTTGAGTGTAAACACAAGCCTGGACACTTTGAGTGAGAGAGCTAAACACTTGCCATTGGTGAGGGACTATTGGCTTAGGTTCACCTTGTTAGACCTTTTGCCATGATGCTTAGAAACTTGATTCATGTGAAGTAACTTTGATAGGAAAGATGTTGAATTACCCTAGTTTGTCTTTGCTTGTGCCTCTTATATTTCCATTTGGTTCCCTTGCGTTTGTTTGGTCCCCTTTGGTTTTTGTCATTTCTTCACTTTGCCATTTGCATTTTGTCTTGGATCTTGAATTTTCCCTAGGAGTAGTTAACAACCTCTGTCAAACCAAATTTTCAAACAACAGAAGATGAGAAAAAATTTTCAAATCTGCTTTTTTTGTAGGTAGCCCCATTGAATCTCAACGTTATTATCTATATGAGAAGGACACTGTTAGATTTGGCAACAGTAGGTAAGAAACAGATTTTTCTGCAGTCAAGATGAAAGGAAAAATTCTTGTCAAGATGTTAAAAAGTGTGTTGCGTGTTTAATTCAACAAGGATGTTCCCATGCTTTATATTAATGATGTGGATTCTCATAGAATAGCAGCTGGTTATAACCTTATATATTTGAGCACATCCAAAATTAAAATGGTGTGTTTCTGTGTTGTGACTACTGCATGGAACCCCACCTAGATGTGGTAAACTTGAGTTTAAATTAGTAATAAAGATGTTCCCTTGCAGGGGAGCGCTTTATTGAAGTTTTTTTCCCCCCTATTTTCACTTTATTTTGCCTTGGTTCCTAAAGATATTGCTGCTTAGTTTTTTCATTGATTGGAATTAGTATAGCTTCTAATGAGATGTTTGCTATTGCAGGAATGAAGAGAAGGATTCAATACCAATGATGAAGGCTGCAGAGGAGGCTTTGGAAGAAAAACATAAGGTATGGTCAATCCTCTTCATGAGATTTGTTGCTTGCAATATTACTTAACTAGTTGCATGTCATTTGCATGGGTGAAAAGAATTAATTCACATAATTTATACTTGGTATTAGGTCCCTCAGGTGGTATGTAAAAGATTGAAACCTACACTTGCACTCTTTGTAGTTTGAAAATATTGCACTAACCACTTGTGTTATGTTTACATAAGCATGAACTGGCTTTTTGATAATTTGTGCTGTATCAAATCAAGCAAATGGGAGTTTCTAAGGGGAAAAATGCATAGAATGGTGAGATGGTATAAACTCCATTGACTTATCACAATTTTATTTATGAAGTGGATGCCCCCATAAAAATTGAAGCTGGGGGGGTTTATGAATATATGCATTAAAAACTTCAGTGAAGAAGAATGTGATTTATACAAATAAAAATAAAAATAAAACTACTTTTGTATTCTATACATTCCTTTTTGTTTATGACTGTCCTTGCCATTTTTTGCATTTTGTGCTTGAAAATCTAATTGTATTTTGTGCTTTATTCTTGGGAATCTGATCCATTTTGTACATTGGATTGTTGCAGGAGAGGTTGAAGAAAGAACATGAAAAAAAATAACACAAAAGGAAAGGCTTAGTCTTATCTTTATACTATTATAATGTTCTTAGTTTTCAACCTTTATTCTGGGGAAACTAATCTTGTACAATGGATTGTTGCAGGAGAGGTTGAAGAAATAACACGAGGAAAAAGAACACAAATAAAAGGAAAGGCAAATGTTTTGACCTTTACACTATTATATTGTTTCTTAGTTTTCGACATTTATTCTTGAGAAACTAATCTATTTTGTACAATGGATTGTTGCAGGAGAGGTTGAAGAAAGAACATGAATAAAAAGATCACAAACAAAAGGAAGAACTGAGTCTTACCTTTATATTATTGTAATGTTTCTTAGTTTTCAACCTTTATTCTTAACAAACTAATCCAATTTGTACAACGGATTGTTGTAGGAGGGATTGAAGAAAGAACATGAATAAAACGAACACAGAGAAAAGGAAAGGCTGAGTCTTACCTTTATACTATTATAATGTTTCTTAGTTTTCAACCTTTATTCTTGGAAAACTAATCTCTTTTGTACAATTGATTGTTGCAAGAGAGGTTGGAGAACGAACATGAAGAAAAAGAACACAAATAAAAGGAAAGGCAAAGGCTGACCTTTATACTATTATATTGTTTCTTAATTTTTGAAATTTAGTCTTGGGAAACTAATCCTTTTTGTACAATGTGTTGTTGCAAGAGAGGTTGAAGAAAGAACATGAATTAAAAGATCACAAACAAAAGGAAAGGCTAGGTCTTACCTTTATACTATTATAATGTTTCTTAGTTTTCAACCTCTATTCTTGGGAAAGTAATCCATTTTGTTCAGCGGATTGTTGCAGGAGGGGTTGAAGAAAAAGAACACCCAAGAAAGAAAAGATTGAGGTTTACCTTTAAACTATTATAATGGTTTTTAGTTTTCCGTCCTTTATTCTTCAAAAACTGCTCCTTTTTGTGCTTTTGATTGTTGCAAGAGAGGTTGATGAAAGAGCAGAAGAAAAAGAACATAAAAAGAAAAAGCTCACGCTCACCATGATACTATTGTAAAGGTTCTTAGCTTTCCAACCTTTTTCTTGATGAATAATAACCTATTTATATGTCTTGTATTTACATGGTGAGTTGCCAAGTGAAAATATAATTTAAATATCACTTATTCTGGGGAAAGAATTTCATTAGTAGCACTTGTTCTTAGGTGAGCAGTTTCCGTTAGGTGAAGATCTTGCAGAGCAGATCGGAAGGGATATGTATATTGACCTTATAGACCACGACAAGGTGAGAAGTTTCCTTTTCCAAAAGCATATGCCTTTTAACATGTTTAGGGCATCATCATTAACTATGCTATTCTTACTTGGCATGCTCTACTGCAATGAATTTCAGTTGATTATATCATGAGTGCTATGTTAAATTACAATTAAAATATTATTGATTATAAAAAAATTCATTAGTCGCTCGTTTTTAGGTGGCACAAGATGGAGATCTTCAGAGCATTTTGGAAGGGACATATATTTGGTCCTATAGACCATGAAAAGGCGAGGCAAGGAGTTTCCATTTCCAAATGCTATTCAATAATAGTCAATAACAACTGTATAGAAGATGGATTTCTCACAAATTCACCAATTAAATTAATCTCTTGAACTTTACTTGCTTTGATATGAACAAGAGTATAAAAACATCTTTAAGCAGCAGAAAATAATAACTATTTGATTTAAAATCCACAAGACATGCAAGATCTGTTTGAAAGGCCCTGAGTTGGTAACAGTTCCTTATCATGGGTTGTCAAACATGTTTCAAACGTATGAGCGTGCTTTCCATGCTGTGCATTAACTCTGTGTGATTGCATCAGTATGGAATCATCAATTATATTATATATTTCTTAGGTCTCAGCTGATGCTTTGCTGAACTGGAACAATGTGATTATTTTATTGGTTTCAGAATTTATTTTTAAGTCAGACATGTTTGAAATTCTTATTCATGGCTTCTTTAAGAAAATCGCTGGTAGTAATTGATTAATGTATGAGTTCCTAGTGATTGGATCATTATGGCATTAAGTATATTATTATATACGGCTCACAGTTTCAGTTAATGATGTACTGAATAATGGAAATAGTGTGATTATATCTTTGGTTTCAGAATGCAGTTTTAAGCGAAATATGTTTGAAATTCGAATTTAAGGTTTCTTCAAGAAAATCATATAGATACTCATTAATTTTTCTATTTCGATTTTATCGCAATATATTCTGACATTAGAGATGTTAATTATTTTCTTGCAGTGTCTGAACAGTCACGGGAACGACATTAGCAAGTGCCAATTCTACATGGATGTGCAACAGTGAATTACCATTCTTACCTCAAACTGGGTATATAGTATTTCACTTCTCGGTCTCTCAAACTGGTCTCCTTTTTCTTATTAATTAGTTGGTTTCATTTTGGGTTTCAGATACATAAGTGTGAATCATTCTGAGTTATTCTACTACTTCATTGAATCCCAAGGAAAGCCTCAAACAGACCCACTTTTCTTCTGATTTAGTGGAGGCCCTTGTTGTTCTTCCTTCAATGGAATTGTTTATGAAATTGGCTCGCGCGCGCGCGCACACTACTATCTCTCTCTTCTTAATTATTTCTCTTTCACATTTGCTTCATTTTCATTTCCATCAACAAAGCTCAAATGTTGTTGTAGGTCCAATACAGTTTGAGATTGACGATTATGATGGAGGCTTACCAAGAATACTCTATTGCCCATATACTTGGACTGAGGTAACATAAGATTTCACCACGTCACTGTTTTAAAAAATATCCATACAAATCGAAGCTCTTGATTTGGATCCTATTATTTCAGACAGCTAGTTTTGTATTTGTGGATTCACCTGTGGGTACTGGTTTTCCTTATTCAACTTCTTAAGCAGCAGAAATAATAACTATTTATTTAAATTCCTTTCTTCATGATCAATACTAGTTATTTTGTGTGTCTTATATTGACCTCCAGAGTCCAATGCTGTGAGCTGCCAAGTTAAATTACAATTCAAATATACTGATTCTGAAAAAAAATAATCATTGTTTCCTCTTGTTCGTGGCACGAGATGAAGATCTTGCAGAGCATATTGGAAGGGATACACACACACACACACACATACACTTTTCTACTTGTTCAAGGTACCATCTTTAAACATGCTATTCTGACTGGGCATGCTTTGCTTCAATGAATTTCAATTTATTGTTCCATGAACTATGAACTTTTGAAGCAAGGGAGGATCCATTTTGTTAGTCCATAACTTGTTTTTATACTATTTCAGTTGCATTATTGTTGGGAAACTGATGCATTTTGCACAATTGATTATTGCAGGAAAGGTTGAAGAAAGAACATGAAGAGAACACTAACAAAAGGAATGGCTAAGGCTCGCCTTTGTACTATTATAAAGGTTCTTAGTTTTCCAACTTTTTCTTGATCAATATTAACTTTTTTGTGTCTAATATATATTTACCTTCAGAGTCCAGTACTGTGAGTTGCCAAGGTAAATTACAATTTAAATATTACTGATTCTATTAGGGCCTGCAAATAAGTAGAGAGATATGGATGAAAAATATGTTCAAGTGTCCTCTTTACTGAAAGGAAAATTAGAGAATACAATCCTAAGACTTCCTTCTAGCTGGAAAGCTCACAGACAGGACAATGGAAATGGAATATGACCACTCATGGTCTGATTTTCAAGAGACCAGACCCCCTCTTCTCTCACTAGCATGCCAATCGCCTACCTTACCTCCCTATAACGCACTCCCACTACCTGGCAATGTCAGAAAATCGTTACCCAACATTACATGATATCATTCCAAATCTGTCCCCTCCTTTCCTAATGCATTCTGATCAGATTTGGGCCCTGGACCTCCCTTGGTTCTTCTCTTATATGTTCTGTCCCAATATTTATTTGGCCCAACAGATTTTTGGGGGGGGGGGGGGGGGGGTCACTGTAGAACTTGTTCTTAGGCTGTATGAGATGAAGATTTTACAGATCAGATTAGAAGGGATATATTTTTTACCTTGTAGATCCTGATAAGGTGAGGAGTTTTCGTTTCAGAATGCAGATGCCTTTTAACATGTTCAGGTAATCATCATTGACCATCCCTTAAACCCTTCTGCAAGAAGCGTTCTGACTTGGCATGCTGTGCTACCTAATTTTGGCTCATTTCAGACCTTGTTTATGTAGCTCCTGTGACTAGTTTTGAATCTTGATGGTCATATTCCTTTGAAAGTGTCTATGTTTTATTGCATGAAGTTAAGAACAGACCAAATTGCTATTCTGACGTCAATTCCTTAAGCCATTCATTGATGACAGTTGGAGAAAAATAATGTTAAAAAAAATATTAACATATGGGAAGCAATCTCATCAT
The DNA here is from genome assembly GCA_963210345.1 of Inga oerstediana. NCBI lineage: Eukaryota > Viridiplantae > Streptophyta > Magnoliopsida > Fabales > Fabaceae > Inga > Inga oerstediana. The sequence goes on along the minus strand of OY723405.1, from coordinate 27,546,159 downwards.
TGACATTTCAATTGATAAACTGATAATATGAAAGTTGTTATTAATGTTGTAGCTTTCCTGTTTGGACAAATATTGTATGAAGGTCATTGGAAGCTTAAATTTGTATTGAGCATTCTGTACCATTTGTATTTCTTGTTTTTCCTTTCTTGAGTCTTGACTTTCACGTTTTCATGCAAATAAAAGGATAAGTATCTGTTACCAAAAGCAAATGGATAAGTATCAGTTTTTAGATATTTTCTGTCAGTTAACATGTTTTTTTTACAAAGACTTGATGAGTGTGGTAACTCTAAGGAAAAGTAGGGTTTTTGCTTCATATTCGGAACAAATGACCATTGAAATTATTTCTGCAAGGAGAGTTTTCATATAATAAATATAACTAAAAACTGGATGTGAAGCTTATGATGTTTTGATTGGAAAAAGATAGATATAAATTGCTTGAGCCTCTGCTGTATGCTTGTATTTGGACAATAGTGTCTATACAATAAATATGCAATACGGGCTATGATTGTTTCCCATTCATCATAGTGCATTTTTGCATTATTATGATCCTTATGTTTGTATACATTAATATTTAAAATGCAGGAGGAATTTGCCAAAGAGTTTGGCATACCAGTGCAATTTTACAGCACTTGGATTGGGTCTGAATTTTTACTGACAACAATGCAGTTTGAACCCTAGGTGTGCGGTCTTTAACTAACCACACGTCTATTTGATTGAATTTGAACCTGCTATCTTCACTAGTCGTTTGTTCTTAGCCTAACTAATTTCCTGTTTCTTTTGGTCACTTTTTTCTTTTTAAATTAAACATCCTTATTATTTAATTATCATATTTTTTTATGGATTAAATATAGACTTAAAATACTATGCTAACTTTTGGAGGGGAAACATCTAATTAAGTGTACAAACTGCAGAATCTCTTTTTGCCATGTGACTTCTGTATTTTGTCTACTTTTTTGGGTATGTGGTGAAGGCATTCTCAATCCATTTTGCGCAACAACTAACATTGAGGTTGCATTACATTGCCCTTATTGACCTGGTGCATTTATATGAATATATACTCATAGTGCTGGCCTTAAGGTTTGAATCCAAGTACTTAAGGTAGGGATTGTGCCTCCTTGATCAGTAGGTTTGAGTTTCCTTTCTTGGTGATTTATTTAAGTAATGCTTAATGTTTTCAATTTACTACTCCTATCCTTATTTACATTATCGTCATGTGTATAGGATAAAATCGGGCCTCATGTGGTATGTATAACTTTTCTCTCTATAGAATGCATGTTGTCTCTGAACGCAATGAGGTTTGTTTTATGTTTACCTTTGACAATAATGTTGAGATCAATTTGGCTCGTGAAAGCTAGCCAGGGAGAGTGACAATGTAGAAGAACTAGAAATATTTGACAGGTGAGAAATTTACTATTGAATCCAAATTGCTGCCTGTGTCTTAAGTCTTCCAGGTTAAATGCTCTGTTGAAGCGCTATTTTTAGTTTTGTTTTCTATGATCACATAAATAGTTTATATTGTTGTACTAATATCATATTCTAATTGTTTTGAACTTGAATTTAGGGCATTGATTGAATATGAGCATGCTGAGGAAGCACAAAATGTAATTGAGAAATTGGATGGATCTAAATATCTTACTAAAATATTTATGTCGACCAAGCTTTCAGTAGCGAACCTATTGATGGCCCAATCAGAAGAAAGAATACTGGGTAAGTAAGATGGATTTTTTAAAAATTAATTAATATCTGATCATTTATTTTGTTGGTTGATATTATAAGGGCGTTAAAAATTTCATACTGATTGCATCTCTATTTATCTTGATCTATATAGTATTGTGTCTGAGTTGACTTGTGTGTTGGTTGAAATTACTCACATCTGGTCACATTTAATAGAAAGAGCTAAAAAGTGGGTATTACATACTCTGTTTACTTCTCTTTTAGCATCACTACAGAGGACTTGTAAAAATTAATTTGAGTAACCTATAAGTGAGCTATGATAGTATTCTTTGACATGAGAGCACAAATGCATAAAACGATAATCCTGTAGATGTTGATCTAGCTTGAAAATGCATTGTGTGCTGTATCAAACCTGCATTAAAAGTTGCATGTTCATTTTAAAAGTGTGTATTTTGTTTTGTGTCTTGTGAAAACACATGCTTTGGATGTCATGGAGTCTGGTGCTTTTTTATCTATATAGCTTTCTTTGTCAAATCTGTCAACGAAATACATAGATCATGGGAAAGGTATTCCTAATATCAAATCTATTGAAATATGGTTCGTGAAGTTTATTCTTATTTGCATGAATTTGTTAAGATTTACTGCATGATAAGTCTCTGTGAATTAGTTTAAAACATTTATCTTTTGTTGACTGGATTTTACAATAACTATCTTCAAAAACTTCATGTTTATTTTATTTTGAGTATTATATCTGCTGTTGTTATACATTGATGTTTTTCTTGGCTAAGTTTCCTCACTTATTATATGGGAGAATAGTTTTTTTTCCCTGTAGTTTTTTTTTTATTTTGTTGTTTTAATATGTTGTACTAGGGGCAGCTTTAAGTGTCATTTTAGATCATATTAAGGGAGGGGGAGCTTTTGTATAATCCAAGTTTTGATGCTTAGGCTTGCATGTTACTGTGAATGTGAGGTAATATCTAGTTTGGTTCAATTTAATTATAATCTAAATTTGTTAAAAGTAGGCTTTTTTATCGGAATACTATAAATAGTAAAACGTAATATCAAAATGCTACAAAGTAGAAACTATTTACCGTAATGCTACACTTAAAATCGTTCTTGTGAAGAATGATTTCAAACTTGTGAAGAAGTCATTCTTCGCAGTTTGACAAAATCTAGAAATCGTTCTTCACGCGAATGATTTTAGAAATTGTTTTTCACATGAACGAATTCAAAATGAGGTGACTTTTTTTTTAAATAATTAAAAAAGGGTTTGTCAGGAATATTCTCCCATATAAAATTCCTTGCATGTTCCTAGATCCCTCCTCCTTCCCAATGCTTTTATTCATGTCAACCCCTTCCCCCCATGCAAGCTCGTGAGTAAACAGTAAATAAAGGGCTTTATATTTGAGATGATGAGAAAATGAGAGGATGAGAGGATGAGAGGATCTGCTTCCCTTTATATTTTACTCCATTCCTGCATCCTCACTCTTCATTCTTGCATCTTCACTCTGCTGTTCTTTTCTTTCTCATCTCATTTAACCCTATCATCTTCCTCTTGCCTTACATATTACTCAGTTCTTTCCTCCTCCCCCTTCCTTTATTTTTTTGCTTTGTTGTTCCATTCTTGGTTATTTGCATCGGTCTTTTTTCTTATTGTTGTTGTAGGTAAGTTGTTTCTCTAGTTTTATTTCTTAATTTGGTAGTTTGTAATATGTAATTTGAATTTTATTATGTTGCCCTTGATAACTATTATTTTACTATTTTTTATTTTTAGGTGGTCAGTGTTGGTTTAACAATTTAGAAAATCAAAATAGGTGTCTCTTATTTTGACTGTAAGTATTATCCTGTATTATATGGTAATATATGTTAGTTTTGAGATCTCAAAATTTAAATTTGATCTCTATTTTTAAGCATGTGATTTTGCCTATGTGAATCTTGTGTCATGATATTAGCAAATATGTTTTTATTGTGCGGAACCTTATTTATATATTTATGATATTTGCCAAAAGACTAACTCACCCAAAAATTTTAACGTTGGTAGGATAAGACTTAAAAGAAAAAACCTCCCATATATCCCAATACTTAAAGTATAGTTATAGATTAAGATTTTGGAATATACAAAATATTTAGAATATAGGTGTTTGTAGTTAAAATATTTAGAAAAAATATATTTTTACCACAAGAACAAGATAGATTTTAGTAAGTATATATTTTTATTATGTTTATACAGTGGTAGTGATTTTATATTATTTATACATAATATTATTGATAAAATACAAGTTTATACATAATATTATTAATAAAATACAAGTTTCACTCTTTGTGGCACGTTCGCTAGTAATGTTTCATGGGGTTGCGTGTTGGAGACTTGGTATATTACTTCCTCCGTTCCTTAATATTATTGATAAAATATTTATATATTATATATAATTTATAAATGTAAAATGATAGAATATACAGGTGTACCTATATATAGGTTTAAAAATGAGTATACTCATTTTTGTGAATGGAAGACGTTTCAGAAAAATATTAATAAATAAATAAATGTAATTTTTCAGTGTTCCTAAGATTATGGTCGGACTATTTCGTATATTTTGATAATAAGATATTTTTTTCCAATTAACCCAAAAAAAAGTTTTTTTTAAAAAAATAAAATATATTCATTATAGAGAGTTAAATACGATGCCAAAAAAAATTCCTAAATAAAAAAAAAAAGCAGTGAAAGGTGGCTTTTTTACTAATATACGATAAAAAAAGAAAGAAAGTGGGATATAATGGTTTCAGTGTGAAAGTATATATGGATGTCACGTATATTGTTCTAGGGACATTTGATAAAAAAAAAAAAAAGGTTAAGGAGCAAATTTACTAACGAAGTTTTAAAGAAGGAGTGTATAGCATAATTATGTTTTAAAGGGGCAAAAATATACATAAGGTTTTAAAAGTGGAGCATTCAACACAAAATTGTTAAATTTGACCTTAGTGGTTTTCTTCTTTAATAATTTAACGCCGTTAGGTCAAATTTAACGGTTTTGTGCTGAATGCTCCACTTTTAAAACCTTATGTATATTTTTATTCCCTTTAAAATATAATTGTGTCAGACGCTTCTTCTTTAAAACTTCATTGGTAAATTTGCTCCTTAACCAAAAAAGAAAAATGCCAGGGACAAACAATAGTGAGCCATGTGCATGCAATTAAAGTTCTCTTGTCCACTCTCAAAAAAAGTTCTCTTGTTCATACTCTAGTAAAAAAGAAGTTACTGCCTCGTTATTGCCTTAGTTACTTATCAACCCAACCACCAATTGAAAATGAAAATGTTTTGGAACAAAACCTTGCAAATTTTAATCAGCCTCATTATATGTCAACGTCTTCGTCATCCCATTTCACTTCTTCTAACCCTACACAACACGATCCTCAATATATGTCACCGTTATTATCAACCCCTTCCAACCCACCCTGTTGTTCAATCTCAGTCATTCACATCTTTATTAAATGATCATGCATTATTTTTGACTGAATACAATACTTCTACTTTTAAGTATCAAATGAAATATTTATCACTCCTAAACAATTCATTTCTTTAAATGAATTGTTGTGGTTTGATTTAAATACATCAATGACACAAATAAATGAAACGCTTGAATCTCAAAACTTGACGTATAACAACAACAAGGACCACAACGTATGCGGAGGAGACCTAGATGTGGTATAGTAAGTCACTATTTATAAACTTAATTATTATTTAGTATTAATTTTTTAATAATTTATTTGGTCAATGTACTCCTTATCCTAATTTTACAATCATTATTTCTTTTATTATGTAATTATTATTATTATGTAATTATAATAATAATAATTATTACTATCATCATTATCAATCACTCAGCAATCATTGCTTTTTAATTAAATTAATCATTAGGTATATGATGAGGAGAGAGGAAATTAGGAAAGAGAAATACATTGAAGTGGTTCTTTAGATGATGAAGTTTAGAAATTGTTCACCTGAAGAATGATTTTCATTTACATAAAACTTCGTGCTAATACTATGTTATTGAAGTTGTTCTTTAAGTAAACGATTTCTAAAATTTATCACTTAAAGAATGCTTTTGAGTATAGCATTTTGGTAAATATTTTCTAAAATTAGTAAAAAAGCCGTTAAAAGTAGGTTGTAATGCTATGTGATTTTGTATTGATGACTCTGTATGTAGAGCCGGAAAAACGGGTCGAGCTCGTCGGGCCGGCCCTCTTAGGCCCTAGCCCTTCAAGGGCCGGGCTTACAAATTGTAGCCTCAAAAGGAAGTCGGGCCTAAAAGGGCCAGCCCTGTAGGGCCTCGGGCTTAAAAGGGCCGGCCCTGGAGGGCCTCGGGCCAGCCCTTTAAGCCCGTTTATTTTTTATTTTTTCTGCTTAGATAAGAACCATGTTACATTTTTGAATTGCCTTATTAAATCTATATGTCACTCTATCCTCATATTGTATAGAGTATGATTTTTGAGTATATTATTTTGTCTAATTGAATCATATTGTGATTTTTGAGACGATTTTTTAGTATATTGTTCTGCCTATTTAGAATAAAATCATATTATATACTATTCTGCTTGATAGAGTATGATTTTTGATGGAGGTTGTGATTATTTGACTACTTGAACCTACTGCTCAAAGTGAAACACAATCAAATGTCCTTGAAATTGATGATAGTGGCGAAGAAAGTGAAAATGATAGTCGTCATACTCATGTTGTTTAGAGCTTAGAGTATTGAGCTTCTTGCCTTCTTATACTTTGGCCTTTGTATGAGTTATTTATGGACATGATTTTACCTTTGATTATATATTAGTAACTGTGTTTGTTTGTTGTAAGAGATGTGTTATTTAAACCTTAATGTTGACAACATTTATGTATTAAATTAGAACTTTAATCATTGTTATTTATTAATTATATCTCTCTGGGGAAAATACGTAGGAAAAATAGTTAAATATTGTGAAAATGATTTCTCGGCCCTGCGGGCTGGCCCTGGCCCTGATGCTCTCGGGCCGGGCTTTGAAAAACTGTAATTTTCCTGACCTCGAGCCCTTTAGGGCCGGCCCTAATTCCCAGCTCTATCTGTATGTATGTTTTAGCTAGAGAGTAAAACAGAATAAGACATACTCCCGCACTAGTTCAGAGTATATCTTCAATTTGCAAAATCTAATTGTAGAGAGGTTGATTGAATTAGATGTGAACAAATAAATTAAATTGTGATTCTAGTAGAAAATTAGTAAGTTCTGGGCTCTCAAATTAAATCAACTTAAATAAGGACGATGACAAATATTATATCATACATTATGTTATTTTTTATGTTCCTTCTAACTTATTTTTTTGGTCACATCTATTCTTTTATAATTTTGAATTAGACGCTCTTTGATTTTGTTCTGTTGTAGTTGCTAGTTTCCTCACTTATTATATGGGAAAATAGTTTTTTTTCCCTGTATTTTTTTTATTTTGTTGTTTTAATATGTTGTACTAGGGGCAGCTTTAAGTGTCATTTTAGATCATATTAAGGGAGGGGGAGCTTTTGTATAATCCGAGTTTTGATGCTTAGGCTTGCATGATACTGTGAATGTGAGGGAATATCTAGTTTGGTTCGATTTAATTATAATCCAAATTTGATAAAAGTAGGCTTTTTTATCGGAATACTATAAATAGTAAAACATAATATCAAAATGCTACAAAGTAGAAACTATTTACTATAATGCTACACTTAAAATCATTCTTGTGAAGAATGATTTCAAAGTTGTTCTTCGCAGTTTGACGAAATCTAGAAATCATTCTTTGCGCGAACAATTCTAGAAATTGTTCTTCGCATGAACGAATTTAAAATGATGTGATTTTTTTTAAAATAATTAAAAAAGGGTTTGTCAAGAATATTCTCCCGTACAAAATTCCTTGCATGTTCCCAGACCCGTCCTCCTTCCCAATGCTTTCAATCATGTCAACCCCTTTCCCCCATGCAAGCTCGTGAGCAAACAATAAATAAAAGGCTTTATATTTGAGATGATGAGAGGATACACTTCCCTTTATATTTTGCTCCATTCTTGCATCCTCACTCTTTATTCTTGCATCCTCACTCTGCCATTTTTTTCATTCTCATATCATTTAACTCTAACATCTTCCTCTTTCCTTCTTACATATTACTCAGTTCTTTCCTCCTCCTCCTCCCTTTATTCTTTTGCTTTGTTGTTCCATTCTTGGTTATTTGCATGATCTTTTTTCTTATTGTTGTTGCAGGTAAGTTGTTTCTCTAGTTTTATTTCTTAATTTGGTAGTTTGTAATATGTAATTTGAATTTTATTTATGTTGCCCTTGATAACTATTATTTTACTATTTTTTATTTTTAGGTGGTCAGTGCTTGGTTTAACAATTTAGAAAATAAAAATAGGTGCCTCTTATTTTGACTGTAAGTATTATCTTGTATTATATGGTCATATATGTAAGTTTTGAGACTTCAAAATTTAAATTTGATCTCTATTTTTAAGCATGTGATTTTCGCCTATGTGAACCTTGTGTCATGATATTAGCAAATATGTTTTTATTTTGCGGAACTTTGTTTGTATATTTATGATACTTGCTAAAAGACTAACTCATCCGAAAACTTTAGCGTTGGTAGGATAAAACTTTTTAAAAAAAAAAAAGCCTCCCGTGTATCCCAACATATGGAATGACATATGTAGTAGTATATAATACTTAAAATATAGTTATAGATTAAGATTTTGGAATATACAAAATATTTAGAATATAGGTGTGTGGTTAAAATATTTAGAAAAAAAAATATTTTTACCACAAGAACAAGATAGATTTTAGTAAGTATATATTTTTATTATGTTTATACAGTGGTAGTGATTTTATATTATTTATACATAATATTATTGATAAAACACAAGTTTATACATAATATTATTAATAAAATACAAGTTTCACTCTTTGTGGCACGTTCGCTAGTAACGTTTCATGGGGTTGCGTGTTGGAGACTTGGTATATTACTCCCTCCGTTTCCTTAATGTTATTGATAAAATATTTATATATTATATATAATTTATAAATGTAAAATGATAGAATGTACCTAATATGTAGGGATAAAAATGAGTATACTCATTTTTGTGAATGAAAGACGTTTCAGAAAAATATTAATAAATAAAATAAATAAATAAATAAATGCAATTTTTCAGTGTTCCTAAGATTATGGTCGGACTATTTCGTATATTTTGATAAGATATTTTTTTTCCAATTAACCCAAAAAAAATATTTTTTAAAAACATTAAATATATTCATTATAGAGAGTTAAATACGATGCCAAAAAATTCCTAAATAAAAAAAAAGCAGTGGAAGGTGGCTTTTTTACTAATATATGATAAACAATTAAAAAAGAAAGAAAGAAAGTGGGATATAATGGGTTCACTGTGAAAGTATATATGGATGATAGTGAGCCATGTGCATGCAATCAAAGTTCTCTTCACTCTAAAAAAAAGTTCTCTTGTCCATACTTTAGTAAAAAAGAATTTAAAGCCTCGTTACTGTCTTGGTTACTTGGCAACCCAACTACCAGTTGAAAATGAAAATGTTTTAGAACAAGATCTTATAAATTTTAATCAACCTCATTATATGTCAACGTTGTCATCGTAATCCCATTTCCCTTCTTCTAACCCTATAAAACATGAACTTCATTACATATCACCATTATTATCTTCCCCTTTCAACCCACCCAATGTTGTTCAATCTCAGTCATTCACATCTTTATTAGATGATCTTGCATTATTTTAGACTGAATACAATACTTCTACTTTTGAATGGTAGGTCATCAAATGAAACATTTGTCACTCATAGACAATCCATTTCTTTAAATGAATCGTTGTGGTTTGATTTAAATACGTCAATGACACAAATAAATGAAATGCTTGAATCTCAAGAACTTGGCGTACAACAATAACAACGACCACAATGTATGCGAAGGAGACCTAGATGTGGTACAGGCAATGTTATCTGACCTGGACCGGACCAGCCGAACCTCCTCGGAAACCGGCGACCCGGGCACTAAACCGGTTCAGGTCAATTTTTTTTTTAAATCTTTTTTTTTTATTTTTCCTTTAGAATTTCATATTATAAGCCTAAAATATTCTATTTCTCACCGGTTTGATCCCGGTTTTGGCTCCGGTTTGACTCCGATCTGACCCACTGACCCTTGACTCAGTACCTTGACTGGTTCACTAACCGGTCCGGGTTTAATTACCTTGGGTACAGGAAGTCATTATTTATAAGGTTAATTCATTTTCATTTTTCAGTCACATACAATTATTATTTAGTATTAATTTTTTAATACTTTATTTGGCCAATGTACTCCCTATCCTATTTTTACAATCATTATTTCTTTTATTATGTAATTATAATAATAATTATTATTATTACTATCATCCCCATCAATCACTTAGCAATCATTATTTTTTAATGTAAATTATTATTATTACTATCAATCACTTAGCAATCATTATTTCTTTTATTATGTAATTATAATAATAATAATTATTATTACTATCATCCTTATCAATCACTTAGCAATCGTTATTTTTTAATGTAAATTAATCATTAGGTATATGATAAGGAGAGAGGGAATTAGGAAAGAGAAATACATTGAAGTGGCACTTCAGATGATGAAGTTCAGAAATCGTTCACCTGAAGAACAATTTTCATTTACATAACTTCGTGCCGATGCTATGTTATTGAAGAAGTTGTTCTTCATATGAATGATTTCTAAATTTCATCACTTGAAGAATGCTTTTGAATATAGCATTTTGGTAAATATTTTCCAAGATGTAGCATTTTGGTACATATGTTTTACTGTTTATAGTATATTAGTAAAAAAAGCCGTTAAAAGTAGGTTGTAATGCTATGTGATTTTGTATCAATGACTTTGTATGTATGTTTTAGCTAGAGAGTAAAACAGAATAAGACATGCTCCCGCACTAGTTCAGAGTATATCTTCAATTTGCAAAAATTGTAGATAGGCAAAATGAATTAGATGTGAACAAATAAATTAAATTGTGATTCTAGTAGAAAATTAGTAAGTTATGGGCTCTCAAATTAAATCAACTTAAATAAGGACGATGACAAATATTATAGGGAAAATCCCATTTAAAATGTTAAAACCCACAAAAGTCTTTTATAACTTGAAAAAGACAAATTAGGCATATGGTAGGAATCAGAGATATTGAAGTTTAATGCTAAAGACCCAAATGCCCCTTTTAACTTTTAATCAAACACATAAATTTTGGATTCCTCAGCAATGAAATCTCGGTCTATCTGTTTCCTATAAGGGTTATCGTCTTCGGCGGCATTGCAGGGGAAAAAGTGGGGCAACGGCGGCGACATCCTCGAAGCTTCAATCGTGAGTGGAAGCAGTTGCATAGTCATATGCCGGTTCCCGCCAGCCAAAGAACATCTTGAACATCATTAATGGTTAGTAATAGATCTATAGATTTTTTGTGTTGGTGATTTTTTTTTCTTCTTCTAACATCTAAAGTATAGTCTCTATGATTTTGCTGACCTATAGAGTAGTTCTTGTTGAAATTTGTAGTCGAAACCGTGTTATATCCTGCATTTGTACTTTTAGCTGTCATTTGTGTTGCATTCGATATATTGTAGCTTGTTTGTTCAAGTCTTTGTACTAAGGAGTAAAATCATTCAATTTTGTGTTGTAAGAGTAGTGCTTCCTCGTTTGTTGTTGTCATGAAGAATCTGGTGTTTTGTAACTTCCATTACTGCACTTGTCATTCCCATTACTATTCTTGTTAATGGTGACAACTTATTGTAATTAAATTTTACATGAAGGAACACCTTCTTTTGGGTTTATGACTTATATGCATTGGATGTACTTGGAATGAGTAATGTCAAGTTGCTATTTAATACATTATGAATTGTTGTTGTCAACATGACTCTGGTGTTTTGTCAATTCCATTACAGACTTTGTCAACACCATTACTATTTTTGTGAATCCCAAAACAGATTCTGTCAAGAGCAGCAGTAATGAAATTCATATGCCTTAAATTTTCAGTGAAATAGAAGGGCTTTTTGGCTTTTTAATTATCATAAGAGAGTATAAAGAGTAAGTAGTTGTCCATTGAATAATCTTGTTCATAATTTATTGTTTTTAATCGACGTACTAATTTATCATGGCTGGCTTGGGAATTTTATTTTTTATTACACACTCTGCTTTCTTTACATGCTTGGTCATATTGGGAAATAATTTGGTAGCAATCAAGGTTATCTAAACTCTTAAAATTTTCAATCCTATTGTTAGATTTCGTAAACAAGAATGATTGTGTATGTCCATGAAATCCTCATATTGATAAATACTGTCGAAGTCTCTGGCAATTGACTCAGTTGAATTTGAATCTGCATAGATAATATAGGTGAGCTTTAAGTTTTCTTTAGTTTTATTAGCCATGTTCTTAAAAGGGGAGTCATTGATTTGCTTCATGCAAAACAGTTCCCTAGTGAAGGATTTTCGATGTTTTGCCTTTGAAACATGATTACCACTAAATTGAATGGCATATTATAGTCACATGCATTCTAACCTCTTGTATGTGACTCGGAGTAAGATTTGAAATGCTCCACGAGTTTCACTGAATTGTTATGATTTACCCTAGTGGAATTTATTTGTACAAATGAGACTCCTTTAGTTATATATTGTACAGAACAATATGTATTATCTTCTATAAGTGGTTTCTCTAAAAAGGCCACTGTCCACAATAATATGTATTTGGATTGTTAAATTCAGAGTTTGGCCCCTTAAATGAAATAGCCTGAGTTGTAAGAGATTCCTTCATTTCAATTGAATTAAACTGTGACGTTATTTTGCAGCTGCAAGTTATTGTGGTGGGTGGATGGTTAACCATGGAATGAATAGCAAGAGGGAGGATGCATTGAGACTAATGACTTCATAAATGATCCAGACCAAGAGGATATGACTGACATAATTCTGTTCTTAATGTAACTTTTTGGTCTTCCTCAAACAATTTTTTTTTAGAACTCACCACTGTTGTAAAGAGATTAACATCTGTTGTCTAACTTAGTAACCAAGCACTGCATTTTGGGGTGACATAGTAAAGTTGTTATTTTGGTCACTGATCTAGTATACTGATTCATAGCAGTGGCCTTTTGTGATGTACTATTACTGTGTATGTAAATTTACTAAAACTATAGTCTCTTTTTTCCAACAGTATATTATTATGCACTTTTGTTGTACAAGAAGCACATACACCTTTCTTTAACTTTCTAGGCTGAACCACATACATATATTTATAAAAGTTTGTATCATTATAGTTAATACTTCCAACTTGAGAAATGGTCATTTAAGTATTGTTCTTAAATCTGAAAAATTTCCATATTAAAAAGGCTTGCTGTCTAAAGGAGTTTTGTTTGATTTGGATATGAAAATCTGGCTAGAGATGTTTGAATGTTAAAACATATTGGTTATATGAATGTTATTTAGTGTATGGTGATAAAACTGAATTAAATTTTAATGTGAGAATTCAAAAGGAATGTACAATTTAATGCTTCTAAATATTATCTAAGCATTTGATATTGTTGAAGCATATTTAAACATTCCAATAAGATAGCTTTCAAAATTGTAAAAAAAATCCAATTTTCATATTGAAGATTTAGAAGCACAACAAAGGAAGAGGATGTTAAACACACACACCCATTTATTTGATTGTGAAACCGGCGCATGCTGGGAAGAAGCCGATTGGTGACTTTATTTGAGCACAACAAAGGAAGAGGATGCTGACAAATTCAAAATGGAAATGACAAGTCTTTTAATGGTTTTGACGAAAATGGTAATGAGATTGACAAATTAGTCTAACCAACTTTGTCAATGAAAGTGTTTCCCCAAAAAGGGAGGATGCTGACAAGTTCAATAATGGAAATGACAAGTCTTTTAATGATTTTGACAAGAATGGTAATGGGATTGACAAGTTAGCTTAACCAACTTTGTCATTGGGTGGTAGCATTGGTCCAAAAAGGGAGGACGCTGACAAGTTCAATAATGGAAATGACAAAGTTAGTAATGGTTTTGACGAGAATGGTAATAGGCTAACTTGTCAATCAAAACCATTAAAAGACTTGTCATTTCCATTATTGAACTTGTCAGCGTCCTCCCTTTTTAGGCCAACACTTCCACCCAATGACAAAGTTGGCTAGGCTAACTTATCAATCCCATTACCATTCTCATTAAAATCATTACTAACTTTATCATTTTCATTATTGAATTTGTCAGCGTTCTCCTCTTTTCGGCCAACACTTTCACTCACAAAGTTGGTTAGGGTTAGTTGTCAATCTCATTACCATTCTAGTTAAAACCATTACTAACATTGTCATTCTCATTATTGAACTTGTCAGCATCCTCCCATTTTGGAGAACACTTCCATACTTAATGTTTGGAGATAATAAGTTGTCATTCCCATTACCCTTATTATCAAACCCATTAAAAACTTTGTTAATCACATTACTGAATTTGTCAGCGTCCCCCCTTCTGGGCAAACACTTCCACACTTAATGTTTGGAAATATTAAAGTGTCATTCCCATTACCCTTGTCGTTAAACCCATTAAAAACTTTATTAATCACATTACTTAATTTGTCAGCGTCCCCCCTTCTGGGCAAACACTTCCACACAATGTTTGGAAATATTAAGTTGTCATTTTCATTACCATTATCGATAAAATCATTAAAAACCTTGTCATTCCTATTCCTATGACAGCAACTTATAGATGAAGTATCAAATGGCAAACTGACATTACTCATTCCACGTACATCCAATCCATACAAGTCATGAACCTAAAATAAGGTGTTTCTTTATGTATGCTTTAATTATAATAAACTGTCACCATTATCAACAGTTGTAATGGGAATGACAAGTGCAGCAATGGAATTCACTAAACACCAGAACCTTCATGACAGCAACTACAATATACATTAGAAAATGTCAAGTTAACATTACGATTTCACATGCTGAAATTCAAGCATGTTATTCCAGAGGGAGCCACATTGTACTGATCTCTCTCTCTCTCTCAGCGTTAAGTTTCAGTTCATCTTCTTCTCCGCATCTAGGCAAGATGGGAAGACAGATCAAAGACGGCGAAGCACCTATACCGCCGATAGAGGGAAGACAACTCAGAGAAGGAGACCAGAGCAGAGAACAATAGAGATTTGTGGACCAGAGAGAGACAGATCGGGATCCCAAACATCCAATCACTCATCACATCGACGTCAACACAAAGAAAAGAGAATGGCAACCACTCTTATTAAGTAAAAAGATCAAACATTCATCGATTTAGGGACGGCTTCCACCCATGCTTGCTGATTTACGGACGATGATGATGGCCAGGGGTTCGGTTTTTGCCTGTGAGGAATCTGTGTGTGTGAGTAAATGAGTGTGGAGGATATTTTGGTCTTTAGCCTTAAACTTCAGTATCCCTGAAACATCCCATATCACTTTTCTGTCTTTTAGATATTATAAAAGACTTTTGTGGGTTTTGGTATTTCAAATGGTATTTAAATGGGATTTTTCCAATATTATATCATACATTATGTTATTTTTTAGTATTAAGGTGCAAAAATGCACATGTGCTTTTTCTCAAAGGGCGCCTAGCAGCAAATGTTTTTTTAGGTGTAAAAGTAACCATATTGTTACATAATAGGTGCAAAAGTCACAGTATCTGTTAAAAAGGAACGTTGACCGTCATATATAAGTTTGTTGACTAACTGTGATGACATGGCTGATGACCTAACAAGGGAGGATATTGACTGGAATACTTGAGTGTTGAAAAAACGTAGGCAAAGGGTGTATAAAAAAAATGTAGGCAAATGGAGCTAAGGGCGAAAGGCATCAATTATTACTGAGAAACAAATAGAAACAAAGTTTGATGAAGCGAGGTCGAAGGAAACATTGTGATGGTGAAATTAAATCGGTGGCTGAACAAAAATGAAATCGAATCAGAGGGGGAAGGTGATGAAATCAAATCCGAGGGCGAACAAATGGCGTGGGGAAATTGGAACCTACAATTTCGAGTCGGAATTATCTGCGTGAGTTGAAGAATGTAGGGTTTTAAAGTTTGGGAATGGAGAACGAGTGTTAGAGCAACTGAAGAGTTATATTATATATGAAGATGATGTGTCTGAGAAGAGGTCACTGGGTTGTGGTGATGACAGTAGCTTTATGGATAGCCATAATGAGTGAGTGAGGTGGAGGGAAGTAGAGTTCTAAGGCCAGATTTCACCATCGCCACTCATCTCCAGACATACGCAAAGGCCAACACCAGCAGCCTCCGCCTTTGGCTCATGCGCTTGGCTTCTGGACCAAGTCCCAAAGACCCTAGTCACTGATTATTCATGTCTTCCCCTTGAAATAAAATTCTTTTATTTATTTGTGTTGCTTCAATCCCCCTTCTCCCCACATTTTTTATTTCCCAACGAGCTTTGCACGAAACTAGGAATATGAATTTGTTCTATTACAATAAGAAATAGAGGACACACGTACGATCGCACAATTTGAGTTTCTTATCTGCCTCAAATTTCTGTATTCCCTTTGCACTCTCAATTTTAGTCTATCCTGGTGGATAAGACATCATCTTTGTTACTGTTGTGGATGAGCATGCGTTATGTGGTTGGATTTGGCCTAAAGTTGGGGCATCTACTCTTGGAGCTGTGTTTCTGGTTTATATCAGTCATGTACATGAACTGGTTCAAAAACGGAGGAATTATGGAAACCAAGGTCAGTTTTCTTGGTGGTGGTGGTAAGATGTGGCTCAAGTGGTGGGAGAAGATCTCAGGCAATAGTTGTGAAATTCATCAACACTACTACCATCGTATTGGTCTATTGGATCCAAGAAAGTTCGGAGAACTCTATGGAGAAAGCTTTTGCTGACATGGGTACTGGGTTGGACCATGGTATCTTTATGGATCTTTTTCTTTATGACCTTTCAAGCCATAGGGAAGAGGAAAGAGACTCTGGCAAGTATGTGTGATGAAAGGGCTAAACCTCTTGAATCGTTCTAGATTTATTTGTTTGATGGAGCCGAACCAGAGATGTGTAAAGCCCATTTTTGTTTTCGATGAGCTTTTTCTCTTAGTCAGCAACATCACCTGCCAAGTCAGCCATGTCATGTCTTCACAGTTAGTCAACAAACTTATATTTGATGGTCAACGTTCCTTTTTAACAGATGTTGTGACTTTTGCACCTATTATGTAACCATATGGTTACTTTTGCACATAAAAAAAAGCATTTGTTGCTAGACGCACTTTGAGAAAAAGCACATGTGCATTTTTTCACCTTAACCCTATTTTTTATGTTCCTTCTAACTTATTTTTTTGGTCACATCTATTCTTTTATAATTTTGAATTAGAAGCTCTTTGATTTTGTCCTGTCGTAGTTGCTAGTTTGTCAACTTAGGATGAATGCTTCAAAGTTAAAATTTTGTCCTGTTTGTCACCTCGAAGTTTGTTAAATCCCTTTTTTAGTGTGCCTCATAAAATGTGTGGATTCCGGTGTCCGACTCGATCCTAAAATATTAAATGTATCAGAAATAGGCCATAACCTATCCAAGTATCATTTTAGACTCTTCTACAGTGTTTCTTGTGGTTATATTAGTCTATGGTGAAATTTTATCAAAATGTCCCAGGGACCTCGGACCGACCTCACCGTACCCGGCCTGATGGCACGTTTTCCCAAAATTTTGACTAAGGCTATTTTTACGTATTTTCACCCAAGGAATCCATTTCTGGGTTCAAAATTACCAAATTCATTGTCAAATTAGGGGCGTTTTCTTAATTATACTTTTTCGGCCTTTTCCAAAAAAATGACCAACTGTAACCCTACTTATTTTTGCCCACTGAATCCAATGGAACCATTTATTTCATGAAAATTCAGCTCCTACCCCCTTGAAACAGTGTTGACCGAAATATTCAAGAAAAATGCAAAAAATGTAATTTTGTGTTTTAGCTTCCAAAACTTGTACTTTTCCACTTCTAATCCCTTATTAATTCATTTAAACACTTCTTAACCATGATTTAAAGAAATTTGGGCAACATAACCCCTTAGGGTTCTAGCTTTTCCAATTTTTCAAATCAACCAAAAATCACCAAACTAATAACAAACTTTAAAACCAACTTCATACAAGTATAGATTTGAGTTTTGTGTAGTTACCTCTTAAGCTTCTTGGTTTCTCTCTCTATATGTGCCCTCTCTCTCTCTTCTCCTTAAGCTAAGAATGAGTCTTCAAGATCATATATTCATGAAGAAACAAGGTTTAGAGAAGGATCTAGGGAAATGTTACAAGAAAAGCTTAAGAATCAACTATTACCTTAAGATTTCTTCTTCCTCTTCTCTCTAACTCTTCAAAGTTTCTCCAAACTCTCTCTCTCTCTCTCTCTATGTTGAATAAAAATGCATAAAAGGAACGAAAGAGAAAGCCTTCATCAAAATGCTCCCTTGATTCAAAACCATTGATCTCATCTAAGGTTGATATGGCAACATTTGTCTTGCACCATACCTCCCTCCATGCTTTCACCATACTTCTCCACTTTATGCCATACCTCTTTCATCATTGACTTCAATTGGAATTGGACTAGATTTTCTTCTCTTTCTTAGCTTAAAAAAATGTGCTCCCTCTATTCTTCAACCAACCAAGTGTTTTTCCAACTAAATCCAACTTCCTACTCCACCAAGCAATCAAGTTCACCCATTCCTTCACCCTAACTTATCATCATGCACTTCACCATACCTTCATGTAATGTACACCTTACCATTGTCATCATTACTCTCTTTATGACACTTGTCTTTTTAATTCCATTAATCAATTTCTAACACGTTTCATTTTCAATTTTCGGAATAATGCCAATTCTGGCAGATTTTCTGTCCTAACTTTGAAAAATCATAACTAATTTTTTAGATATCGTTTTTGAGTGATTCCAAAGGATATGGAACCGTTATTGAGTCTAGTTTCAAGGAAAAATATGGAATTTTACTAGCTGGGATCATATAATTCTCAGATTTTCAATCTTTGACCACTGCTCCAGAAACTTTCTAGATTTTCTGGGCTAACTTCAAAAATTCATATCTTTTTGTACATAGCTTCAATTGATTCGTATGACCTATCAAATTAAAGCTTAGCTTAAGGTGTCTATTTTCATCCTATTAAATTTCATAATTTTTTCTCATCATTTGGTCTTCCAAAACCACATGACAAACTCACTGTCTCCCAGGCTATTTCTTTGAGAACACTATTCACCTTTCAATTTTCAATATTTAATTCCTTTGGCCTTAAATACTCACCATTTTATTAAATATATATAATAATCACAATATACTCTTGAAAAATAAAATTTGGGGTGTCACACTCTGAATCTCCAGTAAAAATCAAAAAAATTGGATCTATTTATAATTCTCCGTCAACTGGATTAATGGATCGTCCAATGCCGATGTAGGGCTCAGGTGGTTAATCTATCCCTTTATTTACATTTTTTTAAAGGCTTTTTTTAGAAATAAATGAGATTGACCAGATAGCTAAGTGGGCTCATAGGTTAGACAGTAATTAGTTCTTCTTTTATCAACCACCACCTTTTCTACAAGAGGTGGAACTTGATGAAGGAACGTAATTGTCTTCTTGATATACTCTTGTGGTTGGTGAAGTAATGATATCCAATATTTTATTTTAAAAAATAAATAAATGAGGTTGATATATGTGCAGATTTTGTCACTTAATAATCTCGGAAGTAAATTTTGTGATGGGATTATGGAAATTATGTTGTGTTTGAATTTGAAATAAGTTACTAGTGGTTAAGTATGTGAGTGGTTGATGAACCACTTGTCGGAGGTAACTTTTATATGAGGTCAGAATTTTGTGAATTCCTTTTGCTTTGATTTATAGGATTTTGTAAATTATTATTCCAATATATTTTTATTCTCTTCCTTATACTCCCTTTTTAATCTTTTTTTCCCCCTTTCACCTCTCTTCTTTTGTTTCTTTCTATTTTTCAAACATCAGTTTTCTTATCTTTCATGCACGGTTGTTATTTATATATGTAATGCATTGTTATTTTTTTGTGAACTAATATGCACTCCCTCCAATCACATATTTATCTAATTTGATTAGATTAAAGAAGTCGGTTAAGTTAGTTAATACGATATAAATTTTCTAAAACACCCTAGTAAACTTCCTTAATTCTTTCATTCCCTATCCTCCTTGGTTATTATTGAAGGAGCATCAATAGAGGTAAATTAGAAAAAGATTGACAAATATAAAAAAATATGTCTTATATTTAAGAATAAGATCAACTCTCTAAATATGTCTTATATTAAGGACGGTTGTGAGTATTATTTATTTATTGTTCATTTTTTTTGGTATAATTATTGTTCATTTCTTTACCTCTAGTTCATTTAAGTTTACGTATTTATTATTTGAATTTTAATAAATTATAGTTAGTTATTTTTTATTTATTAGCATTTTATTGATATATTTATTTCCTCAATTTCTTTTGATTAGTTGTATATATATGTATAAAACTATTGATTGATTCTGGCAATAAAACCTATTGATAGATTGAGTTTAATTTCATGTTTGTTTATCTAATTAAATTATTATTTATATTGCACTAAGTAACTGATAGATTGAGTTTAATTTCATGTTTGTTAGAACGCCTGGAGGAGTAATAAAGGACTTTTCTATAAGGATTGGCCTACATCAGGAATCAGCTTTGAGCCCTTATTTGTTTAACCTAGTGGTAGATGTTCTAACTGAGCCTATAAGAGAGGAGATCCCTAAATGCATGCTTTTTGCGGATGATATAGTTCTGTTAGCTGAATCCAGGGAGGAAATTAATTCTAAACTTGAGATATGGAGACAGACTTTGGAAGTGAAGGGTTTTCGTCTGAGTAGGAGCAAAACTGAATATATGCATTGTAAGTATGATAAGAGACAAGGTCGAAATAAAGTGGAAGTTAAATTGGGAGGGCAAGTCATTCGGCAAGTGACAAAACTTCGGTATTTGGGATCAATTATACAACAAGATGGTGAAATTGATGGTGATGTCAATCATAGAATTCAAGCTGGATAGTGTAAATGGAGAAAAGCTACTGGAATTATTTGTGATCAGAAAATACCTAATAAGGTAAAAGGGAAGTTCTACCGCACTGCTATAAGACCAGTCATGCTTTATGGTACTGAGTGTTGGGCTTTAAAGGAATTACATGAGCATAAAATGGGGGTGACCGAGATGAGGATGTTGAGATGGATGTGTGGTCATACAAGAAAAGACAAGATTCGTAATAATCATATACGTGAATGAGTTGGAGTGGCCTCTATTGAAGGAAAAATGGTAGAAAGTCGTTTGAGGTGGTTTGGACATGTTCAACGAAGGCCGTTGAGTGCACCAGTGAGGAGGGTGGATTAAGCTGTATGAAGTCCTGTAAAACGAGGTCACGGAAGGCCGAAGCGTACGCTTAATGAAGTCATAGAGAGAGACCTTTTGATTAATAATATATCAAAAAATATGGTTTTTTACAGAGCACAATGGCGTCGTGCGATCCATGTAGCCGACCCCACCTAGTGGGATAAAGGCTTTGTTGTTGTTGTTGTAAGTAACTGAAAGAATGGGGCAATTGCTTTATTTTTCTCATTCTTTAACACACTTTTATTTTTTTCAATATATTTATAATTTAAATTTAATATTTGATGGAGGCATGCTATATTATAAATTTTCAAAAATTTAGTGTTAGAACAATTATATGTTATAATTTTTTTTATTACTTCCGGTCCTTAATATAAAATATATTTGAGGCTTGATCTTAATCCTAATTATAAAACATAGATTTTATATTTGTCATTCTTTTTTTACATAAACTCTATTATTGCTCCCTCAACAATAATCAAAGAGGAGTGGAAATGAGAGAATAAAAGAAGACTACTAGAATATTTTAGAAAATGCATATCATTTTAACTAACTAAAATAATTTTTGCAATCTAATCAAATTTGATAAACATGTCTTATAATAAGGATTGGAGAAGTAATAAAAGACACGAAACAATAAAACGATAGGTTAAGGGTAATTTTTTTAAAAAAACAAAACAATAAGAAAGACTATCATAGTCATTCATTTAAAATATTTAATTCTATTAGATTTAATGATTCATTTGTAGTTAATCCTATCGAGGAAACTTATTTTTCCCCCTTCATGTTTGTTTTATTAATTAATTTATTCTCCAGCTATCTTTCACCTTTATTTGCTCATAAATTCAAAGGTTTATTATTTAATCAATTCATTCATTCAGTTATTTGCTTCATAATTTTTTCGTTAACTCTTATTAGATATTTTACTTCCTTATCTATGTGTTTGTGTTCTAATTATTCTCTGCTCTATTTTCAATTTAGTGTATATGCATAAAATTTTATGAACTAATTATTTAATTTTTCATTAATATATGTTTCTTTATTTTGTACTGTATATTTATGACTTATTTGGCTTATTATATCTTATAACAGGTTTATTCTTATATGATCAAAATATTTATTTTTATTTATTTATTTTTATTCCTGTTATTTAGTAAAGGGCAAAGGAGAAAAAATGCCTATGATCATTTGCAAAAGGAGCAACAGGCACCATGTAAAAATTTTTGGTTCATAAATGCCTATGTACATAACAAAATGGACCATAAATGCCACCACCGACACTGTCCGTTACGTTGACCGCTTTTATTTGAAATGTTGAGCAAATAGAATTAACTTATGATCAAATAGAATTAACTCATTATCACAAGCCCTAAATCTTCATATGCGCCAAATCTTCATTCTTCTTCAGTTGGCCTCTACTCGCTTCATCTTCTCATGAATCCTTCCAAGTTTGAATTCTTCCGTGGTGCAAATCACTAGAAAGGGACAAATTTTGCGTGTTTATACCTTCGGAGCATCCGAATTCCGAAACATTTGGATTTTTCGGCCCTTAGAGTAAAATCAGACTGAAACACTGCTTTATTTTGATATAGAAAGTGAGCTTCTGGATAATTTTCTTCATACCTCGCAACTTGAAAGAAGCCTCTCATTCCATGGGTAACATAGGAAGTAGCAGCGCTAACGGCCGTCGGAGAAGCAAGAGCAGATAGAGCCATCTGCCGCCACCGCCGACGGTTAGGCCGCAGCCAGAAATCACGCCGAATCGGTCTGTTCATCCAGCATCGACACCTCAGGCATCGCAATCCCCAAACTTGAATCCTTCCCCACATTTCCAGTACCCAGGTCACCATTCTGCTCCCCATCAGGCTATGACGGCGCCTTTGCCGGCTCCTCTCGATCACCACCATTGTGCAAGGCCTCATCCACAAACAGACCCCTCATGGATGAGTGCTGGTTACCATTGCGGGCCTGTTATGCCTCCACCTGCACCATATGTAGAGCGTCAGAAGGCGGTTACAATAAGGAACATTGTTAATGTCAAGAAGGAGACTCTAAGTATTGAACCCGATGAGCAAAATCCTGGGCAGTTCCTCGTAACTTTCACATTCTATGCCACCGAAAAAGAAAATATGGAACAAGAGAACCTTTTTTTCGATCAATGGAATAAGAGAAGTGGTAGAAAGCTTGGAAGTCGAGCTTTTGAATAAATATCCACACCAACACTACCTGCCATGTCCTCTTCCTACTCAACAACTACTGTACAGTATAATGAATAAATAAGAGTCCCAATTGCGCCAGTTAACGGACGTTGACAGTGATGGCATTTATGGTCCATTTTGTTATGTACATAGGCATTTCTGAACCAAAATATTTTACATGGTGCCTGTTGCTCCTTTTGCAAATGATCATGGGCATTTTTGCTCCTTTGCCCTTTAGTAAACAGCAGGATTAAATTTTCGTTACTTTCGTACATTTGGCAGGTGTTCATTTTTTCAGTCGATTTTTTTTATCTTTAATTGTATAATTATCAATTATTAATGGATTTGATTTGTCAAATAATTCAAAGGTATTATTGTCTTCGATATATTATTAGCCATTCTTCTTCCATTTCCACTTGACATTGGTAGTCCCATCTCTTGATCACTTCCTACAAACCTGCAAACACATGTTGCTGTATCTATGTTTGGAATAGTTTATTTTTGGAAAATAAGTATTTATTACTTAAGTTGAGACAAAACTCCTATCACATTCTTACCTTGCATACCGTAAATCACGAATTATAAACATTTATAAGTTAAAAATAAGTTATCCCAAACGAGCACGTATTTCTCTCCATTATATTTGATCCTTCTCTTTGGGGATTGATAGATGGAATAAGATCTTATATAGGACTATCTCTGCTTTGTATCACCTTCACTCAAAGGAAGTATCGTTCTTTAGTTGGTCTCCATCCAAACTTCTTCATGAAAACTCTATGTAGTTGCTTCATATCTAAGCAAACATTATCTCAAGATATCAAACTTTCCCAAAGTAGGTATCAAACTTTATTCTCTCTATTCAACAAGTAAACAGTTCAGAATTCTCACTCATAATTTTTCTGAATTTTAAAGTTGGATAAAGACAATCTTGGTACAATTGTATAATAATGATAGTCATATCACATAAAGGACTTTAAAAATGCTAAAGGATAAAAAAATGTTTTGCATATTCATAATATTGGAGAGGTGTGAGGGTTTGATGTGTTCTTTTCAAAATTAAATGCAAATGACATAAATGTCCCTCTGAGTTTAAAAAATATGCTCTCATTTTTTACAAGGTTTTAACAAGTTCCAATTCAAAAATCATCATTTGCTATAATGACAAGGTATTGATTCTCACTTCTAATAAATGTTTCACAAATTCAGATAAGGTTTTAATAAATTCTGATAAGATTTTTACAAATTCCAATTCAAAAATCACCACTTGCTGCAATGACAAGGTATTGATTCCTACTTATGATAAAATCGTATCAAAACTTGTTAAAACTTTATCTGAATTTATGAAACCTTTATAAAAAGTAGGAATCAATACCTTGGCACTGTAGCAAGTAATGATTTTTGAATTGGAATTTGTTCAAATCTTATCAAAATTTATTAAAACCTTATTTGAACTTGTTAAACCCCTATAAAAAATGAGAGCACGTATTTTAAACTCAGAGGGACATTTATGTCATTTCTATTTAATTTTAAAAAGGGCAAATTAGACCCTCATACCTTTTCGGTATTATGAATATTCAAAAAACTTTTTTATCCTTGAGCATTTTTAAAGTTCTTTTTTCAGAAAGTTCCCCTAAACATAATAGCAAGGTATTAAAACTCAGACCGGGTATTGAACCGGTCAGGGTATTGGGTTAAGGGTCAGTAGGTCAGACCGGGACTAAACCGGTGGGAAATTGAAAATTTTATGCTTATAGTATGAAATTCTAAAGGAAAAATATTTTAAAAAAAAATTTAAAAAAAAAATTGGAACCTGAACCGGTTCACCGGCCGGTTTGCCGGTCTGAACCTAGCATAATAATCACTTTGATAGAGACTCAGTGCATATTATATATATATATATATATTTGGAAAGATCCTTCCATAGTATGAGGGACTTTCTTAATAGAAATGAGGTGGGTGATAAGTAAAATATTTACATATTTATTTTCCCTTATATGATGATTTTATGGACGATATTTGCGTTTAATATAATAAATTTGGGTGTGATTGATAAATAAATATTGTTTTTGGAATAAACAGCATTTTTAAAAATAAATAAATAAATAAATAAAAAGTACTGTAGCAGGTCAACGGGGGCACTGTAGCAGCCGCCAGATCACTGTAGCAGTACTGTAGCACACGTTTTTTCCCCTATAAATAGATATCAATGCCAAGCTCAAAGAGGAGGAGAGGAAGAGAAGCAGAGGCCCTTCTCCGACCGGGAGATATCTTTCTCTAACATTTCTGAGTTCTTTGTGTTGTTTTTTAGATTTAATTTCATGTATTGCATGCCTCCATCTTGGAAGGCTTAGGATTGTATTACTTTTTGCATGCCTCCATCTTGAAAGGCTTAGGATTGTATTACACTTTGCATGCTGCCTACATGGAAGGTTTTACCTCCTAAATGGACGGCTAGATTTCTTCATCTTTCATTCATCTTTTGGTTGTATATTTATGTTTGAGAATTTAATATTCAAGTTTATGCAGTATTTCTGAGGCTTTCATTCTAGCTTTATATAATGTCAATTTATTTTGGTTTTGTTTTTAATTTCATCATGTGCTAAACTTTCATTTTCCTAGGGTGATGACGTAGCTTACTAATGACGGATTGAATCTTAACTTATTAAATCTAGCTTGAAGTTCTCCTTCACGATTGAGTTTTAATTATTATTCTTAATGCTTTTGATTGAGTGGCCATCTTTTGAATGATTTCAATATGCATGTTGAGACCGGAAGGATATACATGTGTGTAGACCCTATAATTAAAACCATGATTTGCATATGAAATAGGAATATATTCATATGAGTTGTGTAGTCTTACTGAGTTCTATAAATCTTAATGCATAATTAATTGCTTAAATCCATATAGGAATATATTGGATTAGCAATTGATTATATAATTGCTTGACCTTGGAAGAGGCTAGTAATTAAATTAGGAAAACTCAACTATCAATCATGTGGAATAAATTGGGCTAGAATAGATAAGTGATTCAATCCGGAATTTGTGAAGTGAAATCTAATCCCTAGGGCTTTTTCTCATATTTGCTTTCTTTTCATCTGCACTCATATTTAATTGTTTTTCTTTTATTTTGTACTCTCAGTCACCAACTGATCGATCGACTAAATAGAATTAAAATTACCTATTTTGGTACTTAGTGCTCAATCCTCGTGGGAACAATACTCTACTTACTTCTATATTACTTGATTACGACAGTGTACACTTGCACTATTTAATTGATCATCTGAACTCGTATCAAGTTTTTGGCGCCGTTGCCGGGGATTGTTGTCATTAATATCAATACCAAGTAATTTTAATACTAATTTAGTCTGCATGTAAAATTTGAAAAAAAAAATAAAAAAAAATGAATTATTCACAGCATTCATTTGGTGATAACTTGTCATATCTTGGTTCTTTTTCTGGAATGCATGTGAATGGAATGAGACATGAAAATATAAATACTGGTTGGATTGAAAATTCTTCTCCTTATAATTGTTTTTCTTGTGCTTATTGTGGAGAGTGTCATTCTTATGAGCATTGTCCATATAGCAATACCGGTCAATATGTGAGAGATGATTTCAATATGAATCAAACTTGTTTTGATCATTCCTTTTATCCTGGTGGAATTTTGGAGCAACAAGAGTCTTTGAATCCATATGTCAGGTATTCTCCTAATCCTCCTTTCTACTCTTATCCATATATTGAAGAACAAACTCTTGAGTATAAGGAAAAATCTGATTTAGAAAGTTTAATTGAGGAATTTGCAGAATCAACAGAGAGATTTTGTAGAAAGCAAAAGGAAAGTGACACTAGAGTCAAGTCAAGTGTCCAAAATATTGGAATATATGCGAGTCAAATTATTGCATCACTTGAAACTATGAGGCAAGATAATTCTTTGAGCATGATTCCTACTCCTTGTGTTGATAATGATTATTGTGAGGAAGTTGAGGATGTGGAATTGAATGAAACTTTGCCTCTTGTGGCATGTGATAAGGAACTCGAAATCACTTTTGGAGAGAATAATGGATGTCCAATTGAGGTTCCACCTGTGGAGCCTAATGTTTGTGATTTTGATATTGAAACTAATGTGGATATTCCAAAAGATGTTGTTCATGTCTCTCTTGTTGAAGTATTGACTCTTACTGATGAGAGTCAAGTGAATTTTATGGGATGCTCTAAAATTTTGGAAATTCCTAAATCTATTTGTAAATACATGCATGTTGTGCTTTTTTTGAATTCAGTAAATAATTGTACTCTAAAATTGTCTATGATTGAAGAAGTACAATTAATTACTTTGAATGATCATTGTTGGTTTCTGAAATATCGTTGCTTGAAAAGAAATGAAGACAAGGTGATCCTGGTGTTTGATACTTTTGATTAGTAGTTTGTGTTTGAGAAGTCTGGCTGAAGACTATAAATTTAGTGCTGCTTGGGAGGCAACCCAAGGTTTGGTTTGATGTTTTGTTGTGATTTTACAGGACTTCTGGTAGCTCCTGACGATGTATTCTACTTTGATAGTTTTTTTTTTTAAAATGAAAAAGAAAATAAAATAAAAAATATTTTTTATTTTGTTATTTTATTTTATTTTGTCTAGCTAAAGACGTTAAAGAAGAGCGGCTATTTGGGAGGCAACCCAAAACTTCGTTCCTACTCTTTCAAAACATCTTTCCCACTCTCTCAATTTTCTTTCTTATTCTCTCAATTTTCTTTCCTACTCACTCATTTCTTTCCCACTCACTTATTTCTTTCCTACTCTCTCACTTTTCCTTCCTACTCATCGAAACACATTGCACTGCATTGAGATTTTAGTTTTCATCATTTTCATTTTAAGTTACCATGAAGGAATCTCTTGCAAAGCTTAAAAACAGGTTCCCCACTCTTCCTAAAGATGTGCTCAAGAAGATCTATAGCTGTCGACTTGAAAGGATGAAAGTATTCAATCGTTTGGGCCTTCCTGTGGACATACGCTGGATCATTGAAGCTAAGGTACGTTTAGCAGGTGAAATTCATAATTCATTTGTTAAACCTTTGCCAGGAATGGGAAGAAGTTCTTACTCCAAAAAGAGAAGAGCTAAAAGAATGAAGGTCTGCCATAAATGTGCAAGGTGGAATTGTGATCAGCGCTGTAGGAGTAAAGGTATGGTTTCTGTAAATCGAGAAGATAAAATCAAATTTATAAAGGATGGACTGAGTAAGGAGTCACTGGATGATATCATTCAAACTCTTAAGACGCATCCAAGTGGTGATGTTCATCGTATTCTTCTCGATTTAGCAGCCATATTCAACAGAGAAAAAGAGCGTTATTGTCTTGGGAATCTAACGTTAAAAGACCCTGTTTGCCAGTTTATAAGAAAACTGGATGGGAAGCAAATCCTCGATTCATAGAAAGCGTTTAAGCCGTTTCTGGACGTAAAACCAGAGGAAGATGTGAGCCAAAATCACAACTACTGTACATAATCATGCGTGTGTTTAATTTGTTTTGTCTTTTTCGTAGCTTTTGTCTAATCTTTCTTATCCTTTCGGCATCTTTTTCCTACTCTATTGTATCTTTTGACTTTCTTTCCTCTTTTTGTTTAATTTCTTCACGCAGTGGCCCACCGGTTATTTGTGTCAGAAATTTTTTCAAACTTCTTTAAAAAATGTGTGATTTTGTTGTCGCTGTTTTAGTATTATATATATGTACTCTTTCATTTGTAAATATGCACACTTCCATTTGTAAATATGAATTCTTCTTCTTGTAAGCGTACATGGTCCGAGAGAACTAAAGAGAAGGGTATCACACAAAAATGTAAATTTACATCTATTTGCATTTTTGGTGAAACTGATTTGGGCAAGAAAGGAGAGTTTATAACAGTAGCAAAAGAACTTGGAATTGCATTAGCTGCCAGAAAAATCAACTTTGTGTACGGGGGAGGCATCTAGGGCCTAAAGGGAAGTGTGGTCATTTCTGCATCCATGAATGGAAGTAAGGGTTTAAGTGTAAGAGTGAAGGAGTTGCAAGATCATGCTTTTTCCTTAGGACAAGGGTTACAAGTTTCGAGCTTGCCTGAACAGATGGGAGTAATGTTCCACCATGCTCAAGCTTTTATTGCTCTACCCGGTGGTTTGGAGACATTGGATGGCATTTCTAGTATTATTTATTGGGCTAAGTTAAACTATCACAAAAAACCATTAGGATTGTTAAATGTTAATGGTTTTTATGATAATATGTTGTCTTTTCTTGATCATGATGTGGAACAGGATTCATACCCCAAACAACTCGCCACTCCATAATTGCTGCACCAACTGCTGATCAGCTGCTCGATCAAATGCAAACCTATGAACCTAAACCAGATCTACTCGTCAAGCAAATAGGTGGGCCATCTTCAGATATCAGTCAGAAGCAGAACCCAGATACCACTCTTAGGTTGTAACTTTCCTTAATCTCTTGGTTTTACTTTATTGTGTGTTTATGTTAAAAAAAACACACCTCCTCTAAGCTTTAGAAGACATTGGGGACAATGTCTGATTTAGGTTGGGGGAGGAGAAAAAAAAAATTTTGTTTTTCTTTTGTTAGTTAGTAAAACCATTAGGTGCATGGGGTGTGGAAAAAGATGGCAGAGTAAGGAGTTATTCTTAACTCCTGAGATGCATTTCATTAGTTGCATTTTATTAGTTGCATGATTTTTTTTTATCTTTTTCAAGAAAAAAAAAACTTTTTCAAGTGCTTTGTAATGATCTTAAGAAGTATATAAGTTTTAAGTATGGATCAATTGAATTTAGAGATTTTATAGCATGAATGAACAACTGATTGTTGCAATTGGTGATGAATTTTGAGATTAAATGAACTGAGTTTAAAAATTCCTAACTGTAAGCTTCTGAGCCTATAATGATTATTTCTCTTGTGTGTGATATTCACCTATTAAATTGTCACTCTAGAACTTGCTTTAAATCTGGTTGAAATTACATCTCACATGCTCATTCAAAAATGATAAAGGCATTCATTTTCTTTAGCCAAAGCCAAATAGCCAACCTTGCAATTATACCGTTGATAAGCCCCTTTGAGCCTAATTGACTATTTCTTTGTTTTCAACCCATTAACATATGCTTTAATGATATATCAAGTGCTTTTACCTTATTCGAAAGATTAGTGGAGCATTTGAAATTTTTGTGAAATGGGCTTTTGACAAAGTGTGGGGGTGTATCTATCATCAACTTTATAGTTGCAATTCAAAAAAAAAGAAGAAAAAAATTAAGTGTTTGAATTGTGGGTTGTTGTGATGAGATAAATTTATAAGTAGCCCATTTTTCAATTGCTCTATTTCTTTAGCCTTTCATATCATACTTTACATTCCTTTACCTTAACCCCATTACAACCCTTAATAAATCCTTTTGATTTGAATTATGCATGTGAATTAGGTAGTGGAGATTGAGATTTTTAGCAAGCCTATGGTAGTGCAATTTTTTCGGTTGAATTTGAGCGAAACACTTACCCTTAAACACTTGAGAGATTGAGAGAATGAGTTACAAGTACGAACTCAGTTTATTCATTTTCAATTAAAGTTACCAGTTTATATTTTCATTGATTCATTAATACTATGATCTCTTTATTTTTCAATTGTGTTCTTACTTATGACCTAACACTTCTGATTTTGTTGAAAGCACTTATTGTTTACTTCTTGTCCGAGGACGTCTAAGAGTTAAGTGTGGGGAAATTTGATAAGTAAAATATTTACATATTTATTTTCCCTTATATGATGATTTTATGGACGATATTTGCGTTTAATATAATAAATTTGGGTGTAATTGATAAATAAATATTGTTTTTGGAATAAACATCATTTTTTTAAAATAAATAAATAAATAAAGAGTACTGTAGCAGCCAACGGACACTGTAGCAGGTCAACGGCACTGTAACAACCGCCAGATCACTGTAGCAGTACTGTAGCACACGTTTTTTCCCCTATAAATAGATATCAATGCCAAGCTCAAAGAGGAGGAGAGGAAGAGAAGCAGAGGCCCTTCTCCGACCGGGAGAGGTCCTTCTCTGACCGGGAGATATCTTTCTCTAACATTTCTGAGTTCTTTGTGTTGTTTTTTAGATTTAATTTCATGTATTGCATGCCTCCATCTTGGAAGGCTTAGGATTGTATTACTTTTTGCATGCCTCCATCTTGAAAGGCTTAGGATTGTATTACACTTTGCATGCTGCCTACATGGAAGGTTTTACCTCCTAAATGGACGGCTAGATTTCTTCATCTTTCATTCATCTTTTGGTTGTATATTTATGTTTGAGAATTTAATATTCAAGTTTATACAGTATTTCTGAGGCTTTCATTCTAGCTTTATATAATATCAATTTATTTTGGTTTTGTTTTTAATTTCATCATGTGCTAAACTTCCATTTTCCTAGGGTGATGACGTAGCTTACTAATGACGGATTGAATCTTAACTTATTAAATCTAGCTTGAAGTTCTCCTTCACGATTGAGTTTTAATTATTATTCTTAATGCTTTTGATTGAGTGACCATCTTTTGAATGATTTCAATATGCATGTTGAGACCAGAAGGAGATACATATGTGTAGACCCTATAATTAAAACCATGATTTGCATATGAAATAGGAATATATTCATATGAGTTGTGTAGTCTTACTGAGTTCTATAAATCTTAATGCATAATTAATTGCTTAAATCCATATAGGAATATATTGGATTAGCAATTGATTATAGAATTGCTTGACCTTGGAAGAGGCTAGTAATTAAATTAGGAAAACTCAACTATCAATCATGTGGAATAAATTGGGCTAGAATAGATAAGTGATTCAATCCGGAATTTGTGAAGTGAAATCTAATCCCTAGGGCTTTTTCTCATATTTGCTTTCTTATCATCTGCACTCATATTTAATTGTTTTTCTTTTATTTTGTACTCTCAGTCACCAACTGATCGATTGACTAAATAGAATTAAAATTACCTATTTTGGTACTTAGTGCTCAATCCTCGTGGGAACGATACTCTACTTACTTCTATATTACTTGATTACGACAGTATACACTTATACTATTTAATTGATCATCTGAACTCGTATCAGTGGGTGTTGCTTATCCACGGATGGTGATGCATAGTTGATGACATATGGCGGATATGATTTATAGGCGAAGGTTTTGCTTAATGAATAATGTCTTATTTAATTATTCCCTCCGGTCCTAATTATAAGACAAATTTGACTTTTTTTAAAAAAATTAAGTAAGTCAATTAAATTACTTTAGAATGTTTATATTTTTAGTATTCTTAGATTATATATTAGTTTATTAGTCAAATTAATTAGTTTGGAGAAAAAAATAAAAATAAAAATATTCTAAAGTAATTTAATTAACTTCATTAATTTCTCCAAAAAAGTCAACTTTGTCTTATAATTAGGATCAGAAGGAGTATTACTTTTGTTATGATTATGTATAAATATTTTGTATATTTTAATTATGGCTTATTTGAACCCAATTAGAACCATTTCTCATTTTTTGTAAAAAAAAAAAGTATTTTCCCACTAGGTGTATCCAACCAAAAAAAAAAACACCCTTTAATAAAGATAAATAAAAAATTTTATGAATTAAATTAGCACCTTTTGGAGAATATCTTACCTATTTCTCAAAAGTCAGTCAAGCATTGTTAAAAAAACAAAAAAAGAAATAATGACCCATCATGCACTTCAGTTTTATATCTCCCCACTAGGGAGGTTGTCTTTTGTCGCACTTTCAAATTCAATGACTAGAACCAAGAATATCAAATCTACGAAGTCATCATTCTATGATTTATCAACGCTCGAGAGATACGAACATTCCAAAATGAAAGTATAATCAAGATTCACAAAAACAATTCAAGGGAAACTTGGAAAAAAGTTATTGATGAAACATATATGCAGCATTCTACACGTTAAAAATGCTATGGAGGTGCCACAACAATGTTCTTTCATATATTCTGTTCTGCTTCTCAGCCTGATAGACATTGAATCTATAGATTCTATATATGCATTTCTCCACTTTCTTTTTTTTTGGGACAAAAAGGAAACAAACATGACAGTTCACCACCAACATGTCAAAGTGTCAACGTCTCCACAAAATAAACGCAAACAAGAAAATGACGGTCAAAATCATGCCTGCATATTTGATCGATCGGTCAACACGATGCCGTCTCTCAATGAGCCTCAAAACGGTGGTTGATATCCCCACTGTATTGATGATATCTAATGCTTTCCGTTGTGCACTCTGTACCAACATAGAATTCAAGTAAAAAACGCATATAAGCTTAATAAATCATAAATCACCATGTGTGCAGACACTCAGGAATGAACAATAATGGAGAATGAACTTCCTGACAATGCTCTCCTAGTATTTCATGAAATGTATTGTACTCCTCTGGTCTTTTATGTAAGACATAGTTATCTAATTTGAGTTGATTAAGGATGCTCATTAAGTTAGTTATTATGATATGTTTTTTTTAAAACACCTTAATCATCTTCTTCAATTCTCCTCTCCCTCCTCTACTTGATTATTGTTGAGGCAATATCAATATGTTAATTTGAGAAAAAAAAGTAAAATAGGGGCTTATATTTAGGACAAACATCAACTCCCTAATTAGGTCCTACATTAACAACTGGAGGGAGTACTTAAGAAATATACTTTACTCCAATTTCATAATTTCGCCTAACTAAAAAAACAAGAAGTTCAATATACATATCAGGGGATAAAAAGATAATGTAAAATGAGGAATTAAGAATTTAAGTGGTCCAGATATCTTGGATTTGGAACCAAAATAAAGAAAAGAAGCTCCCAACCCCCCCCCCCCCCAAAAAAAAAATCTGATGACCATCAGACTGTAGCTGTTCCTAACAGAAACCACTTCTCACAAGTCTCAACCATTAAATATGGCACAAATAGAATCTGCCATTAGCCATGACCGGGCAATATTTTTAAACTTCATACCATCAATTTGTTATGCTATCTTCCGTCATAGCGGACATTGATATTCTGCAAATGACATGTTTCTATAGCAGTGTGTCATAAATGAAAGCAGAAGGAAAGATACCTTCAAGCGCTCCCTTTGACCATGTATTGAGGACAGGATGGCCTCCCCAAGTGCATTAGCATTTTCCAGCTCCCTTGCAGAATTACGAACTGATTGCATTGCTTGTGCATCCTCATCGAAAATTCTCAAAATGTGGGCAGAATCCCCATTCTAGCACAATAAATGAATTTGTTATCTCGCAGACGAAAAATCAGCAAGTCATCAAACCAGAGCATGGCAGCTAATACATACAGCTCGTCTCAGCAGCTCTGCCCTCTCTCTAGCTTCCGTCATTCGTTTTTGATTTCTCAAGTTATATTTATCCAAACTTTCTCTCAATGATTCAGCCTCCTCAGCTATTTGTTCTACTTTTCTGCATTCAGAAAGCAAAATAACTTCACATCAATATCCTCAATAACTAGGATACAGCAAAAAGTCCAACGACAGAAACTGGGGATATATAATAACAAAATAGAAAATTAAAATAGGAAGAAGAAACACATTAACAAACATTTCATGGTTTGGGTATGGAAAAATATAAAGGTCAAGACTAGTTCCTTTAAGAGAAACCACCTAAACTTGCTAACATCCATTAGTATGAAGAAATAATCTGACTGGTCTCTATGCAAATGATAAAATATTTCATAAATTAGTGCACATACAATAAAGAGTATAATCATTTGGCCACTGGGTCTCATCCAAAAGAAAATCATGAATTTGGCTTGGCAAGTATTAAGTCTAAGGCGTCTAAGATAACTGAAAGCTCTAATCTAAACTCCAAAGAAAATTTTATACTGGATTATAGGTTCAACAGTATGCAAGGGTCCCAGTCCCATTGATCTAAAGAGGATATTCCCTATGAAGCTAAGCAATATTGGAAGAAATGAGAAACATCTGCCAATGAGCTAGTAGTTCACATAGTAGTGGTGGCCTTCTTCTTTAAGATCAAGATGGGATTGACGTTTTGGATTGGATTCCTTAACTAATCTTTGTCACTACACACCTCATGGGCTACATAACTACAAAAAGTTACAAATATGTTCCATAAATCTGGATTAACCGGACTCATTAACATTATCTTAGAAAGTTTGTTTAAATTGTTTACATCAGAACAAAGGCATTGGAAAATGAGGTAATTTAATTTCAAGTTCATCAGTTGCATTGCTAATAATGAAGGGGGCCAAGGGAAACTTTACAGACATCAACTGTAATTTTGCATCATTACTGCAAGTGGTGATATCCAATGAGCACTGATTTAATGTTTTATCATTTGTATAAGCTTAGATAATATGCATTTCATTGCAACACCTTGGTTTGTGGACCTCTAAAAGCAAACTATAAAAAATGAACCAACGCGTCAACATCACCACCATCGTCATCCCAAAGCAAATTTTCACGTTAGTTTGCAAAAGATCCAAGATATTACATCACACGCATGTTAATATTACAAAGAAATGTGAAATCACATCAAATATTATCACACAGAATAACTCGAGTTTTCTTTTCTCCTTAAAATAAGAGTAAACTGGGAAGGCAAATAAAGAAACACAAGAAACGTGATTTCCCTTTGAATTCACCAAGATAGTGTATCATGTCTGGATCCATTAAAATTCAAGAATTCATACACCATCTACAGAATAAACAAATTATACTTTTAACATTATTACAAATATCATGCGCCTGTGAAATAATTCGTTCATCCTAACTTGATGAATATTATATGATCTACAAAAATCAATCTTTCTCACAAGCAAAATTATCTGATGAATAAACCCTAAAAAAATTGGAAGATTGGCGAAGTACAAAGAATAAATTTCACCATAAAACAGCAAATAATCAATTAGAAGAAAAGAAGCCGACATCAGAAGCTTAAGACTAAATAAACGGCAAAAAAATTAATGCGAACGGAAAACAAGAAATGAAGATTCGTTCTCACCTCTTCCAGAGATCGCGTTGAGACTTGGCAGCGATGGATCGCCAGAGCCGGTCCAACTCAACACATAGGGATTGGATCTGAGTTATATCCTTCCTGACGGCGAAAGAGAGCTCGGTGTCCATGCCAGCCGCAGAACTGGAGTACTCGAGCCGCTCGAGGCGTTCGAGGCCATCACGGGTCCTCAGCAAGAGTTTCCTCGCGCTTTGGTAAATCTCCGATAGGGTTCCCCCGCTTCCGTCCATTACAGTGGTCCTGAAAGCTCAGAGAGAGATCGAGAGAAAAGTCACACAGGTTTCATGTGTTCGAAGAAAAAGAAGCCACACCACGGAGCAACGGTAAATATCCTTAGCGTCGAAGAAACCCGAAATGAAACGGGTCACGGGTGATAAGAGGTCAGGATAGTTTAGACCAAGGTGTTCTAAGTGTCCCGTCCCGGTTATTTGGTTTCGATCTCGGACATTTTGATCTCGAGAATTTTTGTCCCGGTCAGGACCGAGTCCGAGACCGGTCTCACAACTTATGATCTTGGTCCGATTTTTTTTTTGTTTTTTTTAATTTTTTTTCTTAAAAACTAAGTTATTATTTTATTTTTGTATTTTTTATTCCATAATTTAAGTTATCATTTGATAAAATGTGTATAGCATATTTAGTTGGAGTTAAACTGTATATATCGTGATATTAATCCTACTATATAATGTATAAAATTAATAACAAAAATGATGAAGGTGATCATAATAATAATAATAAAATGCTATTCTTCAATTCTAGATCAATTTGTGTGATTATTATGACCTTATTAGATGTTAAATAATTACTTTAAACACTAGATTATAGAAAATTTAACTAAGATAATAATATTTTTTAAATTTAATTTTTTTTAAAAAAACCTAGATTTCCCGGTTTGATCGCAATCCTACCCAGGATTATTGAGATTGGGATCGGGATACAATTTACATCCTGACTAAAAATCGGGACCGAGACCGAGAGAGTGGTGGATCCCTATCCCTTATTTGAACACCCTAGTTTAGACTTTAGAAGGAAGGATAATAATTTAGGAAGAAATAGCATAACTGGTTGTTTTTTTTACCTGTAAGGTAGCAATAGCATGGTTGGATAACTTGTTTATTGGGCCTTAAGCCCAATGACCAAATCCAGCTACTGAAGCTTAAACTCTCTTTCGGGCGTTCTAAAAAAAGAACCTCTTTCTTTTGGGCCAGATATATTTTTTGCCAACTTTTGGGGCAGATAAATAAGAATAGAAAAAGCAAGAGACTCACTTTTGCGGAATTCATAGAACCAAAAAAAAGTGTTATATTCCCTTGTGTTCCTTTTTCTCATTTTAGGATATCCAATTTATACATCTAAAATAATGCTCCATCCTCCATCTGGTGCTGTTTAAAGGCTCCAATCAATTAGTCTATAATTCAGGTCATAAAAAATGAATTAGACTATGTAAGGTAAAAAAAGTTAAGTTAAAATTAGTTATTTTTTTATGAAACATCAAAATCACCCTTAATAAAAGTTATTAGTTAAAAATATTAAATTATTGATTGATATGGTAAGGAGCCTCATCTCGTAGAGAGAAAAACACAAGTTTGAATCTCATGAAATACATTTATTAATAGAGACAAAAAGATTTTACATTATGAGCCTTGAAAAGAGAAACCTTTGATTAATAAAAAAAAAGTTATTAGTTAAAGAGTTAGGTTAATTAGTTAAAAAAAATTTATTGTTAGTTATGGATACTATATGAATAAAAATTAATTTTTCAACCAGACCTCTCATATTATGAAACATGCATGAGGTCATTATAACAAGGACAGGAGAAAGTCATACTTTTCTTTAGAAGCAAAATTAGAATCATAGACTAAAGATTTGTAGAAAAATGTTCTCAACCTAAGTTAATAATCTTATTCAGCCTCAATACTGTTCTTCTAATCACAATTAAAAATATTTTCAGTATTATAACATTACACCTATCGTTCTTTTAGATTCAACCTTATCGTTGTGGGCAGTAAAGGGATAACTGTGATGTAGTTTTTTTTTTTAAAAAAAAAGTATTCGGCGATAAAATTTTGCATTATTTTACTAAAAATTATTGGATTGGTTATTTACTTTGTTAAGTGGTTGAGGTCAAGAAATTTTGATTAAGTCAACTAACTAGCTACCACTTGCTAATTAAGTATAACACGCATTAACCTAATCTTTTTTCTATGTTTTTTCCTTCGTCTCGTACGTGTGTGTATTGATTTTTATTAAAAAATAATAAGGCAAGGCCATATAGATTGATTAACTTTAATGTTATTTTTGTACCCAAAAAAATGTAGTTCAATTGAGCTACTACTACTAGACCAAACATGGAAGTATTTAATATTTTGAACAAAAAAAAAGTATTTACTATTTAGATTCATCAGCTCAACTATATATATATACAGTATACACACATAGCAGAACTTTAAAGAACATCAAATATAAACTCCATCTAACATCAATTACAATTAATCAGTTTCAAATATAATTTAGTTTAATCGAGCCATTATTTGGTAAACAACTTGATTCTAACGACAACCCTAGATTTTGTGGTGGATATACTTTTGGTGGGTGGCCCTTCTCTTTTACGTGTAAGGATTTTTTGAAAATTTTTATTATATATATATAATTTTTATTCTTTTAGAAT
Organism: Inga oerstediana; assembly: GCA_963210345.1. Lineage (NCBI taxonomy): Eukaryota > Viridiplantae > Streptophyta > Magnoliopsida > Fabales > Fabaceae > Inga > Inga oerstediana. Next base: position 27,507,131 of record OY723405.1, on the reverse strand, counting down.
TCATCAAAGAGTTTAATTCAACGATTCTTTCTTGTACAATTAAACCAAGCCATTTTGTGCAGTGTTAATGACTTTTTTTTTTAAAAAAAAATCCAAACTCCGTTGTATTACTAGCTAGTGGACAGAATTATTTATTGTTTTCTTCACTTATTTCTACACATAACTTAAGGAAATGAAGCCAAGATATATTATGGCTTATGAGAGAGTGAGAGACAACTGAAATGATATTTTGGGTGGAAAATTGGTATGTATTTTAATTAAATAATTAATTATAACAAAGATATATAGAAATTACGTATTGATTTGTGCAACTTAATTGATCTGAATGCCTGAAAATGCCACTTTGATTTCTTTTTTTAATTAGGTTCTTTAAAGGCCACTAGAAAAATTGATTACTCATGATTGTACTTGTTGAAAATTTTTTGCTTTTAAAACTTCCTCAAAAAAATGATCATGAGATTAAGCAATTAGTCTGAAATAGTATTGAAATTGAAGTTGAGTTTATGTACGACTCAAAGGGAAAGACAACCGAAATAGCGTAATTTTGTCGAATTACCCAAAAAAACAAGCATGCATGTGGCTCTTGTGCGTTTGGTTATATTAGCACTAAATTTTTTTCAAGGGTTAAGTTTAATTTTGCCCTCTAAAAGCTTTTTGAGTAGAAGCTGCACATATCTAGAAATTTTTTTGGACTAATATTAACAGTTAAATAATTAATGTTAATTAATATTTTTAACACTTCCAAGATAATATTGATCTAAGAAACTTCTACATACTCACAACTCTTACGCAAAAACTTTCGGGACAAAATTAGTCTTTAAAACTTTTTTGTTAATAGAAGATTTAATATTATTAGATCATATTTAGCATCAACAAAACAAACTTAATTAGATTGGTCACCTCAAAAATATTTTCTACATTCACTTGAGCTTAAACTCGAGATGTCATAAGTAAAAAGTCACGACTCATTTGGGCAAAATCAATACATAATTCAAATGGCATCAATTATACGTTACTATCTACAGTATAATCTACTCCCTCCGGTCCTAACTATGTCCTATATTTAGGATCGGAGGTAGTACATCAGCAACAAAATATACAGTATAATCTCCAATAAGAAGTATAGGTATACATATCAAATACGGGATATGATATGAATGATACATGTGCATTGAATTTGTATATAGGCATCTGTCTATATTGCTTTAAAGAGAATATAGCTAGTCATATTTGTGCAGCTTCAAAATTTTGACAGGCCAAAAGATGATTGCACAAAAATGGTCTTATGCGTGGTTTTTCAGTAACATGATATGATGCTTTTACATGTGCTTTTGGTCCAATGTATTTTCTCTTTTTGTTTTTTTCCCTTTTATAAGACAACAAAAATTTGATTGCAAGTTGTTGTGGGCATATTTTTCACGGATGTGATTTGTTTTAGTACTAAAGCAATCATTTTTAGAGTATTTATTCATACGTTTTTTTATAAGTTGGACACTCATTATTTGTGCATATAAATAAGGCATAATTTGCAAATCTATCTATAAAAGTGTTCTCACATGTGCATCTTACACTATATAGTCTTCCTTAGTGCAAAAATGCTGTGATTGTTAAGTCATTTATTGTTAATCGTTTATCATATATATATATCAGTCAAAAAAATTGTACAAAAATATACATGAAGGTTCCAAAATAAGAGTATTACCGTCGTTAAGTCAATCAACACTAATCGTTTAACAAAAATAGTTCTCACATAATGTTTTCGCTCATAGTGCATGGATTTTTTCTTATAACAAAATAAAGTGTATACTTTTAAATTATGTTAAAATATCATTAATAACAAAGATATATTAAAGTAAAAATAATTGAACAACTAAAGTTGGTATTATAGGGTTTAGGGAAGGAAAAATTAGTAGCACATCAGTTTTTTTTTTAAAAAAGAGTAACTAGAAAAAGATTGAAGCGGTAAGGTCGCATCTTTTCTTGTGATGTTCATGAAATTAGAATGGATAAAGAGATCATTGAGCTAATTCTTTTTATATGTGATGATAGAGATGTGGTTTAAGTATATGCACGAGTGATGAGATAAAATGGTCCACCCAATATAGCAATAGTCTCAGACTGGATATAAAATCAAAAATAAATATGGGGGCGAGCGGATTGTAGCTTTGCCCAATTAAATTGCATCATTATTTGCCTTGAATATGTACTTTTGACTTTTTGTGATCACATTTCTTGTTCACACTCATAATTGCAAACGCTCCAGATTGGAATTTTATGACCAAAAGGCTTGGAATTTAGCATGAAAAGAAGTCCCAGCTGGTGTGAAAACGATGGTAAATAATAAATAATGGTAGAAGACTACAATATATATATATATATATATAATTATAATAATTACAAACTAACACGTGGGTATGAAGCAATATTGTCAAAAATATTAATGGAAGATAGACGCAATTGTCTCATATCTTAAACCACACCCTACCTACTGCTACTGCTGGCTATATCGGCTTTATTGCGTGCAGTGCCCTAACTACGGGCCTTTTCAAGTATTGTGGCTAGTAGATAACATTCTTTATGGCGTATAATTAGCAGATAATTTTTAGTAACATCAAAATAGTTCTTATAATTTGAAGAATGTTTATAGCAAGAGATATTTATCTGCATCAATCACTAATGATTCTGATCCTTACATCTTTGGTTTTCTTTAACATGATGTTTTTTCCAGAGAAATTTTATCAAAAATCATATGAGAGGAATTCTCTCTGCTTTTGGCATTTTAAAGAAAATTTCTTGAGAAAATATTTGCTTTTTTATTTGATCATCCCGAGCCGCTTTGAACTTGACTAGATCTCTTCAAAACTTAGAATACAAATAATTTTTATCTTTTCCAATAAGTATGCTTTTTAATATTTGAATTTGTGTCCTTCTCGGGACCAGGCCGCTTATTATGTTAACGAACAACTTGTTGGTGAAAATATTTGTTTTCTTATGTGAGATATATAAGTCATATTTTTATTAATTGAGCTAATTTTTGTTGACAGATTATTTTATATTTCTAAGTTTGTAGAATAAGCGAAAATGTAAGTTATTATTTTGATAATAATAATAATAATATTTTTAGTCAAATCCTCATATTAAAATATGCATAACATCAGAAGTGTGTGCTGTGAGAGAGATATAGTGTGCAGTTTGGCAAGAAAAACATACTTTCCAGGAAAATCATGAGGGAATCTTTTCAAGAAATGAGGCTGAGGCATATATTCTTAACTCGCAATTATAAAAATAGAAAAATTCCCGCTGACACACAGGGTCTGTTTGGTATAAGGGATTTGGAGGGGAAGGGAGGGTAGGAAAAATTTTTATGAATTGAATTTTAAAAAATTGAAGAAGTGTGGTAATAAAATTTTAATAAATAGAGTATATAAGATAAAAGAGTAAGAAAAATTAATTAAAAATTTTTAACCCCATTTCTCTAATTTTTTTAAATTCAACTCAAAAATTTTTTTCCTCCTCCCACTTTTCCTCCCCTCCCCTCAGACCAAACAAACCCATAATCTGCTGCGGATAATTCGTCGGTAAAAACAAAACAAACTTCATATATATATATATATATATATAGATATATATCTCTCTCTTCGGCTATTGCTGTTCTTAAAGCAAATGTTAGGCACTTCAATTATATTCTGCACTTAACCGCCACTTTCTGTCATATTTCCACATTGCATATATAAAAATATAGTATCGTCATCCAAAAGTTATTTCTAATCAATTATTGACCAAAAAAAAAAAGTTATTTCTAATCAATTGAACATTGCGGCTCTGCCTTTCATCTATTTAAATATATTTACTATAAAAATTACTTTAACAAATTCTATTCATCATGAATCATATGACTATGTAATGTTTCCTTAATTTTGTTCAAATGTGTGAGATTCACATATACTAATTAGTCAAAGTGCTTGCTAGACACGTTTTAGTGAGAAAGACGGATCAATGAATTTTAAGGGAAAAGAAAAGAAAGAAAAAGAACCACTATAAAAAGTGATTTTTTTTTTTTTTTTAGAATTTTCTCACGGAAAATAAAATGTGAGAAGTTCTTCAGGAATTTCTCTAAAAAAATTTGTAAGGAAAAAACTTTTCCCTACCATATTTATCTCTCTTATTAAATTCGAGAGAAAATTTTGAGAACTTGTTCGTTTTCTTTGATTTCTTAGACTTTCTGTTGGATCGATATTATTTTTTTAAGAGAATGTACTAATATTTTCTTAAAAATGCGCAAAAATAGATGGATTATTTTTTTTCTAAGCACATCTCATATTGAAAATTCTGTTTAAGGCATTATCGGATATTAAACGTAGACATCTCACCTGAACCAATCCATTCAATTAAATCAAACTCCAGTGGTGGATGGAATATCAAATAACAGCAAGAGAGTAATCACATTTAAAAATATTTTGTGGACCTAAATATAACTGGCTTTATAATGATAAAACTAATTTTTCTTGATTTTAGTGAATATAAAAGAATCGACGCGTGCGTTGCAACATGCCAATATTAAAGTCAAATAGAAGATAATATAAAAGAATTTTATATCATTACGTGTTATACTATAACTATAGGTAAATTGGACTCTCAATACCTTGAGAGAAGGAATAAAATTAGATTATTTTTTTTATAAGCTATTATAAAAATGCTTTCAGTACTTCTACAGATTCAAATTTAAGATCACGTGGTTAAATGGTACGGTCAATACCCATTTCCACTACAAGCATCTGCTTTTGATAAAGTTGGATTATTTATAAACATATATTAAATGAGTCTACCTAAAATGTCATGCATGCAAGAGTTTTCAACTTTTGACGCAAAATTAGGAGACGAAATTGGGAAAGGAGCCAATCAGGTCACAGAGGAAACAGCAGAGAAGCTTACCAAATTGACAGCTAAAATTAATACACACTGCCTCTTACGGATTTTTTTTTCTTTTTGGTTTATGACCGTCACTCACAGACGAATCTTATTGATTAGAAACATTTATATATTCTACGAGCGCCACCTTATTTATATTTTGATTAATTAAAATATAATAATTCATCTTATTTTAATCTTATATAATAGATGAGTCATTAGAGAAATTCAAATTCATAATTTTAAAAAACATAAACTTTTTAATTTAAAAAAACAAAAAACACAATTCCCTCACATCATCCCTAAAATCATAAAATTTGAACTTATCTGCCATATATAATTAAAATAATATGAGTTATTATATTTTAATAAATCAGAATATAAATGAGATGGCACTCATATAATATATAAGTATTTCTCCTTAAAGAACGAATATAGAATATAGCTAAAGATTATAATTATTTCCCTTGTTTTCGTGGGATTTGAACGTTTAACTTTTTCAGTATTCTTTACTTCTTCTCCACTACTTTATCTCTCTTTCTTTTTTTTTTATTTGTTATCTCTCTTACTTATTTCCTTAATAAACAAGGGTATATGTAAAAAGAAAAAATAGATATTTTATATATTTATTGTGTTTAATTACTTTTAACTAATTTCTTGATAACTATAAAATAGGTATTTGACTCTTACATTTTAAATGAGAGGGAGTATGATACAACAAAAAAAGTACAATATATGATCAAACATGTCATTCACATACTAGAGGAAGAAGCTTTAATCTAGCCGGTTAAGCACAAGATCTCAAATTTAAATTCATGTGAATATCAAAAATACTTTTGAAAAAGCTACGCTCAATTGATTATAGCAATATTCAAATATAACTCAGGGAGATAGTGTGTTTTTTTTTTTTTCAAAAAAAAGAAGTCTCATTCATGTTTATCCCTGAAATTTATGTTTGATCGAGTAAACTTGGAATAATATGGCTTTGTTTCATCATTATCTTCATATCTTTCAATTTGTACAAAACGAGAAAAATCAGATTAGAAAACTATTACCAATAATATCATCATCATTATAAAATATTAAAAATATACAGGAGGTTCAATATTGTTTGTAAGTCATAAATAATAAAGTTTCTCCTAAACATGTCACAATATTATATATATACTCAATATTTTTCCATGCATTTTTATTATTCAAGTAGGTTTAAATATTAAAATATTAATATGTTGGCAAAAAAATTAAAATATTAATACAATTTTTTTATAAAATTTTAAATTATTACTTTTATTTTTCCACATATGCACAGAAATTAAAAAAAGTATCTGGTTTAGTTGTGATAAATGAAGAAAGCTATAGATCGACGTATACCCAGTGGTACTGTGACAAATGCGGCCATGACTATTAACAATTCAGAAGCAAATCGCTTTTTTTTTTCTCTCCCAAATTTTGTTTTGATCACATCAATTTCATTAATCTAATATGCCTGCGATCTAATAATTTGTAGTGTTCTGCCAAGAAATTTTGAATTGACTTTATTTTCTTTGTCTTTTTCTTGACCATTTTCAATTTCATTGTATATCTTCAAATATATATCTTACAGGCCAAAATGTATTCATATTCTCCTTTAATTTTATTTTTCAATTTTAATATTACAGGATTTGATTTTGTCCATCAATTTTATTTTATTTTATATAAGGTCTTTTACCTTAGTTTTACGGCTCTTCTTATATTTTATCTTCTATTAATCATTAGACTTTATTTAATTAAATTTTAATCTTTAATTATTTTTAAAACTATTTGACCAAACTAATTATAAATTTATTTTTTTTCATTTGTCATATACATACACATAGATATATATAAATTTTTTGTGCATTTAATTTAGTACACAAAGGAATTAAATTTTGAAAACTAACGATGAAATTATAAGAAAATAATATTAATTGTTGAAAATGGATCATAAGATAAAGTTGAGAGATTAAATTGAAACAAAATAAAGTTAAGAGATGAAAATAAAATAAAAAAGTCAAAGGATTATTAAACATAAATTTAAGGGAGGAAGTGAGGATCAAATATCAAATTAACTAGATAAATTTCTTATTAAATACCTTCAAAATTTAAAAATATCAAATCAGTTATTCCTATTAAAACGTGTTGTTATTTTTTCATTAAGTGTAGTAAAGAGTTAATAAATTACAGTAAATAAAACTGATTTGAGACTTTAATATTTCCAGAGTATTTTTGTGAAATTTTCGCAATTAATTATAACAAAAAAGATCAATAGAATTGAAGAACAGAAATACTTTTTTTTACCGTTTTTGCATGCCTTTTTTATGGAACAAATAAATTCTTTCCTAAACGAAAGGAGATATCCTTAATTATCTAAAATTAACAAGCACTTACGAAAAGAAATTAATATGTATGCAGTGACTTGAGTATAAGCTTTTACTAATTTTTTTTCCAATAATTGATCAGTCACTACAAGGTTGTCAAACTCGCGAGTTTAGACAAACTCATGACGGTGACGTAAACTCATATCGTGAACTCAAATTTAAAACTCATAAGAGTTTATTTTTATTATTAAATAGGTATTAATAGTGTATAGTTAATTAATTAGAATATAAAAATGACAAAAATTTGATTTAAATATATTTTAAACCCAAATAATTGAAATTAAATCCATCAATATTTATAATTATATCATACTTAATAAAGAAGTTTCTATGAAAATCATATATAAAGCTACTGAGTAAGATCAAATGAAAAAGTTAACAGAAGTTTAAAAATAAGTTAACACAATTTTACAAGTTAGAAATGTAAAAAAGGTAAACTTAGTGTATAAATTCATAAATTTAACCGAGTTTACGATTAACACTAATTTATCTACTACTCGGCTCAATTTTATAAGTTAGAAATATAAAAATGATAAGCTCGTATCCTCAAGCCAACCATGAGTCACTGTAACCTGTTTGATGAGGGAAGTTGAAAAGTGATTACTTTACTAAGTCATAGTGGGACCCAGAAGCCAATAATACGGATATATGTGGATTTATGTGTGTGTATATGTATGGAATTTTTGGACACAGATAGAATAATATACTTTATAATTTAAGAATACAAAGTTCCATATTTGACTGACACAATTATGAGGAAGGTGAGTGGAAGAATATAGAGCCCACAACAGGGTCTTTAAAATTATCGGCATTTGTCATTTAGGGCTTGTTTGGTCTGAGAGAAGGAGAGGAAAACTAGGTGGAGTGAAAATTTTTTTGAGTTGAATTTTAAAAAATTAGAGAAGTGGGGTTAAAAATTTTTATTAAATTTTTCTTACTCTTTTATTTTATATATTCTCTTTATTAAAATTTTATTACCCCACTTCTTCAATTTTTTAAAATTCAACTCACAAAAATTTTCTCTCCCCTCCCTTCCCCTTCAAATCCCTCACACCAAACAGACCCTTAGCGAAAATATTAATACAATAGATTATCTCTTAATTAATTTGTCGCTTTCACGAAGCAAAGAAGCATAATTTATAACCACACACACATACAACCATTGATAGATTCTATTGGCTCATCCGTGTTTGTTTTTGCTTGGAAAACGAAATTAAACCTAAACATTCCTAACCCTAAAAGAAAAGTTGTGTTAAAGTGGTGTGAAAACAAGAAACAACAAACATTATCGATCATTTAGTTTCTCGCGTGCTTTTATTAATTTAGGCTTAGGCTTAGGGTTTACGTGCATGGAAGTGGGACCTCTGTGTTTTGAAATTCCTTTTTTATTTGATTATAGGTAAGGAAGGAGTCGGCAATGAATTTCTGGGGGGCAAATGCTCGTTTATTTTTTTAAATTTTAAATGTTTGATATTGCTTATATATATAACTTTATGTAAATAGTCTTCTAATTAAAGAGTTTGAGCAATATTAAATAATTTAAATAGTAGAATAATCAATAAACTAATACTCCCTCCATTCCTTACTATAAGGAACAACTATCAAAATCACACCATTCAAAATGTTATTTAAAAGAAATAAATGTGTAACTTTTGTATATTTTTTTTCCAATTATGCCCTTATTTAAAAAGAGTGTATATAAGAGATAATAAGTAAAGATTTATTGCAGAGAAATAATGAATGACATATATTTAATAAAGGTAAAAATGAAAAAATCAATTTAAAATTTCAGACAAAATATATTTATTCCTTATATTAAGGATTACCCTATAAAAGATATTGTTCTTTATAAAAAGATATATATATATTTTTGTATATAAGATATGGTGTTTTTTATAAGAGGATCATATCTAATTACAACTAAATTATATAAGCCACTGAGTTATAAGAATAACAGGGGAAAATATGCTAACCTCATACATATAAACATACATATTTTTATTTACTCCTTTAGTCCTATTTATGAAATGTTTCTAGCTTTTCACTTAAATCAAGAAAAATTATCTTAAACCTCATTAATTCTCTCTTGAAATTTCATCATTTTCTAACTTTAATTTACTCCTATTTAATATGAAGGAATTAGTAAAAAAACGAGAAGTCAGAGAGAGAGAGAGAGAGAGAGAGAGAGAGAGAGAGAGAGAGAGAGAGAGAGAGAGAGAGAGAGAGAGAGAGAGAGAGAGAGAGAGAGAGAGAGAGAGAGAGAGAGAGAGAGAGAGAGAGAGAGAGAGAGTAAAAAACAATACTCCCTTCGATCTTTTTTATAAGAACTCAAAATTTGAATTGTCATAACCCTTTTATAGGAGTTCGACAAGAGTTATCTGAATATTTAATGAGTTTTTTTTTTTCATTTTTACCTCTCATTAATTATGTATATTGCATTAATTAAAATGTTTGTGATATTTATATTTATTTTCTCTCTCTCTCTCTCATTTGCCCCTCATAAATAAGGGTATATTAAAGTTTATTTTAGACATACTTATTATTTTTAACTAACTTTAACCACTTCCTTAAACCACGTAATTCGGTTATTAAATTCTTATAAATAGGATTAGAGTAGTATATATGATGTTGGAGTTTAGTGTGAATGATTAGGGTAATATTGGAAACCGGCCCCATGAATTTTATAACCAAGTGAAGGCTTTTTAACTATTTTTATTAGTATACGTGAATTAGTTAAAAACTTCTTATAATTTCGACATGAGGGAGTATATTATACGGATAAGAACGGAATGAAGGGATCAGGCCAAGTCAAAGTATGTGGTCAACATCAAAAAAATCTACGCGTGGATGGTGACGATTAGGGTTCCGACATTTGCCCTAGAATTATCGCCATGGAATTTAATTATTTTTTTCTCTTTGGTTACAAAAAGAATGATAGGTTACTACGTTAATTACTCTAATTTGCAATCATTTAATTAATTCAAAGTGGATGTCACATCTCTTAATTACATATATCTGTATTTGCCAAATCCATATCATTGATCATCAACAACACTTTGATGTTGATATCGCTATTAGAAAAAGTTGACAAAAGAGTGAACAGGATAAGAAGACGAGGCCATTAATCATTTGATATGTAATTTTCCCCATATCCCTTAACAATTATAGCATAATCCACATGAGTAATAAATCTATATAAGGTTATTCTCACCTTTGATTATACCATAAAAATGAAAACCCATGAGCTTGTTCTATTTTCCTCTCCTCAAAAAGAGGGAAATACACATGCACATGTGCTTTTTGTATCAATATATAACCGGTGTAGAGAAGTGAAAAAATTTTCTTAAAAAATTAACTACTTTCTACATACTGGCTAATTAATTACGAAAAAAGCCACTGATCGCACCTTTTTACACCATATTGGTGTAGTACTTCGTTAGCGGTCAATTCTATAATTGGCAATAAGGACTCAGGTTACTTGTAAGGTTTTTGCACATTTGGAGAAAAGTAACTATAATGTTTCTTTAGGTTTTTTTATCTTTTAGGGTTGAGTTAATGTACATGTTGTGGCCTTGTGGGGAGTGGAATAGTGGGCCCTCACAACTCTCCTATGTTTGTAGGGGCTGTAAATATAGATTCCTTTTTCTTTGGCGCTTGGAAAAATTTGAGAGGGCAAGTGTAGTAAGGAACACGGCAGCACAAATACAGATGCATGGGTCCAAAAGTAGGCACCGTCTTTTATTGACGCTACTCTCTCTGTCTCTCTCTCTCCCTCTCTCGGAATTATTCAAGAAAGCCAAATTAAACTCACCCATACTCTTTTGTTTTCTTCTATATTCACAATCTTTGACCATGTTATATACAAACATACATACGAAACTTCCATTTAAAGATTAAAAGAGTTTATGAGAGTTTTGTGTGATTTAGCCTTTTTATATTATATATACTATCTTCGATTTTTAGTATAAGAGCTAGTTGAGGGTTGGATTTAGTCCTAAATTTAAAATATCAATCTACTTTGTCCCCCATATTTATTATTTCCCCCCCTAAACCATCCTTATTGAATGCATATATATGTTAAGAAAATTTGCATCAGGGACAGTTTTAATACAAATGATTTAATAGGGAATTTTAGGAAAATTAATACACATTTTTTTACAAGTAACTAATTCCACTAATTTTCTTAATATACCCATATTAGTTAAGAAAATTTTATATTAAAGACATGCGGTATTAATATATAATAAATAAAAAAATTATTTGTGATGTGTCTATCACTATACAACTACTATACAAACATCAAATTAAAAGTTGCATGTGATGTGTCTTCAAGACTTTTCTCACATGGATTTTTAATTAAAACGTGTTGTATGCATTTAAAAAAATGCCAATTAATGGAAATATTGTGTTACTGTTTGCCAGACATATAGTACGATAAGGTTGTTTAAATTCAATTCAACTTGAATCATTATATGCTTGACAAAAATTGTAGAATTTACACATTTCAATTAATTAAACATATAATTAACTAAAGATAACCCATGATTATTGATATTAGTTAATTTCTTAATTATATTAACACGTACAAAAGACATCTCAATTATTGATGTGAAGAATCTTTCATATATACATATTTATCTCGCTTTTCTTTTTTTTCAACGCCCTCTTTTCGTCTCGCTTTCTTTTTTATTATTTTTCAGTTACGTGTGAAGAATATAGAACCGCAAGTCATTATTAAGACAATTTCTGAAATTATGAATCATAATTAGTAAATATAATTTTTAACTAGGTAATCAATATAAAATGTTGTTGTTTTGAGTAAAATATCTACTTTATATACTTTTCTTAGCTTCTTTCAAAGGGAAAAAAATATTTTCGTTCTCTTGACAAGACTATTATTATTAGTTTAGATGTTTGAATGCATTTATTTTCAAAGAGCAATGAATGAATATGATTCCTTAATATGGAATGATTTCAATTCATTCTTTTTCTTTTTTTTTTTTTGCTACTATCAACATTTTCTGGATCCTATCATCAGGTATCCGAATAACCGACTACTTCATTTTCAAGTTCATAGCTGTCCCTTCCAGTAGGGGTGTCTCTACTGATACTCAAACTCAAGCCCTAAAAAGATTTAATGAGGTTTTATACCAACTCTGTATTGTGTTGGCTCCTTCAATTCAATCTCTTTGTACATAGTTTTATTATTCGGAGCTTCAATAATTGGAATGTTTTAAGATGAGAACCGACTAAAAAGACAAAGAAAAAGAAAACAGATAAAAAAATAAAAAGACAAAAAGTTTGAGAATATATGAAAAGTTTTTGTCTTAACAATCTCTCTCTCTCTCTCTCTCCCCTAAAATTCTCAAAAGTCTGAGGCCTTAGACTTTTTGAAAACATTCTGTGGTTGCTAGTTGCTGGCCAGCATTCACATTGAACCAAGACACAACAAGGCTATTTATATAACATATATATATATATGTATATCTGTATATATCTGTGGGTTTCAGAGTTTTCTCAGGCTGTTGCTCTTGCACCAAGTGATCAAGAAGGCTGTGAAGAAATGAAGAACAATTGTCAGCAGAGAAACGGCGTCCGGCAGTACCACAAATCCGAGCTTCCCCGGCTCCGGTGGACGCCGGAACTCCACCGCCACTTTATTGAAGTTGTTGAAACCATCGGTGGTCAAGATAGTAAGTTCATCAATTTCCTTTCATATATAATCAAAACTAGGTTTTTCAAATCAATAACTATATATATATATACAGCACTGTTCATATCAGTGGATATATATATTGCAGTCTCTAGCCTCAAGAATAGACTAAGAACTAAGAATTTTTATGGTATAATTCTTTCAGTTTTTGGATTTTCCTTAAGGGAAATGGTAATTGTTCATAGTTTTAGAACTGCAGTATTTGGTGCTGATTAAATAACTAGATTCTAGTCAAATTAATTAAAATCCTGTTATCATTAATAAGTTTTTTGACTTGTTTCTCCCCTTGTCCTTCTAGCTAGCTATTAGCTAGTTCCCTCTCTTGCATCTTCGTCCCACCTAATTAATTAAATATTAAAACGAAATTCAGAATTAATGCCAGAGCCATTATATCAACTTGCAAATCATAATAATATTAATTATGTATAATCGCATAATTAAGGCCACATCACTTATATATGTAGTTGACAGAAGTCGATCGCTCTGATCTCTATCTCTTTCCTCACTGAAGCGGCAGAAGAAAATGTTATTAGCAACAAATTAAAGATGCGTTATATCATCATCGATCAGTTAATTAATTATTAATATTTCTAACAATTTTGATAATTACAACTAATAATCTTCTTTTTGTCATTTGCAGAGGCAACACCGAAGCGAATTTTGCAGATGATGTGTGTGAAAGGATTGAGGATTTCTCACGTTAAGAGCCATCTTCAGGTATGTAATAATGATTGATTATTAATCATCAGATTCTTTAATTTTCTTGGTCGTTTCTTTTTTCTTTTTTTGTTTTGACCTGGCCTCGTTTCTTTTCTTGAAAAAGTAAAATATGCAACTTGTGATTTAAAGGACAAAGAGATCTTAAGATTTTATTGTATCATATGCTTTTCCCATTATGAGATTGTACACTTATCACAGAGTACTGGTTTCTAGATATCTTACAAATTTCTCCCTTTTAAGGAATACCATTGAGGGGAAAAGGTCTTTTATCCTCACATGCCTACTTCCTTTAGGGCATTAAAAGCCACAAGATAGTACATATATCCTATATCCTATATCCTATATCCTAGCTTATTTGGATTTTTAATGTCGGTTGTAAGGTTTATTAGGATTAATTAAGGAAATTAAATCAACATTTCAAGTTTCAATTTATGATTAATATGGAAAAAAATTTTGTCAATAGAGTTTTTTCCTGATTGACACTTAACCCTTCTTGAATCCAGATTAGTCTCAATATTAAATCTATATACCAAATGGTTTGCGACAAAAAAGGAGAATTGAGATGTAATTTTGGTGGTATACTTCATGAAAAGATACACAAGTTATTTGCATAAATAATCATCACTATTAATTCAAAATTTTGTGAAAGAAAAACGGAAAAAAAAAAATCCTTCCTTTAATTTAGAAGATTAAGCTCTAAACCATTAACTTACTACTTTCTTAGAATAGATTCCTTAAATAATGAAACTTGAATCACCAAAACTTGTCTTATATATACACCTTAGGGCATAAAAAAAACCATTAGGTAGCAAACAGACAAACGACATATATATAATAAAAACTTTCTCATTTCGTACTTTACAATAAGGAAATACTACATACATGTGCCCCTTTTTATAGATCTACACTGAATTATGAGCTCCATATATATATATATATATATATATATATAAATAAAGTGTATCTCCCTCATGAAAAGCATCAAATTAAAGAGTAGTTTATTTTTAATTAATATTCATTATGTAAATGTGTGTCTTGTGCATGCTTGCGCATAATAATAATGCAACATGTATATAATTAATGCTAATCATATTATGATACTCTTTGAGTTAGGTATAATCACTTTAGGAAAAAGGAAAAGCTTTGAGGATAACTTTTTTCCTTTTCTTTTTTCCTCTCTCTCTCTGCAAGAGAATGTTATCATTCTTCCTACTACTACTACTTATACTACTATATATATATATTTATATAATATCTTCTAAAACAATCACTAAAGACAAATAGGTATATGTGTGTGCACAAAGAATTATTTGTATGTAGTGTATATAATATATACTATGTATATCTAGCATGGTTGTTTCAACCAGAAAAGAATATTTGATACGATTGGATGCATGCACGCCTGCAAATGACACTTTTCCACTTCATATTTAAAAAAACCTGCCATGACAGAGCTTTTATAGGGTCTCTATATATATATATATATATATATCCACACTATAATGTTGAAGAGATACCCAAAATACTCTACAGATATTTAGTAGGATCACACTATTCACAAGTTATGAATAGTGAAATTCATTTTTTTATGGTAAAATGATATTAAGGTTTTAATTAAGAAAAATAATATGAGAAAAGTCTCAAAACTTATTAACAGTAGCTCATCCATTTGTTAATGATTGTTTTTTTACTTGTTATTGGCAAACTATGAGACTTTTATTATATTATTTCCCTTAATTAGGATCATGGTGTCATTTTCCCCTTTTTTTATTAAATTTCATACAATATCATAGGTATACACCGTACGTGTTCATTTTTATTTCCTGACGCAACTAAAGTTCTTCAAGTGTGAGTTAATAATGAGAGGAAATCCTATATCAGACAAAGATCTCAATTGAAAAAGATGTATGTATGTGGAAAAGACTCACAAAAAGTGTTGTAAGTGAGATTAAACTTACGACCTCCTAATTATAAGAGTTTTCATGCCATTGTACATGTCATCAGGTATAGAGTGATGTCAAAACTATTAGTATTCTTCCTCCCAAAATCCCCTATATTTAGAACCATATTCACTGATTTTCAATAGATGATTTTTAAATAAAAAAATTATTTTTTTAAAAAAATGATAGTGAAAATATTATCTTTATTTTATTTTTTTTCCTTCTATTATCTTTATTTTAGATTCCATATCTATTAAAATATTTTTTTTAAAAAAATAAAGATAATAAATTAAATTTGAACAATCCAGATCTGATGAGTTTGGTGATGAGTGCCTAAACCAGTTCCCTAGATTTTCCAGCTATAGTTTAATGTTGGCCTAAGTACCAATAGATCTCATTGTAGTGATCCATGAGAACCATAGTGCTCATCACTATGATAAGAATGGAGACTAGTTTCCTCCCATTAGATTTCCTTAGCAATTGTTTAAAGTTGTCCCAAATATCAATAGATATACACAAAATTCTATAAAATGTTGAGGCATTATAATCATCATTTACATGCATGCATGCTATATAATTCTCTTCAATTCCTTTTAATTATTTCATCTTCTTCACTGGAAACTGCAGTTATTTTAATCGTCATGAGCATGACTATAATATGAAATATTAACTAGCAAGCAAGATCTTGAGCTTGATTAATTATATATAGTATTTTTTTTATTGTGATTAGATGTACAGAAACATGAAGGGGCATTCCATTATGTCACAAGTTCATCATCATCATAATCATCAATCACATAAAGAAAAAGCTCATCAGGCTCGTGCTAATAATGATCTTCATATCTGCCCCATTTGCTTACCCCAAAGGTATATAATCATGATTAATTTGTTCTCTTCTTTCATAAACTATTTAATAATAATCATTTCAATGTAAACCTGCCTCAAACTTCGCATCTATCTGAACTAATTACTGCTGAAGATATATATCATGATGACACATATAAAAGCATATCAAATGTGCACAAGTCTCATTCATTCAAGATTTCTCGTTTCTTGAATCATTTTTGTCTGTTTGTCTCTTTCCATCGAATTATATTTAACTATATGTGCTTGTTCATGCATATACCATAGTAGCAATACACTTCCTCCAATTCTTAATATAAGATGTCATTCGTAGTGTAATTTTCACTATGAATGAGATCTTATATTAATGACCAGAGGTTAGTCAGAGAGTCATGAATAGCGTGGCTTTTAACTTCGAACTTCATTAAACTGTTATAAAAACCCACTCCTGCTGCACTAAAAGTCAAGTTATATATTTACACAGTCATGAGCAATAATATGACAGTTATATTTATAATTTTTGCCCATATATATATGTATGTTCAGATCGCCGGGTGCAAAAGTTTTAACGTCAAAATATAACAACAGTGTGAAGACGGAACTGCATCCGTTGGGTATCAAAGGGCTTTCACAAAGCAGTGAAGAATTTTATTATGATCTCAATCAGGTATTACTCTCTCTCACTCTCTCTATATATGTATATGCATTCGCAGGCATTACTCTTTTTCTCCGTTTAAAAAAGGTTTGGATGAGTTAGCTAGGTCCGGTTTAAAAAGACTCACTAGATATGAATCTATATTTTTGTAGGGTATAGGCCAATTCCTTATCATTGGGTCAAAAAATTTTTTTTTTTTGGTTAAGGAGATGTTGGTGTATTAATTTCAACAAAATAAAATATGTTGAATAATATCAGGTTAATGTTCAATTTCGCCTCGAAGTTTTGCGTAGAAACTATGGGTATTCAGAAGTGTTTTTGAATCAATTTTGTCCAAAAAATATTAAGAATAGAACAAATTCGCTTTAATAATTAAAATATTAACATTCACCATTAGAATATTTTTAATAGTTAGGGGGCAACATTGTTTATGTTTTAACACCTCCAAAGCAAAATTAATCTAAACTTCAAAGTAATATCTACAGCCCCTACACCAAACTTTTAAGATAAAATTATACCTTAACCCAATAATATTTCATTTCATAAAAAATCTCCTGAAAATGTTCTTATATACTTTTCATTAACAGGAGCCTTATACAACGACAAGTATAGATAATAGTGGGACTGCTTCATTTGGTGACCATTCATTCTCTTTTGGTCACACACATCTGCTTCCAGTAAACATCATGCACAGTGTGCAAGACGAAGAAGACGGCCATGGCGACGATGACGACGAAAACGAAGAAGAACAAGTCGTTCATGACTCTACTAGTTCAACACAGTCTCTTGGAGGGAATTACATAAACTTAGACCTAACTATTTAAATCTCTTTGTACTGTCTCATATATATTAGCTTAAGTACTCACAATATATTAGTTGATTAGTTACCCATTATTTTCTGTTTGCATTTAATTTAATAATAATATAAGCATCTCAAAAATTAATTAGCCACTTAAGTATGTTACTGTTATTCAGTGTTGTTAATTAAGGCCTTCATTAACTACTTTTGATTGTAAGAAACATTAGTTATATATACGTCACAACATGAAACACGTGAATGGGTTCATTATATTTTTGCCTAACGTGATTTATTAGAGAAGGCTTACTTTCACACACAAGCACATATAGATTACCATTTGATTATAGAAAAACTTTAAAAAGGTTTTTTAAAAAAAGTAGTTCTCTAGAACTTTGATTTACAAATAGTCTTTGAAACTTCTAATGCCAATCACTTTATCCCCAACTCTCAAATCTCAATGAGTCAGCTGGTAGGTTTTTTTTTTTTTTTTTCATTTTAATTAGTTGTGGCTTAAAAGTTTCAATGATTGAGATATAAAACTTTTGAAAGTTTTGAGATATTTATTACTGGAAATAGAATTAAAAACACGCTTGATCATCGAATCAGGGCTTCCTCTTATAGAATTTGTCTATTTGGTTTGGACTTTGGAGGCATTTTGAAGGGTCCGATCACTTAAATATTTCTAACATGATTTTTTACCTTTAAATCTAATATTTTCGAGGGTTTGAGAGGGGGATGATAATGAAAGATGTTGACTAGGGTTTGGATCATCACTAGATGTTTCAAATTTCTTCCCTCTCTAACTATTTTTTTAGGCTTGGAATATTGTTGATCTAGTGGTTTATGTAATGATTTAAGTTAACACTTTGCCTATAGTTCATGAGTTTTCGAATTTGAGTTTAAGGTTTGATGAGTATAGATTGTTGGTGGTAGTTCCTAGATTGTCATGCAATTTAACAGATTCTCCAGCTCCTCCTAGTACTATGTAGATCCTGTTATCGGCTGCACCTTTGAATGATAGAGTTGATTCAAGTCATGCTCGATGACATTGTCCTTAAGAGCTATTCCACAACTACCAGTAGATAAGAAGCGGCACTTCCTATGATTAAATGAACCCTTTCTGTAAAACAGGATGAGTAGAACTACCAAAGATAATAGAACTCAGAAGGTATGAAAATATGCCAGAGAACGAAGAGAAGTGCTTGAGAGTTCAAGAGCAAAAGTGTGTATGAACCTCTTGGCAACATCTCATTATATAGGCCAAGGATAAGAGACGTTGGAAGCTCATTGATCCACCATAAAACCATTTAACAACATAGCAAGCAAACGTTTCTAAACGTTCGTGCTTGGTGCATAACAAATACTCTAAAAATTTCGCCATGATCTCATAGCAGCGGCCTCACTCCATATTCGTAGAGGTGATATCATGAAATTTACATGCAATGAGCACACCATCCTGTAAGATTATGAAATCATTAAGACCTTTTGCTCAACCACACCAAAAATGCAATCTAGCACGTTTTCCTATCATAGGAAGGAACTAGCAATTTATTTAGTGCTAGTAGAACTAACGAACGACACTTGTTTTTACCGATATAAACCTTCTTCATAGATCACCAATTACAAAGGTTGGGTTGACCATCACTGTTAATTTCAAATTGGCTTTAGTCTCATTCTCCTCGATGTTTCAATACTTATTTTCTTTCCCAGGGGTTTTGTTAACGGATTTGCTAGGTTCACTTTCAGACCTTACATAGTCAATTGAGATTACAACATCTTTTAGCAGCTGCCTTATAATATTATGTCTCAAACGAATATGTCTACTCTTACCATTAAAGGTTTTATTCTTAGCCGTAGCTATCACAGACTAGTTATCACAGTGTAAGGACATTAATAGTGTTGGTTTTTCACCTAGTGGGATATTTGCTAAAAAGTTTTTCAACCACTCAGCCTCATCAGTACAAACCAATTCCATATCAATAAACTCAGAATCCTTTGAGGAACTGGTTGTAACAGTTTGTTTGGCTGACTTCCATGGTATAGCACCACCACCAAGAGTGAAAACATAACCACTAGTGGATTTGGTTTCCTCAGAATTTGAGATCCAGTTAGCTTCACTGTATCCTTCTAACATAACGGGAAATCCACTATAATGAATACCATAATTCATGGTACTTTTCAAGCATCTCAATACCCTTACCAAAGCCTCCTAATGTTCACTGCTCGGATAGTGAGTATTTCTGCTCAATCTACACACAACATATGTTGTGTTAGGCCTCATATAGTTCATTAAATGCAACAAACTCCCAATAGTATGTGCATATTTAGATTGAACAATTGGATCTCCTTCATGTTTTTTTAAATGTACACTTGGATTATAAGGAGTACTCAAAGGAGGTTTATCGAATAGCTCAAACTTTCTTAAAATTTTCTCAACATAATGTTCTTGAGAAAGTAAGATGTCATTTCCATTTCTTATGATTCACTACTACAAAAAATACATATTACTACCCTAAAGGACCTCCCCTGTTTAGAAAGGGACGCCTAAAACATCTAAAACTTTAAATTTCCCTCTAAAATGAGCCATAACGAACATTTAGGTGTCCCCAGTTTGACTGGGGACGCCTAAAACATCTAAAACTTCAAATTTCCCTCTAAAACGCGCCATAACAAACATTTAGGGGTCCCCAGTCAAACATCTAAAACTTCAAATTTTCCTCCAAAACGTGCCATAACGAACATTTAGGCGTCTCCAGTTTGACTGGGGACGCCTAAAGCCATGTTTAGGCTAAAGGCTTAAATTTTTTTATTAAAAGGTTGGTTTAAACGTGCACATGCACTGGTCTAACATGACCAATGCATGTGCATCTGTTAGGCATTTAGGCATCCCCAGCCATTTTGGGGACGCTTAAATGCCTTTTAGGCGTCCCCAATTTGACTGGGGATGCCTAAAGTGATACTTTAGGTGTCCCCAGTAAAAATAGGGACGCATATACACAGTTTAGGTGTCCCCATTTTTAGTGGGGACGCCTAAAGTTCTTCAAAACAGAGCAGCAAGTTATCATCAGTTTAGAATCCAGCATCGAGCGAGTTTTGTGAGCAGCAAGCTAAGAGTCTTGTGAGCAAGTCTTGTGAAAACAATAAAGCACCATCGATCACTCTTCCTCAACTTTCACCTCCTCTCTTACTCCTCCGCGCATTCTCTGTTCTTGGTCCTCCATTCTTCTCTCTTCTCTGCCTCGACTCATCATCGTCACTGCTGCGGGAATTGCACCGTCGGTTTGCTGACATTGTGGCCACCGTCATCCTCCTCTCACCACCGTGGGTTGTCTCCCCGTAAAGCATCCTCTACAGGTGTGCTTCCAAGTTCCAACCACACCTTTGTTTAAATTTTTTGAATTTTAAATTTTCATAGATGCAGTGCTTAAATTTTTTGAGCAAATAATTTTTCTTTACCATCTACTCTTTGCAAATAAATGATCATCGTTGCTGACTTGTATTGCTGCAATTCTGACTCACTTTGGTTGGGAAATTATATACACTTTCTTTTTTTGCCTATTTGTTTGTTGGGATGTTTCCATAAGTATATTTGCAATCTAATTTTTCTGTTTGGATATATAAATTACATACACAAGTTTTAACAAAAAAAAGAGAGAGTAGAATATAGAGACAAGAGTGTCCCTGTATTTCTACTTTTTTACCTTGGAATAATTTTAGTTATGGTGTATGTGAACTAGGATTTATATATGCAAAGTTTCACTAGAATCAAGTGAGCACAGAAGGTTATAAAGCTTAGAAAATCCAAGGTAGCAACTCTTTCCATCCATGTTATTTGAATTTTGTTGGTTCAATATAGTTAAACATTGAGTTTGCCATGAGAATGCACTGAATTTGTTTACATATTTTGCTGGAATCATTGCTTGACAATGTGCCATGGCCATCTATACAATTTCTTGATTGAACGTATGCTTATGGAGTGTAAACTTTCATGGCATTACTTGTGAATTTGCATGATTTGAATGCATGAATGAGTGGTGTTGCAATTGAAATTGTTGGATTTGACGTGCTCACATTGTCCTGAATATGAATTGCCTTAATTAGTTTAGTTTCATTTAAATTAAGCTAAGATAGTTTGTTATTTTGATTTTGGGATGTCTCACTTTTAAGGGAAAATGCTACCAAAATTTTGAAAAACAAAATAGTAAAAGACAATTCCCAGTGTTGACAATTATTCTAAATTTGAGTGTTAATGAGAATGGCGTAGGTGGTAATAAAATAAATCATAGTTGGATGAATTCTTTAAGAACAAGTGAAGAATATGAGAATGGGGTTGAAGAGTTTATTGAATTTGCTAGAAGGAATGCTTCAGCCATAAATGGGATGTATTTTTGTCCTTGTGACAATGATTTTTGTGCATATAAGGATAAGGACAATTCTAGTAACTCACAATGATAGGGACAATGAAATGAATAGGCCTGAACCCGTTGCGAGAAGAAGGGTTAGAGGCAGTACAAAATTGCCTGCATTGGTAGCACGTCATCACCATCAACAGGAGAGGTTGCATTTTGACTTTGATGACAATATGAAACCAATTGGTCTGGAGGAAGACCATTTCATTAGCTACTTATGTTATTTAGGTCGAAGCAAAATTCACATTATCTATGATAATTGGAAGTTGGTTCCACCAAAAACACAGACTTGATTTGACAATAACTTTTGGTATATAAGTTTCGATACATCTGCATATATATCTTTATTCCTATTGCTCTAAATATAATTAACTTATGTTTTTACCTTGCAGCAAACCTATGATATCCCTGGCACCGCGGTGATGTACAAGGAGTGGATGAGGGAGGTTCGTCTACTATGGAAAGATTTCAAGAACAAGCTTACACGAAATTACATTAGAGGGGACTTGAGGTGTAAAGATGGGAAAATGGGTCGAGCCCGTCGGGCCGGCCCTTTTAGGCCCTAGCCCTTCAAGGGCCGGGCTTGTAAATTGTAGCATCAAAAGGAAGTTGGGCCTAAAAGGGCCGGCCCTGTAGGGCCTCGGGCTTAAAAGGGCTGACCTTGGAGGGCCTCGAGCTGGCCCATTAAGCCCGTTTATTTTTTATTTTTTTTATTGGAAAGGAACCATGTTACATTTTTGAATTGCGTTATTGAATCTATATGTCACGCTGTCCTCATATTGTATAGAGTATGATTTTTGAGTATATTGTTTTGTCTAATTGAATCATATTATGATTTTTGAGTATATTGTTCTGCCTATTTAGAATAAAATCATATTATATACTATTCTGCCTGATAGAGTATGATTTTTGATGGAGGTTGTGATTATTTGACTACTTGAACCTACTGCTTAAAGTGAAACACAATCAAATGTCCTTGAAATTGATGATAGTGGCAAAGAAGATGAAAATGATAGTCGTCATACTCATGTTGTTTAGAGGTTAGAGTATTTAGCTTCTTGCCTTCTTATACTTTGGCCTTTGTGTGAGTTATTTATAGACATGATTTTACCTTTGACTATACATTAGTAACTGTGTTTGTTTGTTGTAAGAGATGTGTTATTTAAACCTTAATGTTGACAACATTCATGTATTAAATTATAACTTTAATCGGTATTATTTACTAATTATATCTCTCTGGGGAAAATACACAGGAAAAATAGTTAAATATTGTGAAAAGGACTTCCTGGCCCTGCAGGCTGGCCCTGGCCCTGATGCTCTTGGGCCGGGCCTTAAAAACTGCAATTTTCCTGACCCCAAGCCCTGTAGGGCCGGTCCGGCTTTGATTCCCAGCTCTACTGAGGGATAAGGATCCATGTCAGGAGTATTCGTATTTGTCTCCAGAGTACTGGAGGTTGTTTATGGCATCACAAGAAGATCCTAACTTTTTGGTAAGATTTCTATCATCATAGTGTTTTATTTGAATATAGTTGACATTATTGATTCGGTGTTCATTGTTTTGCTTTCACAAGAATTAAGTGCAGCAAATGCAGAGAGGCAAGCAGCTAATAAGTATCAGCATTGCATGTCTCATGGTGGTTATCAAAAGCTTGAGCAAAGGATGATGGCAGAAGAGTTAGAGAAATTGAAGGAAGCAGCCACATCAGATACTAGTGTTGTGGTCCAGGCCCCGTCACTTCCTCCACGTCACAAAAAATGGAAAGTAGGGAGGATTAAGGGTGGGAAGTACGTAAACCCGACTGTTGCCGAGGTTTTCGTGAGGATTGTAAGTAATTAGAGCATAAGTACAAAGTTTTTTTTAAATTGGGAGTGCTTAATTTTCATATACGATAACTTTTATGCTGTAGGATGAATTGGAAGAGCATAGTAGCCAAAGTTCGTTCACTCTAAGTGGACGGATAGACATTTTGCCAATGGAAATTGGGAAGGCAGATCAGCTTGGTCATGATTGAGGGGAGGTAAGGGGAGTTTGAGTCGTGAAGTATTTTGGCTGAGCCTCACTTTCTTATTTGTCACAAGCTGAACCCAGTAGGGAGCTTGTGGCCAAGATTTGCCAGGAAGTCTCACAAGAGCTCGAGGCCAACCTTTGCGATAAGCTCTGACAAGAGTTGTTGCCAGAGCTATGTTTTGAGCTAATGCCTGAGCTACGAGCTGAAATGATGAAGATGTTTGAATCGCAGATGGCAACTTCCGAGCGTAGAACCCATTCATCCCCGGCCTTCCACATCTCCAAAAGAAGTTACAACCCATTGGAGGAACCACTTGGCGACCCTTCTCCCACTCCAGCGCCGGGAGAACCTGTCATCCTCTCTTTGGATGCCCCACTGCTGCGTGTAGTTGCAGATGCTCTCGTTCACACACAAGCTACCACCCACCATCATCAGCAAATTCCATAGCATTTACGTAGGGTGACTGTGACATGTGTTTGAGAGGGGTAAGAAGGTACAACCATCCCTATTCCTGATGATGAGGTTGCCACGATAGCTCAGGCGAGAGGATCTTTCATTCTTTGGGCTATACATCTTATTGGCTCAGCGGCAACACCTCCATTGGAAGGAACTACCTCACTTTATGACTGCAGCAGATCTATAAAGGCATTCGCTAGATTGATTTGCATATGCCTACAGGGATTGTGGGCCAGCAATTAGAGTATCCCTTCACAATTGATAAAGAAGACCTTAAACAGTTCATTAAGTTGGAGGAGCTAGATATAGGATGGGGCAAATTTACAATCCTGTAAGTTTTTTATTTTCTATTTTTTCTTTCATTTAGTTAAGTGGTTTTTTTGGTTTCATATATTCACTAGCTAATACATTCATAATTTTAATTCTATTATAGCTCCTTCCGTCGTATATGCATTGACTTGCAAAGAGTTGATTTATATGGATTCTTGTGTCTTGCAAATACGACAAGGAATGAGAATAAAGTGCACAAAAGGATTCACTATGCGGGCTTCACAATAGGAGAGAACAACTATCGTTGTTATCTAGCACCGATTGTTAAAGGGTATGCATTTTAATTTTGTGTATTTGAGATTTTTAATAAATAATTGCCTTGCCATCTAACTTCATTTTAATCTGTATATGTTGTTATAATTATCACTGGAGTTTGTGTGTTCTCTTTCCTCGATCCCACGTAGTTACTGGTTTGATTCCTTGAGTAAAAAACCAGACAAAGAAACAAAAAACGTCTTCAACACGTAAGTTATTTTTTTGTATTTCATTGCTTCTTGATTCTTGACTTAAATGAATTATTCTAATTTATGTTGATTTTCATTTTAATGATAGGGCATGCCAAACATATCGAGTGCTTGGTGGGCCAAGCGATCATAAAGGTGGTAAAGACCCAAAATGGTTGTTTCCAAAGGTATGTAATTTCAAATCAAGTTCTTTTGATTGACGGTCGTTTTAGATACGCCTTTATTGATTTTAACCATTTGCTTTTGATTTATAGTGCCCTCAACAACCTGGTGGCTGGGAATGTGGATACTATGTCTTACTTTATATGTATAACATCATTCATAGTGGCATTACGACAGATTTTGAACAAGTAATCGCTTCTTCATTCTTAAAGGATAATATTTTTGGTGTTGTAATTCAATGGCAAATTAATTCATTCGCTTGATTCATTATTTCATCTAAGCTTATTTTCTAATTTGTAGATTTTTGACAATGAAGATGCCTACTTATATGAAGACATAAATTTGATCAGAGACTTTTTGGCTGGACATCTTCTTCAACGTATACCAGAGTAAAGTCTTTAGTAGTTTTTGTAGGACATACTTTTGTGGTGGTTCTATATATTGTACATATAATTAGCGTTGATGTTGTTGGATATAGATTGTTGTGTAGTTTGTTAGTGAATTAGTTTGCTACTCCTTAAAGTTATTGCATGTAGAGCCTTGGGGTTGATCACTATGTTTCAAGGTATTACTCCTCCAACCTGAGCTTGTGTGCTACTCTTGCTATCTGCTAGCTGTGTAACATAGCTAGACAAATTTGTGCTTTTTAAATTCACCTCTTCTAAATCCCTGGTCATTGTTTCCATAAGCATAACAGAGGCAGAAGAGTTTGTCATGGCAGCTATGTCTTCTCTATATTGTACATATAGATTGTTTTTATTACATAACAGCGGCATATAGATTGTTGTTTCCATTCTGCTGAACTGCTGTTGTTTCATTCTGTTGTTTCCATCCTATTTCTTCAGTTTAAATTTTCTAGACAGTGAAATATATATATATATATATATAAGGCCATTTTTAAAAAATACTTTTAACGTCCTTAAAATAAAAAGGGACGTAGAAACAATTTACTCGTTAGTTTAGATGTCTCCAGTCAAAACTGGGGAAGTTTAAAGTGACTTTAGACTTGCTCAGTCCAAACTGGGGACGTCTAAAGGTCACACTTTAGACGTCCCCACTCCAAACTGGGGACATCTAAAGTGCCCCTCAGACTTTAGACGTCCCCAGTCTGAAGTAGGGACGTCTAAAGTCCTGCCCATCAGCGTCCCCTATTTTACGGATGTTATTGACATTTTTTTCTACGTCCCTTAGATAAACGTCCCCATGTTTTGAGACGTTAAAATGCCCAAAAAATGGACGTTAAAAGCATTTTTTCTAGTAGTAATTTTAACACTCAAAATCACTTTTGCTTCACCCATATCTTTTATATCAAAATTAGAAGCAAGAAAGCGTTTCGTTTCAAGCACAACACTTATGTTAATACTGAAAATAAGCATGTTATCCACATACAAGCAAATAATCACACATTTATTATTCACAAGCTTTGTATAAACACACCTTTCTACTTCAACATTAGAGAAACCACTATTTAACAAAACTTGATCAAGTTTTTCATGTTATTGTTCTATCGCTTGTTTTAAACCATACAAAGACTTGACCAGTTTACAAACTTTGTTTTCTTACCTAAGAACAATATACCCCTCAAGCTGTACCATATAAATCTCCTCTTCTAAATCATCATTTAAAAAAGTTGTTTTAACATCCATTTGGTGAATAAAAAGTTTATGAATAGAAGCTAAAGCAATTAGGATTATAACAGAAGAGATCCTAGTCATAGGAGAGAATGTGTCAAAATAATCAATATTTTCTTTTTGAGTAAATCTTTTGACTACTAACCTAGCCTTGTATTTATCAATAGTTTCATCAGGAAAATACTTTTTTTCTGAAAACCCATTTACAACCAATAGGCTTTGCTCATGGAGGCAAGTCAACTAAAATCAATATTTTATTTTGACTCAGAATCAATTTCAGCATTTATAGCTTCTTTCCAAAAAGATGCATTCGGAGAAGAAATAGCTTCATAACAATTTTTGGGTTCATCTTATACTAAATAAGTATAAAAATCATCTCCAAAAGATATTTGTTTTCGTTATCTTTTACATCTCCTAATCTTCAACCAAAACTTCGTTTAAATTTTGTTTAGAAGAAGAATTTTCAACTCTTTCAGGAATATGCTCAACCTTCAAAAGAAATATATGTTTAAAAAACTCTGCATCTTTTGTCTTAATAATTGTGTTATGATCTAAAATATCACTTTTCAAAACTAGAAAACGATAAGCAAGCACTTTGTTAGGCATAACCAATGAACAAACAATCAGAAGTTTTAGAACCAATTTTTCTCTTTTTAGGATCAAGTAATAAAAAACTTTGTGGAATTACTTAGAACCCAAAAAGATTACACTTCACCGTCGCTGCTAAGCAGCACACGGATCAGTTATTTGTCCTCTATAAACGAGAACTTTCATATCTGAGAATAAACACATGGCTTTGTGCTTTCGTGACTGTTACGATGTTTCTTTTGTTTTGCTAACTCGCACTTAGGGGAGATTGCTGGATTTTCATGTGGCCCGTCATTGTGCGAGTTCACTCCTTTTCTTAACTCCACAATCCCAAATGGGACTCATTCCTTATGACACGCCTACTCATTATCTCCAACATAGATAGAATATGATGTTTTCATCACTTACTCCCTCTAGTCCAATTTATAAAATACAAGTGAACGAATTACGTAAGTAAAAATAAGTGTGTAAAAATATGCTATAATTATTTTTTTTAAAATACCTTTTTTTATGGAAAGATACAAGTGAATGAGAGAGAAAATGAGTAAAAACAGATTTGAGGGAGATATAATTAATGTTGTAATACACCCCGCCGCTAAACTGGGAAAAAACTGTTTAAAATTTCATACATCCTTTAAGTATATCTTATTAATAGAACTAGGCCATTTCCAAAAACCATACCTTGTATATAAGATCGGAGGTACTACACTGGTATTGAAACGAAGTTTGATGGTTTAGTTATATATATTTAAGGTTGAATTGAGATTTAATCATTTTATTTAAAGTTACATATATGTATCTTCTTGTTGGAGGTAATAATCCTATTCGAAGCACCGTTGGATACTAAACGTGGACACTTCTCCCTAATCGATTTAATTTTAAGTGTAATAATTGATTTTAAAAGTGGGTATATTGAGGGTTTGAATCCTAAATTGAGAAATTGGAGATTTTGATAGATTTGACAAATGCGATGGTAATTAATGACTATATTATAGAATTGGGTAGTGATCAATAAACCTTAGAGGAATTTTTTGGAATTTTGTTATGATGAGTTGTGATATCAATTATGCAGATTGATCATTGTTGGTGGAATTTAGCTAATTGGCTCTTGATCCCTCAAAGGTTTTTTTTTTGGTCAGCTAAGGAGAATAGGTAACAACATTAATTTATTGTTCCGTACACTTTGAATTATTTTTTTTATTTTTTTTTGGGAATGACTTGAACTTGATTAAACCGTGCCGAAGCCGCTACAAATCTTTATAGGTCAGTTCTTGGAGGAGCATGTGCCATAAATCTTGTCAATTAATGGACGTTTGGTTGGGAAAATTTCAGCAGTGGCCTCTATATTTCCCTTAGGCATGTAGAAGAATGCTTTTTGCAAAAATGAGAAAGAGGCCCGTAGTCACATACGCTAGTAGTCTTGTGTGATCTAGTGATATGTAAGCCCCTTGATAGATTACAGGGGTGTTCATGGATAGGGTTGGGCTGGGCAGAGCAGGGTATGAACCATGTCCGATACCTAGTCTGAAAAAAAAAACGGGTGGTATTTTACAGCCCGCTGCCTAGCCCTGCTCAATGAAAGTTTGAGTAATTTCGGGCTAGGCTACACAGGATTGGTCAGGGTGGGCTTGTGTATCCGAAAATCTCCCTAAAACTGAAAAATAATGAAGTATTAAATAATAATAATAATAATATATAAAATATATAAAGTTTAATATTTCAAAGACATATTTTATGACATAATTCTTATAAGATTTTATTATTTATATTCGATTCATAGGCCAATTAAACAAATTAATTCAATAAAGATTATTTTCTTATTATTTGACAATAATTTACTTTTCAAAAACTCAATTTATCCACTTTTTAATCAAATATGTGTATGAAAAAATATGCCTATATACTCAATAAATACAAAATATATTTATTCATTAAATTCTAATTGAATGGTAAGTAAATACTTGTTCAATTATATATACAATATATATATATATATTTTTAAAATACAATTATATACACATTTTGGGCAGGGCCAAATAGGCAGGGCAGCACACATTGCCCGGTGCCCAGTCTTGCCCAGTATTTGGCCTAATCCAAAGATGCCCAAATGATTTATAAGCATATTTTTTAGGATCAGGCTAGACATTTTTTGGTCTGGTTTGGGAGGGCATTATGGGTATTTGGGCCTCATAAACACCCCTAATAGATTGGAGATTATAAGTTCAGTACCATTTATAACTTTACATCATTAGTGCCTACATTTCTTTCTTTCTTTTCCCTTCTAAGTATAGATATTCTCTTATGAGAAACAATCATATTTAAAGCACTATCAGACATTAAATATAAGCATATCTTCTAATAGGAATTTAAACATTAGGTCGTCACGTTATCAGTAACTAATCCGTTCCGCTAAATCTAACTTTTATTGGTATAAGTTTTTTTTAAAAAAAAAAAAAAAAAAAGTCACGTCCTCCCTCATCTCTAGCCTGTTGCGGGTCGGGCTGGGTAAAATCAGCCCATTTTCTTGGGGGTCTAGCCCACCCTGCCCAACCAAATTCAGGCTAGTCAAATCAAAGAGGTAAAATGTCAGGGAGCGTCAAATTTCAACTGTAACATTATACTATATATGTCATTCTGCTGGAATTGGGATAGGAAGTTGCAAGAAGTCCAACCTCGGAAAAGAAAGCATAAAGAGATTTATCAGAAATCTGGAAAAATTTATGATCAATTCAACATTGATATAAAGAAGTACAGAGGACTCAAAGTAATCTTTGATTAAATCATATCCAACAAAAAACATCACACCCATCTTTCCGGAAACCAAATTGATCACACAGACAGTTGAAGATGAAGAGGAATAGCCAGAAATATGAACTATTAAGAATAACACTAATCAGAGGCCTGTAAATTTCCCTAAAGCATGAGATCTATTTTCATAACCAGTTACAGGCTTTGGTTCCAAGCTGGATTGGGTCTTTAAATATAATCTTTTTGGATGCTTGAATAATGAATAGCCTTTGGTTCAGTTTTGAGGAAAGTGTTCCTCAAATATTGAGCATCGAACCTTACCTGAAGCCAGTCATATGTAACTTAACTGTTTATAAATATTCAACTGCTGTACTCAATGGTTGACCGTCTTTCTCTAATTGATATCTAATTTTTGGAAACCCAATTTGAACTCTGAATTTGCAGAATTTGATTTCTATTCGATAACTCATCTGAAAGAAGCCAATCATTTCTCTTTTGATCATAATGTAAAATTGGGTAAAGTTGCAAATTCAGTAATCAAGATTTATGCTATAAACACCTAATAGAATTATGTTTTGTTGGGTGTAAAAGTAGTCATAATTATTTAAAAACAGAGTAAAAATGTCAACTTCATTGATTGCTTATAAGTTGTTTCTTACGTAAATCGAGACACAACTCCTCTCACATACTTACCTCATATATCGTAAATCACGATTGAAAAACTATTTTTGAGCATTCCAATCGTTAATCCAAACGAACACTTAAACTAACATCCGTTGAGTGGGGCCCATTTAGAGGCTAGTTGGAAGATTTGACTCTAACGTGGCATGCATTCTTCTCTCTATCTCCACTCCTCTCGGTCTCTCCCCTCATGCTCCTTATATCCCCTGGAATTCACATTTCCTACTCATCCAACTCATTCAAAAAATGAGCAGGGAAAGCTTATCCTTGCTTTTTGTTATTTATTTTTCCAGATATTTAAATTTTTTTCAGAAAAAAATACTTCATACACTAAAAATTAATTAATTTAATATACTAAGTGTTGAAAAAATATTTTAGATATTAAGTGCTATTAAAAAACATTTCAAGACACTGATATTACAAGAAAAATATTTCTAAATGTGGGATTGAAAATTAATTAATTTAAAATCCTGTATGCTAAAAATATTTTGGGTGCATGATACAGTTTAATATAAATAAACAAGAATATATAAAAAAATAAAAAATAAAAAAAAGGCCTGTCACCCCCAAAATTAGGGATTGATGAACAGGGCATGCGGACCCATCCTCCCTGCACGGCTCCACCACGGCCTCCTCTCTGCCCCTCTCCTGCCTCCCCAATGGAACAAAAACAATGCAGGGAAAGACAGAAGTGGTGACACAAATCAGAGGGCAGTGGTTCAAGGCGGTGGAAGAGAAGAGGGACAGAGAACGAACAAAGACAACTTCGAGCTCGAGGAATTGGATAATTTTACAGTGTCCAAAGGATCCAACAATATTGATGGCAAATTTGACTGTTTGATTTTATCGAAGAGTTCAGCGAGTTTGGGATTAGAATCTTCGACTTGTTTTGAAAGCTCGAAGACGGTGTATATAGGATTGCAGGTGGTGACGATGGCGCCGATTTCACAGTTCTGGGCTCGAAGCACTTCGCCATGTCTGTTTGTGAACGATGAACCAGCGGGGAATAATTTAAAAAATTGGGAGAAATTGTTATCTATCACTCTGTCTCTTCCTGCTTGAAAGTAAATATTTTATTATTAAAATACCCTTTTCTCTATATTAAAATAACTGTATTTAAATGGCTTGAGTTTAAATGTTCTTGAGATTGAGATCTGGGTTCGAATACTGGTACCATAAAAAAAAATTGTATTCGAAATTAAATTAAAATTAAATATCACACCACAGAATTATTTTAATGTTAAA
The DNA here is from genome assembly GCA_963210345.1 of Inga oerstediana. Taxonomy (NCBI): domain Eukaryota; kingdom Viridiplantae; phylum Streptophyta; class Magnoliopsida; order Fabales; family Fabaceae; genus Inga; species Inga oerstediana. The sequence continues at coordinate 27,474,434 of OY723405.1, read as the reverse complement.
ATCATCATATAATTTAAAATGATAAAGATAAATTTTAAAACCAAATAAATTAACAAAAAATGTTTTTTTTAAATTAAAAATAATAATAATTGGACAATTTTTCAAAATTAAATATAATAGAAGAAAATAAATAAACTATACATTATTTAACATTATTCATAACTAATAAAAATCCTATATAAAAATGAAAGACATATGAAGCAATTATTTAACATCATATACTCAATTATTTGGTTAGTTGTATACTTTTTTTAATACGTTATTATTTCTTTAATTTATTAATTCATCAAGTGCATTTTAATTTCTTAGATTTAATATCGTATATTTTATTGAAAGAGGAGAAGTACTTTAATTCATATGTTTATATGTGTGTGTGTTTTTTTAATGTCAATTAATTAAATATCCATGCACGCAACTAATAAAAAAAATTCGATGAGGTGGAAAAATGTTTATATGTGAGTGTTTTTTTATGGTCACTTAATTAAATATCCATGCACGCAACTAATAAAAAAAAAATTCGATGAGGTGGAAAAATGTTTATATGGGTGTGTTTTTTTATGGTCACTTAATTAAATATCCATGCACGCAGCTAACAAAAAAAATTTCGAACACGAAGAAAGTAACTTGTTTGATTCCGTTTTTTTTAAAAAAATTATTTTTTGTTTTTAAAACAAAAAAATTAAAAAAATATTTAGAAAACTATTTTCAATAAATTATTTTTTAAAACAAAAAATATAATTTTTTTTAAATCTAAAAGACCAAAATAATTTTTTAGGAAAATTCCAGAAAAACACGTTGGAATATAGAAAAGGACAAAGCAGATATTCGCATTTACAAAATCTCATATCTGTATGGTGTCAGTACGGTGGAGGAATTTAGAATTATAAAATCTTGGCGAAAAGACGCCCCTGCCCTTGAGCCCTTCCTCTTCTTCTCCCTCGCTCCCAACTCGGAATAACAACTGTCAACACCCGTTTCCATTTTAATAATCGAAGAGTAATAAAGATAAAATTCAATGGGCATACAGAAAAGTATAATTATACTGATAAAAATATTCATTTACAATCCCAACGTCGTTCGTTTACAATTCCGATATTGTTCGTCGATGGAAACAGAAAATACAGCGGAAGTTTTAATATTTACAAATTATCCAAAATATTAAGGCATAGACTAAGGCATAACCACGTTCATATCCTCGCCTCGAGAAACGTGCCACTCACTTATCGACGTCAACGTCTTTGCCCTTTGGCCCACTGGTACCCGCTGAGGTGTTTATTTAAAAATAGGGTGAGATTCCGAAGAATCCCCGTAGAGACATAATATCGTTCATAGAAAATGCGAAAAGTAAATATGTCATGCGCCAAGGTATGCACAAATTAATGAACAATATAAACACATCATCGTCATGTATACATGAGTAGGGCCCAGCCCCACAATCTACACCGGTTGGACTTCTGCCAACTCCCAGTGTAAGTGCACCTCTGGCACTAACAGCCTCTCTCTAGGCAAATCATGTTATTAATAAAGTGCATTTACAAAACAATGGCATCCACACAATCACATAACTTATGGCATAGTGTATGAAGGATAATGTCCCTACCTCAAAGCTTTAATATCCCCTATTTAATAGTGTCTCGTAAGGCGTGCTGTTCCGACGTCTGACTCGGTCCTAAAATATTAAATGTACCAGAAATAGGTCATAACCTATCTAAGTATCATTTTACACTATTTCATAGTGTTTATTGTTGTTATATTAGTCTATGGTGAAAATTTACAAAAATGCCCCCGGGAACCCGGCCCGGCCCGGCCGTACCCAACCCGATGGTACGTTTTCCCAAAATTTTGACTAAGGCCATTCTGACTTATTTTCGCCCAAGGAATCCATTTCCGGGCTCGAAATTATCAAATTCACTGTAAAATCACGAAAATACCCTTGACAGCCCCTATTTAGGGATTTCAGTGGCGTTTTCGTAATTATGCTTTTTCGGCCTCTACTGAAAAAGTGCCCAACTGTAACCCCACCTATTTTTGCCCACTGAGTCCAATGGAACCATTTATTTCATGAAAATCCAACTCCTACTACCATTTCTGGTTCTGGCCGAAATATTAGGGGAAAAAAGGAAAAAATGGGGTTTTGTGTTTTAGCTCCCAAAACTTATACTTTTCCATTTCTACTCCTTGATTAACTTATTTAAACACTTCTTAATCATGATTTAAATAAATTTGGGTAGCATAACCCCTTAGGATTAGGACTTTCCAAATTTACAAACTTAACAAAATAACCAAATCCAACCATAATCATCAACAACAACCACATCTAACATAATCTTAGGATTTATGAAGTTACCTTCTTGAATTCTTTTCCTTTCTCTATAAGTCCTCCTCTCTCTTTCTCTTTGGGCTCAAGATTTGCTTGCTAAACCATAAATTTTATGGAAAGGAAGAGATTAGAGAATGAACTACACAAAATAAGAAGCTTAAATCAACTTGGAACATAAGCTCTTACCTTGATTTTTCTTCCTCTCTCTCTTAAGCTTCAAGAGCCCCACAAACTCACTTTTTTCTCTTTTCTCTATGGCTTGTGCGTGAGGTGCATGAAGGAGGAAGGGAAAATATGTACTAATCTTGCCATCTTTCATCTTAGCCATTAATTTGATCAAGAGCTTCTAATGTGACACTTGTCACACTCTTCTCTTCCTCATAATTTCTTCATTTGACTTGGCCATTACTTGAATCATTGTCTTCCCTTGCTTGCTCCTAAAAAAAAGACGTCCTCTCCCCCCCTTTTGCTCCAACAACCCATGCTTCTTTCATTAAGTCCATCCTTACATTCCTTTTTTGTAATCATGTGTCCTCTTCCAACCACCCAAGTACTCCACTCCTACACTCAAGCTTCTCTTCATGCAATCACCATACTCCCCTTTTGTGTGCACTCCAACTTTGCCATCATTGAGTTGTGCATGTAGTTTTGTCAACATCACCTTCATCTTGCTTCTTGAATTTACAATTTCCTCTTCTTTCCATGTGTTGGACGAAAATTATGAGGGGAAGGGAAGCAAAATTTATTTGTCACTCATTCCATAATCACATAATTGAATTATGTATAATCCCCCTTAATTTCACAAATTCTTGATTTATTCCACCAAGAATAATCACATTATGCATTTTCTTTTATTTTCCTTGATTAATTGGAGTTAACTCAAATTAATTGGAAAATAATTAATCTTGGGCTAAATTGGCAAAATTATGATTTTGCTATCCCCTTTGTAACTTAATTCAATTTTTGAATTAATTTGGCCATTTCCTTATGAATATGAATATTTCAAAATTCTCAAGATCCAAATTCATGAATATTCACCATTATATTGAATTATTTAAATAATTACAATATATTTTTTGTGAATAAAATTTGGGGTGTTACAACAACAACTGTTTCTTTATTAACAATACCATATTTTACATTAACAACTCTACTTTCTTATTTCACAACTTTTATCTCAAAAACCAACACATTCCCATGGATAAATTTGAAATTGCGATACAAAGTTGTGAAACAAGAAAGTGAAGTCGTTAATGTAAAATATAATGTTGTTATAAAGAGACATGTGTTGTTATTACCCCCTAAACTTGTTAATTTCAAACTTATTTTGAGATACGAAGTTGTGAAACAAGAAATTGAAGTTGTTAATAAAAACTATGGTATTGTTAATATAGAGACAGGTGTTGTTATTGGCCCCTAAAACTTGTTAATTTCAAACTTATCCCGGTAGGTTTTTGAGATACGAGTTGTGAAATTAAAAAAATAAAGTTGTGAATGTAAAATATAGTGTTGTTAATATAAAAATATGTGTTGTTATTGGCCTGTGAAACTTGTTAATTTCAAACTTATCCATGGCATGTATTGGGTTTTGAGATACGAAGTTGTGAAAAAAGAAAGTGAAGTTGTTAATGTAAAGTATGATGTTGTTAATATAGAGACATGTGTTGTTATTAGCCCCTGAAACTTGTGAATTTTAAGCTTATCCCTAGGCATGTGTTCGATTTTGTGATATGAAGTTGTGAAACAAGAAAGTGTAATCATTAATATGGTGTTGTTAATAAAGAGACGTATGTTATTCTGAGCTGAGAAAGATGGAGAAGAAGATGAATGGCTCAAGTGCAGGGGCGTCTTTTCGTCAATATTTTATAATCCTAGATTCCTCCACCATACTGACGTGAGATTTTATAAATTCGAAGCTCTGATTTTTTTCTATATTCCAACGTATTTTTTTGAAGTTTTTCCTAATTTTAGGTGTTTTGTTGTTTTTGACTGTGATTATGTGAAAGCATCCTGTGGATTCGAACTAGTGACTTTACAAGTGATAGCAACGAGCTATGACCAGCAGCCCCAAAGTTGATAGGATTGAGTGTTTTTTTTTCCTTTCTATTTTTTATTCCGTCAACACTGCACCATTGGCGCCATTTATCATTGTGTTAATGCTTGTTTGGAATAGTGATTAAAGCTTTTAAAAACAGTTTTTCAATTATGATTTATAATATACTAGGTAAGTATGTGAGAGGAGTTTTATCTCAATTTTCATAAAGAAGCACTTTTGGTTTGGAGGTCCCAAACGTGATCCCAAACAAGCATTTATTGTGACGAGGACCGCCGTCATCCCACTTCAAAAACATTTTTTTAAAACACCTATCTAAATAGATTATTTTATTTTTTTTTATTTTCAAAAATTTCTTTAAAAAAATTATAAAATTATTTTAGAAAAAACATAAAATCGAAACAAACAAATATTGTTTGCTTGTCTTTGCAGACTTCAAAGTTGACCTTTGATGAGATTAGATCTAGGAAATCGGGCCGAGCTCGTTGGGCCAACCCGTTTAGGCTTGAGCCCGTTAAGGGTCGGGTTTATGATTTTGAGGTTTCAGAAGGAGTTAGGCCTAAAAGGGCCGACCCTGTAGCCCTATGTCACACCCCACCGCCGTCTCACCCCACCGGGCCACAACGGTTGGTGCCCTCTCCCACCAACCGGGTGCGGAGAGGCTGGGTACACTACGTCGACCCAGGACTCACAAGAGTCCCTCGCTCCCCAAGCGAGATTTTTCGCCTCCGTGGGAATCGAAGCCACTACCTGGGGGTAAGTAGCGCCTCAATGCATTCCCACTACCTGGGGGTAAGTAGCTCAAGTGGTAGTGGGAATGCATTGAGGCGCTACTTACCCCCAGGTAGTGGCTTCGATTCCCACGGAGGCGAAAAATCTCGCTTGGGGAGCGAGGGACTCTTGTGAGTCCTGGGTCGACGTAGTGTACCCAGCCTCTCCGCACCCGGTTGGTGGGAGAGGGCACCAACCGTTGTGGCCCGGTGGGGTGAGACGGCGGTGGGGTGTGACAATAAAAAGGCGCCTTTTTATTGTCACACCCCACCGCCGTCTCACCCCACCGGGCCACAACGGTTGGTGCCCTCTCCCACCAACCGGGTGCGGAGAGGCTGGGTACACTACGTCGACCCAGGACTCACAAGAGTCCCTCGCTCCCCAAGCGAGATTTTTCGCCTCCGTGGGAATCGAAGCCACTACCTGGGGGTAAGTAGCGCCTCAATGCATTCCCACTACCACTTGAGCTAAAATGTAACCCCCTGCCGTAATTAATATTCGGATTACGCAATAAAGTGAAATAGAGACCAATAAGAACAAAATTTAATATTATAAACCCATCTACCAGACGGGGTTTTCACAAACACCTTTCGAAATCATTTATAAACTTGGTCTCAGAATCACATTTCCGAATACAATTACTACGCGGAATATCACATTCATAACAAATCAGAGTACACAACAATAATCCCGGCAATCCCGGTTTCCATATATTAACTCAAGCTTTATAGAGCACATTCGCCCATACAAGCCCTCATATGGGGATTACACAAAGTCTTCTCAAATACATAGCAAATCCTCATCCACATACTTATATACACATCCAAATCTATATACTCCCATCTAGGATGATAACCAACTACCAAAACAACTACTGAAGGAAGTCCTCATCGCCCTTGGCTGCTTACTCCATCATCGGTCTACTACCCTGTCTGAAAGGTTAGTAGGGGAGGGTGAGATTCTAGAGAATCTCAGTAGGATAACAATATCAATATGCATGTACGATAAATGTTTAATGCATGACATGCTTGCATCACACAACTCATGATAACACAATGACAATTTGCCAGCTCAATGCTTCGAACAATATACCTATGGCCATAGCATAAATTGAAACATAGCTTCAAATTACACATAATTATGCAAAGCTAAGACATGCACCAACACACTAACACATATATCAAATACAAGCAGAAGAGATATGTTTCCTACCTCCAATCTTTTCTCCTCGATTTGTGTGCCAGCAACTCGGGGCTTCACATTCGATCCTACAATGTCAAATGTACTATTTAGACACTTCCATAGTGTTTTTGGGGGTTATATGAGGCTATATTGAAAATTTACTAAAATACCCCCGGGGACCCGGCCCGGCCCCGCCGTACCCGGTCCGGCTGTACTTTTCTTGAAATATTGACATGGGCTATTCTAACATATTTTCGCCCAAGGAATCCATTTTCGGACTCGGAATTATCAAATTCAATGTCAAATTACGAAATTGCCCTTGGCAGCCCCACTTTAAGGGTTTCAGGGGCGTTTTCGTAATTATGCTTTTTCGGCCTTTTCCAAAAAAGTGACCAACTGTAACCCCACCTAATTTTCGCTCCTGAACTCAATGGAATCATCAAATCATTGAAAATCCATCTCTAACCCCTCCAAACCAGGCTTGGCCGAAATTCTCAATTCCCCGGGAAAAATTGGGGTTTTTCGGTTCCGGCTCCGTAAACGCGTTCCTTTCTACTCCTAACCACTTTATTGACTATTCCATTAGGTTAGAACTACCATTTAGTATCAATTTGGGCAGCATAACACCTAGGCCAACCCATTTTCCAAATTTACAAACAAAGACAATCCGGTGAAATTTCACCGATTAAATCAACCACAGCAGCCAGAATAGTCAATATGCACGAGTTTGGAAGTTACCTCAAGTTCCCACTAGCTTTTCCTTCTTGTGGCTGAAAACCCTAACTTCAAAACACCAAAAGAGGAGCTTCCAAACCTTAAAGAACAAAGAGGAGTAGTTTAGAGTCGGAGTTATACGCGTTAGGAGCGAAATCGTCGGAGAAATCGGCTTACCTTGTGATTTTTCTTCTCTTTCTCTCTCTAAACTCTCTCAACTTTCTCACACTATGTTCAGGTGCTGTGCGTGAATGAGCAGCTGAAGATGATGAGAAGATGTTTTAATTCCATGCTTATGTCATCTTGCCTTTTGATGATGTCATAATTCCCAAAATTGGCATTTTCGGATTTTCTGGCAGATTTTCTGCCCAATCTTTGAAAAATCATAACTAATTCTAGAAAAATCGAAATGAGGTGATCCCAAAGCCAAATGAAATATATTTAAGTCCTCTTCATAGGAAAAATATTGGCCATTACTAAAAATCACCACACAATTCCAGAATTACATAAAACTCATCACTGCCCCAAAACAGAGTTCAGTTTCCATCCCAAACTTTGGACAGTCATATCTCCTAGTTCACAAAACGAAATGGCACAAATTATATGTCCATTTCGAAGCTTGAGATGTGAACTATAAGACTGGAAAGTTTCATAATTTTATGACATCATGTGCCTAGTAAAAACGTCCACACGAGAAGACTGCCCAGACAGAATTCACACTGGACAGCATTTCCAGTTTTGCAACCAATGTGTCCAATCCAATTTAAATCAATTCCAATGATTAAATACCACAACATGACACCATTTCCATCACAATACCCCATTCAATTCTTCCCTCTATTCTAAGTCAATTTGGATGTTAATCCACAATTGAACTCAAATACAGGGTTTTGGCGTTGCTCATAACACAAGCGACTACAATCCACTTTATATTCTCTAAAAGGGTTCATTAATCACTAACCACGTCCACTTTTGTAGTCATTAACTCCTAATCACAATTTGGGATCTTGCTAAACCGGGGCTTAGCAATCCACTAACCTCAGGCTTATTCTCTAGCCTCGAGTCTCAAAATTCGGGGTGTTACATTTCTCCCCCCGTTCAATAAATTTCGTCCTCGAAATTTGTCATACCACTTAATCCAAAAACTATGGATGCTTCTTCACGACAGCTTTCGTTTCACAATTCATTTCATATTGGGATGTCCCTTCTAGACCACGCAGACAACCGGTGCACCACAAATCTGATTCTCAGAAGAAACTTACACAATAAATGCAACCCAGTTGCCACAAACTGCAATCGGCCCATTTCACGATTGCAGCACAAACACAATCACCTCACGATTATTAAACAAATACAATCGTTTCCATATACGATTGCTATCAAAACCATCATCACATAATCACAATCGTCGCAAGCCCTTCTAACTCATGAGTGGCTAGCGTATCTCAATATCCGAAGGCTCTAAATCATGAGCCATATCATAAGATTTTGGCAGTTTGGCAGCATAGGCCACCACTCTGCTCAACTCAATCTAGTTACCCCTTCCGGGAGTAACACCAAAACACCACAACCTCAATACATCAAACGACAGCCTCAGCTGTATACACAAACATTTCAACTTTCACTATATCCACTTTCACAGCTTTACCCTCACCCGTACACCCACCAGTAACTCCACTAGTGGTAACCAGGTCTTTTGGGTATCAACACAATATCACATCATCTGGTCACTCCGGAATCTCAATTTCTTTTATCCAAAGTACCTGACCGTAATGGCCCACCTAGAGTCTCAGTCTCTTCTATCCAGGCGCATTTTATTGTCACACCCCCCTTAATGGGTGCCCACGCTCCCGCTGCGTGGCTGGCTCCCACATCACACCCGTCCGATGGATGCCCGTGGGTTATCGGACTCACAATTTTATTGTCACAACCACCCCGGTTTTACCCCCTCTAGGGATGCCCCGTGCCGGTGGTGCCCACCCCGGTTTTACCCCCCGCTGGGGATGCCCCGCGACGGTGGCTAGGTTACTCAATTATTGTCACACCCACCCTGGTTTTACCCCCTCTAGGGATGCCCCGTGCCGGTGGTGCCCACCCCGGTTTTACCCCCCGCTGGGGATGCCCCGCGACAGTGGCTGGGTTACTCACATTTCACCCAGGACTCATAAGAAAATCCATTATCACACCCTACCCTCATCCCCTTTCTCCGCCGGAAAGACACACAGTCTTTACCCGAACCGTTGTTAGCTACTCAGGGACTGTTGGCGTAGCGGTGCTCACAAATAGCCTTTCGGCTTCCACATCACACTCCACCCTCATCCCCTTTCTCCGCCGGGAAGAACACAGTCTTTACCCGAACTGTTGTTAGCTACTCAGGGACTATTGGCGTGGCAGTGCATATACATAGCCTAGCGGCTCACAAATAGTCAATCCCCAGTAACTACCGCCCCGAAGGCACGGTCCTCCGCTATAGGAATCACCCCATGCGGCCGCAGGTGAGAGACTCACAAATATCAGTCACATCCTGAGCCTATGCCTACCAGGCGCAGCCCACCAGACCAAACAAATCCGGCCCAACCAGGGAGATGGACTCACAGTACACAATCGTAACAAGCTGGAATCAGGCATATTAACAACTTCATCTTCAACATCTTGAATTCTTTTCACATATTGGGATCCTTCAAGACCCCTTCTCACAAAATAATCTAGACTTCGAAGTTTTACTTCCTGAAGCCATCACTAACACATTGCACTTTCTGCAAATTCGAGCTTCTGCTCAACACAATTCTCAAACATCACATTCACCACGCTTCCGCTGCACACTCTGAGGTCTTTATCCTCATCTGTGCCTTCACAATGTCAGGGTGACTCAATAGGAGTCCCATAGGAATCTCCTACTACCCCTGTCCACACACATAATCTGTGCCAGACCTTGGCTCAATTCAATTCGAATCATTCAGAGCCATAACCAACACATCGTTGAGATCCCATACTCCCAACGTTCCCAGAGCTCTATTCTACAATTCAACGTCATGGCGAGTGCACACTAAGGTTCGTCGTCACGGCGGCTCCACTCTAGGGTTCATCGTCATAGTGGCTCCACACTATGGTACTGTACCCGATGCTTCACTCAGTCACCTAACTGGTCAGCCCCTTCGGTCAGCATCCTCCGTAGGTAGCCCTTTCCAATCAGATCTTACCGTAGGTAGCCCTCTCCGATCAGATTTCACCGTAGGTAGCCCTCTTCCATCACAACTCCCCGTAGGTAGCACTCTCCGATCCGAATCCTCCATAGGTAACTTTTCCCTCTGCTAGATTTACAACTAGCAATCTCGGGTACCTGATACATATTTCAATTCAATTCTAGTACCATGCTCTAGCACCACAGACCATCCAGGTCAAATGCAATTCCTATGAATCAGCCCAGCTATGGAGTCTGATCCTTGGATCACAGCTCATCTATCCAAACCTCAATCTTAGTTGAACTGGGAAATCACTTCCCTCAATTCCACGGAGCATTATCAACCCCAACACAAATCCAAATATCTTTGCCAGCCTAAGGCACCATGGTCCCCTAGGTCTTAAGGACTTTAAACACACAAATTCAGGACAACCAAATAATGTATACACATAATCCACAAATCTCAGATATCCACAACACCAGAGATATAAATGTGTATACCACAAACAACCAAAATCACAAATCATTGCCTATTCCTTAGGCAATCATAACTCATCACTCATTCCCTAGCTTGGCCTAAGGGAAATATCCTAGCAAAATCCATCTTTGCCAGGAACTGCAGCTCTGATACCAAAATGTAACCCCCTGCCGTAATTAATATTCGGATTACGCAATAAAGTGAAATAGAGACCAATAAGAACAAAATTTAATATTATAAACCCATCTACCAGACGGGGTTTTCACAAACACCTTTCGAAATCATTTATAAACTTGGTCTCAGAATCACATTTCCGAATACAATTACTACGCGGAATATCACATTCATAACAAATCAGAGTACACAACAATAATCCCGGCAATCCCGGTTTCCATATATTAACTCAAGCTTTATAGAGCACATTCGCCCATACAAGCCCTCATATGGGGATTACACAAAGTCTTCTCAAATACATAGCAAATCCTCATCCACATACTTATATACACATCCAAATCTATATACTCCCATCTGGGATGATAACCAACTACCAAAACAACTACTGAAGGAAGTCCTCATCGCCCTTGGCTGCTTACTCCATCATCGGTCTACTACCCTGTCTGAAAGGTTAGTAGGGGAGGGTGAGATTCTAGAGAATCTCAGTAGGATAACAATATCAATATGCATGTACGATAAATGTTTAATGCATGACATGCTTGCATCACACAACTCATGATAACACAATGACAATTTGCCAGCTCAATGCTTCGAACAATATACCTATGGCCATAGCATAAATTGAAACATAGCTTCAAATTACACATAATTATGCAAAGCTAAGACATGCACCAACACACTAACACATATATCAAATACAAGCAGAAGAGATATGTTTCCTACCTCCAATCTTTTCTCCTCGATTTGCGTGCCAGCAACTCGAGGCTTCACATTCGATCCTACAATGTCAAATGTACTATTTAGACACTTCCATAGTGTTTTTGGGGGTTATATGAGGCTATATTGAAAATTTACTAAAATACCCCCGGGGACCCGGCCCGGCCCCGCCGTACCCGGTCCGGCTGTATTTTTCTTGAAATATTGACATGGGCTATTCTAACATATTTTCACCCAAGGAATCCATTTTCGGACTCGGAATTATCAAATTCAATGTCAAATTATGAAATTGCCCTTGGCAGCCCCACTTTAAGGGTTTCAGGGGCGTTTTCGTAATTATGCTTTTTCGGCCTTTTCCAAAAAAGTGACCAACTGTAACCCCACCTAATTTTCGCTCCTGAACTCAATGGAATCATCAAATCATTGAAAATCCATCTCTAACCCCTCCAAACCAGGCTTGGCCGAAATTCTCAATTCCCCGGGAAAAATTGGGGTTTTTCGGTTCCGGCTCCGTAAACGCGTTCCTTTCTACTCCTAACCACTTTATTGACTATTCCATTAGGTTAGAACTACCATTTAGTATCAATTTGGGCAGCATAACACCTAGGCCAACCCATTTTCCAAATTTACAAACAAAGACAATCCGGTGAAATTTCACCGATTAAATCAACCACAGCAGCCAGAATAGTCAATATGCACGAGTTTGGAAGTTACCTCAAGTTCCCACTAGCTTTTCCTTCTTGTGGCTGAAAACCCTAACTTCAAAACACCAAAAGAGGAGCTTCCAAACCTTAAAGAACAAAGAGGAGTAGTTTAGAGTCGGAGTTATACGCGTTAGGAGCGAAATCGTCGGAGAAATCGGCTTACCTTGTGATTTTTCTTCTCTTTCTCTCTCTAAACTCTCTCAACTTTCTCACACTATGTTCAGGTGCTGTGCGTGAATGAGCAGCTGAAGATGATGAGAAGATGTTTTAATTCCATGCTTATGTCATCTTGCCTTTTGATGATGTCATAATTCCCAAAATTGGCATTTTCGGATTTTCTGGCAGATTTTCTGCCCAATCTTTGAAAAATCATAACTAATTCTAGAAAAATCGAAATGAGGTGATCCCAAAGCCAAATGAAATATATTTAAGTCCTCTTCATAGGAAAAATATTGGCCATTACTAAAAATCACCACACAATTCCAGAATTACATAAAACTCATCACTGCCCCAAAACAGAGTTCAGTTTCCATCCCAAACTTTGGACAGTCATATCTCCTAGTTCACAAAACGAAATGGCACAAATTATATGTCCATTTCGAAGCTTGAGATGTGAACTATAAGACTGGAAAGTTTCATAATTTTATGACATCATGTGCCTAGTAAAAACGTCCACACGAGAAGACTGCCCAGACAGAATTCACACTGGACAGCATTTCCAGTTTTGCAACCAATGTGTCCAATCCAATTTAAATCAATTCCAATGATTAAATACCACAACATGACACCATTTCCATCACAATACCCCATTCAATTCTTCCCTCTATTCTAAGTCAATTTGGATGTTAATCCACAATTGAACTCAAATACAGGGTTTTGGCGTTGCTCATAACACAAGCGACTACAATCCACTTTATATTCTCTAAAAGGGTTCATTAATCACTAACCACGTCCACTTTTGTAGTCATTAACTCCTAATCACAATTTGGGATCTTGCTAAACCGGGGCTTAGCAATCCACTAACCTCAGGCTTATTCTCTAGCCTCGAGTCTCAAAATTCGGGGTGTTACATTTCTCCCCCCGTTCAATAAATTTCGTCCTCGAAATTTGTCATACCACTTAATCCAAAAACTATGGATGCTTCTTCACGACAGCTTTCGTTTCACAATTCATTTCATATTGGGATGTCCCTTCTAGACCACGCAGACAACCGGTGCACCACAAATCTGATTCTCAGAAGAAACTTACACAATAAATGCAACCCAGTTGCCACAAACTGCAATCGGCCCATTTCACGATTGCAGCACAAACACAATCACCTCACGATTATTAAACAAATACAATCGTTTCCATATACGATTGCTATCAAAACCATCATCACATAATCACAATCGTCGCAAGCCCTTCTAACTCATGAGTGGCTAGCGTATCTCAATATCCGAAGGCTCTAAATCATGAGCCATATCATAAGATTTTGGCAGTTTGGCAGCATAGGCCACCACTCTGCTCAACTCAATCTAGTTACCCCTTCCGGGAGTAACACCAAAACACCACAACCTCAATACATCAAACGACAGCCTCAGCTGTATACACAAACATTTCAACTTTCACTATATCCACTTTCACAGCTTTACCCTCACCCGTACACCCACCAGTAACTCCACTAGTGGTAACCAGGTCTTTTGGGTATCAACACAATATCACATCATCTGGTCACTCCGGAATCTCAATTTCTTTTATCCAAAGTACCTGACCGTAATGGCCCACCTAGAGTCTCAGTCTCTTCTATCCAGGCGCATTTTATTGTCACACCCCCCTTAATGGGTGCCCACGCTCCCGCTGCGTGGCTGGCTCCCACATCACACCCGTCCGATGGATGCCCGTGGGTTATCGGACTCACAATTTTATTGTCACAACCACCCCGGTTTTACCCCCTCTAGGGATGCCCCGTGCCGGTGGTGCCCACCCCGGTTTTACCCCCCGCTGGGGATGCCCCGCGACGGTGGCTAGGTTACTCAATTATTGTCACACCCACCCTGGTTTTACCCCCTCTAGGGATGCCCCGTGCCGGTGGTGCCCACCCCGGTTTTACCCCCCGCTGGGGATGCCCCGCGACAGTGGCTGGGTTACTCACATTTCACCCAGGACTCATAAGAAAATCCATTATCACACCCTACCCTCATCCCCTTTCTCCGCCGGAAAGACACACAGTCTTTACCCGAACCGTTGTTAGCTACTCAGGGACTGTTGGCGTAGCGGTGCTCACAAATAGCCTTTCGGCTTCCACATCACACTCCACCCTCATCCCCTTTCTCCGCCGGGAAGAACACAGTCTTTACCCGAACTGTTGTTAGCTACTCAGGGACTATTGGCGTGGCAGTGCATATACATAGCCTAGCGGCTCACAAATAGTCAATCCCCAGTAACTACCGCCCCGAAGGCACGGTCCTCCGCTATAGGAATCACCCCATGCGGCCGCAGGTGAGAGACTCACAAATATCAGTCACATCCTGAGCCTATGCCTACCAGGCGCAGCCCACCAGACCAAACAAATCCGGCCCAACCAGGGAGATGGACTCACAGTACACAATCGTAACAAGCTGGAATCAGGCATATTAACAACTTCATCTTCAACATCTTGAATTCTTTTCACATATTGGGATCCTTCAAGACCCCTTCTCACAAAATAATCTAGACTTCGAAGTTTTACTTCCTGAAGCCATCACTAACACATTGCACTTTCTGCAAATTCGAGCTTCTGCTCAACACAATTCTCAAACATCACATTCACCACGCTTCCGCTGCACACTCTGAGGTCTTTATCCTCATCTGTGCCTTCACAATGTCAGGGTGACTCAATAGGAGTCCCATAGGAATCTCCTACTACCCCTGTCCACACACATAATCTGTGCCAGACCTTGGCTCAATTCAATTCGAATCATTCAGAGCCATAACCAACACATCGTTGAGATCCCATACTCCCAACGTTCCCAGAGCTCTATTCTACAATTCAACGTCATGGCGAGTGCACACTAAGGTTCGTCGTCACGGCGGCTCCACTCTAGGGTTCATCGTCATAGTGGCTCCACACTATGGTACTGTACCCGATGCTTCACTCAGTCACCTAACTGGTCAGCCCCTTCGGTCAGCATCCTCCGTAGGTAGCCCTTTCCAATCAGATCTTACCGTAGGTAGCCCTCTCCGATCAGATTTCACCGTAGGTAGCCCTCTTCCATCACAACTCCCCGTAGGTAGCACTCTCCGATCCGAATCCTCCATAGGTAACTTTTCCCTCTGCTAGATTTACAACTAGCAATCTCGGGTACCTGATACATATTTCAATTCAATTCTAGTACCATGCTCTAGCACCACAGACCATCCAGGTCAAATGCAATTCCTATGAATCAGCCCAGCTATGGAGTCTGATCCTTGGATCACAGCTCATCTATCCAAACCTCAATCTTAGTTGAACTGGGAAATCACTTCCCTCAATTCCACGGAGCATTATCAACCCCAACACAAATCCAAATATCTTTGCCAGCCTAAGGCACCATGGTCCCCTAGGTCTTAAGGACTTTAAACACACAAATTCAGGACAACCAAATAATGTATACACATAATCCACAAATCTCAGATATCCACAACACCAGAGATATAAATGTGTATACCACAAACAACCAAAATCACAAATCATTGCCTATTCCTTAGGCAATCATAACTCATCACTCATTCCCTAGCTTGGCCTAAGGGAAATATCCTAGCAAAATCCATCTTTGCCAGGAACTGCAGCTCTGATACCAAAATGTAACCCCCTGCCGTAATTAATATTCGGATTACGCAATAAAGTGAAATAGAGACCAATAAGAACAAAATTTAATATTATAAACCCATCTACCAGACGGGGTTTTCACAAACACCTTTCGAAATCATTTATAAACTTGGTCTCAGAATCACATTTCCGAATACAATTACTACGCGGAATATCACATTCATAACAAATCAGAGTACACAACAATAATCCCGGCAATCCCGGTTTCCATATATTAACTCAAGCTTTATAGAGCACATTCGCCCATACAAGCCCTCATATGGGGATTACACAAAGTCTTCTCAAATACATAGCAAATCCTCATCCACATACTTATATACACATCCAAATCTATATACTCCCATCTAGGATGATAACCAACTACCAAAACAACTACTGAAGGAAGTCCTCATCGCCCTTGGCTGCTTACTCCATCATCGGTCTACTACCCTGTCTGAAAGGTTAGTAGGGGAGGGTGAGATTCTAGAGAATCTCAGTAGGATAACAATATCAATATGCATGTACGATAAATGTTTAATGCATGACATGCTTGCATCACACAACTCATGATAACACAATGACAATTTGCCAGCTCAATGCTTCGAACAATATACCTATGGCCATAGCATAAATTGAAACATAGCTTCAAATTACACATAATTATGCAAAGCTAAGACATGCACCAACACACTAACACATATATCAAATACAAGCAGAAGAGATATGTTTCCTACCTCCAATCTTTTCTCCTCGATTTGCGTGCCAGCAACTCGAGGCTTCACATTCGATCCTACAATGTCAAATGTACTATTTAGACACTTCCATAGTGTTTTTGGGGGTTATATGAGGCTATATTGAAAATTTACTAAAATACCCCCGGGGACCCGGCCCGGCCCCGCCGTACCCGGTCCGGCTGTATTTTTCTTGAAATATTGACATGGGCTATTCTAACATATTTTCGCCCAAGGAATCCATTTTCGGACTCGGAATTATCAAATTCAATGTCAAATTACGAAATTGCCCTTGGCAGCCCCACTTTAAGGGTTTCAGGGGCGTTTTCGTAATTATGCTTTTTCGGCCTTTTCCAAAAAAGTGACCAACTGTAACCCCACCTAATTTTCGCTCCTGAACTCAATGGAATCATCAAATCATTGAAAATCCATCTCTAACCCCTCCAAACCAGGCTTGGCCGAAATTCTCAATTCCCCGGGAAAAATTGGGGTTTTTCGGTTCCGGCTCCGTAAACGCGTTCCTTTCTACTCCTAACCACTTTATTGACTATTCCATTAGGTTAGAACTACCATTTAGTATCAATTTGGGCAGCATAACACCTAGGCCAACCCATTTTCCAAATTTACAAACAAAGACAATCCGGTGAAATTTCACCGATTAAATCAACCACAGCAGCCAGAATAGTCAATATGCACGAGTTTGGAAGTTACCTCAAGTTCCCACTAGCTTTTCCTTCTTGTGGCTGAAAACCCTAACTTCAAAACACCAAAAGAGGAGCTTCCAAACCTTAAAGAACAAAGAGGAGTAGTTTAGAGTCGGAGTTATACGCGTTAGGAGCGAAATCGTCGGAGAAATCGGCTTACCTTGTGATTTTTCTTCTCTTTCTCTCTCTAAACTCTCTCAACTTTCTCACACTATGTTCAGGTGCTGTGCGTGAATGAGCAGCTGAAGATGATGAGAAGATGTTTTAATTCCATGCTTATGTCATCTTGCCTTTTGATGATGTCATAATTCCCAAAATTGGCATTTTCGGATTTTCTGGCAGATTTTCTGCCCAATCTTTGAAAAATCATAACTAATTCTAGAAAAATCGAAATGAGGTGATCCCAAAGCCAAATGAAATATATTTAAGTCCTCTTCATAGGAAAAATATTGGCCATTACTAAAAATCACCACACAATTCCAGAATTACATAAAACTCATCACTGCCCCAAAACAGAGTTCAGTTTCCATCCCAAACTTTGGACAGTCATATCTCCTAGTTCACAAAACGAAATGGCACAAATTATATGTCCATTTCGAAGCTTGAGATGTGAACTATAAGACTGGAAAGTTTCATAATTTTATGACATCATGTGCCTAGTAAAAACGTCCACACGAGAAGACTGCCCAGACAGAATTCACACTGGACAGCATTTCCAGTTTTGCAACCAATGTGTCCAATCCAATTTAAATCAATTCCAATGATTAAATACCACAACATGACACCATTTCCATCACAATACCCCATTCAATTCTTCCCTCTATTCTAAGTCAATTTGGATGTTAATCCACAATTGAACTCAAATACAGGGTTTTGGCGTTGCTCATAACACAAGCGACTACAATCCACTTTATATTCTCTAAAAGGGTTCATTAATCACTAACCACGTCCACTTTTGTAGTCATTAACTCCTAATCACAATTTGGGATCTTGCTAAACCGGGGCTTAGCAATCCACTAACCTCAGGCTTATTCTCTAGCCTCGAGTCTCAAAATTCGGGGTGTTACACCCTATAGGGCAGATCCTTTTAAGCTTATTTAATATATTTTTTAAATAAATTAATATATGTTTTATCATTAGATCAAATTATCAATATGAGAGACGCCTAAATACCTAATAAAGTATTAGTAACAGGCTAACACTTATTAAATGATTTTATTTATTTTGTTTTCTATAATGGTTTATTTATTTAAACTTAAAAAAAAGGCTAATTTGAACATTAGATTATTATTTTAACTAAAAATTTATGAGTTTTAAAAATAATATATCTCAATTTAAAGTAAAATAATAAATAAATTATAAAACTTAAAAGTGAATTTTATTTGAATTAAAATGAGTTTAGGTCCGAACCTGTGAAAAGACAGCCCTGTAAGGCCGTAGGCATCAAAAATTGGGGGTTTTACAAAAAGTGGGCCTAAGGCCCGAGCCCGTGAAGGGCCGGCCCGTATTCCCAGCTATAGATGAGATGCAATAATGGCGGCATATTTTGTAGGGAAAATGACACCTAGGTCCCAAGCTACAGAAAAAATACCAGAAAACTCCTTTTGAAAAGTCAATGGTCAGAAAAGTCCCTATGAACTTTTCTAACATGAATTCCCAATGTTCATTTACACATTTACCCCCATTGAAATAACTAGAGAAAAGCCACAGGAGGAGAGGAGGGAATGCATGTTTTTGTGATTAAGCCATTAAGGAGAAAGAGAAAAAATGCACAGACGAAGAGCGCAGGAGGTGGAACATTTAAGGGATACAACGTGCTGTTGATGTCGTTTGGAAATGTCTTCTTCTTCATCGTCCATGTACGGGTAGGTAAGTACAGAAGCGAACTGGATTCTTTTTTTTTCTGTGTGAAAGGTTGTTGGATTTGGATTAAGATTGAGGGGTTGGTCAAAGGTTGAATCTTGGGCTAAAAATGGAGCAAGTGGTAGGTAGTTGACAAGAAATGCTAAGAATTTGCCACATATATGATTTTGATCATTGAAGTTGGGGTTTAATCTTGGGTGAGTTGTGTTTATTTTAGAGTGCTCTGTTTTTACGGCATAGTTACAGAGGAGTTGCTGTTTTTTAAGTGAGAATGATGAATGTAATTGTTCTTTTTTGCTGTGAAAACGTTGAAATGAAAACAAAAAATTGTTGTAAAATTGTGCAGATGTAGTTGTTAATATGGCAGTTGTTGTTGTTAATACAGAACCTTTGTTGTGCCTTGTTTTTGGGCAAGCAAACAGAGGTGTGATGTTTATTCTCGCTGGTATGATGATAAAAACTGCTGATATGATGATAAAAAAAGTGTTGTTAACGTGTTGTAAATTTGTGCATATGTGTTGTAAATATTGTTGTGGAAGTTGTTAATACAAAGTTTAACCTATGCTCTGTTTTTGGGGAAGCAAACAGAGGTGTGGGTGTGGTTTGTGTTCTTAGAAAATGCTGATATGATGATAAAAAAAGTATTGTTAACGTGTTGTAAATTTGTGTATATGTAGTTGTAAATATTGCTGTAGAAGTTGTTACGAAATTTGACCTGCGCTATATTTTTAGGGAAGCAAACAGAGGTGTGAGAGTGGTTTGTGTTATTAGAAAATGCTGATATGATGATAAAAAAAAGTGTTGTTAACATGTTATAAATTTGTGCATATGTAGTTGTAAATATTACTGTAGAAGTTGTTAATACGAAGTTTGACTTGTGGTATGGTTTTGGGGAAGCAAATAGAGGTGTAAGTGTGGTTTGTGTTATTAGAAAATGCTGATATGATGATAAAAAAAGTGTTGTTAATGTGTTGTAAATTTGTGCAGATGTAGTTGTAAATATTGCAGTGGAAGTTGTTAATACGAAGTTTGAGTTGTAGATTCTCATGAAAGTAATGAAATCCAAAAGAAATTCAAAGTTAACCTTGGTACATCAACATTTGTGAATCTTGTAGATGATGAAGGGGTGCTAGAGGAAGTTGTTAAAATGACTAATAATGTTGTGAAAGAAGCATTAAATGTTGTAAATAATGACAGAAGTGATAGCAATATAATGTGTAACTTACTGATATGGCCCAAGTTATTGCCCTAGTATAACGACAGAAATTAGTTGAAAACTTAACTTAATAAGTTGTAAACATAACTGAAGATGTTGTAAACACTACACAGAGTAGTTAACTCTTCCCATCTTCAGTGTTCAGGGGATTTACATATGGCCACATGCTTAGACGTTGTTAAAATGCCTCAACCTATTGCAAACTAAGCGTTAGCAGTTGTAAACAACGTCATCCATAGAGTTAAACTTGCTATGGATCAATATTTTTTCCTAATTCAATGGCAGATATAAGTTGCAAAATTAACTTCAGAAGTTGAAAAAATAACTTAAGCTGTTGTTAAAACTACACAAAGTAGTGGACAATCCCATTTTTTGTGTTAATCGTTGTTTCATGTGGACACGTGCTTATTCGTTGTTAAAATGACTGATCATATTGTAAAATAAGCATTCGCTGTTGTAAACAACGCAACTTGCTATGGTCATTATCATAAGAATATAGTTGTTAAAATGACTTTTAGTGTTGTAAAAACATGCATATCGAGTTGTAAACCAAAAAAAAAAGTGGTGTGGTCACCTTGGTTTGTAAAGACGTTGTTTCTTTGACCTGTTAAACAACTTGTAAAAGTGACTAAACATGTTATAAACATACTCATAACGTGTTGTCAAAGTTTGCACTTGGCAAACTTGAAAGTAAATCATTCCATAGTTACATGTGAAAATAACTGATTATGTTGCCAAAATAACTTATGATGTTGTTAAATGTCTCATTACATGAATACTATATGAGTGCATTTTTTGCAAAATGGCATTCCTACAAAATATCAACAGATGTACATAACAACTAGCCTGTATTACAAAATAACATCTCAAATGCTACATGTCTTTCTTCCTCTTCATTTGTTAGTTGTAACGCCCTAAATTTTAATTAAGGGCTAATGATAATTATTGAGGATAATTATTGAATTAAAGTGGAATAATTATGGGTTTTGGCAGTAATATTTATTATTATGCCATGATTGGTGGAAATTGAAAGAACGAAATTATTGGGCAAATAGTTAGTGATTAATAGAAAAATTAATTACTAGCTAAGAGAAAAATGAGAATTGTAATTAAAATGGCTAATGGAGAGCTTAGAGTAACTAATTTATTACTTATTTGTGGAGGGCCAATAGAATTGCGACATGTGGCAAAGTGGGTGTGAAGGGAGTGTGTGTAAAAGTCAAATGTTGCATTTTTTTATGCATTCTTTCTCTCTCTTCTTCCCTCTTTTCGGTTGAGCATAGGGGAGGGAGTATGTCATCATCATTCTTCATCTTCCGTAACACTCCATCTCTCTCTCTTATTCGGCCATTGTTGCCCAAGAAGGAGAAAGGAAAAGCTTGAGAAAAGGTAAGTTAAAGACCTCTAATGGAAAAGTTCCCTTCATTAATGTTGTTCCTTGGAGTGAGAGCTTCAATTTGATGTTTGTAGTTTCTCCATTGGTGGTGATTTAAGGAATCACGAAAATCTGAAGTTTGGAGAACCAAAAAGTGTCTTTGAGAAAGTTGTTAAAATAAGTGAGACCAATATTTCTATCTATGTTTTATGCCATTGTATGAAGTTTGGAATTTTTGATATTTTTGGCCTTAAATTCGAAAATGAGTGTCATTAGGTATTTGGTATGCTTTTGGCATGAAATTGGTATTTTGAAAGGTATTTTGGATAGATAGATTGATTGGAGGTTGAAATGTTAAGTTTGTTGGTATTGGGATTTTTGGTGTTTAATGTTGAT
The DNA here is from genome assembly GCA_963210345.1 of Inga oerstediana. NCBI lineage: Eukaryota > Viridiplantae > Streptophyta > Magnoliopsida > Fabales > Fabaceae > Inga > Inga oerstediana. The sequence continues at coordinate 27,452,047 of OY723405.1, read as the reverse complement.
TCAAACCAAAGCATGATAATGGAATAGGATTTTGGTAATTCTAATGATTCCATTGAATTCATAGGGTGTTTTTGTGTGGGAGTAGCTTTGGTTGAAGTTTTGGGTCTATTGGAAACTCTTGGAAAGTTTTTGGAAGTGCTGTCAAGTTTTCTGAATTTCTGGTTTCTGATGCATATCACTCGAGTGATATGGGGCTCACTCGGGTGCGGGATGAACATCACTCAAGTGAGGATGAGTTCACTCGAGTGCGATAGTGTAATTTCCTTTTCTGCTTCAATTTCTGTGTTGCACTTCCGTGTGTAGAGACAAGAGCGTTACCTCACTTGCAAGTGTTGTGGGTTCTCACTCGAGTGTGGATGTATTTGACACCATAAACTCTCGTCTCGGGTTGTTACTCGCGTCCAAAATTCAAGAGTGCGCTTTAACACTTGCGAGTGTTAAGTTGTCACTCGAGTGAGGTCTTCTTTACTCGAGTGATCCCCTTCTTTGAAAGTTCTTGTGCTCTCGGGCAAACACTTTTTGTCTGAACTTTCTAGCACTTGAAGTGCAGATCGTACCAACACTCGAGTGAGGCCATCATCACTCGAGTGCAGCAGTGAAAAATCAGTTTTTGTACTTCCAAAAGGGGATCTTTGGGATAGTTCTTCCAACCCTTTAGGAGTTTTGTTAGGAGTATTTAATGACTCTAAAAGAGCAATAATGATAACCAATTAAGTATTAAGAAGTAATTGAGAATTGGATAAAGAATAATACTTCGTCACTCATTATGAATTATAGGATGCGACATTTGCCCTACTTGGGAGGGACCAGTGCCAGAGCGTGCACGGAAGGAAAGAGCAGGTAGTGACTTTTCTCTCGTGTTGTGTATGATGTTTGGTATGCATGATTGATCATTGTGTTTGTGAAATGTAAATGAAAATGTGCCATGGTCCATTACAGCGCGAGCACTTCAGCGGGAGCCGTCGTAGGGGGTTGATGCTTATCACACTTACCTTGGCCGTTGAACTGCTGTTGTAATAGACATAGAACTTTGAGAAACTGCTTTGTGAATCTAGCCAATATGATTGTGTATTGTAAAATGCTTTATATGAATCCCAGCTGTGGTAAAATATATTGTTGTGAACTGTGTTGTGGTGCAATACAACGTGAGCACTTCAGCTTGAGCAAAAGTAAGGGTGACACGAGTCATACCTGCCTTTACCGTTGTAACTGCCGTTGTAGTTGCTATGTGTGGGTTATGATTGCTTGGATGCCTTATTATTATGCATACTATAAGTGATTTGTTACTACGGGGATTCTTTAGAATCTCACTCTCCCAAAACAACTTTTAGACAGGGCTGAAGGATCAAAAGGAAAGCGGGTGACGAAGAGCGGGTAGAGCTCCAGATAGGAGTTTCATTTTAGGAATATTTGGTTATCATAGTTGTAATTTTTGAATATATTCTTGGGATATGAATGTATATATAGTTGTGATATAGTTGTTGTAATCCCCAAGAAAAAGGAAAAGAGATTATGACATTTATGCCTTGTGTAAACCCTTTTATCAATTAATGGAACCTGAGTGTGTCAGGAATTTATGTTGTACTCTGATATGTATAAATGGAATCAACATGTACAAGCCAATTGTGTATTTGTAATGTGAATATGAGACCTATGTGAACATGTTTTAGAAAAGTTTTATAGACTCTAATTTTGGGAAGTTCGAGTTTGTTTAAGTCCCATATCATCTAAGGTCTCTAATCTCACTTAATTACTTGATTATAAACTTAATCTCGGCCTATGTCGTGAAGGGGGTTACATTAGTTGCAAGCGAGATTGGACAACACACCTCTGTTTGCTTCCCCAAAAACAAAGCACAAGTCAAACTTCGTACTAACAACTTCCATAGCAATATTTACAACTACATCTACACTAATTTACAACACGTTAACAACACTTTTTTTATCGTCATATCAGCATTTTCTAATAACACAAACAACACTCACACCTCTATTTGCTTCCCCAAAAACATAGCACAAGTCAAACTTAGTATTAACAACTTCTACAATAATATTTACAACTACATATGCATAAATTTATAACACGTTAACAACACTTTTTTTTATCATCATATCAGCATTTTTTATCATCATGACATCGAGAATGTACATCACACGTCTGTTTGCTTGCCCAAAAACAGGGCACAACAGAGGTCCTGTATTAACAACAACAACTGTCATATTAACAACTACATCTGCACAATTTTACAATAATTTTTTGTTTTCATTTTAGCGTTTTCACAGCAAAGAAGAACAATTACATTCATTATTCTCACTTAAAAAACAACAACTCCTCTGTAACTATGCCTAAAAAACAGAGCACTCTAAAATAAACACAACCCACACAAAATTAAACCCCAACTTTAATGATCAAAATGATGTGTGGCAAATTATTAGCATTTCTTGTCTACCACCTACCACTTGCTCCATTTTTTAGCCCAAAATCTAACATTTGACCAACTCCTCAATCTCAATCCAAATCCAACAACCTTTCACACAGAAAAAAAAATTCCAATTCGCTTATGTACCTGCTTACCCGTACATGGACGATGAAGAAGAAGACGTTTCCAAACAACATCAACAGCACATTGTATCCCTTAAATGTTCCACCTCCTACGCTCTTCGTCTGTGCATTTTTTCTCTTTCTCCTTAATGGCTTAATCACAAAAACGTGCCTTCCCTCCTCTCCTCCTGTGGCTTTTCTCTAGTTATTTCAATGGGGGTAAATGTGTAAATGAACATTGGGAATTCATTTCAGAAAAGTCCCTAGGGACTTTTCTGACCATTGACTTTTCAAAGGGAGTTTTCTAATATTTTTTTTATAGCTTGAGACCTAGGTGTTATTTTCCCTATTTTGTAATGAGAGTACCATTGTAAACGAAACATTTTAAGAAATGAATATTTAAAATATGAATTTCCGTTTATATCCTTAATATAAGAGCTAGTTGACTAATTTAAATAGATTAATAAAGTTAGTGTGTGTTTGAGATAGCGGTAGAAAAAATGACTTATTATGATTCTGACTTATTAAAAATGACTTAATAGAAAAGTCAATTTTTATAATGTGATTTATGTTTGGATGAGCGATCATATTAGTTATTTGTAATAAATATAGGTTAATATTTAAAAATATCATATTTCATCATGACCACTATTGAGTAGAAACTGTGTAAACAATAGAGAATACTTTAAGAAAAATTATGGCAAAATTGCATTTAGGTTTCGGACAAGAGAAAATATGATGAAATAGTCTCTTGAAATCTCAAAATTACATTTAAGTCCTATAGGACTTTCTTTCAATAAATTCCAATTCCATTAACATGTTCAGGAGTGTTCAGTGACAAGTCCATAGGCGCTTACACTGATAAGTCCATGGGTGTCATTTGATAAATCCATAAGCCTTTGACAATTGAAATTTATTGTAAAAAAGTCCCATGTGACTTAAATGCAATTTTGAGATTTCAAATGACAATTTTGTTATATTTTCTCTTACCCGGAACCTAAATACAATTTTCCTAAAATTTATAAATTTAAAAGACAAAGTATATTGAGTCATATATTTATAACCAAATTGAATTTTCAACTAGCTCAAATATTAAGAAGTAGCACAGCATAATGTTTATTAAATAAATTTGAATTATAGAAATTAAGTAATAAGTAATTCCGGACTCGTCTACTTTTTTGGATATTATTATCCAGTTTGGGATTTGTGACTGCTCTTTCTGATACAAATGTCTCATTTGATATTCAAACTTGAGATTCAGAGGGATCTAACAGAGCCTTACATCAGAGTTGGTTAGACTTGTCTACTTCTAGTCTTTCCTACTTTTATTTTTTCACTAAGCACATGCATCTTCCTATTGGAGGCAATCTTGTTTGAAGTACTGTCGGTATTAAATGTGGGAGGAGAGATTCGAATCTTAATTCACCACGTTATGAAAAATTAACCCCTTCTACTAGATTCAACATGTTGCTTTCGTCCTTCCTACTTATTTCCTACAATCGGCTGTAAGAGGAGAAATAGAGCAAAGCCCAAAAAATGGCACTAGAAACAGAGAGCAAGAAGCATTATGTTCTGGTTCACAGTTGTTGCCACGGCGCTTGGTGCTGGTACAAGCTCAAGCCACAGCTTGAATCCTTTAGCCACCGTGTCTCGATAGTGGACCTACCGGCTTCTGGCATCCACCCCGCCAAAATGGAAGACCTTTATTCCCTGTCGGATTACTCTGAGCCTCTGCTGAAGCTGTTGGCCGCCCTCCCTGTTGGAGACGAGAAGGTGGTTCTCGTCGGACACACCTACGGTGGCATGAACATCGCCCTCGCCGCCGACATCTTCCCGCACAAGATAGCCCTTACCATCTTCCTAACCGCCTTTCTTCCAGATACTAGTCATAGACCATCCTATGTCTTAGAACAGGTACATACTACCCTTCTCAGATTTCTCTTTTTTGTTGCATTTGGATTATCGTAAATGATGGTTTTGATTTTAAAGTACAAAATAATCTATGGTATGAGGCCATTATCTAAAATGGTTTTTTAATGTATATACAGTTTTTAGAGAAGATCCCAAGTGATGCATGGTTAGACACAGAGTTTTGTGATCGTGGAAGCTTAAAGACTCTGTTGTTAGGTCCAAAGGTCTCATCGTCCCATCTCTATCAACTATGCTACAAAGAGGTAACTCGCACTACTACAAAAAAGTAAAGTTGTGGCGCTAGAGAAGTGCCACATGTCTGGATGCCATTAAAAAAAGCTGTGGCACTTAGAAGCGCCACAACATTTTAATTTTTTTTTTAAAAAAATACCCTCCTATGGCGCTTGGTGGAGGAAGTGCCACAGGAGAGAGGTCTCCTGTGGCGCTTGCGTTAGTAAGTGCCACAGGAGGGGGGACCTACTGTGGTGCTTACGTCAGCAAGCGCCACAGGAGACCCCCCTCTTATGGCACTTCCTCTAACAAGCGCCACAGTAGGGTCCTTTTGTTTTAATCTTTCTTTCTTTCCTATAGCCCTTTTTTTATGCTTCCTGATTGTGAAGCTTTATATAAAATGAGTGGCTTTCGCACATGTTTATCATCTCCACAAATTGTCAATCTTTCTATTTTATATTTCAACCTATTATATATATATATATATATATATGATTTTCACATTTAAAATTCAAGTTCCCCAACAAAAATGTTCTTACAAAATAATATATTTATTGTCATTTCCCCAACAATAATGTTCTTACATTAATACTCTCCAAAGCTAACATAAAAAATATCACAATACAAGAACTTGATATGTGAACACAGTACATCAACAACTAATTAAGTAAAATAAAAGATTACTAAAAAACGCAAGATTGTCGGCCAAAAAATTTAAACAAAGCAAAAAGGCAAACGAAACAAGCTAGGTTTTCACTCTTTCCTATTAAATTAGGAACAGAAAGGCAAACGTTATATGACAGTTTATCTTGACTAAAAAAAAATTAAACAAAGCAAGATAGAATGAAACATTCTTCTTCTTACAAATCTATTAATTGACCAGCGTAGGGAGTGGGGGACCACGTTGGTGACACTATCTTGAGTGACGAGGATGAGCAAATGTGAGCTGTGGAGTGTAGTGGGGATCAAATGGAGTGGGGTTTAAAAGAGGAAGAGAGACAGAGAGTATGAAGAAAAGGAAACAATTAGGGAGAGAAGTGGGGACAGACGAAAAAAAATGGAAAAAGTGACAAGAGAATTTAATGAAGAAGACGAGTGTGTGTGTTTGTTGTGCAAGAGAAAGTGATATCTTTTACAGGGGGAGGGGCGTCAACGCGAGCTGAGGAAGAGGGAATAAAAAGGTAAAAGGGAGGGAAAAGATAAAAAAAGTAAAGTTAAATGAGGGAAATCTGATTGGCGGGAGAGTTGAAAATTCACATCCAGCCAATTGTGACACTTCTTTAAAGAAGTACCACAGCTGATTTTTTTTTTTTTTTTCTATTTTTTTTTAAATTTTGGGGACCAAGGGTGGCCCTTGCCAAGGCAAGCGCCACCCTTGGGTGCATACCAGCTGTGGCGCCAGGTGGACCAGGCACCACAGCTGGGTCAGTTGGGCCAATTGTGGCGCCTGCCCTGACAGGCGCCACAGTTGGCCCCACTAACCCAGCTGTGGCACCTGGTCCACCAAGTGCCACAGCTGGTCCCCAAAATTTTAAAAAAATTAAATAGAAAAAGAAAACAAAAAAAAGGGGGTAGCTGAGAAGTGCCACAAAATGTGCGCCACCTTTTAATCATTTTGTAGTAGTGTCGTCATGGCTTCCTCCTTCTTTCTCTTTAGGCATACATATACAGAAGGATTGAATAGTTGAGTTACTCTCTATGTATGTACAACTAAAAATGAGGTCGTATTTAAGTTTGATTTGCTTGTAACCTCGTGTTGTTACTTATTAGAGTACCTGTTGCTATAAATGTATATAGTATTCGGTCCTTAATATAAGAGCTAATTGACTTTTTTCTGAAGAGATTAATGAAGCTAAATAAATGATTAAATGCTTTGACAAAACTAAAATAAAGCTTATATTTTGGGTAAGCATGTTCACAAATTTGAGCCTTTTATTTAGGGACGGAGGGAGTATTAGTTTATAAGTCAGGTAAATTAATTTGGAGAAAATGATAAATATAAATATTTGAAAGTAATTTATGTAAGTTTATTGATTTCTCCAGAAAAGTCAACTGAATCTTTTATTAAGAATAGGAGAAAGTAATTTATATACAATGTTACATCTACCTTCCAATTATCTCGTAATATTTGTTAGAAGAAAATGAATATACTTGCAGGATGTGGAATTAGCAAAGGCATTGATGAGGCCATCGTCCTGAGTGTTTGGCATCACTTATTTCTGGGAAATAAGTACTTATTACATAAGTCGAGACAAAACTTCTCTCACATACTTACCTCGTATACCGTGAATCACGAATTATAAGCACTTATTACCTAAAAATAAGTTATCCCAAACGAACACATGTGGATAACTTGTCTAAAGAAAACAACTTCTCTCAAGAGGGCTTTGGATCAGTTCCACGAGCCTTCATTACTTGCAACCTCGACCTGGGGATACCACTGGAATTTCAGCAATGGATGATCCAAAATTCTGGGGTTAATGAGGTTTTTGAAATTAAAGTAGCTGATCATATGGCCATGCTTTCTACGCCCCAAGAACTTTGCGACGCCCTCCTCCAACCCGCATCAAAATATGCTTAGTGCTTATTTAGATCAGTTTAATTTGAGTGATTTTATGCTTATGAGATCCACATACAGAAGGAACCAGTTTCAGTGTTCATCACTTGCTCATCATCACTGCTGATTGGTCAAATGTAATTTAGGTGGTTCAAGTAGTGAAAGGAGTTTGGTCTAATAAAGCATAAAAACGCTTGTTTTAAGTGCTCCCAAATCATGCATTTGGATTCAATAATGTTGCACTTGTCTTGTGTTTATAGCATACCAAGTCGGTGATCAAGAGAAAGAGACATCAATAAATTGGATTTTTGCTAGCGTCCGTGCACATGTATTGTGTGTAATTTGTTTAAAGTTTGCAAAACTACTTTATCTTGCGTTTATAAAACTGGATTTTTTTTTTGTATTTTTTGTTTTTGCAAACTATGCTTTAAAAGTAATAAAAAAATTGATACGTTAAGGCAAAAAGTTGGTTTTCTAATTATCCTTTTGGTTTATAAAAGTGTCACCCAAAAATAGTTGTAATTTTGTAAAATGTGATGCGTAGCACTTTGCTTGAACCATTGGTAATTGTAAGAACATTGAAAGTACGTGGGTGACAACTTGCTCGGCTCAAACTTGACCAAAAGAATCACTACACTAGCTAAATTCAGATATGGCTTCAAGGCCTGTAGACTACTACCTCAACTAAATAGACCAAGCTTAAATCCAAAAGTTTGGATATCCTAAATTTTGACAATCAAAACACGGTTCGAATTGATCAGAGATTTAACCAATAAAGGTTAGCACTAGTGAAAATGAAAATGAGTTAATCACTCGTAATACGATAAATCAATATTTGAATTTTTGTTAAAAGATATGTTTATATTTAATGTCTGATAATATCTTAAATAAGAATATCTTCAATACAAAAGAATACATGCTTCCATAAAATTAGAACAAACTTTGGATCATGTCCTGCGTTTTCGAACTCCCTCCTGACGTCACTGGCTTCCAATACCGATTGCATAGGAGTCCTCATCTCTAAAGATCCAAGCGTTAACAAACACCCATAAACGTTTATGACAGAATTATGAGGATAAGAAAATTCGGATCTGCCCCATGGAAGACGCTAGGGGGAAGGAGAGATAAGATGGGGCTGAAGCAGGTGGGGCCTATAAAAAGAAAAGTAACGGAAGTTTAGCTGATTATTTTTCTCTCACTTTACAAACTAGACGTGAGGTGTGTTTGAATTAGTTTTTGGATAATAGATTTTGGATAAAAGGTGAAGAATAATTTTTGAAGAATAAATTTTAAGGAGAATAGATTATAATAAAAAAAACTGATTTTGATAAAATAAGAGTATTTGAGTATTGTGGTTAAAATAATTGTTTTTCAAAATATTGGGTCCATATAATGAGAAAGGACCAATAAGAGAGAGAGGGTGGAACTCAAATAAGAAAAAAAGATCAATGAGAGAGAGAAGATGGGGCCCATATAAAAGAAAAAATAGAAAAAAATAACTTTTCCTAAAATCTAGGTTTTGAGATCAAAACCTAGGTTTAAAAAAATTTTAAGTATTTATCAACCAAATCTAGATTTTGATTCAAAATCTAAATTTTGATTCAATTACCGAACACAGACGTAATTTTTACATCCAAACAAATATTATGGTGTTAACTGTCATGTTGCCAAAACTTCGATGTCATGTATGCATTCCCCCTGCCAAAACATTATATATATAATGGTTATGTAATTAAATATAGTTATTATTTCTTTTAGTAAAAAGATTTTACTAATATTTTATTTAGTCTTTAGGATCTCATTGTCATTCTCCACCGACCAAGTGGACAAATAGATATTTTGCTTGCAAACTTCAAAGTCGACCTTTGACAAGATGCAAACATGAATGTATTATGTTTATAAAACATTTGAATTATATGTTCTCGTACATAATATAAGATATATTTACTTAATTTAATTAAATTAAAAAATTTAATTGAGTTAGTTAATATAACATGTATTTTTTAAAACACCCTAATTAGATATCTTTTTCAATTCACTCATTCATTTAATTATTGTTGAATGAATATTAATAAAAATAAATTAAAAAAAGATTAATAAATATGATAATCATATCTTATATTTAAATTAACATCAACCCTCAAATATATTTTATATTAATTAGGTATTGGAGGAGTAGAAATCAAAGCAATCTCAGACTTGTCTTCTTCTCGTCCCTCCTACTTATTCCCACCATTGGACAAAAGAGGATAAACGTAGAAAAGCCTAGAGAAACAAAATGGCATCAGAAACAGGGAGCAAAAAGCATTATGTTCTGGTTCACGGTTCTTGCCACGGCGCTTGGTGCTGGTACAAGCTCAAGCCACAGCTCGAATCAGTCGGCCACCGCGTCTCGGTGGTGGACCTGGCAGCTTCCGGCATCCACCCAGCCAAAATTGAAGACCTTCACTCCTTGTCGGATTACTCTGAGCCTCTTATGAAGCTGTTGGCCGCCCTTCCTTCTGGAGATGAGAAGGTGGTTCTCGTCGGACACAGTTACGGTGGCATGAACATCGCCCTCGCCGCCGACCTCTTCCCCCACAAGATAGCCCTCACCGTCTTCTTGACCGCCTTTCTTCCTGACACCAACCATAGACCATCCTATGTCCCAGAACAGGTACCCTTATCAGATTTCAGAATTTAATTTTTCTTTTTGTATTTGGATTATCAAGATGCTTTAGATGTAAAAGTACTCGTCCACTATTTAATATAAGACATATTTAAAAGGTTGATGTTGGTTTAAATATTAAACATAGTTTTCATATCTATCAATCTTTTACTAATTTATGAGGCCCTTCAATAATAATTAAGGAGGAGAGAGAATGCGGGAATTAAGAAATATTATTATAATGTTTTAGAAAATATATATCATATTAACTAACTTCATTAATCTAATCAAATTAAATAAATATTCCTTATACAAAGAACATTAAGGGAAGATCCCAAGTGATGCATATACATTTTTTAATGTACATACAGTTTTTAGAGAAGATCCCAGGTGATGCATGGTTAGACACAGAGATGTGTGATCGTGGAAGCTTAAAAACTCTACTGTTAGGTCCAAAGATCTTATCGTCCCGTCTCTATCAACTCTGCCCCAAAGAGGTAACTCATCATGGCTTCCTCCTTCTTTCTCATATGACATACATATACAGAAGGATTGAATAGTTGAGTACTCTCTTTGTAAGCATGCCAAGCCAGCATGAAAGTTTCCATGTAAATAAGAGCTTGTAATTAAGTTTTTGATTCGCTTGTAGCCTCACGGTATTAGTAGAAGGGGATGTTATGCCTGTTGCTGTAAATATACACACATGCATACACACACTACTACCATGGTCCTTATTATAAATTCAGTTAGTCAAAAAAATTTTGGTCCAAAATATAAATCCATCTTTAGAGTTATTAATGACTGTTTTTCAATTTTACCCTTATTATATAAAATGGATATATGATAGAAAATGTATAGCATTTTTTAGTAGATCAATTTAAGATATATTAAATATTTTAACTTTCAGTTTTTAGTGGGTGAGATTTAGTTAAACTAGACTTAAATAAAGATCAGAGTGATATAAAATAAGTGGGAGGAGATATCACATAAAGGTGCCGCATGAGCAAAGTAATCTCCCCTTATCATTATACTCCCTCAGGTCTTAATTATAAAACAAAGTTGACTTTTTTAGAGAAATTAAGGAAGCCAATTAAATTAATTTAGAGTATTTTTATTTTTTTCTCCAAACTAATTAATTTGACTAATAAACTAATATATAATCTAAGGATACTAAAAATATAAACACTCTAAAATAATTTAATTGGCTTCCTTAATTTCTCCAAAAAAATCAACTTTATCTTATAATTAGGACCGGAGGGAGTAATCCTTAGTACAAGTTTTTCTTTTTTCCTTATCAAATGTTGTAAACTGAATATACTTGCAGGATGTGGAATTGGCAAAGGCATTGATGAGGCCATCTTCCTATTTTGTGGATAACTTGTCTAAACAAAACAACTTCTCTCAAGAGGGATTTGGATCAGTTCCACGAGCCTTCATTACTTGCAACCAGGACCTGGCGCTCCCATTGGAATTTCAGCAATGGATGATCCAAAATTCTGGGGTTCATGAGGCTCTTGAAATCAAAGAAGCAGATCATATGGCCATGCTTTCTACGCCCCAGGAACTTTGCGATGTCCTTCTCCAACTAGGATCAAAATATGCTTAGTGTTTGTTTGGATCAGTTTAATTTGAGTGATTTTACGTTTATGAGATAGATGTGTGAAAGGAGTTTGGTCTCATAAAGCATAAAAACACTTATTTTAAATGTTCTCACAACATGTGTTTGGATTCAATAATGTTGCTCCTGTCTTCTGTTTATGTTTATAAAGTACTAAATTTGTGATCAAGAGAAAGAGACATCAATAAATTGGACTTTTGCAAGTGTACACATGTAGTATTGTGTGTTTAGTTTAAAGATTGCAAAATTACTTTATCTTGAGTTTAAAACACTGGTTTTTTTTTTTGTTCGTTTTTGGCAAACTGTGCTTGAAAAGTAATAAAAAATTTTGATAAGTTGAGGAAAAGTTGGTTTTCTAATTATCCTTTGGGCCTGTAAAAGTGTAACACAAACATAGCCATAGTTGTAAGATTGTAAACTGTGATGCGTAGCTCTTTTCTTGAACCATTGGTAACGCCTTAATGGTAAGAACATTGAAAGTACGTAGGTGGCAACTTGCCCAGCTCAAACTTGACCAAAAGAATGACTACACTAGCTGAATCCAGGCATGGCTTCAAGGCATCCACACTGCTACTTCAAGCAAATGGGCCCAGCTTAAATTCAAAGAGTTTAGATATCCTAAATTTTGTCGATCAAACTTGTCCCTAATTGATCAAACTAAACCAACAGAGGTTGGATCTAGTAGAAGAGGTTAGCCACTTATAATGTGACTAATTAATGTTTGAATTCTTGTTCGGAGAAACACCGACATTTAATACCTGATGATGCCTCAAATAGGATTGTCTCCAATAAGAGAATAAATATGTCTAACAAAAAAAATATGAGGCTCAAGGTAGGACTAGGGGTGGAAATAGGTTAGGCTAGGCTAGGCTTTGCCTAAATAGGCCTAGGCTTGCAACAGAGATTCAAAGCCTGAGCCTGGGCCTGAGCCTGTATGTAGGCTTTCTTTTAGGCCTGAGCCTGGGCCTTCAAAAGGCCTGACAAGGCTTGAAGCCTGTTTAAAGGCCTACTTAAATAATGTAGGCTTTTAAATAACCTTTAAAGCCAATGCCTCTAAATTTACATATAACCCTTCACAGTGGAGGGTGCAAATTGGGGGAGAATAAGTGAGTTAGTGTTGTCATCTCGAGCGATCGAAGAGAAGAAAGGCAAGAGTGAATGATTTATGTGAAAGTAATGGTTGAGTATAATGACGATAGGATGTGAAATTTAGAATTAAGGTTAAGTTAGTAAATTTATAAATAATTTATAAAATTATTTAGATTATATTATATATACTTATGTAATATTATACATTAAAAAAAAGCTAAATAGGCCAGGCCTGTAGGCCTATAGGCTAGGCTTTATGAAAATAGGCCTGGCCTGTTTATCTAAATAGGCCTAGCAATATGCCTGAGCCTGAGCCTGACCTATTTATTAAATAGGCTAGGTTAGGCTTTATGTAGGTTAGGCCGTAGGCCCCTGTTAAGGGCCTGGCCTATTTCCATCCCTAGGTAGGACCTAAATACGGAAAGCCAGAACTCTTTTTTTATTTTTTTGATGTTTTTTCATATTATAGAAATGTGGATGACATTTTTTAGGGGAATACCCCAGTTAGAAAAGAATCTTAAAACAGTGCTGATTCATCGGGCCTAAAATTATGAAAAAAAATATAAAAATTTCAACAAAACAAGTGGTCCAGACTGTCATCCACAAGTGTTATCCTTTACTTTGCTAAGGAGAGAGAAAACAATTATTTTTCTTATTTCTCTGGGTCAATCTTTTTTCTTAAACCACACCATTTACATAGGGATCAATTGATGTTTCAACAACCTACACCTCATGGTCAACACACACACCAACCAGGATTAAAAAACAGCTTTAAAAAGCTTGAGTTTTATTTGTAATTGGTGTTACTCAATTAATACTGGAAAAAAAGCTGAAACATTCAGCAGTCAGCAATAAAAGAAATATTATTCCAATTTATTAGTCCTAACACATGCTATGCATACAAGTAAAACCATGGCTAGAACAATATTCCAGTGAAAAATTCCATTCTCATTTCTCTCAAGTTCCAATGAAGGAGGGAACACAACCACGGCTATCATAACCCAAATAGAAAGAAAGGGAATGCTTCAAACCTAGGAACAGAGGAAAAGGAAATCCTTCACAATCTTAATTCCCATGTATTAGCAGTACCAATGATGGACTTAGAAATAGATTCAAGAGACATGTATTGGAAATAAGGATCGGATTGTTTAATCTTGGCGATCTCGTATATGTGTTTCTGAAAGAGCGTAGAAGCCACCACATGGCCAGGACGGCTGCTGCCAGATTCAATGCCGGCAGCTTTCTTGAGATACCAAGTCACAGAGGGAGATTTGACAGTGAATTCAAAGGTGTTATCCTTGAAGGCCGCCATTGTCACTGCCATGGGTGTGTCTGGCTTGTACTTCTGGGTTCGTGCATTGAAGTCCTTGCAAAAGGCCATTACATTGAGCCCTGTACTGACCCAACGCCGGACCCACAGGTGGTGCAGGTCGTGCCCCTCCAGCCGGCACAGTCAGCCTGATGGTGGCTGACACAGGTTGCCGAGTAAGGATCTCTTTCAAGGTAGACATGGGGTTTGGCGGTTTCCAAAGAAGACAACTTGCTGTTTCATGAATATGCATAGCAGATTGAGAAAGAAAACATTCAAAATACACAAAATCAGGAAGCAGGCATCTTCAGCTTCAATGATTGGTATATAACAATTAGCACCCACAATAACAACTTGAATAAAAATATAAGTAAAAGCTTGTACGGTACCGGATTAGATGGTGCCTTCGTGCTAAAGAGATGGTTAGGGGTTTTAAGTTTAGATTGTGGTTTGCCGTAGTTAGCTTGAGGCATATATTGGCTTGGCCGGAACAACCGTGTCTATAACAATCGGTTCTGGAGTCCTGAGGTGATTCTTGCGCTCTTTCGAGCTTGCCTATGTTGGGGTGTTACGAACCTGAGTGCCCCAATGGAGGAAGGATGATCTCGACATTATTGGTGCCCTCCTCCATCTGGTATGATGAAACATAATGTTGATGGGTCTTACGATATGGTTACTGGTTTATGCTCTTGTGGTGGTGTCATACGAAACAGCAACCGGATTTTTATCCAAAGTTTTGTCTTATATTTAAGACTCCCTAGCTAATTAAAGTAATTTCATATTTGTCTTCTTCTCGTCCTCCCTACTTATTCCCACCATTGACCAAAAGAGGATAAGCGTAGAAAAACAAAATGGCATCAGAAACAGGGAGCAAAAAGCATTTTGTTCTGGTTCACGGTTCTTGCCACGGCGCTTGGTGCTGGTACAAGCTCAAGCCACGGCTCGAGTCCGTCGGCCACCGCGTCTCGGTGGTGGACCTGGCAGCTTCCGGCATCCACCCAGCCAAAATTGAAGACCTTCACTCCTTGTCGGATTACTCTGAGCCTCTTACGAAGCTGTTGACTGCCCTTCCTGCAGGAGATGAGAAGGTGGTTCTCGTCGGACACAGTTACGGAGGCATGAACATCGCCGCCGCCTCCGACCTCTTCCCGCACAAGATAGCCCTCACCGTCTTCTTAACTGCTTTTCTTCCTGCTACCAACCATAGACGATCCTTTGTCCTAGAACAGGTACCCTTATCAGATTTCAGATTTCATTTTTTCTTTCTGTACTTGGAGCATCGTAAATGATCTTTCAGATGTAAAAGCATTTTTATCCGATATTTAATGTAAGATATATTTAAAAAATTAATCTTAATTTTAAATATAAAATATAAACGTTGGTTTATCTTTTTTTTAGTTTATTCTTTTCTTAATAATAATAATTAAGAATGAGAGAAAACTAATAAATTAAAAAATATTATTAAAATATTTTAAAAAAATATACATCATATTAGTTAATTTTATTAATTTAATCAAATTAAATAAATATACGTTTTATTAATAACATGATCAAATATAAAGTAATCTATGATATGAGGCCATTATCTAAAATGGTTTTTGATGTACAAAAAGTTTGAAGGGAAGATCGCAAGTGGTGCATGGTTAGACACACAGATCTGTGACCGTGGAAGCTTAAAAACTCTGTTGTTTGGTCCAAAGTTCTTATCGTCCCGTCTCTATCAACTCTGCTCCAAAGAGGTAACTCATCATGGCTTCCTCCTTCTTTCTCTTCTGACATACATATCCAGAAGGATTGAGTGGTTGAATACTCTCTATGTAAGTATGACAAGCCAGCATTATAAATAAGAGGTTGTAATTAAGTTTAATTCCCTTGTAACCTCATAGTATTAGTAGAAGGGAATGTTATGCCTGTGTTGCAGTAAATATACACATATATATACATATACTACTATGGTCCTTATTATAAGTATAGTTGGTCAAAAACATTTTGATTCAAAATATAAGTCCATCCTAAGAGTTATTAATAATTATTTTCTAATTTTACCCTTATTAAATAAAATGAATATACGCTAGAAAATGTGTAACATCTTTTTTTAATACTAATTAAATAGGAATAAATTGGGAAAAATAAAACAATTTAATATATATTAAATATCTGAACTTCAATTTTTTGGTACGTGAGATTTGGTTAACCAAGACTTATAATAAAGATTAGAGTGATGTAAAATAAGTGGGAGGGGATGTCACATACATAAGCAAATTAATATCCCCTTATCATTATAGTCCTTAATACAAGATTTTTTTTTTAATCAAATGTTATAAAATGAATATACTTGCAGGATGTGGAATTGGCAAAGGCATTGATGAGGCCATCGTCCTATTTTGTGGATAACTTGTCTAAAGAAAACAACTTCTCTCAAGAGGGCTTTGGATCAGTTCCACGAGCCTTCATTACTTGCAACCAGGACCTGGTGGTGCCATTGGAATTTCAGCGATGGATGATCCAAAATTCTGGGGTTCATGAGGCTCTTGAAATCAAAGACGCAGATCATATGGCCATGCTTTCTACGCCCCAGGAACTTTGCGATGCCCTTCTCCAACTAGCATCAAAATATGCTTAGTACTTGTTTGTTTCAGCTTAATTTGAGTGATTTTGCACTTATGAGATAGACATGTGAAAGGAGTTTGATATCTAAAGCATAAAAACACTTATTTTAAATGTTCTCAAATCATGTGTTTGGATTCAATAATGTTGCTTCTGTCTTCTGTCTATGTTTATAAAGTACTAAATTTGTGATAAAGGGAATATTTGTTATGATGTTGAGATTGCTTATAAGTTGTTTTTCATGTAAATCGAGACAAAACTCCTCTCATATACTTACCTCGTATACCGTAAATCACGATTAAAAAGTTGCTTTTAAGCATTCCAATCGATGTTCTAAATAAGCACTACATCAATAAATTGGACTTTTGCAAGTGTACACATGTAGTATTGTGTGTTTAATTTAAAGATTGCAAAACTACTTTATCTTGCGTTTATAAAACTGGTTTTTTTTTTTAAATTTTTTCGTTTTTTGCCAAACTGTGCTTGAAAAGTAATAAAACAATTTGATAAGTTGAGGCAAAAGTTGGTTTTCTAATTATCCTTTTGTTCTGTAAAAGTGTAACCCAAACATAGCCATAGTTGTAAAATTGTAAACTGTGATGCGTAGCTCTTTTCTTGAACCATTGGTAACACGCGTTAATGGTAAGAACATTGAAAGTACATAGGTGAAAACTTGCTCAGCTCAAACTTCACCAAAAGAATGACTACACTAGCTGCATGCAGGCATGGCTTCAAGGCCTCCCCACTGCTCCTTCAAGTAAATGGGCTCAGCTTCAATTCAAAGGGTTTAGATATCCTAAATTTTATCAATCAAACCCATCCCTAATTGATCAGTTTAAACCAACAGGGGTTGGATCTAGTAGAAGAGATAAGCCACTTATAATGTAGCTAATTAATGTTCGAATTCTTGTTAGGAGAGACACCCGTATTTAATGTCCGATGATACCTTCAATAAGAGAATACACATGCCTAACCAATAAAAAAAAAAGACAAGGCTCAAGGTAGGATCTGAAATTCTGAATACGGAAAGCCAGAAAGAACTCTTTTTTTTTTATGCTTTTTTATATTATAGAATTGTGGATGACATTTTTTAGGGGAATAAAATTATGAAAATAAATATAAAAATTTCAACCAAACAAATGGTCCAGAATGTCATCCACAAGTGTTATCCTTTACTTTGCAAAGGAGAGAGAAAACGAATATTTTTCTTATTTCTCTGGGTCAATCTTTTTTCTTAAACCACTGCAACACCATTTACAAAGGGATCAATTTTTCCCTGCAAAATCCCCACCTCACGATGTTTCAACAACCTACACCTCATGGCCAACACACACAAGCAGGGATAAAAACACAGCTTTAAAAAGCTTGAGTTTTATTTGTAATTGGTGTTACTCAATTAATCCTGAAAAAAAAGCTGAAACATTCAGCAATCAGAAATAAAAGAAGCATTATTCCAATTTATTAGTCCTAACACATGCGATCCATACAAGTAAAACCATGGCTAGAACAATATTCCAGTGAAAAATTCCATTCTCATTTCTCTCAAGTTCCAATGAAGGAGGGAACACAACCACTGCTATCATAACCCAAATAGGGCACCAAGAAAGGAAGGGAATGCTTCAAACCTAGGAATAGAGTAAAAGCAACAATCAAGGAATCATTCTAGTTCCTTCACAATCTTAATTCCCATTGTATTAGCAGTACCAATGATGGACTTAGAAATAGATTCAAGAGACATGTATTGGCAATAAGGATCGGATTGTTTAATCTTGGCGATCTCATAGATGTGTTTCAGAGAGAGCGTAGAAGCCACCACATGGCCAGGACGGCTGCTGCCAGATTCAATGCCGGCAGCTTTCTTGAGATACCAAGTCACAGAGGGAGATTTGACAGTGAATTCAAAGGTGTTATCCTTGAAGGCCGTGATTGTCACTGCCATGGGTGTGTCTGGCTTGTACTTCTGGGTTCGTGCATTGAAGTCCTTGCAAAAGGCCATTAGATTGAGCCTGTACTGACCCAACGCCGGACCCACAGGTGGTGCAGGTCGTGCCCCTCCAGCCGACACAGTCAGCCTGATGGTGGCTGCCACAGGCCGCCGAGTAAGGATCTCTTTCAAGGTAGACATGGGGTTTGGTGCTTTCCAAAGAAGACAACTTGCTGTTTCATGAATATGCATAGCAGATTGAGAAAGAAAACATTCAAAATACACAATTAATAAATTTTGCAATTCAAGTTTAAACCATAAATCCACAACACTCTAACAATTAAAGCAATACAGTACAACCTTAAAACAGATTGAAAGAAATTTGCTCTATCGACCAAAGTATCAAGCCACAAGCTCAAATATGCCCAATATGCCCTAAATCCTAATGATTCCAACAAAATGAATGAAATCATTAAGGAATATATAGACTCAGACCTAAGCAGTCAATGCGATCACATACAGACTTTTATAGTAGGCTAGTAAGCTTTTTACATATGAAACTTCAGTCGAGCTCCAACTTTCATTTCTTTTAAACAGAAAATCTCATCATACTTGAAAACACAACCAGCAATGCAACACTAAATATATTACTACTTGTGATTGTAAAGTGAAAATATAAAATAAAATTAATAAATCCAGACGTCAGAAAAGAGAAAGGATCATCATTTATTCAACCAAAAGAAAAATGAGGCTAGAGATAGGATCAAGTGAAACTATTGATACCAACTTAATTTATCTGTAACTTAACTATTTGTAAATCCTTCTTATAATTGCGTTTTGTTTTCATAACCTACAAATGGCAAAAGCAACTAAAACAGTGTTGTATATACTGAAGTATAAAATCCAACTTACGGATGAAATTAAAGATCATAACGAGGCAACCAGTAAATATTCATTGTCATAATAACAAATTTACGATACGATAACAAATCCATAAAGTTTAATCAGAATAACTGAACCATAAATCCAACAGAGGATTTAACAAAGGGAAAATGACATATATTAGGACTGCCAAACATTAGTAAAATCAATCTAGTATGTATTGGCTGAAAACTAATTAGTAATAGCATAAAAATCAGACGTTTTTCTCATGATTACAATAGTCCTTAACTGGAAAAATAAAAGGAAAAACATGAAAAGAAGAAGCTAATGCATGAAAATCAATATAAATATACAAGTACAATACTCAGACCGTCAGACATGGGTAAAATCAATCCTAGGTATATATTGGCTGCTTAGTAATCTTCAATAATCAAAGGTGAGATCAAAGTGAATCTAATTTGAACCATAGACAGACTGTCCGACATTGCTATAGCCTTTTTTTTTCCCGGTCAAGACATTAACATAGTCTAATTTAGGTCTAATCAAAATTTTAAACCATATCTAAAATGCGAAAATGAACAAAAGAAAGACTCAAATCCCCATATCAATTCAGAGATAGAACACTCACTGGCTGGTAAAACAGGATCCAAAATGAAACAAGATCTAAAAAGTGAAAGAAACCAAGAGGAGACGGGACGGTGGCGCACGTACCGGTGCTGGTTCAAAAAGTGGAGGCAGAGTGTGAGGGTGGCGCCGGCTGAGACAGAAGAAAGGCTGACACGTACTGAGGCGATAACCTTATAGGCGGCGGAGAGAGGAAAGACTGAGATGAGACGGTGGGAGGCTGAGAACGGCACAGAACGGAGTAATTGAGACGGAGACGCCGAGACGAATGGGAGTGAAGCGTGAAAGTGAATCGGGCCGCCCGAGGAAGGAACGGGGAGGGTCTGAAGTAAAAACAAGGGGTATCAGAGTAAATGTATAATTTCAATTAAAATATAGTCCAAATTAAATTATATTGCATTTAATTATATAAAGCATTTCTTAAGAAAATAATTACTATTTATTTTTTTATAATTATTTGGCAAGAAGATACGAAAAAAATATTCCTTTCTCCGTTTTCTTTTTATAATTTATATTAATATACCTTTATAAATATATTTAACAAATTTTTATCCAGTCATTTCCAGTTACTTTTAGCATTCAAAATTTTTTAAATAATACGAGTATTCTTTTTTTTTTTTACTTGCCAGCACGAGTGTTCTACACCCTCAAAATTATTTTTTTCCAATTTTACTTTATATTTCATTCATTTATTTAAGGGAGAATTGCTAAAAAAGACTTCATTGGCAACTTATTTGATAAATGGGATCTGGGAAGATATCTGCACACAAAGGTAATTTTGCATACGTAAGGAAGATTTTTGCACATAGAAAAGATCATCTACACACCAGGGAAGATATTATGCACACGCGGAAGATAATCTGCATACGAAGATCCCATTTAACAAATAAATTACCAATGAGGAATTTTTTCATAATTTTCCCTTTATTTAACAGAGGAACACCATCCAGAAATCTTATTAGAAATCCCTCAAGAAACTTTTTCTCACACATTACAAAATGGCAATTGATGAGGGCATATTTTGCTCCAACAGATCATTCATTATCAAAGTTTTAAAAACTGAAAAATCAACCACTTTTTTTTTTTTTTTTGGTAAAAAAAAAACAATAACTTCAAGCTATAGCCAAGAATTGCTGGGCATTTTGCTACATATTCAAATGGCAAACTCATTTCATCTACAAGAAACTATTAAGTTTGAAATTTTCTCCTGATTGTGTCATGCATTTGGGATATTTTTTGAAAACAAAGAGTCATTAATTAATGCGTAACATTCATATTTATGAATCGTAATTGAAAGATTGGCTTACATTTTGAACCACCACATCCTAACAAGTATCTGATTCTTATATTTGAGACCAAAGGGAATAATTAAAAATCTGCATCATTATTGTCTTTTCAAAAATGAGACTTCCTATGAAAATTATGTTTAATATTGATATTAATGCATAGCACACAAAGGAAAATCATTTTGCAGGTAAATATACTTTCCTTCAATTTGTAATCTAGTACTTGTGATGTTTTTCCTCTTAATTACACCTTTAACTTTGCTTTGTTAGCATAATGAGCTTCTCTACCTGGGCTAACAGTAATGATAGAGAAAAATCACAGAGGTTAATGGTGCTAACATAGGTATCAAATAAAAAATTTGGAGAAAATATAGATACATGCAAAATGGTTTTTCCAACACACAATACAACATTAACGATAATCATTCAATCGCACTGCCAAGAGAAACACCAAAGAACACTATTAGCAACCTAACCTATCATCCACCTTTGCAAGGCCATGAACTACAAAGATCTAACCTACTGAAAATGAAACACCCAAAAATCACCAATGTGATTTCAAACTATATATAGATATATGGGCCGTAAAGACACTACAAATCATAAAGATTTAATTGATAAGAAATTCACCATTCGTTTTCAAAGCATCTTTATCTTCTATAAAAACACATGTTCAAAAATTTGGACGGGTCAAAGCCCTTGAAAGGATTAAACTCAATCCAGCATGTTAATAACGTAAATTTACTATGCGCGTGAATCATATTCCCCTGAAACAAAAATTCGGCGACAGTAGGCATCTTCTGCTTCAATTTCTCTGCATATACAACTATTCTTTAGAACAAATTAGAACCCCTAATACAAAACTAGAAGAGACATGCTGGTAAAATTTATCAACATTTGAGGTATTTAACTAGAAGACTTTAGTTGAATTATGATAGGAAGTAAAATGATTGATAGCCTCCACATGCATATTCTACAACTAAAAGTTCAAGTTGAGCTACTATACAGAAAGGTTAACAAATCAATTAAAGTACAACTTGATCTTCAAATTAAGCTGGAGGTCCAAAATGTGTATGCATACACTCGTTGAAGTATCTACTTATCAATGAACTTCAGGCACTGATGCTTTTGAATGCATATTCTACAAACTAGAAGTTCAAGTTGAGCTACTACACAAAAAGGTTAACAAATCAATTAAAGTACAACTTGATCTTAAAATTAAGCTGGAGGTCTAAAATGTATATGCATACACTTGTTGAAGAATCTACTTATCAATGAACTTCAGGCACTGATGCTTTT
Source organism: Inga oerstediana (assembly GCA_963210345.1). Lineage (NCBI taxonomy): Eukaryota > Viridiplantae > Streptophyta > Magnoliopsida > Fabales > Fabaceae > Inga > Inga oerstediana. The sequence goes on along the minus strand of OY723405.1, from coordinate 27,429,522 downwards.
GAATCTTTATAAATGTTCAAAAGCTGGGGACAGCTTCCCTGGAATCTGCTCACATATTTCTCTAGAAACTCTTTCTCAGTCAATCCAAAAAAGGTCCTTGGTGCCACTTTTTTCCTTAACAAACCCTTCATTTTCAAGGTTTTAACTACTGACCATCTAGGAACAACCCTGTGCTTCAAGCTATAGCCAAGAAGCGCAGGGCATGTTTCTATGTCTTCAAATGTCAAACTCATTTCATCCACAAGAAACTTCATCGAGTTTGCAATTTTGTCCTCTGACAGTGTCATACAGTGTGGATACTTTCTAAAAACAGAAAGAGTCATATCCTTGGACCAGCCCCACCTCTCAAATGCATCAAGCTTTGACTTCCAAGTTGATTTCCTTGTTATCGCTAACACATAAAGTGCCTGGACTAAAGTTAGCCTAACTGGTTCAATTCCTATTTCCATAGCAAACTTCACATGTTCAGCAAACTTTGCAGGCTCTATAAAGGCAAGTCCTGTATAATTGGTTATAAGTTGAGTAATAGAAGATTGGGGCACTCCATGTTCTCTCAAAACCTTCATGTTTGGAGCTACATTAGTTGCATCCTGTTGAAGAAAAATCCACCCGCTGCGTCTTAAAGCTAGTGACAGTTTCTCATAATCATTATCAAGAACACTCTTAAGGGTCTCAATACGGGGAATCAAAGATTTTTCTAGGCCCCATCTTAAGATTTTAGAACTAGAAGGGAGAATTTCTCGGAGTTTGGACCTGGATAAACCAAAAGAGTCGAGAAACCTAAGTTTGGGCAGAAGGATCGCCGGATTCATACGAGGAAGTTGCGGGCAAGTTCTTACAGCTTTGGAAATCTGGGTCTCTGAAAATCCATAACTCCTGAAAATGTTAAATACGGAATCGGCTTTATCTTGGTCCAAGTCTTTCAATTTAATCCTATTGGACGCTTCGTGTTCCTCTTGATTCTGCTTGGACAAAGCAGATTCAGATGAGTTCACTACTGAAGAAAACGAATTGAAAATGTGGGGAGCATTGCGAAGGAGAAACCCTAAATGGTGTTTCCTCTTGCCTGTTGGTGACACAGATAATCTTACAAACAGAAAATTAAGCATGAAGGATAATGAAGAACTCACCCAGATTGCTTCCTCAGCTGCAACTACAGGCTCACGCTGTATAATCAGTTAATCACAAAGGTTCTACTTCAACATTTTGCGATCTCTTGGCGTACTAGGGGTCTTCGCTCGTCGTCCGAGATTGATAAATCAAAATGAATCCTAGTACACAACGACGACGTTTTACAAAACTGATGACCCGTTTATTATATTATAATTGATTTTGATGAAGATAGAAATATATATAAAGATGGATATGACATTTAAAAATATGTTTAGTATGTAATAAAAATGAAACCTAACCTTTGTATGAAAAGAGTAAAATGTCCTTGTAAATTTTATTTTTAAAACAAAAAACTTCCCACAGCCCGTTTCATCCCCTCTTTTCTTTGAACCTCAACTTTTTCAAGCAAGATTTTAATTCTATGAATGGAAACTCAGGAGCTAGTGTTGAACCCCAAGGCCATTAGCAAGCTCCATGGGCATAGCTCGATTGCTCCTCCTCTGCACTTGTGAACTCTTCGTATAGATTTGACGAGGTCGTCCTGAGTTATTCGCACAGATCTGACAAGTAGGAGGTCGCTGTTGTCACAAGAGGTTGTCATGGTCGCAGTTGTGGGTTGTCAAAGAGGATGAAGAGAGCTATCATGGTGGAAGGAGAGCCAAATCTAACAGGGTTTGCAAGTTGGAGGTCGCCATCTTGGGTTGCCCAAGGTTGCCTTCTTGGGTTGTTAGAGGTCAATGTCACTGGGTGAGTGCTTGTTGGTGGTGGGGTATATGCCGGGGTATGGCCTAAAAAATGAAAAAGAGAAAAAGGGTAAAAGTAAAATCCACCTACATGAAATTGCAAATATTAGATTTTTTTTTTTTTTTTTGGTGAATTTGACATCAATTGCTTCCAAATGGAAATAGAATTTTTTCAAATTCCATCATACCAAATATACTTAAAGTATAGAATTGGGCTCTATTTCTATTTTCATAAGCTCAATTCTAGCATACCAAATGGGTCCGACTTTCAAAATTTAGAGGGAAAAAATCATTCTTGAGGACTTAAGATATTTGTAGTTTCATTTAATTTTTAATTTGGTACGTGTTGTTTTTTTTTCCTATTATTGTTTTCATTTTTCAATTTTAAAACGGTTAGCCCCGGTCACTCTGCTCTATTAGCATTATTAGCTCTTGAATAGAAGGTTTTTTCCCTGATAATAAGCTCTTGAATAGAAGCTAATTGTATTTTCATTGTAAAATCAAAAAATTTAAGAAGGAAAAAAAAAAAGATACACAAGTATTAAATTAAAAATTAAAAGAAACTATAAATGCCTCAATAATAGTTTTCCTCAATTCAAAGAGAGCTTAGCTTTATGGCATTATCAATTATACTTTTTTTTTTCAAAAAAAATTCACTTGCTGCTTCTGAAATGAGCCATGAGAATATAAAAGACTTTTTTTTATATATTATTATCTAGTATTTAGTTTGGGTTCATAGTTACCCTTTTCAATACATATGTCTCTTCTAGGACATAAATGGTTTGAATCTAAACTTTCAAAGCCTCCAATTTGGCTCACAATTTTTGGCCTTGAAACTATATTATTTCTGTGAATGTGAATTTAAAGAAAATAGATGGATATATGGCATGCATTTCGAAATCTAATGAGAAACAATTAAGGTAATTCCTACCTATAAATACTGTGATGTAAAAAATTAAAATAAATATATAAATATGGGTTTTCCTATAAAAAGAAAAGCTTAATTGGCGGGGAATAACGAGATATATGAAAGGATAAACAAATTGCTGTCTGGTAGGTAGCAATAAAAAAGGAATTTTTCCTACCTTTTTTTTAACAATGTGTAATACATTTATTGTGTTTATGTTATTATTATTCAATAGAAGTTATATTTTTAATTCAATAGCACAAAAATCATATCACATTATCGTACAAATTTTCTTGTTGCATAATACCTCTCATATAATCATCAATGATAGGCATACATGCTCTTTCTCTCATTGAAGGCCCTAATAATGATCTTCATGCTGATAGGATATCATCGAGGAAATCAAACAAATCCTTTGAAGGGATTGGCTATGTAAATATTGGCCCCCGTGAATAAAGAAAAGGAAAGCTATGCTGTGTTACTGACTACTGAATAATTAAGTGTGTGTTTGGAACAACGATAAGAATGTTTAAAAGTAAATTTTTAATCATGATTTACAGTATACAAGTTAAGTATGTAAAAGGAGTTTTGTTTCAATTTATTTTTAAAAAGCAGCTTAAACGCCATCAAATCGCTCATCCAAACACTGACTAATTTGAAGGATAATCAGCATCAAAATATCAACATCAACATACATATAGATACAGTTTGGTGAAGCCAATCTCCAGTGCGGTTTAACATTGACTCCACACTCAAAACACTATTCATCTAAGCCGTCCTTATTTTACTCCATTAAAAAAGCAATCATTAGGCTCCGTGAAAGCTATAGTGCTTGTTTGATTGGTCGATTGACAGTTTATAAGTGTTTATACATATAAATCGTGATAATACTTCTCTTACATATTTACCTCATATATTATAAATCACGATTGAAAAGTTACTTTCGAAAATTTCAATCATTGTTCCAAATGAATATTGTGTATCTCAAGCTAGTCTCCACCATTCTTTCTTAGGGTTCCGTGAAATCTCAAGTCTGAGTTTCTTTTCCCTTCTTTTTATGCCCTCTAGTACTACGCTTCACTTTGAAATTCAAATTCGGAAAATCTCAAATTTCAAAAATCACCTTTATCTGCATTTCTCTCTCATCATTTATATCTATGTATTCCATTTCTCTCTTAATTTTTTTATTCTCTTTTACTTCCTTTTTTTTTAAAATACAAAGAGAAATGAAATTCAAAACAAAACAAAAACCCCTCTCATGCATTCTATTATAAAGCCATTAAGTATGTGTTCGGATTAGCTTTTGGAGAATAACTTTTACAGTTTACGAGGTAAGTATGTGAGATGAGTTTTATCTCGATTTGCAAAAACGTGATTCTGAAACCACGGTTTGGGGGATTGCCGAACACACACTTTGTAATATACAAACAATGGCACAAGTTGGAAATGAAAGACTACATATTCAACAATGTAATACATTAAAAAATTAGCCCTTATATTTCATGCGAAGGCCTTGTTATAATTTATTTTACTGTGCACTGTGCGTCGGGTCTAAGAGATTTGGTTGTGGCAAGGTTTTTCTACGCGCCTTAAATGTTGAGCTGAAAATTATTCCGTCTTAAATTAATGTTGCATATATTATTGTTAGTAGAAACTTTGTTTCTTTAATTTGAATTATTTATATATTCCATATGTCTGATGCTCTTGAATAATGTCGATTTTTTTTTTTTTTTTTTTGATACTGATGAAACAAAACAACCCAACTCTACGTCACATGTTCAACACGAATAACTGCCACAGACAAATTTCCTTCGTCCTTCGATAGCGCCTATTCCATGTCCGCAGTAGGAGCAAAAAAGCGAACAAGGCCCTGAACCATACCAAGCCCTTTCTTGGCTACGCCATCAGCGACGCCATTAACCTCCCGGGAGCAACACAATAAAGAGACATCCCACTCACGCTCCAACATTAAGCGAATTTCCGTTACTTCCGTACCACCAGCATGCGCCCCACCTTCCTCATTTAGAATCCACTCCACCACCCCACTGCAGTCCGACTCAACTTCCAACCTCCGGAAACCTGCCTCCCAAGCTAATTTCAATCGCCAAAGTACAGCCCATAACTCAGCCCATGTCGATTTCTGCTTGCCTTCTATAAGTAATATTTGTTGTATATTTTTTCTATCAAATAAAAAACTTAATTTTACCAGTTAAAAATTAAGGTTATATTTTTTTATCGTTGATTTCAATCGGAAGAACTTTCAGACGCGTAATTACAGAAAAGCGCATATATATTCTTATTTTTATTAATAAAATAAACATTGATAAAATTTAATAATTCTGTTGGACCATTATTAAAAATAAAAATCACACATGACAAAATTGTTTTGGAGAATTAGGCCTAAGAGATATAAACAAACGAACTTAATTAAGTTTTGTCCATTTTTTATTTGTGTGAAAATATTCATTTTATTTATATAATTAAAAATTTAAGATTATTTATCTTTAGTGTCATAAGATTACATAATTTTTCGTAAAAAAGTAGTCAATATTTTGAAAATTATTAGTTTTGATCCTGTCTACAAGGCATCTACAAATTGAAGCAAAAACTAGAAGAATTCCTATGAAAAACACAAAGAAGAAGGCAGAGAAACCAAATCTCCAAAAATTTGATAGAAATTTAATGAAGAAGAAGATGTAAATTGCACTACAAACTATATTTTATCTTAAAGTAGAGTATTGTATAAACAAATTTAAAGTTATCTAACTTTTTTCATTAAAGGCAAAATGTAGAAATTACATACTACAAATAATAATTAAATAATGCTTAAATACTTAGTTATTAGCTAGAGGTGAGCATGGTGCCTTGTAGCCCAGTGCACCCACCCAAGCCTGACAAAAAATTGCTCAGCCCAGTCCTAAAAAAGTGGCCCGAAAAAATTTGGCCAGCTTTGGGTGGGCTAATAACTAGGCAAGGTCGGGCAGGGCATCGGGCAAGGGGTGCTGCCCTGCCCATTTGGTCCTACCCGGAAAATTATTTTTATTTATTTAAAATATAAAATTTCATATCAATTAAACATTATTATATATATATATATATATATATATGTGTATATTATTTTAAATATATATTGTCTATTGTATAATACTCTTTTGGTCCTCTTTTTTTTGCAATAGCCACTAAACACTATTTACAAGTAGATTTCTTCCGTTCTTCTTTACTTTGAGATGTATTAAATTTTAGTTGCTTTTTATTTTTTTCCAAATGCTTCATCATTTGATCAACTTTTGGGACATTGAATTGATGCAAACTACTTTGACTTCACGGCTTTAATTACAATCGTTTTGTTTCCTTATTTATAATAGATTATGGATGTTGTTTAATTTTTAAAATATGGATATTTGTTAAGACATATGGTAGTTTTTAAATTTCAAGACTCAAGTTGTAGACTTATTTTGAAATATCCCAAGATATGAAATTATTGAATATATTTAAAGTTCATATTACTTAAAGCGAAGTTAAGACATATGGTATTAGTAACTATAGAAATGCTCATGAAATTTACACGGAATTATTTTTTCCATATGTGGACAAGACAAGGCGTTATCATTTGGATAAAGAAACTCACCCTGCCCAGCCCACTCTTGCCTAGCCCAAAATGGTTAGGGCTTTTAGTGGGAAGGGCCGGGTATTGGGTTGCAAAATGCAGCTCATTCATCCTTCGGGTTGGGCATCGGGCAGTGGTCTCGCCCTACCCAACCTTGCCCATGCCCACCCCTATTATTAGCTACTCATACATTATATAAAGTCTGAAAAATGTTATACTTATTATTCATTACGTGTGAATATATATAGTTTGTATTTTTTGTCAAAAATGTGAATATATATAGTTTGTGGGTTGGGCGTTCCAACTAGAAAGGAGGATATTATCAAGCTTTCGTCTCTCACCCAACCCACAACTCAAAACGGAACCAAGCTTGTATTAAATCTGCAGAGCAAGAACGACGAGTCTGGGTTCAAGATCAGAGCGGCCAGTAAAGTATGCAGGATGCAAGTGATGTCTGAGATTAAGCGAGCGAGTTAGCAACATTCCTTTTCTAATTTTCTTCAATACGTATAATCCTAAGTGAGGCTGATATGGATATAATATTTAACGCTCTTAACACCTTTGGAGAGTTGGCTTCTCCCCTTTAACTAACGGCAGGGATGATTTTATTAAACGGCTGAAAGTTTAAAGACTCGGTTAAAGAGAGTCAAAACTCAGAGACTAAGCCACAATTCAGCTGAAATCTCAAGGATCAAATGATTAATTTTCCTCTTTTTTTTAATTTACTAAGTGTATTTTAGTTAGGACATTAAAAAAATCTAAAATTATTTTTCCCCTGCTAAAAATTTTGCTAAGCTAAACCGGGGAGGAAAGGGAAATTCCTCCACCCCTCCATTTCTCTCGTACCATTTAGTTTGATAAAAAAATCATAGTTCATTCATGACCTTGCAAAGAAAATTAATGTTCGGCTTGGATCAAAATCCTTTATTCAAATTTGTTGCCCGTACCTCTTCCTTTGTTTTTTTGGGTTAACCGAAGGAGAAAACTAACCAACGAGAGTTGGCTCAAATGGTAGTGGTTTGAGCCCCCGTAAGGATGAGGACGCAAGTTCGAGTCCCGGGAAGCGCTCTCGCTGGGAGAGGGCGTACCTTGTCCACAATCGAGTTGGGCAGCACTCTTGTCTCTCGGACCCGGACGTAGTCGGTTGCCATTAGGCGCCGGATACCGGGGGGTCCCCAAGGGATCAAAAAAAAGAAAAGAAGGAGAAAACTAAGCGCACTAGTCCATTAGAGCATTGACTTCTCTTCGTGGATAACATATGCTTTGTTTGATATGTTGGAATTGGAACTAAGAAAATGGAAATTGAAAAGAATTCCATGGTATAAGTATGTTTGGTACAACTTTAGGGTGTATGGAATTGGCTTCCATAAACAAAAACTCAGTTTTGACAAAATTCTTTTTTTTCGCCCCTTCAAACTTTATGCATACAGCTAGCTTCATGTTGCCTCATCCCATCACCAGCAATGATAGATCATGTATCCATGACATACTAAACACATTTATTGATTCCAATTAATTTAACAACATTGTTCAGTCCAGACAAATTAATTATTAACCAAAAGGACGATAATATGTTGCCCACCATTTCAACATCATTTTCAGTGTGTCATGTCAAGTCATCGTGGAAGTCCTTCCACGTCCCAAAAGCTTTAGGACAAATAAAACTAGGAATACGGGCCAGCCCGTTACAGGCTCGACCAAAAAGATGAAGATTTCAGTCGCCTGGCCCGTTTAGATCGGCCCACAAGCTTTAGGACCGTTTAACATTTTTTTCTCTCCTTAAATGCTTAAAAATTAAAATATCTAATTTAAAATATAAATATTATCAAAAATAAGTTAAAACATCAAATGAGTCAACCACAAGTCCACAAGATAGACCACAAGTACACAAATTCACAAATCACAACCAAATAAATAAGTAGGTAAAGTGTCCCTGATGCCGATTGCCTCTGCTCTCTATGTTAGTGTTTTTTAGTGAAGAGTGTAGTCTTTTTCTGGCTTAGAGTAGTCTCAATTCTCAAATCAATGTTTCGATAAAAAAAAATCTCAAATCAATGAAATATTGAAAAGTGCAATCATCAACCATGGGACCTGTCTGATGTCTCTTGTCAATTATTGAAAATGAAATATTGAATATTGAAAATACGTTCACTTATTATTATTATTATTATTATTTTTGAAAAAGTTAAACTCGCCTAAAAAGGCCGACCCTATTGGGTTTCAGTAGGACCAGCCCATTTAGGTCTGTTTCCTTCTAGAGGCTCTAAATCATAAGTCCGATCTGTGATGGGCTCGAGCCTAAATGGGCCGACCTGATGGGCTCGGCCCGATTTCCCAACTCTAAAGACAAACACCAATCATCTTATTCATGGACTTGGTCAACAATGGGGTGTATTGAATATTTGTGACATTTATCATTTAAATAAATTAAGCTTATCTAATTTTTTCATTAAAGGAAAAATATAGAAATTACATAATTTATTCAAATAATTAGTTAGATTGCTCATACATTTTATAAAGTCTAAAAAGATGTGATCCACATTTTTCATTGCTTGTATATAGTTTGTGATAAGTCATCATCAACATAAAATATAAAATTTATATATATTTAACTATTTAAGTCTAAGTTGTTTTGCTTTTTTGTTTTCTTGAATAATAATAAACAATTAAATTTTTAATGTGAAGATGCAGTGTGTGTGTGTGTGTAACTTATAGTCAACCCTTATAGTATTTACCATATAAAGTATATAGCACATCTATAAATACCAAATTTTGAAGGAGACCAATAATATTGATAAGCACCGGCCTATTTTATGCTTGATCAAGCCAACAACACTTACATAATACAAATAACAAAGATAACATAACATTAGACAAGATCGCAGATTCAAGCAAAAAGAAAGACAACCAAAGCAATTATGAAAGAAGGTTAAGCTCTCATGAGTTGTCTAAATGTGATGTTTTCGAATTGTTTCATATTGGATAAGGTTTAGGCCTCACAAGTTTCAAAGATACTTGTTCCATGGTTGGTCGGCCTGAGGATCTTCATTCAAACAAGCAAGTGCAATGTTTGCAATTAGCATTACTTCTTCAGCAATTAGGATTGCGGGTGGAGGTATCTGGTGATCCAACACATCCTTAAAAAGAACAAATTAACTCTCCTGGATTTCTTCCCATTAGAATTTCCAATGTGAGAAGACCAAAACTGTAAACATTGCATTTCTCATTTGCTTGCATTGTAAAAGCAATCTCTACATCAAGTATGTTAAACTATAAGAATAGTTATATTGCATTGAATATAATATTAACAATGAATTTTTGCTACAAAGAAAGCAGGTGTCACCTGGAGCAGCATAACCATAGGTGCCAACAAATGAAGTCATGTTGTTCGAGTCAAGCTTTAGAAACCTGGCTATTCCAAAGTTAGTGACATGATCTTCTTGATATTTTGAATTCAACAAGATGTTTTTACTTGACTGATTTTACTTGATCTTCTTGATATTTTGAATTCAACAAGATGTTTTGATATTTTACTTGACTGAATTCAACAAGACCACGGTGCATGTGGAATAGTGCACTAGCGACACCCCTAACAGCATTCACCCTCTTGTCCCAATCAAGTTTAGATGCTTGCTAGTCACTTTTAAAAATCTTATCCAAGCTACCACCTTCTAGGAACTCATAGACTAAGAACAAGACTTGTGGGCTTGAAAAATATCCAAGCAACTTCACTATATTGCGATGTTTGATGTCTATTAGTGCTTGAATTTCACTTATATATGCTTTGATATTGGAGAATTTGGTATACGAATTAGAATGAAGTTTGTTTACAGCAAAAAATTGACTTGGAAGTAATTCAGCCTTGTATAGACACTGCCTTGTCCTCCTACTCCAACAAGATATATTTTTCATCAAAATCCTCTGTAGCCTCAACAACTTTTTGATGTAACAATTCCTTATCAAAACACCCCTTCAAGAAAAGATTTTGATCTTGTGTTTGTTGATTCTATGTTTTCTTTGATTTTTGAATTAGAATACATGAAATTCCACCCACTACAAGCACTAGAGTCACAAAACAAACAAGCAATGACACTAATAGCTTTGCTTTTCTGTTCTTATGACCTTGTGGGTTATTGCTATGCTTATCGCAAAGCTCTAAACCAGTAACATTACCACATAAGCCTGTATTGTTCCTCACTGCCTCATTTGTGATGTTTCGAAAGGGATGGGTGTTTGGAAGACGTCCCTCCAAACGATTGTATGATATGTCAATAGATATCAAGCATGACGTGTCATCAAAATCGGATGGAATTGTGCCAGAGAGATTATTATGTGAGAGGTTCAAAATTTCCAACATCTTTAATGTTCCTAGTGTTGCTGGTATTTTTCCTATGAACATATCCTCATCTCTAAGGTCAAGAACTTGCAAGGCTTGTAATTGACCAAACTCATATGGAATGCTTTCATTGAATTTATTTTTGCTCAAGTTCAAGAGCCGTAGCTTGTGTAAGCCTTCGAGCTCTTCAGGTATTGGGCCAATGAGATTGTTTGCTGCCAACTCCAATTCCTCAAGTTGATTCAATGTTACTATTCCTATAGGTATCTTCCCTGAAAATTGATTACCACTCAATGAGATCAACTTCCCTAATTCTTTTGGAATTTCTCCTGTCAAGTGATTTGAAGAAACATAGAGTTCCCCAAGATTGGTTGCCTCTGCTACTTCTGGAGGTATACTTCCAGAAATTTTGTTGTCGGAAATGATAAACGTTGTAAGATTTAAACACTTTCCCCACAAAGAAGAAATGTGGCCATATAATTTATTGCCACTCAAATTGATGCATTTTAGTTGTGGATACACACCAAAATCACTTGTTAAATTTCCAACCAATTGGTTATCATCAAGTCTGAGTCTAATAAGGCTAGAGCAATTTTTCAAGGTTCTAGGAATCAGACCATTGAATTTGTTTCCAAAAGCACCCAAATATTGAAGTGATCCACTGAAGCAAATATGTTGTGGCAAATGGCCAGTTGTTGTAAATAGATAAAATGTTTTCAGTGTTGGGTTATTGGGCTTAGGCCCATACGTATTGGTGTCTAGCCTATATATATGTGGACTATTGTAATTGTAATAATCAGTGTTGATATTTTTCTGGTTAATAAAATGTTGTTTTTCTGGGCCTTCAGTTTAACATGGTATCAGAGCCAGTTGCAATTTTAGCCCTATACGTTTTTTTTTGGGTTCCGGATCTTGGTTTCGGGTTATCAAGATCCTTGCAGCTTCGTTTCGTTTTCATCTTGCCCGACACCTCACTCCTCACGTTCTCGTCTCTGTTCTCAGTTTCGGGTTACCGAGAAGCCTCACGTTCTCGTCTTTGTTCTTATTTTCGGGTTACCGAGATCTGATCCGGTCAGTGGTTCTTGAAGCTTCATTTAGTTTTTCGTTTTGCCTAAAGCCTCACGATTCTCGTCTCTGTTCACGGTTCTGGGTTGCTGAAATCTGATCCGATGGGTAGTTCTTGAAGTTCCGATCAGATCTGGGTTGCCAAAATCTGATCAGTTGGTGGTTCTTGAAGTTTCGATCAGATTCGTTTCTTGAATTTGTATGCATCGCTCCCTTTGAATCCCTCTTGCCATTTCCATCGAGTTATTGTCCGAATGGATTCTGGTTGCTATACTTGGTAAATCTTTACGATTCAATGAATTTCGAGTTTGTCTTGTGGTTCTCAGCGGTGATCTAGCGACTCCGTCTCTGTCTCGTGGTTCTCAGTGGCGTTCTGTCCGTTTGGTTGTTCTCGGTGGTGATCTAGTGACGCACACGACACTCCACGTTGCCGACCGTCTAATCCCAGGTCTGATTCTACTGATACATCTTTCTCATTCAGAATGACTGATTCTACTGACAATCCCCTCCAATCGGTTAATTTCAATCATCCTCTCTACCTTCATCCTGCTGATACACAAGCCACCACGTTGGTTCATCAAGTTCTCACTGGTGCTGAAAATTACGCCACCTGGAGTAGGGCTATGAAGCTGGCCCTTCATGCCAAGAATAAGCTTGGTTTTATTCAGGGGACTTGCACACGTGAGCAGCAGGATGACAAGTTGAAGGACCTTTGGGACCGCTGCAATTTGGTCGTGTTATCTTGGCTGATCAATTCTGTTGACAAGGGGATTGCATCTGGTATAGTCTTCTCTCTCAATTCCCACCTTGTCTGGATGGACCTCAAGGAGAGGTTTGATAAAACTGATGGTGCCAAAATTTACTCTATGCACCGTGCTATCAGTTCTTTGGTTCAGGGGAACGCTTCTGTCTCTGTCTATTACACCAAACTGAAGGAATTATGGGATGAATATTCTACTCTTGTCCCAATGCCTAATTGTCGCTGTAGTTCTGCTGTTGAATATTCTAAGGTTGCACAGGAGCAGCGCTTATTTCAGTTCCTTATGGGGTTGAATGATAACTTCCAAAGCACTAGAAGCCAAATTCTGCTTATGAACCCTCTTCCTTCAGCTAACCAGGCATATTCCATGGTAATTCAAGAGGAAACACAGCGTCAAATAACCACTAACCCATCTGTCTTTTCACAAAACTCTTCGATTATGGCCACTAACTCTGTCAGAGGTGGTAGAGGACGTGGACGAGAGAGGGGAAGAGGACAGTCAGTGGATACTTGCACTTATTGCAACAGAAGGGGTCACCGTCGTGATAATTGCTATCAGTTAATTGGGTTCCCAAATAGTTCTGCATCTCAAAGACAGAAGAAACTTAGTTAGGACCATCCAAGTGGGTAAGAGTCCCAAACGGTCAAAGAATTAAAGTCACTCACACCGGTGAAATAAAATTAACCAATCATATTATATTGCGTGACGTTTTGTATGCAAAGGAATTCTGCTACAATCTGATTTCTATTGCTAAATTGACTATGGATTGTTCTTGTGTGGCTTCCTTTTTCCCTCATTATTGTATATTGCAGGATATGACCAATGGAATGAAGAGAGGGATTGGTAGACTCTCTTCGGGTTTATATGTGCTCAAGAGAGAGAATAAGACTAAGGAAGATGTGAACATGCTTGATTCATGTAATACTGATAAAACTCTGTTATGGCATTGTAGAATGGGACATGCCCCTCTTGATACTTTGAGAAACTTGAATGATGTTAGAAAGTACTATGTCTCTGCTAATGGCACAATAATAAATGTGATTCTTGTATTCGTGCTAAACATACCAAATTGCCTTTTCCTTCTAGTTGTCCTAAAAGCACATATTCTTTTCAAATCTTGCATATGGATGTCTGGGGACCTTATAGGACACCCACACATCATGGCTACAAGTATTTTCTGACTATTGTGGATGACTTTTCTAGAGGAACTTGGATATTTTTGATGTCACATAAATCTGAAGCTGGCAAGTTTATTAAGTTGTTTGTTGCACATGTTGAAAATCAATTTTCTGTGAAAATTAAAATTATCAGAACTGACAATGGAATTGAATTTGTTAATCACACTATGCATGATTTTGTTGGGTCCAAGGGCATAATACATCAAACTTCATGTCCTAGCACACCGGAACAAAATGGGGTGGTTGAGAGAAAACATCGACACCTCTTAGAGGTAACCAGAAGCATAATGTTTTACTCTCATACACTTATTAAATTTTGGGGAGAGGTAGTACGTACAGCTGCCTATTTAATCAATAGGACTCCATCCAAGATTTTAGGAAATATGACCCCATATGAATTAATCTATGGTGAACCTCCTGTTTTATCCCATCTAAGAGTATTTGGTTGTTTGTCTTTCGCTGCAACTTTAAATTCTGGTTATAAGTTTGCGCATAAATCTGATCCTTGTGTGTTTTTGGGTTATCCCTCTACTCAAAAGGGATATATTTTATATAATATGATCTCTAAGAGGTTAATTGTAAGCAGACATGTTACTTTTGTTGAAAATAAATTGCCTTTTAAGGACATGTCACAAAATGAACAACAACAGGTAAATAAGGTCCCTTTAGACCCCTTTAATCTCTTATATGAATCTCGACCCATTTATGTTCATGAGGATAGGACAGATGATGTGCACAGAAACTAAACAGAGGTAATGGATGGTTCTCCTAATCCTTCACCCAACAATAATCCAATAATTTCCAGGCCTACTAGGGTGAGGCATCCTCCATCTCATCTCAAGGATTACCAATGTGAGTATTTACCTTCTTCTTCTACTCATAATTTAGGTGAGTATGAGGCAGACTTGGTTAATGATAATTCTTCTCTTGCTACTATTTGTTATGATGATTTATCCTCACAATATCAAACTTTTCTCACCTCTATTGACAAAGAAATAGAGCCAGACTCATATGAGCAGGCAGCAAGGGATCCTAGGTGGGTCCAAGCTATGCAAAACGAAATTAAGGCTTTGGAAACAAACAAAACTTGGAGGATTGTGACACTACCAAGGGGTAAGAAACCCATTGGTTGTAAGTGGGTTTATAAGGTTAAATATAAAGCTGATGGATCTTTAGATAAGTTTAAAGCTCGCCTTGTGGCTAAAGGATATAGCCAAAGGGAGGGGATTGACTTTTATGAAACTTTCTCTCCGGTGGAAAAAATAGTTACGATTAGAATAATGCTAACACTTGCTGCTGTCCATAATTGGTTTATTTGTCAAATGGATGTAGATAATGCTTTCCTGCAGGGAGACCTACATGAGGAGGTCTATATGTATATCCCCCAAGGTCTTGAGAAAAAGGGGGAGGGTAGTTTCAAGGTGTGTAAATTGGAGAAGTCTTTGTATGGCCTTAAGCAAGCTTCAATGCAATGGAATGAGAAGTTAACTCAATCCTTGATTAAGGGAGGCTTTCTCCAAAGCAAGTATGATTATGCCTTATTTCAAAAACGAACCACCACTGATATTGTTTTTATTCTTGCATATGTTGATGATCTAATGATTACCGGTAGTAGTATGGTAGCTATTAACAAAGTAAAAAGGTATCTGCATAGTGAATTTAAAATTAGAGATCTTGGCCCTTTGAAATACTTCTTGGGACTAGAGGTATTGAGATCCCATCAAGGGATACTTCTTAATCAAAGAAAATATGCTACTGAACTTGTTGACTTGACAGGTTTAGATGAGGCTAACATTGAGGAAGCCTTTACTCCATTTGAGCAACATCTTAAACTAACGGCCGAGGAGACAAAGCATGACCATTTCCTTAATGATCCCGGACCGTATAGAAGACTTGTGGGTAAGTTATTATATTTAACTCTAACTAGGCCTGATATCTCGTTCACTGTGCAGGTACTAAGTCAATATATGCAACTACCTAAGGAATCTCATATGAAGGCAGCCTTGAGACTAGTGAAATACTTGAAGAATTGTTCGGGTCGTGGAATCTTCTTGGCATCCAGAAGTGCAATTAACCTTGAATGTTATTGTGATTCTGATCATGCGGGGTGTGCTGATACAAGAAGATCAGTCACTGGATTTTTGGTCAGATTAGGAGGTTCTTTGATTTGTTGGAAATCAAAGAAGCAAAACACTGTTTCTATTTCTTCTGCGGAGGCTGAGTATAGGGCATTACGTATGGCAGCTTCCGAACTAACATGGATTGTAGGTCTTATGAAAGAGATACATATATACAATATTGAACTAGTGAAGGTATTTTGTGACAACAAAGCTGCTATTCATATCGCTACAAATCCGGTTTTTCATGAAAGGACAAAGCATATCGAGATAGATTGTCACTTTGTCCGGGAAAAACTTGTGCAAAAGATGATTGTTTTTCAGCATCTTAGGTCATCAGAACAACTTGTGGATATTCTTACGAAAGGTCTCGGTGGTCCACAACATGATTATATTTTGAGCAAGTTAGGAACTTGTGAATATAGGGTTCCTAACTTGAGGGGGGTGTTGTAAATAGATAAAATGTTTTCAGGGTTGGGTTATTGGGCTTAGGCCCATACGTATTGGTGTCTAGCCTATATATATGTGGACTATTGTAATTGTAATACTCAGTGTTGATATTTTTCTGGTTAATAAAATGTTGTTTTTCTGGGCCTTCAGTTTAACACCAGTCAACTCATTCCCACTAATTTGTAAATTATTCAAGTAGGTAAGATTATCAATCTCTATTGGAATGGTCCCATTGAGTTTGTTCCATGTTAATTCTAAGATGCTAAGTTGTTTCAAATTTCCTATAATTGCAGGAATAGCTCCCCAAAGCATGTTGTCCCACAAGCTTAACACGGTTAGATTTGTCAAGTTTCCAATGGAGTTTGGTATTGGCCCATACAAGTTGTTTTCTGACAAATCCAATTCCGTGAGAGAGTGGAGGTTCCAAAATTCAGTAGGAATGGAACCCGACAATTTATTTTTGTAGAGGTAAAGAACTTCCAGTTTGGTCAAGTTTAATTTCCTAATGAAGAAGGGATTACTCCAGTTAAGAAAGTGTTCCTTGACAAGTATAAAAATTGAAGATTACTTAGCATTCCGATTTCTTGAGTAATGGAACCAAAAAGATTAGTCGTATGAAGGGATAATACCTCCAAATTCCTCAAGTTCCCAATTTCTCGAGGAATTTGCCCAGTGAGATTATTCACACATTCATGGCAAGCAGATTTAGAGTAGTCAACTCTCCAATTTCTGGAGGGATGAAACCACTCAAGAAATTATGGTGCGTATACAATGATAAAAATACTGGACAAGTTGCCAATTTGGCCAGGGATAGTTCCATAAAACTCGTTGTAATCGATATCTAAATTTTGAAGTTTGGGGAAAGACGAGAAGTTCAGATTGTGAAGGGTACCTTGTATTCCCAGACCAGCGAGATTTATGGAGGCGACATACATGGATTGATCACAAGTAATACCTTTCCAGTGATTGCAAGGATCAGTGACATTCCAAGAAGACAAGATAGCTTGGCTTTGCTTTGTAAGGCTGGTTTTCCACTTTAAAAGACCATTTGCTTCTTCTTCAGTTAGCAACAGATGAAGAGAACATCATTACAGAGACACTGAACAATAAGAATATGCAGATAATTGGCCATGATGCTGCAAGTGGAAAAGAGGAATCAACCTTTTGCGACTTAAAAATCATTACGATTTGCAAAAGTTTGGGACTACTTTTAGATTCAAAGAGGGAGAATGGGCGAGTGAGTATAAATGGAGTGAGTATAGTGATAAAATGAGCAGACGCGCCATGAATGTCCTATTATACTTCCCAGAGTATCCGCTGATACACGGTTTGACTTTTTCAAACATACAACATTTTACATATTTTACAGCAGCAGCGACAACAACAATAATAATACTTCAAGTTATATATGCGTTATATACTCCCCTATCCCTCATGGATGTGAATGTTTTCACCGGGTTAATATCTAATCCATTCTTTTTCTTTTTTTTAAATACATATATATGATCCAGTTCTAGAAATACTGGGAAAGATCAGAGTAAAAAGTAATATTTTAAATATCTTATTAAAATAACTATTTTAAAAAATTGATTCCTATCAGTATATAAATTGTTTTGGTTGTTTCACATGAGATTTAACTTACAAATTGTTCCATTTTCAATTCTAAACGGTTTAAAAGGACTTTAATTAATATCAGATATCCAATTAATCCGGGTACGTTTTTTTTTTTTCAAAAAAAAAGCGGGGACATATATATAGTAGTGCTATGAATTAATGTGGACCATTAATTTATTTTCTTCGACAACCAATAAATTATAGGGAAAATCTCAATAAAATCCAACTAAAATGGTCAAAATCAAAATTGGGCTTATTCTTTTAACAAATTTTTAATAAGGTTTAGAGACCTAATTAGGGATTTATAAATATTGTCTAAAGACCATAATACTTCTCGGTTGTTTAAAGGAAAAATTGAAAATAGTTAAAAAATAAAAAAAAAGGATTTCTAAATTATACATCATCTAACGTAAATTAATTAATAATTATTCAATATAATCAGCATGCCTTTGTTATTTTAACTTCATACGTTTAACATATTTTTTAAAAAAATATAATCATTTATTTATATCTAATATAAATGATAATATACTTAAATCATCTGTACATCATCTACAAGAAAAAAATTCCCTTAAATATATTAAAAAATTTGAGGATTTCACATAGAATATCCATTATAGCTTCTTCACTTTAACCAAACTTAATTACTATCTTCTTCTCATAAAATAAATCAAAATTAATTTAGAATCTTTTGCTTCATTGCCTTCAAACCTGAATAAATAAAATGAAACAATATTTTTTGTGGACCCAGAAATAATATACAGAATACATAATCAATAATTAAACTTAAAGTTTATATATATAACATGATCGTATTTTTCAAAAAGAATTTGTCAAAGTCCGTAATTAAAATAAGGGAAAATTAGAATGAATGACCAAGATGAAAAAATATTTATTTAGAACGACTATAAAAATTGTAATTATTTAGAAGGACTAAATACAAAAATATATAATTAAAAATACTAAAATACCTTTAAGAAAATATTTTACAGTCCCTCCTACCTTCTCTCCCACATTCTTATTTTTAAAACTAATACAAAATTCTAAATTTCATTAAATTAAATAAAAGTTTTCTCAATTTTCATTTTTTACTACTTGCATAGATATATATGGAAAAAATTACACATTCTTTGATTTTGTCAAAATTATAATTTTTTGAAATAAAAAAAATTAATTAAAAATATAATTATATAATTTTAATAGAACTCAGGTCTTTTATAATTTATTATATATGTTAAACCAAAAAAGCTTACATGATTTATTTTTAGTTTAGAAGAAGTTTATGTGGATTAAAAAATTCATTTAATTTTAATAAAATTTAAAAAAAATAAAAATAAACTATTATATCCCTACAAAACATGAAATGAGTTTATTTTTTATTTTTATAAAAAGTGCTTAGTTGATATTAATTTTGATACTTGATAATATAAATCGGCAACTTGATAATATATTAGTTTATTAAATGATCTATTGATAATATGAATATAAAGCTTGTTGAAAAAATTTTTTAAAAATGAGTTTGAATCGTAGTTAATTAGATACTATATTGATATTGCATGAGTATGAATCTTGGTGAAAAATAAAAATTAAAAAAAAAAGATATAATCATATTATATGTCAGTAATGGGCAGTTTTACTTTTAAATTTAGCTATTTTTTAATTATGAATACAAGAGATAATGTAGGAGGTTTGATTAGAGACAATTTAATAATTTTAAATTTTTATTATGATGTTTGATCATTCTAAGTAATTATAAGTTTTATGATCCTTCTCAATAAATATATTTTCCTCTTTGTTATTCATTCTAATTTTTACTTAAAATAACAGATCATAGTAATTATATTGAATAGTTGTTAATTAATTTAAGTTAGATGGGACCTGATTTAGAAATCCTTTTTTCTTTTGCACTATCTTCAATTTTCCTTTTTAAAAAATATAGGCGCATTTGTCTTTTAATATCATTTAGAAATTCTTAAGTAAGCCTCTTGATTTGATTAAGAATTTATTGAAAGTGCAGGCCTAATTTTAAATTTGATAATTTTAGATAAATTTAATTAGGATTTTTCCTAAATTATTCCTCTTAGATAGAGCCGGTAATACAAGTTCAACCCGCTAGCCCACTATTTGAGACAGGGTTAGGGTTGGGAAAAATCCCAACCCTAAAAAATGCAGGCCTCATGGCCCGCCAGTTGGCGGGTTGGCCCACAAATTTTTTTTTCCATATATAATAATTTTATAAAATTTATAATTTTTTCACTCTTATCTTGGTACCTCCTAATTTAAAGAAAAAAAATCTTAATCTCTTTCCTTCTTCTTTAAACAAAATTATTATATCTTGGTTGCTTGAGAATGAGTTTATATTTTATTTATAAACTTTGATAAATTTGATAACTTTATCTCTTGAATTGTGAATTATATTTTTAAATTTTTATAAGAGGAATGATTGATACAAGAAAGATAAATTTAAAGACTCATATGTATGTATCTCATATTTTTGACCTTCTGTAAAAAATAGGATATTTTTTTTTTCAAAGAAAAATACAGGCTCGCGGGCTGGCCCACAACCTACACACTGCGGGTTAGGATTGACATTTTACCTCCCCGCAGAAATACGGGCTGCACAAACCAGTATTGGGTGGCCCACGAGTTAGTGCTAGCCAACCCGCAACCCACGGATAGGCCTGCATCCATAGCTCTACTCTCAGACTCCTTCCCAGTCTTCATAGACCACAAAAGGACACTGCAACTTTGCTTACTTTTTTTTTTTTTTTTGTGTAACGAACTTTGCTTACTTTTCAACACGGCAAAGCCATCCTCTTGAAAAGTCTTGCCGATGTGCTCCGCAAGACTTCAACCATGCCGTTCTACATCCTCCTTTTAATATTCCAATTTTTGTTTGATTTCTTTGACCATCAGCTTGCTTTATTTTCTATCTACATAGTATATTCCACAATTGTTAAAGTAATTTTATATATCGGAGAAAACCAATTTAATAATAATAATATAAGAAATAGAGAACATATACGAAGATAAAAATAACTCCAGTACAGTTTATAAGGTGTTTATTTAGATATTTATAAATTACTCATTAATGAAATTCTCATATTGATACAAAATTCAATCGTAAGTCGTAACTCACTTTTTGGGGATATGAGTTTAATTTTATGCTTCCCCATGGATCACTTTCCTTTAACATTTGACAAAATCATAAATTTCAATTTAAAGGCGTAATTTGGAATTAGGTAAAGATGCGCAAAGAGAGCGAGTTTTAACTCTAATTATAAACAAAAAGCCTACATATAGTTGTTCCCATGTTACACCAGCTTGAGGCACAAAGCCATCTCTCCAATATAATGATTATGTGAATATATAGTAATTAACTGATTCATATTATGAGTATTCTTTTGGGATAGGAAACAAAAAGGTTATTAAACTCGAACCGGCCACTGAATCGATTAGGATATAAAATCAAGTGTTAGTAGGTCAAACCGGAACTAACCCGAGACTATATCTATGAGAAAGTAAATATTTTAGGACTATTAATATAAAATTCTAAAAAAAATTTAAAAAAGTCAATTCGTTTTTTTTTTTAAAATGGTGAATCGGGTTGAAGCTTGGATCGGACTGATTTACCGATCGGTTCGTTGGTTTCTAGATCAAACCAACTGGTCCGGTCCGAATTTAATTACCTAGGGAAACATACAATCAAATCAAGTATTTAACTAGAAAAATGGTAGCGAACAAAAATCTTAAACGATTTTTTAACGAGTCCTTTTTTACTTCATATATACTAAAAAAATCAAGTCTGATTCTTCAAAAAGAATTCAATGAAATGTGAATTCAAAAGAGATAGGAAGGTGAGAATTGGTCATATAATTAAGTATAGAAGTGGGTGTATACTCCCTCTGTTAACAAGCACCTTCAACATGTATGTTTAGTAATATAACAACTTTTGTGCAAGGCATTATTAATACTTTTACCTATAATATCCCTAACTAATTATAAAACTTCTTAGCTAATTAACTAAGCTTCTCTAACTAATGACTTTATTAAGGTTAATTTTGATATTTTACAAGAACTAACTGGCCAATTTCAACGTTGTTATAGTTGCTCAGTTCGATAGTGCAAAATATTGATTCAACAACTTCATTTTACGTCTGTTACTTAAAAGAACAATCGTGGTAAATAATTTGTCATCTTATGGCGTCCGCTTTATTTTGGACTAGATGCCAAACCGTCATCCCGAACTTACCAAATAAATTATACACCTATGGTGTCTGTTATGTGTTGAACCAGACACCATATGCAGGCCACAACAAAAATCAACACACATGGTGTTGGGTCGTTTGGGACCAGACACCATAAGTGGCCAGTTAAAAACTTTAACATTACGTTGTAAATCTCGAAAGTGATTATAACTTCGATAAATCCAAAAAAAATAAAAAATCAACACTTATGGCGTCGGTTCCGTTTTGACAAGATACCACAAGTGGCAACAAAAAAAAATACAGCATAAGTTGCCCATGGCCCAAAAAATTATACACTTATGGTGTTCGGTCCAAATTATAGCCCAGACACCATAAGTGGCATCTTAAATAAATAAAATTTCATTTCCATCCAGCATTCCCTCTGCTCATCGTTCTTCATAGATTTCGTCTTTCAACGCCGTTGCGTCGGAGTTTCTGTCCCTTGAGTTTCCTTTTAAATAAAGTACTCTCTTATATAAGCAGTTTTTACTCTCTTGAAACTTATCATTAATATAAGTAACTATTTTTTTGTGCCTTAAAATTAAACTATATTTTCCTTTTCTATCTATTAAATACATATATTTATATTAATTACCCACACTCACCACTTATTCTCTTTCATATAATTATCTATTATTCATTATCTCTTATATTTTTTACTCATTCTCTCTCCTATGCTCTTTTCATAAATATGGACATATTTAGAAGAAACATGATATTCTTGGCACATTTATTATTTTTAACTGATCTTAATCACCAATTTATTTTGTATAATTAAAAATAGGGTTAAAATAATTTTTGGTTCCTGAAGTTTGATCCAATTTTGGTTTTGGTCCCTCAAGTTTGAAATCGGTGGTTTTGGTCCCTAAAGTTTCACCCGATTTGGTTTTGGTCCCTTAAGTTTGAAAACAGTGGTTTTAGTCCCTGAAGTTTCACGCGATTTTGGTTTTGGTCCCTCAAGTTTGAAAAGGACTTGGTGACTAGGTTATGAAACCCAACCCGACCCTAAAAAAACCCAAGTCCTTTTCAAATTTGAGTAGAGGTGGGAAAACGAGCCGACCCATGACGGGCTCGGGCCTAAACAGGCCAACCCGTTTAGGCCCCAAGTCCAAAAAAATACAAAATTTTAGAGGCCCAACCCTTTTAAGTAAAGCCCACGGGCTTGAGGCCCGTTTAAGTTTTTTTTTTGCCATGAATTTTTTTTCCCTTATCCTCCTAAAGATTAAAATACTTAATTTAAAACATAAATATCATCAAAACTAATTTAAAATATAAATATTATCCAAGTTTAATAAAACATAAATACTAAGACTTAAATCCAAACCATAATTAATTTCCAAAACTAATCAAACAAGTCCATAGCTACAATCAATCAATTCTACAAGCTTCAAATGTCAGTAATAATAGAATACCTAATTTGGATTTTAGCGTACACATAAAAAAAAGGAAAAGAGAAAATCAAGAAAGAGAAGCTTCAAAAGAGGTATGAGTAAGTGTGAGAGCGTCTCTGATCTGAGGGTTAAGTTAGGTTAACTCTGTCCTCTGACCACTAATTGCTACCCTGTGCCCAGTTAAAAAAAAAAGTTAAATAGGCCTAAAAGGGCCGGCCTCCTTTTTTTCGCCTTAAATCACAAGCCTGACCCTTGACGGGCTCGGGCCTAAACGGGCCGGCTCGACGAGCTCAGCCCGATTTCTCGACTCTAAACTTGAGGGACCAAAACCAAAACCAGGTGAAACTTCAGGGACTAAAACCAAAATCGGGTGAAACTTCATGGACCAAAACCACTGATTTCAAACTTTTGGGATCAAAACCAAAATTTGATCAAACTTTAGGGATCAAAAGTTATATTAACCCTTAAACATAATTACTTATCAAATTGATAAGAGGAAATAGCAAATACAAACCATATAACTATATGAAGTTATTGTAGGAAAAATAAAGGGAGAGAGAATACTAGCGTACCAGGACGAATCCATGTTCGAATTCAGGTCAAAGTTCTAATGCTCTATAATGGTGCCTTCACAATTATTAGACTACTATAGCCTAATCGGGATTGGCACAGCAGATCACCAGAACAAGAAAGATGGTAGGAGAGAAGAGATTGCTAGAAAACTCAATAGCAGGGGTGAGGAATAACTGAAGGAGGCACCTCCTATTTATAGTGGTTTAGAGTGGCCACTAATTAGGAAATGATGTCCACCCTTCTTGCCTTCCAAGTTAGTAATCAGGAGAATTAATTCTCAATTAATTTCCTGAATTATGAGGACTTGTTTCTCAATTAACAATATCATAATTAATACTAACTTTTTCCCCAATATGCAATTAATACTGATTTGATTCTTATTTGATTAGGCTACTTGTATCGTAATCAAATAGTTTAGTCCATCAAGGGTGGACTTGGACCCAAAGTCCAACGTCTCCCACTTGCACTGATGGGTCTCCCATCGTGCGTCTGTTACTCTTTCCTATTTCATTCTTGGCATCTGCCGTGACCACGTGGTCAAAAGTGTCTTCAAGATTTGGTGCTTGTGATACTATAAATCTCTCATATCGGATCAGCATCTAATGACACCCTTTATATATATATACACACATATATCTGTAAGCTATATATTCATTACCTCAGATGCCCCAAATTCTCCTATACATATTACTCATGACATATCTAATCCCTCTCGAGTTAATATGTTGATTAACTCAGATTGCCTTCCATGCACATAGTATCCACACTTACAAGCTACACATAAAGCTAGTAAGGGGTCAACCACAGGCACTAGTACATCTTATGTATCTAAGAGTAAATCTTCCTTTTTGACTAAACATCAGTCCATCTTGACTTGGTCGCTTTCCTAGTTTTCACTCATCTGACTGAATCATGTGTGATCATAGAGCTTCAGCTAAAGTAGCTATCACCAAAACAAGCTTTCATAATGCCGTTTAAGTCTTAAGGGTATCGTGGAAGGATTATTCCTTCCTAGGACTCACACTGTAGTTAACTAGGGATCTTTCACCTACATTCTATGTTGCAATTTAACTCTCAAGCATATATAGTATGAATTGCATGCTACGGTGAATGGTTTGTGGTGTACGTCAATTTCTTTCTTTTTCACCGTACAGACATTAGTTCCAAAATGTACTTAACATCCGAACCAAAACTTTCTTTTTCACAATATCTCTTTTGCAATCTCAATTATGAACAGAGTTCTTTGCCTAGCTACAGGTCTGTATTCAAGCTTCAATCCATTTTCTGTTCATACACACACATGTGGATCTCATCTCAGTTTTTAACTGAGGTGACTCAAACGCAAAGATTTGTCTTAACCATATCATGGTGATCATTTGCTCGTCTTACCCTTTCATGCCCCTGCAAAACATGGGAAGACGGTTGTTTGTGTGAGTGAACCAACCTCTTCGGACCTGTACGACATATAAAATTGTATACCTTATATGTATTTACCCATAACATTCATTCTATTTCTTTTATCTTCATATAAAATAAGTTCACGACTTTATATTTTATTTGCACCCCAATATTTTCACTAATTCAATGAATATCAAGTAATGGCTCAGTAAGGGGATCTACCGATATTCCGTCAGTAGAAGGTCATTGAACTATCGCTTTTCCTCTTTGAAAGCATATCTCTGATCTTGTATGTTTTGCCTTGAAATGAAATGAAATGTCAAATAAAAAGAACAAGATTATAGGCTAAAGAACAAGATTTGGACAAGATTTGTATGTTTAATAAATCTCTTTTAATAAATGTATGTTTCTCTTTGAACAAGATTTGTATGTTTCTCTCAAATCTCCTTCATTCAGGAAGAATGAAATATCAGGGACAAACTACCAACTAGTCTTCAGCATTTAGAGGCTGAAGTAATTGAAGGATACAGAAAGTTCATGCTATTAAGCATAGAAAGAACAAGATTGCTCAGACTTATGATGGTATGAGCAATGTAACTTTATCCAAGCTATTTGGATAGTTTTGGAAGATAGTGGAATAGATGATCTTCTTCTATAAAGTTAAAACTAAGTTAAGTTTTAACATAGTGTATTAAGTCCTAACAAGTGTATGTTGTGACAAGACGTCTCCCAGTGAGTAGGAGTAAGTCATGTCTTTCAGTGAGTGGGGGTATACAAAAGCAAGTACTGCTCCTGATATGCATATTGTGACCTTCAGCAATGTGATTCACCACATTGAACTTAAGTATGACAGATTGAAGGATTCAAGATCCATCAGCCAGACGAACTTAGCTAAAGAGTGGGAGGATTCATCCTCTAAGCCTAAGGGTAAGAAACCTATGGGATAAACTTGATTTAAAGGAGGTCAATGGTTTCTACACAGATGAAAGGCTATATTGATAATCCTTTAACGAATGTAGAAGAAACAACCCATATAAGTAGTGGATGTTTCACAAAAGCATATGGCTTTATGTCAGATGCAAAGCAAGAAAGAGAAAGAATCAAGGGATTGGGACTTGCACGTTAACTCTGCATAGATAAACCACCTTGATTCACTCCATGCAATTGCAACCGACAAAATCACATCTTTGCTATTTCTTTAGTTAGGGATCGATGGGACTGTGACACTCAAATCCTTTATTAGATTTTGATATTTCTTTTTGAGGATAATAAATCCATTTCTTGCCACATACACACATTGATCAAAAGAAATAATCAAACTAGCAAAAGAGAATTTGCTAAATAATATATGCTAAAGGATTAATACCCTTATAAGTAAGTTGAGAACTTAGTCTACCTGACAAGAAAGACAAAGAAACATTTTGAGAAGATATCCTCTGTGATTAGAAAACTATGACGTTTGTGAACCAATGAACGTGAGGGCAAAACACAGAGCTTAGTGTTTCATTAACGTCATGGATGTTTACTCAAAATACAATTATGTTTACTTGATTTTTGGCAAGTGTGAAACTATTAGATAATAGTTAAATCTAGTCAGAAATCAGTTAAACTAAAAGGACATGACCTTTTTTTAACTAACAAGGGTTAAGAACACCCACGTGATGGACATTTACTCAACAGAATAGAGTTGTTAAAACAGAGAGATAGACATCTCCTTGACATGGTTGAGTAAACAATAGCATAAGTGAAACTATCAGTCATATGTTGACAAGTAACCTCACAGCTATTGTTTACACACTTAACCATATGCCCTTTATGTCGTCATGACCTTACCCTATAAATCATGGATAGGCCTTAGATCAGGGCCAAGCTTGTTAAGATCATAAGGGTCAGCAACTTCATATCCATAATTCTTCCTATAAGTAAGGAAGATTGGGGCCAAGGTATACAAGGTATCTCTGTGTGAGATGACCTGAGAATTTGACAAGACACATCTTCATTAGTGAAAATGATGGCAGCTCAGTGACTACGAGAGAACTGAAGGATGCAACGTTCATAAAACCCATATTTCCTAGCAAGAAATGAGCATTGATCATACTGAATCTCTTTAAGAGGTTCACAGAAACAAGGAATAATCAAGTGTTCCTGAGTTCACTGATCCGAGTGGGAGGGTTGAGACCATTTTCACAACGAAAGAGGTAAGAGGTAAGTTATGAGAGGATTACCTTACCCATACATAGGAATAGAATCCTATGAAATCAACCTCAGAGTAAATAGTCATCCAGTAAATGACTATAAAGGGATAAATTCCCTAATGGATTGAATGCCCTTTTCATCATTTAGAAGGTGATGATAACTACCTATAAGTGTCTGAAAGACACTAGAAGGGCATGTTAAGAAGAATTGCAAAGTGTCATGCAGGAGGATTTGTATTCTTTTTTAAACTAGCCAAGTACATGTTTGGACAAATTTTCACATAGCCAAGAGGCGATTGGGAACAAGTAGGTTCTCAAATCTATTTGGGGCATGTAAAACCTAAAACACTTAGTGGCTAAGGGGTACTACAATGGATGGTTGTCCGTTGTTCATTTTAACTCTGAACTTTGGTTGTAACAATAAACTTAGTCTTGAAATTACATCAAGATGATGTGAAGACCGTTTTCCAATTTGAAATTTTGGAAATTGGATGTGAACTCTACATCAATCAGCTTAAGGGCTTCGTAGAAACAATCACCTGGATAGTAGTATATGAGGTTTCACAAGGTGAAAGCCTCACCAACTGTAAGATAATCTAAGAACACTACATAAGTGCCAAATGGTCTAGTGATGATTCTTTGTGAAGTCATCCTTTGTCAAATGACATATGTTTAGCTGAAACAAGTGTCAAGGGAGTTAAAGGAATAAAGGATCAAAGAATCCTTAAATTCTAAGTTGAAAAACCATAGGTTGAACAAATAATATCTTGAATGACAAGGTAAACAAAGATTGCACAAGGAAGATACAGTCTTTGCCACCTAAGACATATACAAGTATGATCCTTAAGCATCTTAGGATGACAAACTGTAAACTCATGGATACCCCTGAAGTTCAGGGCACAAACCTAGAAAGGTTACATGTCCTACGAGGAATCTAACATAGAAAAAGTGGGTAGAGTCCCATAGTAAGACTATGGTTGATAATATGAATATACACATTGATGTATATAAGACCAAATATTTTTGGTTGGACTTGGAAGCTATTTTTGGTCCTGCTGTGAAATAGATTATGAGAATAACCATGGATTAAGTTATCAAGGAAACAACTTTCCTTTAAAAGGATACTCCAATACAGGGCCTAGACAAATGATAATGGAATAAGAAAATATAAAATGTATTTCTATTATCCATGAAATTAGAACACAAAGCGTGTTCTACCATCATTCAAGGTGTCATAGAGCTAAAGTAGTTCCTATGAGTGATTGGGAATGAATGGTGGATAGAAGGATCCAAATAATAGCATCTTATGATAAGGATCCTAAGTATCACAGCAAGGCGAAACATATATTGATATATCTCTATCAGAGATACGCTTTCAAAGAGGGAAAGCGACAATTTAATGACCTTCTGTGATGAAATGTTGGTAGATCCCCTTACTGAACTGGTAGCTTGATATTCATTGAGTTAGTGAAAATCTTGGGGTGCAAATAAAATATAAGGTCGTGAACTTCTTTTAATATAGGAAAAATAAAGGGGGGAGAGTACTAGCGTACTAGGGAGAATCCATGTTCAGATCCGGGTCAAAGCTCTAATGATCCATAATGGTACACAATTATTAGACTATTAAAGCCTAATTGGGATTGGCACAGCAGATTACCAGAACAAGAAATATGGTAGGAGAGAAGATATTGCTAGAAAACTCAATAGCAGAAGTGAGGAATAACTGAAGGAGGCACCTCCTATTTATAGTGGTTTAGGGGGGCCACTAATTAGGAAATGATGTCCACCCTTCTTGCCTTCCAAGTTAGTAATCAGGAGAATTAATTCTCAATTAATTTCTTGAATTATGAGGACTTGTTTCTCAATTAACAATATCATAATTAATACTAACTTATTCCCCAATATGCAATTAATACTGATTTGATTCTTATTTGATTAGGCTACTTGTATCCTAATCAAATAGTTCGGCCCATCAAGGGTAGACTTAGACCCAAAGTCCAACAGTTATAAAAAGGATGGGACCTGCAACTTGTCACTGATAGGAGCTATAAGGCTATTTTTTTTACAAATGTGCTTTATTATAAATAAGGAAAAATACATCTGTAATCAAGACCTTGTAATCAAACTAGATAACAAGCAACGTAAACACTTTTATTAGAGGTAGAGTAAAGAATATTTACTGTGACATTTTCATTCCACCATAGAACCAGTCCACCACTTCTTCGTAAGGATCCACCATCCACTCTTTTTGGAAACCACACTTGCGTCTCACCTTCCTCACATATCTACTTTTTTGTTTTGTTTCGATGAGAATACCATTTGGAGTTTATTCACCTTACATTCTTCCTTCAATTTTTGAACTGTCAAGGCAACCCCAAGATCTTGACATGTCCAAGCCATGAGATTCATTATGAATCGATTGCTATTGATGCTACATTTTTTTTACATTGCTTAAAAGTGCAACAATGTTATTCAAATCAACAAACATGGAGCTATGTGATGACTAAGAGAAAATGTAAACTTAATGAGGGCGAGATAAAATGCTAACCACTGTGTAGCTGGCATTCCCTGTTTGTGCTTCTGCATAAAGTGCTTTGTAAATTAAAGTTTGTGTGGCTTTATAAATGTGAAACCTGCTAACATGATAAATTACAGTTGTTAATAAAATAGGAATTAAAAAACTACTATAAATAAATGGGATAATTAATCTATAAGTTTTTATAGTTTTAACAAAATTTTAATTAGGTCCTTATAGTTTTTTTCTTTTTATCAAGTCATTATACTTTCACTTGTTTTTTAATCAGGTCCTTGTAGTTTTTTTTATCAAGTCCTTATTGTTTCACATAATTTTTAATTAGGTCATAGTATTTTTTTTATTTATTCGATAAATTATAATAATATCATATAAATATAATATTATTAAGTATATTATCAATAAATACTATTCTATAAATAATAATATACTATAAATAATAAATTCTTATGACAATTTTACTCTAACATCCTTTTTTATGAATTATTTTAATCGTCTTCATAATTTTTTAATTAAACCTATATTTATATTATTTAATTTTTAATTATAATTTTTATTTATTTGTATAATCATAAAATTTTAATTATAATTATAATTTTTTCCAAAAATAGAATAAAATTACAATTAATTAGTTAAGAATTACTAACTAATTATATTAATTATTTCTCAAATTACATAATTATTGGTTTAAATTTATTATTAGTACATTATATTTGAATATTATTCATTAATTTAATTTTCAATTAAATTAATAAATGAAAATCCAAAAAAAAAAAACCACAAGCACCTGATTAAAAATTCAATGAAACAATAAGGAGCTGATAAAAGGGAAGAAAAACTATAAGGGCTAGATTAAAGGTGAAAGTATAAGGATCTGATTCTTCTTCCCCTCCTTGCTGGACGTGTTTTTGGTTAGGATTGAAGCCTTGATTGTTGCTAGAGTGTGTAAACTCTTCTTCTTTATTTTCCATTGTTGCTAAGGACATTTTTTTTTTTGATTATGTAAGCTTAAGATTCTCTTTTCTGAAATCTCATAAATGTTGTGTGTGTGTGTGGTTTGCCTTGGACTTCTATAATTTGGGGTTGCTATGATCTATTCTTGAATAAAGGGGGAGTAATGGAAGTTTAAATAAGCTAGAATTATAGATAAAGATGCTTCATGAACTTGTTTAATGATTACTACACATAAGGTGTTTGTTATAATGCCTAAAAAGAATCTAGTTGGAATGTTGTTGAAATTGCTAGATAGTTAAGGTTTATGTCAAAAGAAGCATATAAGGTATTTTATAGAGGTGTTATAATGAGTCAATTTGGTGAAGACATTGGAATTGTAAGGCCTTGAGACTTAAAGATGATGTTTGAAGTTTGTTGGATAATAATATAAAGTTATAGTGTGGTTGCATGAGATGAGGTGTAGAATCCACATAAGGTGTTTGATGAAATGTCTCAAAGGAAAATATTCATATAGATATGTGTTTGCATAATTCTTTGATGGTTGGAAAGTAAATTATATGCTATTTTGGATTAAATATGATTTACACTTTAGTTTTCATGAGATGGTTGGGGAAATAGGAGTCATTTGCTTATATATATATATATATATATATATACTTATGTATATATGTGTGTGTGTGTATAGGAAATTTGAACGTTATGAAATTTTATGATACAGTTGAGAACTATGTTGAAATTTGGTGAAGTGAATTTGGGATGGAAGCTTATCCAAGCTTGTATTTTAATGTAACTTGAAAGTTACAAGAGGATGGGTTCATTTTATTTATATGTCAAATGTCAAAAAAGGGGGTAATTATGAAGGGAAAAATGAGGAATTTTGCTGAATGAAATATTATAAAAATCTTATGTAAAGTTTTAGTTGGAGTAATGATGAATTTATTTGGAACAATAGAAAAGAAGGAAGGGAGCAAGTTGGAAGCCCAAGATCAAGAAAAGAGTTAGATAGGTAGAAAACTCTACAAATGAGTGAATATCGTCTTATTATAATCTTTATAAATGATATTTTACTACTTGTCATATTTTTATATTAATTACCACATTCTAAGCATGGTTATTTTTAATAAAAGTTTATTAAACTTATTTAGTTTCTTATTTATATTGAAATGAGTTTAGATTGGTGATTGTATCTATTGTTATTATTTATTCTTCCATTGGTTCATAGTATAATTCATGATTATATATGGAAACGATAAGGAAAGTTCGAGATATGCTTCACAAATGCTCATGTTAAGATAGTCTTTCATTTTGAAATGTTCGTAGCGAGTTTTTATTGTATAGGAAGGGTGTTGTCGACTGATTGAATTTGAAGGAAAGTTTTGAAATATTGTTTGTGAACTTTCATGTTAGGGTATTCTATTATGTTGTATTTGATACAAGCTACCATGGTATTGAAAGAACTTTTCGTTGCTTTGATAAATTGGCCTCAAGCATACTTGAAAACGTTTTTACGACGACTGAATACAGAACATGTTATGTAAATTCAATAAATGATATAACGGATATAACAATTGGTAGTTAATTAGTAAGTAGCCGTTAGGGGAAGATAGATGTTAGACTACATTAGTAAAGGGTGGTGGTTAGAGCAATGATTAGAATACAAATACCCTAATCCTATTGTAATTAGACCTCTAGTTGTTTAGTATTGTTTGCTTAATGAGAATTCCAAGATATTTTAGTTTCTCTCCTCTGTTCCTCTCTTTACTTTCTGTCTCTCTCCTTCTCTCTCTTTTCTTGTTAATACCATAGCAAAATACTGGTTATTAACAACAGTAATTTTAGTCTTTTGTGCGCCATGGTTAACTCGAGCTGGCTTGACATTCGTGGGCATATTACTCACGCTTGATATTCATGGGATTCATTCTCACACTTGTTATTTGTGAGTCTTGTACCTGCGCTTGTTTCGTAGCCTTGAGCTACGCTTGGTTACTTACCCTTGTAAACTGTGTGTCCACGCTTGTATTCTTGGCATTATGCTGCGCTTGGTTACTTACCCTCATAGACTGTGTATCTACGCTTGTTAGTATGTGCTATTAAAGTCCTATGAAAAGATGAGAGCATATAGAAGCTTGATAAGTTTGAACTTTTAAGGTTGGAAATACATAAGAGGCCTATTGCTTAAGGGTGTGTTTGGTTTAAGGGAAGGGGATAAATTACCTTTTTGGGCGGGAGGAACCCAAAATTTACCCTCTCATTAAAGAGAGGGTCATTAAAGGGACGGACAAGGGACAAGGAGAGGATAAATTTTAGATTCCTCCAGCCTAAAAAAGTAATTTACCCCTTCCCCTCCTCCCCTCCCCCAAAACCAAACACACTAATACTCTTAAGTGCCTAAACCATATATTGAGATCTAAAATAGTGGCATGTGGAGCAAATTGAGAGCTAGAATTTTAGAAATTATATATTGTGCTAATCAAACTATCAGAGGATAGTGATGCTTGCAAGATTTACAGATATTTGATCTACATAGCATAGATAACATGGGCAACGAATAATGGAATCATGTATCATTTATGTTTAGAGGTTTTTATGGTGTTATTGATAATAGATGTTAAAACATGCTTGAGTGGTAGCTAATTTGTTTAAAAGCTCAGGAAAAACATGAAATGCCCTAAGATATTTACATGCCAAATTTATAGGTTATATATTCTAAAAATGATGAGTAGATTATTAGCTTTAGCTAAGTAGATGTGAAAATATGAAATATAAATGTGAAGGGTTAAGTGAAATAGAAAAGAATTGGGGTCTTATTTTTCATCAAAAGATTCTAAAAGGTTTTACAAGGAATAATGAACAGTGAGTATGCACGCTAGAATCAAGCTTTATAGCTCCTATTCTAATCTTTAAAATATTCCAATAGCATCCCTATATAACCTGAAAATTATTTCCAATATCCTAATCACAAAACTTAAACCTTATATGCCATAAAATCATATTCAAAAATCACCGTATATCAAACCTATATGCCTTCATTTAAAGCAACACATTTATAATTGAACTTCTACACAACTCTTTTACTCCTAAACGTCATATAATGACCTCTTACATTTCCAACCTCAAAAGTTGAAGCCTATCAAGTTTCAAGATCATATGCTCACCCATATACTTATATATCATCATTTACAAATATGTAAGCATTCCAACCTCAAGAAATGTTTTAAACAGCTCCTCAATAAAAAATTTTAAAATTTCCTAACACAACAATCACCATGTTGGAACTATTAAACACACCCTAATAACTTGAAACATTTATGTAGTCACTCAAACGATAAACATTAGATTGCTAATACATTTGTAGCCCCAAAAGTTTCAAATATACAGGCCTTTGTCACTAAACCTTATGCACTCTAACCTTCAATAAAAGGTTTTGAATTTCCAAGACATGTGTCTTTTCTGACTTTGATTCACTAGGAAACTCATCCTTTCAACTTCTATTTCTACTTTCACCTTTAACTTTCTTGCAAACAATAGCTATCAAGAGCAATATGTCTCATAGAGCGTCCTCTCATTATTCCAACACACGCATATTAAATCAAGAGCTATTTATAACTCCTATCAAGCGTAATTGGAGCTATAGCTGAAGTGTTCCTTTGCCCATAAGTAGAGCATTCTATTAATGTCAGAACCTCTACTCTGATACCAAAAGTATAACACCTTACTTTAAGAACATCTAATGGAGGTATTTTACAAATTTTGAACCATTAATGTCCCTTAGTAACCTAAAAAGTTGAACTTTTAAAAACTTTTCTTTTTATGAGAATGGGATTTTCTGAACACTTGAAAATTCAAAACGGATTTATTTCAAATCCAAACTTAGTGGTTCAAGCTTTATATTAACTTTCTAAAACATATGATAAATAACTAAGACTCAAGCTCTTTCCTAATTCTCTTGATCCACCACATTAATATAACAAAACTGAAATCAACATAGCACTTCACATATCATAAGGCTTTATCATTTAATCATAGTTCTAAGCTATTAGTCATTATAAAACTTAAATCCTGTAACTTTGGCATATAAACATCTCAAGTCTTCATCATACATTTACCCTATCTTCTAAACAAATTTATATCTAATACTATAGAATGCATTCACAGCTACGACTAATATCATCTATATAAAATATGCTCTTTCCATCATCATAAATAGCCCCTTACCTTTAGGTTACTTCACCTCTAACTCTCCTCCTTATGGAGGTATTTACATGTCAAAGTATACATATACATACTTATAACTTAGCTATCAAATGTATTCATAGCTAAATAAAAAGCCAGAAACTTAAACATGTTAGATCCCATATGTTTTGATGATAACAAATATTGGATCAATAATATGAAAGGATTTAATAACAAACAAATGGATTTGAACAAAGTAGCAAAGCATCACTTGGAGTAAGCACTGGAAGTAATCAACAAATCTTTTGACGGCTTACTCGAGTAGCCACTCGGGTAAGAGAAGCCATTACTCGAGTAGCCACTCGAGTAAGCTAAGAGAATTTCATCCAATGAGGTACTGCCAAATTTTGAACAAAGTGACTCAAGTCATTACTCGAGTAATCTGTAAAGTCATATGGACCATTACTCGAGTAGCCACTCGAGTAACAAGATTTTCACAGGCATCACTAGAGTAACCAGGTCCAAAATCTTATAGTGACTCTCGGCCAAGACATGCAGCATGTCACTCGAGTAGCCACTCGAGTAACAAGTGAGAAAATAGCATTACTCGAGGGACAACCCGAGTAATCTGCAGAGTTATTTAAAGTACCACTCGAGTAGTCACTCGAGTAACCAGAAAACAAACTCTCGGCCAAGAATTTGATCCCATTACTTAAGGGTGTAATCGAGTAATCTGCCGGATTATTTTTGTAATATCCCGATTTGTGATTAGGGCTAATGACTCTGATAATTATTGTAATTATCTTGATTAAACACTTTTGGAGTTAATGTAATGTGAATTTTGTATGTATACATGTGGTATATAAGATCAATGGTTGTAATTCCTTGACCATGGGTCAGAATCCTATGTTTTGTGATTTTGGTAAGCTCATTGAGGGAATTGTGTAGATGGTGACAAGTGGCGTAATGGAAGCCATTGGATGATGCACTAAGTGACAAAAAGCTACTTTTCCTCCCTTCTCTCTCTCCTACTTGGTTGAGTGTGTGTGTGAGGGAAAGAGTTGACTTTTCATCATCATTTCATCCATCATATTCTCTCTCTCTACTTCCTCCATTGTTTCGCTGAGTCAAGCTTGGAGAGAGAAAGGAAAAGCTTTAATCTTTGGTAAGAAATGCTTCTCCTTTACTATAATCCTCTTCTCTAATATTGTTCATCTCAATGAGAACTACATTGTGATGATTGTAGAGCCTTGAATGGTGTTGATTGGGATTTTGGCCGAAATTGAAAGTTGAGGAATCAAGGTTCTGAATTGAGCAAAGAGAAGAGGTAGGTATTTTGAGCATTTTGATATATTGTTTGTGAATTGTGGATAAGTTGGGAAAAATCTGGAAATTTGCCCTAATTTGCACCAAATGTGGATTTTAGGAGTTTCATTGTGTTTGATGTTAAAAATGAGTTAATGTTAAGTTATTTGATTATTGGAAATAATCTGGAATGATGGAAATGTGTTAAGGGAAATTTGGAGAATGTGTATCATTGAGACCTTAATGAATGATTGTGGTCAAATTGGTTTTTAGAGTGTTTATGAAGTGGCCAATATGTTCCCCAGTTAGTGCTTAGTGTGTGTGAGCATTGGGAAGAGTTTGGGAACCTTTGGGAGTGAATTTGACCATTTGGTGTTTCTGGTTTTTGGCTGCATTTCTGGGTCTCTGATGAACATCACTCGAGCACAGGATAATCATGCTCGAGTGATGGGAGAGTTTTTCCCTGTTCTGCTTCGAGTGCGCCTGGGTTTTTATGGGCAATGCTCGAGCACATCGCTTTGTGCTCGAGTGAGCGAAGAACATGCTCGAGTGAGCATGGTCTGCTCGAGTGATAGTGGGAGTTCAGGGTGAAGGGTTTCTTTCGGGTCTTCACTTGCTGGTGGATGCCATGAGTGTGCTCTGACACTCGCGAGCATAGCCTTCTCACTCGAGCACTGGGGGTCATGCTCGAGTGAGATTGTGCTTCAGGAGGGAGTTGTGCTTTCGGGTTCTCACTCGCGAGTAAGGTGCTCGAGTGTGCCTTCTCACTCGCGGGTGTGAGGTGTGTGCTCGAGTGCAAGTGGTTGTGCTCGAGTGATCTGGGTCTTGCAGAGCTTTGTGTGCTCTCGGGTCCTCACTTCCTGAGCTTCTCTCGCAGGTGCTCGAGTGAGGCATTTGGCCTTGTGCTCGAGTGAGGATCAGCGTGCTCGAGGGTTTCCTTGTGCTCTCGGGTGCTCACTCGCAGTCTCACTCTCTCTTGTGCTCGAGTGATGTCCGTACTTGTGCTCGAGTGAGAGCATCTGTGCTTGAGTGAGATGACCAAAAATGAGTGTTTTGCCTTCGAGTAAGGGGTCTTTTGGGTAGTGTCTTCCAACCCTTTAGGCATATGTTTAGGCCTCTAATAGTCACCTAAAGAGTCCTAAATGATAACCAACTTAGAATATTATTGAAATATACATATGGATAAGAGATTGATTGGTTGTCCCTAATTGATATAGGATTTGACATCTGTCGTCCTCGTGAGGCTAAGGTGCCAGAGCCAATCAGGAAGGATACAGGTAGTGACTCTCTCTTTATACCTTGTGTGATACATTATATGTATATTATGTCATTGTTTTGAAATGGATATCGTATGCTGCAAGTTTTGTGAAAACTGTGGAAGCACCGCTATACCAATAGTCCCTGAGTCGCTAACAATGGTTCGGGTGAAGGTCGTATGCCTTCCCGGCGGTAAAAGGGGATGAGGTTAGGGTGTGATATATGTGTATATGTGGGCCGAAAGGCTAATTGTGAGCCGTAAGGCTATTTGTGAAGGCCGACGGGCCATTTGTGAAAGCCGAAAGGCTATATTTGAGCCGTGTGGCTATTTGTATGCACTGCCACGCTAATAGTCCCTGAGTCGCTAACAACAGTTCGGGTAAAGGTCGTATGCCTTCTCGGCGGTAAAAGGGGATGAGGGTGGAGTGACTTGTGTTGCTGTATGAGATGATTGGTGTGCATATTCTGTGATTGCATGTGGTATGAAATTGTTGTTACTACTGGGATTCTTTAGAATCTCACCCTTTCCATATGACTAACTTTTTCAGACAGGGCGAATGGCTCCAAAGGGAAGCGGACAACCAGGAGTAATTAGAAGTACTCTGAGAATTAGTGGTAGTTGGTTATCCTTATTTTGGTTTTGGGATTACGGAATGTATATAAGTTGTAAATGATATTTTGGATATGTAATCCCCATTTTGGGAATTTGTAAACCCATGATATAAATATAAGTAGATGAACCCAGGGTTTCGCCGGGATTTTAGTTTCCGCACTCTGATATTTCTTATGTGATTCGATTTCGCAAGTAGTTATATCCGCATGTGAATATGAGACCAGGATTAAGTATGCTTTAGAAATGATTTTGAAACACCCCATCTTGGGATGAGGGATTATGGATTGTTATTTTGTTTTATTGGTCTCTATTTGACTTAAATTTCGTAATCTGGATATAATTACGGTGAGGGGGGTTACAATTTGAAAGCCACTCGAGGAACCACTCGAGTAAGGTGTGAAGAAAAATAAAGCCCACTTGAGTAGCCACTCGAGTAAGCTGTTTACCACAGTGATCACCCAAGTAATCTGTGAAGGTAAAGACATAGCCACTCGAGTAGCCAGGTATTTTTAAGGTTTGTAATATATCACTCCATGTCTTACCTGAGTAATATCTGATATAAACTGTTGATTTACTCACTGCCATATTTTAGACAAGTTTACTTGAGGGACCACTCGAGTAACAAACTTGATCACTCGAGTAACCACTCGAGTAAGGTAGTCCAGCAATTATATTTTCATCGAATATCTCTTGATTTGTTATCTATATCATTAACTCTTCATTGTATTAGTATTCTAAGTACATTTGCAGAGAAACAATGAAAGAGTATGACAGATTTGAGAAGTCAAATAAAAGTTCGAACATTTACCTACCGCTACCTACCACCAACGGATAGTTTTCAACTATAAAGAATAGTCAACCGTTGCTGCGCGACTCTAACAGACAAGTTTAAATTGCTTCCAACGGACACTACTAATCATCTATATATATGGAACATTCAGAAAGAAGAAAACAAGAAGTCACAAACTGAGATTACACTGATCAATATATACTTAGTGCTTTGTTTTCATATACTCATTCATTTGTACTTCAGAGATTATATATTTCCTCTGTGAGAGAGTTTTTCATTACAAACTCAATATTTGTTATTGAGACAACTTAAGGTAGTGGAACCTTGAGTTGGGGATTTGATTGCAAAGTGTAAGGGGGAGCGAGTGTCCAAGTGTAGGAACTTGCTATGTACTGAGGTGCCAAGAACCCACTGAATATTGGATAATATAGTGAAACTCTCAGAGACGCTCTGAGGACTGGACGTAGGTCAAAGTGGTTGTGGCCGAACCAGTATAACTCCCGGTGTACACTACGGTGATATTTCTCCTTGCTCTTAATTGCTTTTAATATTCCGTAAATTTTCCTTATATACAACGAAATTTCTGGAATCACCCAATTCACCCCCCTCTTGGGTGAAACGCTTGCACTAACAAAACAAACATAAATATTATGCTCCTTAAGCTCTAACCTCCTTCAATCTTCTCCAACCACTACTCCCTTACCCTTAAAAGTACCTACCATTACTGAATATCATGGAAGAAAGGGGTGAGATTTGGGAAAATTTTAGTAGTAACAACTTCATGTTAATCATGCAAGATCACAATTAAGCATGCAAAACAATCCATAGAAAAGAACACCTTACAGCAACTGTATCATCAATGATGCCCATACATGATATAGATAAGTTAGCTAATTGCTAACTAGTGTGCATACATAATTAAATGAATAATTAACTGGCGCACATTGTCATTTCAAATAATCTCATGTAAGGCAATTTTCATATTCTCATGCACAATTAGCATAATAGCACAAATAGACATGCAACAGATTAATACAAAATCACATGAAAGGAAAAGAGTTACTACCTCTTGCGCTTTCTTCCAATTTACCTTCTCCTCGCTTCTTTCCTTGATAGTTCCTTGTTAAGCTTGGGCAAATATCATATCCTAATCATGTATGTATACATAAAGATAGATTAATACTTATACCATTCACAATTTATAACTTAGCTAACTCTTTTTAGAATCCCCACTTCAAACAGAATCTACCCTTTAATTTTCTAAGGAACTTTGAAAATTGATAATGTAATCTACGAAACCCTAAATGAAGTGGTTCATAAATCTCTATTTAAAGCTCTTTTAATCATATACAATGGAAAAATAACTCTCAGCATCAAAGCATGGGCATAAATCCATAATTCTAGCGTGAATATTCACCGCTCATTTGGTAAAACAGATTTCCAATTTTCCTGCCTAATCTTTGAAAATTCATAACTTTCAATATACATATCCATTTAATATGTTCATAGACCTATTTAAAAGCTTAAGATGTGTACTAAATTATCACCAAATTTCATAAGGAGAAGAGGTTATTTGCCTTACTTTTAACCCACATAAAATTGGTTCTCCAAATCAGCAACTATAATTCAATCACTAAAAATATATAGTCTTTTAGCACCATGAAAGCAGCAAGATTTCCCTTCAATTCAGAGCTTCATAGCTTTAGTTTCCATAGTAGATATCTTCCCATAATCAAAGCAACTTAAATAATGTTATATAGCTAGCATAGAAACACTTCCTCTCATAGAATTTTCGGACAGTGTCTTTTTTTTTTTTCAATTGCAGAAAATTTTCCAACAACTTAACATACGAATTTGGTTATTATAGTGATACCTTTAGCATACTCAAACAACCTAATTACTCAATTAGTTCTTAACAATGGTTTAAGCATCCAATTAAGTTTCTAGATGTTTAAATACAACAATCAGCATCTTGTTTAAACTTTCAACTCTACATAATCATTTGAACCTTCATTCCAACATCATATTGACACGTATACAACATTCCAATAATTTTAACTATTCTTTTTAACACTTGGTCCACACTTAGTCTGCAACTTTTGAACCAATTCCTTTATCTAACATTTAAACCAGCCTTTTAAACTTTTACATAACTTTAATCCTCTATATCAGCTGCTACTTTTATAGAGACAACAACAATGCCTTAGTTAAACTTCATCTTTCACAGCAACTTGGATTTAGTTCTCAGCCCCAACAATTCAAATTTAGTGGCCTTATATAATCATATCATTAATTTAATCACTTAATACCATTCCTAAGGGAAAACTGAATGTACTTCTCCTAGAACAAGGAACTAAAGATTTAGACAATTGCACATGATGGATATATATATATATATATATTACTCAAGATTTATTGAGCAGCCCTTTAAAACATCAGTTGCTAAGGTTATATCAATTCTTAAGTTTCAAAATTCAATCCCTACTGTCTTAGAAACACTTAATGTAAAGGTCAATTACACCCTTTCAAAGATAGAACCCTGTCACAAATTCCTCATCACCGAACGTGTTTCAATAAACATGCAATAACATAACAGACCTCTAAGCAACCGTATCACACTAATATAATTGTTTATTGGGCAGCTACACTTCCTTTAAACCTTTTATCCAAACTATTTGAACAAGGTTATTAAATGTAGACTGGTCATTGAATCGGTCAAGGGTCAGTAAGTCAAACCGAAGTCAAACCAAAGCTAACTCGAGACTAAAACGGTGAGAAAGTGAAGATTTCAGGCTTATTAATATGAAATTATAAAGAAATTTTAAAAAATTGATTTTAAAAAAAAAGGTGACCCAATTTACTTCCCAGACTAGACTGGTTTATCGACTAGTTCGACAATTTTCGATCCAAACCGACCAATCCGGTCCAGGTTTAATAGCCATTTTGAAGCCATACAATGCAAAACAACAAGCCACATATCCGATTAACACAATCAGAGCAACCAAAACACATGCAACTCTAGATTCAGTTCATAGAAACTTTAATATTCACTTATCTTTTTTTCAATCGGTGATTCCCTTTTTAGAACTGAAGATTCAATCTTCTCCCCTAATCCCAAAAAGTAGGAATAGAAGAGACTAAAAAAGGAAAGGGATTTGGGAGGCTCACCTTGACCGGAACTTATGGTTGCATGTGAGGAATCGAATTCTCTTCCTCTCTTGCAATGATCTCTAGTTCCTCTTCTCTTGGTCTCTTGTACGATTGCTCTCTCCTTTTCTCTACTTTGATTATTCCATCAAATGGGAGGGATGAATATGCAAAATGAATAAAAGGGAGAAGAGGCACATGTAACATGTGTGGAGGTGGCAACAAGACCATTCTGCCCTTTAATGAACCTTAACTTTTAGTTCAATTCTTTTCTCAATAAGCTGAAAACACTAAGGCTCCGTTTGGTATGAGGTACTGAATTTTGATGGATTAGAATTAAGACTGGAATTAGTGCTTTAAAAATATGTTTCTTACAAAGTAATAATTGGAGGGAATGATTTCATTAATCTTATTTAATAAATAGCCACTAATTATGAAAATATCTAAATACCCCAGCCCTAAATTTGATCATGAAACTTAAAAGAGATTTGTGCTCTTCGAGTCGAAGATTTTTGCTTCATCAGAAACAATACATACACAAGGGATGAGTTATCTACTTCTGAGATATATAGATTTTATTATGTCACTGGAGATTAAGCCCAGGTCATACCAAAATCTTGAAGTGCTGGAACCCTAGAAAGATAGACAGAAACCCTAATAGATTGAGCCCTTGAAACTTAAAGCTGTAGGATAAAATTATAGCGATAAACACCTGCCTGACATCGATGATGAGCGATAAAATAAATTGATGAGATATAATTTAGGGCAAAATTGATAGAGGGTATTTTTGCCAAGAAAATATTATAAACATGGATATTTTTGTCTCTAAAATTTGCAATCCCAGGATTGAGAACACAATACCAAGGGGAGGTGGCTTTACAACAATCCCACTCTCATAGTACTCTCAATCCCTAGTTATCTTAGTCCCTCAAACCAAACGATATATTCTGGCTCAATTCATAATCCAATACCAGTCCCTATCCCCAGTACCTCGTACCAAACAGGGCCTAAGAAGTTAAGAGTATTGATTAGCAAGTGTTCAATATTATAAAGAGTTATTGTGCTTAGTTAAGAGAAGAACTCAATATTAAAATTGGATAACAAGGGTAAGTGGAAAACTCATAAACAAGTAGCTCTTTAGTTTAATTAGATAGATGAAACCCATACCCTATAATTTTTGATTAATTTGTTATTTACACTAGACAACTTAGGGACTAAATATAAGCTCCACATAAATCTCGACATAGATTAGTTGCCTTATAGTGCATTTAACTTACTTTTATTTGAAAGCCCCCACAACATGACTCTTATATAATGACCTAATAATTATATGAGAATTCTTATGGCAAACAATAATTGATAATTTGATTATTAATTGATGAAGTATGTTTTTAAAAAAATCAAAAGAAAGAAGAGAGAAAAAGGAGAAGAAACCATGGGTATAGCTCACAACATTGGTAATAGCAGTAGTAATAAAATTTTGGGTTAAGGTACTTAAATAACCTTAAACTTTTATGAAAAGTGCAAAAGTAACTATAAACTATT
Source organism: Inga oerstediana (assembly GCA_963210345.1). Lineage (NCBI taxonomy): Eukaryota > Viridiplantae > Streptophyta > Magnoliopsida > Fabales > Fabaceae > Inga > Inga oerstediana. The sequence continues at coordinate 27,385,510 of OY723405.1, read as the reverse complement.
TTTTGAAGTAAAAGTTGTAATGCCCCAAAATGTAAATAAGGGCTAATGACTTCAAAAGTGAATTTAACTACTATTAAATAAACACTTTTGGAGAATGTGATGCGAGTTATGATCTGAATGTGTTGTAATCAATGCATAAACCTTGTATTTAAATTCAATTGTGGATTAATACCTAAATTGAATAAAATTAGAGGGAGGGCATATGGTAAGGTATAATGGAAAGATATAATGTGTTAAATGGTGATTCAATAGAAATTTCCATAGTCGGGAACAAAATGGGAAAAAGAAAAGTTACCGACCAATTAGTCAATTATTGAAGAGGAAACTCATCAGTAACTTAAAGTTTAATGGTCAAGAGATTAAAAGGGTGGAATTATGACACATGGAAGGTGTTTCAAGATCATGACATATGGCATTATTTGGGCCATAGATGATGGTCAAACTTTCAACCACTTATCCCTCTCTCCTTTCTCCCTCAAAGTCGGCTAGTGGCATGGGAGCAAGGGAAAAAAATTGATCATCTTCATCATCATCTCATTCCTCTCTCTCCAACTCCATTTTCGTCCAAGCTTAGGAAGAAAGAGAAAGGAGAAAGCTCAAGATTTTTGAAAGAAAGTGTTGAGTGCTTGAGGAAACTTGAAAGTTGAGGACTTAAGAAACAAGCTTGAGAAAGAGAAAGAGGTGAGTAATAGCTTCTTTTTGACATATTTGTTGTGGTCATTGGTTAAGTTTTAGAATTTGTGAATTTTGCCATGATTTTAGTATGATTTTGGAATGAATGAATTGCCCAGTGTATTATGGTGGAATTGTGGTGGAATTGGTGTCATATTGTGTCGTTGGAACAATGAAATTGATTTGAGACTTGGAATAGAAAGGATTGCAATGTTGAGACTTATGTATGATATTGTGTTGATATGTTGTGGCCAATGTGGAACATATTAATGTGATGTGAATTTGGTTGTTTTAGTGATTCTAATGGTTTCCTTGTGAAAATTTGTGTGCGAATAGGGTTGGTTGTTGATTTTGGAGCCATTGGACATATTGGTTGAAAATTGGAAAAAATTATGTCAAGGGAAACTCTGTTGCTTTTGGATTCTGATAGAGTATCATTTGAGTGCATTGAGGTCTCACTCAAGTACAACATCATATTTTTTCTTTCCTTTCAGCTTTTCAATTACATTTCCATGCAAAAAGCAAACGTGCATTTTTCCACTTGCGAGTGATGTGGGTCCTTACTCGAGTGCACGTGTATTTGCACTATGAACTCACGTCTCTGGATAATACTCGCAGCCTATCTTTCAAAAGTGTGTTTTAACACTCATTGGTGTTGTGCCATCACTCAAGTGCCAAAGCTATTGCTCGAGTGCATTGCTCCCTTTAAGTTCTCTTTGCACTCGGGTAAACACTTCCTGTACCGCACTTTGTAGGACTCGAGTGAGCATAAGGCTATCACTTGAGTATTAAGCTCATGCTCAAGTGAAAAACTGCTTATCACTCAAGTGCTAGTTTCCATCACTCGAGTGCAACAGTTAAAATCACAGCAATGACCACTTTTGATCCTTGGTTAACTTGATTAAGTGACTAAAATGATAGCCAACTTTAGGTATTATGGAATTAAGAATTTGGAATAGAGATTATTTTGTCGTCCTTGATCTTAGTTTCTAGGATTTTATATTTGCCCTGCTCGTGAGCAGCTTGTGCCAGAGCACACCCGGAAAGAACTAGGTAGTGACGCTTTCTCTTATACTATGTGTAATGCATTGGATGTATGTTTTATCATTGATTTGTGATGATTCCGAATGTTACGAACCTTGTGGATGTGAAAGCCGAAAGGCTATGTGACAGCTGTAAAGGCTATGTGAAAGCAAAAGGTTATGTGTATTATAGCGTGAGCACTACAGTGTGAGCAGTCATAGGGGTGATGCAAGTCACACATGCCCTTGCCGCTGTAAGTGCCGTTGTAAATGTGTGAGCCGAAGGCTATGTGTATACTGCGAAGACTATGTGTATGTCGTTGAGGCAATGTGTATACTGTGATCATTGCTGCTGTGCTAACTGATGATTTTCTTGCATGCTATATGATTATATATTGTATAAGTGATTTGTTACTACTGGGATTCTCTTGAATCTTATTCTTTTCATTGACTAACCTATAGACAAGGCAAGTGGCTCAAAGGGGAAGCAAACGACCAAGGGCGGCTAGGACTCCTGTAGGGATGTGATTTTGGTAGTTGGTTGTCAAATTTTGGTTGGGATTATTATATATATATGGGTGCAAATTTTGGAATGATTTTATGTAATCCCCTGAATGGAAAATTGTTGGAGTAGAAATGTCCATAAACCCTTCAGTTACTGTATGAAACCCAGGGTTGCCGAGAATTTTGTTTTACACTCTGATATGTATGAATGTGACTTAACTACGCAGATTAATTATTTTTGAAATGTTAATATGAGACCAGGTTAATTGGATTTTGAAAGAAATTTGTGAAAACCTTATCTCATAGACGAGATTTAAAACGAGTCTTTTACCATCTAATAGTCTCAAATTCATCTTAATTACACATTTTTGAATTATAATTAATGTTTATAAGGCAGGGGGTTACAAAAGTAACCATAAACATTATAAAAAGGGGGCAAAAGTAGCCATGACGTTAACGGACGTTAACGTCCATTAATGTGAACTTTTTAAGAAAATGCTAAGATACTAAAATAATCATTAACTAATACCAAAAGTGCAAAAATAACCATAAACTTTTTCTTGAATGCAAAAGTAACTAAAAGTAACTTGTTGAACATTAATTAATAACTATTTAACTTTTGCTTTTGTGTTATGAGTGTTTTATCAATTTGGGGATTAAAATAATAAAACTTATGAATTAATATTTAAGAAGTCGACTTTTTTTGGAGTTTGAGTGACAAGTTTCTTTCGCTTATACATTCTCGCAAGATTAAAAAATAGGTGACTTCTTGAACATTAATTCATAAGTTTTTTTTTTTTACTTTTGTCATTTTAATCCCCAAATTGATAAAACACTCATAATACAAAAGCAAAAAAAATTATGAATTAGTGTTCAAGAAGTTACTTTTGCATCCAAAAAAAAGATTTATAATTACTTTTGCACTTTTGATATTACTTAACGGCTATTTTAGCACCTTAACATTTTGTTAAAAAGTTCACATTAACGTCCGTTAACGTTGTAGTTACTTTTGCCCTCTTTTATAATTTTTATGGTTACTTTTACTTCAAAAAATAATTTATGGTTACTTTAGCAATTTTCAGAAAAGATTAAGGTTATTTAATCCCATTCACCCTAAAATTTTTGATTGATTACAAAAGAGAAAGTTAGATATATTTTATTTTAGTGTGTGTGTATATTCAAAACAACAAATTTTAAAAAAATTGAAGATGAAAAAGATATATATGAGAAATAATTAGTATTAATATCTTATTGTTATATTTAAATCTAGTTGAAGAGTACCAAATGAGAATTTAAAATTTTTGAAGGATGTATGTTATCTCTTTTACAAGGTGTATGTGTTAATGTTGGCTTGGCATTTAAGTATTTTATTTAGCACTATGTATTTTATTTAGTACTATGAATGTAATGGCCCTGAAATAATGTGGCATAATTAATCAATATTTTAATTATTTCTTTAGGTTTCCAACTAGGTAAAGGGGTGGTTTCACTGGTTTGGTGGTATCTGAGGGGGCTACTCATTTGTAGCGTGTCAAGTTGGAATCTCTACACTCGGAAAATGAGAATTTTACTTTACTTCAACACCTTCAAAGTTACAAAAATACCCTTCTAATTTTTAAATAAAAAAACAGAAAGACTTAAGGGTGTGTTTGGTTTGAGGGGAAGGTGGGAAGGGGAGGGGGCAAAATTACAATATTGGATAAAAAAACTCAAAATTTACCCTCTTATTCTTTTAAATTTTGAGTTACCACATAAAATTTACTCTCTCATTTTTTTTAAATTTTGAGTTTTCTCCTAAAATTTAAATATCTTCAACCTAAAAAGGTGATTTAACCTTACTCTCCTCCCCTCCCCTCCCTCCTCTACCCTCCCTTCAAACCAAACACACCCTTAGATATTTTCTCTCACGTGGCTTTAAATTAAAGGGAAAATCACTCCTAGGTCCCAAGCAAACAAGATATTATCATAAAGATCCCTGGAGGTTGTAAAACACACTCAACAGGTTGTGAATCCACGCTTTTAGGGTTGTAACCAGGGACCTTTCTAATAATATCTTGCTTGCTTGGGACCTAGGAGTGATTTTCCCTAAATTAAATGAATGAAAAGGGTAGAGGAGTTGTAGGAGGTTCTAGAATCTTTGAACTTCACAGCCATTCTTCCCCAATTTCTTCCCCTGTGCTGTCCGACGATGCGTGTACCAGCGCCGCCCATCTTCTATCTCGACCAAGCTCTTCTTTAATCATCGTCCATCGTTTGGCCTTTGTCCTCTGTTTTTCACTCTGGTCCTTCGTTCATATATGTGTGCTAATTCTCCTTGCCATTGTTGTGCCATTTTCTCTTTAAGAGTGAGGAGCTAGATCTTCCTTTTTGAACGTTCTTCATATTCTCTATCCTCCTTGTCGTTGCTGCTGTGCTTGGGTGGGTGAGTGAGTTGCAGTTCTTCTCTCTAGTTTCTTTACTATTATTGTTTTGGCTGCTGAACATGTGAGAGAGGGGGGATTGGAAGTCTTTGTACAATATTATGATAATGATGGAAAGATGTTAAGTAGAAATTTGAAGGTTTATGTTACTTATTTTTATGTTAGCATTTGGTATGCTTATGAAGTGTTCGATTAAATGCCTGGGAAATGAAATCTTAGGGCCCGTTTGGTACAACGGAATTGATTTTGATGGAAATGGAAATGGATATGGAATTGGATATGGAAATGATATTTAAAAAGATGTTTGGTATGTCATGGAAATGAAGATGGAATCCATATATATTTTTTATTCAGAATGTATATTAAAAATATGAAAATATAAGAAAAAGACAATTTTACCCCAAATTGTAAAGTAATAAAAATAAATTGAGTTAATCCCCCATTTAGCCAAAAACATCGAACAAGCTCACACAGCTTTCATTGAGGCATAAAGCAAATCAAATAAACCAAAATCTGAATCAAAGTCGTTCACTTCTTCGCTGCCTGGTCTCTCGTTGAAGCTGAATGTCGTATCGTTCTTGAAGGTGATGTGATTTGAGCAATTGTTCTTCCGGTGTTAACTTCATCCCAACTTTCCCCAACCCTAGAATTCTACGACAATGACTGGTACCTCCGTTCAGTGTCGCACAGTTTCTTCATCTGGTAAGGTTCTTCCGCCTTCACCTTTCTCGCAACATCAGGCTTTTTCCGTTTGTTCTTTGGACTGAAAGTTTATTCCGTTTGTTCTTCCTTCGTGGTAGGTTTTTTTCTCCCAATCAACATCGTATAAGATGAAACATGGTTGTTGGATTTAATGGGGATTGTAATGCTATTGGATTTTCATGTTGCAATCAATTATCTTTGGTTGTTGTTTTTTTTCAAAATATTCCAAGATCAATGGCCTACTATAATAAACAAAACATAATATCCAATATACTTGTAAAAGTAGTTCAGAATAACAGAATTTAGACAACAGAAAGCATATTTATTTGCTATAAATGCTGACAATCTTTAAATGGAGAAAATATTCCTAAATCTATTTTCACAGTATTGATGCACATTTTGAATAATCAATAAAACCCATTTTTCTACATATGTTTACTAGAGAGCCAAACATAGATAATCCCACTAGACTAGTACACCATTTTTCAAGTAACTCCAAAAACTTTAATGGAAGTAATTCTTTTTGTGTTATTTTCCTTTTCTTTTGCGAGTTTTCTTATCTGTTTTAGAGCACATGTTAATTATGTGCACTGATGTTCTGCAACCTAAAAGAAAAGGCAAAGGAAAAAGACAGAGCATGGCTAGTTTTTGCTGTCCCTTTGGCTCCTCAAACTTTGGTTATAGCTACTACCAATCGTGTGTTTTAGAGCTTGAAATGAATTTGCATTGTGTGATCAGGACAAATATCATTGCCTTTAAATTCATCAAATAACCCATCTAGTCTTGCCTTTGTTTAGTCTTGAAGCTTCATAATATTTCTGTTTGGAAGGCACATTGGGTATAGTAGTAAGTGGTAGAATTTATTTTGCACTAGCTGTTGATCACATAACTGATTCGATGTTGTAAAATAATTATTGTTGGTTATTAAATGCGTGGATTACATTGCAAATAAAACAGCATAAGCATAATGCATTAACAACTAATACATGTTGGGGGCATAAATCTTGAAAATAAATCAAACCAAACTAGTTTTCAACATTTCCTATTGCTTTGCTTCAAAGTCTGATATCTTTGTATATCTGAATCCATATTTTTTGTGACCTACATGCAGGTTTAAGAATAATATGAATATGAATTTTCATGTCTGTAGATTTGTGGGTTCAATGACACTTTTTAAAGAAAATCTATACTAGCAGTTTCAATTAGTACGATCAGTTTCATGAGAATAGTGAAGTTGATATGTCCTATCCCTACTGTAACTTAATCTGTATGCTTGTCTTTAGAAAATGGCTAGTAAGAAGTTGTACTTGTGGACTCCTGAAGAAGATGATTTGCTCATTAAGTGCTTGGTAGAGATTAATGAAGAAGGAGCTTTGATGGGACCACTGTGGTTGAAACAAATAGAGTTAAGGCTTAATGAAATGTTACCTGCACATGGGATAAAGGTGCTTGATATTAAGTCCCGTGTGAAAACAATGAAACAACATTGGCTCATAATATATGACATGGTGTATGGTGCCAATAACCCAGGTTTTGGGTGGGATCCTAATCAAAAGTGTGTAACTGCAGAAGTAGAGGTGTGGGATGAGTACATCAAGGTAAAAAATCACAAAAATATAATGAGCATTATTGTTATTTTCATATTGCTTGTGATTTTTTATTTTGACATACTATAATGACCATTATTATTGTTTATAGACCAACAGGAAAGCTGTAATGGTTCGTTCAAGATCTTTCCCCCATTTTGAGGCTCTTACCAAGATTTTTGAAACAAGTACGACCGAATTACAAGTTTACTGTGATGTTGTTGAAGAGTTTGAGGTTTTATATGATGAACTTTTGAAGGTGGATGGGATTAATGACAAGGAGCGCCATGATGCTTATCTAAAACTTGTTAAAGATAAAGTGATGGTTGCTGAGTTTATCAACCTTCCACATGATACTAAAAAAGAAGTTGTTCGACAACTTATTTCATAGATCTTAGGTTTTAGGAAGGTTATGTAGTTGGAGGTTGTTGTTATTTCCCATTTTAACTTATCAATATCTCATGTTGTAAGTTGTTGGAGGCTTTATTTTTACTATGTAGCTGTTGGCTGCCTTAAAAAATCTCATCAGGTTATGAGGTTATTATTTAAGCCCCATGTTCGATTCACTGTGTGATATTATTAATGAAAGATCATATCAACTTTGAGCCTGCTATCTTTATTAATGAATGTTATAGAAATATTTTCCTCAATATTAGATGCTTTATGTGAAATAAATATATAGCATGCAGAGAACAAATAGAACCTGCCAGTTGCATAGATAGTTCGCTCATTCTCCTGGCTATTGTTGAAAGGCAAGCTACTCACATGTTGGAAGCTTTGGGAAACAAGGAATCTACGAATTTTTCAACAGCAACATAACTGTTAGTATCTAAAACCCAACATTTAGGCACTTGTCCAAATGTCCCATGGCCAAGGACATCTTTGACAATATAATGGAAAGAAAATTTTTAAACACATTCCAACATCTGACTGTCAGGCGGAGGCAAGGGGAAACATGTGCTATTACTTCAAAATCCTTAGATATTTCTTTTGACATTTGACAGAATTTATAGAGAAAAAGTAGTATCTAATATTGAAAATAAAATTGAGAAAGCAATACATCATGTTAAATAATATGCTCTCCTGAGAAGACAATACAAAAGAATTAAAAACACAGTTGAAGCTTCACTTTTTCAAAACGCACAGTTGCAGTATTGCAACTTTGCTTTCGATTCGCTATAGCGAACCCACAGCGAACGCGGTCAGAAAGACCTATTTTTTTATGTGTTTTCGCTTTTTGCTTTGCTATAGCGAACCCATAGCGTACGCGGTCAGAAAGACCTATTTTTTTATGTGTTTTCGCTTTTGCTTCGCTATAGCGAAACCACAGCGAACGCAGTCAGAAGGTTCGGTAATTGAATTGCAAGAATTTTTCATATCACTGTGTATCATAACAGTATAAAATGCCAAACACAAAGCATAAGATTCCACAGGCAGATTTGTAGTTTACTTAGAAATTATTATGTGCACAGAAGAGAAAAAACAAAGACAGATTATGGTCTGAACTTGTAAGCAACTGAACTATGTCCAACCTTGATCTATGTAGTAAAAAAGACCAAATAACTCAAAAGAAATTCTAAGATATTAATTCTAAGATATACAAAATAATAATCATCCAGCTGTGTTCATCATCCACTTCCCCATATCAAAATATACAAAAGTGGCCAACATATTAACATATACAAAAGTGGCCAATGTATTAACCCCTGCATGTACCAAACGTAAATGGCGGGGTATTGCCCTAATATCAAAATATACAAAAGTGGCCAACACATTAACCCTGGTTTATACCAAAAAATTAATCACAGGGCATTGTACTAATATCAAAATACACAAAACCAGCCAACATCTATGCAAGTAGCCTACGAACCATAGACAATTTTAACTTGTAAGGGAGGGTAGGGAACATAACAAGGAGCTCTTCATCTTTGCTAATTTTCAATAATGCATCTTCCAATTCATAGTCAATCAGTTCTTCCAACTTGGACAGCTCCTCATAAAGGACCTCACATTTTGCATCCAACATAAATGCACGTTCCATCCTTTGAAGGCTGGATCCCAAAGTTTCAGCTGCAGTTTGGAACCCTTCACATGTTGTTTTCATCATCTTTTCCATAGTCTCTAAAAAATTATCACCATGAGAATGACTATTCTTTCTCCTCTTCTTATTTCTACTCAGGGCAGCAGAAGTGTCTCCAGTAGTGGCAGCAAAAGATGGGACAAATTCAGTATCTCCATCAATATTCAGACCATCTTCATTGTCATCAACTTCCACATGTGGGTTTTCTTCATTGTTATCAACCAGGTCAGCTTGTAAACCAGCCAATGTCTCTTGTCCAGTAGCCCTATCCTTCGCAAATATTATGCAAAGTTCATCAAAATGACGAAAAGGTTTCCCACGGAATTGAGCAGCTTTCTTGTTGCTCTACAAAATAACCAAACCACAATGTCAACTCAATTTCAAAATCAAACATTAATTAAAAAGGTAAGTTTAATAACATTATCTTACCTTTACATACTCATCCCACACGGAATTTTCAACAATAACACATTTCTTCTCGGGATCCCATCCAAATCCGGATGTGTTAGTGCCATTGACCATATCGTTTACTACTTGCCAATTCAATTTCAAGGTCTTCAAACGTGACTGAATGTTGGGATAAATTTGTAAATCATACCCGGGTATCTTTTCATGCAACATTGTATGTAAGAGCTTAAGTACCCCTGGCTTGAATCCATTTTCAGCAAGCAAACCGCCTTCTTCATGAATCTGCAGCAGTGAAGCAACTAGCACATCATCTTCTTCTTGTTTCCAAACTCGGAATTTTTGTTTTGCAGTTCCTTCCTCTATTATGATCTAAATCAACACACAATAAAACATAAAAAAAATATATCCATATATCTACTACAAACATTTGCAAATATAAAACCAAAGTCATTACATTGATAATATAACATAATAACTAACACAATAAAGAGCACTTATGTTTCATATTCAAATATTGCAATTATAAGAACAATAAATAACCTAAATGACAGTATTTTACTACAAACACTCTATTGAAGTCATCAAACTTCTATTAAATTATCCCTATGCCTCCTAAAATCAACAAACATCTCATTTGCCAAGTTGTCACAAAAGTTACTCCAAGCATTTGATGGCTCAATTGTGGAAATAGGTGGAGCATCTACATTAGAGCCATCCGTATCTATTTCCTCAAACTCATTCTCAAGAGAATCCAACCCTTATTGCCGAATCAAATTATGTAAGAGGCAACATGCCATCACAATTCGATTATGTGTTCGAATAGGATAGAATGAAGGACTTCTCAAGATAGCCCAACGTAGTTTCAACATTCCAAAACAACGCTCGATGACATTGCGAGCTGATGCATGCCTCATATTAAAGCATTCACGAGCATTTACAGGGCTTCTTCCATCTCTCCACTCACTTAAATGATAACGCTGTCCTCGAAAGGGTGCAAGGAATCCCTCACAATTTGTGTATCCGACATCAACCAAATAGTATTGTCCTACATTTAAGTTTAACACTTATTAGCAATTGATATTAAAAAATAACACTTGTTACCAATTGACATTGAAAATTAATACAACACAAATTATTGAAATTACCAAACCTAAAGGCACTTTTAAGCTTCCATTCCTCCTATGAATTGCATCTCTTAAAACTCTCCCATCAGCAGCTGAGCCTTCCCAACCAGTGAGGACATATATGAATTGTGCATCGAGTGAGCAGACACCTAGCACATTAGTAGTTATATCTCCCTTTCTATTTCTATATCTTCCCTTGTCTGCAATAGCCACTTTTACTTTAACATGTGTGCCATCAAGGGCACTTAAACAATTCTGAAAAAAAAATAGTTTGAATGTTATATAAGTGCACTCAAATGAGCTACAAAAAATCACAACTGTAAATGTATAATAAATGAAAATATACCTTGAACCATCTCCACTTTGTGTCTGTCGAATCCTCCGGAATTGATTGAGGTTTCTTAAAAAGCTCATTCCTCAAGCGCATCATAGCGATCAAAATAGAATTAAAATGCCGACTTATGGTTTCACCCTACCTCCCAAAATAGAACTGTATAACTCTATTTTTTTGATGATGTGCAAGGATGTGGAGAAACATTGCAACTTGTTCATCAACTAACATATTTTTAGTAGATTTCAACCCTTCTTTTATATCAATCAGAAGACATAGCTTGTCGAAAGTAATCCTATTCATTCTAATTTGATTAAAACAAGTTATATCACTATTATAAATCAAATTTCGAAGGTGAACCCTCCTAGCATGAAAATCCAAAGTGTATGGCTTACGACTAATTTATCGTCTACGAAGAGAAATAGCAATACATATGCTCATAAAACATTGGTTCACAGCAAATAGAGTATGAAACCACCAAAGCAAGATATGCACAATCACTTGTCTTTTATCACGATCCATGACTGTGTATACATATAAGAAGTATATAAGACAGGATCCAATAGAATTGAACAAGAAGTATACACATAGGGGAGTTAACTTCATCTACTCAACAAAGTTGACACCTCCAAAAAAAAATCATTTTCATTCATAATTGAAAGCAAAATTTATTGCAAAAGGGATAGAGGAATCATAGATTCATAGTAATAAAATCGTTCAGCGGTAGACATTCATGGTGGGAAATTGTCAATAATATAATATATGAATATGATATTGTATCAAAAGAATTGCAGTAGAGTTGACCTTGAAGAGAAATCTTGCAGCGGACCACTTATAAATTAAGGGCAGCAAACAGAGATTTCTTGCTTGAATTTTTGGTTTGCCTCTTCTTTTACAGATTCCAAAACCAGAAGATATAATATATATATATATATATATCAGAAAATGAAAGCAAATGTGCCAAAGAGGTGGGTCTTTATAAAAGTCAACTACGATCTTTCATCCATATATAATGCTTTTATTCATCACATACTCTACACTCATCTGGCATATATCTCTTTCTATGTTATTATTACTTTTCTTAGTTTTCCTCAGATGAATAAAAAAGAAAGCTGGAATTAAATTAATAACCTTTAAAGCATAAAAAATCCCTAGTAAATTAAATTTCTCAGAGAAATCAGTCATAGGGGAACAATGAAGGACATTAGTGAAAATTGGAAGAAGAAAAAAAGAAAAACTAACACTCAAGGTACAGGTTCCTCTTAAATTCCTTCTACTTAAGAACAGTAGCTAACCTTCATTAGTTCATATTTATTCCTTCCTTTTGTTTTATTTCTTATAAAAATGAAAAAAATACGTAAGCACATAAACTTTGATGATCAAATTGACTAACAAAATACACTTAGCCCTAGAATTAAAATTTAGCCCTAGAACTAAAATATATAGCAGCAGTACAAATTTTGACGAGTGTGTGAGAGAGAGACAGTTTTGAAAAGCTACAAAAAAGGTAAAGCAAGAATCATTTGTTTTGTTCTATTAGGGAAAGAGAGAGAGGAATTTCTAAAAATGATTATTAATGGGGTGAAAAGGACATTGGTCTAAGTTGCAAACTGTGAACCATTTGTTTTGTTCAACCACAAAATTCAGACGAGCCTCTTTTTCTTCCTTGTTCAGTTCAGCGCATATATATATATAACTCAAACTGGAAACTATTTTTGAAGCAAAGCAAGAAAGGGAAGCATGTAAGGCAAAGAAAATATACACTCATCAGACAACAACCAGAAATTGTAAAGCAAGAATATACGACCAGATTCAAAGCCAAAATAAAGGGAAGCACTTGAAGTAAAGCAAGAACAACTAGAAAACACTTACGGTCGAACACTTCCGTCGTCGATTGCTTTGCTTCGTTGTGTCGTCCACCACCCTCTTCCCCGTCAAGTTTGTGCGCAGAGCGACTCCTCTTCTCCAACAGATTTGGGTTGTGATCTCAATTTTAGGGTTAAATTGAGCCAGGGTAAAATTGTCAATATATTTCATAACAGAGGACGTTTTAGTCCGAAAATTATGCCCTCCATGGAACCCACTACATTTCCATGGGTCTTGGCTTGGAATTCAATTGGGCCATTTTGATGGATTTCATTTCCACATGGAGGCCCAATTCATGCAAACCAAACAAACACTTAGCATGGATTTTAATTCCAAATCCATTTCCACCACACCAATTCCTGCATACTAAACAGGCCCTTACTGAAATTGCAGAATGGAATTTGTTGGTGATAGCACTGAGTAAATTATAGTTTAAGAGTTATTTACTATTCCATTTTGAAATTTAACGAGATGCAGACATTGAATATACACATGTGTGCTAAATAGATTTGGGAGAATTGCTAATAAATACCTTTTTGGCAAATTAATTGCTGAATGCTACCATTACATATAACGGAAGATATTTTGCACATAACGGAAGATTACTTGCACATTTATATGGAAGACTCTTGCACACACGGAAGATGATTTGCACAAAACGGAAGATCGCTTGCACACACGGAAGATCACTTGCACACTTGGTAGCAATCAGCAATTAATTTGCCTCCAAAGTATTTTTAAGCAATTCTTCCAATAGATTTGATGTAGAAATATCTTTTTCCCCATAATATGGGGTAGTAATTATAAGTGTAGGATTATATGATACATGTTGCAAAGATAAGCTAAGATTGGACAGAGAATTTAATTGGTCCAGGTATGTTCGAACTCATGGATGGTTATAACTTTATTTGGATTATTAAGAAAGTGTTCAATGTAGCTTATGGATTTATTAAAAAGCTCTAACAATATACTACTTATTAGTTATTTGGAAGAGAGTAGAATATTCAAATGTTTAAATAAATCATTACGTGAATGGATGGTTGTTGGTAGTATAATAAGTCAAGTTGTTATTAAGGTTGTTGGTTTATTTTGTTTAGGTGATTAGATGGCTTTAATGGTATTTGTTTGAGAGACTTAAAGAAGGAGAAGATTATTGAAATATTTGGGAACATTGTGGGCTAGCGTCTGAATTAATTTATGAATAAGTTATTTACCCCTCAACATGCGGTTTTAAATAGATTCTCATGCATTTTAATATAATTCTTCTTGTAATATTAATTATTGGGTCATTTGAAGTATTTCAGTTATCCTAGTTCGTTTTCTAAAGGAAGTTAAATTCATTGATATTTCTTCTATCTTAATTATAATATTTGAATCTATGACCTAGTTAGCAAAATATTTGATCAATGTGCTTTATGCATGGATATGATGAAAATATTTTCCAAATGGAAAATATGACAGATTATCTTGAAGAATAAAGAATGTTTATGTATGGAATTTGAAAGGCATAGTTTTGAGATATTATTTTTGAAATTTTTATGATAGGATCTTCTATTGCAAAATATTCTTTATGAGCTTTCATTATTGAGGAAGAACCTTTTCATTTGTTAATGGTAAACTAATCTTATGCATGTTTGAAATGTTTTGAGAGGATTGGATTCAAACGATGGTTACTAACAGCAGTATTGTTAATCATTGGCGTGCCATGGTTAACTTCAAGCTCGTTTGACATTCGTGGGTATAGTGCCCACGCTTGATATTCGTGAGATTCGTTTTCACACTTGTTATTTGTGGGTCTTGTACCTGCGTTTGTTTTGTGGCCTCATATAGCTCTTGGTTAGTTATTTTCGTAGATTGTGTGTCTACGCTTGTATTTGTGGCTTTGTGCTGTGCTTAGTTAGTTACTCTCTTAGACTTTGAGTCCATCCTTATTATTCGTTCTGTTGAGGTCCTATGGAAAATTTTGAGTTTCAAGATTTATTGTTTTCAAATTGATTCTTTCAAACAGAGCGTATTATTATGAACTTGATTTTATCTATTTAGTGGTTCATAATTGCCTTGTTATTTCACAAGGCTGTAATTCAATTTGAATTTAATTGTTAATTCATTGATACATAACTTGTTTGGTTTAAATATTTGCATGGAATTATTTGATTTACAAGATATATGCTTGTGCTATTTGAAACAGTTGTTTAAGTTACATTTATAACTATTTTATTATTATTCCGTTAATATTAAATTGAGACGTTATTCACCAGAAAATATTTTGGTCTCATATAATGTTGTTGATCGTATATTCCTACTTATCATTTAGGGGCTTTTGTGCTGATTTAAAGTTGAAGCGTGATATTGGATGATTCTCATTTCAATGTAAAATTTAAACTTCTGTATTACATTTTGTAAATCTTGTTCTAGGAGTTCCACGTAAACTATAGTTAGGATCATCGCCTTCATTATAGATATATATAGATATATAGATATATATATATATATATATATATATTGTATATATGTTATTATGGAGCATTGACCTTTTTGTGAGATTATTGCAAAATGCGCCATTATAGAACGTTTGGGAGGTCTCACCTGTAAGGGACGTTCTACTAAAATTCCTACAGATAGCCAGTGACTTTTGTTAATATAAAATGTATATAACATTTTATATTTTGTATTCTAAATATGGACATAGATATAAATAGAGAATTTTATATATATGCAAGGTTAAAGGGATATGGGTTTTCTTATATTCGGAACCGACAACACTTCAATTTTTTTGGATGTGACACTTCAAATATACCATTTATTAGCTATTTATGTGAAAAATGGACGTTGAATTTTCAAAGGCATAAATGAATTTCTTTGACCGGTTTTATTGCTTTTAACACTATATTTCATGGCATTAAATTGTCTTTATTTCCTAATACATATCCAAAACCGACTCAATTAAATTGTTATGGATGCCAATGTTCATAACAGACTTTTTATGATAATAAAGAGGTTGCCAACCTTCAGGTTGGTGAGGCTTATATAAAGTGCCATAGACAAATGTTTTGTTTCATCCTCCTTTAGCATATTCTTTTACTTACTGAGTTTTATTATCTTCCGTGGTTCTATTCACCCCTTTTTTTATAAGAATAGTTCACTTAATTTTAAGGAGTGTTGCTTTTTATTTGCTGATAGTTGCAGAATAGCTCTTAAAAATAATATCTTCGGGCATAACTCGAATCAACTCTATTATTTATAGGTGACGCTGCCAACTGGATTTGTATGACGATAGAGAAGCTTGGGAAGATCCATTGAATTGCATGATAATTTATGTGCTGCTACTAGGGGTGGGCGTGGGCAGGGCTGGGCAGGGCAAGACCCCTGCCCGATGCCCTGCCCAAGGGATGAACGGGCTGCATTTTGCAGCCCGATACTCGGCCCTGCCCGTTAAAAGCCCTAACTATTTTGGGCTGGGCAAGGGTGGACTGGGCAGGGTGGGCTTCCTTGCCCAAGTGATAACGCCTTATCTTGTCCACTTATGAAAAAAATAATTCCTTATGAATTTCATAAACATTCCTGTAGTTACTAATACCATATATGTCTTAGCTTCACCCTAAGTAATATAAACTTCAAATACATTCGATGATTTCACATCTTGAGATATTTTAAAATAAGTCTACAACTTAGAGTCTTGAAATTTAAAAATACCATATGTCTTAGCAAATATCCATACTTTAAAAATTAAACAACATCCATAATCCATTATAAATAAGAAAAAAAAATGATTTAATTAAAACCGTGAAATCAAAGTAGTTTGCATCAATTCAATATCTCAAAAGTTGATCAAATGATGAAGCATCTGGAAAGAAAATAAGGCAAGTATAATTTAATATAGCACAAAGTAAAGAAGAAAGGAAGAAATCTACTTGTAAATAGTGTTTAGTGGTTAGGGCAAAAAAGAGAGGATCAGAAGAGTATTATACAATAGACAATATATATTTTAAATAAAAAAATATATATATGAAATAATATTTAATTGGTATGAAATTTTATATTTTAAATAAATGAAAATAATTTTTAGGGCAGGGCCAAATGGGCGGGGCAGCACCCCTTGCCCAATGCCCAGCCCTGCTCGGTTATTAGCCCGCCCAAAGTTGCCTAAAATTTTTTCGGGCCACTTTTTTAGGGCTGGGCTGGGCAATTTTTTGCAGGGCCAGGGTGGGCACACCGAGCTACTGGGCACCATGCTCACCCCTAGCTGCTACCAACGGTTATTTCCAAAAGTATACATCTTAATTGATATCAAGTTTACCAGTTTAATCTCTAATCCAGTTTTTCTAATGTATATATCTGATCCAGTTTAGAAATATTGGACAGAGTTAAAAACTATTATTCCATAAATATCTTATCAAAATATTTAGTTTAAAAACTTGATTCATATTAGTATTCAAAAATTGTTTCGATCGTTCTAAATGAGATTTAAGTTACAATTGTTCCATTTTCAATTATGTACATTGTGTTAGAATTATATACCACAAAATCAGGAATTGTATATCAACATTATTATGAAATCATATCGTATCGGTAGGAAACATATCATAGCATTAATTAGGAAAATACACGCTGGTATATATAAATAGGCTCACTTGTACATGTTTTGATTTGAGGAATTCAGATTTACAATTTCCCTTTCTGTTTATGGTATTACATGGTATCAGAGCCTCTCTAGTTTGGTATTGTGCTTATAATGTGTTGAGTTTTTCTTGTCACCCAAATACGAGAAACTTGGCGAGTTTTTAAAATTATATTGTCCACTCCTCCAAAGACTATAGCACTACACCAGCAGATTCTCCTCCTTCTAGTCAGCCAACGCCTAAAATTTGGGCGTCTCCACGGCAGTACGTGGAGTACAAGCGCTTGATAGGGTAGTAGCATTTGGAGGCTCGTGAGGGAGCATGCGGCATACTTTTCCACCTCGGTTTCTTCCACAACGGTTGACATGTGATTTTCGGCCTACCCTTAGAGTTTGGTTTCATTCTGATCACTTTTGGTATTTGGGCTCTCTCTATTCTCGCGTTTTTGGCACTGTTTTTCAAGGTCTGTTTCACCCAACCTACTTTTAGGGGTTATCACGCTCTAGTTTTACGTTTCCAAGTGTTTTATGACCTAAACCTATTATTTGCCTTTAATTGTGAAACTTTGGTACTTTGGTGTGATTAGTGATTGCGCTCGTTGTTTGGTATTTCTGTTGATTGCTCTTGTTATTGTATTTCTTTGGTTACTCTTCCATAGCTGAATCTAATATGTCTAATATGCTACCCATGTTGGCTAATATTACATATTCAAAATTGAACTAAACAAACTATAATGATTGGAATAAGATTGTTAGGGTTTATCTTTTGGGCATTGAGAAAGAAGTCCATTTAACTTAGAAGCCCCCTTCTGGTGACAATGAGAAAAGTTTAACTTGGTCTAGAGTAGATGCTTAACTCTTTTTCCAAATTTGGAACTCTATTGAACCATGGATTCTGTCCTCTATCGGTCAGTACAACATTGTGAAAGAAATTATGAGTTATCTTGAATTTATGTTCTCTAGTAAAGGAAATTTTACTCAGACTCACGAAGTGTGTAAAAGCTTCTATTCCTCTCAATAGCAAGGTCGTCCCTTCAAGGATTTCTTCTTAGACTTTAAGAGGTTGTATGAAGAGATAAAGGTACTTATGTCTCTACAGGCGGATCTTCAGACCCGTACCAAGAATCTGGAATTTCATGGTATCAACAATTTCCTTAAAGCTTTTGAATTGTCTTATGACACCATCCAATCTCAAATTCTATCTAGTCAGGAGCTTTCATCCCTTGAAGATGTGTTCTTACAAGTTCTTCGTGCTTATAATTTGGTTTGTCCGTCTGGAGATTTGAATGCTAGTGTTTTGGCTGGGCGTGGCCACTTTGAAAACAAAAATTATGGCTCCAAACAAGGTATTGATGCTATGAATGTGACTTCTAGTAGTATTATTTACAATTATTGTAAGGAACTTGGTCATATTAAGCGGATTTGTCATAAATTGTAGAATAAGCAGCAGCGTGGTTTTGCCCATATTACATAGATACCTAATTAGTTTGATTCTGGTCCATCATCTACAGAGGCACTTGCTATAGGTAATTTGTCCTCTGGCCTTACTACTTCTATGAAGTGGGTCATTGATTTCAGTACTACCGACCACATGATAGGTAACCATAATCTATTTTCATCATATGCCTCTTATACCAACCCATCCTCCATATTAGTCGCCAACGGTTCCCCCATCCGTGTACTTGGATCAAGCACTGTTAAACAAACTCCATCCATTTGGTTATCTTCTATCCTTAATGTTCTTAAGCTTACGTTTAATCTTCTGTCTCCTAGTAAGTTGACTCGTCATTTGAATGTTTTATCTCACTATTCCCTGATAATTGTTTGATTTAGGATCTTTCGACGAAGCAAATTATTAGTTGAGGCTATGAATCTATTGGGCATTACATCCTTGATGATCAAATGCCAAGTTCAGTTGCTTGTTCTAGTGGGTTGTCCTCTTTTGAAGTCCATAGTCATTTTGGCCATGTGTCACTTTCGTCTCTAAAGAGGTTGTAACCTTAGTATGCTTCTGTATCTGCTTTAGATTGTGAGTTATGTCAATTTGCCAAACACTATCATGTTCATTTGGCACCTCAAGTCAATAAATGAACTACGTCCCCCTTTGAGTTAGTTCATTCTGATGTTTGGGGCCTTATTCATTTATGTCTTATACTGGTTTTCGATATTTTGTCACTTTTGTTAGTGATTATTCTAGGACAACTTGGCTTTACTTAACAAAACAAAGTTCTAAGTTGTTTTCTCATTTTCATACTTTCTATAATGAATTTTGCACTCAATTTGATACTACTGTGAAATCCTTTGAAGTGACAATGCGAAAGAACACTTTTTCGCCCAATTCACATATTATGTGCACAACCATGGCATCCTTCACCAGGCTTCTTGTATTGATATACCTGCTCAAAATGGTGCTGCTAAAAGAAAGAACCATAATCTATTAGAAACTGCCCGCGCTCTCATGTTTCACTCTTATGTCCCTAAACCCTTCTGGGTTGATGCTGTGTCTACTGCTTGTTTTCTTATTAATTGCATGCCTTCGACTGTTCTTAATTGTGCCAATCCATATTCCCTTATGTTCCCCACCACTAAGTTGTTTCCTATTGATCTAAAGGTTTTTTACTGTGTGTGCTTTGTTCGGGATGTGTGTCTTAGTGTCAGTAAACCCTATCCTAAGTCTTTAAAATGTGTCTTTCTTGGTTATTCTCAAGTCTAGAAAGGTTATCGGTGTTACTCTCCCCATCTTTATCATTATCTTGTATCTACCGATATGTTCTTTCATGAGTCCTCTCAATTCTTCATGTCTTTGGTATTGTCTGAGTCTTCCATGAAAATTGACAAGCCTGATGATGTCTTCATCTATCGAGTCCCTATCTCACTAATACAGGCAGTTGTTTCGGATCCTGCTATACTTGATGGTGACGATGTTGCCATTGTTCCTCTTTTCCCAATGCCTGTGTCACCGACTGATTTTGTTCATAACTCACCCCTTCCTATTTCCCCTGCTCTTGCATCCCCAGATCCTGACATTCCTGTCCCTGATTCACTTACTTCTAATTCTATAGTGCCTGATCCTCTTGTTGACCAATCTGAAGACCTGCTCATCACTCTCAGAAAAGGTACTCACACCCATTGCCTTCCAAAATGATATGTTGATTGTGCCTATCCCATCTCCTCATTTTTTGTTCTATTAGCTTTTGTTCCCTACTTCCTCTTCCCTTGTTGCTGCCCTTGATTCCATCTCCATCCCTACCAACCTTCACCAAGCCTTAGCTCACCCTGGTTGGCATGTAGCGATGGAAGAAGAAATGATGGCCTTTGAAAAGGCTAGTACCTGGGCTCTTATTGATCTACCTTCTGGGAAGAAGGCTATTAGGTGTAAATGGGTGTTTGTTGTTAAGACTAAAGTTGATGGTTCCTTACAACGATTGAAAGCTCGATTGGTTGCCAAAGGTTATCTCAAACTTATGGTATTAATTATTCAGAAACTTATCCCCAGTGGCAAAGTTAAATTCAATTTGCCTACTTGTCTCTTTGGCTGCCACTTATAGTTTGGATTTGCATCAGCTGGATATCAAGAATACCTTTCTAAAGGGTGATCTTCTTGAGGAAGTCTATATAGAGCAAACATATAGGTTTATTACTTAGGGGGAGCATGGGAAGGTGTGCTACCTCTGGAATTCATTGTATGGTCTAAAGTAAAGCCTATGTGCCTAGTTTGATAGATTTTATGGTGTGGTCAAGAAGTTTGGATTGAGCCAAAGCAAGTATGATCACTGTATGTTCTACCAGCAGTCCAATGCAGGCATAATTCTTATGGTAGTATATGTCGATAATGTTGTGATTAATGGGAGTATCACCTCTAGAATCTCAGAACTTAGTCTTTCTTAACTCTCACTTCTAGACAAAAGACTTGAGACCATTGAAGTAATTTCCAATTAGTAAGATTATAAGAAGCAAGAAGGGCATCCTCCTAACTCAAAAAGAGTATGTTCTCAATCCCTTGAAAGAGACTGGGAAGCTTGGTGCTGCATCAAGTAGCATTCCCATGATTCCGAATTTGTTCTTGGATCTTAATGATAACATGTTTGTTGAGCTTCCTGATGACTTGAAGAAGAAGATTAATCCAGAGAAACTTAAGCCATTTTCATTTCCTGAAAGATATAGGAGACTTATTAGGAAACTGAATTATCTGATAGTAACTCGTCCTGATATAACTTTTACAATCAGTGTACTTAGTCAATTCATGTCATCCCCAACAGTGGCACAGTGGGAGGCCTTGGAGCATATTTTTCATTTTTTGAAAGGTTCCCCAAGACATGGCATTCTCTATATAGATTATAGGGACAACAAACTGGAGTGCTTCTATGATATAGATTATGCAGGCTCAAAGGCCGTAAGGCGGTCCACTACTGGTTACTGTGTGTTTGTTGGTAGAAACCTAATATCTTGAAGAAGTAAGAAGCAAGGGGTTGTATCAAAATTTAGTGCAAAAGAAGAACATAGAGCCATATCCCAGCAAGTACAGGAAATTGTATGGGTCTTTCAACTCATGAAGGAGATTGGCATTGACACGATATCGCCTGCAAAGCTATAGTATGATAATAAGGCGGCATTGCACAAAGCATCAAACTTTGTGTTCCACGACATTGCCTGCGAAGCTAAGTATGATAATAAGGCGGCATTGCACAAAGCATCAAACTTTGTCTTTCAGCTCATAAAGGAGATTGACATTGCTATGACATTGCCTGCGAAGCTATAGTATGATAATAAGGCGGCATTGTACAAAGCATCGAACTTTGTGTTCCAAGAGTGTACAAAACATATTGAAATTGATTGTCATTTTATTCGTGATAAGGTCAAAGTGAATGCTGTATCTACAAGGCACGTGCGATCGAACGACCAACTGGCAGACCTTCTTATGAAAGCTTTAAATGGGACATGGGTTGAGTACCTTTGTAACAAGTTGGGCATGATTAATATATTCTCCAACTTGAGGAAGATTGTTAGAATCATATCCCACAAAATCAGGGATTATATATCAACATTATTAGGAAGTCATATTGTAACAGTAGGAAACGTATCATAGCATTAATTAGAAAGATACACACTTGCATATATAAATAGGCTCATTTGAATATGTTTTGATTTAGGGAATTCATATTTTCAATTTCCCTATCTGTTTATTGCATTACATGTTGTAAAGGACTTTATATCAAGTATCCAATTAATCTGGGTGCATTTTGAAAAAGGTTTGGCCATATATATGGTGCTATATTAGTTGAATGTAGACTAATAATATAATTGATTTTCTTAGTCAATAATTTTTTATGAGGAAATTTTTGAGCACTCCCACTTGGAGTGGCCCCACGATACCCTACTCTCCAATAGAGGTGAAAACATGTCAGACTTTTGCCTTAACAGGCCATGCCTGTTTTCAATCAGGATGGCCTGATTTTGACCTGTGGCCTGTAAGAAGCCAATTTTTGGGCCTAAGCCTGGCCTATACAAAGGCCTAGCCTGGTCTATGGCTTGTTAAGGTGTTTGGAATTTTAAAAGATTTTAAACAGGCTTACAGGTCACAGGCCTCACAACAAGTATCTTGACAAACAGGCCGAAAATAAGCCCAATTACACTAATAATCCAACATACATCATAAAATATGAAACCAAATACAATAACATAACAATTTTCATTACAAGTTAACTAATTTAGACCAAATCAATGTGAAGCCACTACATCAAATCTTCAATATAATTTCTTCTTCTCCTTCGAAGACATTGAAAAAAAATACTCAAATGTATAGTATTAGAATATAAAACAATTTAACAATTAATATGTACAAAATATGATAATGAACATTTGCAATACTTGCATTTAGCTTTGAGCCCATCATTACTTTCAACTTAATCAAAATCATCCCAAATAGCTGCGGTTTTTCGCCTTTTCTTCTTATTGATATCATCATCACTATAATTTTTTTAGGGGTTGTCGACTTGAATATGTTGGTGTTTGTTGATAGACCTCAACAACTTTAGGAGGAACTGAGCTAGATGACATTGTTTTACTTTCAAACGGAGATGACATTAACTACAAGTGAAACATAAAAGTAATGTAGTATTCCTTTTGTTTGGGAAAAATGTCACAAAGGAAATCTAGGCTAACTCTGATTCTCAATATATGAGCTAGTTATGGTTCAATTTGGTCCATAATATTACTAGTTCGAACAACAACTGGCAGAAGAAACTATGTGAAAAACTGAAAATACATCTATTACTAGTTAGAACAACAACTGGTAGAAGAAACTCAAGATTGAAAAACTCAAGTCATTCTTGTCTTTCCAGAATACTGAGTACTCTGCTGCAAAAGAAACAATAAGAACAAAAAAGCCCAGAAGCTCTATCTTAGTGTTTATTCAACTAACAAATGTATCACATTAAGCAGTCACTATAAGAATACAAGATCTCAAATCGCAATTAAACCATATAGAATTACGGACGGAGAACCAAAATCAAGAATAGAGTTTAATAGCCAAGAACATAGTTTCTACAACCTATCGAATAGAGTTTAATAGCCAAGAACAAAATCAAGAATAGAGTTTAACAACCAAGAATAGAACAAAAAATTGTAATTATACAAAATTAAAACCATACCGAATTACAAACAGAGAAGGCAATAACTGTTGACAGAGCATCAACTGCATAACCCGATTGGATCCTACATCGTCGGAGAAGGGATGACGGATAGAGAGGCTACAACAAATGATGATGGCGATGGCAATGGCAATGATGAGGGATCACGGACGCCCAATGGTCATGGATTCATAAAGAATTGGAGAAGGGAGGAGGACGATAGATGATGACGACGATATGAGAATTGAGATAACAGATATGTCAGTGTGAGGAGTCACGGATGCTTGACGGGTGACGGTCACAGACTTATGGAGAACTGGAGAAGGGAGGCAGAGGACAGATGTGAGAATTGAGATGACAATAATGACTCGATGAGATTGAGAGTTTGAGACAAGGAGGGGTGTCGGTGTGAGGGGTGCTTATGAGCTGTCACTTGTCGATGTGATTGTGTGCAGAATGTAGGCCAAACACTTTAAGTCAAATTTTATTTTATTGTTACCAGGTCGGCCTGATAGGCCTAAAAGGCCTACTAGCAGGCCTAGGCTTGGCCTATTAAATAAAACAGGCTCTAAACACAGGCCTAGGCCTAGCCTTTTAGCACGATATGCTAGACTTGGAATAGGCCAGGCGGCCCTTGTAGGCTTCCTGGCTTGTTTCCACCCCTACTCTCTAATCAAGTAAAGACTTGAGAGCTACGTTGTTGTTAATATTCCAATTTTTAATTTGTTTCATTTCTTTGTCCATCAGCTGGCTGTATTTTCAATCTGCATATTCCACAATTGTAAAAGTAATTTTATATTTTAGAGAAAGTCAACCTAATAATTATAGTATAAGAAATAGACGTCATTTAATTAATTAGTGTGAATTAGTGTCTGTGTTGACCCGAACACACATTATTTCTTGGGAGAATTACAGCTAGGTCATAAATAAGAAGAGAAATGAAAAAAATGGTCCATTAAAATCCCAAAATGAAAGAAAGATCCCATTAACAACCCCAAGTGTAGAGCGCTGACAACTCCAGGAGCCTCCATTGACAACTTCTTAAGACCAATTTTTCATTTTGAGATTTCAAGGAACCATTTTTTTATTTTTCTTTTTGTTTGGGCCTAACTGTAATTCTCCCTTATTTCTTCCTTCTACTCACAAACATTCGCCCGACTACGAAGTCTAACTCGTAATGCCCTTTTAACTAAGGGATTTTATATAGGGGCAATGCATCTTTGCTAAGGTTTCAAATGGGATAAAAGCCAATTAAATATCCCTGAAACTTGAAAACCCAAGTTAGTCTAAAGGCGCCTATTTTTTTGCCATCAAAGGAAACTAGTAGTATTAAAAGCCAATAGAATACAATGTCTCATGATCAGTTACTAAAACCAGCACTAGCAGAGAAAAAAAGAAAACACGCATACCTACATACCTAGTAAACAAAATAGAAAAACAAGTAATTAAAGGATCTCTATTACAATAATAAATTGATAATATAGCCAAATCACCCACTGCACCATACACAGAATAAGCCTGCAGCAGAAACGGAGGTCGCAATACCCAAACTACAGGGCAAGACCCTTCCAATGAAGCATTGTTAATCCACTCTATTGTCAATTCTGCTTCCTTGGGAACACACCTGTAAGAAAGGTTCCTAACCAAATTCCTTAGAGCCACTAAGTACTCCAGGAAAACCATTGTCAACAAACAAAGAATCCACAATCAAATAGACAATAGGATAACGAAATACTTCCCCAGTCCGAGGATGAGTAGTAAATCCATGTACGCTGAACTGGCATATGTTTACCCTGACAATGAACAGTGTTGAGCAACACACTGAACATGCACCTATTTAGCCAATAATGAACAGTGCATAAGGACATTCTGAACAAACTCAAACTAATAATTCCCAGTTACCTATCTATTGCACAATTTATCACCAGATGATCAATAAAAAGCTTTCCTATTTCACCATGCACCGATACCCTAGACCACCCCATATAACCATGTTGTGGAGTGGTGTCAAACACCCTGCTTATGTAGATTGAAAAAATCATTCGTTCCCATCTAAAACCCTTCCCCACCAAGTTTATCGAGACAGAGATAGCCTGGAATTGGGATTTTGAAATGTGAAATCCTCTGCCCAGTGGATGTATAACACGCATAGCCCACTCAAACCAAACAAAACAACTTACTCCTACTATCAAAGCTTTGGATAAGGCTACGATGCTTAACATACAGAGATCAACATATTACAAACCAGTCCAACCATTCCCAAATCTCAAACCCAAACAGATTTTAATTGAGGGAGTAGGAACCTTTAACAATTTACTTACCTCAAGATCAAAGGATCGAGCATTTCGTACCTTAAGATGCATTTGTGATTCTGCCCTCAAGTTCCTCAGATCAGCTGCACCGGTAAAAAGGCCCTTCGACGCCATGGCGCGGGCTTGTGTTATCTTTCAGCTTCGATGTTCTGAGCACCACATATCCGCTTCAGATCTGCCCCCAATCACCTTTGAGTGCTTCTATGACTTTGCCGTAGGTTTACTCGGAGCGGTTGCACATTCCCACCTACTATCCACCATCGAGCTCATCCTTTTGCTGGGGAGGAAAGAGATCCACCGCTTTGATTTGGTCTTCACCAGCGGGGGCCATGGCAGAACCTATCACCGATCCTCGTCGGAGCTTTTCACTGAGGGTTAAGGCCTAACAGCCTTCTCGTGTCCCTCCTCACTCCTTCCCCGTTCTCCGCCATTACCGGTCTCAGTCCCAACCAGCACCGCTCCCGACCGTGACGTGGAACTACTCAAGAACTCACCCATACTGGGAGACCCAAACCTTACAAAGCAAGTCGAGATCCTTCTCCTAGCAGCGTCGGCCGTCGCCAAAGGAGATTCGCACCTACTTGAAGATAAATCGCACAAATGGCGAAACCCTAGCAGAGGGAAGAATAATCGCACGATCGGTGAACTCGCAATTTGATAAGGTCTAAAGGTGCCTATTTGGAATCTGGTGAATTAACTTTTTTATCCCTCATGTAAACAAAAAGCTCCGCTTCCGGCGCCACTTTTGGCAAATGTTGGTCAAAGGGGAATTCGACCCTAGCACCTTTTGGTTCCCAAAAGATATACTATGGTTGAATCATTAAAACTTCTGAACAATACAGTGAAAACTAATATATAAGATATTCCTCCTGTCTTTAATATGAAATATATTTATCTAATTTGATTAGATTAAAAAAATTATTTAAATTAACTAATATGACATGTATTTTCTAAAACACCATAATCATCTTCCTTAATTCCCTCTTTATTCATAAATTAAGAAAATATAGATACATGTGAAAATTTTATCATATATTTAGGATCAATATCAATTTTTTAAAAATATCTTATATCAATGACAGGAAAAATAACTCTCAAGTTTTGAGATATGTGAAATGACTACACCTTAGCATATAACAACAATTCACTAACAAATGACTGGACCATCAAAACAAGTGACCACACAATTTGCCCAAATACTAATTGGTTCAATCACAAAATTAAAAATGAACGACTATAATAGCATAATAAATTAAATAACAACAATGCACTAACTAATGAATCATCATACCATTGTAGACTATTATATTTTTACGAGTTTAATTATGAATAACTAGAACAACATAGTGGCCATCGCCAAAGATGTAGGACTGATAGGACAACGTAATTGGGAACCATATATCACTATAGTCTTATTTATAAGTTCTTTTTAATTAATTCTCATATATTAAGAAGAGTTAGTTAACTAATTAACTATGAGCTAAATTTCTAATTTCGTCTTTATTTATGATTGGTTCCAAAAGTTAATATGAATAAATTCCTTTTATTTATTGCAATTACAAGGGATACAAAAGTACAAAATAAATTTACTACCCTGAAGCTAAACTTATAAATATGACTAAATTTTTTGATAAAAAAAAGACTTATAATAAGATCAGAGTGGTACAATGAGTCAGGGCCGTGACTTGAAATGCTAACCATTGTATAGCTGGCATCCCTTGGATTTGGCTTGTGTGATTATGTACGCCTCCTTGGGTAGGATTTAACTGTGGAATTAACTTAAGTCCTATTTTTTATATTTATCATTTTCTTAACATATATATATATATATATATATCCCTATCGATGATATTTACTCAATAATAATTAAATGGAAAAATAATTTAATAATCCACACATGTATCTTATTATTAAAGTGAGTAATGTTTGCTAATGTGAATTTATAAAAATAGTTTCATGCATTAGAAATGGAAATTTTATCTTAAAGAATATTTTATGGGCATTTTATCCAATAATACAACAATTTCTTGAAAATTTTGTGGAAAATAATTTAGGACCAAATTTGAGCTTGAGAAAAATTATGGAATTACTCCTCAATAAATATGAATTGTCGATGATATCAGATTGGTCCTATGATTAAAAAATTCCTAAATAATAATTGGAAGTGATTAATTACATGTTAATTAATGGAAGCATTAAGGCTATGTTTGGTACGAAGCATTGAATTTTGAGGATTGAGATTGAGATTGGGACTAGGATTGGGAGCGGGACTGGGATTCGGATTGAGGCTTTTTAATTATGTTTGGTATGTATAATATTGAGAGGGAGAACTTAAAATAATTTTATTTTATAATTATGCATACACTATAGGAAGACTATAATACTCTTAATTGTAAATTAAAAAAATATTATAACAAAATATCGAGGCTTTTGATTTTGCTTGTTTGAAGGTCCTTGTTATTGTGAAATATCGGATTTGGGATTTTATCTGTTCCAAGGATGAAAAGAGGATGAGAATTGGATCTCTTAAAAAGGAAGTAATTAATGCATCCATCAAATTTAGACATTCTCTCAAGAAAAGAGTAGCAAGAGAAAAGTGATGGCCGTGTCAGCTCTGTGGCCATTGAGGATGTTCGGGATGGTAAGGAGTTGCAGGCTGTTGATGGCGAAAAAATATGGGTAACTAATATGGTATATCTCTCAGATGCTAACGCTATTAAGTTAAATATTGCGAAAGATGCACCAAAACGAATGTGATTTCAGCCAAGCAATATATCAAACAAGTTCAAGACATTCTGAGATTGGTGAAGAAAAAAGACTGATTATGTGAGAGGAATGAATTCTAGGTTAAAATCAGGAGGTTTTTTTTGTCCCAAAAATATTTTAATCAAGGATATTTTTGTCTCTACAATTTTGTAGTCTCGGGATTCAAAACACAATATTAGGGGAGGTGGCTTTACAGCAATCCCACTTTCATGATACTCCTAATCCTTGATTATTCGTATTCTCTCATATCAAATAATATATTCTGACCTAATTCCTGATCCAATTTCAATCCCTACACCCCAATGCTTCATACCAAACACCTAAGGTTATATAAGTAATCAAACCCATGGAGAAGACTCCGTGAAGTTGGCCCAGGTGGCGTGAATCCAAGAAGC
The DNA here is from genome assembly GCA_963210345.1 of Inga oerstediana. Lineage (NCBI taxonomy): Eukaryota > Viridiplantae > Streptophyta > Magnoliopsida > Fabales > Fabaceae > Inga > Inga oerstediana. The sequence continues at coordinate 27,356,075 of OY723405.1, read as the reverse complement.
AAGAGAGCATAATAGGCTTGGGCCATTTGATCAAATGAGGCCATGAAACCAATTTTTTCTGAGGAGATGGATGTGAAATTTTTATTAAATCAAATTAAGAGATGGTTTAAAAGCATATAAACTCGTTGGCCTGGGGATATATTTCGGCGCCTTGAAGATAGAGAGTGAGGAGAAAGGAAGGAAAAGAGAGATTAGAGGGTGCGGGAAATTTCTAGAATCGGAGGCAAGCATTCTTCGTTAATTGTTGAAGTCCTTCGGAATCCTCCTTGAATCTTACTGTCCATTGCTTGTCCTCCTTGTCTTCCCTCCGTCTGCTTCTCCTTTCGATTTCTTCTTTCTCTGTTCTGCATGATTAACTCGTCTCCTGCCGTTTTCTATTCTGTGCGTTGTGGTGGTGAGTTAAGCAAGGAATTGAGAGCATGATTGAATGGAAGATGGAGGTGAGTCCCATTAATGTAGGTTACTACTTTTCTACACTTTTCTGGTTATTTAAAAAGGGCAAGAGATTGATTTAAACTTTGTTTTCTCTGCTTTAAGTTTGGCCTTGTGATACTATTTGGATAACTGAAAATTGTGTGCTTGATAAACTTTAGGAACCAGGGTGAATTCTATGGATTGAATATTGATGCATGCAAGGTATTTGTTGAACTGTGTAAAAGAGGAATTTTGTTGAATGAGGCAGCTGATAATTTTGTTTAATGTATCATAGACGGCTAAAATCTATGGTTAGAGTCATATATTCAATCATTTTTTTGGGGGTTGGAAAGGAATCATGTTGCTTTTGTATGTTATGGTTGATATGAATGGATGAAGAGGAGTTTAGTTATCTAAGTTACTCTCGATCCAAATTGTATTTTATCAAGAAAACTGAAATTTGGGAATCTCAAGACATAATATTGATGCTTGAAGCTTATAGCTGCTAGTTTTGAATTTTGGTGTTTGTTTTCTAATTTGGTTTCAGATGTACATAGAATGTCGGAAAAAGCCATTATGTACAAATGATTATCTAAACATGATGATACTGTTTATCTTGTTTGAAAGTTATAATGATTTGTGCCCTTGTGATTTTTATTGTGTTGCTAGTGAATGGGTTGCTTTGAATGTTTAGGGAAGCTTGGTTCATGCTTGTGTATGTTTGGAGGAAAGATATGAAGACTAAAATCTTTGTTGTATGAGAATGATATTGGTGCACTTCATATATCTAATAAAATGGTTGTGTCTTTATTTGTTTTTTTTTTTTTTTCAATTGATGTGTGTGTGTGTGTGTGTGTGTAATATGCCTCTTTAAGATTGTTGAGATATTAATTGCAAAATAAAGTGGCTGAAAGGGAGCCCCTTTCTTTTTCTACATATATGAAAGTATGGCTATATAGTTTCTCAAAAAACAAAACAAGATAAATAATTGCTATGTGTTTCTCTTGCTCATATGCGCTTGAAACTTGGTTCTATTTTATGGATGCTTTTGAGATTTGTGGAGGTATAACAACACTTGATAAGGAACCGTTCTGGTTGAAATTTTTTATTTGATTATTGTTTTCTTGTTCATAGTCTTGTTTATATATGTATTTAAAGAACACAGTTACAAAGTGTAGGAAAGAATTTGAAGATATGACTTGTGAATACTTTTCATAATCTTTTACGAGAGTCCAATTTTCAAAATATAAAAGAGCAATTTTTGTGATTTGAAAGAAATGGTTTCTTATAAGAATGTGAATAGCTTTTTCAAAGGAACTAGATACAAAGCGCTTTTTATTCGTGGGTTTTGTACTTGCGCTTGTTTCGTGGCTTTGAGCTGCACTTAGTTACTTACCTTCATTGACTATGTGTCCATGCTTGTTTTTGTGGCTGCGTGCTATGTTTGGTTATTTACCCTCATGGATTATGTGTCCATGCTTTTCTGTATATAATAGAATAGTACCTCCCACTTCGAGTAGCTATGCAATTTGGGATGATCAAGACATTCCAGGCTTTATGAGAAGATTCAATGGCAACTGTTGACGTATATGTGTGATAATGTAACTATTGACCTATAATTGTGTCTCTACGAAAGAAGTAACACTGGAAAGCAAAGGCTGATGGAAAAAAACGTATGGATATCCATATAGGATAGGATGATAAGGGTATGCAAACCCTTGAGTAAAGCAAGGGGTATGCAAACTCTTGAGTGGCTCAAGGGTTTGCATACTCCTTATGGCTTTTTCTATATGGATATTTGTGTTTTTTTTTTCCACTTAGCCGTTACTTTCTTGGCTTAATTGTTGAAGAGACATAAGGTATATGTGAACACTTACATTATAAGATATATAGGTCAGGAATGTGATTGGTTCTAGCCACAAAGCCTAGAAAATTTTGATCTATCCCAAATTGCATGGCTACTCGATGTGGGAAGTACTCTTCTATTAGACAGAGTTGAGACCAAGTAGTTCAAAAATTTTTACATTGAAGAGTCTATGACTGATCATTATGTTAAATTTTAAAGCTTTTAATTTGGTGCCACCTGCTCAATCTAAAAACAGATGAGGAACTTTCGATCAGAGCGATAATGGGTTTTCCAAAAAAACATAATTTCACAAAAACAATTTAATATGTCACCTTGCTTAGTTCTTTTTTTGAGGATTGACCAATCAAATGATATTTTTGTTCCAATTTTTGCCTCTTCTTCCTGTGAATCAAACTTTTCTTTGCCATAATGCTTCACATCCTATTACTATCAACAATACAAGTTCGATCTTAGATGTAGAAATATAAGAAGGCGGATCAGTGTAGACAATTCCTTCTATATTATCTATGGAATTCGAACCTGAACTTTATTTACTATTTTTTTTCTATCTCTTGGCCCTTATTTCAGCATACGATTTATACCTAGCATATTTTTTTACCTATGCTCTTTCTCTTCATGGGCAAGTTTTGTATATTTTCACATCTAAGATTTACACACACAACATATATCACTGTCAAGGGTGAATTTCTTGTTATTTACATTTTTTGATTGAAAAAGGGGCTTGACAAATGCTGCAGGTATTTGCTTGTTTATTTATGACTCTGGTACAACTGAACTAGTTTATTCATCATATCTCTATTGATATTTATGAAGTAACTTTCAGAGATATGGATACTTCTAAAAAAGGAGAGGTATTTGCTTAGGGATCCATATCTCCTAAAGTTACTTCAAAAAAGATCAATATAGTAGGAACCTTCAATCAAAGCAATAAGTTGACAACTTCCTGTAACAAGAGAGGAACTTTCGATTAGAGAAATAATGGGCCTGTTTGTTTTGATTTTTAAAAACTGTGTTTTTGTTTTTAAAAACAAAAAAACAATAAAACCTGTTTGGAGACCTATTTCTAATTAGTTGTTTTTAAAAACAGAAAACACAACAGTTTTAAGATGTCTTTTTGTTTTTTAAAATAGAAAACACAAAATAGAAACCCACCCCCGATGCAGAAAGCCCGATCTTCATCCTAGCTCGCCATTCTTCTTCTGCTATTGCTTGTGGGAGGGCTTTGAATAGTCGACGAAGCTTCCCTCGTGCTTGCAGTCCCCGCACGGAGGTTTCAGTGCTCATTGCTTGCGGTCCCCACACAGAGGTCTCAGTGCTTGGCGTGGCTAAGTGGTTACCATCTCCAATCTCTCCTTCCTCCCTTCTCAGCCCTCAATCAGTGAGCTTCTATTCTCTCTCCTTGTCCATTTAATTTAGTGAGTTTGAGGTGAATGATGCTATGGTTCTATCTGTTTTAAGAGCATGATTGATGGCTTGTGGGTTTTTATATTTGGATTTTGTTTAGACAAATTTTGTTCATGGTCTTGTGAATAATGTTACCTCGTGTCCCTGAAGTTAAGTTGGATATTCATGAGTTTTATTCTCCAGTGTTTGATTAGTGGGAAGAGTTAGAAGAACAATGGGGGATTTGAGATTTGTCACGCTCTCTCTCAGTCTCTGTCTTCTTCTAATTCCTTTTTTCTCTCTGTACGATAAGCAATAGTTATCTGATTTGCTTCGCATGTGTCTCTAAGATATGCTTTGTGTATGTTGAATGGCATTTGAATGGTTCCAGGACTAATGGGAACACTATTGAATTCTTTCTACTGTTAGATTACCAAAGTTTTTGGCTTGAAAAATAAAATCATACTGTGATGCTTATCAAGAAACCCATTAAGTATAATATGTTGTGAACTACTTTTTGAAATTCTACAGAGAATATACATCTGGCTGGTTAGTTTCTGAGCTTATGGATTCTACAAACTGGCTGTTGTCCCATCTATATCATCACCTAGCCTTGTTAGCTTCCTAGTGAGTTATCTTACTAAAACTTAGGAGCGATACAAAGGAGAATTTGCCATTGTCCTACTTGTTAAAGGCGCATTCATTGACAGAAGTTTTAGGACTATTAATCAATAGACTTATCTTCTTATCAAACACAAATGAATAATCTGAAAGTAACTTAAAGATCTATCTTCTATTCTTCTGTTACCTTGGCTGACGTCTAAGGGAGGGCTCCTTTGATGCGGTGAGTTAAGAATCTGCCCTTGACAAAAGTGCAGCAGGATATATCAAATTATTATTGTTTGATGATAGTTTCTATTGCTCAATGCTCTTATATCTATTCTTCAATTTGGCTGCTCTTCAGACTATATCATCATGTAGCCTTTGTTAACTCCCTAGTCAACTATTTTACTAAACAATGTTTACAAGGGAGATTTTGTCACTGTCTTATTAGTTAAAGGGACATCCATTGACAGAAGTTTTAGATGAACCGATCCCATCATCCCAATAATTCAAGTTTTAGATCCTGTCGCTGTCTTATTATTCTGAGGTATTTTCTTCTTAACTTGAATTTTGTGAAGTTTGGAGAAAAAGGAAATAAATAGATTAAATGGAAGCAAAATATGAGGGGGAGGAGAAATAGTCCTAATCTACTACTACATGCTTTTAGTATTAAACACAGAGTAACTTTGTTAAACACAATTTCTTATCAGCACACTTGCTATTGTTTTGTTGGAGTTTCTTAGCTGAATTGCTTATCCTTAATAATTGATGCCTGAACTTTTATTATAGCTATCGTTGTTTGCTGCCATTTAATAATTGATTGCCATGATCCTTCTGGGTTGCGGTTAGTTAGTTTTCTCTTGTAGATATGCTTATAACTGTTGTGTACATGAAAATAGGTATGCACGATGGATGTAGAAGATAACTCATCAAATAGTGAAATTGATAACTACGAGCGATCTATATTTTCATCAGGATCAAGTGAAGACGACTTTGAGTTTTTAGAATTAATGTTGATTAATATGAGGAGCGAATATGAAAGAAAGTTTCTTAATAAGATTCCAGTTCGTACATCTGTACTTACCGGTAAGGAATTTGTTAATGAGCTTATGCAAGGATCAGGAACTACTTGTTATGAATTGTTGCGAATGGAAAAGGCATGTTTTATTAGTTTTTGCAATGAGTTAAAGACTAAAGGTTATTTAGAAGATTTAAGAGAAGTGAAGTTAGAAGAGAAGATTGCAATATGTATATTATAGGTTATAATATTGTACAGATGGTAGTTGCATATCGTTTTCAATACTCTACTGAAACAATTTCACACTATTTTAAGGAATTGTTAAGAACAGTATGTCAATTGGGAAAAGAGCTTATAAAATGAGATACAACAGAGTTGGCACCTGTGCATGTTAGAGATAACCCAAAGTATTTTCCTGATTTAAGGTAAGTCTCAATCTTAATTATTGAAATTTATGTCTTAGTTATTATTAGTTTTTTTTCATAACTTTGTGTGCTTCTAATGTTGGATTGTGTAGGTGCAATTGATAGTAAACATATAAGTGCTCGTGTAACTTCTGAAAAGCAAGCATCATGTAGAGGAAGAAAGGCAATCGTCACACAAAATGTCAAGTGCATATGTGACTTCAATATAATGTTCACTTATCCAAGCGAGTTTTTTTTTGTTTTTTAGTTTTCAAAAACAATTTAATAAAAATGTTTCAGAGAATAAAAAAAAACAAAATATAATCAAATAGGCCCAATGAGTTTTCCAAAAAAAAAAATTTCGTAAAACAAATTTAATGTTATCTTGGATATTTTATCGCGTCTCAATACAATTAAACTAGTTTATTTATCATAGTTGTATTGATTTTATGGAAGTAACTTCTCTCTCGCGCGCGCACGCCCGCGGATTAAAGTAATGGGCTGATAACTTCCTATAATAAGAAAAGAATATTTGATCAGAGCAATATTAGGTTTTCATAAATACAACTTCACAAAAGCAATTTAATGTTATCGTGGATGCTTTATTGCTTTGTGACTTCATAAATATAGTTCAATCGGCCAGGTTGAACACTACAAGTAACAGAAGAGGAACTTTAGAAGTGAATGCAGGAAGATTAATGCGAAATGGATGATGGAAATCATAACTAGACATAGATATGGCTCACAAATGAAAACGCGAGTTAAGGCAAGTGAAAGCAACTCATGTGGTAGTTGTTAAGACAAGGGTTAAGTGTATTCAACTGTTGTTGAAAAGTTGGATGAAAGTTTTTTATGGTGGGATTCAATTGAAAATGATTCGACGATTGGAAAAGACAAAAATAGTCGTAAGATTACAATATTGATGGATTTTGTTGTTCAAACAAATTAAGTGTGGAGTGTATTCTATTTCATACGTTTAAATACATGAGGAATGGTGAGGTTTTTTGGGTTATTGTGTCTAAAACTTTATGTTATTGCTTGTTCGTAAGAACTATTATTTATTGCTTTACATTTATCATGATTCTTTGTTAATAATTGTGAGGTATGTTACGTTTTTTTAAAAAATTTGTTTGGGTTAATGGTGCCTAGATAATTATATTTTTATATTTTATAAAAATAAAACAAAAAATATCACCCTTTGATAGAAAATCTAAGGTTTATTGCGAATTTTGGAACTTTTGGTTCTTTCATCTAGGAGTATGTCAAAATCATGGTTGCCAATCCCATACTTATCAAGAATAAGAGTGGCCTTTATGTTCATAATCGACAAATATCTGACCAGTCTCCTCACAACATGGTCAATGCATTTTGCATGATGCATCATTGCCTCTACTTAAGGGAGCAGAGGATGTGGAAGTGGAGGCGGAGGCGGAGGCAAAGGAGGTTGTGGAGGAGGAGCAAATGGAGGTGGAGGTGGAGGATAACACTAGGGATTTTCTAGTATGTCTACATCATGGCGTTTCATCTTGAGCAAATAGAGAATGATGATGAAGAAATAGTATGAAAAACATAAGAAAATGGGGAGTTTAAGTAGTTTGGAAGTGGCGGGTTTAAGCCATCATTACACACGTTAGAAGTTAAAGAGGAGTAGTCGTATGCAGTGGTGGGTATTGAATTAGTACTTGATTCTCGTGCTTGATCATCAGAGAATGAAGAAGCATGTATAGAGTTATCATCAATGTGGGGAAGGGGAAAGGTTTCAAACCGCGAACCATCATGGCGTTTGTCGTTTCATGACTGTTTTTGTACAATAATCGTCATTCTTGTGAGATGAAATATGACGGTTACTAGTTACACTTACTATTTGTTTGCATGGTATTTTAATAAATGACATGTTTTACATAATAATTGTTATGCATTTCATTTTTTTAAAATTTTGGTGGTTGATCATGCAACTACCATTCTACAAATAAAATTTTAAAAACAAAAAGACAATGTAAACACAAATTAAAAATAAAAAGTTATGGAGATGTTTTAAGAATCTGATGCATCATTAGATTCTTCCTTTTCTAGTAAGTTGTCCACCTTATCGTTCAAAGAGTGAACGAGAGTAGTAAAATCCTTCAAGCACTGGTCCATGCATCCTTGCTTTCATAGGTAAACTTGAACCATATGGTGGAACTCGTAGGTCGCATGGACAAGCTTTTTGTAATGCCTCAAATTTTGATTAAGGGCTAATGATAATTATTAAGAATGTTGTTGTGAATTAAAGTTGATTTGAGACCTTAATTAATTATTTGAAATGCTCAACACCCTGTATTTTTACATAATTATAGGACAATAATTTTGGGAGCTAAAATAGGGGTAAATGACGCATGGAAGAAGGAAAAGAATTTAATTATGTGTTATGTGGCAATTTAAGTTAATATGCCATAATTAGTGGAAAAATTGAAAGAATGGAAAATTATCGGCTAATTAGTCAGTGATTAATAGAGAAATTAATTACTAACTAAGAGAAATGAGAAGGGGTAACTAAATGGCTAATGGAGTGATTAGAATAACTAAGTAGTTACTTATTTTATGAGGACCAATGAGAGTTGGACAAGTGGCAAGTTTACATGATGGTAGAGTGGTTCAGGAAGTCAAACAAGGAATTTAAAAATCATTTCTCTTCCTCTTCCCTCCCTTGAATTCGGCTGAAGAGGTATGGCAAGGGGAGGGAGCATCATTTCATCATCTTCTCCACTCTTCATCACACTCTCATCTCTCTTCTGTCTCCAAAAATTTCGGTTGCCATTGTTGAAGAAGAAAGAGAAAATTTCTAAGGTAAACTCTTGCTATTTTGACCCTTTTAATGACCTTTAATGCAAAAACTCCCTTCTTCAATCTTATTCCTTGTGTTGAGAGTTTCGATTCTATGGTTTTAGATGTTCCAATGGTAGTGTTTTGAGCACTCAAGGAAATCTAGAGTTTGGAGAAGTAAGGAACTCCTTTGAGAAAGTTAAAGAGGTGAGTGAGTTGAATACTTTGATATAGGTTTTGTGGCCATTTGGTTAAGTTTTGGAGTTCTTGAATATTGCCCTATTTTTGAAAATTAGAGTCTTGGTGTGTTTGAGTTGTTGTAGTCATGGATATGATGCTTTGAGATGTATTTTAGATAGATAGAATTGAATTGAAGCTTAAATGTCAAGTTTGGCAATTTTGGATTTTGTTTTGAATATATGCCAAAAATAGAACATATAGATAGAGTGGGAATTTGGTTGTTTTGATGTTTTCATTGGTTTCTTTGTGGAAAATTGTGTGGGAGTAGTGTTGGATGTGAATTTTGGACCATTGGAAACTTAAGTTTAAAAATTGCAAGTTTTGGTTAGTGAAAATCCTGTGCAAGCAGTCAGTTTTTCTGGACATTTTGAATGGGTAAATGGTGATAAAAAATTTTGAAACTTTTCATTCTTAAATTTCACATGACAAGCTTCAAAATGGACATATAATTCATGTCATTTCGATTTGTGAGCTAGGAGTTATGATTTTCCAAAGTTTGGGGTTGAAACTGGAAGCAATTCTGGAGCAGTATGAGATTTCGTGTAATTCTGTATTTTTGTGGTTATGAAAAACCTTGATTCATATTTTTCATGTGTAGAGGACTTAAATATTTTTCAATAGGCTTTGGGATAACCTCATTTTGTTTTTTTCTAAAATTAGTTATGATTTTTGGAAGTTAAAACATAAAAGTCTAATTTTTCCATTTTTGACCAAAGTTTTGGCCAGCACTGTTCTTGGGGGGGGGGAGTTGGATTTTCATGAAATAGATGGTTTCATTGGATTCAGTAGACAAAAATAAGTGGGGTTAGAGTTAGTCATTTTTTCGGAAAAGTACTAAAAAACATAATTACGAAAACGCTCATAAAACCCTAAATCAGGGCTATCAAGGGTATTTTCGTAATTTGATACTGAATTTGGTGATTCTGAGCCCGGAAATGAATTACTTGGGAGAAAATATATTAGGATAGCCTTAGTCAAAATTTTGGGAGAACGTGCCATCAGACGGGGTACGTCGGGGTCCGACCGGGGTCCTGGGGGCATTTTGGTAAATTTTCACCATAGACTAATATAACCACAAGAAACACTATGGAAAAATCTAAAATAATACTTGGATAGGTTATGACATATATCTTATACATTTAATATTTTAGGATCGAGTCGAAAGTGAGAAGCGTTACGTTTTAAGAGGCATACTAAAAAGGTAATATTTAAGATAGTACTTCCCAATTCTTTAGGTAGTTGTTTGGGCTTCTAGTAGCCACATAAGGGACTTTAATGATAACCAAATCTAAGTATTTTTGAAGTCATTTGAGTATTGAGATAAGTGATAACCTGTCGTCCTTAATTATGATTATAGGATTTGATATTTTCCCAGAACGTAGAAAGCCTATGCTTGAACAAGAACGGAAAAAACAAGGTAGTGACATTTTCTCCTATATCATGTTTAATACATTGCTTGTATGTATTTATCATTGAATGCTGCTGTTATTGATTGGGTTTGGGGCGGGTAGCCCAACCTTGAATCCTTGTGAGTTGTGACCTGAGGCTACATAGGGGGATCAACCCATGGTGGAGGACCGTGCCTACGGGGCGGTGGGATTACGAGGCATAACAATAAACCTTGAATGTTGTTGTTTGGGTCTGTGGCGGTTAGCCCGGCCTTGAATGAATGATTGAGTCGTGGCGGGTAGCCCGGCTTTGAATGCTGATATTACTGAATTGTGATATATACTTACATGCTTTGTTTAATTATGCATCATATACTTGAAATATTACTACTGAGATTCTTTTGAATCTCACTCTTTCCAATTAACCATTTTAGCTAGGGCAAGCGGGTTAAGGGACAAGCAAGTGAACAAGGGCGGCTAAGATTGCCAGTAATACTCTTAGCTTTTGGTTTTTGGTTATCATTTTAGATAATTGTATAAACATGTTGACCATAGAATTGTAGTTGTTGTGTAATGTAGTTGTTGTGTAATCCCCGGTATGGGAAGCTGAGATGGGCAAGGATGCCCTATAAAACCCTTTGGTTATCGAATATATCCGGGGTGAATGTTGGGAAATTCGCTAGCACTCTAATATTGTGTATGTAACAAACCGAACAGGCCAAATATTTTTATTTAAAAATGAATGGAGATCGTATTATACGAGTTTTGTAAAAATTTTTAAATTATCCTTGATCTCTTATTCAATTATAAAAAAATGTTTAAACACTAATTACGGCCTATTTAAGTGCGGGGGGTTACACCCTTTATGGCTGGTTGGTGGAGGAGGCTGATCTTTCGATTTGTCCCTAGATGGTGAAGAAGTTCTCTTGCGTTTGTCCATGATTTTGGTGCAAAAGAACAAAAGCTTGCAGTGGGATATGAGAAGTTGAAATAGGATTGGAGAAATAGAGTTCAATTTTTGGATGTTTATATATAGAGGGTTTCGTGGATTATCGAGCCGTCACGTTCTTTAGTTTTACAAATCATTGTATTTTATAAATGGTGACGGTTGTTTTTTTAATAATTGTTAAGAATTTAAAGTGGCATTCTAATAAGTGACAGGTTTTTTTTAATAACTGTTTGAAAGTGTTACCAGCCTGACGATTCTTTTTCCCACGCCATGAGTTATATGCCGGTTGTTTCAAGAGAATCGTTATTTATCTTTGAATTCATGACGATTGTTTCTAAAGAACATTTTAAAAACAGTTATTTATTTTATTTCATGACATTTTTTCTATAAGAACTATTAGATATGTTTTTTACAATATATTTACAAATAAAAAAATGATAAAAAAAACAGTGGTGAGTAGTCTGATGAATTGATGAGATCACCAGACTACCCGTCAGCAAAGGAGTGGATAGAATCATTGTTAGGATCATGGCCAATCGCATACTCATCAAGTATGATATTGACCTTACTATTCATATTGGAGAGGCATCCAAAAAGCCTTCTCATAGCATGGTCAGTTTGTTTTTCATGCTGCAAAATTGCCTCCAGTTGAGGAAGCATAAGATGTTGAGGTGGAGGAGGAGGCGGATATTGGGGAGGAGATGCAAGAGGTGGAGGTTGGGGAGGAGAAGAAGAAGGAGGTGGAGGTTGACACCGAGAGATTTCTGGCAAGTCTTCTGCACGGCGTTTCATTTTGGCCATTGAAAGAACAAAGAGGAAGATGATGAAGAAAATGATGAAAAAACAAATGAAAATGAGGAGTTTAAATAGACATATGGAAGGATGGAAAAAAACCACCATTGCGCGCATTGAAAGTTGAATAAGATGTAATGAAAGGGTATCTAGTTTTTAAGATGATCATTGGATAATAAGGAGGCACCCAGGGTCAGCACGGGGAAGAGGAAATGTTTCAAAAGTTTTAATTAACGTTTATTAAGTTAAAACTATTAAGTATGTTGGCGTTAACTTTGTAAGAATACTTTGTGTGTTTGAAACATCAATAGGAAAAATGGAGTTTATCAATTTAACTTTTGGTAATTTTATTTTTGGTAAAAGCCCGATTATGTAATGTGATTTATGTTTGGAACAGCAATTGTATAAATGACTTTTACAAAAGTAAAATTTGTTTGAATTAACTTAAGTATAAGTGACTTTTATGATAATAGTAAGAGAGAATGGATGGAAAAATATTTTAAAGGGTTAAAAACATCAAAAAATAGTTTAAAATAATTTTTGGAACTGAAAAAGTATATTAATGATAAAATTGCAATTAGTCTGATAACACACTGGGTACAATTGAAAAAATATTTTAAGGGTTAAAAGCACAAAAAAATAGTTGAAATTAATTTTTGTATCTGAAAAAGTACATTAAGGGTAAAATTGCAATCAGTCTGATAGCATAATGGACACAACTGAAAAAATATTTTAATCATTCTCATCCTCCTCAAAAGCTAAATCAGTAAAAGCTCCAATGTTGAGCTTATGACATAAGCTATTTTGATCATCATAAGCTCAATTGACAATTGGGGATACCAAACACTCTTTTTTTTTTTCCAATTGAGATTTGGGCACCAATTGAGCTTTTGGGGGCCCAAACGCTCCCCCAAACACACCCTTTAAGGGCTTTAATTAATAACCGTGAATGATTAAATTGTTTTTTTGTTAACTTAATTTTTTTAATATTTTAAAAAAAACAATAATAGTGTTTAGTTATCACTGCCATTGTAGTTGGCCTCCTCTTCCTCCTCATCCTCGCCTCATTCTCATCATTAGAGGAAGGAGATGAAGCTTTTGAGTGCAAGTTATATTCAATATCACTGTGATGTGATGAAATATGAGGATTAACTTTCTAATCAACTTGTTGGCGTACGTCGCGAGATAACTTGTTGGCGTATGTCCCGATATGCTTGGAAACTCGTTCTCTATCCGCTACTGACTCTTACTGGAATTCTCCTAACAATACTTCGATTTTGACCAAATCAGGTATCCCAAAACGAACAACCACCAGAAATCCCCGGCACACCTGAACCCGATTTGAACCGAGAAAACAGAGCAGCAGTTGTAGAGGAGAATGAGGAGAGTGAGAATCTTGACATTGAATCAAAGGAATCAAATTCCCTCGAGAAAGTTCGGCAACGGATCACCACTCATTCAGAGACCGAATTCAAATCCCAGATGGGTTTCAGCTTCAGAGTGTTTCGTTGAATACGAAGAAGGAGAGGAAGCAGAGGCGGATCCGACTGAGAAAGAAGACGACGAAAAATACGTTGATTACCCGAAGTATCCTTCACTATCGTGGTATTACCTAAAATCCGAATCATATATCCGTAGGCGAAGGCTTTTTCGATGCTATCGGTGGCTCCGATGACGAGAGCCCAGGCACCGTAGCTTTTGATGAGGTCCTGTTCAGATCAGAGGAATGTGTGGAAGAACCATCTGAAAACGGACAAAGATTGTTTCAGAACAATGCTGAAGCCAAGGTAGGTAGTGATGGCGAGAAAAAGCCATAGTTAAGAATCGCTGCATGTAACGACACGTAGTCCCATTTTCTTCCTTGCGAGTTTTCTCGACTTTATTTCTGGGTACAGCTGGGAGGTTGGAGATGAATATATATTTACAGTAACGGAGATTGTGCAATATACATATACTAATTACTATAAATGTGTCAGTGTAACGTGATATATATATATATATATATATATATTGCAACACTGAACATCTGAGAACAAGTATGGAGAAACATTTATTGGAGGTTGCTTTTACCACCAAATTTAGTGAAGGTCACAGTTTACAAAGTAGGTAGCATCAACGAACTAACAGCAAACCTAATGTGGTCATCTATCACTGATATCTATCAGAAAATGTGACTTTTGCATTTATTTTGTAACAATATTATCACTATTACTCTTCAAAAAAGTATTTGGTGTTAAGTGTGCTTTTATGAAAAATTTATGTGTATTTTACACCTCAACCATATATATATATATATATATATATAAAGTATAGGACATTTAAAGATGCATACATTCTTTAAGGAGACAAATAGTTGTTAAGTACCCTGCTTTATTCTTAATCAAGCCAACAACACTTGCATAATAAAAATCACAAAGATGACCTCACAGTACGTTATACAAGATCACATATTCAATGGAAAATACAAAAGACACGCAAAGTAATTATGGAAGAAGGTTAAGCTCTCATGAGTTGTCCAAGTGTGATGTTGACGAACTGGTTTATTGAGTAAGGTTTAGGCCTCACAAGCTTTAATTATACTTGTTCCATGCTTGGTCGGCATTGAGGATTTTCATTCGAGCAAGCAAGTGCAATTTTTGCAATCAACATTACTTCCTCAACAACTCGGTTTGAGGGTTGAGGAAGTCGTTGATCCAACACATGCTTAAGTGGCAAATCATAGGACGTTGGAATCTCTATCAAAGAACAAATCAACTCTCTTGGTCTAATGTGAGAACTCCAAAACTGTAAACATCGCATTTTTCATTTGCTTGCATTGTAAAAGCAATTTCTGCATCAAACATGTTACATTATGAGAGTGTTTATATTGCATTGCAGGGAATAATAACAAAGATTTTTGTTTTAAAAAAATAGAGGCCTCACCTGGAGCTGCATAACCATAGGTGCCAACAAATGAGGTCATGTTGCTCGAGTCAAGATTTAGAAACCTGGCTATTCCAAAGTCAGTGACATGAGTTTCTTGATACACTGAATCTAACAAGATGTTTTTGCTTGATATGTCACGATGAACTATGGGACATGAGAGACCATGGTGCATATGGACTAATGCACTAGTGACACCTCTAACAACATTCACCCTCTTACCCCAATCAAGTTTAGAAGCTTCCTCTTCACTTTTTAAAATCTTGTCCAAGCTACTACCTTCTAGGAACTCATAGACTAAAAGCAAGACTTGTGGGCTTGAAAAATATCCAAGCAACTTGACTACATTACGATGTTTGATGTCTATTAGTGCTTGAATTTCACTTATATATGCTTTGATATTAGAGAAATTGGTATACAAATTAGAATGAAGTTTCTTTACAGCAAAAAATTGACTTGGAAGTAACTCAGCCTTGTAGACACTTCCTTGTCCTCCTGCTCCAACAAGATATTTGTCATCAAAATCCTCTGTAGCCTCAACAACTTTTTGATGCAATAATTCCGTATCAAAACATCCATTCAAGAAAAGATTTTGAGCTTGTGATTGTCCATGTTGATTCTCTGTGTTCTTTGATTTTTGGATCAGAACATAAGAGATCCCACCCACTACAAGCATTAGAGCCACAGAACAAACAAGCAATGAGACTAATAGCTTTGCTTTTTTGATCTTATGACCTTGTGGATCATTTCTATGTTTATTGCAAAGTAACATTACCACATAAACTTGTGTTGTTCCTCACAGCCTCAAATGTAATATTTCGAAAAGCATGGGTGTTTGGAAGAGGTCCCTCCAAGTGGTTGTACGATATGTCAACTAATATCAAGCTTGACGTGTCATCAAAATTGGAGGGAATGGTGCCAGAGAAATTATTATGTGAGAGGTTCAAATTTTCCAACATCTTTAAAGTTCCAAGTATTGCTGGTATTGTTCCCCTCAACATATTTTCACTAAGGTCAAGTTGCTGTAAAGCCTTTAACTGAGCAATCTCAAAGGGAATGCTTCCCTCAAATTTATTTTTGTTCAAGTTCAAGAGCCATAGCTTGCTCAAGCCTCCAAGCTCTTTGGGTATTATATCATTGAGGTTATTTTCAGCCAACTCCAATTCCTTAAGTCGATTTAATGATCCTATTTCTGTAGGAATCTTGCCTGAAAATTTATTATGACTCAGAGAGTCTGGTCAATGAGGTTACCTTCCCTAATTCTGTTGGAATTTCTCCTATCAAGTGGTTTGAAGAAATATTAATTTCCCCAAGATTGATTGCCTCTACAATTTCTAGAGGTATACTGCCAAAAATGTTGTTGTTAGAAATGATGAAAGTTGTAAGATTTGGACACTTTCCCCACAACGATGAAATGTGGCCATATAATTTATTGCCACTCAAATTGATATATTTCAGATATGGATAAACACCAAAATCACTTGTTATATTTCCAACCAGTTGGTTATCCTCAAGTCTGAGTCTAATAAGGCTAGAGCAACTTTTCAAGGTTCTTGGAATTGGACCATTGAATTTGTTTTTGGAAGCATCCAAATACTCAAGTGATCCCCCAAAGCAAATATGTTGCGGCAAATGGCCAGTTAACTCATTTCCACCAATTTGTAACATATTCAAGTTGGTAAGATTATTCATCTCTATTGGAATGCTTCCATTGAGTTCGTTCCACCTTAAGAGTAGGGTGTTGAGGTGTTTCAATTTTCCTATCATAGCTGGAATAGTTCCAGAAAGAGAGCTATTGTCAAGTGAAAATTTTTCTAGTTTGGTCAGATTTCCTATGAAGGATGGAATTGATCCAGAAAGAGAGTTTTGGTAAAGGAAGAGGATTTGTAAATTGACCAAGTTTCCTATAGAGGATGGGATTGGTCCCGAAAGTTTGTTGACAGCCAAGTCTAACCCAGTCAGATTTGTCAAGTTTTTGATGCAGGTTGGTATTGGCCCAGTGAAGTTGTTTTCTGACACATCTAAGTTGGTGAGAGAGTGGAGTGTCCCAAATTCACGAGGAATGAAACCTGACATTCTATTTTTATAGAGGTAAAGTTCTTCAAGTTTGGTTAGATTTTCTATTGTAGATGGAATAGGTCCAGAAAAAGAGTTTTCCTCAAGGCGGAGGTTTTGTAAATTGACCAAGTATCCTATAGAGGATGGGATTGGTCCTGAAAGTCTGTTGCCCCTCAAGTTTAACAAAGTTAAATTTATCAACTTTCCAATGGTGGTTGGTATTGGCCCATACAAGTTGTTTTTTGACAAATCCAATTGGGTGAGAGAGTGGAGGTTCCCAAGTTCATTGGGAATTCGCCCAGTAAGATTATTTACATCAGTCACAAGTTTATCTAGAGTAGTCAACTTTCCAATTTCTAGAGGGATGAAACCACTCAAGAAATTGTCACTCATATGCAATATAAGAATACTGGACAAGTTGCCAATTTGGCTGGGAATAGCCCCAGAAAACTCGTTGACACTGATATCTAAAACTTGGAGTTTAGTGAAGGATGAGAAGTTGAGTCTGTGAAGTGTACCTTGTATCCCCAAACCAGTAAGATTTATGGTGGAGACGGACATGGATTCATCACAAGTAATTCCTTTCCAGTCACTGCAAGGATCGGTGCCATTCCAAGAAGACAAGATAGCTTGGCTTTGGTTTGAAAGGCTGGCTTTCCACTTTAAAAGACCATTTGCTTCCTCAGTAGCCACAGATGAAGAGAACATCACAGAGACACTAGTGAACAATAAGAATACGCAGAGAATTCGCCATGATACTGCAAGTGAAAGAGTGGAATCTGCCTTTTGCGACTTCAATACCATCATGACTTGCAAACTTTGGGATAACTTTTAGATTCTGAGCGGGGAAAATGAAGGGTGGGAGGGTTTTTTATAATGAAAAGATGTAGGGACGCACCATAATATCCCACAAATTTCTAATTGGTTGCTTCTTGTGACATTGAACGCCGTTCCCAAGGTTACTGGAAAAAGATTTGCATCAATAAAAGAAAAGTGATGGAAAATTCAACCTAGATATTTTAAAATACCACACATTTCAATAATTCACCATCAGTCATGCATGTCCTATTAATGATGATGATGATATTGAAGTTATATATGAAATCCACTCATCAAACAGTCAACATTTTACATTTTTTTTAACGATGATGATAATATTCAAGTTCTATATGAAACGTCTACGTGTGTGTTTGGTTGGGCTTATTTTTGGACAATAAGTCCTTATTACGCAAGCCGAGATAAAACTCCTTTCACATATTTACCTCGTATACCGTGAATCACGATTTATAAGCACTTATTGCTAAAAAATAAACTGTTCCAAACGAGCACTACATCATTATCAACCACCCTCCTAACCCAAGGTGCAGTACTGTGTCCAGGGACGGAACCAACATGAAAAGGTAAAGAATGGCCAAATTTCTAAACATGTATGTGTGTGCCTCTCTCACTCTCTCTACACACACACAGATATTAATTTTTAAATATTTTTAAAAAATTTTAGATTTTCCATACATTGTCATATGTCATTGTATATTTAATGATTAGAGCATAGATCTTCAAGTTTTATAATGAATAAATAAATATACATAAGATGCAAATGCTGAAAAAAAAAATAAATGCTCCATTTTTACAATAATTTTTGTGTTCTTCCAAACATTTCATTTGAAAAATGCAAACCAATACAATATAAATATTGAAGTTTCATCTTATTTTTTATAAGTGGATATATATATATATATATATATATTATATTAATAGAAAAATTAATATGCAAGCTTCTTGTGGTGAACGATTTGTGTATAAATTAAACTTCGTTCTCGTGAACCATTTTGCATGTAGTTTATTGGTAAATACTTTTGAAATTGCAGCATTTTGATTAAAAAAAAAATTTCACTACACGCAGCATATCGATAAAAAAAAAAAAAAAAAGCCATGTTTTCATGAAGTCCTAACAAAAAAAAAAGTGCAGTAGTAATTAACCTAAAAAGTTTAGAAGTGCATAAGATAAAAAGTAAAAAAATTATAAAATATGTTAATAAGAGTCTACAGAGTTGAAGTATTCAAACATATAACTTTAACAGTTTACATTTATTTATATGTATTTTTGTATTTAATGTTATAATAATATTATACTTATAAAAAATATAATAATATTATTATAACATATTAAATCTCAACTATAATAATATACAAAATGAATTGGGAAGCATATACAGTGAGTCATTGTCCCATCACATGGTTTCCTTCTTTTGCTCTTTTGACAATCAATCGGTTCCCGTCCTTCCCTTTTTCTTCTTTTATCCGTCAAATAGCTTTTTTTCTCTTTGACCCCAAAGGTACATGTTTATTTCGGTCGCATAAATTATACAGCTTGAGCTATCTATGTATGTGCACATAGATAGTAATGCAAAATATGATACCTAATAAAATGCTATAAGAGATAATAATGCAAAATATGATACCTAATAAAATGCTAACCAATGTAAAATGTGAGGGGCCTAATAAAATGCTAACCATTGTGTGCTAGCTGGCATCCCTTCTTTTTGCTTCACACCAATTGCCTTTGGATTTGTTTGGTGTGATTATATGATATTTATTACATCACTATTATCATTATTTGGTATTAACTATTTCTTTGGGATATAATTTTAATATATAATATAACTATAATTCTCATTGCATTGGTTTTATCCTATATACACTTAGTAAGGAAAGTTACTCCCTCTAGTCTAGTTCTTAATGTAAGACCTAATTTGGGAGTTGATCTTGGTCTTTAATGTAAGACATATTTCTCATATTTTTTAATCATTTCTTAATTCACCCCTATTGATGCTTTCTCAACAATAATCAAATAAGTAGAGATGCAGAATTAAGGAAGATAATTATAATATTTTAGAAAAAAATATGTAATTCGAACTAACTTAACTAACATCCCTAATTTAATCAAATTAGGTAAATAGATTTTATATTAATGATGGGAGGAAGTAGATTCCTAAGGATTGCATTGTGCAATGACAACAATGCCCCTTTTCTAGCTCCATCAAGTTTCCTTTGTTGTGGATGGCAAATAAGAAGAAAGTTCTCAGGGAGGGAAAAGAAGATATAGAGTAATTTTTGTTACTTCATTTTGCTTTTATTTAATTAACTATATAAAAATAAATTTAATTTTCTTCCTTTCCATATCAATATATAACCTAAAACAAAAGAAAATCCAACTAATAGTTGATCATGGAAGGGAAGGAATGTCTTTATTGATCACTCTTTCCATTTCGTTTCCATTTAATGTCTCCACCATTAGGTTAAGTTTTAATGATCGAGATTTATTCTATTTACCATAGTAGATTTTTTTATTATATTTAGTGTTATAATAATATTTTTAGATAGTACTAAATCTCAACCTTTAAAAGTTGATCTAATGGTAGATACATTAAATGGTAAGGAAATGAAGAAGAAGATCAATGGAGACATCTCTTTCTCTGTCATTCCATTACATTTTGTTCCATTTACTAACACCAATTTATTATTGTTTGATAATTATATAGGCTCTAATATATATATATTTTTGCTCAGAGCTCTAATATATATAGGGTGTGAAACAAATTAAAAAGAGGGTCGTTCATTAAAATATAAGTAAATTTTGAATCGAAATGATGAAAGACTGAACCCACAAGAAGACAAATTGACCAAGCTCAAGTCACCTTTAATTAGTCTATCTGAAACATTGTTCACAGGAAGCTGTAAGAATTTCCTAGATCATGTTGTTGATCTTTTAAAAGTCATCTTCAACCTATTCGAGCCTACACCAGCCACTCTAGTCTAGAGCTTTGCATAAAACCCAACAACCCTCGCAATCTCAGCAAACCTAAAAGAAAGAAAATCTCAGCTTCTCATCATTCCCAAATCTCAAGCACTTTTATATACTCCCAGGTTAGCAACTTGTCGAGTATTCATAGAATCATAATACTGTCCCAGAATCTCTTAAAGGGTCCCATTCCTAAAGAAATACTCTTCTGATTCTATTTACAGGATATAGAGAGATAGTTTATTTTGGTCATATTTTAAAGTCACAACATTAATTTTTTTATATGAAAGCATAAATATACTCTTTATTTATTAATATGTTAACTTTGCTTTTAGGGATATAGTATATATTATATAGAGGTAAAGTTGTTAAGTTTTAAGACAGAGCTAATGATGTTTAAAGTTTTACATAATATATGTAAAACATACTAAAAGTGACTTGTAAATAGGAGTAGAGAAGTTGGAGCATTGAACAGTCTAATGTTCTTTTGACGTAGGCCCCATTTGGAACAATGGAATTGAGTCCATGAAAATGGAAATGGAAGCCAATTCCATATATTGAGCATATTTTGTTTGGTATGATGGAATTTAAAAAAAATTCCATTTTCACGTGGAAGTCAATTGATGCTAATTCTATCAATTGGTTTCCAAAAAAAAAAATGTTCATTTTTATAATTCCATCTTCCAATTTTCACACACAGCGTTTCACTTTCAACCTCCTTAGCAACCATCTCCTTTTGGCTCCCGACCCTCCGCTGGTGACCTTCTTCTCCACCACTTCACCCACCAGTGACCTTCTTCCACTTTGTTTTCTTCCTCACATCCCCTAGCTTCCAATGACGAACCATGGCTGACCTTCATCTTCAACCACATATGATTGGCGTCGCCCCAACCTCCTCCTCACATTTTCTCTTCTTTGACTTCTCCAACTTCATCACCATCACTGGATGGCTTCGACTTTGACTTCAATGGATCTTCAACTTTTTGGTCCAAATCTATGATTCTTCTTTGTCTTCGACTTCTCCAGCTTCTTCATCTTCTTTGCCTTTGACTTTTCCGTAGCTGCAACTTCCCACTGCCGGCAAGTTTTGAATTTTCTAGATCTACAACTTTGTCGACCCCGAAATCTTCTTCAATTTTGTAGATTTGTTCTAGTTTTATGTGATTTGTACTTTTTATATTGTCTATAATTTTTGTTGCTCCACAGTTTCGATTTTTTATGCTTTTTTCATGGTTTTGATTGCCAGAGGTTTGGTGTGAATCTTGGTGGAAGAAGGAAGTTACATAGAAGAGGAAGGCTGAAGATTTTTTTAAAAAAAGAATTACATGGATATATTCATTTGTTTATATAAAAATTAGATCTCATTTACATGATATACCATATATATTTTTAATAGGCTTGTAGTATTTGTAATCTCATCAGTCCTACTCCCCAGAAGCTGGGCCTCATTAGGAGCATTTCGGATTCAGCAATTTTTGGGCCTCATTAATTCTCTCTGCCCTGCAGAGATCACATGGATAACATCGTTGCTGGTTTGAACATCTGGTGTACGGCCCACCGCCGACGCTTTGTCACGTCTCTTAGAAGTGAACAAGCTGAATATAATCTTGACCATGTTTGCAAAATACATAGGAGGTTCATGTAATTTAGGAAAAATATAAGGGACGTTATGGTATTTTACACAAACAAAAGTCAACATTGGGGTTCAGATATTTTGGCCATCTTTGAACCATATGTTAGAGTTCAATACAGTTATTGCATTACCTAAAAGCATTCGTGAAAATGTCATAAACGATGCAATAGCTTAGTTGCTTGGCCATGTATGTTTACTGAAATGAAAAATCTATTAATGTCAGAAGATCAGATTGATATCTCGATGAACAATACGATATTCCAAAAATTGAACCGCTTTACACCAAAGTTCAAAAAAAGGATAAAAGAATGAACTTCATGGATGAAATCATGAAATAAATATTTGGCTAGCACCTATAATTTCATCAGTTTAATTTCAAACTAAGTGCTCATAATTTGACGATTGTCTTTGTGGTACCGCTGCTCTCCTTGGCGCTGTGCCATATCATAGATTTTATCCTGCATAATACCTCATAATAAAAAAGAAAAGTGGTGTTCATTTTTTGGCCAAATAGTCCGTGGGTAGAACATGCATTATTGACATAATATCTACTTTATGCTTTACGAACTTAATTAATTATTATTGCCTTTTTTACTTCGCTGGTTGATTCATTGCCGGGTTGTTGTGTATATATATATAGACATATATGTTTTTATATACAATGTAAAAAATGAATGTTAAAATAGTTTATGTATTACATCATTTATTCCAAATTCTACGTTCGTCTATTACATAAAGAAGTTTTTATTTCACTAATGCAGCTTTCAATACGTAGGAACAAGCCTACCAAACTGCTACTTAATCAAACGCCAACACATAATTAATGATGAGTTCTTTAGATATATGGAACACTTAATGGCGTCACTATATTTGTGTTGGATATCGTTGAACCTGTCCCAGATCATGACTCCACCGTACTTAGCAGACCCCTTGATGTTTGGAAGAACCTGAGCAGTCATCACGTCGGCTGGAATAAACCCGCCACTCGGGGCTTCCGCCTCAGATGGCGGAACCCACAAGAACACCTTTCCGGCTTGCACATTGTTCCATTGGTTCCATGAACTCAAAAGATTGTTAGTGTTCTCGTTGCTATACATGCAATCAGGGTTGTTATAGAACTGAACCCAAACGTAGTCAAACAAGCCGGTGCTGATCGCATTACTCAAGGGACCAGAGTTTAGAGAAGGACATTGTGGCGCGGCGGAGAGGATCAGCTGCTGGTTGAAGCCCTTTAGAGCTCCGGCCAGGTCAGCCCAGTGTTGTGTATTATCACCGTTCTCGATTTCAAAGTCAATGCCATCCAAAACGGCGTCACCTAGGGGGCCGTGAGCTGGAACATCCTCCAAGGAAGTTGTTCCAAAGGTAATCAGCAAGTTGCTTGGCCTCGTCGGCGGAGTTAAGAGAGTAGGATCCAGCGCCACCGCCGAGGGAGAGAAGCACTTTCATGCCATTGGATTGGCAGGTTTTGATGTCATCGCTTGTGCCGGTACAGCTGCTGGCAGTGCCGTCACAGTGGTCGGCAAGGTTCAGTTGTGGTGTTTGGCCGTTGCCAAAGATGGACAAGAAACCTATGTTAACAAATTGGTAGTTGCCGATGTTGCAGGCGTCAGCAAGGTAGCCTTCGTTGCCGTTTTGGCCCCAGTAAACAATAATTCCGGCAGCAGAGGACCTCTCGACGTAGGAGGAAATGAGCATGAGAGGTAGTAAAAACAAGAGAGAAGATTGTTTAAGCAAAGCCATTGTAAGTTATTCTTTGTGATAATCTCTATTGTATGCATTATAATATGGCTTTGCTTGGCGGTTTGAGAGAAGAGATGAAGCTTACTTCCCTTTAGTTTTTTAAACAAAAATTAAAAAATTGGCAGGTAGGGAAGCACTACAAGTGCCATTGCTTTCCTTGATTTTTTTTTAACAAAAGGAAGATTTGGCAATAGATGATTCCACGTCCCAATCTTCATGAAAAACAAAAGGAAGAAAAGAAACTAGCTTAAAGATAGTGAACACCTTAAGTTTCAAACCCACAATAATAAAGTGAAATAAAGTCAACTTTTGTAAACTTAAATATCATCATTTTTTCTTAGTGATATTTAACCAAAATGCTATAATAGCCAAGTTTACAAAACTTGGATACATAACAATGAAGGACAAAAACTCAAATAAGTCTCATCAGCAAAAGCATTTAAAGATGAACATATTACCCAGTATATATTACACCATCTTTTATATTTAATTTATTACGTAAAATATTTTTTTTAAAAAAAATACTTCCTATGGTGCTTCCATAGGAAGTGTCATTAAAAATATGTGTGTGTCACTTCCTATGGCGCTTCCTAAGGAAGGGCTATAGGAAGTATGTATACACATAAGCGTTTGGACTAAGCTCTCTACCACTGAACTAAAAGCTTAAGCTGGTAGCCAAGGCTAGGAACTTAACCTTTAACCCATGAGCACTAGTACCAACAAGAGTCCGTTGTCCTGTAAGGTAGGGGTGGCATGTGCCCCCACGAGAGAGTAGCTCATACTACTCTCCCACCCCTTTGTTTTTCACCCAACCTTGGGATCAAACACGGGACCTCTGGCTCTGATGATACCATAAGCCTTAAGATCAAGCTCAACATGGGACCTTTGGCTCTGATACTATATAAGAGTCAGGATTAGGCTCTCTATCACTGAGCTAAAAGCTTAAGCTGGCTCTGATGATACCATAAGCCTTAGGATCAAGCTCAACACGGGACCTTTGGCTCTGATACTATAAGAGTCAGGATCAGGCTCTCTATCACTGAGCTAAAAGCTTAAGCTGATAGCTAAGGCGAGGCACTTAACCTTTAACCCATGTGCACCATGGCCATTAGTCCATTGTCCCCTAAGGCAAGGATGGCACGTGCCCCCATGAGAGAGCAACCCATACTACTCTCCATCCCCTTTGTTTTCACCCACTTTGGGATTGAACGCGGGACCTCTGGCTCTGATACCATAAGCATCAGGATCAAGCTCTCTACCACTGAGCTAAAAGCTTGAGCTGGTAGCCAAAGCGAGGAACTTAACCTTTAACCCATGAGCACAAGTACCAATAAGAGTTCGTTATCTCGTAAGACAGGGGTGGAATGTGCTCCTAGGAGAGAGTAGCCCATATACTATGACACACTTCCTATGGCCCTTCCTTAGGAAGCGCCATAGGAATTAAAATTTAGCTTATTAATTACCTCTTTTCTTCCTAAATATAATACATAGATAAAAAAAATTAGTTAAATTTGGTAAAAGGAGATAAATATGTAAAAAACATTTTAGCTTTCTAAAAGACCTTTATTTGTATAGAGAGATATTGAATGAGTAGTAAAAAGATTTAATTTTGTGTAAGAGATAATTAATGTAGTGATATAGTATATAATTAATGGGGAAAATTAAAAAAAGATGGTTAAAATTTCAGACATTGATGCTTTAAATGTATCTTATAAAAATAGCAAGACTATACTAAAACTCTATATTATACAAAAGATGGAAGGAGTTGGAAATATATTTTAATAGAGCAAGATTTTTAAGATGAAGATAAATTTTTTCATCTACTAGTACGTACATGTTTTAACAATTGCTTTCTAAAACTAGGCATGAGGCGAGAGTAATATAGTACCTAAGAAGATATTAGCATAGGAATTGATAGGAGCTTTTTTTTTTTTTTTTGGAAATGCACTTCTTCCTAAGGGAGTGCCATAAGAAGTGTGTGCATGGCCCTTCCTTAGGAAGCACTGTAGGAAGTGATATGAGTTTTTTTTTTTTTTGCACTTCCAATGATGCTTCCTAACGAAGTGCTATAGGAAGTGTGATTAAGAAGCATTATAGGAAGTGATAAAATTTTTTTTAAATGACACTTCCTATGGCACTTCCTAAGGAAGGACTATAAGAAGTATTACTTCCTATGGCCCTTCCTTAAGAAACACCATAGGAAGTATTTTTTTTTTGTTTGAAAAAATAATAATTTTATATAATAATTAAATATAAAAGACATTGAGCAAATTAAACAAGTAACAACTAATAAAATTACATTTATAACTTAAAAATTGAAAAACTTGTAATTTATAGGAAGTTTAACAAGAGAGAGTTGTAACTTCAAACAAATACTTGGAAAAAAAATTATAAACATACATAATGCTACAAGTTAAGATTCATGAAAGATTTAAACTTAAAAAAACAAAAAGAAAATATAGTGCCAATTGTCAAAAGATTCTGTATTAAAAAAAAGACTTACAATTGAACTTATATTCTCCTGCAAACAATAGTAGCATTTATTATGAGGTGAGATTTGGGAATTTAGCCTAAAGAAGAGAGTAATAACCCCTTGTATGGTGCTTGCCTAGGCAAACACCATACAAGGGGTGTATTTTTTTTTAAATAACCCCTCATAAAGCGCCATACAAGGTATTAGGCAGTTATGATGCTTTCTTGGTCAAGCGTCATAGCTGCCACATGTATATTTTTTTTTTAAAAAAATAGAAGTCTCCTCCATCGCTTGTTTGAAGAAGTGCCATAAGATTAGCGCCACTAAATTTATATTTTGTAGTAGTGATTGAAAAGAATAATGACAATGATTTTCTTTTTGCAACAATGGAGTAGCCCACACGTGGGGCAACATAGCCATAGGTGCCAGCGAATGAGGTCATGTTGTTTGAGTGAAGTTTGAGAAACTTGGCTACACCAAAATCAGTGATGTGTGCTTCTTGATATTGTGAATCTAACAAGATGTTCTTGCCTAATATGTCAGGATGAACAATGGGACATGAGAGACCATGGTGCATATAGAATAAAGCATCAGCCACGCCTTTAACAACAATTGTCCTCTTATTCCAATCAAGTTTAGATACTTGCATATCATTTTTTTAAATCTTATCCAACCTACCCCCTTCTACAAACTCATACACAATGAATGATAGGCCTAAATTTGGAAAAAAAAAAGAGAGAACCAAGTACCTTCGATACATTAACAACTTGACTTTCTTGTTTCACAACTTCCTATCCGACAATCCAACACATGCCCAAGGAAAAGTGTAAAATTAATAAGTTGGAGGCCAATAACAATACCTATCTCTATATTAATAACATCATATTTTACATTAACAACTTAACTTTCTTATTTCAGAACTTCCGATTTGATAATCTTCCAACTCGACAAAACACTGCCAAAGCTCAGTGAAGAAAGCATTGTTCCCTTCCTCTTCTTCGCTAGGCTAGCAACCACCCACCATCGTCAACCATGTTCCAACTCCAAACACCATTGAAGCCCCTCTTCTTCGCTATGCCAAGAACCCGCCGTTCCCTTTTCATTGGCCCAGACTGTCCTTCCCTTTCAATTCTTCATTGCTCTACCATCTAGCCCTTCACCCCCTTCACTCTTAGGTTTTTTGACCCTTTTTCAGTTACTCTTCCTTCAACTAATCGACCCTTAAAACATGTTGCGATTTCAGCCATCTAATTTTTCTCTCTCTAAACTTAACTCAAGACATTTTCGTCTATTGGTCACAATTTCAAATCTCAAATTCCTACTAACATTCTGATTTGGGATTTTAGTAATTTACAACACCATTTTGTCCTTTCCCATTTTTAATTGTATTTTAATGGGATTTTCTCAATTCCTTTAGACTGATTTGAGATTTTGTGAAAGTAGGGGACTAATTTGGGCTTTCATCATTTCAGGGGTTTTAAATTAGCTATCATGATTAATTTTCTAGTCAAACTTCAAATTTCCATTTCGTATCTGTTTCTTTTTAATTTACCTACCATGTTAAAGAAAATTGAGAAAGAAAAGCAAGAATAATGTTGATAATTATCATAAACTACTTGTTACTGTATTTTGTTTTTAATTTTATGTGTATTTGTCTAGTTTTTAATTGGTGAACTGTTAGCCGTTTAGCTTTACCGCAAGCGTACGGGTTGCAAGTAATATAAAAAGAATGTTCCCACGAGGACTATGACAAAAATGAATTAATTATCTCAATTAAGTTATCAATCAGGTTAAGTGAGAATATTTTGAAAGAAATTTTATACTTAAAAATTAATTAATTAAATCGAGAACTTCAAGACAGGAGGAACCTAGGATTATCTATCCCCTATTTATTTTATGAATTAATTAATTTACCCTCAATAAGCAATCAAATGAAGATATGTAGTTGTCTAAGATTCAAAAGTATTCGATAACGCTCTCTCAAGTCAAAACCAAATCTTTATCCTAATAAACTAATCAATCTCTTATATTAATTTATAAAGACTAACTTTAAACATCAATCTTAATCTGACAATGCTAGGTTAGTAACTATATCTCTATGATACTAACAAACCATCCGTTCAATGTACCTAAACTTCAAGTCTAACATGATTTTAGCCAAGTTCTACACTTAAATTATCTTTCTCAAGATTAATTTTAAATGAACAAGACAACTAAATGGTGATCAGGCATTTAGAGGCATTAAGAGTAAGATAAAATCAATACAAAAACTTCATTCGATGCAAAAAGAGAGTAAATAAATAACTCAATCCATAAATAGGTTCAAGAAAATCCTAGAACGAGAAAATTAGCTACTCATGTTCATCAACAAATTAAAACCATAAATAATAATTCGGTTCATGTCAGAAACTAAGAAAAAGAGAGAAGAAAATTAATAGAAAACCAAATTTTAAAGCTCCAAATCTCTTTGAATCTTCAAGTCCCAGCTCCCAAATCTCTACTTCTCGCTCCGCTCCTCATCTCTATCTCGCGTCTCTGCGTTTTCGTCTCTGCGTTCTGTATCTGGATCTGTGTTTTGCTCCTCCTGCAGCTATCCTTTTTATAGATGTATTTTAGGTCTCTTTACGTCTACGGGCTTCATGCGTTTCTATCCGAATTTCACTACTACAAAAAGGGTAAAAGGTAGCGCACATTTTGTGGCACTTCTTTAAACAAGTGCCACAGCTTCTCTTTTTTTTTTTTTTACCTCTATAATTTTTTTTTAAAATTTTCGGTACCAGCTGTGGCGCCTAATAGATTAAGTGCCACAATTGAGGAGGCCTAGTGTGGCGCCTGCCTACACAGGCGCCATAGTTGGGGCCATAAAAGCAGCTGTGGCGCCTAACCCACTAAGCGCCACAGCTGCAGCATTGAAATTTTTTTTTTTTTTTAATGTGGGCATGTGTGGCGCCTAATTAAATAGGCGCCACACATGCTAATGTATTGTTTAGCTGTGGCGCCTAATGCTTAGGCGCCACAGCTGAACAAAGAGGCAATTGTGGCGCCTAATTATTTAGGCGCCACAATTGCCCACATTTTGAAAAAAAAAAAAAAAAAATTCAACTTCTCTTTTTGACCACAATTATTTCATTTCCCGCGTAGTGGTTTTGTGTCCGCCCCCCATTCCTTCTCTTTTTGACTACTACTCCATTTTAATTATTTAACTACTCTCTCCTCCATTAAACTACTTTCCCTTTCTCATCTTCTTAGTGGATCCGTCGACCCCCTCCCTCCATTTCCTATCATCTTCACACTAAAAAACACACCCACACGCTCACTCGTCACTCAAGTAGCATCACCAACGTGGTCTCCCACTCCCTGCGCTGGTCAATTAATAGATTTGTAAGAAGAAGACTATTTCATTCTAGCTTGCTTTGTTTAAATTTTTTTTTTTAGTCAAGATAAACCGTAATATAACGTTTGCCTTTATGTTCCTAATTTAATAGGAAAGAATGAAAACCTAGCTTGTTTCGTTTGCCTTTTTGCTTTGTTTAAATTTTTTTGCCGACAAGCTTGCGTTTTTTAGTAATCTTTTAATTTACTTAATTAGTTGTTGATATACTGTGTTCACATATCAAGTTCTTGTATTGTGATATTTTTTATGTTAGCTTTGGAGAGTATTAATGTAAAAACATTATTGTTGGGGAATTTGAATTTTAAATATGAAAATTATATATATATATATATATATATATATAATAGGTTGAAATATAAAATAGAAAGATTGACAATTTGTGGAGATGATAAACACGAAATCCACTCATTTTATATAAAATTTCACAATCAGGAAGCATAAAAAAGAGCCATAGGAAAAAAAAGAAGAAGAAGAAAAAAGAAAAAAAAAAAAAGACCCTATTGTGGCGCTTGCTCAAGAAAGTGCCACAGGAGGGGACCTCCTGTGGCGCTTGCTTGAGCAAGCGCCACAATAGGGTCTTTTTTTAAAAAAAAAATTTTAAAATATTGTGGCGCTTCCAAGCGCCACAGCTTTTTTTAGTGGCATCTAGATATATGGCACTTCTCTAGCGCCACAGTTAATGCAATTATAAGCGCCACAGTTTTACTTTTTTGTAGTAGTGTTTCCTAACGATATATGATATTTCGGCCAAACCAAATCTGCATCTCATGTGGATTTGTTTTCTCACGTGGGTCCCACATCTCTTTATGCTTTCAATTCGTTTTCTCCTATCATCCTGATCCGAAATATCTTGGAATCTTCAGATATGATATATATATATATATATATATTATATGATATTAGACATGTAGTTATATATATAAGTAAATGAATTCCCTCCGGTTATGCTTGCTCAGCTCATTGTTCCGTAATTTTTTTAATACTTCCTTCACATTTTAAGTATGATAATGTCTCTTGTAAGAGAAAATAGGATGAGTAGATTTTATATTCAAATTCTTCTTTTCTCTTATAATAAATTAAAGGATAGAAAATATATAAAAGATAATTAAATAGGCATAAAATATTAATAAATCCAGTGAATATATCTAAAATATATACTTATCATGAACATAAATGAATTTTTCAAAAGACCATACTTACATTAAGTTCCTTATATCCATTACATCAAGTTTTCCAATCACACATCACCACATGTCTTACTTTTTTCATATGAGTTCAAAGTTAAATAATAATAATTCAAAAATAGGACATATGACCACCTGTAATTAGAAAACTTAAAGAAATGGATATATGAAACTTGACTTAAGCATATTTTTTTTTTCTCAAAAAACTATGTTACAATGTATGTCGGGTGATAAGTAAAATATTTGCTTATTTATTTTTCCTTATATGATGATTTTGTGGATGATATTTGAGCTCAATTTAATGAATTTAAGTGTAATTAATAAATAAATAATGATTTTGGCATGAAATAGAATTTCTTGAAAAATACTAAATCAAACTCTCTTTAGTTTTCATGTAATATCTGGAGCTCTAGATGTAGGATTGAGACGTTCTTTATATGGATAAAAAGCTAAGAAAGAGATCTACAATTTTTATGTTGAGGCCAAAACCCAATTCTATCTCCAAGGATTTTGAATCTTGCTTGGAAGTTGAGAGCGGGAATTATCTACAATTCCACCGATCATTCCATCTATCATATTCCATCTACCATTTCACCAACTCCATTTCATCTACTACTTCATCTAGCACACTCCATTCTTCCCTATATATAGCCATCCTCTCTCTCACATTTAACACACACTATTTCATATCCATTACTCTAATCTCTTATCCACTTACACACCATTCCATATCCATTACTCTCCTCTCTTCTCCACTTACACACTATTTCATATCCATTATTCTCCTCTCTTCTCCACGTAAACCATCATCTTAGATTAAATTTCATGCATTGTATTTGTTTCTTGCATACCTCCTACATGGAAGGTTTTTACCTCCTACATAGAAGGCTTAAGTAGTCCTCCTTTATGGATGGTATAGGTTGCCACCTATATGGAAGGTTTTACCTCCTAAAGGGATAGCTAGATTTTCTCCATTTTCATGCATCTAGTTGTTGTATATTTATGTTTTAAACTTTAATATTCAAGTTTTATGCAATGAAGTTTTCAATTTATTTTGATTTTATTTTTAATTTCATCATGAGCTAAATTTCCATTTTCCTAGGGTGATGGATGTAGCTTACTAATGAAGGATTAAATCTTAACTTATTAAATCTATTTTAATTTTTCCTTCATGATTGGGTTTTAATTATTATTCTTAATGCTTTTGATTGATTGGCAATCTTTTAAATGATTTCAATATGCATGTTGAGACCGGAAGGAAATGCATGTGTGTAGATCCTATAATTAAAACCATGCATTGCATATGAAATAGGAATATATTCATATGAGTTGTGTAATCTTACTGAGTTCCATAAATTTTAATGCATAGTTAACTACTTAAATTCATATAGAAATATATTGGATTAGCAATTAATTATATGATTACTTGACCTTAGAAGAGGCTAGTAATTAAATTAAGGAAACTCGACTATCAATCATATGGAATAAATTGGGCTAGAATAGATAAGTGATTCAATCCAAAATTTGCTAACTGAAATATGATTCCTAGGGCTTTTTCTTATAGTTGCTTTCACATTATTTGTACTCATATTTAATCATCTTTTATTTTATACTCTCAATCACCAACTAATTGATCTACTAAATAAAATTAAAATTACCCATTTTGGTACTTAGTGATCAATCCTCATGGGAACCATACTCTATTCACTTCTGTATTACTTGATTACGACAATGTACACTTGCACTATTTAATAGACCATTTACACTCGTAACAAGTTTTTGGCACCGTTGCCTGGGATTGTAGTCATTAATATCAATACCAAGTAATTTTAATACTAATTTGCTCTTCATATCACATTTATTTTTCTTTTTGGTGTCTTGTGTTTCCTTTCTGATTTTTGCTTTGTGCATGACCAAATCGAAGAAAACTGAACTACAACCTCTTGATTCTGAGATCGAAAGAACTTGTCAAAAAAATCGAAGAGTTCAAAAGCAACCTACTTCAATCCTAAGCAATTCGATGGCAAATCTGGAGGGAGAAACAACAGATACCAAAACACTCCGTGACATGCAACACCAATAGTCATGGGGGAAAATTCTGGAATCAGAAAACCGCTCGTAGTAGCCAACAATTTTGAAATTAAGCTTGCAATTATCCATATGGTGCAAGCAAATCAGTTCGGTGATTTACCAATAGAAGATCCTAATGCAAATATAGCCAACTTCCTAGAAATCTACAACACATTCAAGCATAATGGTGTTATTGATGATGCCATTAGACTT
The DNA here is from genome assembly GCA_963210345.1 of Inga oerstediana. Lineage (NCBI taxonomy): Eukaryota > Viridiplantae > Streptophyta > Magnoliopsida > Fabales > Fabaceae > Inga > Inga oerstediana. The sequence goes on along the minus strand of OY723405.1, from coordinate 27,322,726 downwards.
AAACTTTTTCCTTTCTTACTCAAGGATAAGGCTAAGAGCTGGTTACGATCGCTACCAATGGGAGCATAACTACATGGGATATCATGGTGCAGAAATTTTTGGAAAAATACTTTCCTTCAGCAAAAACAACTAAATTGAGGAATGAAATTGCCTTATTTACTTAGCATGAACAAGAAAGCCTCTATGAAGCATGGGAAAGATACAAGGAGTTGCTAAGGAAATGTTCTCATCATGGGTTACTAGATTGGTGGCAACTACAAACTTTCTACAGTGGGATGGCGAACATCTTCAGAATTCTTGTAAATGCTGTAGCTGGAGGATCTTTGATAGGAAAAAATATAGATGATCTTTACAATCTACTTGAAGAGATGGCGGCCAATGCATATCAATGGCCTTCTGAACATAGCAGTCCAAAGAAAGCACTTGGAGTACATGAGTTGGATGTCCTTACAACTTTGTCTTCTCAAGTTGCATCTACATCCAAGCAAGAAGGATCATTGAAAAACCAAGCAATATAATCAGCACTCATACTGAAGCATGTGATAGATGTGGAGGACCTCATGTGAGCACGCAATGTCAAGAAGGACACCCATTCATGCCGGAGCAAGCTCACTTCATCAGAAATCAAAGGAATAACCTATTCTCAAACACCTACAATCTAGGTTGGCAAAATAATCCAAAATTTGGTTGGAGGTATAATCAAAATGCATTTAAGCCACAAGGGAACTACCAGCAGCAAGCTCTTCAACAACCAAATCCACCACAACAGAAAGTGAATTTGGAAGATGCATTGGCTCCACTAACCATGAATACATCTCAATTCATGGCTAGGACTGATGAAACAATCAAAAACCAAGAAGCCTCAATAAAGAACTTGGAGATCCAATTGGACCAAATTGCGAATATGCTGAATTCCAGGCAATCAGGAACTCTACCAAGTGACACTGAAAGAAAACCAAGAGAGAATGTAAAGGCTGTTGCACTAAGAAGTGGAAAAGAATTGAAAGATCTTGTTATTAAACAGAAGAATAAAGGAGAAAAGAAAGAAAGCAAAGAAGAACAGAAGGAGGAAGTACAAAAATTGAAGGACGATGATGTGATACCAGGACGAATTAGCTTTCCAGATAATCTACCAATATATGTACCACCAGTTCCATACCTTTAAAGACTCACGAAGGTAAAGCTAGACAAGCAGTTTGGCAAGTTTCTGGAGGTTTTCAAAAAGTTACATATCAATATTCCTTTTGCAGACACTGTTGCCCAAATGCCCAGTTATTAAAAATTCATGAAGGACATTCTCTAAAATAAACGTAAGCTTGAGGAATTTGAGAAAGTTGCACTTACTGAGGAGTGTAGTGCTATTCTCCAAAAAAAATTACCTCTAAAGCTAAAAGATCCAGGAAGCTTTTTGTAACCCCCTCACCGTAATTACATTCGAACTATGAAATTTAAATGAAATAGAGACCACTAAGACAAATTCAACGTTTATAATCCCTCATTATGAAAATAGGGTATTTCAAAAATCAGTTCAAAACATAATTTATCCGGGTTTCATATCCACTTTTGCGAATATAATTACTTGAGAATTCAAATCACATAATAAATATCAGAGTGTGGAACTAAAATCCTGGCAAAACCTCGGGTTACCTACATATATATAATGGGTTCAAAGTTCCCAAATTGGGGATTAAATATCCAAAAATTATCATTTACATCTTATACATATATGGTAATCCCAAACAAAAAAACAGATAACCAACTCCCAAACCCTGATGTCCCTACAAGCCCTAATTGCTCTTGGATGGCCGCTTATTCTTGGAGCCATTCGCCCTGTCTGAAATGTTAGTCATTTGGAAAGAGTGAGATTTTAAAGAATCCCAGTAGTAACAAATCATTCATACCACACGTAATCACATAGCATGTAAACAAATCATCACATATCAGCAACACAGAATCACACTCCATCCTCATCCCCTTTTACCGCTGGGAAGGCACACCGTCTTAACCTAAATCGTTGTTATAAACTTAGGGACTGTTGGTATGGTAATGCATACGAATAGCCTTACGGCTTACATATAGCCTTTCGACTTTCACAATTGGCCCATCGGCCTTCACAAATAGCCTTTTGGCTCACCATTAGCCTTTCGGCCCACATAATCACATATATCACACCCTAACCTTATCCCCTTTTATCGCCGAGAAGGCACACAGCCCTTACCCGAACCGTTGCGAGAGACTCAGGGACTATTGGTATAGCGGTGCTTTCACAATTTCACAAATCTTGCAGTAGTTAAATCCATCATAAATCAATGATATAGCATACATACAATGTATCACATAAGGTATAAAGAAAGAGTCACTACCTGTATCTATCTTGATTGGCTCCTGTACCGTGGTCTCACGAGGGCGACAGATATCAAATCCTATACCAAATTAGGGACAACCGGTCAATCTCTTTTCCAAGTTCTTAATTTCATAATACTCTAAGTTGATTATCATTTAGGACTCTTTAGGTGACTATTAGAGGCCTAAACATATGCCTAAAGGGTTAGAAGAAGCTACCCTGAAGACCCCTTTTCAGAAGGCAAAACAGTAATTTTAGGCTGGATCACTCGAGTAAAGATGACCTCACTTGAGTGATGAGCGACTCGTGCTCGAGTGAGAATGACTCTCACTCGTGAGTGTTTGATAGTGAACAACCATCATGGCCAGAAAGTGCTCACCGCACTCGAGTATGAAACTTTACACTTGGGTGATGACTCCAAATATGCTAGAGTCCCCGAGAGTGCAACACAACTGGTGACAACCTGAGAGCACATGCAACAGTAGAGGGACAAGCTCACTCGAGCATACCCTCCAGTGCTTGGGTGAGACGGCCGTGCTTGCGAGTGTTAGAGCACACTCGTGAACGATGGCCAGCGAGTGACAACCTGAGAGCAGCCCTAACTCTGGACTCACAGCAATACTTGAGCAGTCCCTTGCTCACTCGAGCAAGCACCAACATCACTCGCGGACAAGAAGTGTGCTCGAGCCCACCTCAAGCAAACCCAAGCAAAACACAATGCAGAAAGGGCAAATACAAGCAGCACTCGAGCATGATGAGCCCACCTCAAGCAAACCCAAGCAAAACACAACGCAGAAAGGGCAAATACAAGCAGCACTCGAGCATGATCTTCCTCTGTTCGAGTGTTGTGCATCAGAGACCAGAAACGCAGAAAACAACATAAAATACCAGATGGTCAAATTCATACCCAATGATTCCCAAACTCTACCAAAAGCTCATACCTACTTAGTACTGACTAGGGAACACATTGGTAACCTCTCAAACACCCCAAAAACCATTTTGACCACAATCAAACACTTAGGTCTCTATGATACACACAATGTTCCAATTCCTCTTAACACATTTCCAACATTCCAAACTAAATCCAATACTCAAATGACTTCACAATAGACCATTTCCAACATCAATCACAATGAAATTCAAATATTCCAAAAATAGGATAAACTACGGCAAATTTCCAGATTTTCACAAACTTGTCCAAAAATCACAAACAATATATCAAAATGCTCTATAAGCTTACCTCTTCACTTTGCCAAATCTAAAATCTTGATTCTCCAACTTTCAATTTCATCCAACTCACAAACCATCACCTTTCAAGATTATGAAATCACCAAGTTGAAGCTCTCAATGAGGTGTACAACATTAGAGAAGAGGATTTTAGCTTAAGAGGATCATTGCTTACCCAAAATCAAAGCTTTCCTTTCTCTTTCTTGCTTGTGACCAACAAAAATAGAAGAAGAAGAGAGAGAAAATGAGAGATGAAGCAAATGATGAGGATGATGTGATTTTTCTCTTCCCTTGCCCATGCCAACAGAATAGGAGAGAGAGAATGAGGGAAAAAGTGGACTTTTGTCCCCTTGTGACTTCATCCAATAACTCACATAATGCCACTTGTCACCATCCCCATACTTTCACTAAGAGCTCACATAAGCACAAAACATAGGATTTCGACCCATAGCCAAAAGATCTTAACCCTTGATCTCTAAGCACCAATGAATATTCATAACACATTCATATCATATTTCACCAAAAGTGTTTAATTACACTAATTACAATGAATCTCAAAGTCATTAGCCCTAATCACAAATTGGGATATTACACTTTTGCATACCTTGCACAATAGGTCAATGTCACTTTAAAAGAGTACTTTATGACCTTGGAGCATTTGAAAACCTCATGCCTCTATCTGTCTACAACAAACTCGGTCTTGGAGAGGTGAAGCCAACCATAGTTTCATTGCTTTTGGCTGACCGATCAATAAAATATCCGAGGGGTATCTTAGAAGATGTGATGGTGAAGGTAGACAAACTTATATTTCCAGCTGATTTCATAAGACTCGATATGGAAGAAGACTAAGAAATTCCTATCATTCTTAGAAGGCCATTCCTAGTACCTATAAGAACATTAATAGATGTGCAACAGAGGAAGTTAACCTTGTGAATTCAAGATAATCAAGTATCCTTCAACATTTTTAAAACCTTGTCCTTTCCAAATAAATATAACACCTGTTATAGAGTAGATATATTAACCAGCTACATAAAAAATGTGGCAAATGAAATATCCATGGATCAACCATTAGCAATGGGAATGGTAGATGTATCAAAATCTACTAATCCTGAAGTTTTGGAGCAGATTAAGTACTTGAAAGCAAATTCCCTAATTTTTATCAAGAAACTATTTGAAGATCTGGGGAAGGCAGAGTAAGCTAATACCATCAACAGAGAAACCACCAGTACTAGAGTTGAAAGCACTGCCATCCCACTTGAAGTATGCTTATTTGGGAAGAAATTCAATATTACCAGTAATCGTCTTTGCAACTCTTACTCACAAAGAAGAAGAAAAGTTATTAAGAGTTCTAAAGGAGTATAAAATAGCATTTGGATGGTCAATAGCTGATAAAAGAGGGATCAGTCCTTCAATTTATATGCATGAGATCTTGATGGAGGACAACTACAAGCCATCAGTCGAGCACCAGAAAAGACTCAATCTGAATATGAAGGAGGTGATGAGAAAGGAGGTAATAAAGTGGCTGGATGCTGGTATAATCTACCCAATCTCTGACAGTCAATGGGTAAGTCCTGTTCAAGTTATGCCAAAGAAACGTTGAATGACAGTGGTGCCTAATGAGAAAAATGAACTGATTCTACAACAAATGATGATCGGATGGAGAGTATGCATCGACTACAGAAAGCTCAACAAAGCCACCAGAAAAAATCACCTCCCTCTGCCATTTATAGACCATATGCTTGATAGGCTAGCAGGGAAAGCCTATTATTATTTCCTGGATGAGTACACAGGATATAATCAAATTACAATTGCACCAGAGGATCAAGAGAAAACAACTTTTACATGTCGATATGGTACCTTTTCCTTTAGAAAGATATCATTTGGTCTATGTAATGCACATGCAACATTTCAAAGGAGTATGATGGTGATCTTCTCAGACATGGTGGAAAGGTTTATTGAGGTGTTCATGGATGATTTTTCAGTTTTTGGAGAATCATTTGATCATTATCTTTCAAATCTGGAAAGAGTCTTGCAACGTTGTGTAGAGACAAATTTGGTTCTAAATTGGGAGAAATTCCATCTCATAGTGAAAGAAGGAGTTATGCTGGGTCACAAGGTATCTGATCGAGGTATTGAAGTGGACCAATTTAAGATTGAAACAATTGAAAAACTACCACCTCCTTCCTTAACAAGGGTATTCAAAGTTTTTTGGGACATCTAGCTTCTATGGAAGATTCATCAAGGACTTCTCAAAAATCACAAAGCCACTTTACATGCTGTTAGAGAAAAACACTTCCTTTGTGTTTAATGAGGAGTGCTTATTAGCCTTCCAAACTTTGAAAAGTGCCTTGACTTCTAAACTAGTCATCATAGCTCCAAATTGGAACCTTCTATTCGAAATGATGTGCGATGCGAGTGATTATGTAGTTGGAGCTGTTTTAGGCCAAAGAAAAGATAAGGTCTTTCATGCCATTTATTATGCTAGCAAGACACTCTCAAATGCACAGTTAAATTATGCAATAATAGAAAAAGAGCTATTAGCAGTTGTGTTTGTATTCGAAAAATTCAAAGCCTACTTGACGAGTTAAAGGTCATTATCTGGACGGACCACTCAGCAATCAAATTCTTGATTGAGAAGAAAGACGCTAAGCCTAGACTGATCAGCTGGGTACTTCTGCTACAAGAATTTGACTTAGAGATCAAAAATAACAAAGGGACTGAGAATCTCATTGCAGATAATCTTTCTCAGTTAGAACCACCTGAATGAAAGAGAGAATCACCAATCTAGGAGAATTTCCCAGATGAGCAACTTTTTATCATGCAGTCATAACCTACCCCATGGTATGCTGATTTTGTGAATTATTTGGCAAGTGGAGTAATGCCTTATGAACTTTCTAAAGTGCAAAAGAAGAATTTTCTGGCTGATGTAGGGCATTACTTTTGGGAGGATCCGTTCTTATAAAAATAATGCCTAGATCGAATTATCACGCGATGTGTTCTTGAAGAAGAAATGTACAATATCTTAAATCACTGCCATTCATCCCCATGGTGGTCATTTTGGATCAAATAGAACAGCTACTAAAGTCCTTTAATCAGGATTTTATTGGCCCACACTCTTCAAGGACGCCCATAAAATTATAACAACTTGTGACAAATGTCAAAGGAGAGGAAATATCTCAAGGAGACATGAAGCCCCTCTAACTAACATCTTAGAAGTTGAACTTTTCGATGTATGGGGGATCGATTTTATGGGGCCTTTTCCTTCCTCATTTAGCAATCAGTTCATTTTAGTAGTTGTTGACTATGTCTCCAAATGAGTTGAAGCAGCTGCTTTTCCTACAAATGATTCTCGAGTGGTTGTGAAGTTTCTGAGGAAAAATATTTTTACAAGATTTGGAGTGCCTAGAGCTATAATCAGTTATGGAGGAAGGCATTTTTGCAATCAGTAGCTTCAGTTGGTGTTGGATAAATATGGAGTAACTCATAAGGTTGCAACTCCATATCATCCACAAACTAGCGGGCAAGTGAAAATCTCAAACAGACAACTGAAATGGATCTTAGAAAACATGATAAATTCCAATCTGAAGAACTAGGCACAAAAATTAGATGATGCACTTTGGGCTTATATAACTACCTTTAAGACACCAATTGGTAGATCTCCATATCAATTGGTTTATGGAAAAGCATGCCATCTTCCAGTGGAAATGGAACACAAAGCATATTGGGCAATCAAAGCCTTAAATTGTGACTTAAAGGCAATTGGTGAGAAGAGGCTTCTCCAACTCAATGAGCTTGAAGAATTTAGACAACAAGCTTATGAAAATGCCAAGCTATACAAGGAGAAGACAAAAATGTGGTATGACAGAAGAATTTTGAGGAGAGAGTTCACATTAGGACAAAAAGTGCTTTTATACAACTCAAGGTTAAAGCTCTTTCCAAGAAAGCTGAGATCCAGGTGGTCAGGTCCTTTTACTGTAATTTAGGTATGGCCATATGGAACTGTGGAGATTCAAGATGGTGATAAAAAATTCAAAGTGAATGGGCAATGGCTAAAAGAGTATAATGATAATGCACTCACCACTTTGGAAATTTTCATTACTTTTGAGGAATCAACAGGTAAGCCATCCTTCTAGAACGAAAAAAAAGAAAAAAAATAATAAATAAATAATAAATAAGTAAAAAAGAAAAGAAATTGGTTTGATTTTTGTCTAGCCAAAGATGTTAAAGAAGGGTGGCTATTAGGGAGGCAACTCAAAACTTTTTTCCTACTTTCTTATTTTGCTTTCTTACTCATCGAAACACATTGCACTACATTGAGAATTTTAGTTTTCATCAGTTTCATTTTAAGTTACCGTGGAGGAATCTCTTGCAAAGCTTAAGAATAGGTTCCCCAGTCTTCCCAAAGATGTGCTCAGGAAGATCTATAGCAGTCGACTTTAAAGGATGAAGATATTCAAGTGTTTGGGCCTTCCTAAGGACATACGTTAGATCATTGAAGTTAAGGTACGTTTAGTAGGTGAGATTAATAAATCAGTTGTTAAACCTTTGACAGGAATGTGAAGAAGTTCTTACTCCAAAAAGAGAAGAGCTAAAAGAATAAACACTACTACAAAAAAGTAGTGTAATGGTGCTTATTTTATAAAATACTTTGGCGTTTCTTAAACGCCAAAGCTTTTGACGCCATTAAAAATTCCTGTGGCGCTTTTCAATTTACAAAAATGCCATACGTTACTTTATTAAATTAAATAAATATATTAATTATATGTTGCGTTTCGGGAGGAAAGTGCCAAAGGAGGGGTACCCCTCCTTTGGCGTTGTTTCTTTAAACGCCAAAGGAGGGGTACCTTCCTTTGGCATTTTACCTTCAAACGCCAAAGTAGGTTTAATTTTTTTTAATAATTTTTTAAAATATTTTTTTTCTGTGCAGTGTAATACCTGATGACCATATATAATAGTAAGCAAATGACCATATATTTCATCTAATAGGCAAATATTACAATACAAAACGATGATGGTCATTTGTTCAAATAACTACAATGAATAATTATAATGTTTAACAACTACAAAATATATTGTATTAACAATGATTATATAGTGTACAACTAATTTTATAAATGATTAAACAAAATAAGAATAGGCAAGAAAGAAGCTACATGCCTAAATTAACTAATTGCTTGACCATATATTCACACCATTCTTCAATGATTTCATCCATTTGATGGTCAGACAGCTCAGCACAACGTGCATCTTCATAATACTACATAAACAATCATGTATACAAAGAATGAAAATCACTAAATTTAGACACTTTTTCAATTAAAATTAAAACACAATATCAATTGCAACTAAAGGGAACTTACTTTCACAGAAATTACAAGGTGGCGATGAGTAACTATATCTTTCATAAATTTCATAACATAATAACCACAATCATTATCATTCGGCTGGAATGGACACTGCAACAATACAATGAAATAGTTATGTCAATTTTTGAATAAATTTTTTTTACTAACAAGAATGGAGTAAATTCATATATAAGTACCATAATCTTCCTCCACGCATAGCTATTGGCCGGGTCATTGCGTCTAGAGTAGGTCAATCCAACTTTTCCTTTATATGCGGTTAATGCACTAATAAAACAAAGAAGTTCCTGATTAATGTTGGTTATTCAATAATCACACACGAAAAGATTTACACATGCACCCATACACTTACTTATTGAAGATAATCAGCATATCAGGGCGATTATCTGGATAAGCAGTTTCTATAGGATCTAGATAGTAAATGCGAGGGTTTTCTGCTGCTACTAGATGGACAACAATTAATATCCAATGTTCCCTAAAAACACATTTTGAAAATTTTATTTGGACAATCATTTAATGGTAAAAGTGAAAAAATAAAAAACATACATTTAAATATTGTCACAAATCACTTACCCTACATTGTATGGCACAAGAAAGAGCTTGTTAGGGGTTGCTCTAAGCATAAAGTAGTCTCTAAGTTTGTTAGATTGTGCTTCCAAATCTCTCCCCCTATGCTGGCCAAAGAGGTGTGGGCTAACAAAGATGAATCTCTGCATCCTATCCGTGCCTACTATCTCATCATGGTACAAATGCCTTTATATCAAACAAACAATGTCATTTCTACCAAAAAAAATTGAATGATGAATAATAATAACAATGATAGACGAATACCTGATCCATAAGTTGATACCTGTTCCACCCATCCTTCCACGAGTAAGCACATCATTCAGCACAATACCATCGACATGATCAATTACACCTTCTGCATTATAGATGTCCGGATGAAAACATATTTCCTGACCTCGTTGGAGGATCAATTATTGTACCATTGATGCCAACTGTTGGCGATACGAGACCATTGGTTTGTTGTTTCGTTTGCTAGTAGAAGGTTGGGACTTCTGTTGGGTTGCTGAACAATGTGAGTTCTTCCTATGGCCTTCAATTCTTTTTCCTTTATGACTAGTAGCAACCTACAAAAATCATTAAAATTTAATCATGTAGTTTTTTAGATAGAAGTGCATATAGAATAAGTAGAAGGAATTGTAAATTAAATCACCTTTTGATATGGCTCAATCAGACCTATTGGCTATGCAACATAACCACCAACAACATCTTTTACCATTGTCTGTTCATCTAGAGAATGGATTGGTAGGAGGGCATCTGCATCTGTGCATACGTCAACCTTGACTCTAAGTGTGTTCTCAGGCAATGGTGAACCATGAAGGTGTTAGAATAGGCCGACACCCAAGAGGGGGGTGAATTGGGTGTATTATAAAAACTTAACTACTTTGAAATTCTTTTGCACATCTTATGAAATCAATAAGTATGTAAGTAGTGAAATATAAAACCATAATCAGTTATTGAAATCATATATGCTGGAAATATAAGAGTTCAGGGAAGAGAAGATGCAAACTGTAATTTATCCTAGTTCGGTCCAATCCACGATGACCTACGTCCAGTCCCCAGGCTCCTCCTGAGATTTCAATCCACTATCTCCCTCAAGTTTAACCGGATACTTGAGAACCACTACAATCTCACAAGTTTGATCCAGCACTTGTGAAGCCTTTACAATTCTTCCACTGAGATATGAGCTCCCCCTTACACACTGTAAGGATACAATTTGTTTCCCACTTAAGATTCCCCAATCTTGAGTAACTCTCACAAATATAGAATGATTACAATGAAAGATTACTTCTCTCTATATGAAGTAGATAATGATTAACATTGAAGTACATGGTAGGAGTATTATTACAGTGCTTCGGTCAAGTAAGATTCAGAGTAATAGCATATCAACATTGTAGGCATGGGCTCTCATCATCATCGTTCATTTTGAATGACTCTTCTTTTATAGTTGATGAAGAGCATTTGACCGTTTGAGCTTTTCTTCTTCCCGTTGAGACTTAAAATATTACCGTTGAACTATCCATTGGAAGCTTCTGACACAAAAGTGCTTTCTCCGTCTTGTGTCTTAATTCTTGTTTGATCACCTAGAGAATGCTTAATCACTAATATAATAAAGTGTTAGAGTGATTAGAATCAATAAGAACAAGTTACACAAAAGTTCAATGATTTTCAGAAGTTTCAAGGTGATACTCTGTTTTCTGGAGAAATAGTTATTCGGATAATATCTGTTGTATTCGAATAGCCTTCTTTAATAATGAGTAATATTTATTCGAATACTTTATCCTCTATCCGAATAGACTTTTAGAACTTGAAGTGTATTCAAATAGTGAATTCCTTATTCGAATAGCTGCCTTGTAAAACAAATGATATTCGAATAGTGTCATTTGTATTTGAATAATATTCTCTCATAATGAACTTTAATATTCGAATAGACGAACCCTTATTCGAATAGCCTTTCACAAGATATGATATACTTATTCGAATACAACTTGTTGTATTCAAATAATGCACTTTGATGATGAATCTTCATATTCCTGCAACCACTTCAAGTTTTGCTTATCACAGTGAGTTACTCGAGTAGCTCCTCGAGTGAATTCTTGATTTTGACTCAAAACATAGCAAATTATATATCATCAGAAAGCCCTTTGAGTATACGTTCATATGGCATTGGTTTCGTCTCAATCCGATATGTATTTTGAGAGTTATGTCCAAAATACCAAAGCTATTCTGGAATAAGACGCTGATTAATGTATCAACTTCAACAGATCATATCTCTCTCATTTGAACTCCTTTTAAAGTGATCTTGGTGTCAAAATGACGTGTTGGAAGTCTAGTTTCATATGCTACCGGTTTCAATTCGATCCGACATGTGGTTGGAGAGATATCATCAAAATACTGAATGTCACCCGTGCTGAAAGACACAGAGTCTGCTGCTGTTATTCGAATATCACTTCTTGTATTCGAATAGAATCATCCTTTTTCAGTTATGTACTATTCGAATAGTCACTTCATTATTCGAATAATATTTGATTTTTTGCACTGAGACTATTCTGATAGTTCAATTACTATTCGAATAGTCCTCTTTGAAACATATATTCCATCTTAGCCTTATCAACATTACAACCTTAATAAAGTCCTCTTGATGCATAGAAACTTGTGTTTATATAGTGGAGATGATAGAGCTTTGACAAGCCTATGGTAGAGCATAGACTAGAAGAGGGGAGTGAAATCAATTACCCTATAGTGAGAGAGAGAGAGAGAGAAAGCTAAACACTTAACTCCGAGAGTCTCTTGAATTCTCTTTGCAATGGCTGAATCATATATAGAGTTAGATTTGTGCTGGGTGGTGGGATTGTTTGCATGGGGAATTGAACTTGAGATAGTGAAGGGAGATACATAACCAAAGGCATGAATAAAATTCATATGGATAGAATTGCTAGAAAAAGTAAGAAGGATGGAATACTTGATTTTGCCCAGGAGTGCAAAAAGATAAATGTGGGGGAATTGATAAGTCTCAATTTTACCATATATTTTCATAGCTTTTTGGTAGGCTTTAGTGATAATAGTGTGCTTGAAATTCATTTATAATGAAGAATTGTGACTCATATTGATTTTATGAAATTAGTGATTAAGAATAGCTCAATTGATATATTTTGTAGTTTCTCTGAAGTATTGATAAGGGAAGAATGATATTACATTGATGTGAATTATCTTGTAGGGAGCTTGGTGGAAATTGGAGCAAGAAGGAGTTGGGAAATAGAAAGAGGGACTAAACTATAAAGTCTGGAACTTTGCAAGTGGAAGGAAGAAGGACCAAAATGCGGAACAGAGAAACCTTTTCAGCAAAACTACAATTTTTTCCAAAGCCAATTTTCCCACTCGGTGATTCAGAGTTCGCGGGTTTAGATCAAGAAAAATTTGGAGAAACGGAGATCGGAGGGCGTTCGAACCGAAGGGAAAGAGAATGGAAAACAGAACAAAAGAACCAAGACTCTCACAGATCCAGATCTTGTCTTCTCTCCATAACCGATAGCTCGTGAATTCTGGGATTCAAATAGTTCCTTCACCATGATTGATGCTGATCTGAAATTCGATGGCGCTCATCCCTTCATCATGAGTGGCTGATCACTGAAATTCTTCCTAGGAGTAATGCAAAGCCTGAATCCATGCACTTAAAGAGGGAGTTCAGTAAGATTTGTTGTGCCTATCCGATTCTGTTTTCTTAAAATTACATGAGTTGTGTAATTGTGAGACAGATTATATTTTGAGCTGTGAATTTGCATTGTGCCGAAGAACTGTTGGATCTTATTTAACTTTTGTAGGAGTAGCGATTTGTTTGCATGAACTTAGTAGAGGAATTGCATTCTCTATTCTTGAGTAGATGTAATCATGTTGCTGATCCAAGTTGTGTCAGTTTCATTGATTATCTCGAATGATGTTATAATGATGAGCAGTAGCTATTATTGAGGGAATTCAGATATGCTACACTATAATTTTCTGTGAATGAATAGCCCGCTGTATTAATTTATTCCCTATATGTGTTCTAGTTGAATAATTGTAGGAAGCAAATGTGTGATAGGCTAATTTTGTTGAACTCTACAGTCATTATTGGATGAGGAAGGTAGAGTGGACTTCTAGGGAGAATTATCTCATCATTGTGTTAAATCATCATTCATTTCACTTGCATCACAGTTTCATTTTTAAAGCAGAAAATTTGGAAATAGAATTAGGTACATAGTGAATATGAATCAATTAGCTCTCTACATTCTTTCTGTACTTATTGTGGCCCATAATTTGCTAAGAATTATTACAATAGTTAGGTTCCTTAGAGAAGAATGACCTAGGCTAGGTATCACTTTACTATAGTTAGCTTAGTACTTTTGGTAGATCTCAGTCCGTAATTTTTACTTCAAAACATAAATTATAGTGATGATGTTAGTCTAGGTATCACTTTACTATAGTTAGCTATAACTGAAAATTAGCTTTATTAATTAATTTAAGTTAGATGATGTATAATTTAGAAATCCTTTTTTCTTGTTTAACTACTTTCAATTTTTCCTTTAAACAACCGAGAAGTCTTATACATCATCACTTTACTTCAAAAAGAATATGTCAAAGTCCGTAATTAAAATAAGGGAAAATTAGAATGAATGACCAAGATGAAAAGATATTTATTTAGAAGGAATATAAAAATTGTAATCATTTAGAAAAATCAAAAATATAAAAATATATAATTAAAAATACTAAAATACCTCTAAGAAAATATTTTACAGTCCCTCCTACCTTCTGTCCCACATTCTTATTTTTAAAACTAATACAAAATTCTAAATCTCATTAAATTAAATAAAAATTTTCTCAATTTTCATTTTTTACTACTTGCATAGATATATATGGAAAAAAAATTACACATTCTTTGATTTTGTCAAAATTATAAAATTTTGAAATAAAAAAAATTAATTAAAAATATAATTATGTAATTTTAATAAAACTCAGGTCTTTTATAATTTATTATATATGTTAAACCAAAAAATCTCATATGATTTATTTTTAGTTTAGAAGAATTTTATATGGATTAAAAAATTCATTTAATTTTAATAAAATTAAAAAAAACAAACATAAACTATTATATAATGACAAAACATGAAATGAGTTTAGTTTTTATTTTTATAAAAAGAACTTAGTTGATATTAATGTTGATACTTGATAATATAAATGGGCAACTTGATGATATATTAGTTAATTAAATGATCTATTGAGTATATGAATATAGAGCTTGTTGAAAAAAAAATTTATAAATGAGTTTGAACCGTAGTTAATTAAATACTATATTGATATTGCATGAGTATGAATCTTGGAGAAAAATGAAAATTAAAAAAAAAAAAGAGATATGATCATATTACATGTGAATAATGGGCGGTTTTACTTTTAAATTTAGTTATTTTTTAATTATGAATACAAGAGATAATGTAGGAGGTTTGATTAGGGATAATCTAGTAATTTTAATTTTTTATTATGATGTTTGATCCTTCTAAGTAATTATAATTTTTATGGTCCTTCTCAATAAATATATTTTCCTCTTCGTTATTCATTCTAATTTTTCCTTAAAATAACAAATCATAGTAATTATATTGAATAGTTGTTAATTAATTTAAGTTAGATGGGACCTAATTTAGAAATCCTTTTTTTTCTTTTGCACTATCTTCAATTTCCTTTTTAAAAAACATAGGGGCATTTGGTCTTTCAATATCATTTAGAAATTCTTAAGTAGGCATCTTAACTTGGTTAAGAATTTGTTGAAAGTGTAGGCCCAATTTTAAATTTGATCATTTCAGATGAACTTAATTAGGATTTTTCCTGAATTATTACTCTCAGATAGAGTCGGTAATACGGGCCCAACCTACAGGCTCAACCCACTGTGGGTTGGGACAGGGTTAGGGTTGAGAAAATCCCAACCCTAAAAAATGCGGGTCGCACAGGCCCCATACCGCATGACCTGCCGGTTGATGCTGGCAATTTTTTTTTACATATAATAATTTTATAAAACTTATAAGTTTTTCATTCTTATCTTGTTACCTCCCAATCCAAAGAGAAAAAATTTTAACATCTTCCCTTCTTCTTTAAACAAAATTATTATATCTTGATTGTTTAAGAATGAGTTTATGTTTTATTTATAAACTTTGGTAAAATTGATAATTTTATCTCTTGAATTGTGAATTATGTTTTTAAATTTTTAAAAGAGGAATGATTGATGCAAGGAAAGTAAATTTAATAACTCATATATATATATATATATCTCATATTTTCGCCCTTCTTTAAAAAATACGATTTTTTTTTTCAAAAAATATGCAGACTCGTGGGCTAGCTCGCAACCCGCACACTGTGGGATTAGGGTTAACATTTTGCCACCCAGCAAAAGAGCAGGCCACAGAGGCCCACACCGTGTGGACCATAAGTTGGTGTGGGCTAGCCCACAATTCACAGGTTAGCCCGCATTCCTAACTCTATTCTCATACTCCTTCGCAGTCTTCATAGACCACAAAAGGACACTGCAACTTTGCTTGCTTTCTTTTCCTTTTATTGGGTAACGAATTTTGCTTACTTTTCAATACGGCAAAGCCATCCTCTTCAAAAGTCTTGCGGATGTGCTCCGCAAGACTTCAACCATGCAGTTATACGTCCTCCTTTAATATTCCAATTTTTGTTTGATTTCTTTGACCATCAGCTTGCTTTATTTTCTATCTACATAGTATATTCCACAATTGTTAAAGTAATTTTATATACTGGAGATAACCAATTTGATAATAGTAATATAAGAAATAGAGAACATATACGAAGATAAAAATAACTCCAGTACAGTTTATAAGGTGTTTATTTAGATATTTATAAATTACTCATTAATGAAATTATAATATTGATAACAAATTCAATCGTAAGTCGTAACTCACACTTTTTGGGGATATAAGTTTAAATTTATGCTTCCCCATGAATCACTTTCCTTTAACATTTGACAAAATCATAAATTTCAATTTAAAGGCGTAATTTGGAATTAGGTAAAGATGCGCAAAGAGAGCGAGTTTTAACTCTAATAATAAACAAAAAGCCTACATATAGTTGTTCCCATGTTACACCAGCTTGAGGCACAAAGCCATCTCTCCAATATAATGATTATGTGAATATATAGTAACTGATTTATATTATGAGTATTCTTTTGTGATAGGAAACAACAAGGTTATTAAACCCGAACCGGCTACTGAATTGATCAGAATATAGGGTCAAGGGTTAGTGTGTCAAACTGGAACTAACCCAGGGCTAAATCTATGAGAAAGTAAAGATTTTAGGACTATTAATATAAATTTTTAAAGAAAATTTAAAAAAAAAATTGATTTCTAGTTTTAAGAAAACGGTGAATCGGGTTGATGCCCAGACTGGACCAATTTACCGATCGGTTCTTCGTTGGTTTCTAGGTCTAACCAGCAGGTCTGGTCCGGATTTAATTACTTAGGGAAACATACAATCAAATCAAGTATTTAACTAGAAAAATAGTAGCGCACAAAAATCTTAAACGATTTTTTAACGAGTCCTTTTTTACTTCATATATACTAAAAAAATCAAGTCTGATTCTTCAAAAAGAATTCAATGAAATGTGAATTCAAAAGAGATAGGAAAGTGAGAATTGGTCATATAATTAAGTATAGAAGTAGGCGTATACTCCCTCTGTTAACAAGCACCTTCAACATGTATGTTTAATAATATAACAACTTTTGTGCAAGGCGTTAATACTTTTACCTATAATATCCCTAACTAATTATAAAACTTCTTAGCTAATTAACTAAGCTCCTCTAACTAATGACTTTATTAAGGTTATTTTAGATATTTTACAAGAACTAACTGGCCAATTTCAACGTTGCTATTAGTTGCTCAGTTCGCTAGTGCAAAATACTGATTCAACAACTTCATTTTACGTCTGTTACCTAAAAGAACAATAGTGGTAAATAATTTGTCATCTTATGGGTCCTCTTTATTTTGGACTAGACGCCAAACCGTCATCCTGAACTTTTCAAATAAATTATACACCTATTGTAACCCCCTCACCACCATAAACCGAGATTAGTTCGTAAAAACATAATTAAGTTTGAATTAGAGACCATGTATGATTTGGGGACTTAGACAAAATTAAATTTCCCAAAATCAAGGTTTTCAAAAAAACTTTTAAAACATATGTTCCACCATGGTCTCATACTCACATTTCAAACATAAATGGCCTGTATGCGTTGATTCAATTCATACATATCAGAATATAATGTAAATTCCCGACATACTCGGGTTCCATTAATTAATAAAGGATCTACAAGGCACAATTGCCTATAGATTTTCCCATAACAAAGGGATTACACAAATACTATCCAAATGATTTACAAAATGATAACCAATTTTCCAAAATAAACTCCTAGTCAGGAGCTCTATCCGCTCTTCTTCTCCCCCTTTCCTTGAGATCCTTCGACCCCGTCTAAAAATTTGTTTTTGGGAGAATGAGATCTTAAGGAATCTCCGTAGTAACAAATCACTCATAATATGCACAATATCAAGCATGAAAGCAAATCATCTATACACCACACAGCAATCACAACAACAGTTGCAACGGCCGGGGTAGGTACATGGGCATCGCCCCTCTACGATGGCTTACACTGAACTGCTTGCTGTATTGCACATCCACATGAACATATCACATATATCACCACAGCTGGGATCTATATAAAACATTTCACAACATGCAGCCCCACGGGCTGGATACTCAAACAGGAATCCATGATTCCATAACGCAGCCTCAGTACTTACAACAGCAAATACAACGGCCGGGGTAGGTATCATGAGCGCATTGCCCTCTACGACGACTCACGCTGAACTGCTCGCGCTGTAATGCCCTATGGTCGGTAACACATTCACAATGATAAACATGCATGCCAACTATCATATACAACGTGAGAGAAAAATCACTACCTTGATCCTTCCGGGTGTGTCCTAGCGTCGGTTTCTCCTGAGTAGGGCAAATGTCAAATCCTATATTCATAATTAGGGATGAAGTGTCAATTCTCTATTCTAATTCTCAATGACTTCTTAACACTTAATTTGGTTATCATTTTTTCTCTTTTAGTACCCATAAATAACTCTATCAATAGCTCTAAAGGGTTGGAAGACTATCCCCAAATATCCCCTTTTTGAAAGCTCAAAACTGATATTTTTCACTGAGACACTTGAGTGAAGATGGCCTCACTTGAGTGATATTGTACAGATAATCGAGTGAAGGAGACCTCACTCTAGTGATGGTACAGTCTACACTCGGGCACTAGAGAGTGAACAACAACAAGTAAATACCCGAGAGTACAAGAAACTTTCAGAGGCAAGAACACTCGAGCATAGAAAGCAGCACTCGAGTGATAGACAAATGCTCACTTGAGCACTAGGAAGTGAAGCACAAAGAGTGAAGACCCGAGAGCACAAAAGTTTTCACGGATCAGGAGTACTCGAGTAGAACACGAAGCACTCGAGTGATGGCTTAACACTCGCAAGTGTTAAGGTATACTCTTGCCTTTATCCACAGAAGTGCAACAGAAACTAGAAGCAGAAAAGGAAAATGCATTAATGCACTCGAGTGAACCCCAGATCACTCGAGTGATTTTATCAGAAACCAGAAAACACAGAAAAACTGACCATACTTCCTAACAATTACCCAATTGATTCTAATGGTCCCAAACTCTTACTCAAAGCTACTCCCAGACAAAAACACCCAAGGAATCACATGAAACCATTAGAATTACCAAAATCCTATTGCATTATCATGCTTTGGTTTTGGGCAATATAAACATCCAATTCCAAAATCACTAAACTCAAACATTTAATTCCCAGTCAATCCTATCTATCCATATGCATTCCCAACATACTATTATTATGCCAAAAGCCCAGTGGTCATTATTTTCAGATTAAAGGCCAAAATTTTCAGAAATTTCAAACTAAACCATTTGGCATAAAACTTAAATAGATAGATTAGTCTCACCTACCTCTTTCACTTTGTCAAAGAGATTTCTTGATTCACCAACCTCCAAAATTTCGTGTGGGCACAAATCAAAACCAATAGGCACACTATAAACATCAAAATGAAGCTCTCACTCCAAGGATCAACATTAATGAAGTGAGTTTGAGCAATAGAGGCCATTTCCTTTACCTTTTTGAAGCCTTTCTTCCTTCCTTTTTCCTTCAACAATGGCGCAAGAGAGAGAAAGAATAGAGATGAGGAGAGTGAGGTAGAAGATGAAGAAATGATGATTATTCCTCCATGCCCATACTTCTTCCAGCGAAAAGGAGGGAAGAGGAGAGAGAGAAAAATGATTTAATAAACCTATTTGACTTTTCTCTTATCCTCTCTCTTCATATATGCTTGCCACATGCCCACATTCCATTGGTTCCCATAAAGCAAACACCCAATTAGTCGCTTAATCCCTCCATTAGCCATTTTGTTATATATTTCATTTTTCTCGTAGCTAGTAATTAATTTTCCATTAATCACTAACTTATGGCCAATAATTTAATTCTTCCAATTTCCCATCACTTATGGCACATTAATTAAAATTATCACAAAACACATAATTATTCACATTTAATTTCACAAATTATTCTCAATAATCATCATTAATCTTTAATCAAAATTTAGAGCATTACACCTATGATGTCTGTTATGTGTTGAACCAGACACCATATGCAAGCCATAACAAAAATTGGTGTTGGGTCGTTTGGGACCAGACACCATAAGTTTAAAAACTTTAACATTGCGTTGTAAATCTCGAAAGGGATTATAACTTCGATAAATCAAAAAAAAAAAAAAAAATCAACACCTATGGCGTCCGCTCCTTTTTGACAAGATACCACAAGTGTCAACCAAAAAAAAAAAAAACACCAGAAGTTGCCCATGGCCCAAAAATTATACACTTGTGGTGTTCGGTCCAAATTATAGCCCAGACACCATAAGTGGCATCTTAAATAAATAAAATTTCATTTCCATCCAGCATTCACCACTTCAGTGCGAGAATCTCTCTTTCACTCTGTCCCTCTGCTCATCGTTCTTCATAGCTTTTGTCTTTCAACGTCGTTCGTCGGAGTTTCTGTCCATTAAGTTTCCTTTTAAATAAAGTACTCGCTTATTCTTTTTATAAGCAGTTTTTTCTCTCCTGAAACTTATCATTAATATAAGCAATTATTTTCTTGTGTCTCAGAATTAAACTATCTTTTCCTTTCTACCTATTAAATACATATATTTATATTAATTACCCACACTCATCACTTATTCTTTTTTATTTAATCATCTACTACTCATTATCTCTCATATTTTTTATTCATTCTCTCTCCTATGCTCTTATCATAAATAGGGATATATTTAGAAGAAACATGATATTCTTGACACATTTATTTATTTTAACTGATCTTAACCACCAATTTATTTTGCATAATTAAAAAAAATTATTTATAAAATTGACAGGAGAAAATAGCAAATACTAACCATATAACTATATAAGGTTATAAAAAGGATGGGACCTGCAACCCGTCACTGATAGGAGCTATAAGGCTTTTTTTTTTTTTTTTTTTGATAAATGTGCTTTATTATAAATAAGGAAAAATACAGCCGTAATCAAGACGACAAGACCTTGTAACCAAACTAGATAACAAGCAATGTAAACACTTTTATGTAGAGTAAAGAGTATTTACCGGTGACATTGTCATTCTACCATAGAGCCAGTCCACCGCTTCTTCCCACTGGATCCACCATCCACTCTTCCTGAAAACCACACTTGCATCTCACCTTCCTCACATATCTACTTTTTTGTTTTGTTTCGATGAGAAACACCATTTGGAGTTTATTCACCTTACATTCTTCCTTCAAATTTCAAACTGTCAAGGAAACCCCAATATCTTGACATTTCCAAGCCATGAGATTGATTGTGAATCGGTGGCTATTGATGCTACTTTTTTTTTTTTTTTTTAAACATTGCTTAAAAGTGCAACACTTTTATTCATATCAACAAACATGGAGCTATGTGATGACTAAGAGAAAATGTAAATTTAATGAGGGCGAGATAAAATGCTAACCAGTAACCACTGTGTAGCTGGCATTTCCTGTTTGTGCTTCTGCATAAAGTGCTTTGTAAATTAAAGTTTGTGTGGCTTTATAAATGTGAGACCTACTAACATGAAAAATTACAGTAGTTAATAAAATAGGCATTAAAAAACTAATATAAATAAATGGGATAATTAATCTTTAGGTTCTTATAGTTTTAACCAATTTTTAATTAGGTCTTTATAGTTTTTTTCTTTTTATCAAGTCATTATACTTTCACTTGTTTTTTAATCAGGTCTTTGTAGTTTTTTTTTATCAAGTCCTTATTGTTTCACATAATTTTTAATTAGGTTGTTGTATTTTTTTTATTTATTCAATAGATTATAATAATATCATATAAATATAATATTATTAAGTATATTATCAATAAATATTATTCTATAAATAATAATACGCTATAAATAATAAATTCTTATGACAATTTTACTCTAACATCCTTTTTTATGAATTATTTTAATCGTCTTTATAATTTTTTAATTAAAACTATATTTATATTATTTATTTTTTAATTCTAATTTTTATTGATTAGTATAATCATAAAATTATAATTATAATTATAATTTTAATTTTTTCCAAAAATAGAATAGAATTAAAATTAATTATTTAAGAATTACTAAATAATTATATTAATTATTTTTCAAATTACATAATTATTAGTTTACATTTATTATTAGTAAATTATGTTCGAAGATTATTCATTAATTTAATTTTCAATTAAATTAATAAATGAAAATCCAAAAAAAGCCCACAAGCACCTAATTAAAAATTCGATGAAACAATAAGGAGCTGATAAAAGGAAAGAAAAGCTATAAGGGCCAGATTAAAGGTGAAAGTATAAGGATCTGATAAAAAGAAAAAAATTATAAGGACTTAATTAACAATAGGTTGAAACTATAAGGACCTGCAGATTAATTTTTCCTAAATAAATAAAGCACCAGATATAAGAATGTTATGTCCATCCAATCTTACAAATGTCACATAATTGTGAGATTAAAGTAGTAATTTCTTCTTGTTATTATTTGTTTCAACAAGCATTTACACCCCAAGCGTTGCATGAGATGAATATAATTTGATGTAAAATTGAAAAAAAAAATTATAAACTCACGCTTAAAGAGAAAATTATTACAAAAAATAATAGAGTCAAATATTAAAATAAACTACATTACTCATAATTAAGGGATGGGTTGCGGAGGTGGGATTTCTCCATATGTACATGCATGAAAAAAGGGCTGGCAATTAATGTCATTTTAAAACTAGTATGATTAATCTCCCATAACTATTTGAAGTGAGGATTACTTGTGCCATTGCTATGAAGGATTGCTCATTCCATTATTAATCTTCTTTTTTCTTTCATTTCATTAATTCCATCATCATTCCATTTCATATTTTCAAGAAAAATCTCAAAAAGAATTAGTTTAGAACAAGTTAATTTTGAATTGCAAAAAGTAGTTGGCAATCAAAAGATCAAATCCTTTTTATTGTTTTTATGCCAATCATCACATTTAGTTGCTTGGTAATTAATAAAAAAACTCCTCAAGAAATGACACGGGATTGCATCCTTTGTTGCAATCCTTAATTTAATTTTAAAGAAGTTACTAAGGCATAAGCCGATACGCTCCTTCAAATGGACATGATGGATTGATCACAAGTAATGCCTTTCTAGTGAGTACAAGGATCAATGCCATTCCAAGAAGGCCTGGCTTTGGATTGTAAGGCCGGCTTTCCACTTTAGAAGACCATATGCTTCCTCAGTAATAAAAGTTGAAGAGAACATCACAAAGACATTGAACATGAATGATGCTGCAAGTGAAAGAGTGGAATAAGCCTTTCGGGACTTGAACACCATCATTTGCAAACTTTAGATTCTTAGAGGGAGAATGAATGAGTGAGTATAAATTGGAGGGTGATGTAATGGCCTAAAAAAACTATTTAAATTAAGTTATAATAAACTAATTATTATATTTATTATTTATTGTAACCTCATCTCAAGATGAAGCTTGTAGCTTGATGGCATTGGAGATGTCAAAAGCCCCCTAGGTTCTGTGTTTGAATACTCCTTAGGCCCCCTAGCTCAGTCAAAATTACGAAAATGCCCTTATATGTTGAGCAAATCAAAGGAGCGGTTTTTGTTTTAAATGCTCGACTACTCCAGCAGAAATGAGCAGAAGCTTTGCGAAAACTCCAACCTTTTGAGTTCATCTTTGTTCCTTTGCCCTTCCATGTTGTCACTGGGTGTGTGCTGATATTTGTCTATTGCTGTTCGTCTGCCGGTGCCTCCGTCCTTTGCCCCAAATTGCAGAAATTATTTGTTCCCTCTTTCATTATGTGTCCTGCTCATTTTTTGTCCAATTTTCATGTGGATTGAGAGTATTTCGTTCAGATTCTTCTTCCCCCCCCCTTGCTGGACGTGTTTTTGGTTAGGATTGAAGCCTTGATTGTTGCTAGAATGTGCAAACTCTTCTTCTTTATTTTCCATTGTTGCTAAGGACTTTTTTTTTGTTTATGTAAGCTTAAGATTCTCTTTTCTGAAATCTCATGAATGTTGTGAGTTTGTGGTTTGCCTTGGACTTCTATAATTTGGGGTTGCTGTGATCTATTCTTGAATAAAGGGGGAGTAATGGAAGTTTAAATAAGCTGGAATTATAGATAAAGATGCTTCATGAGGTTGTTTGATGATTACTACACATAAGGTTTTTGTCATAATGCCAAAAAAGAATCTAGTTGGAATGTTGTTGAAATTGCTAGATAGTTAAGGTTTATGTCATAAGAAGCATAGAAGGGATTTTATAGAGGTGTTATAATGAGTCAATATGGTGAAGACATTGGAATTGTAAGGCCTTGAGACTTAAAGATGATGTTTGAAGTTGTTGGGTAATAATATAAAGTGATAGTGTGGTTGCATGAGATGAGGTGTAGAATCCACATAAGGTGTTTGATGAAATGTCTCGAAGGAAAATATTCAAATAGATATGTGTTTGCATAATTCTTTGATGGTGGAAAGTAAATTATATGCTATTTTGGATTGAATATGATCTACAATTTAGTTTTCATGAGACGTTTGGGGAAATAGGAGTCATTTTCTTTTATGTGTGTGTGTGTAGGAAATTTGGACGTTATGAAATTTTATGATACAGTTGAGAACTATGTTGAAATTTAGTGAAGTGAATTTGGGATGGAAGCTTATCCAAGCTTGTATTTTTATGTAACTTGAAAGTTACAAGAGGATGGATTCATTTTATCTATATGTCAGATGTCAAAAAAGGGGGGTAATTATGAATGGAAAAATGAGGAATTTTGCTGAATGAAATATTATAAAAATCTTATGTAAAGTTTTAGTTGGAGTAATGATGAATTTGTTTGGAACAATAGAAAAGAAGGAAGGGAGCAAGTTGGAAGCCGAAGATCAAGAAAAAGTTAGATAGGTAGAAAACTCTATAAGTGAGTGAATATCGTCTTATTATAATCTTTATAAATGATATTTTACTAGTTGTCATATTTTTATATTAATTACCACATTCTAAGTATGGTTTTATTAATAAAAGTTTATTAAACTTATTTAGTTTCTTATTTATATTGAAATGAGTTTAGATTGGTGATTGTATCTATTGTTATTATTTATTCTTCTATTGGTTCATAGTATAATTCATGATTATACATGAAAACGATAAGGAAAGTTTGAGATATCCTTCACAAATGCTCATGTTAAGATAGTCTTTCATTTTGAAATATTCATAGCGAGTTTTTATTATATAGGAAGGGTGTTGTCGACAGATTGAATTTGAAGGAAAGTTTTGAAATATTGTTTGTGAACTTACATGCTAGGGTATTCTATTGTGTTATATTTGATACAAGCTACCATGGTATTGAAAGAACTTTTCATTGCTTTGATAAATTGACCTAAAGCATACTTGGAAATGCTTTTGAGGCGACTGAATACATAACGTGTTATTTAAATTTAATAAATGATATAATGGATATAACAATTGGTAGTTAATTAGTAAGTAGCCGTTAGGGGAAGATAGATGTTAAACCGCATTAGTAAAGGGCGGTGGTTAGAGCAATGATTAGAATACAAATACCCCAAGCCTATTGTAATTAGACCCCTAGTTGTTCAGTACTTTTTGCTTAATCAGAATTCCAGGATATTTAGTTCTCTCCTACATTCCTCTCTTTACTCTCCTTCTCTCTCTTTTCTTGTTAATACCATAACAAAATGCTGGTTACTAACATCAGTACTTTTAGTCTTTTGTGCGCTATGGTTAACTCAAGCATGCTTGACATTCATGGGTACATTACTCACGCTTGATATTTATGAGATTCATTCTCACACTTGTTATTTGTGAGTCTTGTACCTGCCCGTGTTTCGTGGCCTTGAGCTACACTTGGTTACTTACCTTTGTAAACTGTGTTTCCACGCTTGTATTCTTGGCCTTATGCTATGCTTAGTTACTTATCCTCATGGATTGTGTATCCACGCTTGTTATTCCGTTCTGTTAAAGTCCTACAAAAACATGAGAGTATATAAAAGCTTGATAAGTTTGAACTTTTGAGGTTGGAAATACAAAAGAGGCCTATTGCTTAAGAGTGTGTTTGGTTTGAGGGGATGGGAGGGGGGTAAATTTTCTTTTTTAACAGGAGGAACCCAAAATTTACTCTTTCATTAAAGGGAGGGAGAAGGAAATGAGAAGGTAAATTTTGAGTTCCTCCCACCCAAAAAAGTAATTTACCGCTTCCCCCTCCTCCCCTCCCCTAAAACCAAACACACTATAATACTCTTAAGTGCCTTAACCACATATTGAGATCTAAAATAGTGGCATGTGCAGCAAATTGGAAGCTAGAATTTTTAGAAATCATATATTGTGCTAATCAAACTATCAGGGGATAGTGACGCTTGCAAGATTTATAGATATTTGATCTACATAGCATAGATAATGTGGGCAAAGAATAATGGAATCATGTATCATTTACGTCTAGAGGTTTTTATGGTGTTATTGATAATAGATGTTAAAACATGCTTAAGTGGTAGCTAATTTGTTTAAAAGCTTAGACAATACATGAAATGCCCTAAGATATTTACGTGCCAAATTTACAGGTTATATATTCTAAAAATGATGAGTAGATTATTAGCTTGAGCTAAGTAGCTGTGAAAATATGAAATATAAATGTGAAGGGTTAAGTGAAATAGAAAAGAACTGGGGTCTTATTTTTCATCAAAAGATTCTAAAAGGTTTTACAAGGAATAATGAACAGTGAGTATGCACACTAGAATCAAGCTTTAGAGCTCCTATTCTAATCTTCAAATTATTCAAATAGCATCCCTATATAACCTGAAAATTATTTCCAATATCCTAATCACGAAACTTAAACCTTATATGCCATAAAATCATATTCAAAAATCACCGTATATCAAACCTATATGCCTTCATTTAAAGTAACACATTTATAATTCAACTTCTACACAACTCTATTACTCCAAAACGCCATATAATGACCTCTTATATTTCCAACCTCAAAAGTTTAAACCTATCAAGTTTCAAGATCATATGCTCACCTATATACTTATATTTCATCATTTACAAACATGTAAGCATTCCAACCTCAAGAAAATGTTTTAAACAGCTCCTCAATCAAAAATTTGAAATTTCCTAACACAGCAATCACCATGTTGGAACTATTAAACACACCGTAATAACTTGAACTTAGTCACTCAAACGATAAACATTAGATTACTAATACATTTGTAGCCCCAAAAGTTTCAAATATATAGGCCTTTGTCACCATACCTTATGCACTCTAACCTTCAATAAAAGGTTTTGAATTTCCAAGACATGTGTCTTTTCTGACTTTGATTCACTAGGAAACTCATCCTTTCAATTTCTATTTCTACTTTCATCTTTAACTTTCTTGCAAACAATATTTATCAAGAGCTAATATATCTCAGACAGCGTCCTCTCATTATTCTAGCACACATACTAAATCAAGAACTATTTATAACTCCTATCAAGCGTAATTGGAGCTATAGCTGAAGTGTTCCTTTGCTCATGAGTAGAGCATTCTAGCAATGTTAGAACCTCTGCTCTGATATCAAAAGTATAACACCTAACTCTAAGAACATCTAATGGAGGTATTTTACAAATTTTGAACAATTAATGTCCCTTAATAACCTAAAAAGTTGAACTTTTAAAAACTTTTCTTTTATAAGAATGGGATTTTCTGAACACTTGAAAATTCAAAGCGGATTTATTTCAAATCCAAACGTAGTGGTTCAAACTCTATATTAACCGTTTCTAAAACATATGATAAATAACTAAGACTCAAGCTCTTTTCTAATTCTCTTGATCCTCCACATTAATTCAACAAAACTGAAATCAACATAGCACTTCACATATCATAAGGCTCTATCATTTAATAATAGTTATAAGCTATTAGTCATTATAAAACTTAAATCCTATAACTTTGGCATGTAAACATCTCAAGTCTTCATCATACATTTACCCTATCTTCTAAACAAATTTATATCTAATACTATAGAATGCATTCATAGCTACGACTAATATCATCTATATAAAATATGCTCTTTCCATCATCATAGATGGCCCTTACCTTTAGGTTTACTTCACCTCTAACTCTCCTCCTTATGGAGGTATTTACATGCCAAAGTATACATATACATACTTATAACTTAGCTATCAAATGTATTCATAGCTAAATATAAAGCCAGAAACTTAAACAAACATAAATATTATGCTCCTTCAGCTCCAACCTCCTTTAATCTTCTCCAACCATTACGCCCTTACCCTTAAAAGTACCTACCATTACTGTATATCATGGAAGAAAAGGGTGAGATTTGGGAAAATCTCAATAGTAACAACTTTATGTTAATCATGCAAGATCACAACTAAGCATGCAAAACAAGCCATAGAGAACAACACCTTACAACAACTGTATCATCAATGATGCCCATATATGATATGGATAACTTAGCCAATCGTCAACTAGTGCGCATACATAATTAAATGAATAATTAACAGGTGCACATTGTCATTTCAAATAATCTCATGCAAGGCAATTTGCATATTCTCATGCACAATTAGCATAATAGCACAAATAGATATGCAACATATCAATACAAAATCACATGAAAGGAAAGAGTTACTACCTCTTGCGCTTTCTTCCAATTTACCTTCTCCTCGCTTCTTTCCTTGATAGTTCCTTGTTGAGCTTGGGCAAATATCATATCCTAATCATGTATGTATACATAAAGATAGATCAATACTTATACCATTCACAATTTATAACTTAGCTAACTCTTTTCAGAATTCCCACTTCAAACAAATCTACCCCTTAATTTTCCAAAGAACTTTGAAGAATGATAATGTAATCTAGGAAACCCTAAATGAAGTGGTTCAAATATCTATTTAAAGCTCTTTTAATCATATACAATGGAAAAATAACTCTCAGTATCAAAGTATTGGAGCAATAGGCTCAGATTTTATTGATATTTAGAAATGGGAAGATTACATGATATATATAGATAAAACAGAGAGGGAGAGGCGCAGAGATTGAAAGAGAGATAGATAAAGATGAGAAAGTTAATATACTAAAGTCAAATAACAAGAAAATTGAAGGGATTTTGTCTTTGACTTTTAACACTCCCCCTCAAACTAGAGAGTATATGTCGACCATCCCCAGCTTGCACCGAAATCCTTCAAATTTAGTTTTGCTTAGTAGTTTTGTCATAACATCTGCAATTTGGTCTTCAGATCTGATGTAGGATAGATTCATGATACCTGCTTCAGTCTTTTCTTTAATTAAGTGTCTATCTGTCTTAACATGTTTTGTCCTATCATGATAAACTGGGTTCTTGACCATTTCAATGCTAGCTTTATTGTCACACCAAACTTGTATTGGTCCCTCATGTGGAATCCCTAACTCCTTCAGTAATCTAATGACCCAAATTCCTTCACGTACTCCATTGTTAATAGCTCTCAATTCGGCTTCCGCACTACTTGTTGAGACCATAGTCTATTTCTTATTTCTCCATGTAACCAGATTTCCCCACACATATGTGCAGTATTCTGAGATTGACCTTCTAGTCTCTCTGTCTTTTGTATGGTCTGAATTAGTGTAGATCTCAATATTTCTGAAAGTACCTTTCTTAAAGAAGATCCCACGTCCAGGATTAAACTTCAAATAGCTTAGGATTTTGTTCACAGCCGCCATGTGTTCTTGTGGCTGGTGCATGAATTGACTTACTATTCCAACTGCATAGCTAATGTCTAGACGTGTGTGGGTTAAGTATATGAGTTTCCCAACAAGTCTTCTATACCGTTCTGAGTTGACTGGGACACCATTTGGCTTGATTTCCAAGTGACAACCTTCTTCCATTGGTGTTCCTTCAGGTTGAGCCCCTAACATTCCTGTTTCATGTAATAAATCTAGGGTATACTTCCTCTGGGATACGTTGATACCCTTCCTGGTTCTTGCTACTTCCATGCCCAAGAAATACCTCATTTGTCTAAGATCTTTGACTTAAAACTTTGTTGACAAGTCCTGTTTTAGTTTAGCAATGGATTCTTCATCGTTTCCTGTAACAACCATGTCATCAACATAGACGATCAAGATGGTAACTTTGCTATTGATACGTTTGATGAACAATGTATCATCTACTTGTCCCTGAGTATACCCAAGCCTTTTCATTGTTTTGGTAAATCTACCAAACCATGCCCTAGGAGATTGCTTAAGTCCATATAATGACTTGTTAAGTTTACACACAGAGTTGTTAGGAGCTAGAATTCCATCGAGAATCTCCATGTAAACTTCTTCCAAGTTTCCATTCAAGAAGGCATTCTTCACGTCTAGTTGGTGTAATGACCAAGCTAAGTTGGCTGCGATTGATAGTAGCACTTTGATGGTATTAAGCTTGGCTACTGGAGCAAATGTCTCCTAATAATCAATTCCGTATGTCTGGGTATATCCTTTTGCAACAAGTCTGGCCTTGTATTTGTTGATATTGCCATCAGGATTGAATTTTAAGGTGAATATTCACCTGCATCCTACTGGTTTCTTTCCTTTAGGAAGAGTTGTAATCTCTCACATTTTATTTTTCTTGAGTGCCCTCAACTCTTCTTCTGCAGCTTGTTTCCAATTTGGATCAGCCGTAGCTTGTTGAAATGTGTATGGAATTTTTATCTGTGTACTGTTTACAATAAAGCTTTGCATTTTTGCATACAAGTTACCAGATGAGACAAAACGTTGAATTGGATGCTGAGTACAAGATCTTACCCCTTTTCTCAATGCAATAGGCCAACCCAATTCTTCAGGATTTAATCCCGGATTGGAGTCACGGTCGTTCCTTTGAATGGGAGAGATAATACTACTGATGTTTGATTCATCTCTAACTTGTAATCTTGACTCATCCCCTTATCGTGATTCAGTATCCATCCTTGAATTGATTTCAACATTTGTTTGCAGTTCATGAGGTGTGGGTTCAGGTTGAGGTGGATTATGTGGTGATTCAGAATCAAGTTGGATAGGATTAGGTTGGTTTGCGGGGTGAGTGAGTCAATGGTGGCTATAAGATGAGGTTGTGGTGATTTGGAGTTTGATTGTTCCAGGATTAGCCATTCCATGTTAGTATACTCCCCTTGAATAGGTAATCTAGGATAATATGCTTCGTCTTCCGAGAAGACAGTGTCCCAGGAGATAATCATTTTCTTAGAAGAAGGACAATAGCATTTATACCCTTTTTGAGTACAGGAGTAGCCAAGAAAGATACATTTATTTGCTCGAGCAGCAAATTTGTTGCCATCATTATTGTGGACAAAGACAACACAACCAAATACCTTGGGTGGTAAGGAATTTACCAGTGGGCAATATGGAAAATGGTCAAGGAGTTTTTGGATAGGGGTGTTATAATTGAGAATTTTGGATGGCATGCGGTTAATAAGATAAGTTGCAGTGAGTATAGCATCACCCCAGAAGATGGTAGGAACATGTCGTTCCATCAATAAGCTCCGGGTTACTTCCAACAGGTGACGATTCTTTCGCTCGGCCACTCCATTCTGTTGAGGGGTGTAAGGACAGGAAGTTTGATGATGAATTCCTTGTTGGTCAATAAATTCTTTAAAGGCATTGCTCATGTAGTCTTTGGCATTATCACTTTGTAGTACCTTAATGCAAGTGTTGAATTGGGTTCTCACAAAGGTATAGAAGTTTTGAAATACTTTGGCTACTTCAGATTTTTCTTTCATTAAATAAATCCATATGGTTCTAGTGTGATCATCTATGAAAGTAACAAACCACCTAGTATTGGTGAGAGTTTTTATTCGTGCAGGACCCCAAATGTCACTATGAATTAGTGTGAATGATGAGGAGGGTGTATAGGATTGTTTGGGATATGAAGATCTAGTTTGCTTTGCAAGTTGGCAAGTTTCACAATGAAAAGGAACGGAATTTTTATTGAATAAAGCTAGAAATACATGCTTCTGTAATCAAAACTAGGGTGACCTGAACGACAGTGCCACAAGTGTATACATGATTAGAGTTGGAGCTAACCAGTGCTCTTTTTGCCTTTGTAGTTTGAAAGCTAGATCCTTCAAGGTAGTACAGTCCATCCCATTCTCTAGAAGTCCCAAACGTCCTCCTCAATTTTAAATCCTAGAAAATACAAAGATCATTATCAAAAATGACTTGGCATGTTCCTCCTCTAGTTAACTTGCTCACAGATATTAGATTACAAGTGAGTGTAGGCACAAATAAAACATGTTTTATTTCCAGGTGTTTAGATAATGTGACCGTGCCAATTCCTTCAACCCGTGTGCATACTCCATTAGCTACTTTTACTTTAAGGTTTTCATGACAGAATTTCAGGTTGTGAATCAAATTTTTGTTACCAATCATGTGATCTGTAGCTCCGGAGTCAACAATCCAAGTATCTTTACTAGTCAGCACAGAGTTGAGGGCTATGATGGAATTACCTGATTGTACTAGATTTGCACTATGAGAAAAGTTGGACTTATTTTGTTAGTCAAGCAGCTGACGAAGCATCTGTACTTCTACCTGGCTTAGAGAATCGATGTCTTCTGCTCTTTGCTCAGTTGTAGTAAGGTTGATATTGGGAGGTAGGTGTTGTTTGCTGGTTAACGGTTTGCTATGTAGTTTCCAGCATTCCTCTTTGATATGACCCTTTTTCTTACAATAGTTGCACCATTTATTATTTCTTCAGTCATCTTTTGGTCTTTTTATTGCAAGAGCCAAACTTTCAATTGGATTGGGACTACTTTGATTCAAGAGTTTCCTGCTTTCTTTGAATTGCACATGGTTAACAACTTCAAACAGATGTGGCATCGGTTTTAGTCCCATGACTCGGCCTCTTATCTTCTCAAATGAATTGTTGAGTCCTAGGAGAAAGTCATATACTCGTTATTCTTCTACTATGTTCTTATATAACTGAGCATCTTTGACAATATCCCATGAATGTGATTCAAAGAGATCTTATTGCCACAATTTATGTAAAGCATTATAATAATTAGTAACCGTCAAGTTACCTTGTCTTAGATCTCGAAGTTCTCGTTTCAGGTAGATTAAGGCAGCGGTGTTATCAAGGGTAGAGTAGGTTTGTTTTGCTTCATCTCAGATTTCTTTTGCAGTATCCGCTAGGAGATAGCCTTCACTGATGTCGTCGGTCATGGAGTTGCACAACCAAGTCATAACTTGATTGTTTTCGGCAAACCATGTATCGAAATTGGGATCATCAGGGGCAGGCTGAGGTGCTGCTCCATTTATATATTTCTCCTTTCGCTTGCCATAAATATACCTTAGCACGGTTTGAGACCATTGAAGATAGTTTCGTCCATTGAACCTATGGTTAATAGCCATAATATGACTATCGGAGAGTTCTGAGGCCGTTACTATTTTGCTAGCAGTGGAGGAATGAGATGGGGAAGAGGCGTCTTGAGTTTCAGGATTTGTACCGAACATGAGTGCCATTGGAGAGGCCCCGGTTATGGTTGGATTTCTAGGGAGAGAGCCAAAAGGAGGGGGAATTCAGTAGAATCCATGTTTTTGGGAAAATGGTGGCCAGAAAACACCACAGACGACGGCGCGTGTGGCACACGTGCGGTGTACGGACGGTGGCGCGTGAGTTCACGCGCAGGCATGTAGAGTGGCGCGTGGCAACCACGCGCTGTTCAGTTTGTAATACCCCGAAATTTGGTATTGGAGGCTTGAGAATAAGCCTAAATTAAGTGGACTACTAAGCCCAAATTTATCCCCTAATGATTCTTAAATCTTTGGGACATTAAGAAAGTAAAATGGTAAATTTTGGAGAAAGTAATTATGTTTTCGGTGAAATCGCCTATGAGATAGTGATCTTGTCATGTGATTTTGAATGATCAAATGATGAGAAAAAATTATGAAATTTTACGGGATGAAAGTAGACATCCTAAGCTTTAATTTAATAGGTCATATGACTCAATTAAAGCTATATACAAAAAGATATGAATTTTTGAAGTCAGCACAGAAAAACTGTGAAATTTCTGGAACATCATGTAAAGATTAAAATTATGGGAATTTTGTGATTCCATAAAGCAAAATACTATATTTTTTCTTGAAACTAGACTCAATAAGGGTTCCATAGCCTTTGGAATAACCTCATTTCTATTTTTCTAGAATTAGGTATGATTTTTCAAAGTTTTGGCAGAAATCTGCCAAAACTTTGTAAAAATCCAAATTTTGGAAAATTAAACAATTGATTAAAATATTATAAGATAAATGATAAAAGGCAAATCATCATCTTCCTCCCACCATTTCAGACGTGAGCAGCAGCCATAAGGAGAGAGAGAGTTGTGTTCTTTTAGAGAGAGAAGGAGAGGAGAAAACTCACGAGATTGGTCGATTTCTTCGATGAATTCGTACCTAACGTGTATAATCCTTCTCCTAAGCTTCTCTTCTATGTTGTTTGAGGTATTTGAAGCAATATTTGTGGTGTTACCAAGGTTATGGTTTTGGCCACTTCAAGAAAAAGCTATTAGGAGCTTCAGGTAACTTCCAAATCTTGTATATTGACTATTCTGGTTATTGTAGACAATTTAATCGGTGAAATTTCGCCGGATTGTCTTTGGTTCTAAAAATGGAAAAGGGGCTTGTGGGGCTATTATGCTGCTCAAATTGGGTCTTAATGTTATTTGTAATCTAATAGAATAGTCAATAAAATGGTTAGAAGTAGAAAGGAACGCGTTTACGTAGCCGAAACCGAAAAACCCCGATTTTCCCCTTAAAACCCATATATTTCAGCCATCACTATAAATGGATCTTAGAGTTGGATTTTCAATGATTTGATGGTTCCATTGAGTTCAGGAGCAAAAATTAGGTGGGATTACAGTTGGACACTTTTTCGGAAAAGGCCGAGAAAGTATAATTACGGAAACGCCCCTAAAACCCTAAAAGTAGGGTTGCCAAAGGCAATTTCATAATTTGACATTGAATTTGGTAATTCTGAATCCGGAAATGGATTCCTTGGGCGAAAATATGTCAGGATAGCCTAGGTTAGAATTTCGAGAAAAGTACAGTCGGACCAGGTATGATGTGGTCGGGTCCCCGGGGGTATTTTAGTAATTTTTCAAGATAGACTCATATAACCCCCCAGAAATACTATGGTAGTGTCTAAATAGTACATTTGACATTGTAGGATCGAATATGCAGCCCCAAGCTGTTTGCACGTAGATCGTGGCACATGTTTTGAGGCATAAAAGGGTTAAGGTAGGGGACTTACCTTACTTGCATATATTTGATATCTTTGCTTGTGTAATGATGTATGTGATTGCTTTACTTGATTGTGTAGAGCATATTTGAATAAATGAAGCTCTATTTCTGTTTTCGCTGTGGCCATAGTCTTGTTATATGAAACATTGAACATGCATAATTGTTATTATGGGGCATACATCTAGATAAAGCTAACGTGTCATACACATAGCATCAATCATGCATGCATTATGGTATTTGTTTCCTACTAAGATTCTCTCGAATCTCACCCTCCCCTACCAACAATTTAGACAGGAGACGACAGAAGATATGCAAACAACAATGCAGAGTACGGTACAAGGGGATTACAGTAGTAGAACGAAGATGGGAAGAAGTCTCCATTTCACTGGGACGAGTTTAGACACCCTAGTAGCTTTGTGCGGCTACCTTAATCGTAAGTATCATGTACAAACCCCTATGGCGAATTTATGTCATGATGCATATATTATCAGTATAGTTATGCTATTCCTGTATTGCCTACCGAACTGCATATCGTTTTCCGCAAATACTCTGAAAAAGGTTGAAATTGAGATAAGGGCGTGACACAGATCGCTGTCAGACTCCTGGGTTTTGCCGATCGACAGTTTCCGGTCATCACTGTGCCGGCGATGTAAGCTCACTTGCCGTTCCTAGGTGTTTTTGAGCTTACACCGTCCCTGTCTCTCTCTCTCTCTCGGAACTCTCTGTGTCTCACTCATTTCATCTGCGATTACGCCATTTTTGGAACTTCTCTGATACCATATTGAAGCAATAGGCTCAGATTTTATTGATATTTAGAAATGGGAAGATTACATGATATATATAGATAAAACAGAGAGGGAGAGGCGTAGAGATTGACAGAGAGATAGATGAAGATAAGGAGGTTAATATACTAAAGTCAAATAACAAGAAAATTGAAGGGATTTTGTCTCTGACTTTTAACACAAAGCATGGGCAAAAATCCATAATTCTATCGTGAACATTCACTGCTCATTTGGTAAAACAGATTTCCAGTTTTCCTGCCCAATCTTTGAAAAATCATAACTTTCAATATACATATCCATTTAATGTGTTCGTGGACCTATTTAAAAGCTTAATATGTGTACTAAATTATCACCAAATTTCATAAGCAGAAGAGGTCATTTGCTTTACTTTTAACCCAAATAAAATTGGTTCTCCAAATTAGCAACTATAATTCAATCACTTAAAATATATAATCTTTTAGCACCATGAAAGCAGTAAGATTTCCCTTCAATTTAGAGCTTCATAGCTTTAGTTTCTATGGTAGATATCTTCACATAATCAAAGCAACTTAAATCATGTTATATAGCTAGCATAGAAACACTTCCTCTCTCATAGAATTTTTGAACAGTGTCTCTTTTTTAAATTGCAGAAAATTTTCTAGCAACTTGACATACCAATTTGGTTATTATAGTGATACCTTTAGCATACTCAAACAACCCAATTACTCAATTAGTTCCTAACAATGGTTTAAGCATCCAATTAAGTTTCTAGATGTTTAAATACAACAATCAGCAACTTGTTTAAAATTTCAACTCTGCATAATCATTTGAACCTTCATTCAAACATTATATTGACACTTAAACAACATTCCAATAATTTTAACTATTCTTTTTAACACTTGGTCCACACTTAGTCTGCAACTTTTGAACCAATTCCTTTATCTAACATTTAAACCAGCCTTTTAAACTTTTACATGACTCTTAATCCTCTATATTAGTTGCTACTTTTATAGAGACAACAACAGTACCTTTAGTTAAATTTGATCTTTGACAGCAACTTGGAATTAGTTCTCAGCCCCAACAATTCAAATTTAGTGGGCTTATATAATCACATCATTAATTTAATCACTTAATACCATTCCTAAGAGAAAATTGAATGTACTTCTCCTAGAAAAAGGAACTAAAGATTCAGACAATTGCCCATGATGGATATATAGATATATATATCACTCAAGATTTATTGAACAACCCTTTAAAATATCAGTTGCTAAGGTTATATCAATTCTTAAGTCTCAAAATTCAATCTCCACTGTCTTAGAAACACTTAATGTAAAGGTTAATTACACCCTTTCAAAGACAGAACTCCTGTAACAAATTCCTCATCACTAAACGTGTTTCAATAAACATGCAATAACATAACAGACCTCTAAGCAACCGTATCACACTAATATAATTGTTTATTGAGCAGCTACACTTCCTTTAAACCTTTTATTCAAGGTATTTGAACAAGGTTATTAAATCTAGACCGGTCACTGAACCGGTAAAGGGTCAGTTGATCATACCGAAGTCAAAACGGAGCTAACTCGGACTAAACCAGTAAGAAAGTGAAGATTTCAGGCTTATTAACATGAAATTATAAAGAAATTTAAAACAATTGATTTAAAAAAAAAAAGTGACCCAGTTTGCTCCCCGGACTAAATTAGTTTACCGACCAGTTCGATGGTTTCCGATCTGAACCAGCAGATCCGGTCCGGGTTTAATAGCCATTTTGAAGCCATTCAGTGCAAAACAACAAGCCACACATCCGATTATCACAATCAGAGCAACCAAAACACATGCAACTCTAGATTCAGTTCATAGAAACTTCAATCTTTACTTATCTTTTTTTCAATCGATGATTCCCTTTTTAGAACTGAAGATTCAATCTTCTCCCCCAATCCCAAATAGTAGGAATCGAAGAGACAAAAAAAGGAAAGGGATTTGGGAGACTCACCTTGACCGGAACCTATGGTTTCATGTGTGGAATCGAGTTCTCTTCTTCTCCGGCAATGATCTCTAGTTCCTCTTCTCTTGGTCTCTTGTGCGATCGCTCTCTCCTTTTCTCTGCTTTGATTATTCCATCAAATGGGAGGGATGAATGTGCAAAATGAATAAAAGGGAGACGGAGCACATGTAACATGTGTGGAGGTGGCAAGAAAACCATTCTGCCCTTCAATAAACCTTCGCTTTTTAGTTCAATCCTTTTCTCAATAGGCTGAAAACACTAAGGCCCTATTAGGTATGAGGCACTGAATTTTAATGGATTGTGATTAAGATTGGGATTAGGATTGGTACTTTAAAAATATGTTTGGTATAAGGTAATAATTAAAGGGAATAATTTCACTAATCTTATTTAATAAATAGCCACTAATTATAAAAAGACCCAAATACCCTAACCCTAAATTTCATCATGAAACTTAAGAGTATATGTGATGCTACATATAGGTGGTGATGGAATATATCATCTCAGTTATTTCTTAACATTTCAGGGAATTCTAACATTTTCTTTTCTTTATTGGCTTAAAGAAAGTACGAAGAGATTTGTGCTCCCCGAGTCAAACACTTTTGCTTCATCACAGACAATACATACACGAGACATGAGTTATCTACTTTTGAGATATATAGATTTTATTATGTTACCGGAGATTGAGCCCAAGTCGTGCCAAAATCTTGAAGAGCTGGAACCCTAGAAAGATAGATAGAAGCCCCAATAGATTGAGCCCTTGAAACTTGAAGCCGTAGGATAAAATTACAACGATAAACACCCGCCCGAGATCAATGATGAGCAATAAAATAAAGTGATGCGTTATAATTTAGGGTAAAATTGATAGAGGGTATTTTTATCAAGAAAATATTATAAACAGAGATATTTTTGTCTCTAAAATTTGCAATCCTAGGATTGAAAATGCAATATTAGGGCGATGTGGCTTTACAACAATCCCACTCTCATGGTACTCTCAATCCCTAGTTATACGTAGTCCCTCAAACCAAACGATATATTCTGGCTCAATCCCTAATCCAATACCAGTCCCTACCCCCTAGTGCCTCCTACCAAACAGGGCCTAAGAAGTTAAGAGTATTGATTAGCAAGTGTTCTTACTAGTTCTTGTGCTTAGTTAAGAGAAGAACTTAATATTAAAGTTGGATAAGAAAGGTAAGTGGAAAACTCATAAACAAGTAGCTCTTTAGTTTAATTAGATAGATGAAACTCACACCCTATGATTTTTTTATTAATTTGTTATTTACACTAGATAACTTAGGGACTAAATATAAGCTCCACATAAATCTCGACCTAGATTAGTTGCTCTATAGTGCATTTAACTTACTTTTATTTGAAAGCCCCCACAACATGACTTTTATATAATGACCCAATAATTATATGAGAATTCTTATGGCAAACAATAATTGATAATTTGATTATTAATTGATGAAGTATGTTTTTAAAAAACAAATCAAAAGGAAGAAGAAAGAAAAAGGAGAAGAAACCATAGGTATAGCTCACAACATTAGTAATAGTAGTAGTAGTAATAAAATTTTGGGTTAAGGTGCTTAAATAACCTTAAACTTTTATGAAAAGTGTAAAAGTAACCATAAACTATTTTTTGGAGTAAAAGTAACCATAAACATTAAAAAAGAAGGCAAAAGTAACTACGACGTTAATGGACGTTAACGTCCATTAATGTGAACTTTTTAAGAAAATGCTAAGATACTAACATAACCATTAACTAATACCAAAAGTGCAAAAGTAACCATAAATTTTTTTATTTTAGGATTAAAAAATAAGTGACTTATTGAACATTAATTCATAAGTTTTTTTTTCCTTTTGTCATTTTAATCCTCAAATTAATAAAATACTCATAACACAAAAGAAAAAAAATTATGAATTAGTATTCAAGAAGTTACTTTTTAGTTACTTTTGCACTGTTAGTATTACTTAACGACTATTTTAACACTTTAATATTTTGTTAAAAAGTTCACATTAACGTCCGTTAACATCGTGGTTACTTTTACCCTCTTTTATAATGTTTATGATTACTTTTACTCCAAAAAATAATTTATGGTTACTTTTGGAATTACTTAACGGCTATTTTAGCACCTTACCATTCTGTTAAAAAGATCACATTAACATCCGTTAACGACGTAGTTACTTTTTCCCTTTTTTATAATATTTGTAATTACTTTTACTCCAAAAAATAGTTTATAGTTATTTCTGCTTTTTTTTAAAAAGTTGAAGGTTATTTAAGTCCATTAACCCTAAAATTTTTTATTAAATACAAAAGAGAAGTTAGGTATATTTTATTTTAGTGTGTGTGTATATTCAAAAAAACAAATTTTAAAAAAATTGAAGTTGAAAAAGATATATATGAGAAATAATTAGTATTAATACCTTATTATTATATTTAAATCTAGTTGAAGTGTACCAAATGAGAATTTAAAATTTTTGAAGGATGTATGTTATCTCTTTTACAAGGCGTATGTGTTAATGTTGGTTTGGCATTTAAGTTTTTTTTTTTGCCATTTAAGTATTTTATTTAGTTCTATGAATGTAATGGCCCTGAAATAATGTGGCATAATTAATCAATATTTTAATTATTTCTTTAGGTTTCTAGCTGGGTAGAGGGGTGGTTTGGTGGTATCTGAGGTGGCTACTCATTTGTAGCGGGTCAAGTTGGAATCTCTACACTCGGAAAATGAGAATTTTACTTTACCTCAACACCTTCAAAGTTACAAAAACACCCGTCTAATTTTTAAATAAAAAAGAAAAAAAGAGACCTTTATGTTATGAATATTAAATATGTGGATGTCCATTGACTCATATTAATCTTCCAGTCAATTTGACATAAAGAAGAAAAGAAGACATGACACAAAGCAAAAGCAAAAGGAGAGAAGGACATAAAGAAAAGAAGACAAGGACATAAAGACGATATAAAGTAACCATGGTCATTTAAATATAACCTTGGTAATACAACCACGGTTAATTTTCTGCTTCTATATAAAGGGCTGTAATCGATTGTTTCAATTGAACTGAATGAGAACTTCTCTCTAACTTCTCTCTAGAAATTCTATAATCCTTTCTCTGGATTCTATCAATCTTCTCTCTTATCACATATACTTTTATAACACGTTATCAGCACGAAGCTCTAAAAGAAGGTATGATCTTCTTATGATTTCTTTAGTAATTATATATACGTTGTTTTATTTTATAGATCTGGGATAATCTGAGCCACTATATGGAATTAGAGATATACTTTTACCGATTGTTATATAACATCGGGTTCCATGGCTAAAGATTGGAGATCGTTATTGTTTTTATATACAAGTTCTTTTATATTATTATTATTATTATTGTTATTATGGCCAGAAGCCATACATATCTGATTCTTGAAATTATGACCAGAAGTCGTAATGTTTTAATAATATGGCTAGAAGCCATATCCATTCTTATTATATAGCCAGAAGCTATATACATTTTTCATCTTATTATATGGCCAGAAGCTATATATATTTTTATCTTTTATCTTATTGTACGGCCAGAAGTCATGTACAATTTTTATCCTGAAGATAATAGTTAATTCCTCATCTTGAGATTAAATGGCCCGAAGCCATACATGGCCTGAAGTCATGAGATTAAATGGCCCGAAGCCATACATGTTTTAATTTTCTTATCTTGCCTTATGAATTATTTATTGTCTTTATGAATTTACAGTTATTATATGGCACATTTACATTTCATATTTTAATTGTGTTCATTTATTTCTTTAATTAGTTTGAACAATGGCAAACCTGGCAAAACTTGAAATTGTGGCTCTTGACATTACCGGGAAAAATTATTTATCTTGGAAATTGGATGTGGAAATACACTTGAATGCCAAAAGTCTGGAAGACACGATTAAAGAAGGGAATAAGGCATCCAACAAAGATAAAGCCAGATCAATGATTTTTCTTCGCCACCACTTACATGAAGATTTAAAAACTGAATATTTGACAGTTATGGACCCACTTGTCCTTTAGAACAATTTGAAAGAAAGATATGATCACCAGAAGTTGGTCATTCTTCCAAAAGCTCATTTTGATTGGATGCATTTACGCTTGCAAGATTTTAAATCTATAAGCGAATATAATTCAGCTATGTTCAGAATTACTTCTAAATTGAAATTATGTGGAGAAAATGTTACTGATGATGATATGTTAGAAAAGACATTCTCCACATTTCATGCATCCAATTTGCTCCTGCAGCAGCAATATCGTGAAAAAGGTTTCAAGAAATATTCTGAGTTAATTTCTTGTCTCCTTGTGGCTGAACAAAATAATGAGCTTTTATTGAAAAATCATGAATCCCGTCCAACAGGCTCAACTCCATTCCCTGAAGTGAATGTAGTATCTAATGAATCTTATTGTGGCCGTGGCCGTGGCCGTGGACGTGGACATGGACGTGGACGTGGGCGTGGCTACAGCCGTGGGCGTGGTCGTGGTCGATATCATGGAGGTTCAAATTCCTACCAGAAGTGGGAAAAGACTGATAAGAACCAAAAAGGGGAAAGCAGTAGGCATAACAAATATGCTGATAATCCATGCTATCGATGTGGTGGAAAGGGCCATTGGTCTCGTACCTGTCGTACACCAAGGCACCTAGTTGATCTTTACCAAGAATCAATAAAAAATACTGGTAAAAGATCAAATGTTGAAGTTAATCATGTTGATCAGGGCGAGAATTCTGAGTATGCCGATATAGATAATAATTATTTGGATGTTGCAGATTTCTTAATATAATTTAAATTGTTATATTTTATTTAAAGTTGTTTCTATCATATGTATTAATTTTATTTATGTTTTTATGAAGAATGAATTCTATTGGCATCAATCCTGAAGATTTATGTCTCGTTGATAGTGCAACAACCCACACCATACTCAGACATGATAAATATTTTTCTTCCCTGGTAATACGAGAAGCCAATGTTCAGACTATATCTGGTAGTATAAATTTAATTGAAGGCTCCGGAAGAGTTAATATTTTGTTACCTGAAGGAACAAAATTATGCATTGATAATGCATTTTATTCTACCAAGTCTAAAAGAAACTTATTGAGTTTCAAAGATATCCGCAGAAATGGATATCATTTAGAAACAACAACTAAAGATAATAAGGAATATCTTGTAATTACAAATATAGTTGCTGGTAGAAAATGCATATTAGAAAGTTTTCCTATTTTTTCTTCTGGTTTGTATTACACATGCATAAGCACAATTGAAACACATACTATTGAGAACCAAAAGTTCAATAATGCAAACCAGAAGTTTGTCACTACAAACCAGCAGTTTGATAATGTAAACCAGAAGTTTACTAATGAATTTAATGTTTGGCATGACCGGTTAGGCCATCCCGGTTCAATAATGATGCGACAAATAATTGGGAATTCATGTGGACATACCCTGAAGTGTAAACAAATACCACAATCCCATGATTTTTCATGTGTTGCATGTTCCAAGGGAAAGTTAATTATTCGCCCCTCACCAAGCAAAGTAGAAAGTGAGTCTCTCACATTTCTAGAACGGATACATGGAGATATTTGTGGGCCAATACACCCACCATGCGGACCATTTAGGTACTATATGGTTTTAATTGATGCATCAACTAAATGGTCGCATGTTTGCTTATTATCTTCTCGCAACCTGGCGTTTGCGAGATTACTTGCTCAATTGATTAGATTAAGAGCACATTACCCTGATTATCCTATCAAGAAAATACGTCTTGATAATGCTGGTGAATTTACATCACAAGCTTTTAATGAATATTGTATGTCCCTTGGAATTGATGTTGAACATCCTGTAGCTTATGTTCACACGCAAAATGGACTTGCAGAATCATTGGTTAAAAGGTTGCAACTTATTGCAAGACCTTTACTTATGAAATCTAATCTACCAATTTCTGCTTGGGGCCATGCCATTTTGCATGCAGCAATGTTAATTCGCATTAGGCCAACAAGTTATTTAAAGGTTTCCCCCTTACAAATGGTTTTTGGTCAGGAACCTAATATTTCCCATATAAGAACTTTTGGGTGTGCGGTATATGTGCCTGTAGCACTGCCACAACGCACCAAGATGGGCCCACAAAGAAAGATGGGAATATATGTTGGGTATGAATCTCCATCAATTATAAAATGGTTGGAACCATCCACAGGAGATTTATTTACGGCACGATTTGCCGATTGTCATTTTGATGAATCATTTTTCCCCACATTAGGGGGAGAAAACAAGCAGCTGGGTAAAGAAATTAGTTGGAATGAATTATCATTGGCTCATTTAGATCCTCGTACAAAACAATGTGAACTTGAAGTTCAAAAGATAATTCATTTACAGAATTTAGCTAATCAAATGCCAGAAGCATTTACTGACCCAAAGAAAGTGACAAAGTCACATATCCCAGCTGCTAATGCTCCTATTAAAATTGATGTCCCTGAAGGACAACC
This sequence comes from Inga oerstediana, assembly GCA_963210345.1. Taxonomy (NCBI): domain Eukaryota; kingdom Viridiplantae; phylum Streptophyta; class Magnoliopsida; order Fabales; family Fabaceae; genus Inga; species Inga oerstediana. The sequence goes on along the minus strand of OY723405.1, from coordinate 27,278,034 downwards.
TGCTATGAATGAATCTAAAACACACATGAAGCGTGGCAGGCCTATCGGTTCCAAAGATAAAAATCCTCGAAAAAGAAAAGGAGCAAAGAATATAGATGGTCAAGTCGAGGATAATGAAGAAAAATTAGTAGCTCCAGAAGAGCCATCTCCTGAAGAGATATTATCTCCAGAAGAGTACATTGTAGTCCCAGAAGAGACCCAGGTACCTGATATATGTGAAAATAATGAGATCTCAATAAATTATGTTATGAATGGAATCCGATGGGATAGAAATGAAGTCAACGTTGATGACATCTTTGCTTATCATATAGCATATGATGTAATGAATGATAATGAGGATCATGAGCCAAAATCCATTAGTGAGAGCCAACAAAGAAAAGACTGGCCCCTATGGAAAGATGCCATTAATGCAGAATTAAAATCATTGGCAAAACGAAAAGTATTTGGACCTGTAGTCCTTACACCTGAAGATGTAAAACCAGTTGGATGCAAATGGGTCTTTGTACGAAAAAGAAATGAAAAGGGCAAAATAACTAGATATAAGGCACGTCTAGTAGCCCAAGGTTTTACACAAAGACCTGGCATTGATTTTGAAGAAACGTATTCACCAGTAGTGGATGCGACTACTTTTCGTTATTTAATCAGTCTAGCAGTAGATGCAGGACTTGATTTACATCTAATGGATGTTGTGACTGCCTATTTATATGGATCACTTGATAGTGATATTTATATGAAAATCCCTGAAGGACTTAAGATGCCAGAAGCATCTAATTCAAGTTCTCAAGAACAATACTCAGTTAAGTTAAATAAGTCCCTGTATGGCCTGAAGTAATCAGGGCGCATGTGGTATAATCGACTTAATGAATATTTGTTGAAAGAAGGATACAAAAATGATCCGATATGCCCATGCATCTTTATGAAAAAATCTAATAGTGAGTTTGCTATAATTGCTGTTTATGTTGATGATATCAACATCATTGGAACTCCTGAAGAGCTCCAAAAGGCAATTAATTGTTTGAAGAAAGAATTTGAGATGAAGGACTTGGGAAGAACAAAATTCTGTCTTGGATTACAGATCGAGTACTTCAATAAAGGGATCTTTGTATATCAAGAAACTTATACAAAGAAGGTCCTAGAGCGATTTTACATGGATAAATCTCATCCATTATGTACCCCAATGATTGTAAGATCTTTGAAGGTGGATAAAGACCCATTCAGACCTCGAGAAATTAGTGAAGAAGGTGATGAAGAACTACTTGGTCCAGAAGTACCATATCTTAGTGCTATTGGAGCACTAATGTATCTTGCTAATCATACACGTCCTGATATATCATTTGCTATTAATTTACTAGCAAGATATAGTTCTTCACCAACACGAAGGCATTGGAATGGAATAAAGCATATTTTTCGTTATCTCAGAGGTACAACAGACATGGGGTTATACTACTCAAATGTATCCAAGCATGAACTGGTTGGTTATGCAGATGCTGGATTTTTATCTGATCCACATAATGGTAAATCACAAACGGGCTATCTATTTACATGTGGAGGTGCAGCTATTTCATGGCGATCTATGAAACAGACTATATCAGCCACATCATCTAATCATGCAGAAATTCTAGCAATACATGAAGCAAGTCGAGAATGTATGTGGTTGAGGTCAGTAATACATTATATACGTACAACTTGTCATTTATCTTCCGGCAAAATGATCCCAACAATCCTCTATGAGGATAATGCTGCATGTATCGCTCAACTTAAAGAAGGCTATATCAAGGGTGATAGAACGAAGCATATTTCACCAAAATTCTTCTTCACTCGCGATCTTCAAAAGGATGGTGAAATAGATATCCAGCAAATCAGGTCAAGTGAAAATCTAGCAGATTTATTCACCAAGTCACTTCCAGGTACAATCTTTGAAAAACTTGTTCATGATATTGGTCTTCGGAGATTCAAAGATTTCAACTGATATTATCAAGAGGGGGAGTCGATACACGCTGTACTCTTTTTCCCTTATCTAGGTTTTGTCCCACTGGGTTTTCCTAGAAAGGTTTTTAATGAGGCAGCACTCGACGGTGTATCAATGAATGATGTACTCTTTTCTTTAGCTAGGTTTTTATCCCACTGGGTTTTTCCTAGTTAAAGTTTTTAATGAGGCACATTCATAATGGACATCCAAGGGGGAGTGTTATGAATATTAAATATGTGGATGTCCATTGACTCATATTAATCTTCCAGTCAATTTGACATAAAGAAGAAAAGAAGACATGACACAAAGCAAAAGCAAAAGGAGAGAAGGACATAAAGAAAAGAAGACAAGGACATAAAGACGATATAAAGTAACCATGGTCATTTAAATATAACCATGGTAATACAACCACGGTTAATTTTCTGCTTCTATATAAAGGGCTGTAATCGATTGTTTCAATTGAACTGAATGAGAACTTCTCTCTAACTTCTCTCTAGAAATTCTATAATCCTTTCTCTGGATTCTATCAATCTTCTCTCTTATCACATATACTTTTATAACACTTTAGATATTTTCTCTCACGTGGCTTTAAATTAAATGAATGAAAGGTTCTAGAATCTTTGAACTCCACAGCCATTCTTCCCCAATTTCTTCCCATGTGCTGTCCGACGATGCGTGTACCAGCACCACCCATCTTCTATCTCGACCAAGCTCTTCTTTTCTTGTTCTGATCGATGCTATTGTGTGTGGTTGGCTAGTTCTTCATCATCGTCCATCGTCTAGCCTTTGTCCTCTGTTTTTCACTCTGGTCCTTTGTTCATATATGTGTGCTAATTCTCCTTGCCGTTGTTGTGCCATTTTCTCTTTAAGAGTGAGGAGCTAGATCTTCCTTTTTGAACGTTCTTCATATTCTCTGTCCTCTTTCCCGTTGCTGCTGTGCGTGGGTGAGTGAGTTGCAGTTCTTCTCTTTGGTTTCTTTACTATGATTGTTTTGGCTGCTGAACGTGTGAGTAGGGGGGATTGGGAGTCTTTGTAAAATATTATGATAATGATGGAAGATGTTAAATAGAAATCTGAAGGTTTATGTTACCTATTTTTATGTTAGCATTCGGGATGCCTATGAAGTGTTCGATTAAATGCCTGGGAGATGAAATCTTACAGAAATTGTAGAATGGAATTTGTTGGTGATAGTACTGAGTAAATTATAGAGTAAGAGTTATTTACTATTCCAATTTGAAATTTAACGAGATGCAGATATTGAATATACATATGTGTGCTAAATAGATTGGATGTAGAAATATCTTTTTCCCCACAATATGGGGTAGTAATTATAAGTGTAGGATTATATGAAACGTGTTGCAACGATAAGCTAAGATCGGACAGAGAATTTAATTGGTCCAAGTAAGTTCGAACTCATGGATGGTCATAACTTTATTTGGATTATTAAAAAAGTGTTAAATGTAGCTTATGGATTTATTGAAATGTTCTAACAATATACTATTTATTATCTATTTGGAAGAGAGTAGGATATTCAAATGTTTAAATAAATCATTACGTGAATGGATGGTTGTTGGTAGTATAATAAGTCAAGTTGTTATTAAGGTTGTTGGTTTATCTTGGGAACATTGTGGGCGAGTAAATAGCGTCGCAATTAATTTATGAATAAGTTCCCCCCCTCACAATATGCTGTTTTAAATAGATTCTCATGCATTTTAATATAATTCTTCTTGTAATCTTAATTATTGGGTCATTTGAAATATTTCAGTCATTCTAGTTCGTTTTTTAAAGGAAGTTAAATCATTGATATTTCTTGTATCTTAATTATAATATTTGAATCTATGACCTAGTTAGTAAAGTATTTGATCAATGTGCCTTATGCATGGAAATGGTGAAAAGATTTTCCAAATGGAAAATATGACAGATCATCTTGAATAATAAAGAATGTTTATGTATGGAATTTGAAAGGTATAGTTTTGAGATATTATTTTTCAAACTTTTATGTTGGGATCTTCTATTACGAAATATTCTTTACAAGCTTTCATTATTGAAGAACAACCTTTTCGTTTGTTAATGGTAAACTAATCCCATGCATGCTTGAAACATTTTGAGAGGAATGAATTCAAAACGATGGTTACTAATAGCAGTACTATTAGTCCTTAGCACGCCATGGTTAACTTTGAACTCGCTTGACATTCATGGGCATAATGCTTACACTTGATACTCGTGGGGTTTGTTCTCATGCTTGTTATTCGTAGCTCTTGTACCTACACTTGTTTTGTGACCTTGTGCTGCGCTTGGTTAGTTACCCTCGTGGATTGTGTGTCCACACTTATATTCATGGCTTTGTGCTGTGCTTAGTTAGTTACCCTCGTGAACTGTGAGTCCACGCTTGTTTTTTGTTTTGTTGAGGTCTTATGGAAAAATTTGTGTTTTGAGATTTATTGTTTTCAAATTGATTCTTTCAAATAGAGCATTTTATTACGAACTTTATTTTATCTATTCAATGATTCATAATTTCCTTGTTATTTTACAAGGCTATAATTCTATTTGAATTTAATTGTTAATTCATTGATACATATCTTGTTTAGTTTGAATATTTACATGGAATTATTTGATTTACAAGGTATATGTTTGTGCTATTTTGAGCAGTTGTTTAAGTTACATTTATAACTATTTTATTATTATTCTTTTAATATTAAATTGAGATGTTATTCATCGAAAAATATTTTGGTCTCATATAATATTGTTGATCCTATATTCCTGCTTATCATTGAGGGGCTTGTATGTTAATTTAAAGTTGAAGCGTGATCTTGAACGATCCTCATTTCAATTTAAAATTTAAACTTCTGTATTACATTTTGTAAATCTTGTTCTAGAAGCTCCACATAAACTATAGTTAGGTGCCTCGTCTTCATTATATATGTTGTATATTTGTTGGTATGGAGCATAGATCCTTTTTGTGAGATTATTGCCGAATATGCCTTTGTAGAATGTTTGGGAGGACTCAACTGTAAGGGTGGTTTTACTAAAATTCGTACAAATAGCCGGTGACTCTTGTTAATATAAAATATATAACACTTTATATTTTGTATTATAAAGGGTTAAGGTGCAAAAATACACATGTGATTATTCTAAAAGTGCATCTAACACCAAATACTTTTTTTAGGTGTAAAAGTAACTAGGAGCTTCTAAAATAAGGGCAAAAGTCACAGTGACCGTTAAAGTAAGAAAACGTCTGTTACTTTCCCATCATTCACCGTCCATCGTCTTCTCCACACCACCACCTCCATTGATCACCATTGCCGGTGACGGTGAGAGTTTCAGCACCGTGAGAGACGCGGCTGGGGAGTGTGAGCTGAGAGGCTCTGGACACAGAAGCAGCCCCGTTAGTTTCCAAGGCTGAAGTCGATCACCATTGCCATCTGAGTTCCTCCTCCGTCAGTCCGTCTTGTTCACCGCCGGAGGCCACCACCAAATGCCACTACCATCATTGTCTTCTCCCATTCGTGCCACCGTCAGTCTCCCCCATGTCCGCTGTTCATATCTCTTGCTCTGTCATTTCTTCTAGCTTCACTCTAATCGATCACCATCCTTTCTTCCTCAGGTTCATTATTCTCACCATCTCCAACGATTCACTATATCTCATCTCCACCATTCCCATGCCTCCCCTATTCCTTTTCCATTTTCACCACCACAGATTCATTCCCGATCTGGTGGTTAAGTTTAGAGGCAATAAACGCAGATCTACTCTTAAAGAATGGGTCATGTACCATTCATGGCTGGGGGTAGAACGATGGTTCATCTACAACGATGACAGCAACGAGAACATCGAAAACTTAATCTCAGAACTCGACCTCAGAGGTACACCATTAGTAGAATGACATAGCCATGGATTAAAACTAAAAAGCTAGCTTTTCTTACTACGTGTTCAGATCAGAGCAAGAATGCAACTGGTTCGGCTTCTTTAACGTCGACAAGTTCTTCTATCTCAAAACAGAGGCGGCGGCATATGCAACCACTAGAACACACTTAAGTCACTGGTCTCCAATTTGTCCTCCTTCTCGACATCGTCAAAATGGTGCTCTGGAAGATGGAGAAGGAGATGACAGTCGGGGGGCTGAAATAGTGATAGAAGTGCATGAGAGTGAGGGAATGGTAAAGTTGGATATTGACATAAATGAAGAAAAACAGGGGAATGAAAGAATGGAAAGAAGCAGAGAGTGCCAATGGTGTAGTGTGTTCCAGCGATAGAGGAGATGACGATGATGGTGGTTGGTGGTGTTATGAGTCAACGATCTCCTTTAGAAACTGAAGCTCCGTAGTTGACGGTGGAGTTGTCGGTGATGTCGGAAGTCGATCCAAAGAGGCAGTGAAGGTTTGCGATCGCTGGTTCAAAGTCTCGCAGCTCCGGTGGTAGTCTGTGGTAGTGAGAAGCAAATGGCCAAAGGTTTAGAGCTCCTTGATCATGGTTCACGGTGCTCTCTGGTTCGTGGTGACGGTGCTTGGCAGACTGAGAGGAGGATCGCCGGAAATGGGGCCACAGATTACTGTGAGAGAGGGTGACATCGGTGGTTTTTATGCCATGGTCTCTCTCTGATAGCTTTCTCAGCTATGGTGGTCAGGAAGTCGATAAATGAAGAAGAAGAAGGACGCAACGGCAAAACTGACGGTGTCCACTACCACTAACGGTAAATGTGACTTTTGCACCTATTTTATAACCATATAGTTATTTTTGCTCTTCAAAAAAGCATTTAGTGTTAGGCGCACTTTTGAGAAAAACTCATGTGTATTTTTGCACCTTAACCCTATTATAAATATGGACATAGATATAAATGAAGAATTTTATAAATATGCAAGGCTAAAGGGGATATGAGTATTCTTATATTCCGAATTGATCACACTTCAATTTTTTGCGTGTGACACTTCAAATGTACTATTTATTAGCTATTTATATGAAAAATGGACGATGAATTTTCAAAGGCATAAACGCATTTCTTTGACGGGTTTTATTGCTTTTAACACTATATTTCATGACCTTAAATTGTCTTTATTTCCTAATACATATCCAAAAGCTGACTCAATTAAATTGTTATGGCTGCCAACGTTTAAAACGGATTGTTTATGATGATAAAGAGGCTGCCAACCTTCATGTTGGATTTTGGGTCCAAGTCCGCCCTTGATGGGCCGGATTACTTGATTAAAGATACAAATAGCCTTATCAAATAAGAAATCAATTAGCATTAATTATGGTTTGGTAAATAAGTCGGTAATTAATTATGGGATTTTTAATTGATGAATAAGTCACCATAATTAGGAAATTAATTGAGAATCAATTAATTTAATTACCGTCTTGGAGGGTAAGAAATTATGCACACATTTCCTAATTAGTGGCCACTCTAAACCACTATAAATAGGGTGTGCCTCTTCAATTGCAAATCATCCCTGCTATTAAGCTTTCTAGCAATTCTCTTCTTTCCTACCATCTTACTTATTTTGGTGCAGTGCTGTGCAAATCCATATTAGACTTTGATAGTCTAATATTTGCGTGGGGCTTTAATACCCAGATCCGACTCCACCCGATACGCATTTTTACTCTCTATATAATCTATTTATTCCTTCACTTCAGGTTGGTGAGGCTTATATAAAGTGCCTTAGTCAAATGTTCTGGATACACATATCTTAAACTTTTGAGTACGTCTCTTTCTCTTTTGGCATATTTTTTTACTTGTTGTGTATTATTATCTTCTATAGTTCTATTCACCTTTTTTTTTTTTTGCAGGAATGATTCATTTAATTTTAAGGAGTACCACTTCTTATATGAAGGTAGTTGTAGAATAGTTCTTAAGAACAGTATCATCGGGCACAACTCAAACCAACTATATCATTTGTAGGTGATGCTATGAACCAAATTTGCATGGCACTAGAGAAGACTTGGAAGATCCATTGAATTAAACAATAATTTATATGGGGAAGGGAACCTCTCCATTTCTGTTACTGTCCACTTCCCTTCACTTCTTTATTTATACCATTAGATCAACTCTTACGGTTGAGATGTAATATAGTATACAAATATTATTATAACATTAAAGAACGAAAAGTGTAAATAAATAAATTTAAATGATTAAAATTTAATCTAAATAATTTATATCTTTGTACTTTTATTGAAGTATTTTATATATTCCTTTTTTTACCTTTTATAGAATATTAAATTTCAACCATCAGAGTTGATCTAATGGTGTAAACAAAGAAATAGAGAGAAGTGGATGATGAGGGAAATAGAGAAGCCCTTTCCCATTTATGTGCTGCTACCAACAGTTATTTCCAAAAGGATACATCTTAATTGATATCAAGTTTACCGGTTTAATATCTAATCCAGTTTTCTAATGCATATATCTGATCCAGTTTAGAAATATTGTAAAGAGTAAAAAATTATTATTCTGTAAATATCTTATCAAAATATTTAGTTTAAAAGCTTGAATCGTATTAGTATTCAAAAATTGTTTTGATCGTTCTAAATGAGATTTAATTTACAACTTGTTCTATCAACACCCGTTTCCATTTCGATAATCAAAGAGTAATAAAGACGGAATTCAATAAACATACAGAAAAGTATAATTATACTGATAAAAAATTCATTTACAATCCTACGTTGTTTGTCAATGAAATACAGAAAATACAGTGGAAATTTAGTATTTACAGGATAACCCAAAATATCTAAGACATAAGCTAATTATAACCACTATCTTGCCCTCACCTTGAGACACGAGCTAATTACTTCTCGGCGTCCATGCCTTTGCCCTTCGATCCACTGGCACCCGCTGAGATATTTGTTTTTGAAAATGGGTGAGATTCCGAAGAATCCCCGTAGAGATATACGATCGATATATAAAATGTGAAAATTAAATATGTAATGCACTATATTAGGCAAAAATGAAAGTTCGACTCGATTTATATATATATTTATCTCAGCCGAGTCACTGACTACAGCTAGAATTTCTGATAATATACCTCAACTAAGTCATCGACCACAACTAGGATTTTCCAATATACCATTGTTGGGTAGTGAACCACAACTAGGTACTATGCCTCTAGCACGCAATCATATCACGAAATACAGTAACAAATACATATAATTATTCACATATTGTATGAAAGATGGTAGTCCCTACCTCGAAGTTTGTTAAATCCCTTTTTTTAGTGTGCCTAGAAAAACGTGTTGTTTCCGGTGTCCGACTCGATCCTAAAATATTAAATGTACTAGAAATAGGTCATAACCTATCTAAGTATCATTTTAGACTCTTTCATAGTATTTCTTGTGGTTATATTAGTCTATGGTGAAATTTTACCAAAATGCCCCGGGACCCCGGCCCAACCTTGCCGTACCCAGCCCGATGGCACGTTTTCCCAAAATTTTGACTAAGACTATTCTAACATATTTTTGCCCTACGAATCCATTTCCGGGCTTGAAATCACCAAATTCACTGTAAAATTATGAAAATACCCTTAACAGCCCCCTATTTAGAGATTTCAGTGGCGTTTTCGTAAATATGTTTTTTTGGCCTCTAGAGAAAAGGTGCCAAACTATAACCCCACCTATTTTTGCCCCCTGAATCTAATGGAATTATTTATTTCATGAAAATCCAACTCCTACCCCCTGAAACAGTGCCGCAGAAATATTTCAAGAAAAATAGAAAAATGAAGTTTTGTGTTTTAACTTCTAAAACTTGTACTTTTCCACTTCTAATCCTTTATTAACTTGTTTAAACACATCTTAATCATGATTTAAATAGATTTGGGCAGCACAACCCCTTAGGGTTATAGCTTTTCCTATTTTTCAACTTAATCAAGAAATTTGAAAAGTCAAGAAATATCACTAATAACAATACACAAACGACAAGAGAGCAAGTTTATGAGGTTAACCTCCTACTTCCAAGCTTGGCACCTTAACTCCTTTTCCTCCTTGGAGATTTGTCTTGCTGACACGTGAATACATGAAGAAGAGAACCTTAGAGGAAGTGTTACACAAGAATAGGTAACCAAATCACTAAATCAATACTTACTTACCTTAACCTTCTTCCTCCTTCTCTCTAAATCTTCAAAGAACTCTCAAGCTCACTCTCTCTCTTCTCTTGGTGGCTTGGACGAAATATGGTATGAAAGAGAAAGGGAATGTGTTTATTAATTTAGTCTTCTTTCTTCCTAGCCTTTGATCTCATCAAGGGTTGAGATTTCACCACCTATCATGCACCATTCCTCCTCCTATACCTCCAACCATGCCCTCTTACTTTAGGCCATACACCCTCATCATTTAGCTTCAATTGTAATTGGGCTATATTCCCTTCTTGTTACAAAAAAAAACGTGCTCCCTCCTATACCCTAACTAAGCTAATTGCTTTTTCCAACTAAGTCCAATCTTACACTCCTCCATGCATTCAATTCATCATTATTTGTCCATGTAGCATTATTTTAATGTAATTTGACATGTTCTCATACAAATCCATTATAATTTAATCCCCTCCTTATATGATCATGACACTTGGCATTTTGAATCAATTTCTAGTGCATTTTATTTTCAATTTTCGGAATAATGCTAATTCTGGCAGATTTTCTTCCCTAACTTTGAAAAATCATAACTCATTTTGTAGACATCTTTTTGGAGTGATTCCAAAGGCTATGGAACTCTTATTGAGTCTAGTTTCAAGGAAAAATATGAAATTTTACTAGCTAGGATCATATTATTCCCAGATTTTAAATCTTTGACCGCTGCTTCCAGAAACTTTCAAGATTTTCTGGGCCAACTTCAAAAATTCATACATTTTTGTACATAGCTTTAATTGATTCGTATGACCTATCAAAGTAAAGCCTAGGATGTCTACTTTTATTATGTAAAAATTTCATAATTTTTTATCATCATTTGGTCTTCCAAAATTACATGACAAACTCACTGTCTCGCAAGCGATTTCACTGAAAACACTATTTCACTTTCAATTTTTAATATTTAATTCCTTTGGCCTTAAATATTCACCATTTCATTGAATTTCTCAATTAATTATATTATATTATAGGTGAGTATAAAATTTGGGATGTTACATATTCCATTTTCAATTCTGTACGTTGTAAAGGACATTATATCAAATATCCAGATAATCTGGACGCGTTTTTAAAAAAGTTTGGACATATGTATGGTATTGTATTAGTTGCATGTGAACCATTAATATAATTTATTTTCTTAGTCAGTAATTTATTATAAGAAAATTTTCGAGCTCTCCCACTTGGAGCGGCCCCATGGTACCCTACTCTCCAATCCTCAAGTCAAGACTTGAGAGCTACATTGTCGTTAATATTCCAATTTTTAATTTGTTTTATTTCTTTGTCCATCAGCTAGCTGTATTTTCGACCTGCATATCCCACAATTGTAAAAGTAATTTTATATTTTTGAGAAAGCCAAATTAATAATTATAGTATAAGAAATAGACTTCATATAATTAACTAGTGTGTGTGATGACCCGAACACACATTATTTCTTCCTTCTACTCACAAACATAAGCCCACCCACAGATTCTGACTCGTAATGCCCTTTAACTGAGGGATTTTATACATGGGCAATGCATCTTTGCTAAGCTTTTAAATGGGACAAAAGCCAATTAAATATCCCTGAAACTTGAAAACCCAAATCAGTCTAAAGGCGCCTATTTGGAATTTTAGAATCTGGTCAATTGACTTTGTCCCTCATGTAAAAAAAAAAAAAAAAAAAACTTCGCTTCTGGTGCCACTTTTGGCAAATGTTGATCATCAAAGAGGGATTCGATCCTATCACCTTGCCCTTTTGGTTACCAAAAGATATACTATCGTTGAGTCACTAAAACTTCTCAACAATGTAGTGTAAAGTAATATATAAGATATTTATTTAGTCCTTAATATAAGAGATATTTACTTAATTTGATTAAATTAAGGAAGTTGGTTAAATTAGTTAATATGATATATATTTTTTCTAAAACACCCTAATCATCTTCCTTAATTATCTATTTTCCTTGAATATTGTTTATTATTGATAGAGGATCAATATGGTTAATTTAAGAAAAGATAGATAAATATAAAAAATTTATCATATATTTAAGATTAATATCACTTTTTTAAATATGTCTTCTATCAATGACGGGAGAAATAACTCTCAAGTTTTGAGATATGTGAAATGAGTACATCTTAGAACTAACAACAATCCACTAACAAATGACTGGACCATCAAAACCAGTGACCACACAATTTGCCCAAATACTAATTGGTTCAATCACAAAATTAAAAATGAATGAGTATAATAGCATAATAAATTAAATAACTTCAATGGACTCACTAACGAATGATCGTACCATTGTAGACTACTATAATTTTACGAGTTTAATTATGAATGACTAGAATAGTGGCCACCGCCTGAGATGTAGGACCAATAGGTCAACATAATTGGGAACCATATACAGTGAGTTGGGGGCCCGTGACTTGAAATGCTAACCATCGTATAGCTGCCATTCGTTGGACTTGACTTGTGTTATTATGTACACCTCATTGGCAGGACTTGATTGTGGAATTAATTTAGGGAAATTTGTGAAAATAATCCCTTATTGGTAACTTATTTATCAAATGGAACATTCACTTGTATATAATCTTCCACATGTGCAGATGATCTTCCACGTGTGCAGATAATCTTCCTTGTGTGTAATATTTTTCTCTATATGTGTGCAAAAATCTTCCTATGTGTGTACAAAATCTTCCCTCCATGTGCAGATATCTTCCCAGGTCTCATTTAACAATTAAATTTTCAATGAGGTCTTTTTTCACAATTCTCCCATTAATTTAAGTCTTATTTTTTATATTTATCATTTTCTTAAAATATATATCGTATTGATGATATTTCCTCAATAATAATTAAATATAACAATAATTTAATAATCCACACATGTATCTTATTATTAAAATGAGTAATTTTTGCTAATGTGAATTTATAAAAATAGTTTCATGCATTAGAAATGGAAATCTTATCTTAAAGAATATTTTATGGGCATTTTATCCAATAATACGACAATTTCTTGACAACTTTGCTGAAAATAAGTTAGGACCAGATTTGAGCTTGACAAAAATTATGGAATTACTCCTCAATAAATATGAATTGTTGATGATATCACATTGGTCCTATGATTAAAAAATTCCTAAATAATAATTGAAAGTGATTAACTACATATTAATTAATGGAAGCATTAACGTTATATAAGTAATCAAACTCACGGAGAAGACTCCATGATCTTGGCCCCGGTGGCGTGAATCTAAGGAAGCAAGAGAGCAATAATAAGCTTGGGGCCATTTGATCAAAAATGAAGCCATTAAACTAATATTTTCCAGTATTGTCAAGCTCGGACCGGACTGGTAGGTCCGACCATGAAACTGTCAGACCGGTGGTCCGACCGGTCCGGTTTGGCCACTAACCCCGGTTCGACCGGGTTTCATTTGGTTTGACCGGTTTTCTAGCAGTTTGACCGGTTTTTTTTTTAATTTTTTAATATTTTATTCAAATTTTCATATGAATAATTTTAAAATATTCCCTTCCTTACCGGTCTAGCCCCGTTTTAGCACCAGTTTGACTCTGATATGACCCACTAACCCTTGACCAAGTACCCTGATCGGTCTGGGTTTCAGAAACTTGATATTTTCTAAGAAGATGGACGTGAAATTTTTATTAAATCAAATTAAGAGGTGGTTTAAAAGCATATAAACTCCTTGGCCCGGGGATATATTTCGGCATATTGAAGATTCCCAAATTTCATTTTTCTTGATAAAACACAATTTGGCCTACATCATGGCCAAGGAGTTTATTGGGAATCCAAATTTTTATTTAAGATAAGATAAGAAATTGCTGTATTATTGGGAATCTATTATGAATATTAATTATGTGGATGTCCATTGACTTATTTTCAAACCAACTTGCTATCCAAAAGCAGACATCATTGTTCATACGGAAGTATTGTAGCAAAGCACTATTCATATGGAGGTACTGTATCTATACCGTATATTCACTTTAGCATAAAAAACAAGATTATTGTAGCAGCACGAATGAAGTTACTATGGCAAAATGAAATCACTGTAGCACCTTTATTGGAGCATTTGCTGTAGAAATTCGAAAAAATTCACTATTCACCTTCATTTTTTGTCTAAAAATAGAGGCCTTGGTTCAAGAATTAAACACACTGAAGTGAATAAGAAGTTCTCTCTAGAAATTCTATCAATCTTCTCTCATGAAATTCTCTCTTGCTCTCTTATCATACATACTTTTATAACACGTTATCAGCACGAAGTTTTAAACGAAGGTATGATCTTCTTATGGTTTCTTTAATGATTTCATATATCTTGTTTTATTTGATAGATCCGGAATAATCTGAGCCACTATATGGGATTAGAGAGATACTTTTACCCATTGTTATATAATATCGGGTTCCATGACTAAAATTGGAGATTGCTATTGTTCTTATATCATATATATATATATATATCCTTTACAAGTTCTATTATATTATTGTAGTTATGGCAAGAAACCATACACATCTAATTCCTGAAATTATATGACCAAAAGTCATATTATTTTTATTCTTATTTTGATATAGTATATGCCTCATTTATAGAAAACTTAGGTTGTAGTCCTCCTTTATGGATAGTATATGTTGTCACTTATATAGAAGGTTTTACCTCCTAATTGAAAGTATGATATTAAGTGGCCTGAAGCCACCTATATGGAAGGTTTTACCTCCTAATTGAAATAATGAGATTAAGTGGTCCGAAGCCATACAAGTTATAATTTTCTTTTCTTGCCTTATTAATTATTTATTGTCTTTACAAATTTACGGTTATTTTTATTTAAGATATTATATTGCATTTTACATTTTATATTTTAATTATTCTCATTTTTTTCTTTAATTAGTTTGAACCATGGCAAACCTAGCAAAATTTGAAATTGTGGCTCTTGATATTATCGGGAAAAATTATTTATCTTGGGTGTTAGATGCGAAATTTCACCTGAATAATAAAGGTTTGAAAGACACAATCACTACTACAAAATATTGCTTTTACGACCCTAAAGGACGTCCCTTTTTAAAAAAGGGATGTAAAAAATAAAGGTGGTGGCATTTTTGTAATTCTGAGTGAGATTTGAATAGTTTTAGACGTCCCTAATTCAAAAAGGGACGTCTAAAGTCACTTTAGACGTCCCCAATTTAATTGGGGACGTCTAAAGTTTTTTTTTTTTTTTAAATCAGGAACGCCTTTTGGTCACTTTAGACGTCCCCAATTTAATTGGGGACGTCTAAAGTAAATTTTTTTTTTTAATCAGGGACGCCTTTTAACGTCCCTAATATTTGGCGTCCCTTAAATATCAGGGACGCCACTTTTGGCATCCCTAATAACATTAGGGACGCCAAAAGTGGCGTCCCTGATATAAATATCAGGGACGCCACTTTAGGCGTCCCTGATTTAAAAAAAAAAACTTTAGATGTCCCCAATTAAATTGAGGACGTCTAAAGTCATTTAGACGTCCCTTTTTGAATTAGGGACGTCTAAAGTAAAAAAAAAATAACTAAACAACTTTAGGCGTCCCTAAATTAAATTGGGGACATAAAAAACAATTCAAATCTGTACTGACAGTCTTTATTTGTCAGTTTTATAGATCCACACTCTTCTTACTCATCAACGCAACCACTACCACCAAACATTTAACTTTTACTTCTTCTTTATATGTTGTTGTTTCTTCTTTTCTCTCTCTTTATTTTCACCAGATCTGTAATGCTTACCACAACGCATTTAACTCTTGCTTCTTCTTTGCTCTCTCTCTTTTTCACCAGATATATTATGTTTCTTACTATTTTATCTTCTTTCTCTTTTTTTCTTTGGATTTCCCTTCTATTTTATCTTCTAACTCGTGTTGTTATGGTTTGTAGATCAAAACTCCAAAACATGCTTCATGGCCACGTTCCCACTGAGAAAATGAGGTACATCTCTCTCTGTTGCTCTTCTCTATTCATTGTTATGAGAAAATGAATTTTAATAATAGAAGGAGATAAGTTTTTCGCAACTGATTCATCTTATTGTTATCATCTTCTGTTTATGAGATTTCAGCTCTAGAGTTATTATTGTGTAGATTTTGGATTTGGAGTTCAGATACTAGATTTGTAATTTTATTGATGATGATATGTAATTTCTGATTTTAAATACTGTTTAGTCCAGATCTGTAATATAAATGAATTTTTTTAAAAAAAAAAGCACTTTAGATGTCCCCACTTTAAAGTGGGGACGTCTAAAGTCCCACAGTGGCACTTTAGACGTCCCCAATTTAAAGTGGGGACGTCTAAAGTCTAGATTTTAGACGTCCTTTTATCTACGGACGTTATTGCCATTTTTTACTACATCGCTCACATAGACGTCCCCTTGTTTTCAGACGTTAAAAGGCCTAAAAAAGGGACGTTAAAAATGTTTTTTGTAGTAGTGAATCAAAAAAGGAAATCATGCATCCAACCAAGACAAAGCCAAATCCATGACTTTTCTTCACCACCATTTGCATGAGGATTTAAAAATTGAATATTTGACAGTAATGGACCCACTTGTTCTTTGGAACAATTTGAAAGAAAGCTATGATCACCAGAAGATGGTCATTCTTCCAAAAACTCGTTATGATTGGATACATTTGTGTCTACAAGATTTTAAATCTGTAAGCTCGTATAACTCAACCATATGCAGAATTACTTCTAAATTAAAATTATGTGGAGAAAAAGTTACTGATGAAGAAATGTTAGAAAAGACATTCTCCACATTTCATGCATCCAATTTGCTCCTGCAGCAGCAATATCGTGAGAGACCCTACAAAAAAACATAATTTGGTAGCAGTTAAAAATGGGTATTAGTAGCGGTTTTAACCGCTACAAACAACATTAGTAGCGGTTAGCAAAACCGCTACTAAATCGTATGTTGCAAGAGCTTTTGTAGTGGTTATATAAAACCGCTACTCAAGTAAAATAACCGCTACATAATTTGTAGCAGTTCAACCCAACCGCTACAACATTTCCATGAGTGAAATTTTTTTCAGAGATATTTGTAGCGGTTATATAACCGCTACAAATATAAAAAACTGAAATTTTGAAGGCGGGAAAAGAGAATTGAAATTTTTTTTTCTATTTTGTAGCGGTTAAAAAACCACTACTAATTTTGAATTTTTATGAAATTTGTAGTGGTTATATAACCGCTACTAATTTCATTAAAATTCAAAATTAGCGCCAAAAAATTAATTTCAGTTTAAAAAAGGCGCATTAATTAGTAGCAGTTTAACAACCGCTACAAAAATTAAATTTTTTTTTTTAAAAAAATACAATCATTTGTTTCTGTTTTTTTAATATTAAATTAAATAGTTTATTTTTTTATTAGTTTATCCAATTTAATTAGTTTATTATTCAATAGTTTAACTTATTTTTAAATTAAAGGGAATAATTTAATTTAATTGGATTAGTATAAAAATTGTATTGATAATATTATTAAGGATACATAGGTAATAAGGAACTATTATGTTGTTTACTACAATGTAATTGTGTATGAAAAATAGATGAAAATGAGATAAAGTTGTAAAATATCTAGAAAAAAATGGTGAGAATAAATTTTATACAAAGGAAAGAAGTATTGAAAAAAAATTAAAAAACTTGTTACCATATTTAATCGTATTGTTCAGCTCCTCAACTTATACAAAATAAATGTAAATGAGAGAAAATGAAAGAAAGGTAAGGTGAAAAGAAATGGGGGAGTGTTTGAAATGAGTTGTGGTAAGGATATTTATAGGGATCCACGTACCATTTGTAGCTATTAATGTATCTATTTTGTAGCAGTTTTTATTTATTAGCGGTTATTTTTATTTTTGTAGCGGTTTTTAATTAATAGCGGTTATTTTTTATTTCTGTAGCGGTTATTAAACCACTACAAATATTAATTTATTTTTTTTAAAATTTTTTTCCAGTTTTTTTTAAAGACAAAAGCTTAATTTGAATTTGATCACTCATCCTCGCCATCCCTACAGAAATTATGTAGAAAAATTATTGTTAGGGATGTATTATTAAATTTAAAAAATTTAATTTAAATGATGTGGACTTAAAAAAACTCACCGCAGTAGAGGTAAATTGTCATCGCCTTCAGGGAAGTAGTTTTCAAAATCGGCTGGTTGAAATGGCTCACTCTCGTAGGCGATGTTATCGCCTTCACCCATGTCATAAAGGTCTCATGGCTTTAAATGAACGACCATATGCCAATCCTTGTGACTCTCGTCCTCGACATAATAAACCCGATGTGCCTTTGAAGCAAGAATATACGGCTCATCATCTTGAGAAATACTAGTATGAATCGGCTGTGAGAAATTGACTGATGTGATCCCTAAGTCGTCAGTTGTCAGTCCTCGAGAAGTAGTTGTATTTGCCCAAAAACAATTGAACAGCGTCACGGTGAAACGGCCTTGATAATTAAGTTCGACCACATCAAAAAGCTTTCCAAAGTAAGGGACACCTCCGAACTGCATGTTGGCGTCACTACTGCTCGCATAACTCCTTGTCCCAAATGTGCCATAAACACCTGAAT
Organism: Inga oerstediana; assembly: GCA_963210345.1. Classification (NCBI taxonomy): domain Eukaryota; kingdom Viridiplantae; phylum Streptophyta; class Magnoliopsida; order Fabales; family Fabaceae; genus Inga; species Inga oerstediana. Next base: position 27,259,424 of record OY723405.1, on the reverse strand, counting down.
TCTGAGTTTGCAATCCTTGATCCCGTGAAACCGTGCAAAACTTAAAACCATTGACATTGTATGCTGTAAACCTTTTTACATGATCAAGACGGCTGATTGCGAGAGCTCTGAAATCTTGTGAGTGTGGGTTGTGATCATTTAGTATTCTGCGCGTAAACTAGCTCGGGAATTCTCTGTGGACCCTCCTATCAACTTCCGAGGATGTTTGTGTACGGATCCTGAGTTGATGCTTAACATGACTTCTGAATTCCCTACAATTAATAATGGAAAGGCTATAGTGAAATGAAAGTGAGAAATGTTACGAAAGATATAGAATAACACGTGAGTGTACAATTCTTACAGTATGACAGGTTCAACTTGAGTGCAATTAATTAAGACATGTCTATGTGCTTGCAACTTCTCAGTTGCCGTTAGTTTGAAGTTCTCAGTTGCTCCAACTGGTTTACCAACACGAGGGATAAATTCTCCTGATGTCAGCGCAGGTTTAGGACAATCGTCAACACAAGGTGGGCGGTTGAAAGCCGTCTCAAGATCATCAAAGTACCTTGAGCAAAAATACAGCACCTCACCCCCTATATAGCCTTCAACTATAGAACCTTCTGGCCACGTCTTATTCCTTACTTAAGATTTTAATTTTCCAAGGAACCTACGAAGTAAATAAGAGAAAATTGATACTAAATGTTGAAAAGGACAACTAGTAAACATTAAATACAAAGAATAAAACACATATTTGAAATGAGTACCTCTCAATCGGATACATCCATCGATATTGTACTGGTCCAGCGAGCTTTGTTTCATGAACGAGGTGGACTGTAAGGTAAACCATGACAATAAAAAAGGACAGAGAAAAGATTATCTCCAAATGACAATGCGTAAGAATGATTTTGGATTGCAGGTGATCGAGCTCTTCAATGATCAAAACCTTAGAACACAACTTCTGAAAGAAAGAACAAAGTTCCACCAAAACGATGGAAACATCGGGAGGAAGTGCATTCTTTATAGCCAGAGGGAGTAACCGCTGCATAAGAACATTTGAGTCATGACTCTTCAGGCCAGCAACCTTTCGAGCCTGCAAGTTAACACATCGAGAAATGTTGCTTGAATACCCATAAGGAACTTTTAATTTCTTCAACGTCACGAGGAAGACTTCCTTGTTCAGTTTTGTGAGGGTAAAGTTTGTCGGCTGAAATTTGTCATGCTCATCTGGCCAAGCATCTTCACGAACTCCCATGTCACGTATATTATTCCTCGCTTGAAGGTGATCTTTTGTCTTGTCGGGTTCGTTAAGCAACATATATACCACATTGTCGAAAACATTCTTTTCAATGTGGATGACATCAAGACTGTGGTGAAGTAAATTAGATATCCAATATGGAAGAATGAATAAAATACTTATCTTCTTCCACTGTTGAGGCGCCGAAGTCCTGCGCGTCTTTTGACGAGTTTGTGCTGAATCGTCGCTTTTTCCAAACTCGAAGTCAACATGCTTAAGCTGCTGTAAGATATCTGTACCGGACAAAGTTTGAGGTGATCCTCTTTTTTCTGGTTTTCCATTGAAGCGATTCCATTATAATCTAAACTTATGCGTTCCATCGAGAAACCTCCGATGCCCCATAAAGCACCACTTTCGGCTGTGGGGAAGGCGCACTGCGTCAGAGTCAAAATTGCAAACTGGACATGCCGACCTAGTATGCACATTCCAACCAGATAATGTGCTAAGGCCAGGAAAGTCACTAATCGTCCACATCAAAGCTGCACGTAAGTTGAACAAAGTCTTGCCGTAAGTGTCGTACGTCTCCATGCCGACATTCCATAGGTCAAGCAATTCCGCAATAAGCGGTTGGAGATATAATTGATGTCATTGCCCGGTGCCTTTTTGCCTGGAATGATCATAGACATAATGAAAGAGCTTTGTTTCATACACATCCAGGGGGTAAGTTGTAGGGAACTAAGACTACACTACTACAAAAAAGCGATATAATGACGCTTATTTTAAAAAATACTTTGGCGTTTAAGAAATGCCAAAGCTTTTGACGCCATTAAAAATACCTATGGCGCTTTTCAATTTACAGAAACGCCATACATTACCTTATCAAATTAAATAAATAAATAAATTACATATGACGTTTTATGTAACAAGCGCTAAAGGAAGAGGTGCCCTCCTTTGGCGCTTAAAAATCTAGTGCCAAAGGAGGGTGGGAACCCACCTTTGGCATTTATATGATAAACGCCAAAGGAGGTAAAACCTCCTTTGGCGTTTATCTTATAAACGCCAAAGGAAGAGGAGTTCCTTTGGCGTTTATTAGATAAACGCTAAAGGAGGGTTCTTTTTTGGCTTTTTTTTAATAATTTTTTAAATATTTTTTTCTTCTTTTTTTTAATAATTTGTTTAAATATTTTTTTCCTGTACGATGTAATGCAAAAATAAATGTCTGATGATCATATATACATTTTAGCAAATAAATAATCATATATTTCATCTAGTAGGCCAATTACAATACAAAACAATGTTAGTCATTTTTTTTTGAATTATTTTCTTTTCTTGATAAAACAAGCAAATTACAATGCGATAGTAAAAAATGTAAAACAGTAACTACAATGATTTGTATTACAATAAAATCACTACAATATTATTATATTTGTAAGCTTAAAAATTAAAAAACTAATAATGTATAGGAAGTTTAAGCTGACAAAGTTGAAACTTCAAATCAATACTTGAAAAATAAAAAATATAAGCAAACATATAAGAGTCATTATAGATCTTAACCAAAAAGAAAAAAAAAAAAGAAAACATGGATCAAATGTTTAAAAAACAATGCTTACAAGCTAGGGATCTCCTACTTTTCTACTTGTTGCCATCAAAAGAAAGGAAGGAGTGGAGATAACGAATAAGAAAAGCTAGTAGACTAATAAAGTGAGAGAGCAATGGATTGAAGTTATGGGAAATGATAAGCAGGAGAGCGATAATGGCGGGATGACAATAGCAGGGTGTTTAAATTTTGTAAACAAGGGAAGCTTTGACACTTCATAAAAGAGTGCCATTGCTGAAACTTCAAATAAGTACCTAAAAAGCTGGTGGACTAATGGAGTAGGGGAGCAATGGATCGGAATTTATGAGAAATGGGAAGCAGGAGGACGATAATGGCGAGATGTTTAAATTTTATAAGACGATAATGGTGGGATGTTTAAATTTTATAAGACGATAATGGCGGGATGATAATGGCTGGGTGTTTAAAAACATGGATCAAATTTAAAAAAAAAAAAACATAGAAAGCTTTGGCGCTTCCTTAGGAAGCACCAATGCTTCCTATTATAATTTTTTTTTTGTCTTTTGGAATGTGGCCTTTAAAAAAAAAAGAAATTAAAAATATATAGGAAGCTTTGGCGCTTCCTTAGGAAGCGCCAAAGCTTCCTATTATAATATATATATAAATATATATATTTTTTATTTTTTCTTTTGGAATGTGATCTTTTTAAAATTTTTTTTTAAAAAAAATACATAGGAAGCTTTTGATAGTAGTGAGTCTTATTCATAATTTTGTCCTCATTAATTCTCTTTATTCTCTAGCAACTGCTTCCAAAATTGTACGTATATTTAAAAATTATATAGAAATGAGGACAAAATTGTATATAATTTTGTTAAAACAAATGTTATAACAAGTTAAAATTGTTAAAACAAATAAAATATAGAAATACTTTAAAAATTATATATTTACAACTCACACTTTTATATTTACAAGTTAAATTTAACAATTTATGTCTACACGTACAAGTCGAACTTGCATGTTTACAAGTTAAATTTGTAAAAACATTACATTTTTTTGGATCTTTATGGTTTAATTTTTTTACCTGACACTTATGAGTAATTTTCCCTACAAAATAGTAATCATATTATTTATTCTATAATAATAAGAATTATTATAGAATAAATAATATATTAATAAAAGCTAAACACATTAAATTGATTTTGATAGGAAATATGTACTCTTAAATATTAGTTTCCTTTACTATGTCATATATGAAACCAGCGTGGATCAAATTTTTTTTTTTAAAAAAATATATAGGAAGCTTTGGCGCTTCCTATTATATTTTTATTTTTTATTTTTTTGAAAATATAAGAAGCTTTGGCGCTTCCACATAAAGTGCCAAAGCTTCTTATTGTTTTTTTTTAAAACAAATTGAAGACATTGTTTGGCGCTTGTACATGAAAGCGTCATATAAGGTTAACGTCTACTATGACGTTTATAATTGTAAGCGCCAAAGCATCAAAATAATTTTAAATAAATAATTATCTTTGGCACTTTTTTAAAAAGTGTCATAAGAGTTGTGCCATTAAACCCCTTTTTTGTAGTAGTGCTACCGGATAAATACTGTAACTTGTGCTAAGATTCCAGAAAGGATTGAAACCGTAGGTCGCCAACGCAAGTCGAACATTTCTGGGGTCAGTCGTGAAATCTGGAAAGTCGTTGTCAAAAGTTTTCCAAGCTTCTGCATCCCGGGGATGTCTTACTTTACCGTCTTCATTCTTATCAACGGCATGCCACCTCATGTGCTCCACAGTTTTAGACGACATAAATAATCTTTGTAGGCGAGGTTTCAAAGTGAAGTACCTGAGAATCTTTACAGGTTTTTTCTTCTTCTTTTTCCCCTTTCGAATTGTCTTGTACCTCGATGTGTGACATCTCTTACAAGTCTCCTTGCTGGAATCGTCTCCCCAATACAGCATACAATCGTTGGGGCATGCATCAATCTTTTGATAGTTCAACCCCAACCTATTGATAATCTTCTTGGCCTCATAGAATGTTGTGGGAATCTTAGCGTCGGGGAATGCATCTTGTAATAATTCGAACAACATCGACATTCCCTTATCTGTGACTCCACACAAGCACTTGATATGATACAATTTGATCAAGAAAGATAATTTAGAATATTTTTGACAACCTTAATATAAAGGACGATATGCTTCATCCATCAAGTTGAAAAAATCTTGAGCTACTTCATTCCTCATAAACACCGGCTCAAAACCGTGCACTTTTTCGTTGAAGTTGTCGCCTTGAAATCCAAATGCATCACGCACAGCATCATTCGCAGGATCATCTTCATCTAGTTGAATGCCTACTTGAGAACTTCGAGGAAGAGCATAATCATATCTAATGCCGGCCTTCTCACCATGAACTGCCTAGAATGTATAGTCCTCAGGGAAAGGCTTAAGAAGCAAATGTTCCTTCACAACATTTTGTGCATGCCACTTCTTGAACTTGCATCTTCGACACAGATAGACAATATTGTCGTTACAGCTGACGTGAGTGAATACGAAATCCAAGAAATTGTTTAATCTGTACAAATATTCTAGAGAATTACGCGGCAACCTAATCCATGACTTATCTATAGCTAATAGTGAGAAAGAAGAAAGTATAGAGAAGAAGATGAGTTAATAGAGAATGACGAATGCCTGGAACCTTATATTCTGAAATTTTAACGTTTAAAATTTTGTAGCGGTTGAAAAACCGCTACACTAACCGCTACAATACTACAAATTTGTAGTGGTTATATAAAACCACTACAAATGTTCAAGCCTTTGGAATTTTGCACAAAGTAGTGGGAAATTCAAAATTTAAAAGTTGAGTTTTTGTAGCGGTTTGATGTATTAAACCGCTACTAATATTAAAGCCGTCGGAAATCAAATGGAAAAATTAGTTTTAAATTTGTAGCGGTTATACATAAATAACCGCTACAAATTTGCACAAAGGCGGTAAATTTCAAAATTCAAATGTTGAGTATTTGTAGTGATTTTTATTGTTAAACCGCTACAAATATGGAACGTTATGTATAAATATAAAAAAATAAATTATATATATATTTGTAGCGGTTTCTCCAAGAAACCACGACAAATATAACAAAATTTTATTTGTAGCAGTTATTTATTGTAAAACCGCTACAATGATATATATAATTTATTTTTTTAGGGTTTAGAAATATAAATAATATTGTTGCAATTAATTCACAAATTCAACAACGTGGTCTAAGAATATAAATATAATTATGGTAAACACAATAAGAATTTAAGTTCTGAAATACAAAATTATATATATTTATTTACAAATATTTCAACAACAAATAAAAAAAGATGTCCTAAACTAAGTAGTTGGGGGCTGATCATCTGGTGCTCCCTCAGGTGGGGCTCCATCAGGTGCTGCTGGATTGGGCTGCTGGGCAGAGTGAACCGCACTATCATCATCAGCAGGAGGAGGAGGCTGCACGACGAACCGAGGGACAGGCGGAACCTGTGGATACTTCTCGTCCGGGAACAAGCGACTCTATCCGCGCTCAAGCATGCTGTTCGTGATATCACGCCACTGCATCTGCTGAGCTTAGATCAAATCAGCATGCTCTTGTATCTGTCGCATCTGTTGCAGCTATAGCTACTGCATCTGCTGATGCTGCTGAGCCACTGTAGCCTGTGTCCGCTCCAAATCTGACTGTAGCTACTCAATAGACTCATCCCTCGGACGTCTGACCCCTCTAGAGCTGCTAGCCTCAGAGGCGGTGCTCTTGCCGTAGACCATGCTAGGTCTGGCGCCTATCCCCATCCCTCGAATGCGTTTGGGGTGCTCAGCCTGAGGCAGACCCGCCTTCAAAGGAGCCGTTGGGTCCACTGACCCCTGTGACTCCTCGGCCTGGGTCTCTCGCAGCTCAGCCTGCGACTGTTGCATTCACTCCTGCCATTTTATAAAACAATTACTAATTAACAATTTTCATTATTATGTTGGTTTTATAAAAATTATAATAATGAAATTACTTACAATGGCCGCCTCTGCTTGCTGAGAGGTAGGAGTCCCGTCACGGTGTCTGTGTGTGATCGCGTACAACTCCCCATAGTCCGTCTAACGGTTCTCTTGCTCTGCCTTCCTCTCCTAAAACAATTACATAATTCAATTACTATTATGAAATAACTAGCTAAAAGTCAGTGATATTTTGAAAAGTTACCAGCTCACTGTAGGTGACAGCAAAGGTTTTCGATCCTACTGTGTGGTGGATCGTCTGCTGCCCACGGATCCTGGTGTTCCTATGAGAAAGCGCTTGAAAAAAAAATAATATTAAATGTATTAAAAAAATATAAAACATTTAAAATTAATTACATTTAAATTATAATTTAATAATTAACAATTACAAAATTAAATATAAATAATGTAATAAATACATTACCTGCCCCTCAGCGCTCTTCTTGAACTGGATGAAACTCGCCTAGTCGTTCACGGCACGCCATCCAGGATGCTCTCGATCAGCTGCTCCAGAGGCATCGTCCCGTCCTTATCCACCCTGTGGAAGAGACGGTTCCTCTTATTCCTTCAGCTGTCACCCATCTTCACAAGGGTGTACCTCTTCTGGTTGGCCCGGACGGCAAACCGCAGCTGCAAAAAAATTATTTAAATATCAATAATTACAAATATCCTATTAAAAAATATTAATTAATTACAAAAAATATTAATTAAATACTATTAATTACCTGAACCACCTCCTCCTAAGCCTGGTCCTTCGGCCTCTTCGAAACGTGCCTCCACGTCCTGAAGTGCAGGGGGAACCACATCCAATTCGCGCCCAGGTCGTTCAGGAAGCGGTTGAACAGGTGACCCCCATTGTCGATGGGCTGGTCCATGCCCTCATTCCACAGCACTATAACTCACAATGTTCGGTCCATGCTGTTCAGACCGGCTACGTCCAGCCTCCTCATCGACAAGTTCCCCTGCTCATCTGCACAATTTACAGCTCGTTAGATAAACTGTAATTCAAATTTAACATTTTGAATTTAAATATATAATTTCTTAAATAAAAAAATTATTTACCTTGGACCTGCACCTCAAACCCAGTAGACCGCAAAGACGACTTTCGTGGGTTGTTTTGCTCCCGGATCTCCTCCTTATCGAGGAACTGCTCCATCTCCCTGATCCCAATCGGGATCTCGAAGTCCTCCCTGTCGTAGTCCTCGACGTTGATATCTGCCCCCCCAAACTCAAGCACCTCTGGTGCGGTCGTCTCCTGTAGGATCGTTTGCGGTGCCTGTGGTAGGGCTGACTCGTGTGGGGGGATGGGCTGAAATGCCGCAGTCGCCCTGCCTCCGCGCTGGCCCCTCCCTCTGCCCCCTGCTCTACTGCTGCCACCCCACAAAATTGGTCTGGGGACCTTAGGTGCCTTCCCCCTATCCTCTCATAAAGCCATATGAACTGTAAAAATTCAAAAAAAAAATTTAGTCACATTATAATGCAAAAATATAATAAAAATACAAATACAAATAAAATACGTCTTATCTCCTTACCTCAAGTAGAAATACCAAGAAATATTGCAGCAAAAACTCTTTCACAGACGTCTGAATGCTCAAATCTAAAAGAAAACACTCAAAGAAACTTCAGAAAATAAAATGAGCAAATGGAGAAATGAAGCAGGGAGGCGAGGTTAAATAGGCTGAACCTTTATAGCGGTTATTGAAATAACCGCTACATAAACCGCTACAAATCACTTAGGGCAGCTAAACTTTGTAGTGGTTCTAAGATAACCACTATAAAGTACAAAAACCTTTGAAGTTTTGTAGCGGTTAAGGTATAGAACTACTACAAATTTGGGGACCTTTGAAATTCTGTAGTGGTTACAACCTAATAACCGCTACAAATATGCGACGTTTGGAATTTTGTAGCGGTTTGATTGGTCAAACCGCTACAAATAACTGTTACACTGTTGGCACGTCTTGGTTGCGCCATGTGGCATGAAAACTGTAGCGGTTATTATTTATTAACCGCTACAATTAAATCGCTACAATTTTTGGCGGGAAATTCGCGCCATATTTGTAGTGGTTTTTCCTAGGTAATTGCTACAAAAAACGCAGCCAATCCGTCGCGCCACTTGGCGCGTAGCTTGCCACTACAAATTTGTAGCGGTTTAGGTTAAATCCGCTACAAATGTTAATATTTGTAGCAGATAATTATAACCGCTACAATGTCACCGCTACAAAATACCTTTTTTTTATAGTGAGAGGTTTCAAGAAATATGCTGAATTAATTTCTTGTCTCATTGTGGCTGAATAAAATAATTAGCTTTTATTAAAAAATCATGAATCCCATCTAACAAGCTCAACTCCATTCCCTAAAGCGAATATAGTAACAAATGAATTTAATTGTGGCCGTACGCGTGGGCGTGGACGTGGGCATGGCTATAGCCGTAGGCGTGGCCGTGGTCGAAATCATGGTGGTTCAAATTCCTACCAGAAGTGGGACAAGACTAATAGGAACCAAAAAGGGGAAAGCAGTAGGCATAATAAATATGCTGATAATACATGTTATCACTGTGGTGGCAAGGGTAATTGGTCTTGTACCTGTTGTATGCCAAGACACCTAGTTGACCGTTACCAAGAATCAATTAAAAATAACGATAAAGGATCAAATATTGAAGTAAACCATGTTGATCAGGCCAAGAATTTTGAGCATGACGATATGGATAATACCCATTTGGATGTTGCAGATTTCTTAATTTAATTTGAACTGCTATGTTTTACTGTATTTAAAATTGCTTCTATCATATGAATTAATTGTAATTATGTTTTTATATTTCTTTTAATGAAGAATGAATCTTATTGGCATCAATTCTGAAGATTTATGTCTCGTTGATAGTGTAGCAACCCACACCATACTTAGACATGATAAATATTTTTCTTCCTTGGTAATACGAGAAGCTAATGTTCAGACTATATCTGGTAGTATAAATTTAATTGAAGGCTCTGGAAGAACTAATATTTTGTTACTTGAAGGACAAAATTATGCATTGATAATGCATTTTATTCTACCAAGTCTAAAAGAAATTTATTGAGTTTCAAAGATATCCACAAAAATAAATATCATATAGAAACAACAGCTAAAAATAATCAGGAATGTCTTGCTATCACAAATACAATTTATGGTAGAAAATGCATATTATAAAGTTTTCCTGCTTTTTCTTTTGGCTTGTATTATACATGTATAAGCACAATTGAAATACATATTATTGAGAACTTGAAGTTCACTAATGCAGACCTGAAGTCTACTAATGTAAACTAGAGGTTTGATAATGAATTTAATGCTTGGCATAACCGGTTAGGTCATCCCGATTCAATCATGATGCGACAAATAATTGAGACTTCATGTGGACATACCTTGAAGTGTAAACAAATTTCACAATCCCATGATTTCTCATGTGATGCATGTTCTAAGGAAAATTTAATTATCTGGCCCTCACCAAACAAAGTAGAATGTGAGTCTCTCACATTTTTAGAATGAATAAAGGGAGATATTTGTGGGTCAATACACCCACCATGTGGACCATTTAGGTACTATATGGTTTTAATTGATGTATCAACTAAATGGTCACATGTGTTCTTATTATCTTCTCGTAACCTGACATTTGTGAGATTACTTGTTCAATTAATTAGATTAAGAGTACATTAACCTGATTATCCTATCAAGAAAATACGTCTTGATAATGCTAGTGAATTTACATCACAAGTTTTTAATGAATATTGTATGTCCCTTGGAATTGATGTTGAACATCCTTTAGCTCATGTTCATACGCAAAATAGACTTACAAAATCATTGATTAAAAGATTGTAACTAATTGCAAGACCTTTACTTATGAGATCTAATCGCCCAATTTCTGCTTGGGGTCATGCCATTTTGCATGCAGTAATGTTAATTCGCATTAGCCCAACAAGCTACCTGAAGATTTCCACCTTACAAATGGTTTTTAGTCATCAACCTAATATTTCCCATATAAGGATTTTTTGGTGTACAGATATGCCAGTAGTACCACCACCACACACTAAAATGGGTCCTCAAAGAAGGATGAGAATATATATTGGGTATGAATCTCCTTCAACCATAAAATATTTAGAACCATCCACAGGAGTTTATTTACGGCACGATTTGCCGATTTTCATTTTGATTTTGAAGAAACGTATTCACCAATGGTGGATGTGACTACTTTTCGTTATTTAATTAGCCTAGCAGAAAAGGAAAAACTTGATCTGCATCTAATGGATGTTGTGAGTGCCTACTTATATGGCTCACTTGACAATGATATTTATATGAAAGTCCCTGAAGGATTTAAGATGCCCGAAGTATGCAAATCAAGTTCTCGAGAATAATACTCAGTTAAGTTAAATAAGTCACTACAAAAAATGCCAGAAGCCAGAAGAAAATTCCTTCGAAAACTTGCATAATCAAGTTCCTTGAAGGACTTAAGATGCCAGAAGCATGCAAATTTTCCGAAGACAAATTCCGATAGCAATTTTCGGGGCAATTTGCCACAGAAAATTCCGTTAGAAATTCCGTCGGAAAAATTAAAATTTATTAATTTTTTAAAAAATAATATTTATAAAATTAAAATATTAATTTTTAAATAACTCTATTTAACCTTAATTATTAAAATTATATTATTATTTATTAATATTATGTTTAAAATTTTCTACTAAAATAATATTTATGATATTATTATTATAGTAGTTATTATTTTATTTTACTTAAAAATAATATATATGTTATTAATTTTATATTAAAAATAATATTTATAATATTAAATTATTATTTATTAAGTAATTATAATTTAAAAAAATTAATTTAAATATATAAATATTTATTTATGTTTTTATTAATTTTTTCATTATTTTTAATAATATTATATTTAATTAATAATTAATTATATGTATATAATTAATTAATTGTATGTATGTATGTTTATATATATGTGATAATATTATATATATATATATAATATGCAATAATATTATAAGGTTTATTTCGGCACAACTGGCAAAGACTCGCACCTGAAGGTGTCGGTAGCCTGAGGTCGTGGGTTCGAACTGGAGGAGAGGCACTTAGAGAAATTATGATGTGCCAACACGTGGCAGCCAGGGAAGAGGGACACATGGCGTTCTAAGGCCCAAACACGTGGCATTTGTAAATTAAAAAAAATCCAAAATTTTTTTAAAAATAATTTTGGATTTTTTTAACAAAAAAATTGTGATGGAAACGAATTCCGTTGGAAATTTCCAATAGAATCAATTCCATTGCAAATTTATTTGAAATGCACCTATTAGCAACAGAATGGATTCCGTCACAAATTCAATCAGAAAAGCTGATTCTGTTGGAAATTGGGTGTTTTTTTGTAGTGAGTCCCTGTATGGCTTGAAGCAATCAGGACGCATGTGGTATAATCATCTTAATGAGTATCTATTGAAAGAAGGATACAAAAATGATCTGATATGCCCATGCATCTTTATAAAAAGATCTAGCAGTGAATTTGCTATAATTGATGTTTATGTTGATGATATCAATATCATTAGAACTCCTGAAGAGCTTTAAAAGGTAATTAATTATTTGAAGAAAGAATTCGAAATGAATGATTTAGGAAGGACAAAATTTTGTCTTGGATTACAGATCAAGTACTTCAAGAAAGGGATCTTTTTATACTAAGAAACTTATTAGGTCCTATAGCAATTTTATGTGGATAAATCCCGTCTATTATGTACCCCAATGGTTGTAAGGTTTTTGAAGATGGATAAAGACCCATTTCGAACCCAATAAATTAGTGAAGAAGGTGATAAAGAACTACTTGGTCTATAAGTACCATATATCTTAGTGCTATTGGAGCACTAATGTATCTTACTAATCACACTCATCCTGATATATATCATTACTGTTAATTTATTAGCAAGATATAGTTCTTCGACAACATAAAGGCATTGGAATGGTGTAAAACACTTTCTTGGTTACGTTAGAGGCACTATGGACATGGGGTTATACTACTCAAATATATCCAAGTATGAACTGGTAGGTTATGCATATGCTGGATTTTTATCTGATTCACATAATGGTAAATCATAAAGGGGCTATCTATTTACATGTGGAGGTGCAGCTATTTCATGGCGATCTATAAAACAGACTATATAAGCCACATCATCTAATCATGCAAAAATTCTAGCAATACATGAATCAAGTTGAGATGTGTGTGGTTGAGGTCAGTGATACATCATATACGCTTAACTTGTCATTTATCTTTAGGAAGAATGATCCCAACAGTCCTATATGAGGATAATGCTGCATGTATTGCCCAACTTAAAGAAGGCTATATCAAGGGTGATAGAACAAAGATATTTCACCAAAATGCTTTTTCACTTGTGACCTTCTAAAGGATGGTGAAATAGATATCCAGCAAATTAGTTTAAGTGAAAATCTAGCAGATTTATTCTCCAAATCACTTCCAGGTACAATCTTTGAAAAGCTTGTCCATGACATTGCCCTTCGGAGACTTAGAGATCTCGACTGATGTTGTTAAGAGGAAAAGTTGATACACACTATATTCTTTTTCCCTTATCTAGGTTTTATCCCACCGGGTTTTTCTAGAAAGGTTTTTAATGAGGCAACATTGGACAGTGTATCAATGAATGATGTACTATTTTCTTTGGCTAGGTTTTTATCCTACTGGGTTTTTCCTAGTTAAAGTTTTTAATGAGGTACATTCATAATAGACATCCAAGGGGGTAGTGTTATGAATATTAATTATGTGGATGTCCATTGACTCATTTCCAGACCAACTTGCACCCCAAAAGTAGACATCACTATTCATACGGAAGTCCTATAGTAAAGCACTATTCATATGAAAGTACTGCAGCTATACGATATATTCACTGTAGCATCAAAGATGAGGTTACTGTAATAGCACAGATGAAGTTACTGTAGCACTTTACTGTAGGAGTCCAAAAAAATTCACTGTTCACCTTCATTTTTCACCTATAAATAGAAAGGCCTTGGATCAAGAATTAAACACAGAAGTGAATAAGAAGTTCTCTCTAGAAATTCTATCAATCTTCTTTCTTGAAATTCTCTCTTGATCTCTTATCACAAATACTTTTATAACATAATTCAAATTGTATTAAATCATTGCAATAAACGGAGGTGGAGGTTGTGGAAGAGGAGAAGGAGGTGGACGTGGAGGATGACACTAGGGATTTTCTAGTAAGTATACATCATGGCGTTTCATCTTGAGAAAATAGAGGATGATGAAGAAGAAATAGTATGAGAAACATAAGAAAATGGGGAATTTAAATAGCTTGGAAGTAACGAGTTTGAACAATCATTGAGCACGTTAGAAGTTAAAGAGGAGCAGTCATGCACAGTGGTGGATATTGAATGGGTACTTGGTTCTCGTGCTTGATTATCGAAGAATGAAGAAGCATGTATAGAGTTATCATCAACATAGGGAAGGGGAAAGGTTTCGAACCTCAAACCATCATGGCATTTGTCATTTCATGACAACTTTTTTGTAACAATCGTCATTCTAGTGAGACGAAATATGAAGGTTACTAGTTACACTTGTTATTTATTTGCATGGTATTCTAATAAATTAAGGGTTTTACTTTATAATTGTTATGTGTTCTATTTTTTTAATTAATCAACCACCATTTTACAAACAAAATTTAAAAAACAAAAAGTCAATGTAAACATACAAACTAGAAATAAAAAGTTATGGAGATGTTTTAATTTAAGAATTTGATGCATCATTAGATTCTTCCTTCTCTAGTAAGTTGTCTACCTTCTCGTTCAAAGAGTGAACGAGAGTGGTAAAATCCTTCAAGCACTAGTCCATGCATCTATACTCTCGCGGGTAAACTTGAACCATATGATGGAGCTCGTAGGTCGCGTGGACAAGCCCTTCATGGCTTGTTGGTGGAGGAGGTTGATCTTTCAGTTTGTCTCTAGATGGTGAAGTAGAATTTCTCTTGCATTTGTCCATGGTTTTGGTGCAAAAGAACAAAAGCTTGCAGTGGGATATGAGAAGTTGAAATGGGAGTGGAGAAGTAGAGTTCAGTTTTTGGACGTTTATATATAGAGGGTTTCATGGATTATGGAGTCGTTGCGTCCTTTAGTTTTACAAATCATTGTATTTTATAAATGGTGACGGTTGTTTTTTTTAATAACTGTTAGGAATTTGAAGTGGCATTCTAATAAGTGACATGCTTTTCTTAATAACCGTTTGAAAGTGTTATCGGCCTGATGGTTCTTTTTCCCATGCCATGAGTTATATGACGGTTTGTTTTAAGAGAACCGTTATTTATCTTTGAATTCATGACGGTTGTTTCTAAAGAACAATTTAAAAACTGTTGTTTGTCTTATTTCATGACATTTTTTCTAGAAGACCTATTAGATATGTTTTGTTACAATATATTTAAAAAGAAAAAATGATAAAAAATAGTGGTGAGCTGTCTGATAAACTGATGAGATCACTAGACTCTCCGTCAATAGAGGAGTGGCTAGAATCATTGTTAGGATCATGGCAATCCCATACTCATCAAGTATGAGATTGACCTTCCTATTCATACTAGAGAGGTATCCATAAAGTCTCCTCATGGCATGGTCAATGTGGTTTGGATGCTGCAACTTTGCCTTCAGTTGAGGAAGCAAAGGATGTGGTGGTGAAGGAGGAGGCAGCGGAGGTGGAGGCGGATGTTAGGGAGGAGATCATGCAGGAGGTGGAGTTTGGGGAGGAGAAAGAGGAGGAGGTGGAGGTTGACGCCGAGAGATTTTTGGCAAGTTTTTCGCACGACATTTCATCTTGGCCATTGAGAGAACAAAGAGGAAGATGATGAAGAAAACGTAGAAAAAATAAATGAAAATGAGGAGTTTGAATAGACATCTGGAAGGGACCAAAAACAACCATCATTGAACGCATTGGAAGTCGGACAGGTTGTAATAAAATGGTACCCATTTCTTCTGGAGATCATTGGATAACAAGGAGGCACCCAGAGTCAGCGCGGGGAAGAGGAAAGGTTTCAAAAGTTTTAATTAGCGTTTATTAAGTTAGAACCATTAAGTATGTCATTTTTAACTTTACAAGAATACTCTCAGGTATTTAATTAATAACCATGAATGATTAAGTTGGTTTTTTGTTATTTTATTTTTTTAATATTTTAAAAAAACAATAGTGGTGTTCAATCATGAATGAACACCACTATTAAGTTGGTTTTCAATCACTAATATTTTAAAAAAAAACAATAGTGGTGTTCAATCATGAATGAACACCACTATTAATATTAAATACTCTCAGGTATTTAATTAATAACCATAAATGATTAAGTTGGTTTTTTGTTATTTTATTTTTTTAATATTTTAAAAAAACAATAGTGGTGTTCAATCATTACCGCCACAATCATCCTCCTCCTCATTCTCATCATTAGAGGAAGGAGATGAAGCTTTTGACTGCAAGTCATATTCATTGTTATTGTGATGAAGTATGAGGTTCAACTTTCTATTCAACTTGTTGGCATATGCCCCAAGATGCCTTGTATAGTGGTCAAAGGTTGCCAACATCAGCATCAAAGACTCTATTTCAAGAGGGGGGAGGAGGAGGAGAAAGTGGTGGTAGAGGAGGGAGTAGTGATGGTGAAGGAGCTCCCTAGGATCTTAACATGATGAAGGAGAGATGATGAGGCTGATAAAAAAAAGTAGTATAAATTACAAGGAAAATTTGAGTTTAAATAAAGGTCTAACGGATGTTACGAATGATTGTGACTTATGAAGGTCCGATGATGTTGCAAAGGGTTATGAAATTGATACTTGATGGTTGTTTCTGAAGACCATTATTATTTCTCTTTGCTGATATAAGAAGTTGGAAGACGAATCGTTTGTAAGTATTACATTATGGTTGTTTCGTAAGATCTGTCATTTTTGTCACTAAATAAATGATGGATAGTAACTACAACCGTTATATTTGTGTTTGTACGAATTCTACCTTGCAATACATAACGGTGCACAAAAAGTAACTTTTAAATTTGAGTTATATATTTTTGCTTGACCTTCTCCTCAACATGCATATTGTTTATTCGCTGTAACTATTATATATTAAGCATTATACATACGCGAATATATAATAATCATAGTGAAGAAAGAGAAGTTAAGTTTCATTCTATTTTTATAAGTGTGTGTGTATTAATGCACTTTATTGCACCAAACAAACAGTTTTTTAAAATTCTAATTCCAATTTCATTTCCCAACTCTCAAATTCCACCATATCAAATGGGCCCTCCTGGTTGGGCGGCCGTTGATATGGTATGAGAGGTGTGTGCAAGTATTAATATTAACAAAAGTGTTCGTTTTCTTCCAATCCGTCGTACCTTTCATTTTCTCTTTAATGGTCATCGATTTGTTAATTAGAACATGGACACGCACTTGCAAAAAAACGGATTACATTTATTTTTAATCTAATTGTTTTCGATTTTAATTTTTATTCTTAAAGTTGTTTACATACACTAAAGTCTTCATAAGAACCTAACAAGTCAGTTTATGTTAAAAGGATTCTAGAAGAGGTTTGAAAATAATCACAGTGGTGCACAATGATTGAATTGACCGCGCATATATATATATATATATATATGTGACTCCATATATATACCAAGAGAAATAGGGGGACGTTTATGTCATGGGCGTAGTATATTTTAGAAAAACGTCCGTAAAAAAAGTGAGGTCTAAAGTGGGACTTTAAACGTCACAAATTTAAAAAAGGGACGTCTAAAATGGAACTTTAAACATCCCAGATTTGAAAAAGAGATATATAAAGTAAAGATTTTAGACATGCCAAATAGAGAAAAGGGACATCCAAAGTCACTGTGTAGGGACTTTAGACATCCCTTTTTAAAATAGGGACGTCTAAAGTCTCCACTTTTGATGTTGAATTTCAAATTTCCTATAGATGATGAGGTAATCAATTATAGAAACAAACACAAGTTCTAAACGTGAATCCTCTGCAATAGTTTTGTTGAACACAAATGCTAGCTTTCTCCATTCCCTTTTTGGCTCCGGAATTTCCTTTTCTGGCATCACCACACTTCCACCACTTTGTTAGCTTTGTTCAAACTTCTTTTAGTCAAACTTTGGAATTCAAAAATCCATTTTTTTTCATCTCCAGATGCACTGTACCATATCTGATTGTGAAAAAAGAGAAGAAATTATATAATAATAATAATAATAATAATAATAATAATAATAATAATAATAAAACAAACAAGCATGTTAGATTTGAGAAGTGATAAAGAGAGAGTTACCGTTGTAGATAGAGGCACTGAAGGGCATGATGAGAGGGGAGAGGATGGCGAGAATACCGAAGGAAGAAGCCATTTCACTACTACAAAAAGGGGTTTTAGTGACGTAGGTCCTGTGGCATTTGTTTAAAGAAGCGCCAAAGCTTGTTATTTATTTATTTAAAATCAAAAATATTTGAAAGCTTTGGCGCTTACAAGCATAAACGTCATAATTGACGTTAACCTTGTATGACGTTTCTCTGAACAAGTGCCAAACAAGGCCTCCAGTTTTTTTTTTTTGAAAAAACAATAGGAAGCTTTAGCGTTTTATGTGGAAACGCCAAAGCTTCCTATATTTGAAAAATAGCTGTAGATGTAAGCCTCCACATATATATTAAAAAAAAACAAAGATCTGGGAAGCTTTGGCGTTTTATAATTAAACGCCAAAGCTTCCACATATATAATAAATAAAAAATGAAGAATATGAATCATATGATCATTGCAGATTTTTTTTGGATCAAGATATATGGATGGGAAGCTTTGTTTTGAAAAAAAAAAAATATGGTGAAGCTTTGGCATTTTTTAATAAAACGCCAAAGCTTCTATTAAAAAAAAAGTAGGGGAAGCCATTACAATAACTTAATACACGATGGAGAAGCTTTGTAAAAAAAAAAAAAAATTGGGGAAGCTTTGGCGTTTTTAATAAAAACGCCAAAGCTTGTATTACAAAAAAAAAAAAAATTGGGGAAGTTTTGGCGTTTTTAATCAAAACGCCAAAGCTTGTATTACAAAAAAAAAAAAAATAGGGGAAGCCATTACTACACGAAGGAGAAGCTTTGTAAAAAAAAACAAAATGGGGAAGCTTTGGCGTTTTTATACAAAATGCCAAAGCTTGTATTATAAAAAAAAATGTAGGGGAAGCTTTGGCGTTTTTTAACAAAACGCCAAAGCTTCCACAATTATTAAAAATAAACAAAGGGATCATCTTTACCGAAGGGAGAAGAATCACGTGAAAGCTTTGGCATTCATTGAAAAGTCAAGTAAAAAAAGAATCAACACATAAAATATAGTTAAACTAACTAATTACATAAACACAGTGTTAAAACTTCATATTGAAAAAATAAAAATTAAAAAACACAATAGAAGATTTGGCGCTTCCTAAAGAAGCGCCAAAGCTTCCATTTTTTTTTTAAATTTTATTTTGAAAATGGGAAGCAATGCCATTCTTTTATGAAGCGCCAAAGCTTCCCCTGTTTACAAAATTTAAAAACCCCGCCATTGACATCCCGCCATTATCACTCTCCCGCTTGTCACTTCCCATAACTTCGATCAATTACTCTCTCACTTTATTGATCTATTAGCTTTTCTTATTCGTTATCCCCGCTCCTTCCTCTCTTTGATGGCAGTAAGAGTAGAAGTAGGAGATCCCTAACTTGTAAGCATTGTTTTTTAAACATTTGATCCATGTTTTCTTTTTTTTCTTTTTGGTATAAATTTGCAATGACTCTTATATGTTTGTTCATATTTTTTATTTTTTAAGTATTGATTTGAAGTTTCAACTTTGTCAACTTAAACTTCCTATATATTGTTTTTTTTTAATTTTTAAACTTACAAATTAATAATATTGTAGTAATACAAATCATTGTAGTTAATGTTTTGTATTTTTTACCGTTGTATTGTGATTTGTTTGTTTTATCAAGAAAATAAAATAATTAAAAAAATGATCATCATCGTTTTATATTGTAATTTACCTATTAGATGAAATGTATAGTCATTTATTTACTAAAAAATTATATATGATTATCAGATTTTTATTTTTACATAACACCGTAAAAAAAAGAAATATTTAAAAAAAAATAAAAGTCCAAAGGTGCCTCCTTTGGCGCTTATGTTAAAAAGGCCAAAGGAGGCATTGCCTCCTTTGGCGTTTTTAACCAAAACGCCAAAGGAGGCAATGCCTCCTTTGGCGTTTTTAACATAAACGCCAAAGGAGGTGTACCTTCTCCTTTGGCGTTTTTACAGATTGAAAAGCGTTATAGATATTTTTAATGGCGTCAAAAGCTTTGGCGTTTCTTAAACGCCAAAATATGTTTTAAAATAAGCGCCATTATACCGCTTTTTTGTAGTAGTGTTTAAATCTATAGAATGTGGATCTCTATATGCAACTCCTCTAAGAGAAATTGAAAAAGTTGTGGGAGCGAGAGAGAGAAAGAGAAAGGAACACTACTACAAAAAAGTAAAGTTGTGGCGCTTATAATTGTATTAGCTGTGGCGCTAGAGAAGTGCCACATATCTGGATGCCACTAAAAAAAGTTATGGCGCTTGAAAGCGCCACAACATTTAAAATTTTTTTTTAAAAAAAATACCCTCCTGTGGCGCTTGGTAGAGGAAGTGCCACAGGAGGGGGTCTTCTGTGGTGCTTGGGTCAGCAAGGGCCACAGGAGGGGGGACCTACTGTGGCGCTTACGTTAGCAAGCGCCATAGGAGACCCCCCTCCTGTGACACTTCTTCTAACAAGCGCTACAGTAGGGTCCCTTTTTTATTTATTTTTATTTTTTTATTTTAATCTTTCTTTCTTTCTTGTGGCTCTTTTTTATGCTTCTTGATTATATTGTGAAGCTTTATATAAAATGAGTGGCTTTCGCGCATGTTTATCATCTCCATAAATTGTCAATCTTTCTATTTTATATTTCAACCTATTATATATATATGATTTTCACATTTAAAATTCAAGTTTCCCAACAAAAAAGTTCTTACAAAATAATATATTTATTGTTATTTCCCCAACAATAATGTTCTTACATTAATACTCTCCAAAGCTAACATAAAAAATATCACAATACAAGAACTTGATATGTAAACACAGTACATCAACAACTAATTAAGTAAATTAAAAGATTACTAAAAAAATGCAAGCTTGTCGCCCAAAAAATTTAAACAAAGCAAAAAGGCAAACGAAACAAGCTAGGTTTTCACTCTTTCCTATTAAATTAGGAACAGAAAGGCAAACGTTATATGACAGTTTATCTTGACTAAAAAACAAATTAAACAAAGCAAGCTAGAATGAAACATTCTTCTTTTTATAAATCTATTAATTGACCAGCGCAGGGAGTGGGGGACCACGTTGGTGACGCTATCTTGAGTGACGAGGATGAGCAAATGTGAGCTGTGGAATGTAGTGGGGATCAAATGGAGTGGGGTTCAAAAGAGGAAGAGAGACAGAGAGTATGAAGAAAAGGAAACAACTAGGGAGAGGAGTGGGGACGGACGAAAAAAAAATGGAAAAAGGGACAAGAGAATTTAATGAAGAAGACGAGTGTGTGTGTTTGTTGTGCAAGAGAAAGTGATATCTTTTACAGGGGAAGGGGCATCAACGCGAGCTGAGGAAGAGGGAATAAAAAGGTAAAAGGGAGGGAAAAGATAAAAAGTAAAGTTAAATAAGGGAAATCTGATTGGCGGGAGAATTGAAAATTCACATCCAACCAATTGTCGCACTTCTTTAAAGAAGTGCTACAACTGCCTTTTTTTTTTCTTTTTCTATTTCTTTTTTAAAATTTTGGGGACCAAGGGTGGCTTGCCAAGGCAAGCGCCACCCTTGGGTGCATACCAGCTGTGGCGCTTGGTGGACCAGGCGCCACAGCTGGTCCCCAAAATTTTAAAAAAATTAAATAAAAAAAGAAAACAAAAAAAAAAGGGGCAGCTGTGGCACTTCTTTAAAGAAGTGCCACAAAATGTGCGCCACCTTTCAACCATTTTGTAGTAGTGGAAGGAAAGTGTCACTTATATTTAATATAAGGGATGGGCGTCCCTTATATTCAATGTAACTCGTAGGTGAATTTTTAAATTACTTTAGAAGTCCCAAATTGAAAAAGGGACGTCTAAAGTAAAAAAAAAAAAAATTAATTTTTTTTTCACTTTAGACATCCCAAATTGAATTTGGGATGTCTAAACTAAAAATGAAAAAATTGAAATTGAAATTTTTTTTTAAATTTGGGATGTCTAAAGTGGGACTTTCGACATCCCAAATTTAATTTGGGACGTATAAAGTAGAAAAAAAGTTAACATTAAAAATATTTTCACTTTAGATGTCCCAAATTCAATTTGGAAATCAAAGTCCCACTTTATACGTCCTAAATTCAATTTAACATGTCTAAAGTAAAGAAAAAGAAAATGTTAGAAAAATTTTCACTTTAGACATCTCAAATTCAAAAAGGACATCTAAAGTTACCTAATTCCTACCTAAAATTACAAAAATGCCACCGGTTATGTTTTAGACGTCCCTATTTTAAAAAGAGATATCCTTTAGGATAACAAAATGTATATTTTATAGTAGTATTACATACACTACTAAAGTCTTCATAAGAACCTAACAAGTCAGTTTATGTTAAAAGGATTCAAAAAGAGGTTTGAGAATAATCACACACTGTGGTGCACAATGATTGAATTGACCCATATATGACCCCATATATATATATATATATATATATATAAGGAGAAAACAATATTTAAGTTGACTTTCATTGTGAAAAAAAATGTTAATTTCCTCTAGTTTACGAAAATATTTAATTTATTTGATAAAGTATAGCATATTATAGTCAATCCAATATATATATATATATATATATATGTATAAGGTTAATGTATAAAATATACAAGAGTTTTTTTAACGAAGTGAGCCCGACAGACGCCGTATACTTTTTTGAGAGGCAAAAATAACTACGTGCCATAAAATAAATATAAAAATCACATTTTCTATTAGTTATGCACTCTCATTCTCGTTCATCTTCCTCACCTTTTCTGGAAACTCATTCTGTCTCCCCTACTGGTTCTTACTGGAATTCTCCTAACAATACTTCAATTTGGAGCAAATCAAAGATCCCAAAATAAGCAACCACTAGAAATCCCCATGCACCTGAACCTGGTTTGAACCACAAAAACAGAGCAGCAGTTGTACAGGAGAAAGAGGAGAGTGAGAATCTTGACATTGAATCAAAGGACTTGAATTCCATCAAGGAAGTTCGGCAACCGATCACCAATCATTCTGAAACCGAATTCAAATCCCAGATGGGTTTCAGCTCAAAGTTTTTCGTTGAACACAAACAATGAGAGGAAGCAGAGGCAGATCGACTGAGAAGAAGACACCGAAAAATATGTTGAATACCCGGAGTATTCTTCACTATCATAGTATTACCCAAAATCCGAATCATATATCCATAGGTGAAGGCTTTTCCAATGCTATCAGTGGCTCTGATGACGAGAGCCCAGGCACCGTGGCGTCTGATGAGGTCCTGTTCAGATCAGAGGAATGTGTAGAAGAACCATCTAAAGAGGGACAAAGATTGTTTCAGAATAATGCAGAAGCCAAGGCAGGTAGTGATGGCGAGAAAAAGCCATTACTAGGGAATCCTTGCGAGTTTTCTCAACTTTATTTCTGGGTATGGCTGGAAGGTTGGTAATGAATATATATTTACAGTAATGGAGATTGTGCAATATACATATCCTAATTACTATAAATGTGTAATTGTAACATGAGATATATATATATATATATATAATGCAACATTAAACATCCGAGAACAAGTATGGAGAAGCATTTAATGGAGGTTGCTTTTACCACCAAATTTAGTGAAGGCTCAGTTTACAAGATAGGTAGCATCAACGAACTAACGGCAAAGCTAACAACGTAATCTACCATTAATAGAAAATGTGACTTTTGCACCTATTTTACAACAGCGTAGTTACTTTTACCCCTAAAAAAAAGTATTTGGTATTGAGCACACTTTTGTGAAAAATTTATTTTTATTTTTGCACCTCAACTCCCTCTCCCTCTCCCTCTATCTCTATATATTTGTGTGTGTGTGTGTGTGTATATAAAGTATAGGACATTTAAAGATGCATACATTCTTTAAGGAGACAAATAGTTGTTAAGTACCCTACTTTATTCTTAATCAAGCCAACAACACTTACATAATAAAAATCACAAAGGTGACTTCACGGTACGTTATACAAGATCACATATTCAACGGAAAATACAAAAGACACGCAAAGTAATTATGGAAGAAAACTAAGCTCTCATGAGTTGTCCAAGTGTGATGTTGACGAACTGGTTTATTTAATAAGGCTGAGGCCTCGCAATCTTTCAAGATACTTGTTCCATGGTTGGTCGGCATTGAGGATTTTCATTCAAGCAAGCAAGTGCAATTTTTGCAATCAACAGTACTTCCTTAACAACTCAGTTTGAGGGTTGAGGAAGTCGCTGATCCAACACATCTTGAAGTGGCAAATCCACTACAAAAAAACGGTATTCTGTAGTGGTGATTTTGTAGCAGTTATACCGAACCATTACAAATATACCGAACCGCTACAAATATTAACATTTGTAGCGGTAAGCTACGCGCCAAGTGGCGCGACAGATTAGCAACATTTTTTGTAGCGGTTAGGTAGAAAAAAAATGCTAGAAATTTGGAGCGAAATTCCCACTAAAACTTGTAGCGGTTAATAAACAAAAACCGCTACAATATTCCCGTCACTTGGCACGACCAAGACCCGCCAACAGTGTAGCGGTTATAGCAACAAAACCGCTACAAAATCCCAAACGTCACGTATTTGTAGCGGTTATAAGGATATAACTGTTACAGAATTCAGGAGTCTCCAAGTTTGTAGCGGTTCTAGACCATAACCGCTACAGAATTTCAAAGGTTTTTGTACTTTGTAGCGGTTATTATAAAACCGCTACAAATTTAAGTCGCCCTTGGTGATTTGTAGCGGTTTACGTAGCGGTTATTGGGATAACCGATACAAATTGCTGGCCTATTTAAGGGCGCCGCCTCCCTCTTTTTTTCCGTTTACTCATTTTGTTTCCTGAAGTTTCTTTGAGTGTTTTCTTTTAGATTTGAGCATTCAGACGTCTGTGAAGGAGTTTTTGCTGTAGTATTTCTCAGTATTTGCACTTGAGGTACGGAGATAAGACGTATTTTATTTGTATTTGTATTTTTATTATATTTTTGCATAATAATGTGACTAAAATATTTTTTTTTGAATTTTTACAGTTGATACGGCTTCAAGAGAGGATAGGGGAAGGCCCCTAAGGTCCCCAGACCGATTTTGTGGGGTGGCAGCAGCCGAGCAGGGGGCAGAGGGAGGGGCCAGCGCGGAGGCAGGGCGACTGCGGCATTTCAGCCCATCCCCCCACAGGAGTCAGCCCTACCACAGGCACAGCAGACGATCCTATAGGAGACGATCGCACCAGAGGTGCCTGAGTTTGGGGGGCAGATATCAGCGTCTAGGACTACGCAAGGAGGACTTCGAGATCCCAATTGGGATCAGGGAGATGGAGCAGTTCCTCGATGAGGAGGAGGCTCGGGAGCAGAACAACCCACGAGGGTCGTCTTCGCGGTCCATTGGGTTTGAGGTGTAGGTCCAAGGTAAATAAATTTTTTTATTTAATAAATTATTTATTTAAATTCGAAATGTTAAATTTGAATTACAATTTATCCAATGTGCGGTAAACTGTGCAGATGAGCAGGGGAACGTGTTGACGAGGAGGTTGGACGTGGCTGGTCTGAACAGCATGGATCGGACCCTGCGAGTTATAGTGCCGTGGAATAAAGGCACTGACCAGCCCATCGACAATGGGGGTCACTTGTTCAACCGTTTCTTGAATGAGCTGGGCGCGAATTGGATATGGTTCCCCCTTCACTTTAGGACGTGGAGGCACGTTCCGAAGGGGCCGAAGGACCAGGCTTGGGAGGAGGTGGTTCAGGTAATTAATAGCATTTAATTAATATTTTTTTTAATTAATTCTATTTAATTAATATTTTTTAATAGGATTTTTTTAATTATTGATATTTAAATAATTTTTTTGCAGCTGCGGTTTGCCGTCCGGGCCAACCGAAAGAGGTACACCCTCATGAAGATGGGTGACGGTTGGAGGAACAGGAGGAACCGTATCTTCCATAGGGTGGATAAGGATAGGACGATGCCTCTGGAGCAGCTGATCGAGAGCGTCCCGGACGGCGTGCCACCGAACGACTGGGCGAATTTCGTACAGTTCAGGAAGAGCCCTGAGGGGCAGGTAATGTATTTATTAGATTCTTTATATATAATTTTGTAATTGTTAATTATTAAATTATAATTTCAATTTAAATATTTTTAATTTGAACTTTATTAATTTTAAATGTTTTTTATTGTTTTAATACATTTAATATTGTTTTTTTTTTCAGGAGCTTTCTCTGAGGAACACCAGGATCCGTGGGCAGCAGACGATCCACCACACAACAGGATCGAAGACCTTTGCTGTCACCTATAGCGAGCTGGTAACTTTTCAAAATATCACTGACTTTTAGCTGGTTATTTCATAATACTAATTGAATTTTGTAATTGTTTTAGGAGAAGAAGGCACAGTAAGAGAACCGTTAGACGGACTATGGGAGTTGTACGCCATCACACACAGACACCGTGACGGGACTGTGACCTCTCAGCAGGCAGAGGCGACCATTGTAAGTAATTTTATTATTATAATTTTTATAAAACCAACTTAATAATGAAAAATGCTAATTAGTAATTGTTTCATAAAATGGCAGAAGCGGATGCAGCAGTCGCAGGCTGAGCTACGAGAGACCCAGGCTGAGGAGTCACAGGGGTCAATGGACCCGAAAGCTCCTTTGAAGGTGGGTGTGGGTCAGGCTGAGCACCTCGGATGCATGCGGGGGATTGGAATAGGTGCCAGACCTAGCATGGTCTACGGCAGGAGCGCTGCCTTTGAGGCTGGCAGCTCTAAAGGGGTCAGACGTCCGAGGGATGAGTCTATTGAGTAGTTGTGGTTAGATTTGGAGCAGCAGATGCAATAGATGCAGCTGCAGGCTGATTTGATTTATGCTCAGCAGACGTAGTGGCGTGATATCGCGAACAACATGCTCGAGTAGTCATGGAGTCGCCTGTTCCCGGATGAGCAGCATCCACAGGTTCCCTCTGTCCCTCGGTACGTCGTCCAAACTCCTCCTCCTCCTCCTCCTCCTGTTCCTGTTGATGATGA
The DNA here is from genome assembly GCA_963210345.1 of Inga oerstediana. Taxonomy (NCBI): domain Eukaryota; kingdom Viridiplantae; phylum Streptophyta; class Magnoliopsida; order Fabales; family Fabaceae; genus Inga; species Inga oerstediana. Next base: position 27,232,299 of record OY723405.1, on the reverse strand, counting down.
AGGTGCGGTTCACTCTACCCAGCGGCCTGATCAAGCAGTACCTGAGAGAGCCCCACTTGAAGGAGCACCAGATGATCAGCCCCCAGCTACTTAGTTTAAGACATCTTTTTTTTTTATTTGTTGTTGAAACATTTGTAAATAAATAAATATAATTTTGTATTTCAGAACTTAAATTCTTATTGTGTTTACCATAATTATATTTATATTATTAGACTGCGTTGTTGAATTTGTGAATTAATTGCAACAATATTATTTATATTTCTAAAATAAAAAAAGCATATGTGTATTTGTAGCGGTTTTATAATAAAAACCGCTATAAATATATATGGTTGTAACGGTTCTATTGTAGAACCGCTACAAATATACATAATATTTGTAGCGGTTTAACAATACAAACCGCTACAAATATTCAACATTTGAATTTTGGAATTTACCGCCTTTGTGCACATTTGTAGCGGTTATTTTATGTATAACCACTACAAATTAAAAATAATTTTTCCATTGATGTCCAACGGCTTTAATATTAGTAGCGGTTGTATATATAACTGCTACAAATACTCAACTTTTAAATTTTGAATTTTCCACCACTGTGTGCAAAATTCCAACGGCTTGAAAATTAGTAGTGGTTTTATACATATAACCGCTACTAATTTTTTAGAATTGTAGCGGTTAGTGTAGCGGTTTTTGAACCGCTACAAAATTTTAAACATTGGAATTTCATAATATAAGATTCTTGGTATTCGTCATTCTCTATTCACTCATCTTCTCTATACTTTCTTCTCTCTCACTAGTAGCTATGGATAAATCATGGATCAGGTTGCCGCGCAATTCTCCAGAATATTTGTATGGATTAAATAATTTCTTAGATTTTGCATTCACTCATGCCAGCTGTAACGATAAGATCGTCTATCCGTGTCGGAGATGCAAGTTCAAGAAGTGGCATGCATGAAATGTTGTGAAGGAATATTTGCTTCTGAAGCCTTTCCCTGAGGACTATACGTTTTGGGCAGTTCATGGTGAGAAGGCCGGCATTAGATATGATGATGCTCTTCCTCGAAGTTCTCAAGTAGGCGTTCAACTAGATGAAGATGATCCTGTGAATGATGCTGTGCGTGATGCGTTTGGATTTCAAGGTGACAACTTCAATGAAGAAGTGCACGGTTCTGAGCCAGTTTTTATGAGGAATGAAGCAACTCGGGATTTTTTTAGCTTGATGGATGAAGCAGATTGTCCTTTATATCAAGGTTGTTGAAAATATTCTAAATTATCTTTCTTGATCAAATTGTATCATATCAAGTGCTTGTGTGGAATCACAGATAAGGGAATGTCGATGTTGCTCGAATTATTACAAGATGCATTCCCCGACGTTGATATTCCCACAACGTTCTACGAGGCCAAGAAGATTATCAATAGGTTGGGGTTGAACTATCAAAAGATTGATGCATGCCCAAATGATTGTATGCTATATTGGGGAGATGATTCCAGTAGGGAGACTTGTAAGAGATGTCACACATTAAGGTACAAGACAATTCAGAAGGGGAAAAAGCAGAAGAAGAAACCTGCAAAGATTCTCAGGTACTTCCTTTCTAAACCACGCCTACAAAGATTATTTATATCGTCTAAAACTGCGGAGCACATGAGGTGGCATGCTGTTGATAACAATGAAGATGGTAAATTAAGACATCCTCGGGATGCAGATGCTTGGAAAACGTTTGACAACGACTTTCCAGATTTCGTGAATGAACCCAGAAATGTTTGGCTTGCGTTTGCGACCGATGGTTTCAATCCTTTCGGGAATCTTAGCACGAGTTACAGTATTTGGCCGGTAGTCTTAGTTCCCTACAACTTACCCCCTGGATGTGTATGAAACAAAGCTCTTCCATTATGTCTATGATCATTCCAAGAAAAAAGTTTGTTATATTTCCCTCCAATTGGTTGCTTTCAAGCCTTAGAGCAGTAGGTTTTCAAGGTTAATCTTGGAATTTCACCATTGAATTTGTTTTCATCAGCACAAAACCACACTAATTATATATATATATATATTTCGTTCTCTTTGAATTGCTCATTAATAAACAATTTGATAGAACTTGTCTTTTTTTGGGGGGGGGGGGGGGGGGGGGGGGGGGTTGACTTGTGATAGAACTAGTCTTTAATTACCGCCGAGTAGTTATCTAAGTCCACATAGCTAGAGAACGTCTTTATTGTGTCCTGGACCCTTATGGATTTAATGCTGTCTGCCTGACGGTCTTCATGACCCTAACAAGACACTGGAACCCTCTCCTTACTTTTCAAACCCTTCCATTTGTTTAAAACTAACATTGCCTCCGAGTGTTTAATATAAGATCCACTTTTATAAATAAATTAAACTATAAAGTAAATCTTATATTAAAAATTAGAAAGAGTAACAATCAATTCAGGCTCAAATTTTTAAAATCTATATTCTGAATTTCAAATTAATTCATTTAAATGTTATTTTCCAAACATGAGAAAATTGTTAAAAAAATTGCTGATGTGCATATCTATACTTTATCATTACTAGTTTAATCGTAATAAATTTCACAATTAGTTTTCTAAAATATATTTTTGTTGTATGAATTAAAATAAAAAATTATGCAAATATATATTTTTTAAAAAGAATTATGAGTACTCAATGCTTAATAAATTTAATTATTTATACCGAAGAAAAGGAAAAAAAAAAACATGCTCATGACATATAAATTAAAGTTCAAAACTTATCAGGTCATGTTCTCTAATCATTACTTATTATTTTGCTATTATTAGTTATTAAAATGGGTATATACACTTGTAAATTTTTGTACAAGCTCTTATAATATCAATTAGAATTTGTAAATTTTCATATGGACACTAATTATTATGTTATTATTAGTTGTTAAAGTGTATTTATGCAAATGTTGATTCAAGCATGAACTTAACCTAAAGTATGAACTTGACCAAAGTTTTGTTTCTAATCATCTTTGTTACGTTCAATAGCTATAAGTCCGCATCAACCACGTTATCGTTATCTGTTTCCCTGGCCCTAGGGCATTAATGATGCCATCTCAGAGGCTTCATGAACCCCGACATATGAAAAATAAAAATAATTGATGCAAGATTTTTTTTTCCCATTAGCAGATCGATAACAAAATTTCTGACATTCTTACATTTTAATTTCAATAATTCAATCGGAAAAAAGTTAATAACTTTTACTCGAAAAGATTTAATTATAGGTTTAAAGATATTGTAATATACAACGAGCGATTGAGTTGTACGCCATAAAAGGACGAAAGGGCGCAATTCGGTTTGATTTCGCACCACGTGAATGCCTTAAACGGACAGTTGGGTTTGGTCACGTCAATTTTTGTTCTATGAAAGTTGGACCTATACTGTAAAAAGGTCCATGCAATATGGCAAAAAAAAAAAAGGTCCATGTAATAAGTAATAACATTAGGCTCAAAGTGAAGACATTTGCCCGGTTTTTGGCAAGGTCATGGTCCTATTTATAAAATAGACTGCATGGATGTCTGAAATTTCAATTAAGGTTGTTTATTTTTGTCCCTGTTAATTATATGTTATATGATTGTACTATTAATTACCTGACACACACTTCTTGTTCCTATTCATTATCCCTCTCATCTAATATCTCTCCATCTCCACATACACACACACACACATATAAAAGGATATTTTCAAAACAAATGATATATTATTTTACACATTTACTGCGTTTTATCAATTTTAAGGAACGTTTTCATTCCCAGAATTCAGTTTCACACACACACACACACACACACTGGCCGAACATATGTGGTTGTGTCCAAAAGTACGTAATATTATACAATAAGTCCATGGCTTCATCAAAACATCCAACCATTTGAGACATAAAAATAAATTAATGTACTCCCCTTCCTGTCTTTTTTTTTTTTTAAAGATGTTTTCAACTAATTTACATATACCATTAAAAACATTAAATTTATCATAAAACTCAAGTGATTTCAAATATAACCCTTATTAATCACACTACAATATCATTTTAATTTCTACTTTCTCTCACTATCCTCATCAAATGTGGGCATATATAAAAAACACATTTAATACTTGCTGAAACTATCAAAACATCTTGTAAAACGAACCAAAAATATTTCCCAGAAGAGTATACAATGGACTGGAGGAACTACTATAGATTACATTATTTGGGATAGGAATTTCTCTAATCAAACCCCTTTCTGCACCAAATTAAAGTTGCACATAGAGTTAGCTTCATTGACTCTTCATATCAGTTCAAACACTCTTTATGTTCACCATATTTCAGATGCAACTATATTTTTGCATTATCTATTTTTATTGAATAAATAATATACATAAGATTATTTAATTTTAAAGATAATTAAATGAAAAAAATATTATTTTTCTATAAAATGTTAAAAAACTTAATATTCAACATAATAACATTGTACACAAATCTAAATAATTATTTTATTAGTTCAAAATAATTAGTTCCTGACTCTTCAAACACATACTTCTAGGGGTAAGTATAAAAGTTTTTGGTCACGTTATGTTCATTCAGTGAAATAACCAAAATGGAACTGAATACAATACCCAGAAGAATCCCTGTGAAAAACACGACGAAGGTGTAGAAACTGTCAGGAAACTTGATGGAAATTTACTGAGGAGAGACTGGGTCGGTCGATGTCGAGGAAGTGAGGAAAAGTAATGTTGGGCTGGGATCAAAATACCAAGTAGTTTGTTAAAAACAAAAATCATAACTCATTCATGACCTTTCAAAGAAAATTAATGTTGGGCTGGGATCATAATCCTTTAATTGATTCAAAATTGTTGCCCATACCTCTTCCTTTCAAAGGAGGGAGGGGGGGGGGGGGACACACACACAGACACATATATATAATGTACAGAAATCCAGTAAATTTATTAACTCAAAGGGACGATAATATATATAGGGGATTGCCGAGTTTTTCAAAATCCTTTTCAGTCCCTAACGTCAAGTAATCGTTGAAGTCCCTCCTCCTGCAACAGCTAAAAACCGACACTAGTGATCATATTCACGGACATAGTAAAAAATGAGGTGTATTGATTATTTGTGACATATATCACCGAAATAAATGAAGGTTATCTAACTTTTTTTCATTAAAGGCAAAATGTAGAAATTACATCATACAAATAATATTAAATAATTAGTTAAGCTACTCATACATTATATGAAGTCTGGAAAGTGTTATCCTCATTATTCATTAAGTGTGAAAATATAGAGGATGTGATAAGTTATCATGAATATAATATATAAAATTTGTATATCTAACTATTTCATTCTAACTTGTTTTGTTAGTTTTTTTTGGAGAAAAAAAACTTAAAAACTAAATTTATTAACATTAAGATAGAATATATAAATTATGGTAAAAATCTATTATAAAAATATAAGAATAAAAAAAGAAAATCCTATTTTTTCATAAAATAGATTTTCGGGATTAGGAATAAATAAACTATGGATAAATCTAAGCAATTCCTTCTTATATAGCCCATGAAGTATACCAAATTTATAGATACATTTTTAAAGGAGACCAATAATTGGTACCCTTTTTATTCTTTGATCATGCCAGCAAAACTTGCGTAATACAAACCGCAAAGACGACTAGACGTTTCAAAGCTGACTTACATAATAGATATACTAAATGATGATAGCGGCATACTTACATAATACAAATCGCAAGGACGACTTCACATTATACAAGATCCCATTTTCAACGGCAAATACTAAAGACAAGCGAAGTATGGAAAACGGTTAAGCTCGCATGAGTTGTCCAAGTGTGATGTTGTCAAATTGGGCCAGTGAATACGATTTAGGCCTCACAAGTTCCCCTGGCACTTGTTCCATGGTTGATCTGCATCGAGGATTTTCATTCAAGCAAGCAAGTGCAATTTTTATCAACATTATTTCCTTAACAACTAAATTTGAAGGTGGAGGAAGTCGTTAATTCAACACATCCTTAAGCAGCAAATTATGGAATGTTAGAATCTCTGTAGAAGAACAAACAAATACTTTCGGATGTCTTCCCATTAGAATTCCTAATGCGAGAACATCAGAACTGTAAACATCGCATTTCTCATTTGCTTATATTGTAAAATCATTCTCTGCATCAAGCATGTTGAACTATGAGAAAAGTTTTATTGCATTACATAGAATAAAAAGAATGATTTTCTTGCTACAAATAAATGAGGCCTCATCTAGAGCAGGATACCCATATATAGGAGCCAGCAAATGAGGTATGTTATTGGAATCAAAATTTAGAAACTTCGCTATAACAAAGTTAGAGATATGAGCTTCTTGATAGTTGGGATCTAATAGGATGCTTTCGCTATTGGTATGTCACGATGAACTATTGGACATGAGAAACCGTGGTGCATATGGAATAATAGACTAGCAAAGCCTTTAACAACATTCACTTTCTTATCCCAATGAAGTTTAAATTCTTGCTCTTCACTTTTCAAAAATCTTATCCAAGCTACCACCTTCTAGGAACTCAGAGACTAAGAGCATGACTTGTGGGCTTGGAAAATATCCGAGCAACTTTAATACGTTATGATGTTTAATGTCTATTAGTGCTTGAATTGCAGTTATATATACTTTGAGATTGGAGAAATTGTTATTCGAATTTGAGTGGAGTTTCTTCGCAGCGAAAAATTGATTTGGAAGTAACTCTGCCTTATAAACACTTCCTTGTCCTCCTACCCCAACAAGATATTTGTCATCAAAATCCTCAATAGCCTCAACAACTTTTTGATGCAACGTTTCGCTATCAAAAACACCCATAAAGAAAAGATTTGGAGCTTGCGCTTGTCTATTTTGAATCTCTATTTTCTTTGATTTTTGAAAAAGAAAGTGGGAAATTCCACCCACTACTAGCATTAGAGTAGCAAAACAAACAACCAATGAAACTAATAGCTTTTCTTTTTTTGTTCATACGAGCTTGTGGACTATTTTTATAGAATTTATTGCAAAGCTCTAAGCCAATAACATTACCACATAAAATTGAGTTGTCCTTTACCCCATCAAATGTAATGTGTTTCAAAAAGCATAGATGTTTAGAAGTCGTCCCTCTAAATGATTGTATGATATGGCAACATATGTCAAACTTGACATATCGTCAAAATCATAAGAAATGGTGCCAGATAGATTATTACGTGAAAGGTTCAAATTTTCCAACATCTGTAATGTTCCAAGTGCTTTGGGTATTGCTCCCCTCAACATATTTTCACTAAGGTCAAGTTCATGCAAAGCTTGTAACTGACCAAACTCAAAGGGAATAATGCTTCCCTCAAGTTTATTTGTTCTCATGTTCAAGAGCAATAGCTTGCGCAAGCCTCCAAGCTCTTTAGGTACTGGGCCAATGAAATTATATTTTGCCAGCTCCAATGCCTTAATTTGATTCAAATATCCTATTTCTTTAGGAATATTGCGTAAAATTTGATTATGACTCAGAGAGTCCAGTCAATTAGATCATCTCCCCTAATTCTTTTAGAATTTCTATAGTTAAGTGATTTGAAAAAATATTGATTTCCCCTAGATGGGTTGCTTCTCCTATTTCTGGAGGTATACTGCCAAAAATGATGTTGTTGGAAATAATGAGCATTGTAAGATTTGGGCACTTTCCCCACAAACTTGAAACGTTGCCATATAATTTATTGCCACTCAAATTGATGTATTTCAAATATGGATACACACCAAAATCACTTATTATATTTCCAACCAGTTGGTTATCATATGAAGTCTAACTCTAATAAGGCTAGAGCAATTTTTCATAAGAATCCAAATATTTATGTGAGCCATCAAAACAAATATGTTGCAGCAAATGGGCTGTAAACTCATTCATACCAATTATTAAACCATTCAAGTTGGTAAGATTATTAATCTCTATTGGAATGATGCCATTGAGTTGGTTCCATCTTAAATCATGGATGGTGAGGCGATTGAGATTTCCCACAGAGGGTGGGATTCGTCAAGAAAGTCTGTTGGCCCACAAGCCTAATAATGTCAAATTTGTCAAGTTTGCAATGGAGGTTGTTTTCTTTTCTTTTTTTTTTTTGGGCCGTACAATGGAGGTTGTTTTCGGCCATATAAGTTATTTTCTGACAAATCCCCTTCGGTGAGAGAATAGAGGTTCTTGAATTCACAAGGAATGAAACCCGATAATCTACTCTTCTGCTCTTCTCGTTTTTATTATAAAGTACTAATTAACAATTTTTATAAATCAATAAAAGCAGTTAAAGACATTAAATTTTTTCTAAAATTTAAGTAATTAATATTACCTTATTGATTACACTAAACTTTAATATCATATTTATTATTACTCTCTCCTACTATTCTTATTAAATATGGGCAAATATAGAAAAAAATATATTTAATACTTATTAGAAACAAGAAAATATCTTATAAAAAAGATCAAGAACATTTATTAGTTGGTGCCTTATAATAACGAATAGAGGGAGTATTTGTACAGAGGTAAAGAATTACGAAAAAAATTAAAAAAGAATTTTGAAATTGTAAAATTTTAAATTAGATATTGTTTCAAAAAATAAGTTATAAACTATTTATCAAGTTTCGTTATTTCCTTATCAACTTTTGATAACAAACCTGATTTAGGATTTGCAATTTCAAAGTTCTTTTTTTGTTTTTTCCCCTAAAAAATTTCCAATTGGTCAAGATGTTGAATGCAGAGGTAAAACAAGAACCGTTGAAATATTATTGAGTCCTTGAATGAAAAATAGTACATATGAGCCTTTATATAGGCAAACTTAAAACTAACCCTAACCCTAGAATCTAATTTAATCAAATCAAATCAAATCAAAATAACTAAGATATAATATCCTAAGATATAATATCCATATCTAATCTTAAGATATAATAAATATTAAATAATAAAATCGAACCTAATAAAATAATAATTAATCTAAATAATCTGAAATATCTTGAAGCATTATCCAACCTCATTAAGTTAAGAAATAGTTTTCATACAAGTATAATTTTATGAGATTACTCAACATTCCGATTTCTTGAGGAATAAGACCATATATATGATTTGTGTTTAGGTATTAAATTCCCAAATTCCTCAAGTTCCCGATTTCTTTGGGTATTTGCCCAATAAGATTATTCAATATTCACGCCAATTACAAGCTCCTTTAGAGTAGTTAACTTTCCCATATATTTCTGAAGGGATGAAACCACTCAAGAAATTATGATCCATATACACCAGTTATAATTTGGCATCATGTTAGAAGTGGCGGAAGAATAGAATAATCAGTCTTTTGTGACTTCAACACCATCATGATTTGCAAACTTTGGGATTGCTTTTAGATTCCCAGTAGGGAAAAATGGAGGGTAGGAGGCTTTTTATAATGATAAGATGTAGGGATGCCCCATAATATGAACATTGCATCTATTTTTAGCAGTTCTGACCCCTCCTCTTCCCTTATCATTCTCTTACCTCCTCTTTCATTTCTATTCATTATATCAACATTTGAATAGTTTTGATTTAGTTTTAATAACCCCATAATAAGGTATAACTGCCAATTTAAGGTTCTTATCTTTCAAACTAGAAAAGTACATAGATTCAGCTACTAATACAACACCACTGTTCTAGACAGTGATCTTATCATCTAGGGACTTCGTGTAAAAGATATAACCATTGATCACAAATGAAGTCCAACTTATGACATTAACTTCAAGACCACGTGCTAACCAATTTATTGTATTAGAAACACATTATTCTCTATCAACCTTTTGTTTGAATCAATATGCGAAAGTTTTGTTATGCTTCCTAATTAACCTTTGTTCTGTCATTTGACTATTTTGTTTCCGTACAATTTCTTTATGGGCATTCATGTAATATTGAACCTCATCAATATTATTCAAGATGTACAAGTGGACTTGTTGCAATTCATCACGATCTATGCTCTTTACTGTTGCCCCGTGTCTACCCCCTTCTTGATCATGACGTTTAGGAAGCCTAATATGTCCTATATTTGACAAATAATGTTGACAAAATTCTATCGCTTCCTCAGAAACATATTTCTGAACAATAGATGCTTCAGGCCGGTTGAGGTTCTTCACATATCCTTTTAGGATTTTCATAGTTTTTCGATTGGGTACATCCACCAAAAATAGATAGGGCCACACAACTTTATCTCCCTCACTAGATCGACAATCAAGAGTACCATGATGTCAAAAAAAGAAGGAAGAAAAAGCTTCTCAAGCTGGAACAAGATCATATATCGTTCATTTTCCAATTTCTCCAATCTTTCCGTGTCAATGACTTTACTACAAATAGTATTGAAGAAGAAACAAAGTCTAGTCAATATGTGTTGAAGATCATATTCGACAATGCCTTGAATAGCTACTGGGAGTAGTTGTTGCATTAAGACATGACAATTACGAAACTTTAGCCCTATTAACTTCAAGTCTTTCATCAATACAAGCTTTTTAAAATTTGAAGAATACCCTAAGGGAACTTTGGTGCCATGTAAACACTAACAAAAACTTATTTTCTCATCCTTAGACAAAGTATGAGCTGCTGGAGGACAAAAAGTTCTCTTACCATATGGCCTTAGATGTAAGTCTTCTCGTATTCCCATTTCTTGCGAATTTAATCTTGCTTTCACGCTATCCTTAGAACTTCCTTGTATGTTGAGAAGTGTCCCAACAATACTATCACATAGGTTTTTCTCCACATGCATGAAATCAATACAATGCCTTACATCAAGATTGCGCCAATATGGAAGATCAAAGAAGACATACTTTTTTTTCCATATATTTTTCTCATTTCTACTCTTTGATGACTTATTAAAGATAGTATTGATATTTTTCACCTTTTCATAAATTTTCTCCCCAGTCAATGCCTCCAGAGCATCTTCAAACTCTTGGCCACCAAAAAAAGCTTTTTTTTATCTACGATATGGGTGGTTTCGTCTAACAAATCTCCTATAGCCAAGATAAACCGTCTTTCTTCCATGTTGAAGTTAATGGTAGCATGTGTCTTCTTCACAAATTAGACATGCTTTGTGGCCTTTAAAGCTATATCTTGACAAGTTTCCATATGCAGAGAAGTCATTTATAGTACAAAAGATCATTTCTCGCATATTAAAAATCTCCTTTTTTGTTCGCATCAAAAATATCGACACCTTCATCCCACAACTCTTTCAAGTCTTCGATCAAGGGTTCTAGGTAAACATCTATGTCATTTCCGGGTTGCTTTGGTCTCAAAATCAACATAGACAACATAATGGTCTTTCGTTTCATACATAACAAAGGAGATAAGTTGTAAATTACTAACAGAATAGGCCATGAAATATGTATACTACCTAGGCTATGATAAGGATTCATGCCATCTGTGCTAAGCCTAAGCCTGAGATTCCTAGGTTCTTCACCGAAGCTAGAAATTAATTGATCGATTTTCTTCCTTTGAGAAAAATCAACTGGATGTCGAAACTTTCCATCAAAAATCCTCTCATCCGCATGCCATCTCAAATTTTTGGTATCAATTTCATTGGCAAACAAGCACTTGAACCTTGGTATGATTGGAAGATACCATAACACATTTGTAGGGGCCTTATTTGATTTATACCTCAGAGTTTCACATATTGGACATTGCTCCTTCTCTTCATGCTCTTTTCTATACAATATGTAATCATTAGGGCATACATGGATCTTTTTATACTTCATCCTTAGTGGATATAGTATTTTCTTAGCATCATAGTATTGACAAGGCAACACATTATCATCAAGAAGCATGTATTTAAAGGCCTCAAGCATTTCTGAAAAACTCTTGTCGCTCCATCCAAGAAGTACTTTTAGGCTTACCAATTTCAATACAGCTTTCAACAATTGATAATGTTTACACCCTGGGTACAATGGCTTCTCAGCATCACTGCACATATTACCATATGCATGTGATTGTTCAAAAGCCTCTTCTCATACATCACGAATAATATCCTCTATTCGATCATCCAGATCCATGTCATTATCATCGCATGTCACTCCCCCTGTTGAGATGCACTTAGCATTTCTAATTATTCACCATGCCATACTTATACTATATACGCCTTACAAAACCCTTCACAAATTAAATATGTATATATATCTGCAGCACTTAGTCGCTTCTCATTCAAACATTTTACACAAGGGTAATAAAACATCCCACTATCATCATCGGCATTTCTTTTTGCAAAGTCTAAAAAACCCCTCACCCCAACATGATATTCAACACTCGTCCGTTTAGCTTTTATCCAACTATATTCCATATATTCCAACACCTTTTTTTGTTTTCTACTTTTTCTCCTAGAAAAGGTAGGAGTATGATGAGAGCATGCAATCATTACACCCAAGTACCTAGTTTAACTACTACATAATGAACAAGTAGAAGAGAGTAGAGATATAGAGATAGAAGAAGAGTAATTCGAATAGTACAAGTCTCACTAACAATGCAAATCTGTCCAATACAATGGGTTGACTGCCAAATAAATAGCCAATATGAACAGTAGAAATAGAATAGTACCATAGGGATTAGGGGTTCAGTAATTAGATACCTATTAGCATTTAGACACAGTTAAGGCCATGTTTGGCTGATGCTGCTCTTAAACGGTTAGTGCCACTAATGGTTAATCCCGGTCTTCTAATTTACTAACCTAACTAACTTTCAAAATATTCCAAGTACGATATCATATCATATATATAGCAAAGATCAATTTTGGTTGGCATCATTTCAATTATTTAATGGCAAAGACTAATTGAATTACCCGTCAATCACTCAAACAAAGGCTTTGAAGATTGGAAACTACACGAGAAAGATGAGTTTGGTATGATGGGGTGGATTGCACGCTGGAAGAAAGGCTTTAAAGACCATAAACTACAAATCAATAACCAAAAGCAATAAAATAAGCCTCAGAGCAATAAAAGAAAAGGTGAACTTTAGAAATAATAAAACTAATATTCACAGAGAATCATGATTGATTGAAGAGAAATCATCGTATATGTCTCATGATCGTTCATGTTTCATAAAATAGTTCTATGACTGGTGGGTCTAAATGTATGTTAGGAACTCTCAATAAACAAGAACAATAACAATCAAGCTCATTTACAAGATATTGCCAAACATGTATAAGATACAAAAATATTGAGCATAAGTTTATCAAACATGGGATCAATTACCACTCATAAATATTTCCTACAATCATAAATGTAAGAGCCATGTAACTATAATTTCATGGAGAAGAAAGAATTAGCATTCTCACATTCCATCAACTGTCTCCCCCTATTCCCTTGGCTTTCTAAGCTCTACAAGAGTATTATTAATCCCTTTGTTAAATGAAATAAAAAAAAAATTCAGGTGCAAATGAACATGTCATACAAGTATCAGAAAATAACGCAACAAAATAGTAAGCACAATTTCAACAATTCATGAAAGCATGAAATTGAATGAAATATGAAAATTCAGCAATGATTACACCAGTAAAAATTCCAGATTCAATGGATAAATGAGTGTGGCAGTATTTTAGTTATACCAGTATCCTAGAAAGTGGAGTCAAGTGCTAAGATTGTGACATAACATCTTGGCCTTTGACAAAATGATTTCTCTGCAAAAAAAAAAAAAAAAAAAAGCAAATGTCAATCATAGTGAAAGAACTACTTTATCCAATTTCATGATAAAGTAGTTATTAATATACTATTTTGTTTCTTTCCCTCATCACCAAAAGCTTGGCATCATGACAAAAGAATTCTTGTATTTTCATTTTCTTTTGGGCAAAGTGACCTTAAGAATTTAACAAATTAAAGGTTCAAACTTATATATAGCATCCAAGACCAGGTTATGCTATTGCGGAGGATGTAGTTATCTTCATTAACTAAATGGTTCACACGGAGGATTTCCAATGAACTATTATAGCCTATATGCATAGGTGCTATGATTTTAAGCTAATTTGAGAATTCAACAAGGATTCGGATGTCCAAATCCCAAGTCAGAATTTTATGTCATCAGTTTGTGCTATTTTTGTTGCTCTACCAAGGCAGCAGCTTCGACTTTCTTTCCATGGTTCTCACAAGAATGCCAAAATCTTCATAATCTTAGTCCATATCCGTGAAAGCATCTGAGCCAAACTTCTTCTATTATGCTTTTACAGTTGACGCAATGCGTGCTTGGATGATAAAGATATAATAAAGAAATAGACAAACAGAAATATTTTTGACTTTCTGTTCTGCTCTATTGTTAACGTTATAGCTGTCTAAGCCAAACAATAGTGCAAATTGTCACACACTGAACTGTTGTGTTCAATATGGTTTTGGAGGCTTTTTAACGTACTGCTCTCCTCACAAAGAAAATCAAAGTTTACATTCCTGAATTGTCCAGTTCAACCATTTTCTACAAAATTTATCTACTAATATACTTCATAAAGAAAATTACTGAGACTAAAGATGATGCTGATACACTGGTACAACCAAGAAATCCACCGAAGATTAAAAACAATAAAGAATCTGATCACTTTACCAATATCCTCACCAATCATATCCTGAATTCACATATAAAGGATGATAGTATAAAACCTTGCTATGACTAGAATTCAGGCTTTCTAAAGATAAACTTTATATATATATACCATTGTGGTGAATATAAGAATCTTAGTGGTACTTTATCATTTTGGCAGGACTAAACGAAGGGTGTCATGAAACAGATCAGCATGTCTCTCTTCTGCACATGATGCTGAAGCTCAGGATTGTTAAAAATCGATAGAACATAGGCCTTCACCAGTACCCTTTTTAAAGATCCTACTAGAGTGTAATTAATTTCTAGTGGAAATAATTCCAAGTGTCCTCAATATGTTTTAAAAATCCACTCCTTATAGCCTCCTATGGCCTTTTCAATCCTTTAATAATAGGTACATGATCTGCATTACTAGGTTTGATTATGTCATTTATCTTGATATGCAATGGCAATAACTTGTTTAAAAACAAAAATTCATCATTAGTCAGCATGATATCCAAAGAACTACTTCCAAAAATCAAAACCACAATGCCCCCAAATTTCTGATCTCTCAAATCCTACCCACAATTCTTCATCGGCCATAGCAAGAAAATCACAAAAAAAAAAGTAAAAAAACAATAGACGAAGAAAAAAATTACCTGGAAGAGAATTAGGACTTCAACAAGTGTATTATCCAAATTTCGTAGATTGACGAAGCATAAAAATGAGAAGAGAGTGTGTTAAGTGCCGTCACACCTCGACACTCAATGAAAATAGAGAGGACCAGTACGCCCTAACACTGTGCAATGTGGATGCTAGCTCCAAGATCCCATTCTCATGGCGAAAGTGCAATACCAATCCAAGGTGACACACTAATTCCACTCTTGTAATGACTAATTTGGAGGAGTTGTTCGTTCTTGAGTGTTTGTTATTCAGCCTGGAAGGATTTCAGAATGGAAGAAGGCAGGGTGCTTAAGCCACAAAAGTAATTTGGGGAAGACTTTTAAGACCGGTTCTTCTAACAACCAGTCTTAAAAGTCTATCTTTTAGACTGGTTGTTAGAATAACGGTCTTAAAAATCTTTCTTTTAAACTGGTTATTTTATTAATCGGTCAAAAATAAATATTTTTTAGACTAGTTGTTTCAGTAACCGGTCTAAAGAATAATAAGTTTTTAATTTTTTTTTCCCGCTGAACCTTTTAGACTGGTTTAAAATCCAAGTAGGTCTAAAAGGTTTAATCTTTTTAGACCGATTAGTTTAGAACCGGTCTGAATAATATTTTTTAGATCGGTTAATAGAATAACCGGTCTCCCAATTTGTTTATAATTACAAAAATGCCACCAGTCATTTCTTTTAGACCTTATCTGCTACAGCCTATCTAAACATGCCGGTCTAAAACACATTTTTTGTACTAGTGAATTTTCAAAAACTCAGTTACAAATTTGTGTGAAAATTTACTTTAAAAGCACGTCATATTGAGAAACAAATTTGGGAAGAATCAATAGAAGAATTTTTATTAGAAATTGAAAATATTTCATGCACACTTTGTCGTTGTTGATAATTTACATATATTTGTAGAATTAAAATAAAAAGAAAATTATTTCAGTTCATGAATTCAGAAAAATAGTTGAAAAGTTCCTGTTTGAAAAATTTATTGGTTAGAAGGATGTGATGTTTTTATAAAAAAAATATCAGCATTCTGTAAATTTTATTTGTATCATGTAATTTATTACGCCAATATAAATTTTTCAAGCATGCACCTGTCACCTGATTTTCCCCATTACGCCAATATAAAATCATTTAAAAATTTAAAAAAAAATTAACTTTTAAGACCGATTCAAATAAATAATCGATCTTAAAACCAATCTAAAATGTTTTTTTAAGACCGGTTGTTAGTGACAACAGGTCTTAAATGTGTTTTCTTACAAAATTCCTGCACCTACATTCCGCACTCTCTGAACCCTTTCTTCTCGTATCGCCATCCATTTCTCTGTGAGCTCTGTCCTTGCTTATTCTGAACTCCTCCATCACGCCTTATTCCTGTTTTGGTCAGTGCCACCAGTTCGTTAATCATCATCGCGCTCCTCCGCCGTGCTCGTCGCTGTGTGCCCTCATCACTGTTCTGTGATCATCGTCATGCTCCAACGCCGTCACCTCTGTTCTCCACCGTGACCATTCTCCTCTACCATGACTTCCCTTTATCAGCGCCGCGAATTTGAGGACTTCATTTTAACCCAGTCAACGCTGCCGTGACTTTGGCTAAAAGCTCACTACTTGGTCTTCAATCAAGTTAGTGTTCTATTCTTGATCGTTGTTGTTCAATAATCAATAATGTTCGTTGAAAATGGCCCTTGATGTTGTTTTGAGCACTTAATTCCTAGGTTATATGCTTTGACTTGTACATCCCTATGATATTATATTTGGCTTGGAGTAATACCATTCTAAGTTCTGTTTTAATTAGTGTGATTGTTTGATTGTCAATGTTATTAGTTTGTTGAAACAATACTGTTTCAAATGGCTGATGCATGTTAGAATTAGCTGAAACCTAATGTATATAAACTGAATAGCTTTACAATGCAAGTTTTAAAACTTGTATCTATATACCTTTATTATGAAATATTTCTTGGTTCTTATCATGCCATAATTTATTGGTATATCGCTACAAGTGTCGTTATTGTCTCCTGGTTTGCATGCTTCTTAATTTTGTTGAAATCCCTAAAACTCTATGGTTGTTGTTTTTTGTCTACCCTTTTACTGTTGGATAGGGTGGTATAAGGTGTTGAGATATATGGATCGTAGTTGGATAAATGCTAAACGAACGAGTGTTGAATATGATAATGGGGTGAGGGTTTTTTAGACTTTGCTAGAAGAAATGCCGATAATGAGAGTGAGAAGTTTTATTGCCCTTGTGTAGTATGTTTGAATGAGAGTCGACTAAGTGCTACAGATATACACACATTTAATTTGTGAAGGATTTTGTAAGAGTTATACAATATGTGTAACCCCCTTCACGTTCAAGGCCGAGATTAAGTTCACAAAACGTGATTATGTGGAATTAGAGACCATAACACCATTTGGGACTTAATAAAATTCTCTTTTGCCCAAAATAGGGTTTTCAAAAACTCTTCTAAAACCTGTTCAATAATGGTCTCATATTCACATTTCAATACACAAATGCCCTGTACAGAATGATTTCATTTATAAATATCATAGTACAACGTAAATTCCCGACAAACTCGGGATCCATAAATCAATTAAGGGTTTTACAAGGCATAAATGCCCATAATTCACTTCCCTTAACTAGGGGATTACACAAAACTATACCATAATCCCAATATACACATGTAATTCCCAACAAAATGTCCAAATGATTTCTACATGATAACCAATACCAAAATAAACTCCTAGCTTGGAGCTTCAGCCACCCTTCGTCACCTGCTTTTCTTTTGAACTTCCGGCCTTGTCTAAAAATTTGTTTTATAGGAGAGTAAGATTCTAAGGAATCCCTATAGTAACAAATTACTCATAGTATGCACAGCTATAAAGCATGAAAGCAAATCATCACACAACACATAGCAACAACCACGACAGTTACAGCGGTAGGAGTAGGTATGACTTTCATCACCCTTACATCTGCTCACGCTGTATTGCACCACCACATAGTTCACAACAATATAATTCAACACAGCTGGGTATCATATAAAGAAGTTCACAACATACAGCTACACTGACCAGATACACAAACAGAATCCACGATTCCATATCGCAGCCTCGATAATTACAACAGCAAGGGTAGGTATGATAATCATCACCCCCTAGGACTGCTCACGCTGTAATGCCCTACGGTCGATAACACATACACATTCTCACAAGGCCTCATACCCACAATTTTCACAACACATAATGCTAAGTCATGCATACTAAGCATCATATACAACATGAGAGAAAAGTCACTACCTTGGTCCTTCCGATCGTGCTCTGGCACTGGTCTCACCCGAATAGGGCAAATGTCGAATCTTATAATTCACAATTAGGGACGAAGTGTCATTCTCTATTCCAATACTTAAATGACTCACAATACTTAGATTGGTTATCATTAATGTCCTTTAAGTAGTTATAAACGCCTATAACAAAAACCCTAAAGGATTGGAAGAACTATCCCAAAGATCCCCTTTTAGAAGTGAAAGTACTGATTTTTCACTGTGGCACTCGTGTGAAGAAGGCATCACTAGAGTGATGAGGAACTTTGCACTCGAGCATGAAAGCTCACTCACACGAGTACTTGGCAGAAATCATAGACTGAGACAAGAAGTGCCCGTAACACTCGAGTCACAGAAACAACATTTGAGTGATAGCCAAATGCTCACTCGAGTCCTACGAAGTGAGGTGCAGAAAGTGTTCACCCGAGAGCAGAAAAGAATGACAGAACCCAGAAATGCTCGCTGTGTACTCGAGCATAAACTCAATCACTCGAGTGATAGCCTAATGCTCACCCGAGTACCCCTAAGTGAGGTTCAGAAAGTGCTCACCCAAGAGCACAAGAAACTTTCAAGGAAGGAGAGCACTCGAGCAAGGATGATGGAACTAGAGTGACAGCTTAGCACCTGTGAGTGCTAAGGCACACTCTTGAAAAATGGCTGCAAGTGACAACCTGAGACGCGAGTTCACAGTGTCTCATACACCTTCACTTAAGTGGGATGAGGCTCACTCGAGTGGGAACCCATGACACTCGCAAGTGAGCCAACACTCTTGCCTTTTTGAAAGGAAGTGCCTCAGAAATATTGAAGGAAAAATGAGAATATCATGCTGCACTCGAGTGAGGACCTCTCTTACTCGAGTAAGGCTTATCAGAAGCTAAAAATGCAGCAGAGTTTGACAGCGCTTTTCAAATATTGCCCAAATGATTCCAATGATCCCAAATACCAAAACAAAGCTACTCCCACATAAAATTGCTCAAGGAATCCAATGGAACCATCAAAACTACCAAATTCCTATTCCATTATCATGCTTTGGTTTTAGGCAACAATCACCCCAAAATCCCAAAATATGCCAAACTCAACATTTTAACCTCAAACCAATTCTATCTATCCAAAACACATCACTAAGCACTATTTCCATGACCACAACATGCCAAATACCTAATGACTCTAATTTTTGAAATTAAAGCCAAAGATCCCAGAAATTCCAAGATTCATTAAATGACGTAAAACCTAGAGAGAAAGGTTCATTTTGCTTACCTTAACAACTTTCTCAAAGGAGTTTCTTGGTTCTTCAACTCTTAGATTTCTTTGAGTGCTCAAATCAACTCCAATAGACAATCTAGAACCATAAAATCGAAGCTCTTAATCCAAGGAACAAGATTAGAGAAAAGAGTTTTGACATTAGAGGTCATTCTTCTTACCTTTTTCAAGCTTTTCTTCTTCCCCTTTTCTTCAACAATGGCGCCGGAAATATGGAGAGAGAAGAGAGAGATGATAGCTTGAAGGAGATGAAGAAATGATGATACTCCCTCTAACCCATACTTGCCCAGTGAAAAGGAGGGAGGGAAGAGAGAAAAGAAACAATAAATTAATGGGGTATTTGACTTTTCTCCAATACTCTCTCTTCATACCAAATTGCCACATGTCAACCTCTTATTGGCTCTCAGAAAGTGGGTAACTAATTTAGTTACTCTAACCACTCTATTAGCCATTTAGTCACACATCTCATTTCTTATTAGTTAGTAATTAATTTCTTCATTAATCACTGACTAATTAACCGATAATTTCCATTCTCTTAATTTTTTCCACTAATTTTGGCACAATTACTGAAATTGCAACCAAACACATAATAATTCGATCTTTAATTCACGATTTATCCTCAATGATCATTATTAGCCCTTAATCAAAATTTGGGGCATTACAGTATGGGTATGACATGGTGAAGAATTATAAATGCCAAGTTCATCTCAACAGGGGGGAGTGGCCTTTGATGATAATGACACGGATATTGATGATCGGATAGAGGATATTATTCGTGATATAGGAAAAGAGGCTTTTGAGCAATCACATGTATATGGTAATATGTGCAGTGATGTTAAGAAGCCACTGTACCTGGAGTGTCAAAAATACCAATTGTTGAAAGCATTATTGAAATTGGTAAGCTTGAAAGCATGGCATGGATAGAGCGACAAAAGTTTTTTAGAAACGCTTGAGGCTTTTAAGGACATGCTTTCAAATGATAATGTGTTGCCTTGTCGATACTATGATGCTAAGAAAATACTGTGTCCACTAGGAATGAAGTATAAAAAGATCCATACATGCCCTAATGATTGTATATTGTATAGAAAAGAGTATGAAGAGAACCAACAGTGTCCGATATGTGAAACCCTGAGGTACAAATCAAATAACACCCCTGCAAAAGTGTTGTGATATCTTTCAATCATACCAAGGTTCAAGCGCTTGTTTGCTAATGAAAACAATGCAAATATTTTGGAGATGGACCCTTTATTATGGCATATCAGGCGAAACAACTGTCTATATTACCAACCAGGCAAATAAAATGTGGTATGTAGCTCTCCAAGGAAAAAGGATCGTTGACACTAATTAGGAAAGTGATTCAATGAATGATCTTCTTGAGACTCCTTCTTTTTCTAGGGGTCTACCAGAATTGAATGAAGAAGATGAAGCAGATAATAAACACGGCACAAGAAACGATCATCATGAAGGTATATGGGAGGATATCCCTTTATAAAACTACTTTGAAGGTTAGCTAGCTAAAGTAATTATCATGAATTATATTTGAATCATGTATATTATATTTATTTTTTATATATAAAACTATTGTTTTAATTGTCGTCATAGGAAAATGAAGGATATGAGATGTCTTATTGTAAATGCTCTGGAGCCATATAGTGATCATCAGCAATGGATTACTGTATGATGTACATATTCTTTCTTGGTAGATTCCTCTATCATCAATTAAAGTGTTTTGATTATATTATTAGCTAAAGTTTTGATTTCTTTTGTCAAACTGTAATATTGAAACAGGGGAATAAAAATGTGTAGTAGTACACCTTAAATTTTCAATTGTGTGTGATAATGTGTTGATTTTCAATGATTTATTGTTGTTGCTTATGTGGAATGTGGACAGGGTGTACGTAGAAATAATGATGTAAATTACACCATTTGAAATTATGTTCTAAAATACTTGACGAAATGTGAATGTGTAAGAGAATAATTTATTTGAGGTGTAGGAAGAATGATTTATTGTTGTTGCTTCTATGGAATGTGCATGAGGTGTAGGAAAAATGATGTAAGTATTACACCATCCGGTAATGCTTGATGAAAATGCTTCTGTATAAGGTGTTTGTTATAATGTGTAAGAGAAGAATTTATTTGGATGTCGTTGGAATAGCTGCTTGCTAGGTAAAATGTTTTAATAGGGGAAATGGCTTGCTGGATAACGTTTAAAAAAGAATAAAAAAAATGGAAACTTTTTAGACCGGTTATTTAAATAAGCGGTCTAAAATAATGAATTTTTAGACCGATTATTTCAATAGTAAATCTAAAATATCTTTATTTTTAGATCGATTGTATCAACAACCTGTCTAAAAACTTATTTTTTTAACAGACTTTTTAGACCGGCTATATCAAGACCGCATCCAGAACCGGTCTAAAATGTCGTTTTTACCCGGTCTTAAAAGTGATTTTTCCAGTAGTGTGTATTTTTGTATTTAATGTTATAATAATATTATACTTATAAAATTCTTATAAAATATTAAATCTCAACTATAATAATATACAAAATGAATTGGGAAGCATATACAGTGGGTCATTCTCCCATCACATGGTTTCCTTCTTTTTCTCCTTTGACAACCAATCGATTCCCTTCCTTCCCTTTTTCTTCTTTTATCCGTAAAATGTGAGGATCCTAATAAAATGCTAACCATTATGTGTTAGCTGGCATCCCTTCTTTTTGCTTCACACCAATTGCCTTTGGATTTGTTTGGTGTGATTATGTGATATTTATTACATCACTATTATCATTAGTTGATATTAACTATTTCTTTGGGATATAATTTTAATATATAATATAACTATAATTCTCATTGCATTGGTTTTATCCGATATACACTTAGTAAGGAAAGTTACTCCCTCTAGTCTAGTCCTTTGTGTAAGACCTAATTCGGGAGTTGATTTTGGTCTTTAATGTAAGACATATTTCTCATATTTTTCAATTATTTCTTAATTTACTCCTATTGATACTTTCTCAATAATAATCAAATAAGCAGAGATGTAGAATTAAGGAAGGTAATTATAATGTTTTAGAAAAAACATGTAATTCAAACTAATTTAATTAAATTAGGTAAATAGATTTTACATTAATGACGGGAGGAAGTAGATTCCTAAGGATTGCATTGTGCAATGACAACAATACCCCTTTTCTAGCTCCATCAAGTTTCCTTTGCTGTAGATGGCAAATAAGAAGAAAGTTCTCAGGGTGGGAAAAGAAGATATAGAGTAATTTTGGTTACTTCATTTTACTTTTATTTAATTAACTATATAAAAATAAATGTATTTTTCTTCCTTTCCATATCAATATATAACTTAAAGCAAAAGAAAATCCAACTAATAGTCGATCATGGAAGGGAAGGAATGTCTCTATTGATCTCTCTCTTCATTTCCTTTCAATTTAATGTCTCCATCATTATATCAAGTTTTAATGATCGAGATTTATTCTATTTACCATGGTAGATTTTTTTTTATTATATTCAGTGTTATAATAATATTTTTAGATAGTACTAAATCTCAACCATTAAAAGTTGATCTAATGGTATATACATTTAATAATAAGGAAATGAAAAAGAAGATCAATGGAGACATCCTTCTCCCTGTCATTCCATTACATTTTGTTCCATTTACTAACACCAATTTATTATTGTTTGATAATAAGATAGGCTCCAATATATATATTTTTTTGCTCAGAGCTCTAATATATATAGGGCGTGAAACAAATTAAAAAGAGGGTCGTTCATTAAAATATAAGTAAATTTTGAATAGAAATGATGAAAGACTGAACCCACAAGAAGACAAATTGACCAAGCTCAAGTCACCTTTAATTAGTCTACATGAAACATTGTTCACAGGAAGCTGTAAGAATTTTCCGGATTATGTTGATGATCTTTTTTTTTTTTTTGGTACATAAAAGTTTAGGTTGGTTCAGCACCAGTCCCCTATCAAGCCAGGGCACAGCCCAAGGCTCTTCAAGTGCTTACAAGGGACTTACGAGATCACCTACCAATAAGGTCTCCCCATCAGTCAGAGGATTCGAACACACTCCCTTGTGATCGGGGTGGCAAGACCTTAACCAACTGTACCAAACCTTGTTGGCTATGTTGTTGATCTTTTAAAAGTCATCTTCAACCTGTTCAAGCCTTCACCAGCCACTCTAGCCTAGAGCTATGCAAAAAACCCAACAACCCTAGTAATCTCAACAAATCTGAAAGAAAGAAAAATAAGAGTGGGCCAGGTTGACCCTCGGCCCAGACCAGTTTCCAGGATCAACAGGTCGGACTTCCACGTAGGCTTTAAAAATCTCAGCTTCTCACCATTCCCAAATCTCAAGCGCTTCTATATGCTCCTAGGTTAGCAACTCGTCGAATATTCTTAGAATCGTAATAGTGTCCCATAATCTCTTAAAGGGTCACATTCCTAAAGAAATACTCTTCTGGTCCTATTTACAGGGTATAGAGAGATAGTTTATTTTAGTCATATTTTAAAGACACAATATTAATTTTTTTATATGAATGTATAATTATACTCTTTATTTATACTTTGCTTTTAGGGATATATTATATAGTGGTAAAGTTAGAAGTTGTTAAGTTCTAAGACAGAGCTAATGATGTTTAAAGTTTTACATAACATATGTAAAACATATTAGAAGTGACTTGTAAATAGGAGTAGAGAAATCTGAGCATTGAACAGTCTAATGTTCTTTTGATGTAGGCCCCATTTGGAACAATAGAATTGAGTCCATGAAAATGGAAATGGAAGCCAATTCCATATATTGAGCATATTTTGTATTGGTATGATGGAATTTGAAAAAAAAATCATTTCCATGTGAAAGCCAATTGTTGCTAATTCCATCAATTGGTTTCCAAAAAAAAAAAATGTTCATTTTTATAATTCCATCCCCCAATTTTCACACATTGCGTTTCACTTTCAACCTCCTTAGCAACCATCTCCTTTTGCCTCCCAACCCTCCTCTGGTGACCTTCTTCTCCACCACTACTGCACCCACCAGTGACCTTCTTCCACTTTGTTTTCTTCCTCACATCCCCTAGCCTCCAATGAGGAACCATGGCTGACCTTCATCTTCAACCACATAAGATTGGCGTCGCCAAAACCTCCTCCTCACATTTTCTCTTCTTTGACTTCTCTGACTCTGTCACCATCACTGGCTTCGACTTTGACTTCGATGGATCTTCAACTTTTTGGTCCAAATCTATGATTCTTCTTTGGCTTCGACTTCTCCAGCTTCTTCATCTTCTTTGCTTTCGACTTTTCCATAGCCGCAACTTCCCACTGCCGACAAGTTTTGAATTTTCTAGGTCTACAACTTTGTCAACCCCCAAATCTTCTTCAATTTTGTAGATTTGTTCTAGTTTTATGTGATTTGTACTTTTTATATCATTTATGATTTTTGTTGCTCCATAGTTTCGATTTTTTATGCTTTTTTCATGGTTTTGATTGCCAGAGGTTTGGTGTGAATCTTGGTGTTAGTAGGAAGTTACATAGAAGAGGAAGGCTGAAGAGTTTTTTTTTTTTTAAATAATTACATGGATATATTGGTCTATTTATATAAAAAAATTAGATCTCATTTCCATGACATATCATATATATTTTTAATAGGCCTGTAGTATTTGTAATCTCATCAGTCCCACTTCCCAGAAGTTGGGCCTCATTAGGAGCATTTTAGATTCAGCAATTTTTGGGCCTCATTAATTCTCTCTGCCCTGCAAAGATCACATGGATAACATAATTGCTGGTTTGAACATCTGGTGTACGGCCCACCAATAAAATTTCTCCTACGCTTTGTCACGTCTCTTAGAAGTGAACAAGCTGAATATAATATTGACCATGCTTGCAAAATGCATAGGAGGTTCATGTAATTTAGGAAAAATACAAGGGAAGTTGTGGTATTTTACACAAACAAAAATCAATATTGGGGTTCAGATATTTTGGCCATCTTTGAACCATATGTTAGTGTTCAATACTGCTATTGCATTACCTAAAAGCAGCATTCGTGAAAATGTCATAAACGATGCAATAGCTTAGTTGCTTGGCCATGTATGTTTACCGAAATGAAAAATCTATTAATGTCGGAAGATCAGATTGATATCTCGATGAACAATACGATATTCCAAAAATTGAACCGCTTTACACCAAAGTTAAAAAAAAAAAAAAAAGATAAAAGAATGAACTTCATGGATGAAATCATGAAATAAATATTTGGCTATCAACTATAATTTCATCAGTTTAATTTCAATTGGGGAAAAAATATCAGTTTAATTTCAAACTAAGTGCTCATAATTTGACGATTGTCTTTGTGGTACCGCTGCTCTCCTTGGCGGTGTGCCATATCATAGATTTTATCCTGCATAATACCTTTCATAATAAAAAAGAAAAGTGGTGTTCATTTTTTGGCCAAATAGTCCGTGGTAGAGCATGCATTATTGACATAATATCTACTTTATGCTTTACAAACTGAATTAATTATTATTACCTTTACTACAAAAAAACACTGAATTTCCGACAGAATTTGCGATGGAATTAGAGTTTCCAACGGATTTTGCGACGGAATTTCCGAGGGAATTGATTCCGTCGGCAATAATAGCGTCACAAAAAATTTTCCGACCGAATTCAGATTCCGTCAGAAATTTCCGACGGAATTTATTTCCGTCGCAATTTCCAACGGAATTTGCGATGGAATTTATTTATGTCGCAATTTGAGACGGAATTGATTCTGTCGCAAATTCCCTTGCAATTTCCGACAGAATATTCCTTCTCAAATTCCCTCACAACTTCCGATGGAATTCAATTCCGTCGGAATTTCCCTCGCAATTTTCGACGAAATATTCCTTTCGCCATGTGACGCAACCTCCCTCCGCCACGTGTCACAATCTCATATTTCCTGGAAATGCAACTCCACTTGCCCCTCCTTTGGTTCGAACCCACGACCTCATCCGTACGCGCGCGATGCCTTTCTAAATGAGCTCGACTGCTTTGGTGTTATATTATTACACACAATTATATATATAATCTTATGAGTATATTTTTTTTTTTAATTTCTAAAATTAAATTTTTATTAACATTAATTAATAACTAATAAGTAATTATTAACTAATATTTTATTTACTAATATTAATTAATACTAATAAATTTTATTTTTTATATGACTATTTTGCCCCTACAAGGACCAAAACCTATGATTGAAAATTAAAAATATTTTAGAAATTAGAAAGTAATAATAAAAATTAAATTAAAAATTATAGATTTTATAACAATAATTTTTTAAAATTAAATTAAATTTTAAAATATTAAATAATTAAAAAATAATTTTTAAATTTTTCCACGGAATTTCCGACGAAATTAAATTCCATTGGAAATTGAGAGGGAATTTCTGACAGAATTGAATTCTGTCTGAAATTGCGACGGAATTGAATTTCATCGGAAATTCCCTCTCAATTTCTGACGGAATTAAATTCCGTCACAAAATTCTATCGAAAATTTCTGACGGAATTTTCGGTCGGAAATTCCGTGGCAAAAGTCAGAATTTTCGACGGAATATTTTTCGTGGCAAATTTTGCGACAAAAAAAATTCCGTCGGAAAATTTTCCAACGGTTTTCTGACTGAATTTGCGACAGAATTAAATTCCGTCCGAAATTTCATGTTTTTTTATAGTGCTTTTTTACTTCACTGGTTGATACATTGCCGAGTTGTTGTGTATATGTATAGACATATATGTATTTATATACATGATAAAAAATGAATGTTAAAATAGTTTATGTATTTCATTATTTATTTCAAATTCTATGTTCGTCTATTACATAAAGAAGATTTTATTTCACTAATGCAGCTTTCAATATGTAGGAAAAATGTAATATCCTGAATTTTGGGATTGGAAGCTTAGGAATAAGCCTAAATTAAGTGGACTACTAATCCCCAGTTTAGCAGGTGTCCAAAATCTATTCTATAATGTTTCTTATATCTTTGGGGCATTAAAAAAAATAAAATGGTGAATTTTGAAGAAAGTGATTATGCTTCCAATGAAATTTCCTGCGAGGCAGTGAACTTGTCATGAGGTTTTGGAAGACTAAATGATGAGCAAAAATTATGAAATTTTACAGGGTGAAAGTAGATATTCTAAGCTTTAATTTGATGGCTCATATGAATTAATTAGAGCTATATACAAAAAGTTATGAATTTTTGAATTTTGCTCAGTGAAATTGATCATTTTCTGAAACAACATGCAAAGATTGAAAATCTCGGAATTTTGTGATTTCAGCTAGCAAAATTCTATATTTTTTTGCATGAAAAAAGACTCAATAAGGGTTCTATAGGCTTTAGAATCGCTCCAAAACTACGTCTACAAATTTAGTTATGGCATTTCAAAGTTTTGGGCCGAAAGTCTGCCAGAATTGGCACTATTCTGAAAATTGGAAAATAAAATATGTTGGCAATTGTGTAAATTGTGGAATAAAGAAAATAGGAAGGGAAATAATTATTTGGTTTATAAACATGGCAAGTGTCACTATCCTAAGGTAAATGATTAAATTATAATTGTTAGAATATGAGCACATGTGAAATTGGAGTAAGATATCATTAAGTGTACATGTGGTTTAATTAAAGGAATTGAAGCCCATTTGGTTTGTGATGGCTTGAACTAGACGTGTTGGGCTAGAGGGAAAAGATAAGGGAATTTGTTCAAATTCAATTGGACATTATGACGCGCATTAGAAGTGGATAAGGACATGTTACAAGAAGATAAGGGTAAGTACAGGTGTGATGTCATAAA
The DNA here is from genome assembly GCA_963210345.1 of Inga oerstediana. Lineage (NCBI taxonomy): Eukaryota > Viridiplantae > Streptophyta > Magnoliopsida > Fabales > Fabaceae > Inga > Inga oerstediana. Next base: position 27,203,720 of record OY723405.1, on the reverse strand, counting down.
CAATTTTCTACCATTTATTAAATAAGAGAAAAGGTGAGATAATTTATGAAGTCTCTTCCTTCATCTTTCTCTTGCTCATTTCGTCCAAAGCATCAAGAAAGAAGAGAGAGAGAAAGCTCATGAAGCCTTAAGCTTAGAGAGAAGGAAGAAGAGAAAGGTTAAGGTAAGTAATGATTTCTTAAAGGTTTTTCTCCTAATCTTGCATAAGATCTTCTCTAAACCTTTCTCCTTCATGGAATCCGTGGTTTAGAAAGAACATCCTAAGCTCAAGGAGAGAGAGAGGAGGATGATTTAGAGAGAGAAAGTGAAGAAAACGAAAGGTAACTTCAAGAATTGTGTTTCCTTTGGTGTATGGTTGTCTTGTTGGTGTTCTTATCTTGATTTGTGGTATGATTGTGGATTTTGTAAACTTGGAATGTTGAAACCCTAAGGGGAGGTGCTTCCCAAATTTAGTCTAATCATGTTTAGAATTTCATTAAGTAGTTAAATAAGTGATTAGAGGTGTAAAGAATGTGGTTTATGGATTGAAATAAAGAAATTCCATTTTTCTCCACTTTTTATAGAATTTCGTCCAGATCTGTTGTGGGCTGTGTTCAGACTGGATTTTGGTGTTTTTGGTGATTCCATTGTGTTTAGAATGGAAAATTGTGTAGGGTTCATGTTGGGTGCGAGTGAGAAAAGCCCTAAAAAGTGAGATGACAAAAATAGCCTTAAAATCCTCACATAGGGGCTGCCAAGGGTAAATTCGTAATTGAGGCTTGAATTTGAGAAAACCGAGGTTTAAAATGGATTCCTTGAGTGAAAATATGTTAGAATAGCCTTGGTCAAAATTTCAGGAAAAGTATAGTCAGACCTGGTATGACGGTGTCGAACCAAGGTCCCAGGGGCATTTTGGTCATTTTTCAATATAGACTCTTATAAACCCCAGAAACACTATGGAAGTGTCTAAACTGTAAATTTGACATTTTAAGACCGAGTTGAGAGCCATTCGGTGGCACATATTACAAGGCACGTTATTCAAGGATCAGGGAAGGGCGATTAAGATAGGGAACTTACCTCTCCTGCATGTATTTAATATTTGTGATAGTGTATTGATGCATGTTATTGCTTTGCCTGGTTATATGAAACATATATGAATGATTGAAGCTCTGTTTCTGTTTATGCTATGGCCATAAGTATGTTGTTTGACATATTGAGCAGTGTGTGAGCATGAATTATGTAATGCAAGCATGTCATGCATTAAGCACTTATCTTGCATGTATATTGGTACTATTTTCCTACTGAGATTCTCTCGAATCTCACCCTGCCCTACCAATAATTTAGACAGATGAGTACAGAAGGTACGCAGAGATCAGAGAAGAGAACTACATGGGATGAAAGCAGTGGCGGTACGAAGACGGGAAGATGCCTCCATTTTACTAGGACGATTTTAGACATTCAAGTAGCCCATTGCTACTACTTTGATGGTAATTATTATGTACGAATCCCTATGGAGAATTTCTGTAATCATGCACTTATTATCAGTATATTCATGTTATTCTTGTGTTGCCCACCAAACTGCATATTGTTTTCCGTGAATGCTCTGAAATAAGTTGAAATAAGATAAGGGTGCGATAAACAAGCCTACCAAACTGCTACTTAATCAAGCGTGAACACATAATAAATGATGAGTTATTTAGGTGGAACCCTTAATGGCGTCACTATATTTGTTTTGGAGATCATTGAACCTGTCCCAGATCATGACTCCACCGTACTTAGCAGACCCGTTGATGTTCGGAAGAACCTGAGCAGTCATCACGTCGGCTGGAATAAACCCGCCACTCGAGGCTGCAGCCTCAGATGCCAGAACCCCCAAGAACACCTTTCCGGCTTGCACATTGTTCCATTGGTTCCATGAACTCCAAAGATTTTTAGTGTTCCCATTGCTATACATGTAATCACCATTGTTATAGAACTGAACCCAAACGTAGTCAAACAAGCCTGTACTGATCGCATTACTCAAGGGACCAGGGTCAAGGGATGGACATTGTGGCACGGCAGAAAGGATCAGTTGCTGGTTGTACCCCTTCAGAGCTCCAGCTAGGTCGCCCCAGTGTTCTGTATTATCATCGGTCTCGATATCAAAGTCAATGCCATCCAAGACAGCATCACCTATAGGGGCCGTGAGCTGGAACTTCCTCTAAGGAAGTTGTTCTAGAGGTAATCAGCAAGTTGCTTGGCCTCATCAACGGAGTTAAGAGAGTAGGATCCGACGCCACCGCCGAGGGAGAGAAGCACTTTGATGCCATTAGAATGGCAGATTTTGATGTCATTGCATGTGCCGGCACAAATGCTGGCAGTGCCGTCACAGTGGCCAGCTAGGTTCGGTTGTGGTGTTTGGCCTTTACCAAAGACGGACAAGAAACCTATGTTAACAAATTGGTAGTTTCCGATGTTGCAGGTGTCAGCAAGGGAGCCTTTGTTGCCGTTTTTGCCCCAATAAATGGCAATTCCAGCGGTGGAGGACTACTCGACGAAGAAGGAAATGAACAAGATAAGTAGTAAAAACAAGAGAGAAGATTGCTTAAGCAAAGCCATTCACTACTACAAAAGGGACTTTTAACGTCCGTTTTTATGCCCTTTAGACAACTGTTTTTAAGGGGTCGTATATGTGAGTATCATTGAAAGTTTTGAAATAGATAACCGTTTTAAAACAGTCGTTATAAGAGACTTACGATGACTGTTTTTGCAAAAACGGTCGTTGTAAGTGACATACAACGACTGTTTTTCCAAAAACAGTAAACCGTTTTTACTGTTTTTGTAAAACCGGTCGTTGTATCCCTTAATTTTTTTAAAAAAAATCTTGTACAGAACTCAAGTTTTGGGATAGAAATTTCCAACGAGCAACATTCAAACAAAATTTCCAACGAGCAACATTTAAACAAAATTTCAAACTTTTCATTTCAGAAAGTAAACCCCAAATATAATTGCAATTCAACTTCCAAAAATGATAACAAAAAAATTAAATATAAAAAGGCAAGGAGAAAAACCTCAAGTGCTTTGCAAACACTCTCAAGCTCAGGGAAATACTTAATCTTCTGGGTTGTCATTACAACCTCATTAACACCCAAGCAAATGTTGCTACTTTGCTAAAAGACTGGAAGTGTTAAAGATCCACGCACATTATACTCTTGAGCATGGACTGAGCATGTTCCTGATTATCTGAATGAGGCCGAGGAGGAGAGAGTTCGTGATAACGCTAACAGAGAGGAAGGTGAAGGTCGCGATTGGGTCCAAGAATAGGCTGGAGGTTGTGTCTGGGGTTGCAGAAGGGCCAGATGATGTGATTGGAGGTTGGACTAGGGCTCAGAGGTGGATCTGAAAAGGAGAGGCGCGACTAGTAAAGGAGATACAATTAGGATTAAAACAGATCTGGAACACTTTTAACTACTGTTTTTGAAAAACGGTCGTAGAAAGTGTAGACTTTCAACGACTGTTTTTCAAAAACGGTCGTTGAAAGTCACTTTCAACGACTGTTTTTCAAAAACGGTCGTTGAAAGTCACGACTGTTTTTGAAAACTGTCGTTAAAAGTTAACACTTTCAACCACCGTTTTTCAAAAACGGTCGTTGAAAGTGTAGTCAAAATTTCAAAAATGCCACCGCCTCCTTTTCAACATCTGTTTTTTAAAAACAGACATTAATTAGTGACGTTAAAAGTACTTTTATAGTAATGATTGTAAGTTATTCTTTGCGATAATCTCTGTTGTATGTATTAAAGGATGCTTTGCTCGGTGGTTTGAGAGAAGAGGTGAAGGGCGGTATTTATAGTGTTTGCGGTGTGGAAAAGTTAGAGAAACGTATCTTATGGGAAGTGATTGTTTAAGAGATAGTATTTAAGTGAATTGCTGAATAGTGAGGACGTAAGAGAGTCAAGTCTTAAGTCTCCTCGGGGAGTAAACAACGGTTAACACCATGGTTCTTCATCAAATTTTTAGTTCCTGAAATTTTAATTTGTGGTTTTTAATCCATATAGTTTAATAAAAATTTGGTCTAATTTTAAATATTATTAAGTATAAGAACTAAAATCAAAACTTATTAAAAGTATAGGGATTATAATCAAAATTAAACTCGTTATAAGTATATAGAGATCTGAACCAAAAACTCACATATTTTGTTTTGACCCTTATATTTTTAATGAGTTCTGGTTTTGATCTCTATTCTTAATGGTTAGCGTTAATCTTAGTTAACACCCTTAAATTCAGACCAAATTTTTATAAAGCTATAATGATTAAATCAATTTGAAACTATATGAACCAAAAATAAAATTCGGTTAATCTGTAAGTACCCAGAATGATATTCACCCACCAAATAAATAAAACAATACTCAAGTGAACATCGATGAATAAGAATGTGTGATACCGTGTTGAAATAGCTGTCGTCGTAAATTTAGGCGTAGCGTTTTTGGGGGGGGGGGAGGCGTCTGGATGCATCTAATGTGTATTTATATAACATAAAATAATATAAATATTATCTTTGCTTTGTGAATTGAAATGTTATATATATATATATATATATATAATTTTGTATTTAAAATTGTACGTTTATCACAACTCAACTGGCAAAGGCTTAAAAACGCATGCACAATGTGAACAAAAATAATTTGATTTTGTTGCTAACTACCGACAGAAATTTTTTTTGGGTAATTTGCTATGGGATTTCAATCTCGTTAGTTTCTGTCACTAATTTGCAAAAGAATTTCAATTCTGTCGGTAAACTAATTAGTCACAGAAAAATTAGCGACAGACTGAATTTTCTTCATGGTATTTTCGTCACAAATCCCTTTCCATACGTTGCTAATCCGTGGTAAAACTGAAATACCATCAGTAAGAAGCCTTTTTTTTTTTTTGAGTGTGTAAGGCCAATCAATTCCCTCCCTTTTCTTCTTTCCAGTCAAATTTATCTAAAGCTACTCGTTCTTTTCTTTTAATTAAAAAGTAAATACTAACAACTTGAAGTTATAAACATGATCTGTTGTAAATATTGTATATGGGTGTGTCAAAGAAAGAGTCTCTCCAATATTATGGAATATGTTTAAATGAATATGTGCATTTTGAGAAGTCATGTTCTTATGAATCAAGGGATTTGTGTTAGTTTATGAATCAACATGATTCATGAATTTAACAGATAGTTATAACTTTCTAATTGAAAAGGTGTAGTCTTCAAGAGGCACTACTTCAAAGTATTGATTCATTGTCTATAAATACCCCAACCGTGACACCATTTGGGAGAGAGAAATGCAAGCCTCCGTAATCTCTTACTGAGTTACTTTATCTTCCGCCAATTCTGCCGCCCTATATCCTTCAGGAAAAATTCGTTTAATCCTGGGGAAATGTTGCTTTCTATTTATTGAGAGGGCTGCAGAATATCTCTTAAGGACAGCGTCCTTAGACGCGATTCGAATCAAATATTTTCTTATTTCTTTGCAGGCTTTGCCTAGAATCTTAAGAGATAGATCCTGCAAATCTCATGAGAGTTTATAATGTGTGTTCTTCAATTCATATGACTGCCTACAAAGAAAATCAGATAAGTACTAACTCCAATCTCTCCCCCGTTTATTTTGATTTAATTTGTTTGATCTGAATACATTGAGTTATAACGTTTGTTGAGATTGGACAATATAGTGGCTCTTGAATCCCTACAATATTACTCTTAATCATCATTGGATAAGCTATGTGTTTTTCTGATTTCGTTACTCTTGGCTTCTGGTTTTCTTTTATGGAAATTATTATTCTTTGATGAAGGCCTTGAAACAACTGGTCTGGTTTAAAATAAAAACTTCATTTTTTATCTCTGACATAGCTTTAATCAGAATTTTCAAGTTGTATTTTTGGAACCTTGTTGGGAAATCCTTGCCTATAGTTTGCTATAGTTCTGCGCATATTGCTGTCTTGGGATTGTTGTGGTGAAGTCAAAATCTCGTACAGATCTGCCCGTTAGTGCTGCCATTTAAGTCGCTGTTAAAACTCAACAAATAAATGGTACATCCAATAGCCGCGCCTCGGTCTTGAGAAAATGTTAGTCCAATGATAATTGTGAATGGAGGGAGTGAGAATTGGGTCTTACTGTATATGATGAAAGCATATTTAAAATAAGCTTATGATTAAGGAAGATCATGATCAGTACTGTAATGGATGAATATCCAATTTTCCCTTCAACCGGACTATTTTAATCTCTATGGTAAAAAGATTTTGAGGGCTATGTGATCCTTACAAACATAGGAAAGAGGCATAAAAGAAAGTCTGCAAGTCTAATCATAAAGAGAAACTATCTTTGCAACGGTATGGAAAGACGATGAAGAAGAAGAAGAGACACATTGGAGTTACCGTTATTGACGTCCAATCTTTACCCAGGTATGTGTTGATTGAGAATAATTGGTGAGCATATATTAAAAATTTAATAACATGGTTATAGCTTTCAATATTTGATGTGCCGATTTTTTAGTAATGATGTGCCCATAGAAATCAAGTGTTATTTAATTATTCATGCTAATTATTGATTACTTGCATGGTGAATTTACTTCCGTTGAAAGTTTGATTATCTTTTGTTAATAAATATATTAGTTATGATTAATAGGGAAGTTAACAAATATCCTATTATCTCTCCTTGAATTTTGCTTATATCCTATTATTTCAATAAGGATATTGTTATTAAAGTTATATTCACTAGTGGAAAAAATACTTTTTAGACCAGTTAAAAATGACATTTTAGACCGGTTCTGGATGTGGTCTTGATACAACCGGTCTTAAAAGTCTGTTACTTTTTAGACCGATTAAGAAACCGGTCTAAAAAATAAGTTTTTAGACCGGTTGTTTATACATCCAGTCTAATCATAACGACATTACTGGTACTTTTTGAAAAAACAGTCATACTTTTTAGACCGGTTCTTCAAAGAACCGGTCTAAAAAGTTTTTTTTTTAGACCGGTTCTTCCTTAAAAGTATTTTTAAGATCGGTTCTTAAAACAACCAGTCTAAAAAGTTCTTTTTTTTTAAATTACTATTAGCTAGCCAGCAGCAAGTCATTTCCCCTGTTAAAACATTTTACCCAGCAAACCATTCTAACGACATTAAGCCTAATTATGAAAAAACACTCATTCTTCTTGCACCTCACATTCCACAGAAGCAACAACAATAAATCATTCTTCCTACACCCCAAACAAATTCTTCTCTTACACATTCTCATTTCATCAAGCATTCTAAAACACAATTTCAACTAGTGTAACTTACATCATTCTTCCTACATCCCACATTCCACATAAGCAATAACAATAAATCATTGAAAATCAACACATTAATATTTACCGAGAAAGAACACAGCAGACAGTAATCCATCCCCGATGATCACTAGCTGGCTCCGGAGCATCTGCACTAGTTAGGACACCTCAAATCCTTCATTTCCCTATGACGACAACAAAAAAGTAGTTTTATATATAAAATAACTATGTACATAATTCAAATATAATTCATGATAATTACTTTAGCTAGCTAACCTTCAAAGTAGTTTTATAAAGGGATATCCTCCCATATCCCTTCATGATGATCGTTTCTTGTACCGTGTTCATTATCTGCTTCATCTTCTTCATTTAATTCTGGAAGAGCCCTAGAAAAAGAAGGAGTCTCAAAAAGATCATTCATTGAACGACTTTCCTCATTAATATCAACGACCCTTTTTCTTTGGAGAGCTACAAACCATATTTTATTTGCCTAATTGGTAATATAGAACACTTGTTTCGCTTAATATGCCATAATGAAATGTTTATCTCCAAAACTTCTACTATTTAGATCAACTAATGTAAATCATAATTGATCGATAATCACACCATTGTTGACATCAACCCACTTGCATTTGAAAATAGGAAATTTACTTTTAACATAATCAATCACCCAAATCTCTTCAATAACCCCATAATAAGGTATGGATGCCAATATAGGGTTCTTATCTTTCAAACTAAAGAAGTGCATAGATTCAGCCACTAACATAACACCACTATTTTGGACAGTGCTCCTGTCATCTAGGGACTTCGTGTAAAATGTATAACAATTGATCACAAATGAAGTCCAACTTATGACATCAAGCTCAGGACCACGTGCTAACCATTTAATTGTATTAGAAACACATTCTTCTCCATCAACCTTTTGTTTGAACCAATGTACAAAAGTTTTGTTATGCTCCCTAATTAACCTTTGTTCAGTCATTCGACTATTTCTTTTCCATACAACTTCTTTATGAGCATTAATATAATTTTGAACTTCATCAACATTATTCAAGATGTACAAGTGGACTTGTTAAAATTCATCAGGATCCACACTCTTTATTAAAGCCCCGCGTCTACCCCCTTCTTCATCATGACGTTCAGGAAGTCCAATGTGTCTTACATTATATTTGACAAGTAATCTTGACAAAACTCCATGACTTATTCAGAAACATATTTCTGAATAATAGATGCTTCAAACCGGTTAGGATTCTTCACATACCCTTTTACAATTTTCATAGTTCTTTCAATTGGATACATCCATCGTAAAGAGATAGGGCCACACAACTTGATCTCTCTCACTAGATGAACAATTAGATATATCATGATGTGAAAAAAAAGTAGGAAGAAAAAGCTTCTCAAGATGGCACAAGATCATATGTCATTCATTTTCTAATTCATCCAATCTCTCCGTCTCAATGACTTTACTACAAATAGCATTGAAGAAGAAACAAAGTTTAGTCAAAATTTGTTGAAGATCATATTCGACAATGCCTCGAATAGCTACTGGGAGTAGTTGTTGCATTAAGACATGACAATCATGAGACTTTAGGCCTACTAACTTCAAGTCTTTCATCGACACAAGCTTCTTAATATTTGAAGAATACCTTGAGGGAAATTTGATGCCATGTAAACAGTCACAAAAACTTCTTTTCTCATCCTTAGACAAAGTATAAGAAGATGGAGGACAAAAAGTTCTCTTACCATATGGCTTTGGATGTAAGTTTTCTCATATTCCCATTTCGTGCAAATCTAATCTTGCCTTCACACCATCCTTAGAACTACCTTGTATGTTGAGTAGTATCCCAACAATACTATCACATACATTTTTCTCCACATGCATGCAATCAATACAATGTCTCACATCAAGATTGGGCCAATATGAAAGATCAAAGAAGATAGACCTCTTTTTCCATTTATTTTTTTCATTACTATTCTTTGTAGTCTTACAAAAGATAACATTGATATATATTTTTCACCTTTTCATAAACTTGCTCCCCAGTCAATGCCTTTGAAGCATCTTCGAACTCTTGTCCATAAAAAAAGCTTTCTTTAATCTATGATATGGGTGGCCCCGTCTAAGAAATCTCTTATGGCCAAGATAAACCGTCTTTCTTCCATGTTGAAATTGATGGAAGCATGTGCTTTCTTATCAAATCAGACATGCTTTGTGCCCTTTAACACTATATCTAGACAAGTTTTCATATGCAGGGAAGTCATTTATAGTATAAAAGATCATGGCTCGCATTTTAAAAACCTTCTTCTTGTTCGCGTCAAAAACATCAACACCTTCATCCCACAACCCTTTCAAGTCTACGATCAAGGGTTCTAAGCAAACATCTATGTCATTACCGGGTTGCTTTGGTCCCGAAATCAACATAGACAACATAATGTATTTCCATTTCATACATAACAAAGGAGATAAGTTGTAAATTATCAACAAAACAGGCCATGAACTATGTATATTTCTTAGGCTACCATAAGGATTCATGGCATCTATGCTAAGCCCAAGCCTAAGATTCCTAGGTTCTTCATCGAAGCTAGGAAATAATTGATCGATTTTCTTCCATTGAAAAGAATCAGCTGGATGTCGAAGCTTTCAATCAGAAATCCTCTCATCCACATACCATCTCAAATTTTTGGCATCAATTTCATTGGCAAACAAGCGCTTGAACTTTGATATGATTGGAAGATACCACAACACTTTTGCAGGGGCCTTACTTGATTTATACCTTGGAGTTTCACATATCAGAAATTGCTCCTTCTCTTCATGCTCTTTTCTATACAATATGCAATCATTAGGGCATATATGGATCTTTTTATACTTCATCCCTAGTGGATACAGTATTTTCTTAGCATTATAGTATCGATAAGGCAATACATTATCATTTGGAACCATGTCCTTAAAAGCCTCAAGTGTTTCTGAAAAGCTCTTGTCACTCCATTCATGCCATACTTTCAAGCTTACCAATTTCAATAATGCTCTCAATAATTGGTATTTTTTACACCCCGGGTACAGCAGCTTCTCAGCATCACTGCACATATTACCATATGCATGTGATTGCTCAAAAGCCTCTTCTCCTACATCACAAATATCCTCTATTCAATCATCCATATACGTGTCATTATCATCAAAGGCCACTCCCCCTGTTGAGATGTACTTGGCATTTCTAATTCTTTACCATGCCATACCCATACTGTATAACTCTTACAAAATCCTTCACAAATTAAATGTGTATATATATTTGCAGCACTTAGACACTTCTCATTCAAACATACTACACAAAGGCAATAAAACATCACACTATCATCATTGGCATTTCTTCTAGCAAAGTCTAAAAACCCCTCACCCCAACATCATATTCAACACTCATCCTTTTAGCTTTTATCCAACTACGATCCATATATTTCAATACCTAGTAGCACCCTATCCAATAGCAAAACCATAGACAAAAAAAAAAAGATAACAAAGTATAAATAACTTGTAGCATCCTATCCATTATCAAACTCTTTTTCATAACTTTATATTCAATTCAAACCCATATAGCAAATATCATAATGTGATCATTAGTGGCAATCCAAGATAAGAAAGTATAAATAAAATATCATAATATGATCATTAAGCTAATATCTAAAGTTATCATTGAGTTTAATGGTGAGAGTAAGACAGAGAGTAACATTGGGCATATTCAAACAAAGCCATAATCATAAAACAGAACACTCCATTTCCTACTTCAAGCATATCAGAATCTGATGCTAGACATGGTTGAACTCACCCGAAACAATATCAAAAGGGTGAAGTTCGAATTATTAACAACAATCAAAACAAACCTAGAAAGTTGTTTCATGAGTAGTCACTCTTTGTGCTCCCGTTTAGAAGAAGAACGAGCAGTATTTTAAGGAAGGAGGAGTCGGAGCTGGAATGTTATCAATTGATGGCGAAATGAAGGTGACTAATGGCAAGGTACATAAGTAGCAACTCTTCCTTTGCTAATACAGACCCAGCCCAATGACGCCAATGAGATTAGGAAAAAGAACATAGATTACGAGATATTATGTTCAGAGAGAAAGATTACTCCAGATTTAGAGAGAAAGAGGATGGCGGAGTTGTGATAAGAACGTCGTCGAAGAAATTTCAAGGAAAAGTAAGTTCAGAGAGCAAGCTACGATTCGGCGAGAGGAAGAGAAGAGCAAAATTTTAATTAGGGCGCGCACTTTTAAAACCGGTCTTTAAGAATAACCGGTCTTAAATATACTTTTTAGACCAGTTTTTAAAATAACTGGTCTAAAAAATTTCAACTTTTAGACCGGTTATAATGTAAAACCGGTCTTAAAAGTTTAAAAAAAATTAATTACGGGTTGTTTATTTAGACCGGTTATAGAAATAATCGGTCTAAAAAGTGTGTTTATTTTTTTTATTTTTATCCTTTTAAAACCGGTTAAACATAAATGAGGTCTAAATAATATCTTTAAGACCTGATATCGGCGGAACCAGTCTCCGAAGTTATCTATAATTACAGAAATGTCACCGATCATATATTTTAGACCTTATCCCTTTATAACCGGTCTAAATGAGCCGGTCTAAAAGATAGATTTTGTACTAGTGATTTTATATATTTGGTTTCTATTGTTTTCACGAGCATGTTTGGTTTCTCTGAACAAAAAAAAAAAGATATATATTTGGTGACCGTATATATGCACCCTTGATCATTGTTTTATGATTAGATGCCCTTTAATATATATATTGGATGAAAGAGTGTAACGGGCAATATTAGTTGTTGACATGAACTTATCTACAACAATTTTATTATGCAAGGTGTAATTGCAGTATTTGAAGAAAAAAAATTGGTGCGTGATATTATTTAGATAATATATTTGACATATACCAATGTAAAATACTAATTTAACTACATGATTTTGCATTAGTTACTTGAAGAATAGAGTGATAATTCATGTGACATAATTTTGCTTTTGTTTTACATGTAACTGATACTGTAATGTAGAATATGATGTTAGTTACTTGAAGAATAGAAGTGATAATTCATGTGACATAAGTTCGCTTCTATTTGAAGTGTAACTAATGCAGTAATGTACAATATGGCACCGGTTGTATATTCAACTAATGCCGTAATTAAGATGCTATAACAGTAATAATTATGGAATCAGTTTAGTAAGCACCAGAAGCCATAATTAATATAAAGATTTGGAATTTAATTGTGAAAAAAATAAATTTGAAATATAACATGTCATAATTATAATTAAATACTATAAATAAATTTTAAAAAATATTTTTTCCCAAAATATAATTATATTATAAATGACTTTTTTAAGTGGGTCATTTATAGCTCAAGACCATCTGGTAAAGATTAATGAATTTTTTTTAACTACTGAACTGTACCTACACTACTACAAAAAGTACTTTTAACGTCACTAATTAACGTTCGTTTTTAAAAAACAGTAGTTGAAAAGGAGGCGGTGGCATTTTTGAAATTTTGACTTGTCTTTTAACGACTGTTTTTTGAAAACAGTCGTTAAAAGTCACTTTCAACGACCGTTTTTGAAAATTGGTCATTGAAAGTGTAGACTTTTAACGACTGTTTTAAAAAACGGTCGTTGAAAATGACTTTCAACGACCATTTTTGAAAAATGGTCGTTAAAAGTAAAGACTTTGAACAACTGTTTTCAAAAATGGTCGTTGAAAGTCACTTTCAACGACTGGTTTTGAAAAACGGTCGTTGAAAGTGTACACTTTCAACGACCGTTTTTCAAAAACATTCGTTAAAAGTGTCTCATATTTGTTTTAATCCCAATTGTATCTCCTCTACTAGTCACGCCTTTCCTTCTTAGATCCACCTCTGAGCCCTAATCCAACCTCCAATCACATCATCTGGCCCCTCTCCGACCCCAAATGCAATCTCCAGCCTATTCTTCGACCTAATCGCGACCTTTACCTTCCTTTTTGCTAGCGTTCTCGTGAACCCTCTCCTCCTCGGCCTCATTTCGATAATCAAGAACATGCTCAGTCCATTCTCAAGAGTATAATATGTGTGGATCTTTAGCACTTTCGGTCTTTTAGCAAAGTAGCAACATTTGCTTGGGTGTTAATGAGGTTGTAATGACAACCCAGAAGATTAAGTATTTCCTTGAGCTTGAGAGTGTTTGCAAAGCACTTGAGGTTTTTCTCCTTACCTTTTTATATTTAATTTTTTTTGCTATCATTTTTGGAAGTTGAATTGCAATTATATTTGGGGTTTATTTCTTGAAATGAAAAGTTTGAAATTGTTTTTGAATGTTACTCGTTGGAAATTTTGTTTGAATGTTGCTAGTTAGAAATTTCTATCTCAAAACTTGAGTTCTGTACAAGATTTTTTAAAAAAAAATTAGAGGGATACAACGACCGTTTTTGGAAAAACGGTCGTTGTATGTCACTTACAACGACCGGTTTTGCAAAAACAGTAGTTGTAAGTCTCTTCCAACGACTGTTTTAAAACGGTCGTCTATTTTAAAACTTTCAACGACACTCACATATACGTCTCTCTAAAAACAGTCGTCTAAAGGGTATAAAAACGGACGTTAAAAGTCCCTTCTGTAGTAGTGCTAGTTAATTATTAAAAGTAAATGGATGATCAATTTATGGGTGGAACTTGACCTATAATTTTATAATTTATTTACAGAGCTTACTTATAGCGACAGGTCCTCTAAGAAAATAAGGCCTTAATTATAACCCACATGGCTCTAAGGAAGTCTTAGAAATATATTAACTTTGTTTTTCCTAAAGAAAAGGAAATATTGCATCGGTTCCCACTCCATCTGACGCCCTAATGCCTTCAACTAAAACCTCCACCACTCTGCTAACTTCATGGCTTCCCTATATGAATTTCGATCCAACTCTACTAACTTCACAACTTCCCTTCATCGTTGTTGACGTAGCGACGTCTAGATAGAGCACTACAAAAAAACACTCAATTTCCAACGAAATTTTTTCCGTAGCAAATTCTGTCGAAAATCCATCAGAAATTTCATCAAAAATTTTTTTGACAGAATTTTTCTGTGGCTAAATTAGCCATGGAATTCTGTCACAAATTTTGTGGAAAAATATTTTTCCACGGTACCACAGAACTTTTCCGTAGCAAATTCCGTCTCAAAAATTTAAAATTTATAAAATATTATAAAATTAATTATTAAATTATTTTAATTAAAAATAAAATATTATTAGCAGTGAATAATATAATATTATTTATTAATATTATATTTAAATTTTTTGACTAAAATAATACTTTTATATTATTTATTATTTAATTTTATTTAAAAATAAATTATTAGTTATTAGTATTATATTTATCATTTTATATTTAAAATAATATTTATAATATTAAATTATTTGTTATTAATTAATTTAAATTAAAAATATATTTATATTTATAAAATTGAGTAAAATATAGTTATAAAAATATTTTATTGAATTTGAAATTAATTAATCATAAGTATATAAATATTTTTTTAGAATTTTTATTTAATTTAATTTATTTTTAATAATATTATATTTATATATATAATTAATTTTATATTATGATAATATTATATATATATAACATTATTTATTTAAATAACGCAGGTTCATCTTGGCGTAACTAGCAAAGGCTCGAGCACGAAGGCACAAGGAGCATGAGGTCACGGGTTCGAATAGGAGGGGAGGCATTTTCAAGATTTAAGAGGTGCAGACACGTGGTAGCACTCGGAGGTGACACTTGGTGCACTTCGAAGAGGGACACTTGGTGCACTGCGAGAAGGGTGGACACGTGGCAGCGCTCGAAGGTGACACATGGCAGTACAAGGAGGGACACATGGTGCACTACGAGGACGGTGGACACGTGGTAGCGGTAGGAGGTGACATGTAACAGCACAAGGAGGAGACACTTGGCACACTTCGAGGAGGGACACATGGCAGTGGTAGGAGGTGACACGTGGCAGCGTGAGGAGAAGACACATGGCTGAACCAACGATGAGGTGGCCTCCTACGGACGTGACATGTGGTATTTGAAAATTTAAAAAAAATTTAAAAATAAAAAAATATCCAATGGATTTGGAAATTCATTTGTCACACATCTATTGCGGCGTCGGTTTAGTTACAATGTGATGTCATAATATATTCATTTACGGCGTTATATCTTGAGCAATTGATGCCGTAATATATATTTTTCGCTACGGCTAATTCCACTACACCCTAAATGCTATGGCAAAAATGCAATTTTAACTGATGCTAAATTAACTTTTTACACTAGTGATATGAGATCATATTTATGTGATTTTCTGGAAAACAAGTTTTGAATTTAAATTATGTTATCCTATGTGAAATTAGAATGAAATATTTGAGAAATTCTAGTTTAACTATCATGGAATGAAACTATATCATGAGATTCTAATTTACTTAGAATTAAATTTTTAATGAAATATTTGAAAGTGTGGGAGTGCCTATGACAGAGTATCTTGTGGGAGCACCTTGAAATATATATATATATATTAATATATTGAAAAAATATAAAATTGTCATATATGACGTGTGTTATGATTAAAATTAATTTAATGAAGGCTTTGTTATTTGCTGTGAAGAGTAAATCTTGTGATGTGAATTATTAAAATTTGCATATAGCTTGAAATAAGCATTACAGTAGTGATATGAAAATTTAATTATTTATCTAGTGTTCAAATAAAGGTGTTTAAAATTTTTATAATTTATGGATATGTATTTATCTTGGTATATGCATGCATGATTACTGTAAACATATATTGAATTTTAATGTGGATGACTTGCATAGTCAAATATATTATATTGTGCTCTTGAAATCATGAGAGAATCACATGTGATTTTGGGTGTTAAAGATCATGTGATAAATGATAAATGTTTGTGAAGATTGGTTTTGTATGTACATAGTCCTTATGAAACTTGAAGTGATCTTAAAGCTCAATCAATGTATGCACAAATTGTCAACAATTTGTAGCTCTGATAAATGTTGATTCAATGACACAACAAATAATATGTGAAGATTGAGCATATATATATAAACTCTCATGAGGAGAAAGAAAATAGTTAAGGGATGTCATAAATGATGACATCATATACAGTGGATTCCCATTGTAGAGAAATACACAGATGGATGTTGACTGAAATTCAGTTTATGTGAGAAAATTCACTTTTAGTAGTGGTAAAAATAAAATATTATATGAGTAAGAGTTGATAACTCTAAAAATGGATGGAATGTTAAGAAAGTTGAAAATCTCTTAACAAATATTTTGTTAAGAAACCGATACTAAGTATCGATGATATGTGCTTGCTAGATATGGCAATAACCATTGTAGAAAGAATAATGATGTAAGTGGAAAATTGTTTGAGATATTATATAAATAAGCAAGCTTAAGAATTATAGTAGAGTTATCTCAATCGATTGGGTGAGATCAATAATAGATCTATCGGCCGTTAACAAAACCCTGCAGGATGAAATAAATTAGTTGTGGAGAATGGGACTAAAGCCAGCTACTAATTGACAGCGATGACAACCCAACTTTTGTGATTGGTGATCCCATGAAGAAGGTTCAATGGGTAAAAATAAGTCGTTCATTAGTTCTGACTAACACAAGTATATTTTACGTTCCTTCCTATGACATTTTGAATATGCTAGACTGCATTATTGTAGGTTGAGCAAAGCTCTTAATGATTTCATAGTTCAGCGAGGCAGTGTGCATAGTGCAGACACAAACTTAAATGAAATCACCTCTATGAATGTGGAGTGTGGCTACTCTTATGAGATCTTGGCAAAATCTCTAAAGCATTCATTACGCACTAGGCACGAGCATGGTCGACATAACACCCAAAACCATTGTAAACAGCGAAAAAGAGAGGATATAGTCTGACCTTTAATGCCTTTGATATACACCCAAGAGATGTGAGTTCATAATCCATAGGACCACTAACATCTCTGTGTATCATGTGTTATTAGTCTAGGTTTAGTTCATAGTCCAAAGGACCACTAGATACAATGGTTATATTCATGGGTGTAACTCAGCAAATGGTGTGTTTTCTTTGACACATGTGGGGGATTGTTGTAAATATTGCATATGGGCGTGTCAAAGAAAAAGTCTCTCTAATATTATGGAATATATTTAAATGAAGATATGTGTTTTAAGAAGTTATGTTCTTATGAATCAAGGGATTTGAGTTGGTTTATGAATTAACATAGTTCATGAATTTAACATATAGTTATGACTTTCTAATTGAAAAGGTGTAGTTTTCAAGAGACACCACTTCAAGGTATTGATTCATTGTCTATAAATACCCCAACCGTGACACCATTTGGCAGAGAGAAATGGAAGCCTCGGTAATCTCTTACTGAATTACTTTATCTTCTGCCAGTTCTGCTGCCTTGTATCCTTACAGGAAGGGCTCATTTAATCCTGGGGAGATGCTGTTTCATATTTACTGAGGGAGCTGTAAAATATCTCTTAAGGATAGTGTCCTCGAATACAACTCGAATCAAATATTTTATTGTTTCTTTACAATTTTTGACTACATGATCGAACCCGTAACCTTTTTTTTTTATAATCAAAGTGGCCAATTACAAATTGGTATTTACAAAAGACTTAGGCCGGCAGACTAAGGTCTTGAGCCATATAAATATTACAACCCGGGGGTGGTACTGATAATAACACCGAATCCGCTTGCAACTGATGAGCTTCCCTGGCTAAGAAATCAGCACACCTGATGGTATCACGAAGCACATAATGCTCAATGTCCCTTTGGGAGTATAATAAGTCCCTCACAATATTTATCTCTGATCTCAATAGGTGACTATGACCCCATGTCATAGTCATTTATATAAGAGTTTGTATGTCTCTGGGATATGCAAACTATTATATCAAATCAACAAACAAATTAAAAAAATACAGCTAGAGCTACGTCATGTGACTATATAAAACATATTGTAAATTCAAAGAGGACGAGCTAAAATGCTCTCCCCATCCCTTGTCTGTGCTTCGCATCAAGGGCCTTATAAATTAAAGTTTGTGTGATTTGAGCAATAGAGGGTGTCAGCTACGCCCCTCTGTTGTGCCCTCTGTTGTGCCTATATTTGGGGGCCTTTCTAAATATAATTTTTTATGACTCTTTAAATTATTAGATTCTACATAAAATGGGTGATATTTTGATATCTTATAGATAAAAATGGAGTTATTTTCAATTTTTTATGATTTTTTAAAGATATTTCAGAAAAATGGTTCGTTTTTTTTCCTTTAAGCACTTTTTCCTGAAATATCTTTGAAAAATCATAAAAAATTGAAAACTGCTCCATTTTTTACCTATAAGATATCAAAATATCACCCACTTTATATAGAATTTAATGATCCAAATAACCATGAAAAATATATTTAAGAAGACTCTCAAAATGGGGGTGCAACAGAGAAGGTGCAGTTGACACCCTCTACCCGTGACTTTATAATGTGAGACCTGCTAACATGATAAATTACAGTTATTAATAAGATAGTATATATTAAAAAATTAATATAAATAAATAAAGCACGTAATATAAGAAATTTATGTCCATCATATATACAATGAAATTCAAGCCATCTGATGGCAAAAAAAGAAAAAAGAAATTCAAGCCATTTACCTCGAAAATGAAGGGACATAAGTGTGAGATTCAATCGCATGTGATAATTAAATATATAAAAAATAAAAATTATTTTCTTCCTTTCCATATCAATAGAAAAAGTCCAAATAATAGTGATTCCATTATGTTTTGTTCCATTCCTTTTGTTTCAATTGCTAACATCTAGTCGTTTTTTGATATAATTAAATAGGCCCTAATATTTTAGGCAACTTATGAGAAACAAAAGAGGGTCGTTAATTAAAATGCAAGTAAATTTTCTAAGGAAATGATGAAAGACTAAATCCACACAAGATAAAAATACTGACAAACCTGAATTACGAATTGAATATGACTGGGCCAGGCTAAACTTTCGAGACACATCAGGTAGCCCCACAAAACTTGTACTCCTTTCTGTCTTAATTATAACATAAAGTTGACTTTTTTTGAAAAAATTAAGGAAGCTAATTAAATCATTTTAAAATATTTATATTTATATTTTTTTTCAAACTAATTAATTAGACTAATAAACTGATATATAATCTAAAGATACTAAAAATATTAATAATCTAAAGTGATTTAATTGGCTTCCTTAATTTCTCCAAAAAAGTCAACTTTGTCTTATAATTAGAACCGGAGGAGTAGTAAGACACTGTTTGGTACTACCTCCGATCCTAATTATAAAATAAATTGATTTTTTTAGAGAAATTGAGGAAATTAAATAAGTTACTTAATCATATCATATGTTATGTATCCTTAGATTATATATTAATTTATTAGTTAAACTAATTAGTTTGAAGGAAAAAATATAAATATAAATACTCTAAAGTAATTTAATTAGCTTTATTAATTTCTCCAAAAAAATTAATTTTATCTTATAATTAGGACCAGAGGAAGTTTTTTTTTTTTTTGCCATTTCTTTTTCTTTATTTATTTTTAAATAACCCATGGCCATGGACCATCATTGCGTTTGTAACTTTTTGGGAAAATTAAAATAAAGGATATAAAGAAAATAATATTTATTACAAAGGACTGCAAAAATTATAATTACTTAAAATGATCAAATATTATAATATAAATTTAAAATTATTAAACTGCCCCTAACCAAACCTATTACATTATTTTTTGTATTTATAATTAAAAAAATAACTAAAATTAAAAATAAAACTGCCAAATGTGATCGTAGCTTTTTTTTTTTTAAATTCTTAATATATTACTTAATTGACAACGGTTAAACTCATAATTTTTTAATTTTTTATTTTCACCTATTTATATCATCAAATTGCTCAATTTATATTATCAATGTTAATATTAATTAATATATTTTTATAAAAATAAAAGCTAATCTCATTTCATACTTTTCAGGATATAATAGATTACTTATATTTTTTTAATTTTATTAACTTTAAATGAAATTTTTAACCCACATAAATTGCTTCAAAAACAAAAATAAATCATATAAACTTTCTTTGCTTAACATATATGATAAATTATAAATGACCTTGAGTTTTTTTAAAGTTATACAATCTATTTTTAATTAAATTTTTTTTTATTTAAAAAAATTATAATTTTTACAAAATTGAAAAATGAGTATTTTTTCCATAGATATCTATGCAAGTTGTGAAAAATGAAAATTGAGAAAATTGTTTAATTTAGTGAAATTTAGAATTTTGTATTAGTTTTAAAAATAGAATGTGAGAGAGAATGTAGGAAAAAACGCAAAAGATTTTGTTATGGACATTTTAATATTTTTAATTTTATATTTTTGTATTTGATCCTTTTAAATAATTACATTTTTTATGATATTTTTCCATAAATATCTTTTTATCCAGGTCCTTTATTCTAATTTTCCCTAACTTTTTCTAGATTATATTATTAGATATCCGAGTAACCTTTTAATCCAAATTCAAGTTCTGCGACCAGTATGTCTCCCTCGTTTTTTTTTTAAATAATGTGAAATTCAAATTCATTCCGCCCACTTTGTGATTATATTTAGCTAGTACACCACTAGATTAAACACCCTTGTGTTAGAGGTAATTAAAAAAGGTTTGATAAAAGCATTATTGTCATTTTAATATTTGTCTATTTTATTTCGTCTGTATTTTCTCCTATTCATCCAAACGCGAGGAGGAATAGTATTAGCTCTTCCATTTTCTTTCATCCGATCTTCTCTCTCCATCCCAAGGAAACATAGCATTGAAGTTTGAAAAAAGCATTCCACGTCAGCAAACTCCAGGAACGATACTGTAGCAATATAATAAGGAACAAAGCTAAGAGGTCTAAGGTAGCCCGACAAAAATGACAAGAGTGTGCTTTTTCAGGGATGATGCATAATTGCATATATGAATGTAGATTGCACTTTACAATGAGGATTCCTTTGTTTATAAGTACATTTTACCTAAATCCCACGTTAACCTAATGATTATAGGGTAAATTTCCAACTATACCCTCATTTATGAATGTGTACTTTTCAACTTTTTCTTCTTTATCTCTCTTTAAATTATTTCTTTATGGGTACAATAAATAGGGGCAAAATTGTCATAAGCTCATTTATGTACTGAAAGTGGACTTATAAATAGGACCAAATTTTTTGGTCAAAAAGGACTTATAATAGGGACCAAAGTGGTACTATAAATTTCAAGCCCTTTACAATGGCGTTAGCCAGTGACGGGTCGCCGAGCTGCGGTGATGATGAAGTTTTTTATTTTTTAAAAAAATAAAGTAGGGGTATTATCATCTTTTTATTTACAAAATTTATTTTTATTTTTGTTTTCATACTGCAACCAAATTCTAGAATTTCTTAGTCTTTGATTAAAATAAATTTGATCTTATGGTCCTTTAATAAAATTCTCCCTAAATTTATTCATACTAAGATAGAATATATAAACTATAGTCGGTGATCGAACTATATTTTAATATGTTATTTTATGATATATTTGAGTATTTCATCATGCCAATTGAGGTAAAAATACCTTATTTATGATAAATTTGGATTAATGAGTGATTACATGAAAAGAGTTTAAAAAGGGTATAATAGTCCTTTTCATTGATTTTCTTGAATGATTAATTTTTGGATGAAAAGTACTCCTCCGGTTCTAATTATAAAATAAAATTGATTTTTTTGAAGAAATTAAGGAAGCTAATTAAATTATTTTAGAGTATTTTTATTTATATTTTTTTCTTCAAATTAATTAGTTTGACTAATTATGAGATAAAGTTGACTTTTTTTTAAAAATTAAAGAAGCAAAATAAGCTACTTAATTATATCATATGCTATATATCTTTAGATTATATATTAGTTTATTAGTCAAATTAATTAGTTTGAAGAAAAAAATATAAATAAAAATACTCTAAAATAATTTAATTAGTTTTCTTAATTTTTCTAAAAAAATTAATTTTATGTTATAATTAGAATCAAAGAGAGTATTACATTTGTTGTTGGTTTTCTTTGTAGATCATTTTAGAGAAATTATAGAAAAGACTCGAAACTACTGGAAATTGCAGAAAAGCTCTGAAATTCGTAAACAACTTCCTAAGCAAAAATCTAATGCTAGGGCTGCCGAGTGATAATCTCTCAGGGATTGGAGGGATCGACAATCCCAGGAGTTGGGAAGCGTGATTTTGAGAGGAAGGAATCAGAGGGAACGAGACGGAAAACACCACCACCCTCGACGACTTCCCACCGTCACCACCTGCGTCTCCTCTTCTCCACCATCGCCGCCACAGATCACGCTGTCATCCACACCGTCGGAAACCTCAGACCACCACCACAGTTTATCATCACCATCTACTATACACCATCTTCACCCACTCCGTCAGCCCTCACCGTTGGAACCACGACCTAAACCACCTCTGACGTCTTACTCCCTCTCTTCCACCATCTTCGTTGACTATCCCCTGTTCACATCATCGCTCACCATCATCAGCGCCCTTGTCCTTAATTTTCACCACTATTGGTCAACTCCATTGTTGCGGCCCCTTCATATTCTTCTTCAGTCCGTCTCATGCCTTCTCTTCTATGGCTGCCAATGGGTTCAGATTTGTGGGCATTAGGGAGTGAGCTAGATTTTATTATCTTCATAGACCAGAGAATAGCAGCAAATAATAGTGTGTTATCCTTTATGCAGTTCTTTCTTATCTCCATGTTTGACAAGGAGGATACGCTTCCTGCTGTAAAGTGGCCATAAGGGCAAATTTTGTAATCACCTAGTACTGCTCATTAATCATTCTATTATTTTCTTCATCAGACTAAAATTGAGACCATGCCTACTAAACGTGAAGTTAAAAGATTTTTTTTTTGGGGGTTGGGGGGGGGGGGGTGACCTACATTAAGTATACTTATTGACTTATGCCAGAAATTTCATTTGAGCTGCAGGGGGGGAAGTAGAGAAACCATACAAATGAATGTTTGCTTAAATGCTCACCAAAATAAAGCAAGTTGACGTTAATTTATCATAACTTGTGT
This sequence comes from Inga oerstediana, assembly GCA_963210345.1. NCBI lineage: Eukaryota > Viridiplantae > Streptophyta > Magnoliopsida > Fabales > Fabaceae > Inga > Inga oerstediana. The sequence continues at coordinate 27,180,328 of OY723405.1, read as the reverse complement.
GCATAATTATAAACTTTTTAGGTCTGTTGACTCTTCCAAGCAACTAAACCGATCCTCAGCACTCAAACTACATTCACAATCAAGCGAACATTCCAGGAAAAGAATATAAAAATTCTGTGTGATCAGCAAGCTATATTAATCAAAACAGAATATTTTAATCGGGGAGAAACGCTCGGCATACATATTTAAGTGAAGGACATGAAAACAAAATTAGTCCACTATCATTGAAAATGAGGGGACGGTAAGTCCTAGCCCAAAGACCAGAGAAAATATACAACATTGAAAAGAAGGGGAATATACACTCAAAAAGTAAAATTTGAGAAATCTAATTCCGAGTGAAGAGTCTAAAGACCCGAAGCAATTAAAAATGGTCACAACCAAGTGCTTCAAGGCAGCACCTTTATTCTGGTGATTCTGCCTCCTCTTTTGCACAACCATGAATTTTCTATAGACTATAAGCATGTAATTATCTAATGCCCACAACCAAGTGCCATACCTTCGTGTTGGTGATACAAATCGGACAAACCTATAGCTAAAAATGTTTCCATAAAAATAATGCTTAAATTGACCTAGATTATGGTCATGATCATAATATCCGATATATTGAGGTGCTCTCTGCTGAAAACTACTTGAGCGATAAGATTTAGTACTGCCACTCAAAAAAGTCATCTCATAGAGAAGTGGGGGTAGAGGACATTCATTTATTACCCAAGCAAGTCCAGCTCTAGTATTGAGAAGGTATCTCTATCAAAACTGAAACAGCAAATTCTGTCTCCTTTTCGGATAAAGGCACATTCCTTGACATTATTTCAGTTAAATTCACTAACCCCATCAGCCTATTTAAAGTTTCAGCACTCCAAGAAATTCAATTTAAAAAGCAAACATAAACACAAGGCCACAAGGAATCCTCTTTGTACAACATCATGAATGTACATTCAAAACAAAGCATGTTCTTCAAACTTGAACTCATAAGGCTACTAATATAGCTTTATACAACATCATGAACATAATGAAAAAGGTTGTATGTGCCATTAGAGGACCGTAAAGTGTAAACTTTTCAAGAGAAATCCAATATCACAACCATACTTTATAGCAAAAATCATAAAGCAGCTTGCTACTAGTGGAGAAAGAAATGTTAGCAAAACTTTCAGCAATTCCAAGGCTTTCAACGGAAAGAATGAATCTTTACCTGGTGTTGCAGATTCAAGTGGCCATCGTCTCTAGCTCTATGAGCCTGGCAAAATAAAATAATAATAATAATGAGGCAAAATTTAGAAATTCAAAAATTTTGTAGGCTTGTAGCTTTTGATATTTGGAATTTTTTTCACAGCAGAAGTTGTGAATTTGTTTGATGAGATTTGTACATGTGGCTTCTTTTGGTGTTTTTTGTAACTCATGGGATGCTTTTGACAAGCATCTCGGACTTAATAGGTATAGTTGCTAGAAAACAAAAAAATTAACTTCTCTAATTACCCATCCATCTTTATAACATCTGTTTTTATAATCGTGGGTACTGGGTAGTTCTTGCTGACAACAGTTAAATAATAAAGTTTGAGAAAAACTCTTCATAAATCAAACACTTTATTGTTGCATTTTCATCTTATACTACCAACCAGCGTTCATCTTTTGATAGGCATCTTGGATTATTGGGTTAATTTTTGAAATTGATAGGGCTGTTCAGAATCGAGGTAGTCAGAAAGGACCTGTCACTTCTGTAAGATTCAAATTCGCTATCTTTTCCTCATTTGAAACTGTATATATATATTGAAATCCAAGTCGATGTGTGTGTAACAGCAATCACATAACACACAAAAGAGAAATTGGAAACTTCATTCTTGCAATTCCCTTCTCAGCACATGATCGCAAAACAATAGGAGTTGAAAAACCACAAAATTCAAACAGAGCCTTGGTTATAAAAGTGTATGCCAACATAATTTCATAAGCTCGTTAATCCAACAAACACACACAAAAGCATGTTCAACTTAGTGGTAACGACGGCAATAAAAAAAATGAGAAACGAAAAAAAAATCAGTGAATTAGATAACAACAGAGAGATGCAAAAGCAGGGAGCTGGTAGAGAGAAGGGCGATGACGAACAAAGGAGGGACGATATTGATAGTTGAGGCCCTCTCAAGATACTTTCACGCGATGGGCACATGATTATTCCAATAGATATAAGAGACTAAACAGTCGGCGAGCTCGACTGAAGGCAAAGAAACACCAGCCGCTTGGCTGCACATAGCATTAAAAAGAAACACCGAAACCAGGCTTATTTGCAACTTCTTCCTTAATCAAGGTGGATTTTTTCCTTTTGTCATCAATCAAAATCCTGACCTAGCCTAACCCAACCAAACATGGAATTGAAATCTGTTAAAACTTAAAGCACGCAATCTCCCTGCAACTTGCAAAGGATTGGAGTAGACGAAGAATGGCGGCCGTTGACGAGAAACATTCTAGAAAATGGCATTATACTTGGGAAGCATAGTTGCACATCCCTACACTTCGGCTCTTGCTTTTGGCCAAAAATGCCAATCCTTCATCACAATGCCTCAATCTGAAGGTTCAACTTCTTCCTTCTCGCCATCTAAGTCTGGCACAGTTGGTTAAGGTCTTTCCACCGATCACAAGGGAGGGTGTTCGAATCCTCTGACCGATGGGGAGACCTCATTGGTAAGCAATCTCATAAGTCCCTTATAAATGCTCGAAGAGTCCTGGGACCGTGCCCTGACCTTGATAAGGGACTGGTACCGAACCTACCTAAACTTTCCAGTATAAAAAAAATTCCTTCTTCCTTCTCGTTTGAGCCCGCCCTAGTCTCACTTGGGGCTCTTTACCTGAGATCAACAATTAGTTTCTACGTGTGAGAGAGAGAAACAGTTAGAGAGAGAAGCTATAGTGTGTGTGAGATTTTCCATGGAAACTATCGACCCAAACTTGCGTACTCGACCTCCGGATTGTTCTGTGAGTGAGAAGGAAGGGAGGGATGCGTTGCAGGATGGGAAACTAAGTACGAATAAAGACTATGATAAGGGAGACATTTCAGAACAGGTGAACTCACGTGAGAGCAAACAGGAAACTAAACAGATGAGGAAGACTGGCTCATTCTCAGGGGAGGTGAGCCTTAAGCCAAGACATGAGGAATGGATAGAGGAACCAGGGAAGATGGTAGAAATACCAGAGGCCGTAATGTCATATCGAGACGCTTTAAAGCCAAGTACAGTGCGGATGGGGGTATCAGGTAAGGAAGACAAGAAGGAGAAATGGGATGGAAACCTGTTGTTCACTAACGAGGCCTTATTGCAAGAGGGGATCACAGTTACTGAATTAGAGAAGGGACCGAACATTCAATTTTCAGATGAAGAGAGAAGGAGAATGGCTGGATATTGGGATCAGTCCCTCATTATCAAACTACTAGGGGGGACATTAAGTTTTATGCCAATGAGGAAGAAAATTCAAGCGATGTGGGGGAAATCAGGGAGTGTAGAGTTGTCGGCTATAGGAAATGGGTACATAATTGCCTTATTTTAGAGCAAAGAAGACTACTTCTTTGCATTAGAGGGAGGGTCGTGGATGATTCAACAACATTATCTAACAGTTCAAACTTGGAAAAGGAACTTTAATCCATGGAATGAACTCATCAGGAAGGTGGCCATATGGGTGAGACTGCCGGGACTCCCAGGTGATTACTATGACAAAAAATTCTTTTATCACTTGGGGAACAAGATTGGGAAAGTGATCAAGGTTGATAATATGACCTTGATAAGGGCTAGAACAATGTATGCAAGGATGTGTGTGGAAGTGGACCTAAATAAGCCACTAATGCCGGTGTATCTGGTGGATGGCAATAGTCTAAAAATTGAATACGAAGGTCTTCATCTGATCTGCTTTCATTGTGGGAAGTATAGACATGCAAAAGTGGTGGTGCTTGTGGAAACGAGATGCAGTGGAGAGGTGGCTAAACAAGCGATAAGGAGAATGGGATTTGTGCACCAAGCAGTGGTGGAAGCGAGAAGGATGTCTGGGGGAATCTGGATTCTCTGGGAAGATGATTCTATTAAAGTACAAGTAATCGAAGCTACGAAGCAATTTCTGCATTGTCAAGTAGAAGGGATTGGACATGGAAAATGGTTGTTCACAGCAATTTATGCTAGTCCTCGAGAACAAGAAAGAAAAGAAATGTGGGAGGCTCTTAAAGGGATAGCTAGACAAGTGACAATGCCATCGCTCTTGGCCGGAGACTTCAATGATATTAAAGATGCTTCAGAACAGAGAGGAGGGAAAACGGTGCAGATCAGGAAGTGGTAAAAATTTGCAGAACACATTGATAGTTGCCAGCTAATTGATTTAGAGTCTGAAGGATTTAAGTTTACGTGGAAAGGCCCCATGGCATAAACAGGTATGAGGCTTTATAAACGGCTAGATAGAGCACTATGTAACGTGGCATAGAGGAATCAATTTGAAGAAGCGTTTGTTAGGGTGGAACCAAGAAACCTTTCTGATCATCATCCGCTATTGATTTTCCTAGAACTTAGGAGAGGCTATACTAACGAGAGACCATTCAGATTTGAGGCTGCATGGCTACTGCATCAAGAATTTCCAGATATGCTCACGGCCAGTTGGGAAGGGAAGAAGAAGATCAAAGAAGAATTAAAGGAGCTTGAAGGAAAACTAAAGGTTTGGAACCAAAAGATTTTTGGACATATAGCTAGGCGGAAAAAAGAACTACTAAGAAAGATTGCCGGGATTCAAAGAAGGTTACAAGAAGGGCTTAGTCGGTACCTAGAAATCCTGGAGATGAACCTAAATATGGAATTAACAGAAATACTCAATCAGGAAGAAGTTTTATGGTTCCAGAAGGCGAGAACATAGTGGCTGGTGGATGGTGATAGAAATACAGCATATTACCACACTAAGACCAGTGTCCGAAGAAGAAGAAATAGAGTATCCATGTTAAAGAATGAGGAGAATGAGTGGGTAGAAGGAAAGGATGAAGTGGGGAAGGTGGTCAATAGATATTTCCAAGATCTGTTCTGTGAAGAAATAGAAGAGAGGAGCTGGAGTAATACGCTCCATTCCTGGCTGAGTGTTTGTCCTGAAGAATGGGGGAGGGTAAACGAGCCATAACAAAGGAAGAAATAAAGGAAGCAATGTTTGACATTGGAAGCATGAAGACACCAGGAGAAGATGGGTTCCCAGCCATATTCTTTCAACAACACTGGGGAATAATTGACCAAAGTGTATATGAGGCCATTGAGAGGATGTGGAATAACCCAGAGGAAATAAGGGAGGTCAATCAGACTTTAGTCATTCTCATTCCGAAAGTGGACAAGCCAGAGAAAGTGGGTCAACTTAGACCTATCTCACTTTGTAATGTGATCTACAAGTGCCCATCCAAGATCCTAGTGAAGAGATTGAAAAGAATAATGCCTAGAATAATTTCTCCATTTCAAGTAAGTTTTGTCCCAGGGCGGAATATCCATGATAACATAATTATTATTAATGAAATGATCCATTCAATGAGGAAAAAAGGTATTTATGGCAATAAAAATTGACCTTGAGAAGGCGTATGACCGAATCAGTTGGGGCTATTTAGAGAAGGTGCTTCAGGAATTGCAATGCCCCTCGGATACGATCACGAGAATTATGGGATGTGTTACGTCAACCTCTACAAGAATTCTTTGGCATGGGGAAAAATTGGAGCAATTTACTCCCTCTAGAGGAGTAAGACAAGGGGACCCCTTATCCCCGTACTTGTTCGTACTTGGCATGGAAAAACTCACACACATTATCCTTGATAGAGTAAGAGAGAGGAAATGGAAAGGTATGAGAGCTGGCCGATCCGGCCCTATAATAACTCATATGATGTTTGATGATGATCTTGTTCTTTTTGCAGATGCGGACATCCCGTAAATTGAATTAATTATGCGGTTTTTGCAGGAATTTGGAGAGATGTCAGGGCATAAAGTGAGTAAGGAAAAAACTCAAATTTTCTTCTCACAAAATGTGACACCGTAGTGCAAAAGAGAAATTTGCAAACGGAGCCAATTTAAACAGGTAGATGAGCTAGGGAGATACCTAGGGGCAAACATAGCCTTCCCAAGGAACAGAAAGGTAAGATGTGGTGCCATAGTGGACAAAGTGAGGAATCGACTTAATGGTTGGAAAGTAGCGAGCCTCTCTCTAGCGGGACGTATCACGCTGGTGAAGTCTGTAACAAATGCAATACCATTATATCATATGCAGCATGATCGAATTTTGATAGGAGTTGGAGAAAAAATAGAGAGGGCCCAGAGAAGATTCATTTGGGGAGAGCAGGGAGAGACCAGAAAATGGCATGTAGTCTCGTGGCAAAAAATGTGTGAGGGAAAAAAGGAAGGGGGAATGGGAATTAAATCACTAAGATGCATGAATGACGCCTTTCTAGTTAAACTGGTGTGGAGAATGAACATAGAGGCTAGCATTCTTTGGGTCAGCGTATTACAAGGGAAATATGGATGTGGAATAAGTAGAGGAGAAAATCTGAAGGTCAAAACAGGGGATTCGAATCTCTGGAAAGGGATATGTGGAATGTGGGATTATTTTCAAGAGAATGTTAGGATGGAAATAAGAAATGGAGCGGAGGCAAGAGTGTGGTATGATAAGTGGGTGGACGGTTTCGAGGCGCTCATCTAGTATATCCCAGAAGGCTCTGAGATTTAAAAAGAAGCACGAGTCAAGGACTTGTTCGGTAGCCAACAGAGATGGAATACCTCTAGTCTGACTTAGAGGCTTCCAGATACTATCCTACAGCCCATCCCACAGGAGGAAAATGAGGAAGACGTGCAGATATGGCAACTGACAGGGAATGGTCACTTCTCAACAGCAAGGACGTATAGATTGATTAAAGGTGATGGAGAAGGTGATGCATCTACAAGTCAATTATGGAAACACATCTGGTGCTTAAAGGTGCCAGAGAGAGTACGAGTATTCCTATGGCAAGCGGCGCATGAGAGGCTGCCTATATGATCCATCACAGCAAAATGGAGGCTAGAAGAACCGAGGTGCGGAAGATGTGGAGCTGAGAATGAAGATCAGATGCACGTACTAAGGGACTACCCTGAAGCTCGAAAGATGTGGCTGCAACTGGTACCGAGACAAAATAGAAGAACCTTTTAGGGACTAGTAGGCAAAGACTGGATTGAAGCTAATATATTACCCAGGGGAACGTCAGAAAGAAAACTGAAATGGCCTAAGACATTCTCAGTGGGGTGCTGGTATAATTGGAATTGGAGGAACAAGCAAGTTCATGTGACGAATTTCCAAATTCCAACGAAACCGGATAAAATAGTGGATTGGTTTCTACATAATTTTTGGTGCAAGTGGTCAGGAAATCAAATTCTAAGGGAAAGACAGGAAAAAGTGTTGGTGAAGTGGACTCCCCCAAGGGCAGGATGGTGTAAGCTAAATGTTGACGGGATGACGGCGTACCAGCGAGGGTCCGGATATGGAGGGGTAATCAGAGGAGACTGTGGGGAGTGGTTGGGAGGATTTTCACACAAGCTGAAGCAATGCTCTAGTCAAGTGGCTGAAACCTGGGCAATCTATGAAGGACTGATAATCTGCTGGGAGATGGGATTTAAAAAAGTCAAAATTGAATGTGACGCTGCGATGGTGGTGGAACACATAAACATAGGACAAAGTATGCCAGGGTGTTTCCTACCGACTCAGAAAATCCTCCAAATGATGCATTGGGATTGGCAGGTCATCATAAAACATATATATAGGGAAGCCAATAGTTGTGCAGACATAATGACAAAAATGTGTGCGGTATTGGAGGAGAGGAGTCAATTTTGGAAAGAGCCACCAGACGAAGTCCAGGAAGCACTAGCAACGGATATAGCGAGATCTCTCTTCCCTCGAAGGGAAATTGTGTAATTCTGGGGTCTTGACCCTTCTGTCACAAAAAAAAACAATTAGTTTCTACAAAAAGTGATTCTCTCCAAAATAAAAAAAGTGAACAGCAGCCTGTTACTTATGGAGAAAGAAAAAATGAGGTAGATTCAAATTCAAACAAATGTTTCAGATGTAGGAGCAAAATTCTACGATGGAGACACAAACTCAGACCCACACAGCTATAGCAGAAAAAGAAGAAAGAAGCGGGAGCACGTGATTACTGACAAAGAGCATGCCCTTACAGATTAAAAAAATAAAAGTTAGTAAGAAGCCATACTAAGAAGCCGTATAAGCCAACCATAGAAACCGTAGCCATACTATTCCCTGTAACAGTAACTCAAAAGACAAAAAATTAAAAAAAAACATACTCTACATGTGGCTCAATTTATCCTCAATCATAAGAGATATAGATAGATAGATAGATAACTCATTCTACTCATCATGCACGCTTTTCTTGGTTAATTCCTGAAGGGAATTAATATGCAGTTTGCCTCATAGCTTCATGGACCACAAAAGTACCCTACAACCTTGCTAGCTTTTCAAATCCCAGTCAATTTTGAAAAAATCATTGACATATTCCAAGGACTCAAAACAATTATAAAAAAGTCTCAATCCAAATTCTTCTATCAGCAAGGTTCCTAAGGACTGAAATGTGATTAAGTGGGAATGTGAAATGACTATGTTGCCCTTAGAATTTAAAACAATGTGTCTTCAAAACAGTCTTCATAATTTTCTTCATAAGCGTCAATCTATATCTTCACCTCTCATTCATTGTGTCCTTCGCTCGTCTTTTCATCCGTCGCTGCTCTAAACCCCTAGAGTCCTTCGTTCATCCGTGGCTCCTCTAAATTCCCAACCTCTGTCACTCCTCCAAACCCTCAGGACAAATTATACAATATCAAGTTTGATTTACACAAGACTTTGTGGCAATTTTTATGAGTTCTTCTGCCTTTTTACAAATGAATGAGTCATTTTCACAATTGAGTTGTAATTACCAGCGGAGTTAGTCAATTTCACAGGTCCCAGCTTGAACAACTGTTTATTTGGTTGTTAACAAGTTTTTCTGCCATTTTTACAAGTCCATGAATCATTTTCACAATTGCATTTCATACCCCAAAGAGTTTATTAGTTTCACAGGTCTCAGCTTTTACAACTACATCTTTGGTTTTTAACAACTTCTTGTGCCATTTTACTAGTCCATGAGTCATTTTCACAACTGCATTTTTATATCCCAAGGATTTTGTCAGTCTCACATGTCCCATCTTTTACAACTGCTTCTTTAGTTTTTAACAACTTCTAGCTTGTGCCATTTTTACAAGTCCATAAGTCATTTTCACAATTACATTTTCATATCCCGAGGAGTTTATCAGTCTCACAAGTCCCAACTTTTACAACTGCATATTTGGTTTTTAACAACTTCTTGTGCCATTTTTACAAGTCCATGAGTTATTTTCACAACTGTATTTTCATACCCCGAGGACTTTACCAATTTTAATGGTCCTAGTTGTCATAACTGCTTATCAAAATTTTAACAACTTCTTGTGCCTATTTTGACAAGTCCATAAGTCATTTTGACAACATCATTTTCACTCACTAAGGCATTTAAAAATGTCACAAGTCTCTAATTTGACACTTGCTTGTCAGAATTTTAACAACTTCTTGTACTTATTTTAACAAGTCCATGAGTCATTTTGACAACATCATTTTCACTCATGTTCCAAAATATGACTAATGCACTTGTTAAAAAAGAAAGAAAAAATTGTTAAAAACCAAATCACATGTTGTGACGTGGGAATTGTCAAGTTCTATACTACTCCATGAATAATTCATGTAGTTGTAAAAATGACTCAGGAATTTGTCAAAATGGACATAAGAAGTTGTTAAAAATAAAATAAGTAGTTGTGATGGGGGAGTTGGTCAAGTTCTACACTCCTTCAAGAATAACTCATACTGTTGTAAAGATGACTCATGTACTTGTTCAAAAAGGCAGAAAAAGTCGTTAAAAACCAAATAAGCTATTGTGACTGTTATGAGTGTAAACGATCTATTAAATAGTGCAATTGTACACTATCGTAATCAAGTAATACAGAAGTAAGTAGAGTATCATTCTCACGAAGATTGATCACTAAGTACTAAAATGGGTAGTTTTAATTCTATTTAGTTGATTGATTAGTTGGTGATTGAGAAAACAAAATAAAATGATTAGATATGATATGAGTACAAATAATATGAAAACAAATATGAGAAAAAGCCCTAGGGGTCATATTTCACTTAACAAATTTCGGATTGAATCACTTATATATTCTAACCCATTTTATTCCATATGATTGATAGTCGATTTTTCCTAATTTAATTACTAGCCTCTTCCAAGGTCAAACAATTCTATAATTAATTGTTAATCCAATATATTCCTATATGAATTTAAACAATTAATTATGCATTAAGATTTATGGAACTCAGTAAGACTACACAACTCATATGAATATATTCTTATTTTATATACACGTCGTGGTTTTAATTATAGGATTTACACACATGCATCTCCTTCCAATCTCAACATATATATTTAAATCATTCAAAAGATGGACAACCAATTGAAAGCATTAAACACAATAATTAAAACTCAATCATAAAGGAAAAATTAAAACTAGATTTAATAAGTTAAGATTCAATCTGTCATTAGTAAGCTACGTCATTACCTTAGGAGAATAGAAATTTAGCTCATGATGAAATTAAAAACAAAACCAAAATAAATTGAAAACTTCATAAATATTGCATAAAACTTGAATGAAAACCTTATAAATACTCCATAAAATTTAAATATTAAATTTTAAAACATAAATATACAACAAAAAGATACATGAAAAATGGAGAAATCTAGCCTTCCTTGTAGGAGGTAAAACCTTCCATGTAGGTGGCAACCTATACCATCCATAAAGGAGGACTACCTATACCATCCATATAGGAGGTCTACCTAAGCCTTCCAAGATGGAAGCATGCAAAAAATAATACAATGTATGAAACGACCCTTTCTCCGAACAACAATTAACCGTAATGATTTTATAAAATATGGTTAACCAGTGATAATCGAAAACAATTTCTCATTTAAAACATATCAGAGTTTAGGGTACAAACTCGCCCACAAACCCACTACAAAGATATTCATTACTCAAGGCACACATAATAACAAGAGAACTCACAACCCATGAGTCTTACAACATTGAATCCCACAATTAAGATTTCACACAAAACAATTTTTCCATCACAGATATGGTTGTCGGCTCACCAAAATCTTAAAATACGAAAATAAGGCCTCATGCTTAACAAAAGTTAAACAATTATTCTAAAACAGTTATCTAAACAGTAAATATGATATCTCCGAAACATGAGATGTCCGATAATGATAATATAGAGAATAATACAACACCAATACCACAAGAGGCCTACAGAATTCTTAGCGTCTATGCATCTGGTTGCTCCCCTTGGCCTCTAGCAAAATTAGAGATCTCGCCGAAAAAATATTTACAACGACGGGGTGAGATATAAAGTCTCAGTAACCAAAAATTAATTTATAAAATATGCAAGAAAAGATTGTAAGTCAGAGAAGCAGCTTGAACTAACACAATATTAATAATATTCTCAATAATTAAACTTCATATAATATGTTCAATAATTAGAACCATCCCCACTCATCCATCCTGCTCCTCCTTATAGCTTCTGGACATGGTACAGCCTATCAGTGCTAGTATACCTGGTCAAAGGTTGGCTAGTCACTTCAAGAATACTGCCCCCTCTCATGCCACCACCAATATACTGTAATAGGAAGGTGTCCACCCAAAACACTCAACTCAAAATCCGGGCCAGGAATGAGAGAGCTGTTGGGCACAGTTTCACCATATCTCTTCCACACAATCCACCATATCCCATAACAGAAAAACAATATATCAATATAGTTTTTGAAACATTTACAAATTATCATACATTCTACAACATTCCATCTCAAGCATCATAACCATCACGACAGTAACAATTTTAATAATATCTATGCTCATATATACAATTTGGAAAATATATTGTTTCACTGAACTAGGTTCATATTCAAACATACACATAATCTTTCAAAACACATACAAATAGTATAGATGAAAGTAAGGTTTAGAAAATACCTTACAGTCCAAAACAAGCATATAAAATAAATTAACTCCGGTTACCTCAATTCCAAGCTTAACCTTAACTTGAGTACCAAATACGAACAATCATCGATTCCAAGAAAACTCTACATTATCAATTTAAGTAATAATTAACCCCAAGTAATACTAAATAAATAATTTACACAATTCATCTCAAATTTTCCTCTACAACTATTATCCTTAAATATTCTAACTTCCTTAACAATCCTTAAACAACCTCCATATCATTCTCTCTCATCAACCACTTAATTTTCTAAATTACAGTTTCACCTTTAACATATCTATTATTATATAATCATCAATATCAACCTCCTAAAATAACTAAATCTTTTTTTCTAATTTATATGAATATAGTCTAATTATTAAAAAATATTTAAAACTCCCACATAATTAAAATCATATAAAAAATCTAATTTTTAATATCAAATTATAATTTATAATTTCTTATACAACAAAATTTTCCAAATTAAACTGATTAGAATTTCCATAATACCTCCAACAAACCAAATAAATTATTTAATCCAAATTTAATCAGATAAAAAAACCTAATATAGAATTATTCATACATTAATTATATAGAAAATTCATTATAAAATTATATACCAACTACTTAACAAAAGTAACCTGATTAAGATTAACTATTAATCCTCCTCTATATTCTTATAGTCTTATATTAACAAAACTCAAATTTGTCCAAAATCCTAATCTTAAAATTTTCTCTAATCAACACAAAATTACTATCATAAGAAAGAGAAAATTATTTAGAACATTTTCATAAAAGAATTTTTGTGATCAGAAAAGAATTTGAGTACCTTATTGATCCCAAATATATGAAAATACTCTTATCAATATCACACCGTACGCCCTTCTGCACAATCACTTCATGCAAACGATCTGTTTGAAGTGAGAAGGGAGAGGGGGTATTTATAATACCTCTCTCCTCTACCACCAATAATTGGCGCCATTAGGCGCCAATTTATGAATGACATTTTCAATTGTGGGGCCTATAGTTTTTTTTAAAAATTTATTATTGTTATTATATATATATATATTTTATTGAATCCCTCGTTTTTTTTAAGTTACTACTAAATTTATAATTATCTCAATTATAATTATATTCTAAAAATAAGGATGTTATAATGTATGAAATTAAATCTAAGATATAATACAATATTTTTCTCAGTAGAACATGCCACACACACTGTCAGAGAGAAATTTTTCATGTTCTCCATCCGTCTCCCTGTCATATTTATAAGCTGAATTTTTGCCATTTTTTAATCTGATGAACAGTGCCAGCAATTTTTTTATTCACTGCTACAATAATTTGTCCACATGCTACAGTAAATGGCGTCTCTATAGTGATTCTATCGCTACATCAACTTTCTTCCACTACAGTAGTAACTTCCGTCTACTGCAGTGATTCTGTCGTGAATAGTACCGATACTACAGTAATTGTTTTTTTTTAATCCCATCGGTCCAATTTTTGGTCTCCTTTCTCCTCTTATTGTGTGGCTATCAAAAGAGAAAACAAGTAAATATTATAATAGTAATAACAATATTTATGCCAAAATCATCATGTATTTATCAATTACACCTAAATTTATTACATTAATCTCAAATATCGTCCACAAAATCATCATATAAGGAAAATAAATATGCAAATATTTTACTTATTAAATTCCTCCACACTTAGCTCTTGGACATCCTCGGATAAGGAGTGACTAACAAGTGCTTCCAAGAAAATCAGGAGTGTCAAGTCATAAGCAAGAACACAATTGAAAAATAAAGAGGTCATAGTATTCATAAATCAACGAAAATAAAAATTGATGACTTTATTTGAAAATGAATAATCCGAGTTCGTAAGTGTAGCTCATTCTCTCAATCTCTCAAGTGTTTAAGGGTAAGTATTTCACTCAAATTCAACCGAAAAAATTGCACTACTATAGGCTTGCTAAAAATCTCAATCTCCACTACCTAGTTCACAGACATAATTCAAATCAAAAGGACTTATTAAGAGTTGTAATGGGGTTAAGGTAAAAGGAATGTAAAACATGATATGAAGGATTACTTTTAAGAAATAGAGTAATTGAAAAATGGGTCAACTTATAAATAAATTTATCTCATCACAACAATCCACAATTCGAATACTTTTTCTTTCTTTCTTTTTTTTTTTAAACTTTTTGCATAAAATTGTAACTTTAAAGTTGATGATATACACACCCCCACACTTATCAAAAGCTCATTTCACAAGAATTTCAAATGCTCTGCTAATCTTTAAAATTAAGTAAAAGCACTTGATATATCATTACAACACATATTAATGGGTTGAGAACAAAGAAAAAATCAATTAGGTTCAAAGGGGCTTGTCAACGATAATATAATTGTAAGGTTGCCTATTTGACTCTGGTTAAAGAAAATGAATGCTTTTATCATTTTTGAATGTGCATGTGAGATGTAATTTCAATCAGATTTAAAGCAAGTTCTAGAGTGACAACTTAATAGGTGAATATCACACATAAGAGAAATAATCATTATAGGCTCAAAAGCTCACGGTTAAGGGCTTTCAAACTCAGCTCATTCAATCTCAAAATTCATCACTAATTGCAACAAATCAGTTGTTCATTCATGCTATAAAATCTCCAAATTCAATTGATTCATCCTTAAAACTTATATACTTGTTAAAATCATTACAAACACTTGAACATGATGATTTTTTTTTAGAAACGAACAAAAACATGTAACTAATAAAATAAGTCTCAAGAGTTAAGAATAACTCCTTACTCTGTCATTTTTTCACACCCCATGCATCTAATAGTTTTTACTAACTATTTTTTTTTTTACAATTTCTCCCCAACCTAAATCAGACATTGTCTTCAATGTTTTCTAGAGCTTAAGGAAATTTTTTTTTAAAATGTAAACACATAATAAGCCAAAATGCTAAAAGTAAAACCAAAAGATTACGGAGAGTTACAACCGAAGAGTGGTATCTGAATTCTGCTTCTGACTGCTATCTGAAGATTGGTAGCCTATTTGCTTGACTAATAGATCTTCTTTAGGTTCATAGGTTTGCATTTGATCGAGCAGCTAATCAATAATAGATGCATAAATTATGAAATGGCAAGTCATTTAGGGTATGAATCCTGTTTCCACAACATGATCAAAAAAAGATAATAAATTATCATAAAAACCATTAAAATTTAACGATCCTAATAGTTTGTAAAATGAAGACAAACTATACCGCTTTTTTTTTTTTTTTTCTTAAGCAGTGTAGTTTGTAAAATGACGACCTAAAGGTCTCAAGGATAAGAAATATCTGTGTGTGAAGAGGAGAGGGCTGAATAAAAGGGAGCCAATCCCCGTAGGGCCCCAGCCTATCTTAAAAGACGGTGCTTTTCTTTTTTACCAAAAAAAGATGCTTTTCACCTCATTGTTTAACATTCAATTTTTTTATGCCGCCGACCATTTTTGAAGAATTAATTTATTATATGTCTGTGTGTATATACTGTATCCTTATGTTTGAAATTTATGAATTTGTCACATTTAATATATTGTACTGTATTGTGCTTATTACTTCCACTTAGGGTGTGTTTGGTTTAGCTTATTAGGCAGAAATAAGCCCGTTTTTAGGTAATAAACCCAAATAAAAACGTGTTGCATTTTTATAGTGTTTGGTTCAACTTATTTTAATTGCATCACGGGTAGAATAAGCTAATTATTAAATAAGCTCCTCACTACAGCTTTTCTATTAAGTCACTTATTACGTAAGTCGAGATAAAACTCCTCTCACATACTTACCTCGTATACCATAAATCACAATTTATAAGCACTTATTGTCTAAAAATAAATTGCTCATCTAAACATAAATCACATTACAAAAACTAACTTTTCTATTAAGTCATTTTTAATAAGTCAGAATCATAATAAGTCATTTTTCCTACCCCTATCTCAAACACACACTTAATACGCTTTATATCCCTGCAACATGGCTTTGACAAAAAACTGAGCTAAAAAAGGTAAAACAACGGACTAGTACATTATTATTACAATCACAAGCAAAAGAAAAATTACAAGAATGATTAATCACCTGAAAGAAAAAACTTACAAGACTGAAAACTTGAACTTGTAACTGATGTGACTGAAGCAAACTAGGAAGAGATAATTATAAATATATTGTTAAAAATGAAATCAAAAGAATGGTTGATCCTATTCTTGACTCATGGATCTCCCACTAAATATATATATATATATATATAATGAGTAATCATTATCAAGCAACTTGACGACAATGCTATGAGGAAAACTCATGGGTCTCCCAAGTAATAATATGAAAACTAATAATGGCTGTTCCTGGTTTTTGTTATGAATATTAAATATGTGGATGTCCATTGACTCATATTAATCTTCCAGTCAATTTGACATAAAGAAGAAAAGAAGACATGACACAAAGCAAAAGCAAAAGGAGAGAAGGACATAAAGAAAAGAAGACAAGGACATAAAGACGATATAAAGTAACCATAGTCATTTAAATATAACCATGGTAATACAACCACGGTTAATTTTCTACTTCTATATAAAGGGCTGTAATCGATTGTTTTAATTGAACTGAATGAGAACATCTCTCTAACTTCTCTCTAGAAATTCTATCAATTCTCTTTGAATTCTATCAATCTTCTTTCTTATAACACATACTTTTATAACACGTTATCAGCACGAAGCTCTAAAAGAAGGTATGATCTTCTTATGATTTCTTTAGTAATTATATATACGTTGTTTTATTTTATAGATCTGGGATAATCTGAGCCACTATATGGAATTAGAGAGATACTTTTACCGATTGTTATATAACATCGGGTTCCATGGCTAAAGATTGGAGATCGTTATTGTTTTTATATACAAGTTCTTTTATATTATTATTATTGTTATTATGGCCAGAAGCCATACATATCTGATTCTTGAAATTATGACCAGAAGTCGTAATGTTTTAATAATATGGCTAGAAGCCATATCCATTCTTATTATATAGCCAGAAGCTATATACATTTTTCATCTTATTATATGGCCAGAAGCTATATATATTTTTATCTTTTATCTTATTGTACGGCCAGAAGTCATGTACAATTTTTATCCTGAAGATAATAGTTAATTCCTCATCTTGAGATTAAATGGCCCGAAGCCATACATGGCCTGAAGTCATGAGATTAAATGGCCTGAAGCCATACATGTTTTAATTGATGCATCTTGCCTTATGAATTATTTATTGTCTTTATGAATTTACAGTTATTATATGGCACATTTACATTTCATATTTTAATTATGTTCATTTATTTCTTTAATTAGTTTGAACAATGGCAAACCTGGCAAAACTTGAAATTGTGGCTCTTGACATTACCGGGAAAAATTATTTATCTTGGAAATTGGATGCGGAAATACACTTGAATGCCAAAAGTCTGGAAGACACGATTAAAGAAGGGAATAAGGCATCCAACAAAGATAAAGCTAGATCAATGATTTTTCTTCGCCACCACTTACATGAAGATTTAAAAACTGAATATTTGACAGTTATGGACCCACTTGTCCTTTGGAACAATTTGAAAGAAAGATATGATCACCAGAAGTTGGTCATTCTTCCAAAAGCTCATTTTGATTGGATGCATTTACGCTTGCAAGATTTTAAATCTATAAGCGAATATAATTCAGCTATGTTCAGAATTACTTCTAAATTGAAATTATGTGGAGAAAATGTTACTGATGATGATATGTTAGAAAAGACATTCTCCACATTTCATGCATCCAATTTGCTCCTGCAGCAGCAATATTGTGAAAAAGGTTTCAAGAAATATTCTGAGTTAATTTCTTGTCTCCTTGTGGCTGAACAAAATAATGAGCTTTTATTGAAAAATCATGAATCCCGTCCAACAGGCTCAACTCCATTCCCTGAAGTGAATGTAGTATCTAATGAATCTTATTGTGGCCGTGGACGTGGACATGGACGTGGACGTGGGCGTGGCTACAGCCGTAGGCGTGGTCGTGGTCGATATCATGGAGGTTCAAACTCCTACCAGAAGTGGGAAAAGACTGATAAGAACCAAAAAGGGGTGCGCAGTGGCATATTGTCCGCTTTGGAAAGGCTTCAGGCCCCCCGCACGGCTTTGTCCCGGATCGAACACGCGGCCACTACTCGGAATGGTACGGGGTGTTACCATCGCGTCGACACCAAGGCCCCTAGTTGATCTTTACCAAGAATCAATAAAAAATACTGGTAAAAGATCAAATGTTGAAGTTAATCATGTTGATCAGGGCGAGAATTCTGAGTATGCCGATATAGATAATAATTATTTGGATGTTGCAGATTTCTTAATATAATTTAAGCTGTTATATTTTATTTAAAGTTGTTTCTATCATATGTATTAATTTTATTTATGTTTTTATGAAGAATGAATTCTATTGGCATCAATCCTGAAGATTTATGTCTCGT
The DNA here is from genome assembly GCA_963210345.1 of Inga oerstediana. NCBI lineage: Eukaryota > Viridiplantae > Streptophyta > Magnoliopsida > Fabales > Fabaceae > Inga > Inga oerstediana. Next base: position 27,161,731 of record OY723405.1, on the reverse strand, counting down.
TGATAGTGCAACAACCCACACCATACTCAGACATGATAAATATTTTTCTTCCCTGGTAATACGAGAAGCCAATGTTCAGACTATATTTGGTAGTATAAATTTAATTGAAGGCTCCGGAAGAGCTAATATTTTGTTACCTGAAGGAACAAAATTATGCATTGATAATGCATTTTATTCTACCAAGTCTAAAAGAAACTTATTGAGTTTCAAAGATATCCGCAGAAATGGATATCATTTAGAAACAACAACTAAAGATAATAAGGAATATCTTGTAATTACAAATATAGTTGCTGGTAGAAAATGCATATTAGAAAGTTTTCCTATTTTTTCTTCTGGTTTGTATTACACATGCATAAGCACAATTGAAACACATACTATTGAGAACCAGAAGTTCAATAATGCAAACCAGAAGTTTGTCAATACAAACCAGCAGTTTGATAATGTAAACCAGAAGTTTACTAATGAATTTAATGTTTGGCATGACCGGTTAGGCCATCCCGGTTCAATAATGATGCGACAAATAATTGGGAATTCATGTGGACATACCCTGAAGTGTAAACAAATACCACAATCCCATGATTTTTCATGTGTTGCATGTTCCAAGGGAAAGTTAATTATTCGCCCCTCACCAAGCAAAGTAGAAAGTGAGTCTCTCACATTTCTAGAACGGATACAGGGAGATATTTGTGGGCCAATACACCCACCATGCGGACCATTTAGGTACTATATGGTTTTAATTGATGCATCAACTAAATGGTCGCATGTTTGCTTATTATCTTCTCGCAACCTGGCGTTTGCGAGATTACTTGCTCAATTGATTAGATTAAGAGCACATTACCCTGATTATCCTATCAAGAAAATACGTCTTGATAATGCTGGTGAATTTACATCACAAGCTTTTAATGAATATTGTATGTCCCTTGGAATTGATGTTGAACATCCTGTAGCTTATGTTCACACGCAAAATGGACTTGCAGAATCATTGGTTAAAAGGTTGCAACTTATTGCAAGACCTTTACTTATGAAATCTAATCTACCAATTTCTGCTTGGGGCCATGCCATTTTGCATGCAGCAATGTTAATTCGCATAAGGCCAACAAGTTATTTAAAGGTTTCCCCCTTACAAATGGTTTTTGGTCAGGAACCTAATATTTCCCATATAAGAACTTTTGGGTGTGTGGTATATGTGCCTATAGCACTGCCACAACGCACCAAGATGGGCCCACAAAGAAAGATGGGAATATATGTTGGGTATGAATCTCCATCAATTATAAAATGGTTGGAACCATCCACAGGAGATTTATTTACGGCACGATTTGCCGATTGTCATTTTGATGAATCATTTTTCCCAACATTAGGGGGAGAAAACAAGCAGCTGGGTAAAGAAATTAGTTGGAATGAATTATCATTGGCTCATTTTGATCCTCGTACAAAACAATGTAAACTTGAAGTTCAAAAGATAATTCATTTACAGAATTTAGCTAATCAAATGCCAGAAGCATTTACTGACCCAAAGAAAGTGACAAAGTCACATATCCCAGCTGCTAATGCTCCTATTAAAATTGATGTCCCTGAAGGACAACCTGCTATGAATGAATCTAAAACACGCCTGAAGCGTGGCAGGCCTATCGGTTCCAAAGATAAAAATCCTCGAAAAAGAAAAGGAGCAAAGAATATAGATGGTCAAGTCGAGGATAATGAAGAAAAATTAGTAGCTCCAGAAGAGCCATCTCCTGAAGAGATATTATCTCCAGAAGAGAACATTGTAGTCCCAGAAGAGACCCAGGTACCTGATATATGTGAAAATAATGAGATCTCAATAAATTATGTTATGAATGGAATCCGATGGGATAGAAATGAAGTCAACGTTGATGACATCTTTGCTTATCATATAGCATATGATGTAATGAATGATAATGAGGATCATGAGCCAAAATCCATTAGTGAGAGCCAACAAAGAAAAGACTGGCCCCTATGGAAAGATGCCATTAATGCAGAATTAAAATCATTGGCAAAACGAAAAGTATTTGGACCTGTAGTCCTTACACCTGAAGATGTAAAACCAGTTGGATGCAAATGGGTCTTTGTACGAAAAAGAAATGAAAAGGGCAAAATAACTAGATATAAGGCACGTCTAGTAGCCCAAGGTTTTACACAAAGACCTGGCATTGATTTTGAAGAAACGTATTCACCAGTAGTGGATGCGACTACTTTTCGTTATTTAATCAGTCTAGCAGTAGATGTAGGACTTGATTTACATCTAATGGATGTTGTGACTGCCTATTTATATGGATCACTTGATAGTGATATTTATATGAAAGTCCCTGAAGGACTTAAGATGCCAGAAGCATCTAATTCAAGTTCTCAAGAACAATACTCAGTTAAGTTAAATAAGTCCCTGTATGGCCTGAAGCAATCAGGGCGCATGTGGTATAATCGCCTTAATGAATATTTGTTGAAAGAAGGATACAAAAATGATCCGATATGCCCATGCATCTTTATGAAAAGATCTAATAGTGAGTTTGCTATAATTGCTGTTTATGTTGATGATATCAACATCATTGGAACTCCTGAAGAGCTCCAAAAGGCAATTAATTGTTTGAAGAAAGAATTTGAGATGAAGGACTTGGGAAGAACAAAATTCTGTCTTGGATTACAGATCGAGTACTTCAAGAAAGGGATATTTGTATATCAAGAAACTTATACAAAGAAGGTCCTAGAGCGATTTTACATGGATAAATCTCATCCATTATATACCCCAATGATTGTAAGATCTTTGATGGTGGATAAAGACCCATTCAGACCTCGAGAAATTAGTGAAGAAGGTGATGAAGAACTACTTGGTCCAGAAGTACCATATCTTAGTGCTATTGGAGCACTAATGTATCTTGCTAATCATACACGTCCGGATATATCATTTGCTGTTAATTTACTAGCAAGATATAGTTCTTCACCAACACGAAGGCATTGGAATGGAATAAAGCATATTTTTCGTTATCTCAGAGGTACAACAGACATGGGGTTATACTACTCAAATGTATCCAAGCATGAACTGGTTGGTTATGCAGATGCTGGATTTTTATCTGATCCACATAATGGTAAATCACAAACGGGCTATCTATTTACATGTGGAGGTGCAGCTATTTCATGTCGATCTATGAAACAGACTATATCAGCCACATCATCTAATCATGCAGAAATTCTAGCAATACATGAAGCAAGTCGAGAATGTATGTGGTTGAGGTCAGTAATACATCATATACGTACAACTTGTCATTTATCTTCCGGCAAAATGATCCCAACAATCCTCTATGAGGATAATGCTGCATGTATCGCTCAACTTAAAGAAGGCTATATCAAGGGTGATAGAACGAAGCATATTTCACCAAAATTCTTCTTCACTCGCAATCTTCAAAAGGATGGTGAAATAGATATCCAGCAAATCAGGTCAAGTGAAAATCTAGCAAATTTATTCACCAAGTCACTTCCAGGTACAATCTTTGAAAAACTTGTTCATGATATTGGTCTTCGGAGATTCAAAGATTTCAACTGATATTATCAAGAGGGGGAGTCGATACACGCTGTACTCTTTTTCCCTTATCTAGGTTTTGTCCCACTGGGTTTTCCTAGAAAGGTTTTTAATGAGGCAGCACTCGATGGTGTATCAATGAATGATGTACTCTTTTCTTTAGCTAGGTTTTTATCCCACTGGGTTTTTCCTAGTTAAAGTTTTTAATGAGGCACATTCATAATGGACATCCAAGGGGGAGTGTTATGAATATTAAATATGTGGATGTCCATTGACTCATATTAATCTTCCAGTCAATTTGACATAAAGAAGAAAAGAAGACATGACACAAAGCAAAAGCAAAAGGAGAGAAGGACATAAAGAAAAGAAGACAAGGACATAAAGACGATATAAAGTAACCATAGTCATTTAAATATAACCATGGTAATACAACCACGGTTAATTTTCTACTTCTATATAAAGGGCTGTAATCGATTGTTTTAATTGAACTGAATGAGAACATCTCTCTAACTTCTCTCTAGAAATTCTATCAATTCTCTTTGAATTCTATCAATCTTCTTTCTTATAACACATACTTTTATAACAGTTTTTATTGTTTTCGCTTTTAATGATTTTGTAAAGGATCTTGTAACTATGATTAGACTCTTATCAGCAAAGTTATAAAATAATAGGGTGAACACTCATTGCGCAAGTACTGTGCTTCTCCAATTGTGTGTAATATTTCAAAAAAATTATATTCTTTGTAAAAAAAAAAAAAAAAAGCGATGGATTAATCCATGTTAGTGATTTAACCTTTTAACTTTTATTGATTGAAAAAAGACATAAATAAGACTTAAAATGATCATAACCATCCGTTATATGTTACAAGAGTTAAAACCATAATGCTGAAACTAAACATTCACTCCAGTAATATACGTACAAGTCCCAAACGGATCATACATATGATACAAAATCACAAGCTTAAAAAATTTACAATAAAATGTCAAGTGCAACACTTTATACAAGCAGACGCACCTACAAAGGAAGTTCAATCCCTCATTAGTTGTTCGGTTGTGATGGTGTGAAATTGATCCTCAGAATAAGATTTTGAAGTCCTTGCAAACTCCACGGATACTTGTTCCATTGTTGGACGAGATTGAGGATTCTCATTCAAGCAAGAAAAAGCTATTTTCGCAACTAAGATCACATCATCTAGGATTGGTTTTTGTGAGTGGAGCAAGTCGTTGATCCAACACATCCTTTAACAAGTAATTATTGGTGGGATTCTCTGCCAAAGATATAATAAGCTCTACTGGATGTTTTCCCATAATGATTTCTAAACTCAACACTCCAAAGCTATAAACATCACATTTTTCATTCGCTTTCATAATAAAAGCAATCTCTGCAATAGGATTAATGTTAGTTATATACATATATATCCATGATATAACAAAGATTAGTACTTTAGAAAAATAGACATAAAGGTCTTACCTGGCGCAGCATACCCAAATGTGCCAGCAAATGCAGTCATATTGTTTGAGTTATGATTCAAAAACTTTGCCGTTCCAAAGTCAATGATGTGCGCTTCTTCGTAATTAGAACTTAGAAGAACATTCTTGCTTGATATGTCACGATGAACAATAGGAATTGAACAACCATGATGCATATAGAATAAAGCATTAGCCACACCTTTAACAACACTCACCCTCTTATTCCAGTCAAACTCAGTGGCTTGTTTTTTATTCTTTAGTATGGTATCCAAGCTGCCACCTTCCAAGAACTCATAAACCAAAAAGGAGAATTGTGAATTGGCATGAAACCCATACAACTTTACAATGTTACGATGTTTGATTTCTGTCAAAGCTTGGATCTCACTTGTAAAAGCTTTCTGGTTGGAGATTTCCCCACTTGGCATTGAATGAAGCTTCTTTACAGCAACAACGTCACCAGTAGGCAACTCAGCCCTATAAACACTTCCTTGGCTCCCTTTCCCGATGAGATACCTTTCGTCAAATTCCTTTGTGGCTTCAATGATATCTTCATACAATATTTCTCTTTCAAGACTCCACACAACGTGAACTTCTTCTGTGGGAGCTTCTCCATCTTTGTCTTTTGCTTTTCTTGCGACTCGAGAAAAAAAGAAAGATGCTCCAGCAAGTACTAATAGAAGTATATGACCAATGGGAAGACTATTAACAATAACTTTTTACTCTTATGACGATGTCCATTTCTCTGGAAAGCACCACAAGGACTTAGGCCAGTGACGTCACCGCACAAACCTTTATTATTCCTCAATACATCAAAATTGTGAAAGGATGATTTGTTTGGAATGGGACCTTCTAATTGATTGTATGATATGTCAACAGTAGACAAAGCTGACACTGATCCACTGAAACCAGAAGGAATGGTGCCAGTGAGATTATTATATGAGAGGTTCAATACTTGGAATTTGCGTAACATTCCAAGCCTTGATGGTATTGTTCCAATTAGCGAATTATCACTAAGATCAAGTTGTTCAAGGTCTTGGAGTTCACCAAACTCAAGGGGAATGCTTTCATCAAATTTGTTTTTGCTCAAGTTCAAGATCTGTAAGCACTTTAGTTCCCCAATCTTTCTTGTGATTGAACCATTAAAACTATTTGCTGCCAACTCTAATGTTTGAAGCTGACTAAGTGACCTTATATTTGAGGGGATATTACCAGAGAAATTATTGTCACTCAAAGAGAGTTTTGTCAACATGATCAACTTCTCTAGTGCTTGTGGAATTTGTCCAGACAAATGATTTGAAGATAAGTCAAGTAAACGAAGCATAGTTGCCTCACCTAGTTCTGGTGGCATATCACCAGAAAGCTTGTTATTCCGAATACTCAATTGCGTGAGATTTTGACACTTCCCCCAGCTAGACGAAAGGTGGCCATACAATTGATTGCCACTTATATTGAGAAATTTCAAATAAGGATATACTCCAAAAGCCTCTGTTATATTATCAACTAATTGGTTTTCTTGAAGCCCGAGTCTATCTATACTCGAACAATTCTTCAAACTAGTTGGAATAGGGCCACTGAACTGGTTTACTGGGGCAAAAAACCTAAATAACCTCCCACTTTGACAAATCTGGTGTGGTAAATGGCCATGGAAATGATTATAACCCAGTTGTAAATTATACCAATTTGTCATGTTACTCATTTCTCGTGGAAGTTGACCACTGAGATTGTTCACCATTAATGATAGAGTGACGAGCTTTGTCAAGTTTCCTATAGTGGAAGGAATAGGTCCTGAAAGGTTGTTATACCCTGTAAAGAGACTTGTTAACTTGATCAAGTTACCAATGGATTGAGGAATTGGACCAGAAAATATGTTTTCAGAAAAGGCCAATCGATTGAGATTTGTCAGGTTTCCTATGGAAGGAGGGATTGGCCCAGAAAGTCTATTTTCATATAACTGAAGATCAATGAGAGAAGAGAGTTTCCATAATTCAGTTGGAATAGGGCCCTCGAAATTGTTCTTATAAAGATAAAGTGTTTGTAACATGGTCAAGTTTCTAATTGATGATGGGATTCTCCCTGACAGAGAGGTTGTTTGCAGACGAAGGTCCTCAAGATTGCTCAACATTCCAATCTCTTGAGGAATGGGACCAGAAAGCTCAGAATTTTCTCCGAGCCATAGGAAATTCAAATTCCTCAAATTCCCAATTTCACGGGGAATTTGTCCTGTGAGATTACATGTACTAAGATCAAGATGATTTAGAGTGGTGAGATTCCAGATTTCAGCAGTAATGGAACCACTAATTTCATTATCTGACAAACTCAACATCAAAATTTTTGACAACTTACCAATTTCATGGGGAATGTATCCATAAAATTGGTTGTAATTTATGTCGAAGGAGAGGAGATTAGGAAAGGCAGCGAAGTTGAGACTGGAAAGTTTACCTTTAAGGCCAAGAGCTGAGAGACTTATATTGGTCACGGACATGGATTTGTCACATGAAACTCCCCTCCAGAACTGTCCGCAAGGATCAGTGCCATTTTTCCAAGAGGACAAGGTAGCTTTGTTTTCGTCGTTAAAACTAGCTCTCCAGTTCAAAAGAGCTTTTGCTTCGCTATCTCGTGCAGCAACAGATGCAATAAAGGAAGCAACACACAAGAAAAATACTAGCAGCAGCTTAGTGGAATAATCTCTTTCAGACATGGTTTTTTCTGGTAAATTTTCGAATCAGAAATATTTTAGCTCTGCGGGTGAGTTGGTGGTTGTAAATGCTGGGTATCAGAGGCTTGGGATGTTCAAGTTAATGATACAGACCTTCTTATAGTATATGGATTAGCCTTGCAGGCAATAATTTGACAGTATAAAATAATATTTTGCTATAGGCCTGCAAACATAATTGACATCAAGAAAGATTAACTAATCAATTTTCGACCAAGAAAAAAAAAAACAATGCTCCCCCCCCCCCTTTATGTTATCCTAGTTTCAAGGGATATAGGAGTAATTAAAGTAGATGATGATCTGGATCTATTAAAGTTTTTTCCCTTTTTCAACCAAAATTAAAGTTTTCCTTTTTAAATTGATCAAGGTTCACTTCTTTTTCTTTTCTTTTATTTGTTTTTTATTGTTTTGTTTTGCTTTTTAATTTTCAACAGCAAAAGAAACTCATAATTCAAAACAACACTGAATGAACTTCAGATACAACTTGATTAAAATATTTTTGGATTTATGTTTATATTTATATTAATCAAATTTTCAATATACTAACTATTGATAATGACAATTAATTAATACTTCATTGTGTTTTAATTATAAGGCAAAGTAAAAAAAAGCCCTACTTAGTTCAAAATATAGGACAAATATATGACAATGATATTTTTTCCCCTATAATTTCCCTATTTTATTGCGCTAATTTGATGGCTTTCTTTTAATTTCAGTATAATATTTTTTTGTGGACATTAATTCTAGTAAAGGATGAAGTTAAAGATACATACACTAAGTTTAAGAATACCAACTACCAATCTTTAAAAGCTATAAAGTAACTTAGAAGGAGTATAGTGCTAAGCACAAAGATGAAGCGTGCAGGCCATATTAAAGCAGCAAGTATAAGAAAGCGATGAATACCCAAATTGGTTCCCCCAAGGAGACACTCAACATATCATGTGGATTCATCATATTCGTGAGAGAACTCATCAACTTATTAAAAAAGTGAATAAACATAATTAATAGAGATAGAATTCATTTCCTATCACGGATGAACCCCCATCTAATGCAATAGTGGCATCCAAAATTGGAGTGAAGTGGAGAGGGTAGGCTCATTCAAACTTGGAGGGCGGAGAATTTCTTACAAAAGCAAAAGCACCTTTCCATTTTCCCCTTGCTAAATGATAATTACTTTACAAATATCCAGATTTATTTTTAAATAATATTTTAAATAGCACAGAATTTAACATAAGATAATATTTTAATTGTCAGTTTTTGAAAAAATTATATAAAATTCATCGATAAAAAATTTAAAATTTGGACCATTGAAATTATATTAAGGTTGTAGATCTCACCGTAATGACGATAACCATAGAAACTGTGTCCCTTAGCCATTACAACCATTTGCAATCATAAACCTTGACTAATTCTACGATGGAACTTGAATTTGCTAGTGGCTGTACTTTTCACATTGTCACAAATCTGCTTTTTTCCCCCTCCTTTTTTGCTTTCATACCTTATCTCCCATGGTTCACATCCTTTTTTCTGAAAAATATATATTTTTAAATTACAAGGAAAAACAATAACAAAACTAAAGGTTACCAGTAGGATTAAACCAACGGCTTCACACTTGGAATTAATGGGAGCTTACCAACAACTAAACTCCAAAGTCATTTATTGCCTAAAGAACATGTTAGTTTAATGAGAACAGAGGGAAAACTGCTTGGAGTCAAGGGCCCATTGACGGGAATAATACTTTACAAACAAACGTCCAGATTTATTTTTAAATAATATTTTAAATAGCACAGAATTTAACATAAGATAATATTTTAATTGTGAGTTTTTCAAAAAAAATTATATAAAAATCATCGATAAAAAATTTAAAATTTGGACCATTGAAATTATATTTAGGGTGTAGATCTCACCGTAATGACGATAAAATTAGAAACTGGGTCCCTTAGCCATAACAACCATTTGCAATAATAAACCCTGACTACGATGGAACTTTAATTTGCTAGTGGCTGTACTTTTCACATTGTCACAAATCTGCTTTTTTTTTTTTTGCCCACTTTTTTTACTTTCATACCTTATCTCCCATGGTTCACATCCTTTTTTCTGAAAAATATATATTTTTAAATTACAAAGAAAAACAATAACAAAACTAAAGGTTACCAGTAGGATTAGACCAATGACTTCACACTTGGAATTAATGGGAGCTTACCTACAACTAAACTCCAAAGTCATTTATTGCCTAAAGAACATGTTAGTTTAATGAGAACAGAGGGAAAACTGCTTGGAGTTAAGGGCCCATTGACGGAAATAATACTTTACAAACAAACGTCCAGATTTATTTTTAAATAATATTTTAAATAGTACAGAATTTAACATAAGGTGATATCTTAATTGTCAGTTTTTGAGAAAAAAAAATTATATAAAAATCATCGATAGAAAATTTAAAATTTGGGCCATTGAAATTATATTTAGGGTTTAGATCTCAACATAATGACGATAAGAGTAGAAACTGGTTCCCATTCCCATAGCCATAACAACCATTTGCAATCATAAACCTTGAATAATTCTACGATGGAACTTTAATTTGCTAATGGCTGTACTTTTCACATTGTCACAAATCTGCTTTTTTCTTTCCCTTGTCTACTTTCATACCTTTCCTCCCCTGGTTCACATCCTTTTTTCTGAAAATATATATTTTTAAATTACAAGGAAAATAAATAACAGAACTAAAGGTTACCAGTAGGATTAATGTAACACCCCAAATTTTATTTTCACCAAAAATATATTATAATTAATTGAGAGATTCGCTAAAATAGTGAATATTCATGAATTTAGATCTTATGAATTTTGAAATATTCATATTCACAAGGAAATGGGAAAATAAATTCAAGAAATGAATTAAATTACAAAGGGGATAGCAAAATCATAATTTTGCCAATTTAGCCCAAGATTAATTATTTTCCAATTAATTGGAGTTAATCTCAATTAATCAAGGAAAATAAAGGAAAATGCATAATGAGATTATTCTTGGTAGAATAAATCAAGAATTGAGAAATTAAGGGGGGATTATACATAAAATCAATTGTGTGAATTATGGAATTGTGCAAAACAATTTTCTTTCCTCTTCCTCTCTAATTTTCTTCCAACATGAAAGAAAGAGGGGAAAAATTAATTGATACATGATCACATGTCACAAGTAGAAGGAAATCATGACCAAGATTGAGTGTACACAAAAATGGAATGATGGTGTAGTGCATGATGATGGAAGCTTGAGTGAAGAAATAAGAAACATGATGGCATGGTGGAGTGCACATTTTGACTTAATTAGTTGGAGTAAAAGGGGAGAGAAGATGGTGCCATGTGTCACAAATTGGGCCCTTGATTAAATTTAAGGCTAGGAAGAAAGATGAATAAGTCAATAAAACATCTTCCCTTCCCCTTCAAACACACATTTTGTCCAAGACTTAGAAAAAAGGAGAGAAGAGAGAGCTTGAGAAATAGAGAGAAGAGGAGAGAAGGAAGAAGAAGAGGTCAAGTTTTAGAAAAAAGTCATGACCCTAAGGGGTTATGCTGCCCAAAATTATTTAAATCATGGTTAAGAAGTGTTTAGGTAAGTTAATCAAGGGTTAGAAGTGGAAAAGTACAAGTTTTGGGAGCTAAAACAAAAAGCCCCATTTTCCCCATTTTTCCCTAATATTTCAGCCAGGACCAGAAATGGTACTAGGAGTTGGATTTTCATGAAATAAATGATTCCATTGGACTCAGTGGGCAAAAATAGGTGGGGTTACAGTTGAGCACTTTTTCGGTAGAGGCCGAAAAAGCATAATTACGAAAACACCACTAAAATCCCTAAATAGGGGCTATCAAGGGTATTTTTGTAATTTGACACTGAATTTAGTGATTTCAAGTCCGAAAATGGATTCCTTGGGTGAAAATAAGTCAAAATAGCTTTGATCAAAATTTTAGGAAAATGTGCCATCGAGTCGGGTACGACGGGGCCAGGCCAGGTTCCTGGGGGCATTTTTGTAAATTTTCACCATAGACTAATATAACCACAATAAAAACTATGGAAGAGTCTAAAATGATACTTGGATAGGTTATGATCTATTTCTGGTATATTTAATATTTTAGGACCGAGTCGGACGCCGGGACAGCATGCTTTACGAGACACCATTAAATAGAGGATTATAAAGAATTGAGGTAGGGACATTATCCTTCATACATTATGCCATAATTATATGATTGTGTAGATGCCAATGTTTGTAAATGTGCTTTATTAATCAACATGATTTGCCCAGAAAGGGGCCAGAAGTGTCAAAAGCACTTACACTGGAGTTGGTGAGAACCCAACCGGTGCAGAATAGTGGGGCTGGGACTTACTCATGTATACATGACGATGATGTGTTTATATTGTTCATTAATTTGTGCATACCTTGGCGCATGACATATTTACTTTTCGTATTTTCTATGAACGATATTATGTCTCTACGGGGATTCTTCGGAATCTCACCCTATTTTTAAACAAATACCTCAGCGGGTACCAGTGGGGCAAAGGGAAAAGATGTAGACTCCGGAAAGTGAGCGGCACGTGTCTCGAGGCGAGGACAAGATCGTGGTCATAATTAGTCTATTTTGTGATATTTTGGTGAAATTTGTAAATATTAAGTTTCCGCTGTATTTTCTGTTTTCAGTCAACGAATGATAACGAAATTGTAAATGAATATTTTTATCAGTATAATTGTATTTTTCTGTATGCCCGTTGAATTCCATCTTTATTACTCTTCGATTATTGAAATGGAAACGGGTGTTGACAATTAAACCAACGACGTCATACTTGGAATTAATGGGGGCTTACCTACAACTAAACTCTAAAGTCATCTGCCTAAAGAACATGTAAAACCAATGTTCGACAAAAATAAAAGGTGGTGATCCTCCATATGTGATCACTCTCAATGAGTTTCATCACTCCCACTAATTTTGGCATTCCTAAATAATCTGGCATTTCAAAATAATGCACAAAATTGTAAAATAAAATGGACAGCTCTCTTAAATTCCTAAGATGTATCTACATTTTCACTAAAATATGCAGTCTCAGTCTTATAGCATATTTTCCTTCCACGCTCTTTCTTTCACAAGACAATTCTATGCAATAGTATATATATTTTAAATCGGGCTTCCAACATATAAGGTTTCAAGAGGATTTAAATATAAATTTTGTTAAAATCTCATTTAAAGTATACATAATTGTCTTTATTGTGTCCTTTATGAGGAAACCTGTATCATACAAAATGTCTGTTATCATCGTGTTTCTTCTTACAACAATTCTGCCTATAATAGGTGAGTTCAAGTATGAAGAAACTTTACATATAGACTAAGTTATAGTCCACTAATGATGTATTTATCACAAGGTATTAAAACTCGGACCGGGTATTGAACCGGTCGGGGTACTAGGTTAAGGGTCAGTGGGTTAGACCGGAGCCAAACCGAAGTTCAACTCGGGGCAAACCGGTGAAAAATTGGAGATTTTAGATTTATTAGTATGAAATTCTAAAGAAAAAATTTTAAAAATTGATTTTTAAAAAAATAAAAAACTCAGACCGGACTGGGTCACCGGACTGGACCGGTCTGATACCGGGTTCGGTGGCCAATCCGGCCCGGGTCTGAGAACATTGATTTATCATGTCATCCGTCTCTTCAAACTAATTTCACTATATTAATCTGTTTATTATATTAACTACCCAATTTTACTTTATATACTCTAAATGTGTCAAATAACACTACTCAATTATAAAGCAAATAACATTTGTGTGTTGTGAAAAGTCAACTATAAGGAGAGATAAATTATTTTATCTATTAGAACATAATCAATGGCAAGTACATATCCATTACTGCCTCCAATCAAACCTTCTAACTATAAGCACATTATTCTCTATATGCCTATTACTTTATAGCTTTGGATCTAGTAGCTTGATAGCCCTAATTTTGAATCTCATTCTTTAAGTACGAGCAGAACTTATATATACACATTTTCAATGAATACTTAATATCCATACTTGTACTTATGAAAAGGAGTAATGACTCATGAGATAATAATTTAAGGATCTTTTCCACCAAAAATTAATGAAGGCATCGTATCCTATTATGGAGAATCACTTTTATAGTCAACAAAATAATATAATAACAATTATGAGAAATTCTAAATTTATCGTTTTAGCCTATAAGTAACCCTTGACTTTGCTCTATCAACCATGATGACCAACTTTTAATTGAGACTTATTTAATGAGACAACTACATCATAAAATGTTATCTCACTTTTTTTGCCAGTATCATTAAGTACTAGAACTTTCCTGATGCCATTTTTATCCTAATGGAAGGAGTAATATACAACCTTATAGGCTCGACAATTATCTCTAATAAATTCTATTAAACTAAACAACTAAATAGATAACAATCATATGCTACAAAGTCAAAATAAAATAAAATAAATCATGCTTACAAAATAAATATAAGAGGCAAAGAATAAACCATCACAAACAAGAGTATGTTTATCAATGTAAATCATACAATTATAAATTTGTATCACTAAGGTCTACCTGTGGACAAAGGCATTAGCATAGCATGAATTTATCTCGAATTGATGAATAAAGAATGCAGTTATATTTTCTAATACATGTGGGCTATTTAAAAAATACAATGTCATTCTATTCCACCTTAATTAAATATGCAATTATAATTATCTACCTGTGAGCAAAGATTAATTATAATCATATATTTAATTACAATTGATATTTTGCTCAAAAAAAAATACAATTAATATTCTATAATGCCATATGTGATTAAAAATGTGCACGCAACAAAATTAAGGATGTTGTGGCTACTCCCTAGGAAACAAGCATGCTAATCACGAATATCATGTGCATTTAAAATATAAAATATGCACCAATAACCTAATAAGAATTTAAAAATTAATTTAATCAATAAGAGTGACTAAATAGCTAAAATTCTTCCATTTTGATTAAATTAATTAAGCATTGATTGGATTTGATGTTTTACAATCCATAACCGATTACATATGCAACATTGAAGATGTTATGGCTACTCTCCAAGATATATGCCAATCGCAAATATCAACTATGTACATTTAAATTCTAAATATGTTCAAATCTTTAATGAGGATTTAATTGATTAATTTAATCAACAAACTATGACTAATAATCATCATAGATAAATTCTTCCACTATTTTGTGCATCCAAGTCAAATCTAATATATGCACATCTCAATGGAGTGATTAACTAATTAATTTGATCAACCAACATTAATAACCCTCCCACTATTTAATGGATCCAAAATTGTTTAAAAAATCAATTTCAGCATATTTCAACTCAAATATAATTTTATAAAATTCAAATAGTTGAAAATTCTGTCCAAAATTAATTACATTCATATGAAGGTAATTAAATGATATACCAAAAACAAAATTTTGCAAATTACCACAATGCAAAAAAAAAAAAAAAAGGAAAATTAATTTTGCCATATTGAAACAATTAAAATGGAACATAAAATAAGTTAGCATTCAAATATTTTGATCGAATGAACCTTTTATGAGATGAAATAGAAATTAAACTCAAACAATTGATCAAATATTTAATTTCTTGAAAGGAAGGGAAATCGCCAAAGAATCAAGCAATGGAGTTAAGGAAACTTCATTGGACCAAAATAATATCTAAAAATCAAACTTGAAAGCCTTCCCAATATATTGAACAACAATGATTGTCTAAAATTAAAATAAATATATATCTGGCCCAAAATATGACTAGGAGAATATATCATCCTTTTTTTCAACTTAATGGCCCAATACATGATTTTGGAAATAAACCAAATTACCCAAAAACAATTAACTTAATCAGGGCCCAAAATATTTTTATTGATAAGGGAAATCCTTTAACGAAGAAAAAAATGTTATGAAACAGTGGCCCAAGATGAGATGAAGCCCAAATTTGGGAATGTTTAATTAATAAGAAATTACTTTAAATTGAAATAGGCCCAATCCCTATGGCCCAGAACAAAATAGTCCAGCCGGCACCTGGATTAGTGAAACTGTGCGTTTAACACTTGACAAAAAACGACGCCTTCCAGAACAACAAAAAACGACGCCTTTTTGCTCATCCCCAACCTTCAGTCGGATCCCTAATGCCCGACTTGTCCCACCATTACAACCCGCTAACGCAACCCGTCAAAGCCGCTGGACCTGCAACTCCAGGTGACTTTTCCCGGCGACTTTAGCTAGCTTTTCAGGTGATTTTTATGGCAGAATGCCCAGAACCAAATGGGGAAGCATATGAACTCAATTATTATTCTTTTGCCAAGATTTGCGCAAAATTAAAATATGAAATTGAAGTCTTGAAAGTCCAGAAAACTAAAATCCGAAACACGATTTTCCACGGTAATGTTTAACTCCGTTTTTTATGATTCATACTGCGGCATATGGGCGATGATAAACAAGGTCAAAATCAATACAACTGTTTCAACTTAAAGCAAATGATTTCGGGTTATCACCAGAGAATGAGACAAGCCATTATCCTCCCACTCAGGCACGAAAAAAAATATCCTAGATGTTCACTGATCTCAAGCATATAAATGATAAGCACAAAATGTTCAGTGTAAATTTCAATTCCAAGAGAAAATTAAAACAGTGAGTCAAGGTCCTTTAAATCCTTTTGACGGTCATCGAAGATTATAAAAGCAATTTTCATCTGATCCCAAAAAGCACTTTTATTTTTCAGATTAATGAGCAAGAACCATATACATGATGAGATTAGGCAACTGAACCATAAATCTAGTGATTTCATCGGTAAAATAGTTAAGAGAATGGGCGACACTAATATCTTAATAAATTCATAAAAAATTATAGCTTAAATGTCGAAACTCGAAACCATGTATGATGCTCACAATAATTCCTCAAATAGAAAGAATTAAAACATAATGCATCAAATAAAAAGCTAAGAATATATGCATCAGATATCGATGAACAGAATGAATAATAATTGCATCAGAGTTGCGAAATCATCCATGAACAGAATTTTAAACCACTGATAATCACATCAAA
This sequence comes from Inga oerstediana, assembly GCA_963210345.1. NCBI lineage: Eukaryota > Viridiplantae > Streptophyta > Magnoliopsida > Fabales > Fabaceae > Inga > Inga oerstediana. The sequence continues at coordinate 27,144,918 of OY723405.1, read as the reverse complement.
AGGAAAGAACAAGATTTAATCGACTAACATATTAAGAGTGATTCAAAACAATCATCGATAAAATATAACCGAAAGTTCACATGAAAAATTCACAGATATGAGATATCATGTTATTTAAAGAACTGGAAACATAACATAACATATAATCAATCAAGTTCTGATAACACATGTTAGAATAAATACAGAAATAATTTTCTAAATACATAATATGAACTATAAAGTAAAGAGTAGCAGCGGAAGACTTTATCAGTAGTGTCTCTAGCCATAGCAACTCTACACGCTATATCTCACAATTTGAAAGCTGAAAGAGAGAAAAGAAGATTAGAAGAAAATAACTCAGGATTCTTCTAATAGGAAAATGAGACAATGATGGTCTAGCAATAGCCTTCAACTGTCAGGAAACTCTTAAGGAGCAAGTAATGTATTTCAACATTACCACTCTAAGATCTGACCTACACTATTTATAAGTTATAACCTCTCATCACGGCTTGTAATAGTTTACCAGTCAGATAGGTAACCATAAATCAAATCTTTATCCAAATCACGTGCGGGCCACAATCAGGAGATATTTTATTTAAAAACAATGAAAAGATAATATCTAAATATAATATGTATTAAATAATAAAATATGTAATCATAAATAATAAAATATCTAACAAAAATTATAATTTAAGTGATCTTCATATTTATATTAAACAAATTTAAATTTACTAATATTGAGAGTGACAATTAAATACTCATGTCTTTATTATAAGGCAAATTAAAGGTAAAAAAATATCTTCCGTGATCTAAAATATATATACTATAAGACACAGATGTCATATCAACCTTTTTTTTTCCATCCTAATCTTGCCCGTATTTTATTGTACTAAAGTCTCTGGCATTTTTTCGATTTTTAGTATAATATTTCCTAGCGCCAAATTTGTTGCTACTTATCTCTAACAAGTAGACAGACACTCAACAGATTATTATGTGTTTGGCCAAAAAAACAGATTATTACACGGATTCATCATATTATTAGTGAGTCTTGGGGACTTGAGAGAGACTCATCTCTCTAAAGAGAGACCGTTACCTTTTAAACATGGTGAGGATTTCAGTACCTTAACATCTCTAAACCACATACTAAGCCCTCTAATTATAAAGCCTAATGATTTAACCAACTAATACATTCCAACTCTCCTACAAATGTGCATATCCCATATTAGGACTGCGAAAAGATCTAGGGCTTGTTTGATTCTATTTTTAAAAATAATGTTTTGTATTTTAAAACACCGAAACTTGTTTGAAAAACTGCTTTCAATAAGTTGCTTTTAAAAACAAAAAAATATAAAATTTTTTTTATAAACTTAAAAACAAAAATAGTTTTTAGGTATCTTTTTTAATTTTGCTTTTCTATTTCTTATTTTTTGAGATCGCCGCCTGTCCACTATTAACACTATATTATTGGTGCCGACCACTGCCATGTCACCATCGGCAACTGCCATTGCCATGTCACTTCAAAACATATTTTCTTAAAATAACTATTCAAACAGATTTTTTAAAAAACTTATTTGTAAAAAATATTTTGTAAAACTATTTTGACAAAAAATAGAAAATAGAAACAAGCAAGCCCTACTTTCTATAAAATACTACGAGGCATTGTTTACATTATTTTTGTTGACAAATAACCATTTTGCCCATCATTTACAAAGAAAAAATCCCATCACTCTCGCCAGCTATGCGGCCAAGGCTCCAACGATTACAGAATTATTGGAAAGTGGATGACCTAAAAATCAAACAATAAGGCTCTATTTGGTTTGAGGGGAGAGGAGGGGAGAGGAATGAGAGGGAAGGCAGGGATTTTGCTCTCCTTCCTTTGATTAGCAAGATCAGAAATTTAGGAGGGGAGGGGAAATTTTTGAAATTTCCCCTCCCTCCTCTCAAAACCTTTGCCCCCCAAATCGAGGGGATTTGGAGGGGAGGTTAAAAACATCTGACTAATTGGACTAAAATGTCCATAAAATTTTTTCATTAACCAAAAGTCCCCTTTTCCATTTTTGATTCAGACTCGACGAATACCAATTTGTCAGCCTTGAAACTATTTTTGTTCTAAGAGAGTGATAGAAGAAGGAGGCCGGACAATAAGGGAGAGCACGATCAAACAAGAGCATCGTTTGGTAATCCCTTTTCATCTGCTTGTAGTCTCATCCTTCATCTTCTTGTTCATCTCTTCCTTAATTTTAGACAGACCATTGTGATGTGATATTGGGCGAACCATTTTGCTGTCATTTTAGTCTCTTCCTTCATCTTCTTGTTTGTCTCTTCCTTAATTTTCGGCGGAGCATGTAATTTTCGACTTGATTTTTGGTGAGATTTACATTCCAGAGTTTTTGAATGTCGTCGAGGACAATCACGTCGGAGTCGAGGTAGATGACCTAGTCAATGCAGGAGTCCAATGTATCGTCAAGGTAGTTTCTCGCGTAGTTCAGGGGATGCTCTAGGGCTTTGTGAATCGACGATGAGATAAGGTTGATGATGGTGTCTTCTACTTTGAAGATGTGGTCCTTGAAGTTGAGCAACAAGAAATTTTCTGGAGAACTCAAAGGGTGAGTTTGCATTAGCGAATGTAGAAGTTACTTTTCTTTTAATTTGACTTTTGCAAACGTAAGATAGAGTAAAAGTTAGATTATGTGATACGACTTATATTTAGATTGACTTTTGAAAATGTTAATTTGATAAACTGAAAAATGTTTGGATGATTAATACAAAAGTAAGTTTGGATTTAAAATGACTAAAAATGATATGAATTTAATGAAAATAAAAATAGTTAATATATTCCCGAAAAAATGTTGAAAATATTAAATTACTTAAATTTTAGGGAAAATTCGAGAAAAGTCCCCTTTTAAAAATTTAATTGGTGAGAATAATTTCAATCAGAATATTGTCAATCTTCGTATATATAACCTTATCATGTTATTATGTTTTTTTTTATATTATTATCCAGTATTCGGTTCAAGGTTCGTGGTTGCTTCTCCCAACACAATTGTCTCCTTTGAGACTCGAACTCGAAACCCAAGAGGGATTTAGAAGGGTCTTACACCGCTAGACCAACAACTCTATGTTGGTCATGTTATTATTTCCATGTCTTAGTTTTGAGCTATTATTTTCATTGAAAAAAAAATTATTAGGTTATTCACGCCAATTAAATTTCTGATCGGGGAGTTTTTGTTGTTTTTCCTTAAATTTTATTATTTACTTTTTTTTCTTTGGATACTTTCATAAATAAGGATAAAATTAGAAAATAGTGATTGTTAATGGCATTTTTACTAAAATACTACAAACAGTATAAAAAATTACTAAAATGCTATAGAATAAAAGGTATTTAGCAAAAGTTGCATTAGAACTTGTTCACCAGAAGAACGAGTTTAGATCTATGAAGAAATCATTCTTCACAAGAACGATTTCAATGTTTGACATATGGTTTTTTATTTAAAAGATGAAACTCGTTCATGAGGTGAACGATTTTAACTCTGTCTTCTTTGATCTACACGATTTCTCTTTCTATTCTTGTTGTTTTTAGCGAAAATCACACCCAAAGACCCCATTTTTATAGACTTTTCAGTTTCCACGCTTTTATAGACTTGTCGTATCAAGGTAAAAAAGCCAAAAAACTCCTATCAAAGAGATTCCCATTAGTAAAATAAATGCAAAGATTCTACATGCTTTTTCAAAGATTCCCACAGCCTCATCAAATCAAGGATGCATGTGATTACACAGTATTTTTTTCGAGGTTATTTGTGCATCCAACATACTTCTTCATCATTCTTATTTTGGCATTGAAATCCTTTTGATTTCTCCAACTCCCTTCATTCAATTTTTCTCCTTTTGAAGCCCTCTCTTTCAATTCCAGTCTGCTCATTCCATTCCATCTTCCTCCTTTAAAGTGTGGCATTTGGGTGTTAACTAGTTGCATTATTTATTTCAAACTTGGAGCTCGATTTTTCATCTGAGTAAGGTACATTCTCTTCGTTAATTTTTTTAAAATAATTTTTGCATTCCTTTTGTTGAATGATACCACTAAGAGATATTTCATCATCAAATTGTTTACATGTTAATTTTTTTTTAAAAAAATTATAGATGTAGACATGTAAATAATTTTATTATAAAATAAATTGTAGTTTACTTCTTCTATTAGAATATTAAATATGATTATATGCATATTCATGAAATCTAATCCCATTCATATGCAACAGTATATCTTTTTTTGAATATGCATTAGTATTTATATATGGTAGTATATGTAGTCTATATATATATGGCTTATTATGAAAATATATAATATCAAAATCACACAAATAATTAAATAAAATCATTGTAAATAAACAAGCTTAGTGTATATTTTGTTTGATATGACAAGAACGAGAGCTTCTACCCAAAATATCCTCATTCAACTGTTCTTTTCTTTCTCATCTCATTTAACTCTAACATCTTCCTCTCCCCTTCTTGCATATTACTTAGTTCTTTCCTCCTCCTCCTTATTATATTCTTTTATTTTGTTGTTCCATTCTTGGTTATTTGCATCGGTGCTTTTTTTCTTATTCTTGTTGTGGGTAAATTGTTTCTCTAGGTTTATTTTTCTTAATCTGGTGATTTGTAATATGTAATTTGAATTTCATTTATGTTGCCTTTGATAACTATTATTTTACTATTTTTTATTTTTAGGTGGTCAGTGGTTGGTTCAACAATTTGAAAAATCAAAATAGGCGCCTCTTATTTTGACGGTAAGTATTATCTTGTAGTATATGGTAATATAGGTCAATTTTGAGATCTCAAAATTTAAATTTGACCTCTATTTTAAAGCATGTGATTTTGCCTATGTAAACCTTGTGTCATGATATTAACACTACAAAAAAATGTGATTTGGTAGCGGTTAAAAATGGTTATTAAAACCGCTACAAACAACATTAGTAGCGGTTAGAAAAACCACTACTAAATCGTATATTGCAAGAGGTTTTGTAGCGTTACTCAAGGAAAATAACCGCTACTCAAGGAAAATAACCACTACATAATTTGTAGTGGTTCAACCCAACCGCTACAACATCTTCATGAGTGAAATTTTTTTCAGAGATATTTGTAGCGGTTATATAACAGCTACAAAAATAAAAAACTGAAAATTTGAAGGTGGGAAAAGAGAAATGAATTTTTTTTTTATATTTTGTAGCGGTTAAAAAACCGCTACTAATTTTGAATTTTTATGAAATTTGTAGCGGTTATATAACCGCTACTAATTTCATGAAAATTCAAAATTAGCGCCAAAAAATTAATTTCATTTTAAAAAAGGTGCGTTAATTAGTAGCGGTCAAAAATTTAATTTTTTTTTTAAAAAAATACGATCATTTGTTTCTGTTTTTTTAATATTAAATTAAATAGTTTATTTTTTATTGGTTTATCTAATTTAATTGGCTTATTTTTCAATATTTTAACTTATTTATAAATTAAAAGGAATAATTTAATTTAATTGGATTAGTATAAAAATTGTATTGATAATATTATTAAGAATACGTAGGTAATAAGGAAATATTATGTTGTTTACTACAATGTAATTGCGTATGAAAAATAGATGAAAATGAAATAAAGTTGTAAAATATCAAGAAAAAAAATGGTGAGAATAAATTTTATACAAAGGAAAGAAGTATTGAAAAAAAATTAAAAAACTTGTTACCATATTTGACCATATTGTTCAGCTCCTCAACTCATACAAAAGAAGTTGTAAATGAGAGAAAATGAAAGAAAGGTAAGGTGGAAAGAAATGGGGGAGTGTTTGAAATGCGTTGTGGTAAGGGTATTTATAGGGATCCACATACCATTTGTAGCGGTTAATGTATCCATTTTGTAGCGGTTTTAATTTAGTAGCGGTTTTTTTATTTTTGCAGCGGTTTTTAATTAGTAGCGGTTATTTTTTATTTCTGTAACGGTTATTAAACCGCTACAAATATTAATTTATTTATTTTTAAAATTTTTTTCCAGTTTTTTTTAAAGACAAAAGCTTAATTTGAATTTGATCACTCATCATTGCCATCCCTACAGAAATTATGTAGAAAAATTATTGTTAGGGATGCATTATTAAATTTAAAAAATTTAATTTAAATGATGTGGACTTAAAAAAACTCACCGCAGTAGAGGTAAATTGTCATCGCCTTCAGGGAAGTAGTTTTCAAAATCGGCTGGCTGAAATGGCTCATGTAATATCCCAATTCGGGATTAAGGGCTAATGACTTTGAGATTAATTATAATTGTGTAATCAAACACTTTTGGAATTAATGTGATGTAAATAGGTGTGCATGTGTATGGTATTTAAGATCAAGGGTTGAGATTCACTGTTTATGGGTCAGAATCCTATGCTTTGTGGTTGTGTGAGCTTATAGAGGGAGTGAGTGGATGATGACAAGTGGCATTAGGTGAGCCATTGGATGAGGCACAAGAGGACAAAACACCACTTTTCTCTCTCCTCTCTCTCCTATTCGGCTAGGTGTGTGTGGGAAAGGGAAGGAAGACATCATCATCATCATCTCCTCCATATCTCTCATTTTCTCTCTCTTCCTTCCATAGTTTCCAGTGATCAAGGGAAAAGGAAGAAGAAAAGGTGAGATTTTGATGTTTTGATTAACCTCTTAAGCTCAAATCCTCTTCTCTAATTTTGTGCATCTCATTGAGAGCTTCATTGTGGTGATTTCAGAATCTTGAAAGGTGATGATTTGTGTGTTAGTCAAAATTGGAAGTTTGAGAATCAAGATTCTCAATTTGGCAAGTTGAAGAGGTAAGCATTTAGTAATTGTTGGTATATTATTTGTGATTTTTTGTTAAGGTTAATGAAATCTGGAAATTTGCCCTAGTTTGTGCCAAATGTTGAATATAGGAGTTTCATTGTGATTAATGTTGGAATGGTTTATTGTGAAGATATTTGAGTATTGGATTTAGTTTGGAATGGTGGAAATGTGTTAAGAGGAATTGGAACATTGTGTGTATCATAGAGACCTAAGTGTTTGATTGTGGTCAAAATGGTTTTTGGGGTGTTTGAGAGGTTACCCATGTGTTCCCTAGTCAGTGCTAAGTGTGTATGAGCTTTTGGTAGAGTTTGGGAACCATTGGGTATGAATTTGACCATCTAGTATTTTCTGTTGTTTTTTGCATTTCTGGTCTCTGATGCACAACACTCGAGCAGGGGAAGATCATGCTCAAGTGTTGTGTGCATTTTCCCTTTTCTGCTTTGAGTTTTGTTTGGGTTCTTTGAATGAGGCTCGAGTACACTTCTTTATTCTCGAGTAAGGGAAGATCATGCTCGAGTGAGCTTGGGCTTCCTCGAGTGATGGTGTGAGCCCAGAGTTGGGGTTGCTCTCAGGTCCTCACTCGCTGGTTGATGCCAAGAGTGTGCTCTGACACTTGCAAGCATAGTTGTCTCACCCGAGTGCTTGGTGTCATGCTCGAGTGAGCTGGTGCCTCTGGAGTGGTTGTGCTCTCGGGTCGTCACTCGTTGTGTTGCACTTTTGGGGACTCGAGCATATTTGGAGTCATCACCCAAGTGTAAAGTTTGGTGCTCGAGTGATGTGAGCACTTCCTGGCCATGAAGGTTGCTCACTGTCAAATACTCGCGAGTGAGAGTCGTTCTCACCCGAGCACAAGTCTCTCATCACTTGAGTGAGTTTGTCTTCACTCGAATGAGGCTGTCAGAAATCAGTGGTGTGCCTTCGAAAAAGGGGTCTTTGGGGGTAGTTTCTTCCAACCCTTTAGGCATATGTTTAGGCCTCTATTAGCCACCTAAAGAGTCCTAAATGATAACCAACTTAAAGTATTATGAAATTAAGAATTTGGAAAAGAGATTGACTAATTGTCCCTAATTTGGTATAGGATTTGATATCTGTCGCCCTTGTGAGACCACGGTACCGAAGCCAGTCAGGAAAGATACAGGTAGTGACTCTTTCTTTATACCTTATGTGATACATTGTATGTGTATTATATCATTGGTTCGTAATGGATTCTTATGCTACAATATTTGTGAAATTGTGAAAGCGCCGCTATACCAATAGTCCCTGAGTCGCTAACAATAGTTCGGGTAAGGGTTGTGTGCCTTCCCGGCGGTAAAAGGGGATGAGGTTAGGGTGTCATATATGTGATTATGTGGGCCGAAAGGCTAATTGTGAGCCGAAAGCTTATTTGTGAAGGCCAACGGGCCAATTGTGAAAGCCGAAAGGCTATATGTGAGCCGTAAGGCTATTCGTATGCATTGCCATACCAACAGTCCCTGAGTCGCTAACAACGGTTCGGGTTAGGATGGTGTGCCTTCCCGGCGGTAAAAGGGGATGAGGATGGAGTGTGATTTGTGTGTTGCTGATATGTGATGATTGGTTTACAAGCTATGTGATGACGTGTGGTATGAATGATTTGTTACTACTGGAATTCTTTAGAATCTCACTCTTTCTAAATGACTAACCTTTTCAGACAGGGCGAGTGGCTCGAAAGGGAAGCGGACAACCAGGAGTAGTTAGGATTACTCTGAAACTTTAGTAGTTGTTGGTTATCTATTTTGGTTTGGGATTACCATTTGTACATAAGATGTAAATGTTAAATTTTGGAATATGTAATCCCTATTTTGGGAAACCTTTAAACCCATGTTATATATATAAGTAACCCGGGGTTTACCGGGATTTTAGTTTCCGCACTCTGATATTTACTATGTGATTTAATTTCTTAAGTAATTATATTCGAATGTGAATGTGAGACCAGGAATAATTACGTTTTGAACTGATTTTTGAAATACCCCATCTCTTGGATGAGGGATTATAAATTGTTATTTTGTCTTATTGGTCTCTATTTCACTTAAATTTCGTAGTTCGGATATAATTACGGTGAGGAGGGTTACAGCTCACTCTCGTGGGCGATGTTATCGCCTTCACCCATGTCATAAAGGTCTCGTGGCTTTAAATGAACGACCATGTGCCAATCCATGTGCCTCTCATCGTCGACATAATAAACCTGATGTGCCTTTGAAGCAAGAATATACGGCTCAGCATCTTGAGAAATATCAGTATGAATTGGCTGTGAGAAATTGACTGATGTGATCCCTAAGTTGTCAGTTGTCAGTCCCCGAGAAGTAGTGGTATTTGCCCACAAATACTTGAACAACGTCACGGTGAAACGACCTTGATAATTAAGTTCAACCATATCAAGAAGCTTTCCATAGTAAGGGATGCCTCCGAACTGCATGATGGCGTCACTGCTACTCACATAACTCCTTATCCCAAATGTGCCATAAACACCCGAATTCTGAGTTTGCAATCCTTGATCCCGTGAAACCGTGCAAAACTTAAAACCATTGACATTTATGCTGTAAATCTTTTTGCATGATCAAGAGGGCCGATCATGAGAGCTCTGAAATCTGGTGAGTGTGGGTTGTGGTCATTTAGTATTATGCGTGCAAACCAGCTCGAGAATTCTCTGTGGACCCTCCTATCAACTTCTGAGGATGTTTGTGTACAGATCCTGAGTTGATACTTAACATGACTTCTGAATTCCTTACAATTAATAATGGAAAGGCGATAGTGAAATGAAAGTGAGAAATGTTACAAAAGATATAGAATAACATGTGAGTGTACAATTCTTACCGTATGAAAGGTTCAACTTGAGTGCAATTAATCAAGACATGTCTATGTGCTTGCAACTTCTCAGTTGCCGTTAGTTTGAAGTTCTCAGTTGCTCCAACTAGTTTACTAACACGATGGATAAATTCTCCTGATGTCGGCGCAGGTTTGGGACAATCGTCAACATGAGGTGGGCGGTTGAAAGCCGTCTCAAGATCATCAAAGTACCTTGAACAAAAATATAGCACCTCATCCCCTATATAGCCTTCAGCTATAGAACCTTCTAACCACGACTTATTCCTTACGTAAGATTTTAATTTCCCAAGGAACCTACAAATTAAAGAAGAGAAAATTGATACTAAATGATGAAAAGGACGACTAGTAAACATTAAATTCAGAGAATAAAGCACATATTTAAAATGAGTACCTCTCAATCGGATACATCCATCGATATTGTACTGGTCCAGCGAGCTTTGTTTCATGAACGAGGTGGACTGTAAGGTAAACCATCATAGTAAAAAAGGACGGAGGAAAGATCATCTCCAAATGACAAAGTGTAAGAATGATTTTGGACTGCAACTGATCGAGCTCTTCAATGATCAAAACCTTAGAACACAACTTCAGAAAGAAAGAACAAAGTTCCACCAAAACGATGGAAACATCAGGAGGAAGTGCATTCTTTATAGCTAGAGGGAGTAACTGCTGCATAAGAACATGTGAGTCATGACTCTTCAGGCAAGCAACCTTTCGAGCCTACAAGTCAACAAATCAAGAAATGTTACTTGAATACCCATCAGGAACTTTTAATTTCTTCAACGTCGCGATGAAGACTTCCTTGTTCAGTTTTGTGAGGGTAAACTTTGCCGGCTGAAATTTGTCATGCTCATCTGGCCAAGCGTCTTCACGAACTCCCTTGTTGCGTAAATCTTTCCTCGCTTGAAGGTGATCTTTTGTCTTATCGGGTTCGTTAAGCAACGTATATAGTACATTGTCGCAAACATTCTTTTCAATGTGCATGACATCAAGACTGTGGTGGAGTAAATTAGATCTCCAATATGGCAGAGTGAATAAAATACTTATCTTCTTCCACTGCTGCGGCGCCGAAGTGCTGCGCGTCTTTTGGCGAGTTTGTGCTAAATCGTTGCTTTTTCAAAACTTGAAGTCAACATGCTCAAGCTGCTGTAAGATATTTGTACCGGACAAAGTCTGAGGTGGTTCTCTTTTTTCTAGTTTTCCATTGAAGCGATTCCGTTACAATCTGAACTTATGTGTTCCATCGAGAAACCTCTGATGCCCCATAAAGCACCACTTTCTGCTGTGGGGAAGACGCACTGCGTCAGAGTCAAAATTGTAAGCTGGACATGCCGACCCAGTATGCACATTCCAACAAGATAATGTGCTAAGGCCAGTAAAGTCACTAATCGTCCACATCAAAGCTGCACGCAAGTTGAACAAAGTCTTGCCGTAAGCGTCGTATGTCTCCATGCCAATATTCCACAGGTCAAGCAATTCCGCAATAAGCGGTTGGAGATACACATTGATGTCATTACCCGGTGCCTTTTTTCCTGGAATGATTATAGACATAATGAACGAGCTTTATTTCATACACATCCAGGGGGTAAGTTGTAGGGAACTAAGACTATCGGCCAAATACTGTAACTTGTGTTAAGATTCCCGAAAGGATTGAAACCGTCAGTCGCTAACGGTTTAATTCGTACAAATATTCCAGAGAATTGTACGGCAACCTGATCCATGACTTATCCATAGCTACTAGTGAGAGAGAAGAAAGTATAGAGAAGAAGATGAGTTAATAGAGAATGACGAATGCCTGGAACCTTATATTCTGAAATTCCAACATTTAAAATTTTGTAGCGGTTGAAAATCCACTACACTAACTGCTACTGTACTACAAATTTGTAGTGGTTACATGTATAAAAGCGCTACTAATGTTCGAGCCATTGGAATTTCGCACAAAGTGGTGGGAAATTCAAAATTTAAAAGTTGAGTTTTTGTAGCGGTTATATGTATCAAACCACTACTAATATTAAAGCCGTTGGAAATCAAATGGAAAAATTAGTTTTAAATTTGTAGCGGTTATACATATATAACCGCTACAAATTTACACAAAGGCGGCAAATTTCAAAATTCAAATGTTGAGTATTTGTAGCGGTTTTTACTGTTAAACCGCTACTAATATGGTACGTTATTTATAAATATAAAAAAAATAAATTATATGTATATTTGTAGCGGTTTCGCCAATAAAACTGCAACAAACATAACAAAATTTTATTTGTAGTGATTATTTATTGTAAAACTGCTACAAATATATATATATAATTTATTTTTTTTAAGGTTTAGAAATATAAATAATATTGTTGCAATTAATTCACAAATTCAACAACGCGGTCTAAGAATATAAATATAATTATGGTAAACACAATAAGAATTTAAGTTCTGAAATACAAAATTATATATATTTATTTACAAATGTTTCAACAACAAATAAAAAAAAAAGATGTCCTAAATTAAGTAGCTGGGGGCTGATCATTTGGTGCTCCTTCAGGTGGGGCTCCATCAGGTGCAGCTGAATTGGGCCGCTGGGCAGAGTGAACCGCACCATCATCATCAGCAGGAGGAGGAGGCTGCACGACGAACAGAGGGACAGGCAGAACCTATGGATACTATCATCCGAGAACAGGCTACTCCATCCGCGCTCGAGCATGCTGTTCATGATATAACGCCACTGCGTCTGCTAAGCGTAGATCAAATCAGCATGCTCTTGAATCTGCCGCATCTACTACAGCTGCAGCTGCTGCATCTGCTGCTACTGCTTAGCCACTGCAGCCTATGTCCGCTCTAAATCTAACTGCAGCTGCTTAACAAACTCGTCCCTCGGACGTGTGTCCCCTCTAAAGCTGCCAGCCTCAGAGGCGGATCTCCTACCGTAGACTATGCTAGGTCTGGCGCCTATCCCCATTCCCCGAACACATCCAGGGTGCTCAGCCTGAGCCAGACCCACCTTTAAAGGAGCCGTCGGGTCCACTAACCCCTGTGACTCCTCGGCCTGGGTCTCTCGCAGCTCAACCTGCGACTGCTGCATCCACTCCTGCCATTTTATGAAACAATTACTAATTAACATTTTTCATTATTATGTTGGTTTTATAAAAATTATAATAATGAAATTACTTACAATGGCCGCCTCTGCCTGTTGAGAGGTAGGAGTGCCGTCACGGTGTCTGTGTGTGATCGCGTACAACTCCCCATAGTCTGTCTGACGGTTTTCCTACTGTGCCTTCCTCTCCTAAAAAAATTACATAATTCAATTACTATTATGAAATAACCAGCTAAAAGTCAGTGATATTTTGAAAAGTTACCAGCTCGTTGTAGGTGACAGCAAAGGTCTTCGATCCTGCTGCGTGGTGGATCGTCTGCTGCCCACGAATCCTGGTGTTCCTCTGAGAAAGCGCCTGGAAAAAAACAATATTAAATGTATTAAAACAATATAAAATATTTAAAATTAATTACATTTAAATTATAATTTAATAATTAAAAATTAAAAAATTATATATAAATAATCTAATAAATATATTACCTGCCCCTCAGCGCTCCTTCTGAACTGGACGAAACTTGCCTAGTAGTTCGGCGGCACGCCATTCGGGACACTCTTGATCAGCTGCTCCAGAGGCATCGTCTCGTCCTTATCCACCCTGTGGAAGAGACGGTTCCTCTTCTTCCTCCAGCCGTCACCCATCTTCAAGAGGGTATACCTCTTCCGGTTGGCCCGGATGGCAAACCACAACTGCAAAAAAATTATTTAAATATCAATAATTAGAAAAATCCTATTAAAAATATTAATTAATTACAAAAAATATTAATTAAATACTATTAATTACCTGAACCACCTCCTTCCAAGCCTGGTCCTTCAGCCCCTTCGGAACGTGCCTCCACGTCCTGAAGTGCAAGGGGAATCACATCCAATTCGCGCTCAGGTCGTTCAGGAAGTGGTTGAATAGGTGACCCCCATTGTCAATGGGTTGGTTCATGCCCTCATTCCACGGCACTATAACTCGTAGTGTTCGGTCCATGCTGTTCAAACCGGTCACGTCCAGCCTCCTCGTCGACACGTTCCCCTGCTCATCTGCACAATTTACCGCACGTTAGATAAATTGTAATTCAAATTTAACATTTTGAATTTAAATAAATAATTTATTGAATAAAAAAATTATTTACCTTGGACCTGCACCTTAAACCCAGTGGACCACGAAGACGACCATCGTGGGTTGTTCTGCTCCCGAGCCTCCTCCTCATCAAGGAACTGCTCCATCTCCCTGAGCCCAATTGGGATCTCGAAGTCCTCGTCATCGTAGTCCTTGACGCTGATATCTGCCCCCCAAACTCAGGCACCTTTGGTGCGGTCGTCTCCTGTGGGATCGTCTACGGTGCCGTGGTAGGGCCGACTCCTGTGGGGGGATGGGCTGAAATGCCACGGTCGCCCTCCCTCCACGCTGCCCCTCCCTCTGCCCCCTGCTCTGCTGCTGCTACCCCACAAAATTGGTCTGGGGACTTCAGGTGGCTTCCCCTATCCTCTTTGGAAGCTATATCAACTGTAAAAATTCAAAAAAAAAATATTTTAGTCACATTATTATGCAAAAATATAATAAAAATATAAATACAAATAAAATAAGTCTTATGTCCTTACCTCAAGTACAAATACCAAGAAATACTGCAGCAAAAACTCTTTCACAGACGTTTGAATGCTCAAAATCTAAAGAAAACACTCAGAGAAACTTCAGGAAACAAAATGAGCAAATGGAGAAATGAAGGAGGGAGGGGAGTTTAAATGGGGAACATTTGTAGCGGTTATTTCAATAACCGCTACAAATCACTAGGGGCGGCTAAACTTTGTAGCGGTTCTAAGATAACCGCTACAAAGTACAAAAACCTTTGAAGTTCTGTAGCGGTTAAGGTATAGAACCGCTACAAATTTGGGGACCTTTGAAATTCTGTAGCGGTTACAACCTAATAACCGCTACAAAATACGCGACGTTTGGAATTTTGTAGCGGTTTGATGGGTCAAACCGTTACAAATAACCGCTATACTGTTAGTACGTCTTGGTCGCACAATGTGGCGCGAAAACTGTATCGGTTATTATTTATTAACCGCTACAATTAAACTGCTACAATTTTTGGTGGGAAATTCGCGTCATATTTGTAGCGGTTTTCCCTAGGTAACAGCTACAAAAAACGCAGCCAATCTGTCGTGCCATTTGGCGTGTAGCTTGCCGCTACAAATTTGTAGCGGTTTAGGTTAAAACCGCTACAAATGTTAATATTTGTAGCGGGTAATTATAACCACTACAATGCCACCGCTACAAAATACCTTTTTTTTTAGTGTAACAAATATGTTTTTTTTTGCGGAACCTTGTTTGTATATTTAAGATATTTGCCAAAAGACTAGCTCACCCAAAAAATTTAACATTGGTAGGATAAAACTTAAAAAAAGGGTACTGATCAGTTCCAGCAGTGTTTTTCAAGGTATTAAAACCCCAACGGGTACTGAATTGGTTGGGGTACTGGTTTAAGGTTAATAGGTCAGATCGGGACCAAACCGGAGCTAAACCGAGACTAAACCGATAAGAAATTGAATATTTTAGGCTTATAAACATGAAATCCTAAAGAAAATTTATTTTTTTTTAAATATCAACCCTGACCAGACCTAGAACCGGACCCATCTATCTGCCGGTTCGCCGGTTTCCGGGCCGGACCGGTCTGGGTTCAACAACTCTAGTGTTTTTGGATTTTTGCACCAAACTGCTATTTCGGAAATTCGGGGTACTGTTCTGTAATTTCCGTTGATATGTTCTTCACTTAAGGTAGCAGAAAATATTACAGAAATGACCCTTGTTTCTATCATAATTCCCATCAGCCACACGTAGAATTTCATTTTTTTCTTTAGTCCTTGTGCATCTTTACTTTTTAGTCCTTCATCTCTAACTTTCCAAAGTGACCTATAATTCAAATAATATCTTATAATATCTTTATTCAAAATTCAAATTTAAAGATCAATCACAAGATTATAGCAAAAATATCATTTTAAGATTTATTTTTATAAAATTATTTTTAATTCAATTTAATTATAATAAATGCTATTTAGCCCAAACTTAATGATAAAATCCCTAAATAAGATATTAAATATTATGATAAAATCGGGATATATCACTATGAGAGAGAATGTAACTTATAAAAAGGACCTGAGAGAGTATAAATATAAAATGATAGAATATAAAGGCATATCTATTTGTAGATTTAAAAAATGGGTATATTTATTATTTGTGAATGAAAGATGTTTCAGAAAAAATATTAATAAATATAATAAATAAATAAATACAATTTTTTAGTGTGCCAAATTTATGATCATCGATTTTGTATATTTTGATGATAATATATATTATTTTTTAATTAACCAAAAATATCATAAGAAATGAAATATATTTTGAAATACGTTGCCACAAAAATTTATAAATAAAAAAGTAGTGAAAGGTAACTGAAGAATAATATTTTATATTTTTTTATGATTATTTGTTGGTGTTATACATATTGTGGTGAGACAATTATGAATAATTTTTATGATGATTTTTTTAAATGTGATATTCTGAATTTAAATTGTTTTGACAATTTCATTTAATTTTATTAATAATTGTTATGTAATATTTAGGAAGTAGGATGAATCATAGAAAGGAGTTCGTGTGTATATTTTCAAATGGATAAATTTGTAATGGCCTATCCGGTGTAACATTTGAGCCTGATAGGGTGAAAATAATCAAAGTTGACCCAAATATTACCTTGAGTAAACTGAAGCAAGTTATCGGACAAAAGCTACAACTTCCTCCCAATCAAATCGTGACAAACATAGTATATAGACATCCTACATGCATAAATCCACCACAGTACCAGGCATGCAATTTGGAAAATGACTCGAACATACAAAAATGTGGCAAGTGATTGGAAGGTTTTCAACTCAATTGACATGTGCAGAGTTGTATACCAACATATGTGATTTACCATATGATGACCACATTGAATCACAACCAATAATCAATGATGTTGGAAATGCACTTCTAGCAAGTAGCAGTGAGGTTAACATTGTGGGACAAGAGTCCATGTTTACCAGTGACATGGAAAATTTCCACTCATTTGAACATCCGTTATATGGTGGCAACAATGAACCACCATGTTCACTTCCTCATATAGAAGACATCATGGGTGAAATCGTAAAAGAGGATGAATATGATTCTTATTTAAATGTTGGTGGTGAGAATGATAATGAAGATAACGCCAATAACCAAAAAGAGGAGAATGAGCACAATGTGCTTGCAACTGCTTTCTTATCACAAATTAATGTTGAGCCAAATATGACTCATGAGGTTTATAATTTAGAAGAAATTCTAAATCTAAGTGATAAGGATGAGTTAGAAATTGGAAAGGCGTTTAACAGTGTCTGGGTTCTAAGACGTGCAATCAAGCTATACTCCGTTCGAGTTCATCACACATTTAAGGTTCATTATTCATGTAAAAAATATGGAGAGTATTGATGTGTTAACTATGGGTCGACAAACTCATGCATAAATTGCGGCTGAACAAGTGTTTTCGGAGACACTAACAATGAATCTGGACATAGTAACACAGAATGCATATGCCTGTGTTGTTCATGAGTTTTATAGAATATCAACATCGTTTGAGGTTGTTGAGCCATACAATGTTTAATGTCATCAATTTCATCAATGTTGCAAGGTTAATTTGAATGAAAAAAATGTGATTGTGGAGAGTTTCAAACAAAAAAGTATCTATGTATACATGTCGTTGCTGCTTTTGCACGAGTTGGCATCGACCATTTACAATATGCCGTTCCTGTATTTAGGTTGGAAACCATAAAATGGCATATAGTAATGAGTTCCAACCAATTGGAGATGTGACTTATAGGCCACAAGTTGATACTCTTACACTAATACCTGACCCATCAATAGTTCGAGAAAAAGGTCGCCTTCGCTCAAGTTGCATACATAATGAGATGGATTGGACCACACCCAATCAACCAAACAAGTGCAGATTATGTTGACAAGTTGGCCATAATCTCTCAACTTGTCCAGAAAGTTTAGCTTATAGACAATAAATTATGTATTTCCTTTGAACAATTATTATGGTTAATGAAGATGAAATTATCTTTTAAATTATTTGACCAAATGATTTGATCATATTTTATATTATTACAAAAATTATTTTATTACCTTTTATATCATTTCAATATTTTTTCTTTAACCTATGCAGACACATATTACAATGGCACAACATCAAGATGTCATCAATCTTGGCCCTAAGGATAATTCCCTTTTATACTTGCAACACCATCATATTTCAGAAAACGTGTGGAATAACAATGTAAGTACAATTTATTGACAATAGATTATCCTTCGTATCTTTTTATGCTAACATTTTTTCCATTATAGGTTAATAAGATCCTGCACACTAGAAGAGTAATGCATACTACTCGGATAATTGATCCACCTAATCAAATAATTGAATATCTTATATTAGCCGAATTTTATGGTGTTGCTCGAGTAGGGCAATTTGATTATGATCGATGTTTGGTCTCCGCCCTTATTGAAAGGTGGCATCCTGAAACTCATACCTTTCACACTACATGTGGAGAGTGTGCGATAACATTACAGGATGTGGCTATACAATTGGGTCTTCCATGTGTAGGAATGGCTGTTATTAGGCAAACTGACCTAAATTGGCTAGATGTTTGTGAGTGTCTTCTAGGTATTAGACCACCTACAGATAGACTACATGGGCAACAACTACTTATAAGTTGGTTGGAAGAGAACTTCAATGACCTACCCGAAGCTGCCGATGACGTACAAGTTCAACAATTTACTCGTGCATATATTCTTAGGTTAATAGGTGGATACCTCATGCCAGATAGATTGGGTAATTGAGTTTACTTAATGTACCTTCCACTACTTTACAATCTTGAAGAAGTTGGAAAATTTAGTTGGGGATCGACAGTTTTAGCTCATATGTATAGAGAACTATGTAATGCTACTAACCCAACTGAGGATGGGATTGGAGGATGCTTGTCATTGATACATTTATGGGCATGGGATCGCTTCCCAATGATCGCACCACCTCTACCTGTGTATCCAAATCCAAATTTAGATGTCTATAATCTATTACCTCCTTTGGGTTTCAGATATGCTAAATTCACTTATAAAATGTTTCATATCCACTTATATTATTAAAATTATATAAATTATGATACTACTTTTTGTAATAACAGATGAAAAAAATGTTAGACAAATCCCTCGTCTAAGTGCCATGACTTTGCTCCGATATAGGAGTTTCCTAGATAAAATGGTTTATGATGAGATAATTTGGCAGCCATATGAATCTTATGAAGTGCACCAATTGATTCCAGAGTATTGCTTACAAACACCATAAATTTGGCTCGCTTCTATTCCTTTGATATTCTTTAATATCATAGAATGGCACCACCCTGATCGTGTGCTAAGGTAGTTTGGTTGTAAGCAACCAATTCCTGCCCCACCTGTTCATTTGGGAAATTACCACACAATGCAACTATGAGGTAGAACAACTACAAATTGGATTAACCAATACTCAACATTTATTCAAGCATGGGATACTTGGTCACATGCTATTGTTAATGCTTCAATGGCACATGATGAGTTTGATAAAATGTCTCATTACATGCAATGGTACTGGAGACATACAAGACGATGGATTCAACATATTAGTGGTGATACTGGTTGCACAGTAAGCTGTTTTTTTTTCCATCAATGCCATTTTTTCCTTCATTTAATAAGTGTTATAACACAATCTCTTTTTATTTATTTCAGTCTAACATAGCAGAGGAGTTATATAGGCTAACAATTAATACTCGTTCTACATGCTCAAATTGTATTGATTATCGAGACAGAGTTGCTCGAGACCAATGAAACATCTTACTTGTACTTAGAGAACAAAGATTTAACATGATTTGTCAACCTGCTCCTCCAACAATTGAGTTGCCTCGACTACAAATTCCTCATGATAGACTGAGCAAGTGACATGGCGGTTACTTGTCAACCCAACCACCAATTGAAAATGAAAATGTTTTGGAACAGGACCTTCCAAATTTTAGTAAGCCACATTACATGTCAACGTCGTCGTCATCCCATTTCACTTCCTCTAACCTTACACAACACGAACCTCATCACATATCACCATTATTATCTTCCCCTTCCAACCTACCCAATGTTGTTCAGTCTCAGTTATTCACATTTTTATTAGATGATCATGCATTATTTTCGACTGAATACAATACTTCTACTTTTGAGCATGGTGGGCTATCAAATGAAGCATTTGTCACTCCTAGACAATCCATTTCTTTAAATGAATCACTGTGGTTTGATTCAAATACCTCAACGACACAAACAAATGAAACACTTGAATATCAAGAACTTGACGTACAACAACAATAACAACGATCACAACGTATGCGGAGGAGACCTAGATGTGTGGTGTGTGTTTGGATTAGCTTTTTTTAATAGCTTTTACGACTTATGAGGTAAGTGTGTGAGAAGAGTTTTGTCTCGGGTTTCGCAAACCATGATTTGAAACCATGGTTTGGAGATTTACCAAACACACACGTGGTACAGGAAGTCATTATTTATAAAGTTGATTTATTTTCATTTTTCAGTCACATACACTTAATTATTATTTTGTAGTAATTTTTTAATACTTTATTTGGTCTATGTACTCCTTGTCCTATTTTTTCAATCATTATTTCTTTTATTATATAATTACTATTATTATGTAATTTTTATAATAATTATTATTACTATCATCATCATCATCATCAATCACTCAACAATCATTGTTTTTTTTAATGTAAATTAATCATTAGGTATATGATGAGGAGAGAGGGAAGTAGGAAAGAGAAATACATTGGAGTCGTTCTTCAAGTGATGAAGTTTAGAAATCGTTCATTTGAAGAACGATTTTTATTTGCATAAAACATTGAAGAAGTCGTTCTTCTGGTGAATGATTTCTAAAATTCATTACCTGAAGAACGATTTTGAGTATAACATTTTGGTAAATATTTTCCATGATATAGCATTGTGGTATATATGTTTTACTATTTACAGTATATTAGTAAAAAAAAAATTGGTATTTTAGTATTTTTAATTTTATATTTTTTATTTGATCCTTCTAAATAATTATAATTTTTCTTCTTAATAAATATTTTTTCCTCCATGTGTTTCATTCTAATTTTTCCTATATTTTTTTGGTCAATAATTTTCCCTATATCATATCTATAGATGTTTTGAATTTATTTTATATATTTTCCCTAAATTTAATTATTAGCATAAAAAGTATTTTTTTACATAAATGCGCTGATTTCTTATATTTTGCAGAAAATAAAATAGTCTCATTTTTAATTTCTTTGAAATATAGAATAAATTAAAAAGGAGTAGTGAGTCAATAACTGTAATATTTCTAAATAAAAAAAGGAGATTGAAACTGAAACGTCTATAACAATGGGGCATTTAGGTGTGGTTTTCGCTGAAAACAACAAGAATAGAAACAGAAAGCGTGTGGGACAAAAAAGGCATAGTTAAAATCGTTCACCTCGTGAAGGAGTTTCATCTTTTTAATTAAAAAAATATATGTCAGACACTGAAGTCATTTTTGTGAAGAAAGACTTCTATATAGATCTAAACTCGTTCTTCTAGTGAACAAGTTATAATGCAGCATTTAGGTAAATACCTTCTATTCTAAAACATTTTAGTAATTTTTTATACTGTTTGTAGTATTTTAGTAAAAATATCATTATTAACCTTTACATAGACTTATAATAAGAGCCAAAATGTTATTTTAATAAAGAAGGTGGGAGCCATTATTTTTTTATAAGGTATTTAATTTATTCTCTCTCCATGATAGAAACTTTTCTCTCTCCACAATGAAAAAGCCAAAAACATGAAATTTTAGCTTATGGCTTAAAACGACTTTTTCTTCAAAGAACTCAATTGAAAAAACATTGATTCAAACATCACAAAAAGCTAAAAAGCAGCTTTTGACAGTTGAGACGCTTGAGCCTCCAATTAAAGGTGCTATTTATGGGAGGATTACACAATTAAAGTTGCTATTGCTTATAATTTTATTGTCACTTTATATAATTAAAGTTATTATTTCTTATATAAATCATTGACCTACAAGTCATTATTGACGTTTAAAACTTCGAAATACTAGTGGCCACTGTTTAAACTTTAAGGGCTTGTTTGGTCTGAGGGGAGGGGAGGGAAAGTGGGTGGAGGGAAAATTTTTTTGAGTTGAATTTAAAAATATTAGAAAAGTGAGTTTAAAAATTTTTAATTAATTTTTCTTACTCTTGTATCTTATATATTCTCTTTATTAAAATTTTATTACCCCACTTCTTCAATCTTTTAAAATTCAACTCATAAAAATTTTCCCTCCCCTCCCTTTCCCTCCAAATCCCTCACACCAAACAGACCCTAAAGCTTTGTTGTAATTTTGTTACAATAAAAGTTACTTTTTATAGTAAAATACCTTAACCACCCTCTTATTTTATCTTAATTATACAGACCTCCCCTCTATTTTAAAAATATACACTTAAGTTCAAACTATTAACTCTATTAAGAATATTCTAAAAAGATTTTAAAAATATATTTATGAATTTAACCTTACTGGGAAATCCCAAATTTTGCTTGATAGTTTGTAAATATTACAAACTTTTGAAAATTTGAGTAAATTTTTAAATGTTTGTAAAAAAATAATAATGAAATATACAAATTTAAATGAATTAAACGATATCTCAAACATATATAGTTTATTATATTTGATATAAAATATGTGTTTGATATATATTTTTAGTCATTTAAGAAACTAAAAATAAATACATTTCAATAAATGAGATGAAAAATTAAAATTATAAATTTTATAATAAAATTAACAAATTTTTAACATATTAGAAAGTTGGAAAATTTATTAGAATTAATTTTTGGTGGTATAAAATTTTTATTGGCCCATGTATTATGTTTAAATAATTTTAATTTTAAAGAGGGTCATTTTAGTCAAAAAGGTTTCAAAAGTCAGACTTAATGATTGACTAACAACTTGGTGGATGAAAGTAGAAGGGTTAATATAACTTTTGATCCTTGAAGTTTGATCCAATTTTGATTTTGGTCCTTTAAGTTGGAAATCAGTGGTTTTTATCCCTGAAGTTTCACTCAATTTTGGTTTTGGTCCCTGAAAATTCACCCGATTTTGGTTTTGGTTCCTCAAGTTTGAAAAGGACTTGGCTTTTTTTCCAGGTCGGGTCGGATTTCAAAAACGGATTGCCAAGTCTTTTTCAAACTTGAGGGACTATAACCAAAATCGGATGAAACTTCAGGGACCAAAACTACCGATTTCAAACTTGAGGGACTAAAACCAAAATCGGGTGAAACTTCAAGGACCAAAACCATCGATTTCAAACTTAAGGGATCAAAACCAAAATTGGATCAAACTTCAGGGACCAAAAATTATATTAACCCAAAATAGAATATCAAAATATAAGTGAGGTTTGTGTAATATATATTTTAATTTTAAGGAAGGTCTTTATAGGTTTTCAAAATACGGGGTCTATGTAATTAAGACAAAATAGAGAGGTGATTAGAGTATTTCACTTTGTTTTTTAAAATAAAATAATCATCATTATCCAAGTTATCCCCTATCCAATAATTCTCCGCCCGCCAGTTGATGGATTTTTTCGTTTTTTTTAATTGAGTAAGATGATCGTTTCACAATCAAAATTAATACAAAAAATTATAAGATTTCAAAAGAAAGCTATTTTGTTATTTTACTGAGATATACATATTTCAAGTGTCATTCTCCCTAAAGAATAAGGATTGTAAAAATCTTTCGTATTCCTCAAAAAATTACCTGCCAAGAGAACTTAGCCCATGTGCATACTATTACATGAAAAATTATGTTATAATAGTCAATATTCGAGTGTCATGTTGGTTGGTTGAAAGAAATAGAATCCTTATCCACATGGCCATAGGTTCGAATGACATGAGAGTTGAGAGAGTAAAGAAAATTACCTTACAATAGAGAAAATTCCAATAAAATACTTTTGTAATATCCAAAACCCAATACAGTCATCTAAAATTAAAAAATCCCCAATCAATTTAGGACAGTAAAATTCAAATTTCATAATTGAGCGGATTGAGATGCCCTTCATCCCATCGCCGACCTCTTCTCTCCCCTCATCCTCATAGTTCTTTTTATTGGGTCATATCACTCCTATGTAGAGACTTAAGTTTTAATTGTTCAATTTTATTTTTTTCCTATTTTATGTATTTCCTATTTTATAAAAAAAAAAAGAAAGGAAAAAAAATGAAAGAAATAAATAGATAACCCTAATAAGGTTGTGTGCACAGCCACATGAGGATGTGGGGAAAAGGAAGTTTTCTTATTGTTCTTTGTGTGAGAGAGTGTTTTCTGCAGTTTTTCATCTTCAAATATTTTTATCTGGTAACGATCGGAAGACAATTTCTTGTTGGATTGAGCTAAATTTTTTTGTAGAGATTCTAGATACACAAAACTTCATTGTGGACGGTCAGATCATCCATTGGAGCCATATATTTTTCCTAGAATTTTTCTTGAACGTTTTTCACGTCTACTATAGGATTTTCTGAGCGATTATGATCAGGGCGATAATCAGACGACCATTTCTTGTCCGATTGACCTCTCCTGACCACTTGATTTCTTTTAACCAGTGAATCTTAAGTTGCTCGCCAAGAAGCAGGCAAAGGTTAGAGGTTGTGAATACCTGAGAAGAATTGTAGAAGACAACAATGATGGATGGTGGGTCACCGCACCACCATCAATCGTTCCCGAAGCAGATAGCAAAGTCATCACTTCAAATGCTTTAGTATAATTGCTTCTCACATTTAATCGTTTCTGTGTCGTGAGAGTCTCAAATGCTAAGGTTTAGAGCGCTTTGCTTATCACAAGTATGACGCTCTAGTATCATTGGTTCTCACATTTAATCGTTTGTGTACCGAGAGTCTCGAACGCTAAGGTTTAAAGTGATTTACTTATTATAAGTATCTTTAATCACCTAAAAGTTAAAAGTTGAAGAATAAGCCTGAATTAAAAGACTATTAAGCCCAGTTGAGTCAAATGTCTTAAGTATATCATGAGGAGAATGCTTAAGATAATTATTAAAATTATTTATGGGTGTTGAAAATTCAGGAAACATTATGAAATTCAATTTTGGGGATCGCAAAAAATTATAAAGAGGTTTAATTCTCCAAAAGTGGTCTGAATAATCTTAAACCTATTTTCAAGAATTAAGGGCCTATTTTCTTGAGAAATTCAAGAAAAATAGTTAGAGGTTATTGTTTGGTCCGAAAATTTTAGGGAAATTACTTTAAGGATAAAGATGAAAGTTAAGGAAGAAAATTCAGTAATTAAGTACTGATAAAGAGTAGGGAAATGGTAATTTCATTATGCTAAGTCCCAAAATAAATTTGGGCAGTGTTGAGCACAAAATATGAAGCCCAAGATGTGTCCATCTGAAGAAGATGAAGAGTTTAAAATTTTAAAGACATTGGCCCCATAAAATGATTAGAGAAAAAGCTTATAGCATAAGCTTGTAAGTGTGTGAGGTCCAGTGAGTAAAAAGCTTTTATTCCCATTAATTACGACACTCCAGCAGCCCAGCCTCTCTATCTTCCCTGAATTCGATCTGCATCAGAAACAGAGTGAGAGAGGGAGTTGAGACCGAAGAGAAGGGGAAGAGAAGTTACAATCCCACATGCAATCTTCAATATAGGTAAAGGTAAGTTCCATAACCATCATCCCATCCTTATTTTCCTCAGTTGATGCATCTTGAGGAAGAAGATGATGGTAAAAATAAGTTCTGGTCTTAGAGAAGGGAACAAAAGTACACCATATAATAGTGTAAGATAATGTTAAGGGAAGATGGAACAAGGTTGTAATGTTTGTTTTCTTGCTTGTATGATGGAATAAGGCTATGGCAAAGATGATTTTCGATTTGGGGTTTACTGTTCTAGAGATGGCGCTACTGAAATTTTTTATGAGAACCCGTGGGAATGCTTAAATGTTTACAAAGTTAACTACTATAAATGTTATTTAGTGTATGATAGTGAAACTTTATGGGTCTGAATTCTTAAGGCTGAAAATTGACTTGAGACTCACTGTTTGATGCTTTCCCTTATTAAATGACTACTTTAGATACTTAAACCATGTTTAGAGAGATTGAAATGATGGATTAATAACCATTGCAGAAGCTGGGAATTTTCAGAATATTAAATATGATACTTTGAAATGTTTAAATGTCAAAGGAGTGTTTTAAACTATTGGGTTATGTTTTAAAGCTTCAAATATATTGTTCGGAGCAATGTTATGAAAGCTGTAATAGTTTTATAAATCTGGAACTTCCAGACTTGAAGTTAATGCTATGTGAAGTTTAGATGGGTCAACATGGTATATAGTTTCAAGGATTATAAATCGGTAACAAATGGGTGTTAAGTTGTTTGATGTTAAATGAGAATCCTAGATAAGTTGAGGTTTTCTTGAAGACTCTTAAATAAATGTTTTTGAAGTTGGAATTTATGTTATTATAGTGATGGTGCTGTTCGTATGCTTGACGAATATATATGATGGGTTTGAAGAATAGATATGATGATATCAAAACATTGATTAATGTCTTTAAAGCTGGAGAAATTTTCTGGAATTATGAAGAGCTTCTGTACAAAACTTTGTCAAGGGGATGTGTTTTTGTCTTAAACTATATGGTATCATTTATGTTATTTAGGCTATGGGAAAATAGTTCCGGTAAGTTTGGAGCTTAGAAACTGATTGAAAGATCTGTTTTATGTCTCAAAATTGTAAAGTAAATGTTCTAGATAACTATATCATAGTTGGAGAAGTTGGAATGATAATTTAAACATTGTTTCAAGTTTTGGCATCAGTTTTAGAAACAAATGAAGGGGCTGTTTGAAATTATGAAGGGACTAAAGTAAGTAAATGCCAAAGAAGCATTTTATAAATGTTTTTTTAATCAATGAAGATAAGTGGATATTGAATTTGAGTATAAGATCTTATAGTGAAGAAGTACTCATTGTTTCAAAAGAATTTATATGTTAAAGTTAGATTGAATTGGAAATAAAGCATGCGTGGCACATAAAGGGTAGAATATAAGGCGTTTGGATAGTATAATGGAATTTTCGCAAATGTCCCCAAAGCCTTATTCATTGGTGGAAAAATGACTTTTTAAACTGGTAAAAAAAGACTTTTTAGACCGGTTGTGGAATAGGTCTTGCTACAGCCGGTCTAAAAAATTTGTAGACTTTTAAGACCGGTTGTCTTAAAAGTCATACTTTAGCTACAACCGGTCTTAAAAATCATATCTTTTAGACCTTTTATAGGTAAACCAGTTTAAAAGGTCACATTTTTAAGACCGGTTGTACCTACAACCGGTATAAAAAGTATGACTTTTAAGACTTGTTGTAGCCACAACTGGTCTTAAAGTAACTTTTAAGACCGTTGTAGCCACAACCGGTCTTAAAAGTTCTATTTTTTTTAAAAAACGTTCCCCTTACAAATTAACCCTACCTAGCAAGCCATTTCAACATCTATACTAGATTCCATAGAAGCAACATAACACAGATTTTATAGAAGCAATGACAACAACAAGATCATCAACAAGCACAAATGAAGGTGTTGGTGACTTTAAATCAACTTCCAAGAAATGGTAAGAGTAGAACACTTAATTTTGAGCCACAAATCAAATGATTTAGCTAACAATTGGTGAAATGTTGCAAGATATCAAGGTTCAAGATCAAAATAAGCAATTATGAATTTCCATTGGGCAGAATCAGATTTTTGCAAATTGCAGCAATATTAATTCATATACATGAGTTGACAATCATTTCAATATGGACAATTCAAGCAATAAGCTTAAATTAGATTCCAGGAACTCCAAAATGCACTCAACAACTGTCTAAAACTAATACACAACTTATGAATCAATTTCAATGTGCAATATGAAGGAATGTCCAAACAGACAAATTTGCTCAGAAATGGATGTAAAATTTTGAATGACAATGGCAGCAATAAAATTCAAGGATTGATACAAGCAACGGTAGAAATTCGTCAGTTTTACAGAATACAAAGGGAAGAAAAAGTACAGAGGTCAATCCCTTAAATCCCATGCCTATATCACCCATATCCCAGAATTTGTCATACACAGATACATAAACCCAGTTAGCAATATGTATGAGAACAATGTACAATGTAACATTGGATTCAAAAACTCACTATTTTTTTAAAAGCTCATAGATGAATTCAGTACAACATTTGCAGATGAAATCAATATCTTCTTCAAGAAAGAGATCAGCAAGATCAAACATCTGTAACACCAAAACCAGACAAAACATTAACTTGGTAACTCAAAAACAATAAAGTAATACAAAAGTTCTGAAATATAAATTTACGTCTTTAGTAAAATCAGTCATGCCTAGAGCGATAATATTGTAAATGTGTCTCAAAACATAAAAACCACATAAGTTGGACCCCTGTAGTTGCCTACGGCTTTGAAAAAGAATATGATATCATTAAAACAAGCATAAAACCATGGCTTATTATATTCTTAAAACAAACAATATGTGCTAACCTTTGGCATGATCCATGTAGGGTCTTTTAAGTCACGAACATACTTACCACAAGCAATATGTAGGAATGTTCGCATAGCCCTATCATCATTAAAATCACAAAGGTTACTTATTTTACACAAATTCCATAACCTTTGCACACAAAAGGTAATAATGCAAGAAAACTTATGAGTTCATGGTCTTTTTCAAATCAGTCCTTGGTTTGAAGTGGAGGGAGCATAAGATGATGACAGTGTAACTACTCTTGCATAGAAGAACCAACTACTAATGATCACTGAAAAAAATAGAAGAATATTAAGCAAACATAAAACATCATATATATTATAAAATATACATTTGCTTCTTACCCATGCACATATGGAGCCAAGAAACATTCAGTTGCAGTTTCACTAAGCCTCTCTGATAAGTATGTATGTCTGATAGCAGCAGTAGCCCCTTTCTCTTGGATTTGACCTAGGCATAAGAATCCAAATTTGTAGCTATTGCTAGAGGAGACCAACCTACAATAATGCAAACATACAAATCAAAGTTAAACGGCGAAATTTTTAAAATATTTACTTCAAATTGAAGAAGACACTTACATTAAAAATAGTTGGACAATCCCAATCGCAAGATTTTGTCTAGGAGCTACCAGGGACATTAAATCATCCCTCTCAAGAAAGCATGTCACCCCTGACTTGCCAACAACTGAATCCGTAGGCCAATCTCTTATTTTAAAGGATGTATCATGTGCTATCAGAATCACTTGTTGCATGATATTCAATAGAGGCTGTGAAACTTCTTGAGTGAGGGGAGCTGGACTTGGTGGGGCTTTGATCGGGGTTTCCTCAGCTCAAACAGAAACAAGGTTCTTTGGCCATAAGATGAATATACCCAGGACATCGTTTATGATCTTGAACTCATCAGAAGGGATAGGGACACGTGCATCTGCAATGATTACCTCTTCAGCTGACACTCTGACTTGATCATCTTTCATATTTTAGTGGTGGACAGTTGATCCCAGGTTATGCACACTCCCCCATGCAACTAACCGTCTCAGAGGATCCTCGACAAAAATGTTATAAGAATCAATAATTTCTCCTGCAGGACCCTCTAATGACAGGTCGATGTTGCAACAACTCTCTTTAGTGCTCTGCTTATCAGGATCAAGCGATTGTGCCTGGGGAGCATTGGTTTCTTGTCTTGAGCTCATAAACACTATCATTTCCTCTTTCAACTTGCTCAATCAGGTTTCTAACAGTGCATCAAATGATGCTTCAACCTCGGCCCTTGCTTCTGCTCTTGTAGTGGCCAACATAGTCACCATTTCCTCCCTAGTCACGATACTTGAGGAATGGCATGAGGGGGCTCCAAAGCAATCCCTTATATGCCTACACCTCCACCAATTGCCTTGACATGGCTTGGATGCTCTTGTTTGCCTGTAGCAATAGTGAAAATATCATTCCTACCCTGTCCCTCAGCTTGTTTTTTTTCTAAGGTCCTCTTGTAATACAAAATAACAAACATAAGTAACGAAATATGTTTCTTATGTAATTAACAACAACAACAAATATACTTACAATTTTTTCACCCATTACACTACTACAAAAAAGCAAAGCTGTGGCACTTATAATTGTATTAGTTGTGGCGCTAGAAAAGTGCCACATATCTGAATGCCACTAAAAAAAGTTGTGGTGCTTGGAAGCGCCATAGCATTTTAATTTTTTTTTAAAAATACCCTCATGTGGCATTTTTTGGAGGAAGGGCCACAGGAGGGGGGTCTCTTGACGCAAGCGCTATAGGAGATAAGGAAGCGCCACAGAAGGGCCCTCCTTTTTTTTATGGGTTCTTCCTGTGGCCCTTGTTTAAAGAAGTGCCACAGGAACTCTTTTTGTGTGTGTATTTTTTGTTCATATCTCCCATAATTACAGTATTGCACACTGCATGGTTTAAACATTTTGTATCTATATCCACAGCAGAATGAAGAAAAGCAAATAACAGTGATAGATAACTTTAAAATGATACAAACAGATGATTAATTAGCTAAAGTAGTACTAAAAATAGTTATATAATATATTGTACGTGAATGAAATACAACAAATTCAACTTGAATACATGCATGACACAACAATTGGCAAGAAACAACACAACAAAGACTAGCTAGTGAATTAAATAGTATAGCTACCCAGAAATTTGCCTAAACATATATTCACACCATTCCTTGATCACTTCATTAAGCTGATGGTCAGTCAAAGTGTCACAACGTTGATCTTCATAATACTACACATATATACAATCAACCACAAATTAAAATGAATTAAAATCAATAAAACGTAATTATCAGGCACTAATTAAATTTAATTAAAACACGACATGAAGTGTAACTAAATGACTTACTTTTTGAGGAATAAATGGTTGATCATGTGTAATTACTTCCTTCATAAATTTCATGATGTAATACCCATAATTATTGTCATTGGGTTGGAAAGGGAACTACAAAAATATAATGCAATATTTAATTCTGTTTATGAATAAAAATTGTTTACTAACAAAGTTTGAGTAAATTCACATATCAGTACCAGTATCTTCTTCCAAGGATAGCTAAGGTGAGGGTCAGCAGCTTTAGAATAGCTTAAGGATACAGAGGACCGATACGTAGTCAATGCACTAACAAAACAAATAGAAACTGATTACTTTTGGTTATTCAATCACATATGCAAATATTTACACATATACATGTACACTTACCTATTGAACAATAGTAACATATTAGAACGGTTTTGGTGGAACACCATTTTTTAGAGGATCCACATAGTAAATGCGAGGGCCTAAAGGTTCCACTGGATTGATAACTATCAATATCCAATGGTGCCTAAAATATTTTAAAAAATTTGTTTCAATAATCATGGTATGATTAAAGTTAAATAATAAAAACAAAAATTGTACCACTAATAACTTAACCCGCATTGTATGGCACTAAAAATAGCGTAGTTGGTGTCGCTTTCTTTCTAAAGTAATCTTTTAGATCATTAGACTGCGCATTTATATCTACTTTACCCCCATGGTAGCCAACGAGATAAGGGTTGACAAATATGAATTGGACCTTGTTTGTATCCATTAAGATGTCATGGTACAAATGCCTGGTATAAAACAAACAGTGTCATGAAAAATAAAAGAAATGGAACAAGAAATATTAATAACAATGATAAACGATAATGGTCAAGTACCTTATCCAGATGTTGATAGCTGAAGCACTAACCCCATCACGAGTACATATGTTGTGCATGACCTCAACAGTAACATAATCAACTAGACCGCTAACATTGTAGATATGTTTTTCAAGACGTATTTCTAGTCCTCTTTCACTGATCAATTATAGTGTAATCGATACTAATTGATCGTGATATGAGGTCGGTCTTCTTTTACTTTGTTGGCTAGCCAATGCTTTCGACTTGAGTTGTGTTGTCAAATACTTTGAGATCTTACTATAAGGTTAGATTTTTTTATCTCTAGACTGTCCACCTTGTAAAAATTAGAAAATTAAATCACAGTTTTAGATGGAAGTATGAAGGAAAAGTGTAGGGAATTGTAAATGAACGACCTTTTCAAATGGCTCAATAAGACCTATTGGTCAAGCAACGTAGCCACCTACAACATCTTTCACTATTATTTGCTCATCCTGAGATGGGACAGTAAGAGGGCGTCTTCATTCGTGCAGATGTCAACCCTCACTTGGAGTGTGTTGTCGGGCAATGGTGAATTGTGCAGTGTGTCCTTATCAGTGTTGTAGGTAGCACCCACTACAACCGCGTGCTTAGAAGCTTGATTGGCATATAACTTGCATTGAAATTCACCCTATAGAAAATAGAGTTAATATGTTATAGTTGGCTAAATTATAATGTAACATAAAGTTAAGTTGAGAAGAAATTAATTTCCAAAGGAAAAGGGACTTTAGGCATGGAAGTGCAACTATCTTTGACACTTGGGCTATCACAAAAGGGAACATTTTGTGTTGGCCTACACTGCACCAACTGTTGTATTTGCGTTGTTAACAGCGTATTCTGTTCTTGCATCAAACACATTTATTCTAAGAATTGTCCTTCTTCTTATTCCTTGTAGCACATTTGTTCTTGAAGTTCTTGCATTTGATGCTTGAAACTAGTCATCTCCTCACGCAGCTGGGAATGTCACTTCTATTGGGGCGCTTCTGACGTCCGAAGTATGCTGATGGGGTGACAGCAAAACCAGTACCCCGAACATGACCATCATACTCAGGTACTCCTAGTGCTTTGCTTAACAAATCATCTCGACCAACATAGCTCGCCAACGCAGTATCCTCTTATGTCATTTTTCGCTATCACAAAAAGAATTACAACAATATTAGTTATTATAAATCAAGTTCATTTAAGTAAAGCCAATTATTTATTGTACGCATAATCCAATACTTACACAATATTC
Organism: Inga oerstediana; assembly: GCA_963210345.1. Lineage (NCBI taxonomy): Eukaryota > Viridiplantae > Streptophyta > Magnoliopsida > Fabales > Fabaceae > Inga > Inga oerstediana. Next base: position 27,112,103 of record OY723405.1, on the reverse strand, counting down.
GGCTACTCTTCTTGCTTCGTCACTACGAATTTCACCTTTCTTATTTGTGACACCGGCTACCCACAAATCATGTCGTGGAACCTGTGTAATATCTGAACTTGATTCTTCTATCTGCACAGTAAATTTAGTTGAAGTTAAATGATATTCATACAATTTATCTACAAATGAAATAATCATTAGTTTGTACCATTTTTCTTTCTAACTGTACATATAAAACAGGTCCTTGTGTGTACCGGTATGCCATGTTGGTCGCGTTAGCTTGATTTTTCTCGCTCAACTCCTATTTAGATCAAAATGATTCATATTAATATATAAATATTAATTACAAATATGTACATTACAAGTAATAGGGAAAATCAAACATATTATATTACCAGGAATTCCTGAGTTGTATGTGTTCTGATAAACTCATCCCACATTTCTTGAGTGATGATTGCTTCGTACAATGTCGGCGGTGTAGTAATGATAATCTCATTATCATCCCTAAAAAAGTATTTGACAAGATCATAATGAAACTTTCTCATAAGTTTTTTGGCTTTTCTTAGCACGAAGTTCTTCCGATCATCATCAATAATAAAAATGCTCTGTAACAATAAAAAAAATATATAATATGTAAGATTGAAATTAAGTGAAACAAAGTGAACCGAACAATAATATAATAAATGTGTTACCTATACTTCATCCCAAATGTCATCTTTATAATTTTTTGGGAAAATCACTCCTAGGTCCCAAGGAAGGAAGATATTATCAGAAAGGTCCCTCGAGGTTATAAAACACACTCAACAGGTTATGAATACATGCTTTGAGGTTATAACCTGGGACCTTTCTGATAATATCTTCCTTCCTTCGGACTTAGGAGTGATTCTCCTTAATTTTTTTCTTGTCATTTTCCAGTTTTGAACTGTAATAGGGACTCTGTCTTTTACTGTAGTCCCAATCAAGTTATTTAATGAGGTACTGTTCTCGCTGAATGGGTTTCCTTTTCATTTCACTCTAGTTGTAACTTGATTCCCTTACTTCTCAATTTGATCAACCTCACCATAATTGTCCTGCCACGTCTTACATTCTCCTTAAATCTTTGTCTACCAATATTCTTGGGAACATTATCAGTTTCATCGTATGGTGAGTCCATACTCTTGGAAGTGAAATAAACCAAAACAAAACATCAGTGTACAATGTCAACCATGTAAACAAAAGAAAATTATTTTGAAATTTATAAAAACATACGTACAAGTAAACAAGTCAAGGCACTCATTTTCTTTTCCTTTTTCTTGTTTGATTTAAAATATTATTCTTCAGAATTGGTGTTGGATTGAGAATTGTGTTTCTCGTGACCCAAGTTCCTTCTTCATGATCATGTCTCACGTATACGGGTCCATCTCCATCTCCATCTCTATCTCTATCTTCATCTGCATCTATACCAATGTCTACTGACCACAAATTCTCAAATGAAGGATCATCATCATTGATGTGCAAATATTCATTACTTTCAAAATCAACTTGTTCTTGACGATTCTTGTTGGATGGGAGTAAAATAGACCAATTCTTTTTGGCAGGATCCTGAATGAAAAACTCTTATTCTGCTTGTACTGCTAAAATAAAAGGATCATCTTCATACCAAACCTTATAAAGTCTCCTTAAACAAAGCCTAAGTCATCTATCCACAATCCACTGTTGTTGTTAACCCACTTACATTTGAAGACAGAGACCCTGAACATAGAGTAATCTAACTCCCATATGCGCTCAATGACACCAAAGTATGACATTGATGCATAGATAGGGTGTATGTCTTTAGCACTGGATCTATGCCAAGAATCAGCAACAAGTGTTACCCCACTATTCTATATCGTGCTCTGTGTATCATGATCTTGTGTATAGAATGTGAACCGTTGATTGCATAACCATTGTAAGATAATACATTTAAGCTCGGTCCCTTCGACAACCACTTCAATTTTTCAGAAATTGAATCAGGATTCCGCTCTACCTCATCTTTAATGCGATTTTTCAACCAGCCTGAAAATTATTTATTGTGTTCTTTTGTTAACAAATTTTCATTCATATCACCATGTACCAATCGAAGAGCATCCTTATGTTCTTCTACATACGGTTCGACCCCATCAGTGTTATGGAACACATACAAGTAGGCTTGCTCCCATTCAATCCCTGATATCATTATTACATCCCTCCCAGTTATTCCTTTCCCTGATCTTCGCCCATTATGACGGGACTTGAGGGATCCCTACAGGGTCAACATTTGATAGAAAATTAGCACAGAAGTCACTTGCTTCTTCAACCATGTAGCTTTTAGCGATACAACCCTCTGGGCGATATCTATTTTTCACATACCCTTTTAATATTTTCATGAATCGCTCATTTGGGTACATCCATATCAAGTACACTAGATCCCACAATTGAATCTCTTTGACCAAGTGTACGGTTAGATGTACCATAATGTCAAAAAAAGAAGGTGGAAAATACATTTCAAGTTTACACAGAGTACACACAATTAGCCTTTGCAAATCTTGTAACTTAGTTGAATCTACCACTTTACTGCAGATCGACTTGAAAAACATGCAAAGTTTAGTTATGGTGTTTCTTAATTTTTTGGGTAAAATGGATCGTATACCAACCGGTAGGAAATTTTGCATGAGCACATGACTATCATGAGACTTGAGGTTCTTTAACTTCAACTCTTTCACAGATACAAGGTTCTTTATATTTGAAGAGTAGCCCTCGGGAACTTTAATTCCTTGTAGAAACTCACAAAACAATTTCTTCTCTTTCCTCGACAGAGTGTATGTCACTGGTAGTTGATAAGCACGATGCCCTTGCTCAATCGGTGCCAACTCTTCTCTAATTCTCAAGTTCACCAAATCCAACCTCGAATTGACACTATCCTTGCTTTTTCCTTGGATATTGAGCAATGTGCCAATTAGACTATCACAGATATTTTTTTCTATGTGCATCACATCAAGAAAATGTCTCACATATAAAGACTTCCAATTTGGAAGTTCAAAGAAAATAGACTTTTTCTTCCAACCATTTGTCTCGATTTGTTTTGCAAAAGGCTTGCCAAAATTGTTATCCAAGTCTTTTACCTTGGAATACACCTAGGCACCGGTCAACATCTTTGGTGGGCTACCTTCTTCTGAGTCACCATTGAAAGGCTTTTTCCACTTCCTCCAATGATGTTGTGATGGTAAGAATCTTCGATGCCCTATGTAGACATTTTTCTTGTAATGATGAAGTTGCATTGAATGAGTGTCATTTTCACATATAGGGCATACACTCTATCCTTTGATGCTGTATCCTGACAAATTTCCATAAGCAGGGAAATCATTAATTGTGCCAAACAACATGGCTTTCAAAGTGAAACTTTCTTCCATGTACCCATCATACACACTGACGCCTTCATTTCAAAGCAACTTCAAGTCATCAATTAAAGGAGCCAAGTATACATCTATATCATTCCCAGGTTGCCTTGGCCCAGAAATTAACATGGACAACATTATAAACTTACGTTTCATGATCAAGTGTGGAGGAAGGTTATAAATCATCAATATCACTGACCACGTGCTATGTGTACTACTTTGAACACCGTGCGGATTAATTCCATCAGTTGATAGTGCAAGGCGAAGGTTCCTTACTTCATCCGTAAAGTCAGGGTACTCATGATCAATTTTTTCCATTGAGGAGTATCTGCAGGGTGCCTAAGCTTCGTGTCTTTAATTATTTCATCTGCATGCCATGTCAACTGTTTAGCAATCTCTACATTACTGTATAGTCTTTTAAATCTCACAATATTGGGAAAATACCATAGAACCTTCGAAGGAACTTTTCCTTTCTTCTTCCTATATTAATATGCGTTGCATTTAGGGCACTTCTCCAACGTTGCATACTGATTTTGAAATAATACACAATCATTAGAACATGCATGTATCTTCTTATATCCCATAACCGTTGTACAACCAAGAATTTGCTTTGCCTCGTATGTCTTGGTAGGAAGTATATTTTCTTCTGGAAGCATATCTTGCAACAATTCAAGCAGTGTGGTGAAACTTGAATCACTCAATTCGTAGTGAGTTTTAAAGTTGTACAACTTCAACACTGCTAGCAATCTTGTGTATTTAGTACTACCAGCATATAATGGTTTCTCTGCATCACCTTTCAACTTCTCAAATTCATTAGGGCAGTTATGAAGCACCCCTTCAACCACATTTAGCATTTCTTCAAGATCATCATCTTCATCAAATATGCTTTGATCAAATTCATTCAAAGTATCACACATGGTATGCACCTGATCACTACATGCATAATATGTCTCACCATATCTTGTCCATCGTATATATGTTTGATCAATACCGTAACACACTAAATGATCTAGCAAATCAAGTGAACTAATCCGCTTTCTAAAACAACAAGAAAAGTAAGGACACAAGATTTTGTCAGGATCTTTTTTATGCTCGATTGCAAATGTAATAAACTCTTTCACACCATCTATATATTCCCTTGAACACCGATTAGATGACATCCATTTACGATCCATCTATACCTTCAATCTATTTTTAAAAAAGTATGTGGTTAGTTGTATAACTATTTTACTAATTACTTTTATATTTTCTTACCAATTTTAAAATAAAGTTGAAGCTTTCTAAACCTTAAATTAAACCCTATGTTTTAATTGACAAATAATACAGCTCATAAGGTAAGAAATCATATTTCCCAACACATAGGAAAGCAAGCTTTGGCAATATGGAACACAAAAATTAATTTGTTGTATGTGTTGTTTCATGATACTATGAATCATAGGAAAGTAAACTAAATATTTTAATATGTTCTGTTTTTTATATATACAAACAAGCAAGAATATATATGTTTTGAAATCTCACATATACACATATATTTATTTTTCAATTAAATTATAAAATAATATAATTTTGACATCCTTATATTAATATATTATAATTATATTTTATTAAGAAAATTACTTGTATTTTATATTTCCAAGTGTTAATTCTTTTCACATAAAAACTACTTTAATTTTTCTAAATTTAGTAAAAAGTCAAGGGGTTAGTTATAATTGACCCAAAGTTCAGGGGTTTTATATAATTTCACCAAAAAAATTAAACTTCAAATACACATTCATTTAAGATATCTAACAATAATAAAATCATTATTATTGAAATGCTAAAACTTGTTTAAAATAATTTCATTTCACTTGTGTCATTTCCTTCTAAAATATATTATATATATGTATATATATATATTTATATAACATTTATTTTTTTCACATTTAAAATTCAAGTTCCCCAACAATAATGTTCTTACACTATAATACATTTATTGTCATTTCCCTAACAATAATGTTCTTACATTAATACTCTCCAAAGCTAACATAAAAAATATCACAGTACAAGAACTTGATATGTGAACACAGTACATCAGCAACTAATTAAGTAAATTAAAATATTACTAAAAAATGCAAGCTTGTCGGCCTAAAAATTTAAACAAAGCAAGCTAGAATGAAACAGTCTTCTTCTTGACATCATAACCAACCAGAAAATTTGATTGAGCAATGTTATATCATATAAAAGAACCTGAAAGAAATAAAAATTAAAAAAGCACAGACACTTACAAATCTATTAATTGACCAACGCAGGGAGTGGGGGACCACGTTGGTGACGCTAGCTTGAGTGACGAGGATGAGCAAATGTGAGCTGTGGAGTGGAGTGGGGACCAACTGGAGTGGGGTTCAAAAAAGGAAGAGAGACAGAGAGTATAAAGAAAAGGGAACAACTAGGGACAAGAGTGGGGACGGATGAAACAAAAATGTAAAAAGGGACAAGAGAATTTAATGAAGAAGACGTGTGTGTGTGTGTGTGTGTGTGTGTTTGTTGTGCAAGAGAAAGTGATATCTTTTACAGGGGGAGGGGCGTCAGCGTGAGTTGAGGAAGAGGGAATAAAAAGGAACAAGGGAGGGAAAGGATAAAAAGTAAAGTAAAGGAGGGAAATTTGATTGGCAGGAAGTGGATTGTTTATCCACTTCCAGCCAATCGTGGCGCCTGCTTAGCCTCAGACCAGCTGTGGAGCCTGGTGGACTAGGTGCCATAGCTGGGTCAGTTGGGTCTAGTATGGCTCCTGCCTTAGCAGGAGCCACAGCTGGTGCCCAAAATAAAAAAAATAAAATAGAAAAATAAAAAAGAAGCTATGGTACTTCTTTAAAGAAGGGCCACAAAATATGCGCCACCTTTCAACCTTTTTGTAGTAGTGTTATACGAGATTGTTCACTCGTATAAGACCCACTCCTATTTTGGTGAGCAAACAACTATTTTTCTTCGCAACGAATCGGAGATGGTAGAGAAAGAAGAACAGGAGGATCAGATTGAGATACTTCTTCCAATCTCTTCCGTTTGGCCGCCAAAAAGTCTTTTTGAGCCTTTGCATAATCCCCACGAGACATTGTATGAGGGTAATCATTCTTTCTACTACTTTCTTGTGCTTTTTCCTCTTTGCTTGCGAATAAGAAATTAAATAAAAGAAAAAGGTTACAATCAATTAAGATAATTGATAAGTAAATAAAATGCAAAATAAGTCAACTAATCAAAGATATATAACCTCCTCTCAGACAACTCTGTCCAGCACAATGGTGACCGGCACTTCCTCCCATATAGTGCTTCATACAGAGCGATCTGAATGCTCGCATGATAACTATTGTTGTAAGCAAACTCAGCCAATGGGAGATAGTAGTCCCATCTTCCTTTAAAGTCCAGGACATACGCTCTCAGCATATCTTCTAATGTTTGAATAGTCCTTTTGACTGCCCATCTGTCTGAGGATGATAGGCCATGCTAAACCTCAACAGAGTACCCATAGCTTCATGTAGAGCCCTCCAGAATCTTGAAGTAAACAGAGGATCTCTATCAGAGATAATACTTTTCAGTGTACCATAGAGTCTCACTATCTCTTTGATGTAGATCTCAGCCAACCTATCGAGAGAATAGCTAACATTGATAGGTATGAAGTACGTCGACTTCGTGAGTCGATCAACAATTACCCAGATCGTATCATAATTTCTGATCCTGGGTAGACCTACCATCAGATCCATGGTCACACTCTCCCACTTCCATTCTGGAATTTTCGGACTCTGAAGTAATCCGAGAGGTCTCTGGTGTTCAATCTTCACCTTTTGACAGGTAAGACACCACGCCACATACTTAGTTACATCACTCTTCAACCCTGGCCACTAGTACATGGATTTCAAGTTATGATACATCTTGGTTATACTAGGGTGAAGACTATAATGACTTTTATAAGCCTTATCAAGAATTCTCTGTCTCAAGTCAGCCTTCAGTGGAACATAGATTCTCTCCTGGTAACGCACAAGTTCACTATGTGACAAATCATAGTCCCGAGTCCCTCCTTGCTCAATCATAGCTCGGATAGACTGGGCTCGCTCATCACGCATCTCATTTCTTCTTAGTTAGTAATTAATTTCACCCTTAATCACCAACTAATTAACCAACAATTTCCATTCTTCTAATTTTTCCTATTTTGGCACATTTACTGAAATTACCACAAAACAGATAATAATTCAATATTTAAATCACAATTAATTCTCAATAATTATCATTAGCCCTTAATCAAAATTTGGGGAATTACAAAGCATATGTTTTTGAGCTCTAAATTAGGAAAAATTAGCTCATCCTTTCTTAATAAGCTGTTGTACAAAAATCACTAGTACAAAATAAAAGATTTAGACCAGCACATTTAGACCTGTTATAAAGGGATAAGTGATTGAACCATATTTTTACTTGATATTTCATAATTAAATTGGTATTTTTAATGCATTTCCTAAAACAATATTGTATAATTAAGCACTAATTTTAGTTAGGGACAATTGTTTTGAATTAATTGCTATTAGGGCAAAAATGATCATAATCTATTAATTATTTTTGTACAATTGTCCTTTGAACTTTTGATGCTATATTGTTTTGAATTGTAGGGGTTTTGGAAGAAAAAATGAGATTTTGGAGGATTGAATTAATATTTTGAGGATTGGGAAAAATTATAGAAAATGGCCCATAATTTCTGAAAATCATAAATTTGTGAAGAAAATGGTGTCAGAGAAATTTACATAAAAGTGCCAGAATTTTTGAAAATTATAAATATGTTACCAATGTTTCAAATATTTTCAATTTAGTCCCTTCTCAAAACGTTTTTATCTTTTAGAATGGTCCCTAGTCAAAACTTGCGTTTTGACCAGGAACCATTAGGTTTACTGAGAGAGACCCGAGATTGGATATTAAAAACAGAGACCCGGGAGATATTCAGGGACAGCTGAGAGCTTGGGTGCCGCACAAGGGATCATATCTCATCATCACCTTTATTTTTCTTCTAACCTCGCCTGCGAGGGAGCTCGGGGCTGGGAGGCAATGGTAGAGAGAGAGCTGGGAGTTTTGAATCAGACAGTAGCGCCGCGAGCTTAGTTTCAGAGACCATAGCACCATGAGCTTTGAAGACGAGAGGGAAGAGATCACAGCCACCAATCATCAGTTTTATCACCACCACCACCACTACTGTGTCTTCTCTTCCCACCTCCATCAGAATACCACTAGTACCGCCTCCCGCGGATTCTCCCTTGTTTCTGCAACTTTCAGCAAGAAAATCCCAGATTCCGATAACCTCCATATTCTTCCTCTATGTTACACCACCATCCTTTACCGCCATAAACCATTACCACCGTCATCATCATCATAGCATTTCCTTCATCTCCATCACAGCCACCTCCCCTGCAACCTTCCTTCTCATATTCTCCTCTTACACACAACCACTATCTTCTCTCACACCAAAACCACCACTGCTGTTTCTTCACTACGGGAATCAACTTCTAACCTCTAACATCACATTCGACAAGCTTCCTTCCACCATAACCACCTCAGTACCTTTTCTGACTCAAGCCTCCATAGTGCCAATTCCAGAGTTCAAACTTCTTCATTTTTTGTGTTTGAACCGATAGACTCAATTCCATTCTCATTGAATCTATTAGTGCACTCATCTTCTATAAAATTTAGGCCATTCTGAACTGGTTGCAGCTGCTGTTGGTACCATGAGAGGATAAATTACTTGAGTCTTGGTGGTGAAAAATGTGGCTAAAGCTTCAATATGCTACAAAGGGGAGTTTATTTGTTTTCCATTAGCTCATTATATGTATTAATTGTGATATGTTTGGTTTGATTTTATATTGATACATATTTGTGAGACTTGGATGAGTGTTCATTTATCCTTGTTGGTTAACATATGTGTTGGATCTTGGTTTGATGCACTTGGATCTTGTATTGAAATTATTTCCTTATGTTTTAATGAGATTATACATTGTGTGTAGTTGAATTAATTTATATGGAGTGTCGTGATTGTGCTCTCATTCAAGATGAAACAAGTGCATTGAAATGATTTTTAAACACACATCAAGTGGCTTTTAACAATTTATCTAAGAGATGACTATGACTGCGATCGTAGGATTAGTCATTAATTAGTTAAATTAGACTCAACGTGATTTTTTGGGTTTTCAATTTGACTTGATGATAAATTAACTCCTATATTATTTCAAGAAACAAGGAAAGCCACTTACTTTGCTACCAAGATTCATTTTCTCATATCCATCTCATTTTATAAAGAAAATACCAAAAATAGTTGCTTTAGGATTTTAATTAAGTTTTGCATTTACTTATGTTTAACAAAAATCCAAAATCAAATGCCCCTTGTTTTCATTGCATTTGCATGACATATTAGATTACTTAGGATTCAAAAAAAGGATCCTCAAAAAGAGAGAACGATCCTAGGTTTGTCTATACGCAATCCTTGGTTAATTTTTGATTGTGGACCCCAAGGCTAACAAGACAAAACGTCCGCTAATCAAAAAGGTCTAAAAGGTAAGTATGGTGGCAATTTTGTAATTATAAAGAACATATGAGACCGGTTCAACTAATATAACATCTAAAATATATCATTTAGACTATTGTAAAGAGAACCGGTCTAAAATGATATATTTTCTAGATCGGTTCTTTTTATAACCGGTCTAAATGAATAATTAGCATTCAAAGTAATTTATTTAAAAAAATTCAGCACTTTTTAGACAGGTTATCCATTGTAACCTGTTTAAAAAATGTAACTTTTTAAACCGGTTATTAATGGGAACCGATCTAAAAGATTCATTTAAGACCGGTTATTTTTTATAACCGGTCTTAAATGTGTTTCAGCCCTATTAACCCTGAATCAATTTTGCTTCTGAATCCCACCCCTTCTTTGTGCCTAGACCTCTATATCTGGAAGTATTCAAGCTTGATTTCTCTGAGCTTCGTTGGGTTTTCTTCTCAACTCCACCATCCCTCTTTCTCTCTGAATTTAAAGCTCCTCTCTTCCTCTGTCACACGTAGGTCCTCTGTCATTACCAATGTCGGACTTGTCTTCCTCAGTTGCTCATCGCACCTCCGTACTCTCTGAGAGTCGGTGGGTCTTCTTCTCAACTCTGCCATCCTTCTTTCTATCTCAATGTGAAGCTCCTCTCTTCCTCTGTCACGTATAGCTCCTTCATTTGACAACATCACTCCTCTGTTCCTCTATAGCTCGTCTCTCCTCTGTAGTCACTGCAAAAAAGGTAATGTTACATTATTGATTGGTTATGAATCATATCTAGGATTAATTTTTGGACTTGCAGCTTAACCACAAATTCTTGCTATTACCACACATTAGGACTGCAATAATAAATTATTTTCATTTTTGGCATTTGGCATTTGTGAATCATAGTTTTGACTTAGCATATATGTGCAGGATAAATGAATTTAGTAATTATCTGATGCCTAATACAATAGACCAAGAGATTTGTGATGGTTGTTTCATATTTTGCTATGTAGTATTACTATGTATTGTTCTATGATGTGTTATTAACTGTTTCTTGGGACAGATCTTGTTTATGCAAGATGTTTTAATTGCTACTATATAGTATTGTAACCTGCTACAACTATTCATGTGTAATAGAACAACCACGTCTTGTAGTTGGAGTGGATGAGTGAAAAATAAACTGATGTAATTTTGTTATCCTTCATGTAGCTTAGGATGTTAATTTCGAATTGGGGTTTTATGTGTGTCTCAGATTTCCAGCTGCTTTCATTTGATTTTAGAACTATGTTGTTGTTCACAAACCTGTAAGCTTAGATGGTTTTGTCATTCACATGTAGGTCTACTTAAACTTATTTAAGCATCACACAAATAATTTGTCACTAACAAAGCCATTTTTTCTGAAGTTGTTATTTGTTTAATCATTATTGACATTCATATGCAAATACCTAACTATACTTGGTAATGCAAACGCACAAATAACTTGCCACTAACTAAGTTGTTCTTGTGATCATTTTGCTATGCAAAAGCTATTACTTGCTTAGCTTTTCTTGTAATTCATATATGTACGTAGGTCCCTACTTAAACTTATAAAAGCACACACATATTTAACTTGTTACTAGCTAAATTGTCCAATTCATTTGTTATGCAAAAGTTATTGTTCACTTAGCTATTCTTGTCATTTATATACAGATGCCTACTTAAACTTGTCAACACATGCACAAAATAACTTGTCATTGTTAGTGAAGCCATATTTATCATTTGTTAAGTGAAAGTTGTTATTCACTTTGTTGTTCTAGCTAGTCATTGTTTTATATCTCAAACTAATACTATGATATAAAACAATCTCCTTGAATTTTGCAGAATGTTCCCTATGTATTTGTTCCATCAAAACAAGCACTTGGGCGAGCATGTGGAGTCACACGGCCAATGATAGCATGTTATGTGACCAGTAACGAGGGAAGTCAGTTGAAATCCCAAATACAACAACTAAAGGTGATATGATGTCCCTATAAATATGTATGCATTATTGCTTATACACACACATGCATTTTTGAAATTGTTCTACACAGCTCTAAGTTCTTCATCAGCAAGATCTTATTGTTCGATTTCTAATATTGTTTATCGTTCTAGTTTTATTTCAAATTACTTTGCTTGTATAGATTTTCGTGTGAGTTTGTCAAAATACTAGGACACTAAAATATGTAATATAGCAGTGCAACCTAGGTTAATTTTCTTGAGGAGCTAGAAATCTTTAAATTTCAATTGTAAAAGCACTTAAAAAAGTTAATAGAACAAAAAAGCTTTGTGGAGATTATTGCCATTAGGTAGCAGTAAATCTATTTCTACTAATTTGGTAATTTTTCTTATTTGATATTAGTGTGTCAAACAATCGCAGGTTATGAATAAATTTTCCTGAGATTAATACCTAGCTTTCATTGCATTATCAAAGGCTATAGAATTTCTGCGTAATTGTAGCTCAAACGAGACTACCGATCATACTCACTACCAAGTACAATAAAATATTGCACCTAGAACTCCTAAAATGAATATTGAACAACATTCATCATGAATTAATCAATCCAATCACACAATCCAATTTTAACAAACCATAAAATGCTATTGAACCTACTCTGAGTCAAAGAGCATTAAACACCTAGGTACAATACAAATCATACTTCATAGTGAATATAACCTGAATCTAATCGAGAAATACAATTTTAATGTTCCAAATAGATACATATGAATCATAAATCTACGGAAACAAAGAATCTGATAGAAACTCCCTATTATGCTCAATGCTCCGGCGTCGACTGTTAATCTCAAGAAGAATGGAAGCCTAGCTGCTCCCTATATGTACTTATATATAGATGTCCTTCCTATTTTGATAATAAAATAGAAATTTCCCTTGTTACATAATGATTGAAAGCTCTCATCATAGTCTAGCCTTTTCTAAGGGAAAAAGGAGAAAACAAAAACAAAAAGGTATTGGAATATATGGATCGTAGTTGGATAAAAGATAAATAGACGAGTGTTAAATATGATAATGGAGTAAGGGATTTTTTAGACTTTCCTAGAAGAAATGCCGATGATGATAATGGGATATTTTATTCCATTATGTAGAATGTTTGAATAAGAAGCGACTAAGTGCTATAGATATATATACACATTTAATTTGTGAAGGGTTTTGTAAGACGTATATAGTATGGGTATGGCATGGTAAATAATTAGAAATGCTAAGTGCATCTCAACAGGGGGGAGTGACCTGTGATGATAATGAAATAGATATGGATGATCAGATAGAGGATATTATTCGTGATGTAAGAGAAAAGGCTTTTGAACAATCACATGCATATGGTAATATGTGCAGTGATGATAAGACGCTGCAATACCCGAGGTGTGAAAAATACCAATTGTTGAAAGCAGTATTGAAATTGGTAAGCTTGAAAGCATATCATGAATGGAGCGACAAGAGTTTTTCAGATACGCTTAAGGCCTTTAAGGACATGCTTCCAGATGATAATGTGTTGCCTTATCGATACTATGATGCTAAGAAAATACTGTGTCCACTGGGGATGAAGTATAAAAATATCCATGCATGTCCTAATGATTGCATATTATATAGAAAAGAGCATGAAAAGAAGCAGCATTGTCCAATGTGTGAAACCCCAAGGTACAAATCAAATAAGGCCCCTGCAAAAGTATTGTGGTATCTTCCAATCATATCGAGGTTCAAATGCTTGTTTGCTAATGAAAATGATGCAAAAAATTTGAGATGGCATGCAGATGAGAGGATTTTCTGATGGAAAGCTTCGACATCCAGCTAATTCTTCTTAATGAAAGAAAATTGATGAATTATTTTCTAGCTTCGGTGAAGAACTTAGGAACCTAAGGCTTGGGCTTAGCACAGATGGTATGAATCCTTATGGTAGTCTAAGCAGTATACATAGTTCATAGCTTGTTTTTTTAGATATTTACAACTTATCTCCTCTATTATACATGAAACGAAAGTACATCATGCTGTATATATTGATTTTAGGACCAAAACAACCCGAGAATGACATAGATGTTTACCTAGAACCCTTGATCGAAGACTTAAAAGTGTTGTAGGATGAAGGTGTCGATGTTTTTTATGCGAACAAGAAGGAGATTTTTAAAATACGAGCCATGATCTTTTGTACTATAAATGACTTCCCTGCATATGGAAACTTGTCAAGATATAGCGTTAAAGGCCACAAAGCATGTTCGATTTGTGAAGAAGGCACATGCTACCATCAACTTCAACATGGAAGAAAGACCATTTATCTTGGCCATAGGAGATTTCTTAGACGGGATCACCCATATAGTAGATTAAAGAAAGCGTTTTTTGGTAGCCAAGAGTTTAAAGATGCTCCAAAGGCATTGACTAGCGAGAAGGTTTATGAAAAGGTGAAAAATATCAATATAACCTTTGGTAAGAGTACAAATAGTAGAAATTAGAAAAATATATGGAAAAAGATGTATGTATTCTTCGATCTTCCATATTGGTGCAATCTTGACGTGAGGCATTGTATTGATTTCATGCATGTGAAGAAAAACGTATGTGATAGTATTGTTGGGACACTGCTTAACATACAAGGTAGTTCTAAGGATGACGTGAAGGCAAGATTAGATTTGCAAAAAATATGAATACGAAAAGACTTACATCCAAAGCCATATGGCAACAGAACTTTTTGTCCTCTAGCTTCTCATACTTTGTCTAAGGATGAGAAAAAAAGTTTTTGTGAGTGTTTACATGGCATCAAAGTTCCCTTAAGGTATTCTTCAAATTTTAAGCTTGTGTCAATGAAAGACTTGAAGTTAGTAGGGTTAAAGTCTCATGATTGTCATGTCTTAAAGCAACAACTACTTCTAGTAGCTATTTGAGGCATTGTCAAATATGATCTTCAACACATATTGATTGAATTGGAAAATGAAGGATATCTGATCTTGTCCAGCTTAAGAAGCTTTTTCTTCCTTCTTTTTTTGACATCATGGTACATCTAATTGTTCATCTAGTAAGGGGGATAAAGTTGTGTGGCATTATCTATTTCCGGTGGATTTACCCAATTGAAAGAACTATGAAAATCCTAAAAGGGTATGTGAAGAACCCTAACTGGCCTGAAGCAACTATTGTTCATAAATATATTTCTGAAGAAGCTATGGAATTTTATCAACATTATTTGTCAAATGTAGGACATATTGGGCTTTCTAAATGTCATGATCAAGAAGGGGGTAGATGCGGGCCAATAGTAATGTGTGTGGATACTAATGAATTACAACAAGTCCACTTGTACGTCTTGAATAATGTTGATAAAGTTCAATATTACATTAATGTTCATAAAGAAATTGTATGGAAACAAAATATTCGAATGACTAAATAAAGGCTAATTAGGGAGCATAATAGGACTTTTGCACAGTGGTTCAAGAAAAAGGTTGACGGAGAAGAATGTGTTTCTGATACAATAAATTGGTTAGCACGTAGTCTTAAGGTTGATGTCATAAGTTAGACTTCATTTATGATCAATGGTTATACCTTTTACACGAAGTCCCTAGATGATAAGAGCACCGTCCAGAACAGTGGTGTTATATTAGTGGCTGAATCTATACACTTCTCTAGTTCAAAAGATAAGAACCCTAAATTGGCTGTCATACCTTATTATGGGGTTATTGAAGAGATTTGGGTGGTTGACTATATTAAAATTAGATTTCTCATTTTCAAATGCAAGTGGGTTGATGTGAATAATGGTGTGAAGATCGATAGGTTAGGATTTACATTAGTAAACCTGAATAGTAGAAGTTTTAGGGATGAACCTTTTATTATGGAAGATCAGGCAAAACAAGTGTTCTATATTATCGATCAGGAAAATAAAATGTGGTCTGTAGCCTTCTAAGGAAAAAGGGTTGTTGATATTGATGAGAAAAGTCACTCAAGTTATGATCTTCTTGAGACTCCTTTGTTTTCTAGGGGTCTACCAGAACTGAACGAAGAAGATGAAGCAGATAATGAGCACGGCACAAGAAATGATTATCATGAGGGAATATGGGAGGATATCTCTTTATGATACGGCTTTGAAAGTTAGCTAGTTAAAGTAATTATGATTATGATTTATATCCAAATAATGTATATAGTTATTTTATAGATATAGTCTTCTCATGTTATAGCTTAACGATTTATCTTCCTTTGTTGTCGTTATAGGAAAATGATGGATCCCCAGCATCTTAGTATAGAGGATCAACCACCTAATGCTCCTCAGAGTCAGTCACCTAGTGCTCATCAGAGTCAGCCAGCCAGTGTTAATTAAATCGAGCCTAGCGGTGCTCTAAGCCAGGATCAAAGTGAACCCAGTAACCAATCTGCACGGACAGGTAGACGTGTCACATGGTTGACAGACATTTCCCTCAGCTAGAGTGCAGGCCAAAAGATACCATTGAATTTGATAGATATTGGAAACCAATCGGGCCAAATGCAAGATGATATAGGTGTTTGGTTGGCCTGTTTGCACGTAACAAGTCTAGCATCTTGATAGAGGAGTGGAGAAATGTCGATGAAGAGGTGAAGCAACATATTTGGGACACTATCCAGGTACACAATTCTCTTCTGCATGTAATAATTATCAAATATGTCATAAATTTGTCACTTACTCCTTGAATGCATGCATTACAGCTCACCTACGAGGTTCCTCATAGTTAGATCTTGTACAACAACACACTGACGTATTGTTATGAGCGCTGGAGCAAGTTTAAGACAAATTTGTTCAACAATTACATTCATATAGAGGTGAAAGATGGTCAACCTCGTCCTACTCCGTGCAGCAAGTATACATATATTGATGAAGTGACTTGGCAAGCATTTTTTAGGCTTCGGACTACTCCAGAATCTTTGATTAGTTGATCTGACCTCAGAGCAGATCAAAATCATCAGAAAGAGGCTCCTTGCAGCATAGAGTCGACAGAAGAGCTATGTTGATAAAAGGAGAAGGCCTCTAGAGTTTGAAGTGGGGGATCATGTTTTCTTGAGAGTATCTCCGGTCACAGTCATTGGGAGAGCAATCAAACTAAAGAAACTGAGTCCGAGGTACATTGGTCTATTTGAGATTCTGGCATGAATCGGACCTATAGCGTACCAGATAGCCCTACCCCCAAATTTGAGCAGATTACATGATGTGTTCCATGTCTCACAGCTCAAGAAGTCCAACCAGACCCTGAGCATATTATCGAATATGAAGAAGTTGAGTTACAAGATAACTTCACTTATGCGGTAGAGCTAGAGTGTATCATTGATCGAGAAGAGCGGCGGCTCAAACATCGAAGCTTATCATTTGTAAAGGTGGTCTGGAATGGTGTGTCTCAAAGGGAAGCAACTTGGGAGGCGGAGGCGGACATACAAATGTAACCCCCTTCACGATCAAGGCCGAGATTAAGTTCATAAAAACATAATTATATGGAATTAGAGACCATGATGTGAATTGGGACTTAATAAAATCTCTTTTGCCCAAAATCAGGGTTTTCAAAAAATTTGCTAAACCTGTTCAATAATGGTCTCATATTTGCACTTCAAATTCACAATTGGCCCGAACAATTCAATTCCATTTATAAAAATCAGAGTTCACAGTAAATTCCTGACACACTCAGGATCTATTAATTGAATAAGGGTTTATACAAGGCATAATACCTATAATCTACTTCCTTTAACTTGGGGATTACACAAAACCACACCATACATCCATTATACACAATTGCTTTCCAATGAAAAATCCAAAATACCAATTACAAGTATGATAACCAATTATTCCAAAATAAAACTCTTATCTAGAGCTCTAACAAATCTCCGTCACTCGCTTCCCCTTTGATTCTTCGGCCCTGTCTAAACATTATTTTTGGGAGAGTGAGATTATCAGGAATCCCCGTAGTAACAAATCACTCATAGTATGCACAACCACAAAGCATGGAAGCAAATCATCACACACACATTGCAACTACAACGGCATTTACAGCGGTAAAGGCAGGTATGACGTGAGTCACCCTTATATTTGCTCACGCTGTATTGCACAATTACATATTCATATCACATATATCACCACAGTTGGGATCCATAGAAATATTTCACATACACACAGCCACACTCGCTGGATAATCAAACAGGAATCCATGATTACACAACACAACCCTGGCAGTTACAACGATAGATACAATGGTAGGGGTAGGTGTGATAATTATCACCCCTACAACTGCTCACGCTGAATTGCTCACGTAAAACACTACGGGAGATAACACATTCACACAACATGAGATTATGCCAAAGATCAACAAAACAATGATAAGTCATGCATACCAAGCATCAT
This sequence comes from Inga oerstediana, assembly GCA_963210345.1. Lineage (NCBI taxonomy): Eukaryota > Viridiplantae > Streptophyta > Magnoliopsida > Fabales > Fabaceae > Inga > Inga oerstediana. The sequence continues at coordinate 27,093,846 of OY723405.1, read as the reverse complement.
ACACAACATGAGAGAAAAGTCGCTACCTTGATCCTTCCGTGCGAGTTCTAGCGCCAGTATTTCCCGAGTAGGGCAAATATCGAATCCTATAATTCATAATTAGGGACAAAGAGTCAATTCTCTATTCCAATGTTCAATAACTTCTCAACTCTTAAATTGGTTATCATTATTGTTCCTTATGTATCCATAAATGCCTTTAACAAAATCCCTAAAGGGTTGGAAGAACTATCTCAAAGATCCCTTTTGGGAAGCACAAGAACAGAATTTTCATTGCTGCACTCGAGTGAAGATGGCCTCACTCGAGTGATGATGCAATTTGCACTCGAGCACAAAGGTTAACACTCGAGTGATACCCAAATGCTCACTCGAGTCCTATGAAGTGTGGTGTAGAAAGTGCACACCTGAGAGCAGAAAGGAACAATAGAACCCAGAATTGCTCGCTGCACTTGAGCACAAACTCAATCACTCGAGTGATAGCCTAACACTCACCCTAGTACCCCAAAGTGAGGTTTAGGAAGTGCTCACCCGAGAGCACAAGAAACTTTCAAAGAAGGACATCACTCGAGCAGGGACTACTCGAGTGATGGCTTAACACCCGCGAGTGTTTAGACACACTCTAGAAAAATGGCCACAAGTGACGACCTGAGATGTGAATTCATAGTGCCTCATACACTTGTACTCGAGTGAGAGAAGGCTTACTCGAGTGGGAACCCACAACACCCGCAAGTGAGGCATCACTCTTGCCTTTTTGAATGGAAGTGCATCAAAATACTGAAGGCAAACTGAGGAAAAATAAGATCGCACTTGAGTGAGACCCATCCTCACTCGAGTGATGCTTATTAGAACCCAGAAAACACAGACTGACAGCACTTCCAGATTTTTACCCAAATGTTTCCAATGAACCCAAAACCTCGACCAAAGCTACTCCTACACAAAATTACTCAAGGAATCCATTGAAAATGTCAAAACTACCAAATTCCTACTCCATTATCATGCTTTGGTTTTGGGGAACACTAAACACCAAAATTCCAAAATCATCAAGCTTAATCATTCAATCGCAAATCCCTTTCTATCTATCCACATACATTCCAAACATACCAATTTCATACCAACAACATGCCAAATACCTAATGACCCTTATTTTTGAAATTAAGGCTAAATATTCCATAAATTCCAAACTTAACCATTTGGCATAAACATAAATAGAAATATTGGTTTTACTTACTTCTTCGACTTTTCCAAAGGAGTTTCTTGATTCTTCAAACTTCAAAATTCCTTAAGAGCTCAAATCACCACCAATGGAGAATCTAGAACCATGAGAATAAAGCTCTCAACCCAAGGAACATCTTCTTACCTTTTTCTCAAGCTTTTGCTTCCTCTCAGTTGCTCAACAATGGCACTGAAATGGAGAGAGAGAAAATGAGAGAGGTGAGTGAGGAAGATGAAGAAATGATGATTTCTTCCTCCCCCATACCATTTCAGCAAAAAATGAGGGAAGAAGAAATAGAAAGAAATCATATAAAATGCCATTTGACTTTTCTCCCTTCTTTCTCATGATATAAGCTTGCCAAATGTCACAATCTCATTGGCTCTCCTCAAATAAGTAACTAATTAGTTACTCTAACCACTCAATTAACCATTTAGTCACACATCTCATTTCTTCTTAGTTAGTAATTAATTTAACCCTTAATCACCAATTAATTAACCAAAATTTCCATTCTTTCAATTTTTCCTGATTTTGGCATATTTACCGAAATTGCCACAAAACAGATAATAAATCAATCTTTAAATCACAATTAATTCTCAATAATTATCATTAGCCCTTAATCAAAATTTGGGGCATTACATGCTTCATGCAAGATTAGGTAGGATTAGCATGAGGAAAGATTTTAAAATGTTAGATAGTCAATTGAGAATTAAAGACAAACAAACAAAGACAAAGAATGAAATGAAAGGGTTAAATGAGAGGCAAGGGTATGGGAACATGGGGAAGGATTAGTTATGCAAAGTAAGCTAAGTATACCAAAGTTTGTGTATTAGTCTATCCCCACATGAATGATTAATAGGATTTGGCAATTACTATCAAACAAAAGAGGAAGCAAAAGCAAGGAAGTTGAAGAACAAGCAAATGAGTAAGTGAAAGGAGAGAACCTTCAAGAGGTAGTGAAACTTACTCTTATATAGCTTGTGCTTGGTTGATTGCTTGCATGTTTATTGTCATGTATGCCATAGTTAGGCCTTTTAACATGTAATATCCTTACTTGAGCTTTTGCCATAGCCATGTGTATGTACTTGTAAGGTGTTTTTCTTGCATTGGCTATTTACATGCTTAGTTTCTTACCATTGCACATATATTGAGTTAATGTTTTGCTAGTAAGATTCCCCAGAATCTCACCCCATTCTTCCCTGTCCAACCTTAGGAGCGTGCTCTTAAAAAGAAAAGGGCAAGGTGGTTAAAGATTGAAGAAGATGGAGGCAGCTTTGTGAATCTTTACATTATTATTTTATTTTATATGATCCTTAGTTTGTGCAGTTGTATATATATTATTTTGGAAGCTTTGTATAACATCTATATTACATATTATTATGGGCTGTAACTAAGCTCTATAAGGAGCAATTAAGTGCCATATGTAGCCAAGGTAAGTGATATGCTATAGGTATGGCTAATATGCATGAAGGTAGATAGGTAAAGTTATAATTAGTTTAGTTGAGCTATGAATTTATTGATGCACTTTGTTAGGTCATATGAGTGATTTAGGCCCTGATATTTGGTATACATAAAGTAGATATCCTAAGCGTTCTAACATGTCCCAGAACATGATTTTTGGATGTGTAGATCAAGAGTTATGATTTTCAAATTTGAGATTGATTTCTGGAATAATGTTGTGAAAGTTATCTGTCCAGGTTTTAAAATAGGTATTTCTGAGCAAAATGGGTTACCAATGAACCTGGGTCATAATTTTTCCCTTAATGAGATTTTCAAGAGCTAAATGTAAAGCTTTGAACTACTAAGTTTGGAGTTATATTGAATTACATATGAATTTTTAAAGCTTCAGGAAAATTCATTATTTATTGTATCCAATCTTTGAGAAAGAGTTTAGAGGTTTTAGCTAAACCAAGGGTACTATTTAGCTCACATGTGGTTTTTATATGGCTAAATAACTCTGATAAATGACCCTAAAGTGAGGTGTTACAGTTTACACTGATCTGCCATTGTTATTTATAATAAATCAATGGTATTTTAAATTTGATGATAGGGTTAAGAACTTGCTAAATGATAAGTATATATTTTATAATTAAATAGGTGTATATTTTAGGATATATTAGTTGGATTTCTTAATATTTTATACATATTTAATTATCTTTTACATATTTTTCTACCCTTTAATTAATTCTAGGATAAAAAGCTATTTTGATATAAATTTAAGAAGAATCCCAATTAAATCTAGTTAAAATATTAAAATCTAAATTCGTGCTTACACTTTAAACAAATATTTAATCAGGCCAAGATCAGAAAGACTAATTAAGAATTTCTGAATACGATTAAAAGGCTAAAATGCCCCTTTGTAGTTAAAAAGGAAAATTAAATGTAAACAAATTCCAAATATTTCCTTTCTAATTAAAGGAGTTCTAGTAAAAAAGTTCAAAGGAGCAAATGATTTGTGAATCTTATATATGTTTTGAAAAATAAATCGTTTTACCCTTTAATTTACCTTCTTTAAAATGATTAATGATATGTTTTACAATGGAAGGTGTGTGGGAATATCTATAACGAAGCTAAGTCTGACAATAATGCGAATAAGGATGTTCATTTTCAAAACAACATAACTTGAAGTCTAACAATTCCTTGATGCAAGCATATGAATTCAACTCTCCCATGAATTCCATGTATGTATGTATGTATGTATGTATGTATGTATGTATGTATGTATGTATGTATGTATGGATGGATGGATGGATGCATGGATGTATTATGTATAGATGGATGCATGTATGCATGGATGTATTATGTATGTATGTACGTACATACATAATGCATCCATCCGTACGTACATACGTATGTATGTATTTATTTATGTATGTATGTATGTTGGGTGTACCTGAAATCTGATTGACTTGCTAAAGTATCAACACGAAGCCGAAGTACTGATGTGGACCCCGATCACGTTACATATCAAATACACCAAAAAGAGGAAGAGATGAGAACACTCTTATGAGAAATCATTTTTAGAGGGAGAAGAACGTTATTCTATGTTATATTCAAATTAGATTACTCCCTCAATCCCACTTTCTATATATATAGCATATGGACGGTCACATAGGAATATATGTAATCCTTAAATGTACAATTATATGACAATAGATATGACCTTTAAACCATAAAAGATATCTCTCTTTATGAACCCATATCTCTTCATATTTGCATAACAACCCCTCTTAATTCAGGCTAGGTCCTAATTTACCAAGGGTGAACTAATTTGTTCCAACGTAAAGATATGCAGCAAATGAATATATATATATATAAATATATGTATAATATAATATAAGAGAAAAAGAAGGAGATAAGCAAAAGAATCACAAAAATATATATACTTGAATCAAAAGCATAAAGAGACGAGAAGCAGGGGATGACGTAATCAAATTGAGAGCCTTCCACCTACATATATGTGAGGCGTAGCAAGAGGATAGTTTGTTTTATTTTGTTGGTTGGTGACAGCAACTCAAGAGCTTAAAATTTTAATGGAGGAAGATTAAAATTTGGAGATGCAGTATATTTATAACACGAATGAAAATTTGGCATTGAGTTTTTCTTTATTTAGCTATTATTTTGGTCATGACATATAGATTATTCAGTTTGATTATGGATTAGTTTGGTCATGACAATTTTTATCGTTAATTGCTTTAATATTATATTTGTTGATTTAATCGTGTGCTTGATTGTATTGAACAAGAGAAATTTGATTAGGACTATTTTGATGTTCTAAGGAGCCTAGACATAAGAAATTTAGAATAGACTTTCGATTAAATCTTGTAGGATTAAGTTTTTTGACTTAATTTGCTTGTATGATAGACATATACATACCATCCCTACATAGTCTCATTAGGTTTTTACTTAAATGAATACAATTAAGACTAATCGCCTAAGATATTAGTGATTAACATAAATGCAATGCTTTTTAGTGGATCAAAAAACACTCTTACCCTCTACTTGGATGGGATGAAAGGTTTGAAGGAAAAAAAATGGGAGGAGAGAAAGTGAGGAGAAGAGAAAAATAAGGAGAAAATATTATCACTCTTTTAGCTTGGATGAGTGAGAGAAAATTGGGAGTAAAGAAAATGATCAAATAATTGGTGACAAAATTAAATATTACAATGACAAAATCATTTGAATATTAAATATAATAAAAGGAAATATTAAATTATATGTTATCCAACATTATTAATAGATAAGAAAAATCTAATATAAAAAATGAAAGGGTTAAAGTGTAATATAAAAAATTAAACACATTTTTTTTCCTGATTCATCATCGTGGCCGAACTCAGTGGAGTGGAGTATTCTAATCCTAAGTCAAGAGATCAATTGGCATAAAACAGCTTTTTTTTAAAATTTATTTATTTATTTTTAAAATGTTGTATTGTGGTTGAGGTGACGAACTGGTGGGTAAATGAGTAAAGGGGTAGTTTGGGAAAACAAATTTTCTCCCCAAATCTCTCCACTTGTGGAGAGAAATTTTAGCAGGAAAAGGGGGTGTAGGACCCACCCCATTTTCCTCCCTCATTTTCTTTCCTATCTACGTAGGGGAAAACATCCTCCCTCCTCCCTTTTCCACCCCACTTTTCTTTCCTTTCCCATTTTTTCCCCATCCAAGCAAAGCATTAGGTAATTAAGAGTCCTAGACTAACAATAAGTTTAAATGCAATGAAAAGGAGAAATTAGGTAATGAGAAGTAATTAATGCTATAATAATCTAAATCACTGGTTAAGATCTAAAAGTACCCTTATTTTTAACTTTCATTGGATTTGATTTTCTTTTATTTTTTTAGTTAGCTTTTATTTCTATCTTTATTTCAAAATTTTGTTGACTCAAATTAAGCGAAAGTGTAAAATTATTGCTAACTGGATTGTTAGTACCAAGTTCTCGTGGGAATGATATTTTTCTCATTACTCTATTACTTGATACAGCCCATAAACTTGTGAAGTTTTAGGCTATATATTTTTTCCCTATCACTGAAGCAAGTTATAAATCCCTTATAACTTATGGTGAAAATCGTTAGTGTTAGTATATAATGCATTGTTAATCACTTAACCTAGGGCTTCTTAAATTTTGTAACATAAGTGTAAAACTTGTTGGAGCAAGTTGTGATATTTATGACACATCCGGAGGCATTATGATTTAGGCGATTCGATAATTATAATCCATAAACTGAAACTTCCTTATTTATCTTTGGGTTTCTCATTTCATATTTCTAGTTTTGAGGTCTAACTTTGAAAATTCATAACTAATTTTAGAAAACTCATATGAAGGTTATATAAAATTCTTTAGAAAGATCTTGAAGTTGTTTACATGAGAAAAATATAATGTTGCCTTGATCATGCTTAGATTCATATAGTTAATTCATTTTCTAATCTTGCTCTGAATCTCACACAGATTATGTATCTTAACTTGCAAAATTCATAACTCATTTTATATACATCGACATGATTTAAGTCTTTTTAAGAAGCTATGTCTACAACATGTATGAAAATTCTCATGAGCATTGGACATTTGTAGTATTCGTTATTAAACCAAATATTAACCATGCTATAAAAGTAGCTGAAACTGGACAGTTATGATCATTGATCTTAAAATCATACTTTCCAGGTTATAATAAAGCATATAATTACTTATCTATCATTCATCATTACATATCTAATATACATGTCAAGGCCTGTTATTGAATTTACACAACACATGGGAATTGTTATACATTTTAAAAAATGCCATAAGAATTTATCACTTCATCCACTTACCCTTGCTTCTTGCTATATCTCTTACATTGGAGACTCATAACCTACCATGATTAGTTATTGGGTGGTGTTATTAAAAGAATCCCAATGGTAAATATTCACCACTCAAACATATATGGTAAATCTTAGCATTATAACATGCTTGCAACTTAACAACTTCAACATGTAATGACACGTATGTTAAAAGCTATCATGCATTAATTGTAAAATACATATGCCTATGACATGTTCCAAACATAAACACAAATAAATGCATGACTTCAATTCCACTTTCATATTACCCACTGACAAGACCTTTTCTCACAAACAATAATTATCCATAATAGTTTTACAAAGCTTGATTAATCAGTGATAATTGAAAACTATTTCCTCCACCAAGACACTTCTAGATTCAGGGCACAAATTCATGGAACAAAACCCACCTACAAACCCACTACAGATAATCCATTACTTCGGGCACAAAAAACAAACAAAAAAATAAACAAACAAGAGAAAACATAGTCCACAAGTTTTACAAGAGTGGATCCAACAACCAAGGGGTCTACACAAAACAATTTCCAACATAAGATAGGATTGTGAATTCACCAAAATACCAAAGTATGCAAAGTAAGGCCTCAGGCCCAATAATGATAAAACAATCATCTCAAAACAAGTATCCAAAACAGTAAATATAGTATTTTAAAACCATGAGGGCCCTAGAATGAAAATATATAAAAATCAATACATTACCAATACCAAAAGAGGCCTATGAAGCTCACAACTCATATGCCTCTTGTTGCTTCCCTTGGCCTCTAAGAAATTAGAGCCCTCGCTTGAAAAATATTAATAATGACAGGGTGAGACATAAAGTCCAAATAACTAAAATTAATTCACAAAATATGTAGGAAAGGATTGTAAGTCAAAGAAGCAGGTTTAACTAACATAACAATAATATTCTTGATGATTAAATATTATATAATACTTTCAATGATTAGAACATCCCCACTCATCCATCCTGCTCCTCCTTATGTCTTTTGAACATGGTACAGCCTATCAATGTTAGTATACTCTGTTAAAGCAAGCGTTTAACCCAAGAGGGGGGTGAATTAGGTGATAATAAAATTTCTTTGCAAATGTAAAAACTTAACGGTGAATATAAAGCAGTAAAGAGTAAGGAGAAATATCACCGAGGTGTACACCGGGAGTTATATTGGTTTGGCCACAACCACTTTGACCTACGTCCAGTCCTCAGAGCTTTTCTGAGAGTTTCACTATAACTTCCAAGATTCAGTGGGTTCTTGGCACCTCAGTACAAGCAAGTTCATTCGCCTGGACACTCGCTCCCCCTTACAAGTTGTAATCCAATCCCAACTCAAGGTTCCACAACCTTAAGTTATCTCAATAACAAATATTGAGTTTGAATGAAATATCTCTCTCACAGAGTGAATAAGAATCACTGAAGCATAGAATTACAAGTATAATGTAAAATAGAGTAATGAACTTGATAATGCATTCGTGTGTGTGTTCTTGTATATATCTCTGTTTGGATGTTCCTATATATATAGATGTGTTGGTAATGACCGTTGGAACATTTTCTTCATGTCCGTTAGAGTGTACGCAGCCACTGTTGACTTTTCCAGTATTTGAAAAATATCCGTTTGCGGTAGGTGGCGGTAGGTGACATTTGAATGTTGCATTTGACTTTCCTTATTTGGTAAGATCTCTTCATTGTTTATCTGTGGATATGCTAAGGATACTAATACAATGAAAGGTTAATCATATAGAAAACAAATCAATGAACGTTGGAATGATTTCTCAAATTTTGAACTTGCTTACTCGAGTAGCTACTCGAGTATTCATTAAAGTTTACTCGAGTACATACTCTAGTATCATCGGGAAAACTTTGTTAAACTGCAAGTCAATAAGCAAACATAACATTACTCGGGTAGTGACTGAAGTAAACAAAATTTCAAACCTTTGGAATTACCTGTTTACTCGGGTACTTACTCGAGTATGGCACCTTTTACTTTATAAGTTACTCGAGTATCAACTCCAGTAATGTTGGCAGGATTTCAAGGCCGAGAGCACTTCAATTGTGATTACCTTGTTACTAGAGTGCTTACTCGAGTAAACATAAATTTTGTGTATAGCTTACTCGGGTAATGACTTGAAGTTTTCTTCTAAATAACTCTGCATACTCGGTTAATGCCTTGAGTGAAGTGTGATAAAAACATTTCATGTTATTCGAGTATTACCTTCAGGTTTTGACTTACCACAGTGAGTTACTCGAGTAGCTACTCGAGTAACGTTGGCAAGGTTGAAAATGCCAAGAGCAACACATTTCTTGAAACAGAGTAACTCGAGTACAGACTCGAGTATCATTGGCAGGCCGAGAATAACTTGAAAACTTTTACCTGGTTACTCGAGTAGCTACTCGAGTAACGTTAGCAGGCTGAGAGCAACTGCCAGTGAGTTACCTGGTTACTCGAGTAACTACTCGAGTAACGTTGGCAGGTCGGGAGCAACTTAAAAACTTTTACCTTCTTACTCGAGTATCATTGGCAGGTTACTTGAAGGTTGACCTGGTTACTTCAAGTTTCTGTCTCTTTACTCGAGTACGTACTCGAGTAACTCTATAGAAAACTTGCCAGTGATGAAGTTTCTCACCTTTTTCTCTTGGCCTTTCTTCATTACTCCAATGCTTACTTCAAGTAATGATTTTTCCTATTATTACTTTGTTCAAAATTATTTGTTAATCAATTCTTTTTCATACCATTCTTTGTTATCATCAAAACATGAGATCTAACATACTCTCCCTTTTTGATGATGACAAAATTTGGTGATTTTGAACAAGATTTTTGAAATTTAGTTCTCAAATAAACACTTCTTGAACTCTCAATGATTATTTTGAAAAACTTTGTTAGGTGTAAATTCAAAGTGTTTTTGAAGTCATAACATACACCTTGCATACATAACAAACTCATTAGTCCCACAATGTATTATAATTTAAAAGCTTAAATGAACTTGAAATGAAATTCTAACTTAAAGAAACTTGCATTAAGCTTAAACATTACATTACAAATGAAAAAGCTATAAGTTAAAAAGGCTCCCTAAATCCCATATACACCCATATACCCAAAATAAACACAGACACTTCCACAAAATCACTCTCAAGTTCTTCTCCCCCTTTTTGTCTTCATCATTCAAGAGGAGGATTGGAAGGCTTGACCATGGAGATAGGCTTCACTAGATAAACCATAGAACCATCTGAACTAGAAGAATCAAAAGAACTAGAAGATTCTGGTTTAGGAAGATTCATTGGAGGGATATGGATGTCTTGTCTAGGAGGAATAGGAGAAGGCTGCTAGATGATCATAGTGGTGGTCTCAGCCTCTGGAGTATGATGATCAGAGGATGAAGGAGATATTTCCTCTGTGTGTGTAAGAGATGGAATAGGTTTAGGAGATGGTTCAGGCTGGGGTTTAGGTGGTGAATCATCAATGATGATATGGATGGTCTCATTTGTTTTGGGGTTATCCACTGAGCATAGGATATCTTCGGGTCTTGGTTCAGGTGGACTAGAAACTGGAGGGATAGGTGGTTAAACCTCAGAATGATGAATATCAGAAGGAATGTTCTCTGGAGGTGGTGGTATATGCTCTGGGGATGGTATGTGCTCTGGAGATGAAGAAGTGTCATATGCAGAAGATGATGGACCGGCAGAAGGTCCGGGACCCAAAGAATCCAGTCGTGCCAGAATCAATCTCAATGTCTCACCCTGGGCACGTTGCTCAGCTAGCAACTCTTCGTGCCTCTTATCCATCTTCTCAACCAACTCAGTCATCTTGTAATTCATGTTGGTTATTAGCTCAGCATTTGTGTTGGCAATATCCACATGGCATCCTTTGAGGATATTTTCCATGAAGTGCTGAAGTGTGGTATTGAGGAAAGAGGGTGATGATGTAGTGATAGCTGGAGCCGACGACTGAGTGTCATCCATCTTGCTAGTTTCAGTCTCAGTCTTCTTCTTCTTCTTTGACCCAGACTCCAGAGGACCCTTGAGAGGAATATCAATGTTGAGCTTGCCAATTTGATTTCTCCCAACTGGAGTAATCCTCTCAATATGCTCTTTGCTCTCCAGATACCATATCTTATTCTCCTTCAGAATGAGTGAAATAATCTGAGGATATGGCATCGGTGTGGTAGCTTTTCCATCCACTCTGTACCTCTTCATTTCAGAAAAGATATACTCTTCTAAATCTTTCTGTTCCTTCAAGAGTAAGGAAGCAAACCATCTAAAGTCCCTATCAGAGAAGTGGGTGTAATTGTTGGCCTTGTTCACAAGGGATCTAGAGTAGATATACCATAGAACCCTGTGATGATCGCACATATCACTAGGTTTGAAGTTCAATGGACCCACAAGCTCACCCGGTTTAAGGACAGAAAAGATTTAGTTGGAGTCAAGTTTGGAGTAAATATCATCTGGGGGGTTCTCTATCCTTAACCATAAATTTATCCTAGAAGGTGATATGAGAATCTTTTGGCCTCTAACAGTGGTAGTCATTTCTTCCTCAGCTGAAGTTCTGTTTGGTTCATCTAGAATCTCTAGATTGCAGTAAAAATGTGTGACTACTTTTATGTAAAAAGGAAGTCTGATAGAAAGCCAAGGCATAAATGGTTCTAAAAAGGGACTAAGATCATGCTTCAATACCTCCTGAAGTACTTTGAGATCTACATAGTGTGTCTTATACACTTTTCTCCTGGAGAATTGAGTGAGATACTTTGGGGACTCTTCCAGTTTGTTGACATTGAAACCCTTTGGAGGTTTGGTGATCTCCTCTTCTAGCAGTGCTGATTTCTTTGATGACTGTCCCTTCTCAAGCTGATCCAGAATGCCAGCCATTGCCTTAGCCATATCCACATCATATTTGAGCTTTTTAGGAGGTTTTGGTGTGAATGAGGGGGTTGAGGAATCAGAAGGTGGAGGAGAGGGAGACTTTACACTTTTGCCTCTCCCAGTATAGGTGCTCTTCCTGGATTGAGCCCTTGTAACTACAGGCTCTTTGATGACAACCCCTTTTGGTTTCGGTTTGGGTTGGATTTTGGCTTTGGATCTGGGAATGAGTTTTCTTCTCTTTCTAGGAGGAGAAGAAAGAGGATCAGTGAGTTGAGGGGATCCAGAAGAATCTGTGGGAGTGAGATTTTTGGTTCTAACCATTCTGAATCAAATAAAGCTTGAGATTTCAGAAAAACAGAGGAATAAGTCGCGAGTTAGGGCTGGAGGATTCTGAACAAACTAGGAAGTTTTAGGAGCTGAAATCTAATGGGTTTTGTTGGAAATCAAGTAAGAAAGAGATTGTGAAAAATTTTTGTGAGAGGACAGAGTGTTGGATCTCATGTTTTGATGATAACAAAAGAATGGTTTGAAAAGGAAATGCTTAATAATCAAGTTTGAACTAGGTAATGACAGGAATAAGATTACTTGAAGTAAGCATGGAAGTAATGAAGTTTGGACAAGAGAAAATGCTGAGGTAGCAAAGCTTTCAAGGCATTACTCGAGGCACTACTCGAGTAATGAGACAAAACTTGAAGTAACAGAGGAGAACTTCCAGTAACCTGCCACCATTACTCGAGGCGCTACTCGAGTAACCAGGTAAAATTTCAAGGTTGCTCTCGGCCTGCTAATGTTACTCGAGGAGGTACTCGAGTAACCATGTGAAAACTTCCAGTGGCCTTCAAGTTAGCAAAATGTTACTCGAGGAGCTACCCGAGTAACCGTATGTACCTCTCGGCATTTTGTACCACTGCTAATGTTACTCGAGGAGCTACTCGAGTAACCAGATCAGAAACTTCCAGTCAGACTTCAGGTTTTCCATGATACTCGAGGAGCTACTCGAGTAACCGTGTATTTGAAAATGTGTAACTCTCGGCACTTTGTACCACTGCCAATGTTACTCGAGGAGGTACTCGAGTAACAGCCTGAGGTAAGTTAAAACTTGAGGTTGGTATCCGATTAACTTGTTTTTATTTTTATCATCTTCCTCGAGTGCTTACTCGAGTATTCAAGTTTCTAATGTTTTATCTTAAGTGGATTCCTCGAGTATGTACCCCAGTAAAGCACAAATATTTTCAAAGGAAACTTCAAGGTATTATCAGAGTAAATCAAGTTACTCGAGGTGTTACCCGAGTAACCTGTGCAAAAATGTGTGCATTACTCGAGGAGCTACTCGAGTAATGAGGTAATTGCTCTCGGCCTTGAAATCCTGCCAACAATACTCGAGGTGTTACCCGAGTAATCTATGAAATTGATAAAGCTTTACTGGAGGCATTACCCGAGTAAGTAACTGTTCACAAAGGTTTGAAATTTAGTTTACTCCATGCACTACCCGAGTAATCTTGTTTGTCTTCATTAAATTTCAAACAAATAGTGATTTCACGATGTTACTCGAGGAGCTACTCGAGTAAACTTCATGTGTTACTCGAGGAGCTACTCGAGTAAGCATACCCAGAAATTTAGAAATCATTCAAACGTTCATTGATTTGTTTCCTATATGATTAATCTTTCATTGTATTAGTATTCTTAGTCTATTTACAGATAAACAATGAAGGAATCACTTCAAGAGATGAAAGTCAAATCAAACGTTCAAATGCCAACCACCGCCAACGGATATTTTTCAAAAACTTGAAAAGTCAACAGTGGCTGCGCACTCACCAACGGACGAAAGGAAAACGTTCCAACGGTCATCACCATCATATCTATATATATGGGAACCTTCAAACAGAGAAGAAAAACGAAGCATTCACACAAACGATTCATTAAGTTCATTGCTCTGTTTTCACGTTGAAATTATATTCATATGCTTCAGTGATTATCATTTACTCTTTGTGAGAGATATTTCATTCATACTCAATATTTGTTATTGAGATAACTTAAGGTTGTGGAACCTTGAGTTGGGATTGGATTACAATCTGTAAGGGGGAGCGAGTGTCCAGGTGTAAGGAACTTGCTTGTACTGAGGTGCCAAGAACCCACTGAATCTTGGAAGTTATAGTGAAATTCTCAGAGAAGCTCTGAGGACTGGACGTAGGTCAAAGTGGTTGTGACCGAACCAGTATAACTCCCGGTGTACACTTCGGTGATATTTCTCCTTACTCATTACTGTTTTAATTCTTTTGTCAAAGTTTCATATTTTCGAAAGAAATTTCAGTATCACCCAATTCACCCCCCCTCTTGGGTGAAACGCTTGATCTTACATTTGGTATCAGAGCGTAGGTCTTCTTGTTAAGGTATAACAACCTAAGAAGGATCCAATGGCAAGCATGGGTGAAGGAATTCTTCCCGACGGAGCATCCATCACTAGACCTCCCGGTTTCAATGGAGAACACTTCTCTTTCTGGAAAGCAAAATTCAGAGTGTTCGTGATGGCTACTGAATATGGGCTATGGGATGTAATCGAGAGTGGAAATTATCAACCTACAAAAACTGTAGATTCTCAGAAAATTCCAAAGACGCCAGCGGAATATGATGAGAATGACAAGAAACTTATCACTCTCAATAGCAAGGCAATTCTGATGTTACAAAGCTCTTTGAGTCAAAATGAATACTTCAGAATTTGCACACTCCCAACAGCAAAGGAAATGTGGGAAGCTCTGGAAATAGCTCATGAAGGAACTTCGGGAATAAAGGAGAATCGAATCAACACCTTGATCACAGAATTCGATCTACTTCGAATGAAATCAGGTGAGTCAATTTCTGAATTCGAACTTAGATATACTCATCTTGTTAATCAACTTGCAGCACTTGGTAAAGTCTATGATCAAAATATCCAAGTACGAAAGATTTTGAATATTCTTTCTAAAGAGTGGGAGGCCAAAGTCACTGCAATAGAAGAGGCAAAAGGGGAATCAATGAGATCAGTTGCTTCTCTATTTGGAAGCCTTTCTGAATATGAAAGCAAGTTAAAGTTCAAACGGGAACTAGACGACATCAGTGACAAAAGAAAGAAAGGTCTAGCTCTAAAAGCAAAAGAAGAAAATCAAGATGAAGATGAGGAGTTTGATGATGATGAAATGGGTTTAATCATAAAACGATTCAGAAAGTTCTACAAGAAAGGTCAAGGCTTCAAACACTTTCAAAAAGGAGGAACTAGCAACAAAGACCATATCATTTGCTATGAATGTGGTAAACCAGGACATATCAAATCAGAATGTCCAGAGCTCAATCAAAAGAGCAAGGAAAAGAGAAAAGGCAAATTCTTTAACAAAAAGAAGGCCTTTGTATCTGCTATATGGGGAGATAGTTCCTCAGACGAAGAAAGTGATGAGGAAGAAGTAGCCAACATATGTCTTGTTGCTCAAGAAGAGACAGAAGAAGAGGTAAATGATTCTGATCCTACCTATGATGAATTATTATCCGAATATAATGCTTTACATTCTGAATTCATCAAAGTAGTTAAAGAACTAATTGTTTTCAAAAAGAAAAACAAAGCTCTTGAAATTGAGCTTAAAGAAAGTTCAGAAAAGAATTGTGAAAATTGTTCTTCTTTGAAAAAGAAAAACACTGATCTCACAAAAACTCTTGAAAAGTTTACCAAAGGAAGTGAGATGCTAAGTGTGATTTTAAAAGAACAACGATTTGTAAATGACCGATCTGGTATTGGATATGATCCAAAATCAGATAAAAGGAAAGGTAGAAAGAAAGCAGGAGGTAAGTCATATTTGAATTATTTCCAGCATTCTGTACATATATCAAATCCTTTTGCATTTTGTAATTACTGTAATAGAAAAGGTCATTACACCTCCTCATGCATTCATAAGAAGAAAGGAAACATAGGAACCTACAAATGGGTACCTAAAGGCACATATGTTCAGAAAATCATTTATACTAATCCAAAAGGACCCAAAAAGAAATGGGTACCTAAGACTTAGTCATTTGATTGCAGGTATGTCTTAAAGCATCCAAAAATAACAAGTGGTTTATAGACAGTGGATGCTCTAGACATATGACCGGTGATTTCGAAAGTTTTACCAAATTACAACCCAAGGAAGGTGGAAAGGTAAAATTTGGAGGAAATCAAACCGGAAGAATAGCAGGAATTGGTGAAATCAAAAATGACAAAGGCATACAAGTCAAAGACGTATACTACGTTGAAGGCTTATGTCATAATTTGCTGAGCGTAAGTCAAAGTGCAGATAAAGACAACTGGATAATCTTTGATTCAGAGGAATGTCTAATTGTCAACAAGAAAGACTTACTGCTTGATAAGAAGAATATCAAGGCTAAGCTCAGAGCAAAAAGGGAAGGTAACTGCTATACCTTAGATATTAGTAGAAATGAATCCGAAAACTGTTTTCTGAGTAATGCTGATGAAAGTTGGCTATGGCATAAAAGATTGGCTCATGTCAACATGCATCAACTAGGCAAACTACTCAAAAAGGATTTAGTTCTTGGATTACCCAAAGTAAACTTCAAAAACGATTTGATTTGTGACGCATGTCAAAAGGGTAAACAAACTAAGTCATCTTTCAAATTGAAAAATGAGATCTCAACAAATAGACCATTACAATTATTGCATATGGATTTAGTTGGTCCAGCAAGAGTAAAGAGTCTTGGTGGCAACTTGTATTCATTGGTCATTGTTGATGATTTTTCTAGATTTACATGGGTTATTTTTCTATCATCAAAAGATGAAACCTTTGAAGAATTTATTGTTTTTGCCAAGAAAGTGCAAAATGAGAAAGGTATGTCTATTGCAGGTATTAGGACTGATCATGGTGGAGAATTTGAGAATCAAGCCTTTGAAGAATATTGTGATACTAACGGCATTGATCACAATTTCTCTGCTCCAAGGACGCCCCAACAAAATGGAGTTGTGGAACGCAAGAATAGAGTGCTTACCGAAATGGCTAGAACAATGTTAAATGAAAAGAACATGTCTCAAGTTTTCTGGGCTGATGCTATGAGTACAGCATGCTATATTTCAAATAGAGCCTATATCAGAACGAAACTTGGAAAGACACCATACGAGCTATACAAAGGAAGGAAGCCAAACATTGCTCATCTACACATCTTCGGTTGTAAGTGTTTCATTCATAATAATGGTAAAGACAACCTAGGAAAATTTGATTCTAAAACTGATGAAGGAATTTTCTTAGGATATTCTAATCGAAGTAAAGCTTATAGAATTTTCAATAAAAGAACTTGTGTTGTTGAAGAATCAATTCATGTTGTATTTGATGAATTTGAAACCTCTGACAAAACCATTGATGAAGAACAGGAAGTTGTTTTAAATCAAGAAAATGGTCAATCTATCTCTAAGTCTCTTATTCCAGAGGTTGATGAAACTAAGGATGAAGAGCAATCCCTAGGTCAACCTAAAGCCTGGAAATACAATAGAAGTCATCCCTTAGATCAAGTTATAGGAGATGTGAATGAAGGGATCAAAACCAGAAATAGAATTTTCAATGAAGTAAGTTTTTCTGCATTCATTTCTGAGATTGAACCTTCTAACATTGATGAAGCCCTATCAGACAATGATTGGGTCATAGCAATGCAAGAAGAATTAAATCAATTTGAAAGGAATCAAGTCTGGGATTTGGTGCCCCGACCCAAAGATCATACGATCATTGGTACTAAATGGGTATTCAAAAACAAACTTGATGAATCTGCAATTATTGTCAGAAACAAGGCAAGATTGGTGGCCAAAGGCTATAATCAGGAAGAAGGAATTGATTATGAGGAAACGTATGCTCCAGTGGCTAGATTGGAAGCTATACGTGTACTCTTAGCCTTTGCATGCATCAAAGGATTCAAACTCTATCAAATGGATGTTAAGAGTGCCTTTCTAAATGGTTACATCATGGAAGAAGTGTATGTAGAACAACCTCCTGGTTTTGAAGATGTCACTAAACAGGACCATGTTTTCAAACTTAAAAAGGCTTTGTATGGTTTAAAACAAGCTCCTAGAGCCTGGTATGAAAGGCTTAGTAAGTTTCTCATCGATCAAGGTTTTGTACGGGGAAAAGTTGATACAACATTATTTATAAATCGAAAACGTGATGATATTTTAATTGTACAAATATATGTTGATGATATTGTTTTCGGTGCTACTAATGAATCTCTGTGTAAGGAATTTTCTGAGATTATGCAGGGAGAATTTGAGATGTCAATGATGGGAGAATTAAATTTCTTTCTTGGTTTGCAAATCAAACAAAGAAAGAATGGGATCTTCATATCTCAAACAAAGTATTTAAAAGAGCTATTGAAGAAGTATGGAATGGATGAAGCAAATGGCTCAGATACGCCTATGAGCTCAACAACGTTACTTGATGCTGATGTCAAAGGGAAAGACTACAATATCACAAAATATAGAGGAATGATTGGATCATTACTCTATCTCACGGCAAGCAGACCAGACATCCAATTTAGTGTCGGCATATGTGCAAGATATCAATCGGCACCAAAGGAATCACATGCTGAAACTGTCAAACGAATCTTTAGATACCTTGCTGACACACCAGAATTGGGTCTGTGGTATCCCAAAGGAAGAAGTGAGTATCTAATTGCATATTCGGACTCTGATCATGGAGGATATAAGACAGACAGAAAGAGCACCAGTGGACAAGGACAATTCCTTGGAGGATCTCTTGTTTCGTGGTTCAGCAAGAAACAAAATACAGTGTCTCTTTCGTCAACGGAAGCCGAATATGTTGCAGTCTCAAGTTGTTGTGCACAAGTGATATGGTTAAAACAACAACTACAAGATCTTGGTATTTACCTCAAAGAAATACCAATCTATTGTGACAATACAAGTACGATAAGCTTGGCAAAGAATCCAGTTCAACACTCTAGAACCAAGCATATCGATGTCAGACATCACTTCATCAGAGATCATGTCCAAAAGAAGGATGTGAAAGTGATATTCATTCCTACTCATCTTCAACTAGCTGATATCTTCACAAAACCCCTTGCAAAAGATCAATTTCTATACATTAGAAGAGAATTGGGAATGGTAAATCCCAATGAGTTATAAGTAATTTCAGCATTTCATAATATTAGATGAAGTCATTTAATAATGTTTTAATGATTACTAACTTAAGCTTCGGAGTATATAGAAATGTGTTTTGCAGGAAGGTTGAAATTCTGTTTTGAGGAATAAAAACAGAGGTAAACAGAGGACACATTTACTGGAGTACCGACTTGAAGTAATGGGTGACAGAAAAGATTTACCCGAGGAGTAACTTGAGGTAAAATGGCAGTTTACTCGAGTATGTACTCGAGTAATGGCCCCCAAAACTGGAAGTAATGGATCAAGTAACTTGATATTTAAATCTAACGGTTCAGTTTTTGAGGAAATGAAAAGTCAGAAGTTCAAAAGACAGGTTACCCGAGGCGAGCCTCGAGTAAACTTGAAGCTTACTCGAGTAAGGCCTCGAGTAAAGTCGGAGTCCAGATTCTCAAATTGATAAATAATGATGCAAATCTGATCAACATGAGTTATAAATGATCGAGGGAACATCTATGGATAATTACTACATTATTCATACAAGGTACGCAATTTAAATGAATTATTTTGAATTTTTTCTGTATGAACACCCGAGGAAGGCCTCGAGTAACTTTGAATGTTACTCGAGTAAGGCCTCGAGTAAAGTCGGGATTTAGGTCTTTATCTTGCGCAAACTTGGTCATTTCCACAAAATCTCCTCGAGTAAATCACTATACACCCTTTCAAAAACTTTTCCCAATCGATTCCTTGCCCCATTTCGGTCAAAACCCAACTAGTTTCAAGATCAAAAACTTCCTATTTTGTTCAAAATCCCTCTGACCTAAACTAGCGACAGTAACTTCTGTTTCTGAGTTTTCTGATTCTTTTTGATTCAAAATGGTTAGAACCAAGAATCTCAACTTCACTGATTCTGATTCTGAGCAAACTCCTGATCTTCTTTCTCCTCCTCCAACAAAGAGAAGAAAGTTGATTCCTAGATCAAAAGCCAAAACCCCTCTTCAACCTAAATCTCCACCTAAAGCTAAAGGTGTGGTGATCAAAGAGCCTATTGTAACTAGGGCTCAGTCCAAAAAGAGTTCATCTACTGGAAGGAGTAAAGGTGTCAAAACTCCCTCACCTTCTCACTCAGATTCATCCACACCCTCTTTTACTCCAAAACCTCCCAAGAAGCCAAAATATGACAAAAATGTGGCTAAAGCTATGGCTGGGATCATTGACCAACTGGAGAAGGGTCAATCATCAAAGAAATCCAAGATTCCAGAGGCAGAGATCACTACCCCTCCCAAAGGATTCAATGTGGGGAAACTGGTGGAATCTCCCAAGTATCTGACACAGTTCTCCAGAAGGAAAGTGTGCAAAACACACTTTGTTGATCTGAAGCTTCTACAAGAGGTAGTGAAGTTTGACCTTAGTCCTTATCTTAATCCATTTATGCCTTGGTTGTCTGTGAGATTGCCTTTTTGCACAAAGGTAGTCACCCACTTTTATTGCAACCTAGAAATCACAGATGAACCTGAGCGAACCTCTGTTGAGGAAGAGATGACCACTACTGTTAGAGGTCAAAAGATTTTGATATCTCCCTCTAAAATCAATTTGTGGTTGGGAATTGAAAACCCTCCTGATGATATTTATTCCGAACTTGAGCCCAATCAAATATTTACTATCCTTAAGCCCGGTGAGTTAGTTGGCCCCTTAAACTTTAAACCGAGTGATATGTGTGATCATCACAGGGTCCTATGGTACATCTACTCTAGGTCCCTAGTGAACAAAGCCAACAACTATACCCACTTTTCGGATAGGGACTACAGATGGTTTGCTTCACTCCTATTGAAAGAAGAAAAGGATCTGGGAGAATACATATTCTCAGAAATGAAGAGATACAAGGTGGATGGAAAGGGAACCACTCCAATGCCATATCCTCAAATTGTGTCTCTTATCCTAAAAGAGAACAAAATTTGGTATTTGGATAGTAAGGAGCCTATTGAGAGAGTGACCCCAGTGGGGAGGAACCAAATTGGCAAGCTAAACATAGACATTCCTCTCAAAGGCCCACTGGAGTCTGGGTCCAAGAAGAAGAGAAAGGCTACTGAGACTGAAACCAGTAGAATGGATGACACTCAGTCATCGGCTCCAGCTGCTACCACATCCTCACCATCTTTCCTGAATGCCACTCTCCAGCACTTCATGGAGAACATCCTCAGAGGCTTCCATGTGGACATAGCCAATACTAATGCTGAATTGATTACCAATACCAACTTCAAGATGGGAGAACTGGTTGAGAAAATTGACAAAAGGCATGAGGAGTTGGTTGAGAGAATGGATAGGAAACATGAGGAGTTGCTTGAAGAGCAACGTGCCCAGGGAGAGACCTTGAGACTGATACTGGCACGCTTGGACTCATTGGGTCCCGGACCTTCTGCCGGTCCATCCTCATCTGCACCACCACCTCCAGAGAACCCTCCTACTGATATTCCTATTCCAGAGGCTGAACCCTTTACCCCTTTAGTTTCTGATCCACTTGAGCCCCAAGGAAAAGATATCTTATTCACAGTGGATGATCCTGAAACCCATGAGACTACACATATTACCATTGATGATTCACCTCAGAAGCCACAGCCAGAGACTACTCCTAAACCTATCCCCTCTCCTACCCAAACAGAGGAAGTATCATCTTCCTTCTCCTCTGAACATCTCACTCCTGTGTTAGACACTCCTCCAGAGGCTGAGACCACTATGGTTGTATTTCAACCTTCTCCTTTCCTGCCTAGAGATGACATCCATATCCCACCTCTTAATCTTCCTGAACCAGAATCATCCAGTTCCTTTGATTCATCTAGTTCAGATGGTGGATTGGTCCTTCCTGTAAAGCCCATCTCTATGGTGAAGCCTTCTAACCCTCCTCTTGAATGATGAAGCCAAAAAGGGGGAGAAGTGCTTGAGAATGATTTTGTGGTTTTGTCCTCGCTTTTCATGGGTATATGGGTGTACATGGGACTTTAGGGAGCTTTTTGAATTCAGTATGAACTTTTTGTAATTTGAAATTTAAGTTCAATGCAAGTGTATTTAAATTATGCCTTCATTTGATTTCTTTTAAGTCTGTGAATTATGATATATGTTTTGGACTAATGAAGTTGTTATGTATGCAAGGTATAATCAACTTAATAAGAAATAATTAATTAAGAATCCAATTTGAAAAACCATGTTCAAAATCACCAAGTTTTGTCATCATCAAAAAGGGGGAGAATGTTGGATCTCATGTTTTGATGATAACAAAAGAATGGTTTGAAAAGGAAATGCTTAATAATCAAGTTTGAACTAGGTAATGACAGGAATAAGATTACTTGAAGTAAGCATGGAAGTAATGAAGTTTGGACAAGAGAAAATGCTGAGGTAGCAAAGCTTTCAAGGCATTACTCGAGGCACTACTCGAGTAATGAGACAAAACTTGAAGTAACAGAGGAGAACTTCCAGTAACCTGCCACCATTACTCGAGGCGCTACTCGAGTAACCAGGTAAAATTTCAAGGTTGCTCTCGGCCTGCTAATGTTACTCGAGGAGGTACTCGAGTAACCATGTGAAAACTTCCAGTGGCCTTCAAGTTAGCAAAATGTTACTCGAGGAGCTACCCGAGTAACCGTATGTACCTCTCGGCATTTTGTACCACTGCTAATGTTACTCGAGGAGCTACTCGAGTAACCAGATCAGAAACTTCCAGTCAGACTTCAGGTTTTCCATGATACTCGAGGAGCTACTCGAGTAACCGTGTATTTGAAAATGTGTAACTCTCGGCACTTTGTACCACTGCCAATGTTACTCGAGGAGGTACTCGAGTAACAGCCTGAGGTAAGTTAAAACTTGAGGTTGGTATCCGATTAACTTGTTTTTATTTTTATCATCTTCCTCGAGTGCTTACTCGAGTATTCAAGTTTCTAATGTTTTATCTTAAGTGGATTCCTCGAGTATGTACCCCAGTAAAGCACAAATATTTTCAAAGGAAACTTCAAGGTATTATCAGAGTAAATCAAGTTACTCGAGGTGTTACCCGAGTAACCTGTGCAAAAATGTGTGCATTACTCGAGGAGCTACTCGAGTAATGAGGTAATTGCTCTCGGCCTTGAAATCCTGCCAACAATACTCGAGGTGTTACCCGAGTAATCTATGAAATTGATAAAGCTTTACTGGAGGCATTACCCGAGTAAGTAACTGTTCACAAAGGTTTGAAATTTAGTTTACTCCATGCACTACCCGAGTAATCTTGTTTGTCTTCATTAAATTTCAAACAAATAGTGATTTCACGATGTTACTCGAGGAGCTACTCGAGTAAACTTCATGTGTTACTCGAGGAGCTACTCGAGTAAGCATACCCAGAAATTTAGAAATCATTCAAACGTTCATTGATTTGTTTCCTATATGATTAATCTTTCATTGTATTAGTATTCTTAGTCTATTTACAGATAAACAATGAAGGAATCACTTCAAGAGATGAAAGTCAAATCAAACGTTCAAATGCCAACCACCGCCAACGGATATTTTTCAAAAACTTGAAAAGTCAACAGTGGCTGCGCACTCACCAACGGACGAAAGGAAAACGTTCCAACGGTCATCACCATCATATCTATATATATGGGAACCTTCAAACAGAGAAGAAAAACGAAGCATTCACACAAACGATTCATTAAGTTCATTGCTCTGTTTTCACGTTGAAATTATATTCATATGCTTCAGTGATTATCATTTACTCTTTGTGAGAGATATTTCATTCATACTCAATATTTGTTATTGAGATAACTTAAGGTTGTGGAACCTTGAGTTGGGATTGGATTACAATCTGTAAGGGGGAGCGAGTGTCCAGGTGTAAGGAACTTGCTTGTACTGAGGTGCCAAGAACCCACTGAATCTTGGAAGTTATAGTGAAATTCTCAGAGAAGCTCTGAGGACTGGACGTAGGTCAAAGTGGTTGTGACCGAACCAGTATAACTCCCGGTGTACACTTCGGTGATATTTCTCCTTACTCATTACTGTTTTAATTCTTTTGTCAAAGTTTCATATTTTCGAAAGAAATTTCAGTATCACCCAATTCACCCCCCCTCTTGGGTGAAACGCTTGATCTTACACAGAGTGATTTACTCGAGGAGATTTTGTGGAAATGATCGAGTTTGCGACAGATAAAGACCTAAAACGCGACGTTACTCGAGGCCTTACTCGAGTAAATTTCATATTTACTCAAGTCCATACTCGAGTGATCATACAAAAAATTCTTAAAATAATTCATTTAAGTTGCGTACCTGGCATGAATAATATTGTAATTATCCATGTATGTTTCCTCGATCATTTTGTAGCCAATCTAGAGCAGATTTGAGTCGTTTCTCATCAATTTTGTGATCTGGACTTGCAGTTACTCGAGTAAGCTTCAAGTTTACTCGAGGCTCGCCTCGGGTAACCTTTCATTTTCAGATTGGACTGTTCAGTTCTCAACAATGAACTGTTTGTTCAAATTTCAAGAAACTTGATGCGTTACTTCCAGTTTTGGAAGACCATTACTCGAGTAGTTACTCGAGTAAAGTGTTCTTGTACTTCAAGTTGTTCCTCGGGTAATGCTTCACTGTCAGTCATTACTTGAAGTTGGTACTCCAGTAAAGCTGTCCTCTGATGACCTCTATTTTTATTTCTCAAAATAGAGTTTCAATCTTCCTGCAACTTAAATTAGTAATCATCAAAACATTATTAAATGATTTCATCTAATATGATGAGAACCTGAAATAACTTACAACTCATTGGGATTTACCATTCCCAATTCTCTTCT
This sequence comes from Inga oerstediana, assembly GCA_963210345.1. Classification (NCBI taxonomy): domain Eukaryota; kingdom Viridiplantae; phylum Streptophyta; class Magnoliopsida; order Fabales; family Fabaceae; genus Inga; species Inga oerstediana. The sequence continues at coordinate 27,069,051 of OY723405.1, read as the reverse complement.
AATGTATAGAAATTGATCTTTTGCAAGGGGTTTAGTGAAGATATCAGCTAGTTGAAGATGAGTAGGAATGAATATTACTTTCACATCTTTCTTTTGGACATGATCTCTGATGAAGTGATGTCTAACATCGATATGCTTGGTTCTAGAATGTTGAACTGGATTTTTCGCCAAGCTTATCGCACTGGTATTGTCACAATAGATTGGTATTTCTTTGAGATAAATACCAAGATCTTGTAGTTGTTGTTTTAACCATATCACTTGTGCACAACAACTTGAGACTGTAACATATTCGGCTTCCGTTGACGAAAGAGATACTGTATTTTGTTTCTTGCTGAACCATGAGACAAGAGATCCTCCAAGAAATTGTCCTTGTCCACTGGTACTCTTTCTGTCTATTTTGTATCCTCCATGATCTGAATCTGAATATGCAACTAGATATTCACTTCTTCCTTTGGGATACCACAGACCCAATTCTGGTGTGTCCGTAAGGTATCTAAAGATTCGTTTGACCGTTTCGGCATGAGATTCCTTTGGTGTTGATTAATATCTTGCACATATACCAACACTGAATTGAATGTCCGGTCTGCTTGCCGTGAGGTAGAGTAATGATCCAATCATTCCTCTGTATTTCGTGATGTTGTAGTCTTTCCCTTTGACATCAGCATCAAGCAACATAGTTGAGCTCATAGGTGTGTCTGATCCATTTGCTTCATCCATTCTATATTTCTTCAATAGCTCTCTTAAGTACTTTGTTTGAGATATGAATATTCCATTCTTTCTTTGTTTGATTTGCAAACCAAGAAAGAAATTCAATTCTCCCATCATTGACATCTCAAACTCTCCCTGCATTATCTCAGAAAATTCCTTACACAGAGATTCATTAGTAGCACCGAAAACAATATCATCAACATATATTTGAACAATTAAAATATCATCACGTTTTTGTTTTATAAAAAGTGTTGTATCAAATTTTCCCCGTACAAAACCTTGATCAATAAAAAATTTACCGAGCCTTTCGTACCATGCTCTAGGAGCTTGTTTTAAACCATATAAAGCCTTTTTGAGTTTGAAAACATGGTCAGGTTTAGTTACATCTTCAAAACCTGGAGGTTGTTCTACATATACTTCTTCCATGATGTATCCATTTAGAAAAGCACTCTTAACATCCATTTGATAGAGTTTGAATCCTTTGATGCATGCAAAGGCTAAGAGTACGCGTATAGCTTCCAATCTAGCTACTAGAGCATACGTTTCCTTATAATCAATTCCTTCTTCCTGATTATAGCCTTTGGCCACCAATCTTGCCTTGTTTCTCACAATAATTGCGGATTCATCGAGTTTGTTCTTGAATACCCATTTAGTGCCAATGATCAGATGATCCTTGGGTCGGGGTACCAAATCCCAAACTTGATTTCTTTCAAATTGATTTAATTCTTCTTGCATTGCTATAACCCAATCATTTTCTGATAGGGCTTCATCAATGTTAGAAGGTTCAATCTCAGAAATGAATGCAGAAAAACTTACTTTATTGAAAATTCTATTTCTAGTTTTGATCCCTTCATTCACATCTCCTATGACTTGATCTAAGGGATGACTTTTATTGTATTTCTAGGCTCTAGGTTGTCCTAGTGATTGCTCTTCTTTCTTGGTTTCATCAACTTCTGGAATAAGAGATTTAGAAATAGATTGACCATTTTCTTGATTTAAAACAACTTCCTGTTCTTCATCAATGGTTTTGTCAGAGGATTCAAATTCATCAAATACAATATGAATTGATTCTTCAACAACACATATTCTTTTATTGTAAACTCTATATGCTTTACTTTGGTTAGAATATCCTAGGAAAATTCCTTCATCAGTTTTAGAATCAGATTTTCCTCAGTTATCTTTACCATTATTATGAATGAAACACTTACAACTGAAGATGTGTAGATGAGCAATGCTTGGCTTCCTTCCTTTGTACAGCTCGTATGGTGTCTTTCCAAGTTTTGTTCTAACATATGCTTTATTTGAAATATAGCATGCTGTACTCATAGCATCAGCCCAGAAAACTTGAGACACATTTTTTTCATTCAACATTGCTCTAGCCATTTCAGTGAGCACTCTATTCTTACGTTCCACAACTCCATTTTGTTGAGGTGTTCTTGGAGCAGAAAAATTGTGATCAATGCCATTAGTATCACAATATTCTTCAAAGGCTTGATTTTCAAATTCTCCACCATGATCAGTCTTAATACCTGCAATGGACATACCTTTCTCATTTTGCACTTTCTTGGCAAAAACAATAAATTCATCAAAGGTTTCATCTTTCGACGATAGAAAAATCACCCATATAAATCTAGAGAAATCATCAACAATAACCAATGAATATAAGTTGCCACCAAGGCTCTTTACTCTTGCTGGACCAACTAAATCCATATGTAATAATTGTAGTGGTCTATTTGTTGAAATCTCATTTTTCAATTTGAAAGATGATTTAGTTTGTTTACCTTTTTGACATGCATCACAAATCAAGTCATTTTTGAAATTTACTTTGGGTAATCCAAGAACTAAATCCTTTTTGAGTAATTTTCCTAATTGATGCATATTGACATGAGCCAGTCTCTTATGCCATAGCCAACTTTCATCGGTATTACTTAGAAAATAGTTTTCAGATTCATTTCTACTAATATCTAAAGTATAGCAGTTACCTTCCTTTTTTGCTTTGAGCTTAGCCTTGATATTCTTCTTATCAAGTAGTAAGTCATCTTTGTTGATAATTAGACATTCCTCTGAGTCAAATATTATCCAGTTGTTTTTGTCTGCACTTTGACTTACACTCAGCAAATTATGGCACAATCCTTCGACATAGTATACGTCTTTGACTTGTATGCCTTTGTCATTTTTGATTTCACCAATTCCTGCTATCCTTCTGGTTTGATTTCCTCCAAATTTTACCTTTCTACCTTCCTTAGGTTGCAACGAGGTAAAACTTTCGAAATCCCCGGTCATATGTCTAGAGTATCCACTTTCTATGAACCACTTGTTATTTTTGGATGCTTTAAGACATATCTGCAATCAAATGATTAAGTCTTAGGTACCCACATCTTTTTGGGTCCTTTTGGGTTAGTACAAATGATTTTCTGAACATATGAGCCTTTAGGTACCCATTTGTAGGTTCCTATGTTTCCTTTCTTCTTATGAATGCATGAAGAGGTATAATGACCTTTTCTATTACAGTAATTACATAATGCAAAAGGATTTGATATATGCACAGAATGCTGGAAATAATTCAAATATGACTTACCTCCTGCTTTCTTTCTACCTTTCCTTTTATCTGATTTTGGATCATATCCAATACCAAATCGGTCATTTACAACTCGTTGATCTTTTAAAATCACACTTAGCATCTCACTTCCTTTAGTAAATTTTTCAAGAGTTTTTGTGAGATCAATGTTTTTCTTTTTCAAAGAATGACAATTTTCACAATTCTTTTCTGAGCTTTCTTTAAGTTCAATTTCAAGAACTTTGTTTTTCTTTTTGAAAACAACTAATTCTTTAACTACTTTGATGAATTCAAAATGTAAAGCATTATATTCAAAGAGTAATTCATCATAGGTAGGATCAGAATCATTTACCTCTTATTCTGTCTCTTCTTGAGCAACAAGACATATATTAACTACTTCTTCTTCATCACTTTCTTCGTCAGATGAACTATCTCCCCATATAGTAGATACAAAGGCCTTCTTTTTGTTAAAGAATTTACCTTTTCTCTTTTCTTTGCTCTTTTGATTCAGTTATGGACATTCTGATTTGATATGTCCTGGTTTTCCACATTCGTAGCAAATGATATGATCTTTGCTGGTAGTTCCTCCTTTTTGAAAGTGTTTGAAGCCTTGACCTTTCTTATAGAACTTTCTGAATCGTTTTATAATTAGGCCCATTTTGTCATCGTTAAACTCCTCATCCTCATCTTGATTTTCTTCTTTTGCTTTTAGTGCTAGGCCTTTCTTTTTCTTGTCACCGATGTCATCTAGTTCCCGTTTGAACTTTAGTTTGCTTTCATATTCAGAAAGGCTTCCAAATAGAGAAGCAACTGATCTCTTTGATTCTCCTTTTGCTTCTTCTATTGCAGTGACTTTGGCCTCCCACTCTTTAGAAAGAATATTTAAAATCTTTCATACTTGGGTCTGCTGATCATAAACTTTTCCAAGTACTGCAAGTTGATTAACAAGATGAGTATATCTAAGTTCAAATTCAGATATTGATTCACCTGATTTCATTCGAAGTAGATCGAATTCAGTGACCAAGGTGTTGATCCGATTCTCTTTTATTCCTGAAGTTCCTTCATGAGCTATTTCCAGAGCTTCCCACATTTCCTTTACTGTTGGAAGTGTGCAAATTCTGAAGTACTCACTTTGACTTAAGGCACTTTGTAGCATCAAAATTGCTTTGCTGTTGAGAGTGATAAGTTTCTTGTCATTCTCATCGTATTCCGCTGGCGTCTTGCGAATTTTCTGAGAATCTACAATCTTTGTAGGTTGATAGTTTCTGCTCTCAATCACATCCCATAGCCCATATTCAGTAGCCATCACGAATACTCTGAACTTTGCTTTCCAGAAAGAAAAGTGTTCGCCACTGAAACCTGGAGGTCTAGTGATGGATGCTCCGTCAGGAAGAATTCCTTCACCCATGCTTGCCATTGGATCCTTCTTAGGCTGTTAAACCTTAACAAGAAGACCTACGCTGTGAACACCCTATTTTGTCCGGGCCACACTAAAAAAAATAATAAAATACAAAAAGATTGATAATGATTAGTGTCCAAATTGGCAGTCATCATTGAAAGAAAAAATTAAAAAAAAACAAAAAAAAAACAAAAATAAGAAAAAAAAAAGGAAATCCTCCTATTGATGATGATCAGTGTCTAAATAGGCAATCATCATTGAAAGGGAAAAATTAAAAAAAAAAAGAAAAAAAAAAAGAGGAAATCCTCCTATTGATGATGATCGGTGTCTAAATAGGCAGTCATCATTGAAAGGGAAAAATTTAAAAAAAAAACGAAAATTAAAATAAATCCCTTAATTGATATGATTGGCATTGTCATTCATTAAGGGAAAATGATAAATAAAAAAAACGAAAAATAAAAAAATCTCATTTATGTTTATAGGTTTAAATTAGGAAGTTATTTGTGGGGAGAATAATGAAAAAAAAGATTAAAAATGAAAAAATCTCCACTAATGGTAATTAGGTCAAGTTAGGAAGTTTTATCAATAGAAAATACAAAAAAATAAAAAAAAACGAAAATAAAAAAAAAATCTCCATTGATGGTGATTGGGTTAAGTTAGGTAGTTCTTAACATAGAATACAAAAAAATCAAAAAAACGAAAAATAAAATAAAAAAAATAAAAAAGGGAGCATTTATGAAGAAAACCCTACCTTAAGACTATAAATAGGAGTGCAAGGGTTGAAGCAAAGGGGACAGAAATTTTGGAAGAATTTTGGGAGAGCAAGGAGATAAGGTTAGTGGTTGAATTTTCATCCTTTTCTTTGATTTCACTTTTACATCTCGTTTTTCTCTCTTTCATCTAATATCCCTTGGTTCATGCTTACTTCATCATTCATGCACTATGACTTTATCCAATAGTGTTTTAGCTCATTGTGGTCTTGTGGATTTGCATTTTATTGTCCAACTGAATTATCTCATACATAGGCAAGAGGTATGTGATGTCTTATTTTCTTATGATATTAGGTGTTATGCTTAATAAATATGGATAATATAATTGTACTTGCCTCTTGTTTATTATGTGGTTCTATCACCCTATCTCTTGTTGTAGCGGGGTTCAAAAGGAAAAAGGTACGCATAAATCTCCTCACCTTTGACTTCCTTTTTGTTTAACTTGTGTTACTTTTTCTTCTTTTTTCTTTATTCCTTTCTTAGGTCCTCTTTCAAAAAAAAATATTTTAACACATTTTTATAAATGAAAATAAAATGGCAAAACTTTCTTTCATGAAAAATAAAAGAAGTTCTTTCATAAATAAAAAAAACGTTTTTAAAAAAAAATAAAAAATACAAACCAAATAAAAAACTTATTTTTCTCAAATAAATTAAATGAACATTTTTCTAAAAATCACCAACCAAGTGACACGCTTTTCTACTCCTTCGAACTACGTGGGCTTTGATCCCTCTAAAGGGTACGTAGGCCCTAGGTTTTCATCCTAGGTCAAGTCCAATTTTGTAAATAAATATATTTCTTCTTATTTTCTTATTATAAATAAATGTTCTTTTTTTTTAAATAAATATATTTTTTCTTATTTTCTTTTTGTAAATAAATGTTCCTTGTTTTTTTTTTCCTTTAGTTTTTCATTTATTTTTGTCTTTATTTGGGTAATTATAATAAGATTAAAGGCCATAATATTTTTAAGTAATTAACTTAGGGTAACCATTCTCATGAATGGGTGTTGTGGGGTGCCTAACACCTTCCCCACACACAATCGACTCCCGAATCCTAAATGATTTTTTGTAGACCAGTTTTCGTTTTTTTAAATAGGTTTCCAAAATTATCCTATTTCAAAAATTTTGGTGGCGGCTCCATGTTTTTTTAAATCCCGGGCGCTACAGCTTGGCGACTCCACTGGGGATATGTTTGAGAGTCAAGCCCATCTAAGTTAAGTGTTTAAAAATAATATGGCCTTAATTGTATTTTAATTACCCTTTTTCTTTTTGTAAATATTTGTTTTATTTTTTTTAATTATTTATTCATCTATTTATTTATTCTTTTTTTTTCTAACTATCTTATGATCTGCTTAGCAGATGAGGGTTGGGTAGAACCTAGGCCCATAGGTTGGTATGCTCTTCACACACACTGAACACATACACTATTCTCCTCACACACATTTTGGGCCCTATACCCGGGTCTGTGAGTTCCTTAGGTGAGTGGAAGTTTCTAGCGGTCTCCCTGTGGGGTTTTAAGAACCCCCTGAGGTTACTGTGAAGACTTCGTCTTAGCTGTTACTCATTTGGTGAGGTTGATCCCTGTGGGGTTTTCAGAACCCCCTGAAGGTCAACTTCATCAAATGGGGTCTTCATCTTTACGATGGGGGCAGTTAGGAGACCTTTATCTGTGAGAATTAGAACCACCTTGAAACCATTGCACCTATTAGTAGAAATTATAGACCTGCCCAATTAATTAGTACCTGCCTTTCTTAGGATAGATACTACTAACCTAGGGTCATTCCTAAAATAGGACACTGGAGGGCATATATTTATTTATTGTTAATAATCTTTATTGTCATCCATGCATAATCAATGGAACCCCTAGGATCAAGTGACTAACTGTCGCTCCACCTGAGTATGTATCTAGCATCATTCCACATAAAGATACATCACAAGGACGGTCTATGCATTAGATAGCTAACCTTAGTCTAAGGGTCTATGACCCTAAAAGACCATGATCTCATCACATCAATCATGTTAGAAAACATCTCGATGAGGGATAACCCTTTAGGACTCATAAGGCATCATTATATCATCCATTAGCATTTTAACTTCATTTGATATGGGCCTTGGACATAATCATCATTTAAAAAAAAAACCCTTAACCGCGTGATGGTTTGGGCCATTCGCAGGTTAATGGGCACTTCATCCTCCCTATGAGGTAATAGATCTCTTGAGGAGGTGAAGTTCTTTTTATTAAGGTCCATCACCCATATCAAAACTTGAAGTATAAGTCGTCACTCTTTCACGTCTCATGAGGTAGCCTTGCATCATCCATTAGCATTTTTCATTTGATATGGGTCTTGGACATAATCATCATTTAAAAAAAAAAAAGCCTTAGCCGCGTGATGGTTTGGGCCATTCGCAGGTTAATGGGCACTTCATTCTCCCTATGAGGTAATAGATCTCTTGAGGAGGTGAAATTCTTTTTCCTAATGTCCATCACTCATATCAAGGCTAGAAAGCACATATAATTAGCATAGCATGCATTTGAAAATACTTTCTGACTCTTCCTTCTCTTTTCTTTAATGAAGGGCAAACGAGTTATCCGACAACCAAAAATTTGGCATAAAGGCTAAATGGCACAAAAACCAAGTTTAAATCAAGTTCCTACAGGAAAGGTATATAGAGGGAAGGGCATCAGATTGACTACTGGAGCAGAACCACCTGAAGGCCTAATTCGATTAAGTCGCTACATTCAAGGTTCAGTCAAACTGGGTTTCATGAAGAAGTATGGAAATATCATTGATTTATTACATGTGCCTGTGCATAATGAGGCTATCATAGAACTGGGCCAGTATTGGGATGCCTCTTTGAGATGCTTCACTTTCTCCGATTTTCAACTAGCCCCAACCCTTGAAGAATACGGGGAAATCCTTAGGATGCCAATTAAGAGGAGTGATAAGATCTACCATTATCCAGGCCGGCTACCTTCTCAGGGAGGAATAGCGAAGCTGTTAGGGGTTCACATGGAAGAAGTACAGATTGTAGGCACTGGACAGGTCAAGGGGATTAAAAGGACCATAGTGGAAGCTCGCTTAACAAGATTTGCAGAAAATAAAGATTGGGAGAGTTTTTGTAGGGTTTTTGCCTTGGCTATTTATGGCATGATCCTCTTTCCTTCATCAGCGGGAATAATCGACTTGGGAGCTATCAGTGTCTTTCAATTAGTCGAACACTACCAAATTAACCCGGTACCCGCAATTTTAGCAGAGACCTACATGTCATTATCTCAATGCCACCTAAAGAAGGAAGGTCGAATAAAATGCTGTCTTGCATTGCTTGAGGTATGGATGCTGAGTCACGTATTTGGAAAGAAGAAGTACTTCCGAGAAAGGCATGACAAGTTTACTAATCCACTTATGGCTTTCAATCATCTTCAATTAAACAAAAATGATTGGAGGAAGGAGTTCTCACAGTTAACAGAAGATTCTCTCTTATGGAAAATAGAATGGTGGGAGGATGAAGAGATCATCCATCACTGCGGGGACTTTTCTAATGTGCCTCTCATGGGACCAAGGGGATGTATTAACTATAACCCTTCTTTAGCATTAAGGCAATTAGCATTTCGGCAAAAAGTTCCCTCTCAAGAAGAAGTGCAAGCCATACACTTCTCATACGGAGAAGATAATGGGAAGGACTTATGTCGAGAAATCAAAGAAGCTTGGAGCAAGATAGCATACAAGGGAAAGGCTGAGCTAGGGAAGCGAGAAATAGGTGCAACTCTGGGCTATAAGGACTGGCTCAAGGACAGAATCAAAGGAGCCAATCCATCTTATTCCCCCCAAGATCCTTTATTAGGAAATGATGCCCAAGAAGTAAACAAAGAGTTGGCAAGGCGCCTGGAAACAAGAGAAAAGGAGCTAGAGGAGTTGTCTATGATGGAATCACAAAATAAGAGAAAGATGAGTCAGCTAGAGGATAAATGTGCATCCCTTCAAGAAAAACTGACAGAAAAGAGAAAGAGAAGAGAATTAGAAGAACGCACAAGGATCATGAAGCTGGAAGAAGAAAACAAAAGCTTAAAAAGAGCTATGCAAGAGAACGATAGGCAAATGAAGAATAATAGAGTTCGACTATTGAAGATGACTACAGCAAAAGAGTTGCTCGAAGAGAAACTGCAAGACAATGCCCCTCTTAAGAAATTGCAAGGGGAAGTTGATATTCTTACTCAACTCCTAGAAAATAAGAAGGGTGAATTGGTTGCTGTAAGGGCCAGTAGCACTGAAACCATCCAGAGCCTCGTGGACAAGCTAAATCACGAAAGGAAAGTTTTAGCCAACTGGGAACTCCTCTACCACAGACAAGTTGTTGTGACAGAAGAATGGGTAAAGAGGTGTGGTAACTTAATCAGCTTTGCTAACACCAGAATCCCAGAATTTGCTAGCATATTCAAGCGCGCTGAAGGCATGATCATCCCTTTGAATCCGCCAGAAGAGATTGTTGAATTCTTCAACTTATGTAATCAAATAGTAGAGGAACTCAAACTTGTAACCAAATTTTGATATTATCAAATAAAAGCATATCTCCTTTTACTGTCATTTTTTTTATGCTTATTACTACGATCAATAACAAGATCTTGGGCTAGGGTGGGATTCAAGGTCCCCTCTATCTAATGATCAACTCTAGTTCTCCCTGTAGAATAATGGGTTCTCTGAGGAGGCTAGAGGACACTCGTTCCAGAAGACCATGTGCCGACTAAAACACTCACCAAATAAAAAGATCTTGATTAGGATGGGACTTAAGGTCCCTCCTATTTAATGATCAACTCTAGATTCTCCCTGTGGAATAATAGATTTCCTGAGGAAGCTAGAGGATACTTGTGCTAGAAGACCTTTATGCCAATACGTCGTGATAACTCGCCATGCTCGCTCGAAATTGTAGGTTTAAATAAACTAATGATATTTTGTTCCTTCCTAAGCAGGTGATACAATATTGCTCCGTCTAAACGTCCTAACCAGCTACCCCCTGCGCATTCATACAACACGCGCTCACGTAGTCGTCAGATGGCAGCTAATCCCGGTGAAGTCGAATCTAATCTGAATCATCGGATGTCTCATATGGAGGCACAAATGGCAGATTTGAAAGAAATGATTTCCACCTTGACTATAGCTCTTCAAGCCCAGAATAATGAAAAAGAGTCAGGAACATCTGATCCATTGAAAAATGCTGAGATAAGCATACCAGAAAATGGCGAGAAAGAAAAAATGATAGAAGAGCCTCAGAGTAAACAGAATCCTCAAATTCCGAGCGGTAAGGAGGAACAGCCAGGTGAAGATTCAACATACACTTTCAACATTCCCTCCCTATCAGCTGAAAAGGAGGGGTGGAAGGAAGAGTTAGGTGAAGTAAAAGACCAACTAAAAGCCCTTCAAGGTCCAAACACTTGGGGTTCACTTGATTTAAAAGATTTATGCTTGGCACCACATGTCTCAATTCCCAAGAAATTCAAGATGCCAGACTTTGATAAGTACAACGGCACAGGGAATCCGATATACCATCTTAAGGCCTATTGCACCAAGATGCTTGTATGGTCACAAGACGAAAACTTTTTGCTACTCTTCTTCCATGAGAGCTTGAAAGGGCCAGCACTGGAATGGTACATGCAACTTGACCAAACAAAGATCAAGAAATGGAGAGATTTGACTGATGTATTCATGAAACAATACAGGTTCAATCTTGACACTGCCCCCACCAGGGAACAACTGAAGTCAATGAGCAAGAAAGCCACTGAAGCTTTCAAAGATTATACCCAGAGATGGAGGACGGTCGCAGCACAAGTTCAACCTCCCCTTATACCATCTGAGCTCAGTTCTTATTTCATTCGTACTTTACAAGAACCTTATTACAGATATATGGTTGGGACACATGTCACCAATTTTTCTGGTTTGATCGAGATTGGTGAGCGAATCGATGCTGACATACGCGACGGTAGGATTCTTCAAAGTGAGAGTATCACCAAAAAGGGGAACAATGGGAAGAAGAAGGAAGGCGATGTTAGTTTCATCCAAACCACTAGACAACCCCAAGTAATACATCAAGGTGGTAATGATGGGTTTCGACAGACGAAGAATGATCTGACACAAAATAGGCAAGGTCAAGCTGGAGGACGAAGGAATTGGCAGCAACGAGATAGTCGGCAGTGGCCAGATTTCGGCATGACAAATACTGAGCTATATCGCCAACTTTTGGAATCTCAGCTGTTAGGGCCACGTACTTACAAACAGCCTCAACCACCATTCCCCGCTTGGTATGACTCTAATGCCCGATGTGAATACCATATGGGCGCCCCGGGACACTCAATAGAGGATTGTGCAACATTCAAAAGGAATGTATTAGACTTAATTGATTCTAATCACATTCAATTGAAGAGGAACGACAACTCCACTATCAACGCCAATCCTCTTCCAAGTCATGAAAACCAAGTAAATGTTGTTGATGAAATTGAGTTCTCCAACGATCCTCTACTAATAGGAGGAGATATCCATGCTTGTTTAAAGGCAGCAGGTTATATGCCTCGAGAAGAGAAAGAAGTAGGCATGGTGGAAAAAAGACATGTCGAGTTCGTCATTAAGGAACCATATGAAAAGAGAAATTCTCATGTTGTCTCTTTCGCCATCTTGACTCCATTGCAACAGCCTGCAGTGACCATTAAGGTACCGACCCCTTTTCCATATCAGAGTAATCATGCCGTACCATGGAGGTATAAAGGTATTGTCAAAAATCCCTCAGGACAAGTAATGGATGCCGAGGCTAGCAACGAAACAATGGTTCACCCAACAGGAGTAACACGAAGTGGGAAATCTTATCTGCCACAAAATATTGGATTGTCGAAGAAGGGAAAACAAACCAATATTGATGTTCCATCAAGTTTTGGTCTAAAAGGCATGGAAAATAAAGATGAAGAATTCCTTCAAATCATGAAGCAAAGTGAATATAGCATAGTGGACCAATTGAACAAAACTCCGGCCAAGATCTCAATTCTCTCTTTGATCTTGAGTTCTGAACCGCATCGTCATGCACTACAAAAGGCGCTAGATGAAGCATATGTGCAGTCCAGTGTGACCCCGGAGAAGGTTGCAAGCATTATGAATGTGGCAAAGGCATTCTCTACCATCTCATTTTCAGGAGAAGAAGTTGTTCAATCAACCGTTGATCAGTATAAAGCCCTCTACATTTCCCTGAAGTGCAAAGGGTTCATTGTGGCCAAAGTATTGATAGATGGAGGATCAGCGTTAAATGTTTTACCGCTATCCACATTTGAGCAATTGTCAGTAGAGGCGTCAGAGGTTGAAAAGAGTAACATGGTGGTTAGAGGATTCGATGGTACTCGGAGAGGTGTGTTGGGAATGGTCCATTTGCCTTTACAGATTGGACCAACTTCATTCACAGTAGACTTTCAGCTTATGAACATTGACCCGTCCTACTCTATGCTGTTGGGGAGGCCGTGGATACACTCAGCTGGGGCAGTACCTTCTACCTTGCACCAGAAGGTAAAGTTCGTTGATAGCGGGAAGATAGTGATAATCAAGGGCGAAGAAGAAATCATGGTAAGCAAGCCAAGCTCTCTTCCATACATTGAGGCTGCCGAGCACGAGGAAGGAATGGTTTTCCAAGGTTTTGAAGTCGAAGGACCCAAGGGATCTAAAAATGTCAACTCCATAGTAACCAAGATAATGGAGAAGAATGGGTTTAAGCAGGGCAAAGGATTGGGCACTCACCTCCAAGGCATCAAATCCCCTATAAATCTGCAAGAGAATCACAAGCGCCAAGGGTTAGGATACGAACCACAATTGGAAATGCAATTGAAAGAGCAAGCAAGCTTGAAGGTAGAGAAGGATGACGAGCATTTTAAAATCCCCCACATAAGGAAGACATTCCCGACATCCTCTGAAGTGCTAAACAAGCCGATTGTTGCAATGGTTTCAACAATAAGCAAAAAGACTTGCACGTGGATTTCAGCTGATGATTCTGGAAGGGCTCTGGAAAATTGGGAGTTCGAGGACACCTTCAATTCTATCATTTTAGAGTAACATGCCTAGCTAAAAGTTGTCTTTTTTATGCTTTGTATACGCCTTTAGGCGAGCTCTTATATGAACCATGAATAAAGAATGATATGCGAATAAAATTCACTTATTTATATCCATTCCTTTCTTTTTCCTTCTATTCATTCGTTGTTCATTTTTCGCCCTCCAGGAAATCGATTTCCTCGGAACTCTTGTCCAACGCAGAGGTTCCTGAATCCCTGAATGATGATTCGCTTGTTGCCATTGATATGCATGATTATGAGTATGATGATGATGAGATCATTCAAGTATACAAAAAAATCCTCGAATCCGACGAGAATAAAATGTGCCCACATGAAGATGTAATTGAAGTAATAAATATGGGCACAGAGGAAGAAAAGAGAGAACTAAAGATAGTAAATAACCCCGAAAGAGAGCAAATGGTTGAACTCTTCAAAGAATTCATAGATGTCTTCGCATGGTCTTATCAAGACATGCCAGGCCTTGATCCGGGGATTGCCTCTCACAAGATCCCCTTATTCCCAGACACTAAGGCTAAAAAGCAGAAATTGAGGAGGCTCACTTCCGATATGTCCTTAGTGGTTCGAGAAGAGGTGATGAAGCAATTAGAAGCGGGTTTCCTAGAAGTAGCTAAATACCCACAATGGATAGCAAATGTCGTTCTTGTCCCAAAGAAGGACGGCAGAATTCGAATGTGTGTGGATTATCGAGATCTGAATAAAGCTAGCCCAAAAGACGATTTTCCATTGCCTCATATTGATGTCCTGGTTGATAATACAGCCCGTAGCTATAGGTACTCGTTCATGGATGGGTACTCAGGGTATAACCAAATCCCTATGGATAGAGAGGACAAAGAAAAAACCACATTTATTACACAATGGGGAACTTATTGTTACCGCGTCATGCCATTCGGGCTAAAGAATGCTGGGGCAACTTATCAGCGTGCCATGGTGGCGCTCTTTCATGATATGATGCATAAAGAACTTGAAGTGTACGTGGATGATATGGTAGCTAAATCTTCTGAGGGAGAAAGCCATGTTGTGGTGTTAAGAAAGCTGTTTGAAAGGCTACGCAAGTACAAGCTACGACTAAATCCTAACAAATGCGTCTTTGGAGCTTTATCTGGAAAATTATTGGGCTTCATTGTAAGCCAAAAAGGGATTACAGTAGATCCAGACAAAGTAAAAGCAATACGGGAAATGCCCCCTCCTCAGACAGAAAAGGAAGTTCGAAGCTTTTTGGGGCGGCTGAATTACATTGCACGATTCATTGCCAACCTGACTGCAACTTGTGAGCCGATATTCAAGCTTTTAAAGAAGAACTGCACCAGGAAGTGGGATGAAGATTGCCAACAGGCATTTGATAGAATCAAGAATTATTTGTTAAATCCCCCAATTTTGGTTCCTCCTGTACCAGGACGACCTTTAATTTTGTATTTAACAATACGACCAAATTCCATGGGAGCCATGCTGGGGCAACAAGATGAATCTAAGCGAGGAGAACAAGCGATCTATTACTTGAGCAAGAAGTTTAATGATTGTGAGTCACGTTACCAGATGATCGAGCGAACTTGCTGTGGTTTAGTCTGGGCTACAAGGAAGTTGAGGCAGTACATGCTTTACTACACCACTTGGTTAATTTCAAGAGTAGACCCACTCAAGTACATCTTTGAAAGCCCGCATGTAGCTGGAAGAGTCTCTAAGTGGCAAGTAATATTGTCTGAATATGATATAAGATACGTCATTCAAAAATCTGTCAAGGGTGGTACGATAGCAGATCACTTAGCGGAAAACCCCATAGATGAATGCCAACCACTAGATTTCAAATTTCCAGATGAAGACATATGTGCTACAGAAGACCCGATCGAGGAAAGCAAATCAAAAGGGTGGGAAATGTATTTTGATGGGGCAGCAAACATGCATGGCAATGGTGTAGGGGCAGTAATAATATCCCCGGACGGAAAGCAATTTCCAATTGCTATAAAATTAGGATTTGACTGCACCAATAACATGACAGAATATGAAGCTTGTATTAATGGTCTCCAGGCTGCCATAGATCTTGGGATAAAAAACCTAAAAGTCTATGGTGACTCAGCTCTCATAATTTATCAGGTAACTGGCGAATGGCGTACTAAAGACCCAAAGTTGATCCCTTATCAAGAGTATTTGATAGAGTTGATCAAAAATTTTGAAGTAATCAATTTTCATCACATGGCTAGAGAAAAGAATCGCTTCGCTGATGCGTTAGCTACTTTAGCAGCTATGATCCAACTTGATTGTGGGGTCCAAGTTCAACCAATACAGATTGAGACTAGAAGATCGCCAGCATTTTGCTTCAATATTGGAAGAGAGCACGACGAGCAACCTTGGTACCATAGTATCAAGATGTATATGGAGCATGGTACTTACCCTCCAGACGCAACACATAATGAAAAGAAGACCATCCGGAGATTGGCCATGGGCTTTTTTATTAGTAATAACGTCCTATATAAGAGAAGCTTTGATGGGACATTGCTACGCTGTGTAGACATGAGGGAGGCGCACAAGATTATGGCAGAGATCCATGAAGGAGTATGCGGTACACATGCAAATGGCCACTCATTAACTAAACAAGCTCAAAGATCTGGTTACTACTGGATAACTATGGAGAAGGATTGTATCAATTATGTTAGAAAGTGTCATAAGTGCCAGATATATGCCAACAAAGCTAACGCCCCTCCGACTATAATGCATAGTCTCGTATCTCCATGGCCGTTCTCCATGTGGGGAATAGATGTCATTGGGCCGATTAACCCAAAAGCTTCGAATGGTCATCGTTTCATCCTCGTTGCTATTGACTATTTCACTAAGTGGGTAGAAGCCAATTCCTTTGCTAGTATTACTCAGAAGGCCTTCATCAAATTCTTAAAGGCCAATGTCATCTGTAGATATGGGTTACCAGAGAGGATCATAACTGACAATGCACCAAACCTCAACGGGGCAGCAGTTAAAGAATTATGTGATCAATTCAAGATCAAACATCATAATTCTGCACCATATAGGCCACAAGATGAATGGTGCAGTTGAGGCAGCCAATAAGAATATTAAGAAGATCCTCAGCAAAATGACAGTGACCTATAAGGACTGGCACGAAATGCTTCCATATGCATTACACGGATACCGTACCACAATGCGTACTTCAACTGGGGCAACCCCTTACTCTTTAGTTTATGGCATGGAGGCTGTTACTCCAATTGAGGTGGAAATACCATCCCTGAGAATCTTGGCTGAATCAGACCTAGATGAAAGCGAATGGATACGTTCTCGATTTGAACAATTAAATATGATTGAAGAAAAAAGGCTCACAGCCATATGTCATGGGCAGTTATATCAATCACGAGTGGCAAGGGCCTTTAATAAGAAACTACGACCCAGGTGGTTTAAAGTAGGAGACCTAGTCCTCAAGAAGATCCTCCCAAATCAAGAAGATGATAGAGGTAAATGGGCTCCGAACTATGAAGGCCCATATGTTGTTAAGAAAGCTTTCTCTGGTGGGGCATTGATATTGACAAACATGAATGGCCAAGATCTGCCAAGGCCAATCAATTCAGATGCTGTAAAGAAATACTATGCGTAAAGAAAAAGAGCTCGCTAAGTTGAAAACCCGAAAGGGCAGCTTAGGCAAAAGTTTGAGCAAAACAAAAAAGGGGCTCGCTAAGTTGAAAACCCGAAAGGGCGGCTTAGGCAGAAATTGGAGCAAAAAAAAAAAGAAAAAGAAGCTCGCTAAGTTGAAATCCCGAAAAGGGCGGCTTAGGCAAAAGTTAGAGCAAGAAAAAAAAAAGCTCGCTAAGTTGAAAACCCGAAAGGGCGGCCTAGGCAAAAGTTAGAGCAATAAAAAAAAAAAAAAAGAAGCTCGCTAAGTTGAAAACCCGAAAGGGCAGCTTAGGCAAAAGTTAGAGGAAAAAAAAAAAAAAAAAAGAGCTCGCTAAGTTGAAAACCCGAAAGGGCGGCTTAGGCAAAAGTTAGAGCAAGAAAAAAGGCTCGCTAAGTTGAAAACCCGAAAGGGCGGCTTAGACAAAATTTAGAGCAAAAAAAAAAAAAGGAGCTGTTAAGTCAAAAACCTGGAAGGGCAAGGTTATCAGTCCTAGCCCCATGACTCTCTCTACTTGTCTATTTGGAAGACTCCATAATCATTCATCGAAAAGTGCATATCTCTGGCAATTAAGCAAGGCACCATCAGGGGGACTACACAGAACTAAAAGCGAAGGACTTCCTAATAACATCACCAATATATGATCATCATCATGCATCCACTTGAATATTGGAAGATCATTTCTTTTAAATGAATCTTCATCCTTAGTATATCTTTCCCTTCTATTAAATTGCATGTCAAACTTTGTGTCATGATTTGTATAAGGGTAACTCTTTTTAATGAAAGCACAACTTTTGTTTGGATAAACACTCACGTTGATATACATGGTGTCCTCTACTCCCATTTAACTTGTGTAATTTCAGGATCATTAGCGAAGGTCCCAACTAGAATTTTTGTTGTGGGGTCAAACAGTTGACAAAGGGACACAATCTAAACTGAGGGTTCTAGGCTGTGGCATCTATGTGAATCTCATTATACACATCTTCATACCTCCGACAAGACTGCGCAAGTAACGGGGTACTGGTTAGGCACCTGGACGAAGAAGGAGCAAT
Source organism: Inga oerstediana (assembly GCA_963210345.1). Classification (NCBI taxonomy): domain Eukaryota; kingdom Viridiplantae; phylum Streptophyta; class Magnoliopsida; order Fabales; family Fabaceae; genus Inga; species Inga oerstediana. Next base: position 27,050,869 of record OY723405.1, on the reverse strand, counting down.
ATCACCTGCCAGGCTATTCTTTAACACCACAATTATTGCACTCATTCTCATTAGCATAACATCACAATTATTGCACTCATTCTCATTAGCATGTCATCACCTCCATTATCAACATCATCATCATCATCATCATCACTACTATCATCATCATCAGCATTATTATTGTATTCATCATCCTCATTAGGATTCCATCATCATTGTCATCATCATTAGTGTCATCACCTCCATCATGACATCACTATCCTGATATTCCCTTAATTATCATGGCCATTATCATCCTCTTTATCATCATGATTGTTGTATTCATCATCCTCATTAGGATTCCATCATCATTGTCATCATCATTATTAGTGTCATCACCTCCATCATGACATCACTATCCTGATATTCCCTTCATTATCATGGCCATTATCATCCTCTTTATCATCATGATTGTCATCATCACTGTCATCATCAATGTCATCATCTTCATAAGCACTACTCCAAGGGGCACCATATGTTCATAGCACCCTTTTCAAAGCCCTGTAACGGCAGGCACCCTCAAAGCCCAGTAACGGCTGGCACCCTTTCAAAGCCCTGTACCGGCAGGCACCCTCAAAGCCCAGTAACGGCTGGCACCTTTTTCAAAGCCCTGTACCGGCAGGCACCCTCAAAGCCCAGTAACGGCTGGCACCCTTTCAAAGCCCTGCACCGGCAGGCACCCTCAAAGACCAGTAACGGCTGGCACCCTTTCCAAGCCCTGTACCGGCAGGCACCCTCAAAGCCCAGTAACGGCTGGCACCTTTTTCAAAGCCCTGTAACGGCAGGCACCCTCAAAGCCTAGTAACGGCTGGCACCCTTTCAAAGCCCTGTACCGGCAGGCACCCTCAAAGCCCAGTAACGGCTGGCACCTTTTTCAAAGCCCTGTACCGGCAGGCACCCTCAAAGCCCAGTAACGGCTGGCACCCTTTCAAAGCCCTGTACCGGCAGGCACCCTCAAAGCCCAGTAACGGCTGGCACCCTTTCCAAGCCCTGTACCGGCAGGCACCCTCAAAGCCCAGTAACGGCTGGCACCTTTTTCAAAGCCCTGTAACGGCAGGCACCCTCAAAGCCCAGTAACGGCTGGCACCCTTTCAAAGCCCTGTACCGGCAGGCACCCTCAAAGCCCAGTAACGGCTGGCACCCTTTCAAAGCCCTGTAACGGCAGGCACCCTCAAAGCCCAGTAACGGCTGGCACCCTTTCAAAGCCCTGTATCGGCAGGCACCCTCAAAGCCCAGTAACGGCTGGCACAATTCTTTTAAAGCCCTGTAACGGCAGGCACTATTCTTTCAAAGTCCTGTATCAGCAGGCACCCTCAAAGCCCAGTAACGGCTGGCACAATTCTTTTAAAGCCCTGTAACGACAGGCACTATTCTTTCAAAGTCCTGACCAACAGGCACCCTCAAAGCCCAGTAACGGCTGGCACAATTCTTTTAAAGCCCTGTAATAGTAGGCACTATTCTTTCAAAGCCCTGTATCAGCAGGCACTCTCAAAGCCCAGTACCGGCTGGCACAATTCTTTTACGCCCCACCAAAGTCCTATGCTACTAGGAGCTTTACTTCCATTCCAGGTAATCATCTATCTCCACTGGCGTTCTTCTCCCCTATGAACCAAGTAAAGAGGGGCATGGACACTGTATTTTGTCCAAACCCTCTTTGGTTCCAAGGGGGGGCACCTTATTCTCTGGCCGGACAAAATACGTGTTCTTATCTTTACTTGCTTCATAGACGAGAATCTCACTTTTCTCAGCTACGAAACAAGTAAAGAGGGGCAACTGTGAACACCCTATTTTGTCCGGGCCACACTAAAAAAAATAATAAAATACAAAAAGATTGATAATGATTAGTGTCCAAATTGGCAGTCATCATTGAAAGAAAAAATTAAAAAAAAAACAAAAAAAAAACAAAAATAAGAAAAAAAAAAGGAAATCCTCCTATTGATGATGATCGGTGTCTAAATAGGCAATCATCATTGAAAGGGAAAAATTAAAAAAAATAAGAAAAAAAAGAGAGGAAATCCTCCTATTGATGATGATCGGTGTCTAAATAGGCAGTCATCATTGAAAGGGAAAAATTTAAAAAAAAAAGAAAATTAAAATAAATCCCTTAATTGATATGATTGGCATTGTCATTCATTAAGGGAAAATGATAAATAAAAAAAAATGAAAAATAAAAAAATAAAAAAATCTCATTTATGTTGATAGGTTTAAATTAGGAAGTTACTTGTGGGGAGAATAATGAAAAAAAAGATTAAAAATGAAAAAATCTCCACTAATGGTAATTAGGTCAAGTTAGGAAGTTTTATCAATAGAAAATACAAAAAAATAAAAAAAAACGAAAATAAAAAAAAATCTCCATTGATGGTGATTGGGTTAAGTTAGGTAGTTCTTAACATAGAATACAAAAAAATCAAAAAAACGAAAAATAAAATAAAAAAAATAAAAAAGGGAGCATTTATGAAGAAAACCCTACCTTGAGACTATAAATAGGAGTGCAAGGGTTGAAGCAAAGGGGACAGAAATTTTGGAAGAATTTTGGGAGAGCAAGGAGATAAGGTTAGTGGTTGAATTTTCATCCTTTTCTTTGATTTCACTTTTACATCTCGTTTTTCTCTCTTTCATCTAATATCCCTTGGTTCATGCTTACTTCATCATTCATGCACTATGACTTTATCCAATAGTGTTTTAGCTCATTGTGGTCTTGTGGATTTGCATTTTATTGTCCAACTGAATTATCTCATACATAGGCAAGAGGTATGTGATGTCTTATTTTCTTATGATATTAGGTGTTATGCTTAATAAATATGGATAATATAATTGTACTTGCCTCTTGTTTATTATGTGGTTCTATCACCCTATCTCTTGTTGTAGCGGGGTTCAAAAGGAAAAAGGTACGCATAAATCTCATCACCTTTGACTTCCTTTTTGTTTAACTTGTGTTACTTTTTCTTCTTTTTTCTTTATTCCTTTCTTATGTCCTCTTTCAAAAAAAAATATTTTAACACATTTTTATAAATGAAAATAAAATGGCAAAACTTTCTTTCATGAAAAATAAAAGAAGTTCTTTCATAAATAAAAAAAACGTTTTTAAAAAAAAAATAAAAAATACAAACCAAATAAAAAAACTTATTTTTCTCAAATAAATTAAATGAACATTTTTCTAAAAATCACCAACCAAGTGACACGCTTTTCTACTCCTTCGAACTACGTGGGCTTTGATCCCTCTAAAGGGTACGTAGGCCCTAGGTTTTCATCCTAGGTCAAGTCCAATTTTGTAAATAAATATATTTCTTCTTATTTTCTTATTATAAATAAATGTTCTTTTTTTTTTTAAATAAATATATTTTTTCTTATTTTCTTTTTGTAAATAAATGTTCCTTGTTTTTTTTTCCTTTAGTTTTTCATTTATTTTTGTCTTTATTTGGGTAATTATAATAAGATTAAAGGCCATAATATTTTTAAGTAATTAACTTAGGGTAACCATTCTCATGAATGGGTGTTGTGGGGTGCCTAACACCTTCCCCACACACAATCGACTCCCGAATCCTAAATGATTTTTTGTAGACCAGTTTTCGTTTTTTTAAATAGGTTTCCAAAATTATCCTATTTCAAAAATTTTGGTGGCGGCTCCATGTTTTTTTAAATCCCGGGCGCTACATATGCTCTAATACCAAATGTTAGAGCAAGTGTTTCACCCAAGAGGGGGGTGAATTGGGTGATAATAAAATTTCTTTGTAAATGTAAAAACTTAACGGTGAATATAAAGCAGTAAAGAGTAAGGATAAATATCACCGAGGTGTACACCGGGAGTTATACTGGTTCGGCCACAACCACTTTGACCTACGTTCAGTCCTCAGAGCTTTTCTGAGAGTTTCACTATAACTTCCAAGATTCAGTTGGTTCTTGGGACCTCAGTACAAGTAAGTTCCTTCGCCTGGACACTCGCTCCCCCTTACAAGTTGTAATCCAATCCCAACTCAAGGTTCCACAACCTTAAGTTATCTCAATAACAAATATTGAGTTTGAATGAAATATCTCTCTCACAGAGTGAATAAGAATCGCTGAAGCATAGAATTACAAGTATAATGTAAAACAGAGTAATGAACTTGATAATGCGTTCGTGTGTGTGTTCTTGTATATATCTCTGTTTGGATGTTCCCATATATATAGATGTGTTGGTAATGACCGTTGGAACATTTTCTTCACGTCCGTTAGAGTGTATGCAGCCACTGTTGACTTTTCCAGTATTTGAAAAATATCTGTTTGCGGTAGGTGGCGGTAGGTGACATTTGAACGTTGCATTTGACTTTCCTTATTTGGTAAGATCTCTTCATTGTTTATCTGTGGATATGCTAAGGATACTAATACAATGAAAGGTTAATCATATAGGAAACAAATCAATGAACGTTGGAATGATTTCTCAAATTCTGAACTTGCTTACTCGAGTAGCTACTCGAGTATTCATTAAAGTTTACTCGAGTACATACTCGAGTATTATCTGGAAAACTTTGTTAAATTGCAAGTCAATAAGCAAACATAACATTACTCGGGTAGTGACTGAAGTAAACAAAATTTCAAACCTTTGGAATTACCTGTTTACTCGGGTACTTACTCGAGTATGGCACCTTTTACTTTATAAGTTACTCGAGTATCAACTCCAGTAATGTTGGCAGGATTTCAAGGCCGAGAGCACTTCAATTGTGATTACCTTGTTACTCGAGTGCTTACTCGAGTAAACATAAATTTTGTGTATAGCTTACTCGGGTAATGACTTGAAGTTTTCTTCTAAATAACTCTGCATACTCGGTTAGTGCCTCGAGTGAAGTGTGATAAAAACATTTCATGTTATTCGAGTATTACCTTTAGGTTTTGACTTACCACAGTGAGTTACTCAAGTAGCTACTCAAGTAACGTTGGCAGGGTTGAAAATGCCGAGAGCAACACATTTCTTGAAACAGAGTAACTCGAGTACAGACTCGAGTATCATTGGCAGGCCGAGAATAACTTGAAAACTTTTACCTGGTTACTCGAGTAGCTACTCGAGTAACGTTAGCAGGCTGAGAGCAACTGCCAGTAAGTTACCTGGTTACTCGAGTAACGTTGGCAGGCCGAGAGCAACTTAAAAACTTTTACCTTCTTACTCGAGTACTTACTCGAGTATCATTGGCAAGTTACTTGAAGGTTGACCTGGTTACTTCAAGTTTCTGTCTCTTTACTCGAGTACGTACTCGAGTAACTATATAGAAAACTTGCCAGTGATGAAGTTTCTCACCTTTTTCTCTTGGCCTTTCTTCATTACTCCAATGCTTACTTCAAGTAATGATTTTCCCTATTATTACTTTGTTCAAACTTATTTGTTAATCAATTCTTTTTCATACCATTCTTTGTTATCATCAAAACATGAGATCTAACATACTTGGCTAAAGGTTAGCTAATCACTTCAAGAATACTGTCCCCTCCCATGCCACCATCAATATACTGTAATAGGGAGGTGTCCGCCTAAAACGTTCAACTCAAAATCCAGGCTAGGAATGAGAGAGCCAATGGGCGCAATTTCACTGTATCTCTTCCACACAACTCACCATATACCATAACAGAAAACAATATATCAATATAGTTATCAAAAACATTTTACAAAATTATCATTCCATATGCAACATTCCATCACAAGCATCATAACTATCACAATAGTAACAATTTTAATAATAATCCCACTCACATATATATACAAGTTGGAAAATATACTGCTTCACTGAACTAAGTTCATATCCAAACATACACATAATTTTTCAAAACACATACAAGTAGTATAGATGAAAGTAAAGTTTAGAAAATACCTTATAGCCCAAAACATGCATACATAATAAATTAACCCCAGTTACCTCAACTTCAAGCTTAATCTTAACTTGAGAAATAAAGCACGACTGATCACCAGTCACAAGAAAACTCTACATATCAATGTAGATATCAATCAACCACAAGCAATAATAAAATAATTAAGTTATACAATTCAACTTTCAAAAACCCAATTTCCTCTACAACCCTTACCCTCAACATTCTAGACCAATTAAATCTCTTTATTAATTTATATAAGCATAATCCAATTACTAAACAGCTCTTCAAACCTCCACATAATTAAAATCATATCAAACTTTGACTCAAATATGAAATCCTAACTTGTAATTTCATATAACTCAAAATCTACAAAACTAAACTAATTCAAATTTCAATATTACCTCTAATAACCCAAATAAATTGTTTGACCCAAATTTAATTGGCAAAAACGTCCAAAAAGAAATAATTTATTATATGTTTTTAAGATAAATTCATTATAAAATCATATGATAACCAAATAATAAATCCAAACAGATTAAGATTAGCTATTAACATTCCTCTATCCATATATAGTCATCTATTGTCAAAACTCAAAATTCTCCCAAAATTTTAACGATGAAATTTTTACTAATCAGTATAATATTACCATCAATATAAAAAAAAAATGTAGAACAGCTTTTATGAAAGAAGTTTGATAAGAAGAAGTGATTTTAAGTATCAAAATTAGCTGAAAAGTTTGAAATCTTGCATGAAATGACGATGGAATCGCACCCTCCGGTCCTTCTCGCTAAATGACAATAAAAGTGGTGAATTAAAGTTGTGGAGGTGGGGTATTTAATAATACCCTCACCGACTTTTACTAATATATTAACAGCTTCACATTATCCAACTATTAACTCAATCGTAAAGTTTAGATAACTTTATCCAACTATTAACTCAATCGTAAAATTGTAACAATTCTACCTCCCCTATAGAATAATATATTAACAGCTTCACATTAACCGCATGGCGTAAAATCTCCTCCCTCCGTGAATCCTAATTCAACACATCATTTAAGGAACATTTACGGGGAAAACCGTCCAACTCTCTAATTATGCTACTTTAATTTAATTGCTACATAATTAAGATTAATCCTCACAATATACTTTTTGATAATTCCTTATCAAAAATTAACATTTATTTTGTAGTATTTCGCTAATTTTTCTCAAGCCGAGTCCTTGAGTATTTCCCCTATAGTTCCAAAGAAATTGCCTTATTCTTAGGTAAAATTCTTATAAAACATTCTATAAATTAAATTCTCCATTCCTTATAAATAAAACCATTTTTATAAATTCACATTAATCTTAAAATTAATATAGATGCCAAGAAGAACAAAGTGAAAATCTAAGTTAAAGAACATGTTTTAGAAGTTAAGAATAATTTTAGCATGGTCAATGGCTCTAATGAATGAAGCAAATGATTCATGTTGCAACTTTAGGGCCATAAGATGTCAAGGAAGATGAATTAGAGGTTTGGTCAAGCAACCTCAAAGATTTAAAGTTGGACCAAATATTGGGATTAATGCAAGTTTAATTTTGGGAGAATTACAATCAGGTCCCGTATAAGAGAAAAAAAATAAAGAAATGGTCTCATTGACAACTCCCGGGACTTCAATTGATAACTTCAGGGGCGTCATTGACAAGTTTAGGGAGCCATTTTCATTTTTTTTCTCTTGTGTGGGACCTGAGTATAATTCTTCCTTTAATTTTGGGCTTCAATTAGCAATTTGCATGAACTATAGTGCTTCTATATGCTCAATAAAATGTTCAAAATAACAGATGTAACATTTACCTTTGGCCACATTACAAGCTTATAAAATCTCATTGATTTTTAAATTATGTGGAGTGATCTTTTAGTCGAGAGAGAGGAAAATGTTAGGCGTACAAAGTCTTGATGTTGAGGTTTCTTCATAGAAATGTACATTTAGGTCTTGACAATAGCAAGAGAATTGTTTTCTAGCTTTACACATACACATTGAAATTGTTGGGAGACTTGTTATTAAATTGTGAATATTGCATTCTTCTAAATTTCCACTATTTTCCTCTTTAATATATTTCTTGAGCAGATAAAGAGGAAAATTTCATATATTCATAGTAAATGGATAATTGACCAATCTAACAATTTTATCACCTATTTTACTCAAAGACAAGTAAAAGTCTAAGTGTGGATATGTGTTAAGTTTTAAGATTTCATGTCATTTTAACATATTTTTCTATCTTTTTGAGAAAGGTTATAAAATTAGAGTCCAAGGTCAATGGGTAAGATTAGAGTCAACCTAGGGTCAGACCAATGAGGAATAAAAATTAAAAAATAATTTAAATACCATTAAAATCTTTTCTTGATAAAATGACAATTTATGTATATTAAAATACTCTCCTATTATTGGAGGCAATCCTATTCATGGCACTTTTTGGATACTCTTCTATTGTTGGAGGCAATTCTATTCAGGGCATTGTCTGGCACTATATATTGGCACCTCTTCCAACGATGATTCGAACCTTGATTCACCACATTGTGAGAGAGTAGCTTCTTCTACTGGATCGAACCCCCATAGGTAACCTTTTGTAATATTGAAAACACATATTCTCACTCATTTTAAAAAAATCTTTGAAGCCTTTTTTAGAAAGAATGGGCCCAAGCCCATTTACATCACCCAATACAACCCTAATTATCACACCTTATTCCTTATTCCATCAGCGTTGTTTCAACTTGTCACATCCGAGATTTTGAGTTTAGAAGTTCAAGAATCAGCTTGGAAATAAGTAGGCTATTAAGCCTAGTTGGGCAAGAGTCCTAAAAGTGCCCTAAAAGATAGAATGATGCCCAAGGACTATGTAACATTCGACCTTATCTAATAGAGGTTAAATGAGTAATTAAAGGTTAGTCTAAGGCTAAATAAATTAGTAAACTTGCCAAGGTAACATGGTACATATACCGTCCTAGGTTTGGGTAAAAGCGTAATTTATGAAAATTACGAGTATAAAATGATAATTTTAGAAATTATGCCCAGGATTTCAGAAAAAAATTCCAAAGGCACAGGAAGGTAGAAAGTAATCCCCTAGGATAAATTTGCAGGTTTTAGATCATGTGCTTTAATTATCGATTCATCTGAACCATAGCACTTCGGAATGTCTAATAAATGTTTCAAAATGACAGATGTTACACAACTCATCACAAGGCACAAGCTTTCGTCTCTCTCATCTCCCGCTTGCTGTCACGGAGAAGCACGGTTTGATGAAGAGTGCTCCATGCCTCTGTCTCCGACTGGTTGGAGTGAACAGCATCACAAATCTTAGATTTCTGAAACATCGTCTTTCCTTCTTTGATCTTTGTAACATCACCGACTTTTCCTCCTCTCCTCCTCCTCTTCTTCATCTATGATCTCTCCTCATTCTTGTTAATCTAAATCTGGATCGCCCCTAAAGTTAACTCAGAGTTGAAGGCTCAACCGAACCGGCCAGTTGATCGGTTCACCAAAGAGTCAAGTTGGCCGATCCGGTCTGAGTTTACTAGCACTACTTTTGAATGTTCAAAATATATACAAGTAAACCAAAGAGTTTGTAAAACTCAAGTAAATGCGATGAATGACATGAAATTCTAAATGTTAAGACCGTCGCCAAGGGGTCGCTACCAATGGGGTGGTGTGCTGAGGTGGCGTCTTTTAAAAAGCTCAAGGGCATAAAGGTCATTTGACAACATTTTCTAATCCAATTTTAGTTCTTTTGTGCTCAATTTTCTTTTGTCATAATTCAACGGCCTAATTTGGAATTCTATTTTCTGAAGGTATTTTGTCGGATTTCCCCTAATATATTTTAATAATATAATTTTATAACGTTTCTTATAAAAATTTTAAATATTTTGGTTATACTTTTCAAACTATTCTAATAGTATGACCGAATTTATTTCACCTAAAAGAAGAGCAGGAGAGTTATTTAAAGATTTAGTAAGTACGGCATATTTGTTAATTGTTGAATGGCTGCTTTAATAAAGTTTAGTGCAGCACGTTTATTTATAGAAAAAAATAGTCTAAAGCAAAGGAAAGCAGGTAGAGAAGATGTAAAGAAAAGACGAACGAAGTGTAGTGTACTTTAAAAATATTATCTTTCAATTAATTAATGGAAAAGTTGAAGAATATAACAGTTTTTATCGGAAGGGAAGAAGAACATTTCACACCGAATAAATTAGTTGCAATAATTGTAATGACGAATGATGCATAACGTCATAGATCATGTTCGAGGCCAACTTTTTTTTATAACCACATGTATCTCTCTATTATAGGTAATCACATGTTCAAGCCTTTGTTAAATACTAAATATGGGCACATCTCCAGATTAAACCAACTTTTTGTTGGTAAGCATTTTTACATTTTAATATAATATGGATTGGGAGCATCTTGTGTAGGTAACTAGATTGAAATACTTTGGTTGAATTGTTTTTATGTTTTTAACTCATAAAATTATGTTAACTCAATCATAAACTTGGGGTAGATATAAACTCGGTTGTACTTGTGATTTTATGCTTTGAATTTACCATTTGTACTGAGTTGAGTGAGCCAAACATGTGATGGGTAGAACTTGATTTACAGAATGTATATGAGGATATGGTTAATAGAAAAATAAAAGTCAAAAGGTAGAACTAATATTAATACAGTCTTCGAACTTTATTCAAATTTTTTATGTTGAATATGATGAATTATGAATATTAATTAATTCAATTTCAATGATTTGATACTTTCTCATGATATTTCTTTATTTTTAAGGGGCTCTCTACATAGGATTCTCCTATTGAACTTGTATTTTAAACATTTTTTCTTTCACTTTGTAATATAATTCTTTTCACTTTGTAATATAATTCTCCTAACAATTGAAATAACTCATCCTTTAGTCGCATTGAGGTTATCAAGAATAAAATCAAATTAATATAATATAGTGCATAACTCATATCGTTGCACTTTGAGGAGCCGATTATGAAACTAATTTCTAGTAAACTAAATAATTACAATGCAAAATTGATAAGGGTAAACATGATTGATTAATTTTTCAAAACTATAAATTGAATGCAATTAAAATAGATATTTTGTTTTTGGATTTTCAAATAAGGAGGAATGGAAATGGTTTAGCGCCACTAGGCCGCATGGTCACTGGAGTGCTCTTAACCACTCCCTCCTCCCTCCCCTTCCGGGTTCAACCCGGTCAGTTGTAATCCAAAAAAAAGAAAAGAAAAGAAATGTAATGGATGAAGATGTTCTTGGAAATAGTTTTCAATAGTTATCATTACTCAATTAAAATATTTGGAGAGTTAATACACTAAGTTTCTAATATTCCAAACCTCATTAACCAATGAGTCTAGCATCACAAGAAAGGAACCCATACCCTTGAAATGCTATTAAGCCCTCTTATTCTCTAAGTTTCCTAAAATATCAAACATCAATTACCATTGAGTCTAATACTTAAACTCATGAACCCATTTATTTAAGCATTATTAAAACCCCTTAGAGAGTGATTATGGAATCCGCAATGCATTTAGGTTCAACTATAATTCCAATTCAATCATACTATCCAACAATACCATATTAAATAGATAGAAATCAATAGAATCATAGGAAACATATATATAATTAACCATATATATTGAAGAGTACGGATCCTCATTACAAATTCCAAATCATAAGAATTTAATCCATAAAATAAATCATAACCAGAATCATAATCTCATTACATAAATGAATTACTAAACCTAAGAAATCACGAATATAATGAACTATGAGTAATTTAAACTCCCTTTTTTGAAACATATGGGAGCTCAAGACATGTCCAATTCATCTCCAATAGCACAAAATTACCTAGCTACTCATGACAAAAGCTTCAAGAAATATAATATTCAAACACCCAGCTATAAAATCACAGAGTAAATTAATCAATTAACACTAAATCAATTTAATTCAAGGGCTGAATTTGAAACAAAAACAAAGCAGAGGAATAGGCACAGTTTGAATAAAGGAACTGATGGCAAGGTGAAGCTTGGTTGAAGAGACAACAGTGAAGGTGATTTGTGAAGAAAATAGAATCCCAAGCTCAGGTTCGCGGCTCTGCTTGCTGGTTTTGGTCTGAAAATCCAGCTCTATTCATAACAGTGGAGAAGAGATACAGCTCTGCCGCCTCTCAGCTGTCTGCTCTCAGCTCACCGCTCGCAGCCCCTTCACTCCCAGCTCGCCCTCAGCTCTGCACACACCGCGCCCCCAGCTCCGCTCTGCACTCTCAGCTTTCGGCCCTCCCTTCAGCTCTCTGTCGCTCTTATGATAACGGAATGGTGGTTGTGAGGAGGAGATACCGATGGTGGGTGTGGTGGTTTTCTCCTCCTCTCTCTCGTTGAAACTCTCTCCCAGCTCTCTCTGTTTCTCGACTTGCGGCCGTGATACTGATCTGAGAGTGAAAGAAGAAGCTCACTGAAGCGAGTTGGGTCGGGCATAATCAGTGGATATGGATCCCTTGGTCAAAACGCAAGTTTTGACCAAGGGACTAGAATGAAATATCTGAAAGCTTTTATTAGGGACTAATCTGTAAATATTGGAACTTTTGTAGGTTTAAATATAATTTTCAAAAAATTTGGGCAGTTTTCTATAATTTCCCTTAGTCTTTTCTTCATCAATTCGTATTTTCTAAAAATCCTGGGTTCTTTTCTGCAGTTCTTCCCAAACTGATTTACAATTAAAATGAACCCAAAATGTAATACCTTATATTCAAAAAATTAATCAAGTAAGGTAAATTATAAAATATATGACATTTCCCCCTTTTTCAACCTTAATTTCATTTAAACACATTTAATCACAATTAATCACATAAGAGATATTTTAAGCTCAATTATCGTGATAAAATCCTTAAATAAAATATGAAAATATATAATAAAATATGGATTTGTCACTATTTATTGATAAAGGTATGTTTTGATGGGTTCACAATTTGAGTTATATCCTTATTATGAGTTTGTTTAAACTTGTAATTTTGACAATTTTAGTTGGAGCATAGCATTGTACGTAGTTGATCTTCAATGTGATCACACACTTGTTTATTAAATTAATTAATATTAATGATAATTTTACGGCCTTTTTAAATCAATTACTTTTCATCACATTATTCTTGTGACTTGGGTGTTGATTAGCTTTCTCGAATTAGCGCCCAAACCCTACTTACAGTATTTGACTTGAAAGGTGAACGAGAAAGTCGTCAAGAGTGCACGGGAAAGAAAGAGAAAGGGGGGAAGACCGGAAGAGAGAGAAAAGAGATAGGGGGCCGAGAAAAAATAGGTTTAGTTTATTCCAAGGTATTAAAACCCGGACCGGGTAGTGAACCGGTCGGGGTACTGGGTTAAGGGTCAGTGGGTCAGACCGGGACCAAACCGGAGCTAAACTGGAATCAAACCGGTGAGAAATTGAAAATTTTAGACTTATAATATGAAATTCTAAAGGAAAAAGTAAAAAAAAAAATTTTTTAAAAATGGGAATCGGACCGGCCAACCGGCCGGTTCGCCGGTTACCGGGCCGGACAGGCCGGTCCGGTCCGGTTTCCAGAACACTGGTTTATTCAATATAACTAAAGTCATGTAGACAACTGTGTATAAAGAAAAGTCATGAAGACAACTGAGAAATCCTATGCCTATTTATAGAGCCCTATAATAACAATAATAGTAAAATAATATTCTTTCAAATTTAAAAGGTAATGATATGCAAATCCAATCAATTTCTAATTGATCTAATAAATATTCAAAATAGCCTTATTGAAATAAGGGTAAAGGTGCATCCAGTACCCTGATATATTTTTGAAGATGTAATTAGCACCCTAACTTATTTAAGGATGCAATCACACCATAAACTATTTTTGAAGGTGTAATCATCACCCTAAAGTATTTAAGGGTAGAATCAGCACCCTAAACTATTTTTGGAGGTGCAATTAGTATCATATTGTATTAAAAATATAGTAATTATACCACTTCACTTGGGGAATTTAACAAAATTTAATATATTCCTGCATCTGTGATTAAAACTGAAAATTTGCTATGAATAAAAGTCCCTTCTAATTTTGACTTGGCTTCTTCTTTTATTTGGGTCTCGAGATTCAACAAGATCAAAGCCAAACACAGTCATCACAATGATAGGGGAACTAGGATGGAAAAGATAAATCCCAAACCTTGAGTTAATATTATGTTAGTGAAGCGGTGCAATTACTCCATTTTTAATATATTAAGGGCAAAATTGTACCATTAAATACTAAAAGAAGGGATAAACATATTTAAGATTGATGAAATAGAAAGAAAAGAGTGTGTCAGCAAACAGAGTTAATATTCTGTTAGTGAAGGGGTGTAATTGATCCATTTTTAATATATTAGGGTGTTGATTACACCTTCAAAAATACATTAGGGTGCTGATTATACCTCTCAAAATACTTTAGGGTGCTGATCTGATTGCACCTTTAAAAATAGATCGGGAGTGCTAAATATGCACCTTCACCCTTGAAATAATCCTAATAAGATAAGTTTATCTTAATTATATTTATCACACATTCCATCATTATTTTTGTTGTTGATGATAGAAAGCCTACTTAACTGCCAAATGCCAATGATTTTGTAGCCTAGTGATATAAAAACTTCCTTATAAATGGGAGGTCATAGATTTGATCCTGCTTGTAATCTCAAGCCTTCAGTACTTGCTCAAATTTTTTTTTTTGTTAAAAAAAGGAAGGCTGCCTAGCTACCATAACTTGTTAAAACATTGAGGCTTCTAATTAAAATTTAATAAGGGATGACTAACAAACCGTTGGTTAATATGGTAAACAATCTCATTCTCTCTAAGGAGAAGAACACATGTTTTAATTTCGAGAAGTATACTTGTTGGAAGGGCTTAAACCTTTATGCTCTCAGTTTAATATAGAGATTAGGCTCAAGTTCAAAATAACTTGGAGACACTCTAGATTTTGAAAAAAATATGTAGTAAGGAATAGTTACAGGAACATAAATGACAATATTCAATTCTACCATTGCAAACACAACCTATGGAATTAACATATAAGGAATAAGTAACGGTTTGTAAAGTTATTAATAAGTATAATATTTTGTTTAGAGATTACAAAGATTTATGAAATGGGTAATTCTAAAAATAAATAAAACTCTTAGCTACTGAATTTTTGGCGACTATTTTTAGTAGGGATTACAAAAAGATGCCACTAAAATTTGACTTTTTACGGTGACAAATAAAAATACTGTTTTTTTACCTGAACAAATAAAAATACTGTTGAGAGTGTCATTTTTAGGGATAATGTACGGTTACTGCTGAATGTCAAATTCTCAACAGTGACTTTAATAACGTCACTGCTATTGGTATCACTTTTAACAGCAATGCTTTTCTATTTTTTGGTTGCCAAGTAATGTACCATCTCGTGTCCTTAATATAAAATTTATTTTATAGTTTAAAATGAATTATAAGTATAGATTTTAGGGAGAATCACTCCTAGATTTTAAGTAAGGAATATATCATCAGAAAGGTCCCTATTTACAACTTTTCTGCGTATATTAACAACATGTTGAGTGTGTTTTACAACCTCGAGGGACCTTTCTGATAATATGTTCCTTGTTTGGGACCTAAGAGTGATTCTCCCTAGATTTTATATTAAGGACCGGAAGTGATAATTGTCTTTAATTATTTTTTTAATATAATATTTAACATATCAAAATATTAAATATGTTATTTATAAAAAATAAATAAAATAAAAGTAATAAGTTTCCATTTTGGGAAAATCTCATATAAAGCTACCTAAAATAGAAAAATTCTTAATTAGGTTGGTAAATTCAACAAATCCTTAATTAAGTCATTAACCCAATTTGGGATTTTAAAATATGAGTAAAATAACTTTAATACCCTCTCCTTTCTTCTCTCACCCTTAAAAGAGTTTTATTGCTATATGACTTTATTGCTCTATATATAGCAACATTAATATATAATTAAATAAAATATAATTTCTCTAAATCAAAGGATTTCTTTTATGTTTTAAAAGGATCATAAAAATAATTCAAGAAAAAAATTGGAACCATGATGCATACCAACTAAAAATCATTTAATTGATATTAAAAAAATTTGATTTTTTCAAGCAAAAATCATTCAATTGATATTAAAGATACAAAAAAATAATAAAAAAATTTTGAGTTTTCTTAAAAAAATAATGTAGTTATTTTTAGCAAGTGAGACAAAAGAAAAAGAAAAAAATAATACTTGCCAAACTTTAGTTTGCAAAAATCAATTGAAATAAAATCTATTTTACTAACATTAATATAAACAAACTCTAAATAACTTTCCTAACTCATAAATGAGAGTTTTTTTTTTTATAAAATAGTTTAGTTAAGATTTCACTTTTTTTACTTTTCCATTCTTTAATATGAATTATTAATATTAATTATTTGTTTCTATTAGAAAGGCGTTAAACTTTGATGTACTTCTAAGGATATTTTAGATAAAAAATATTAAATGCACTTAAAATTTCATAAAATTCTCATTGAATTATAGAACTTTCCAAGAAAAGCTTTATATATGAAATAAATAGAGTAAAATTTAAAATTAATATATTTATTTAAAAAATATTTTTTATAATGACATATATATATATATATTGAAAAAAAATTGTTCGCATTAATCAAATGAATTCCTTACTTAAAAATATTGTAATTTTTTGTTCTTATCATGATAATTAATATATTTAAACTATAGATGACTCGTATTTTGTTTTATTCAATATTAATATTGATATATATATATATATATATATTTTGAAAAACATAAGTTACAAAATAATGAAATTCTTTAAAGAAGAGAGAGGAGATGACAATAAAGTAATTTTACCCATATTTTGAAATTCTATATTAAGTTGATGACTCAATTAGGGATTTATTGAATTTACCGACCTGATTTAGAACTGTCTTATTTTAAATAGCTTTATATGGAATTTTTCCTTCCATTTTTCATAGGTTTTATGCCTAAATTAATCACTTAATTTAAAATGAATGATACATCACACATATATAGTGCATAGCTAAGGTACATTACAATTTCAGTTTCTTTATGATTGTAGTGTCTACATAAAAACAATTGTTCTACTAATTTGATATGAAAAAATTAATATTGTGTGTGTATGTTAATAATGCCTAGCAAGGTACATTACAATTTTAATTTCTTTATGATTGTAGTGTCTTAATAAAAACAATTGTTCTACTTTGTGTGTCCGTGCGCGCGGGCGGGCGTTTGTGTCTGTGTGTGTGTGTGTGTTTTTTTTCCGGTTTTTAGGGGGGGGGGGTTGTTGTGTGCGCGAGATTTACTTCTCTTTTACAATCACACATTGGGACGAATTGAGGAAAAACACTCCAAAACAGAATAAGATAAGTAGAGAATGAGCTTTTTCTGAGGTTGTTTTAATTTGGGGAAAGAAAAATCTAAATACTGTAATAAAAAGACAATTTAGCAAATGTGGTTAACATTTTTGTACCTTTTTTATACGTCATTTAGAGAATTTGCTCTTCTTTCGAGAATGAGCATTATACTTTTATATGGCACTATGAATGACCGATGACATGTTGATTTGGGAAGGCAAACAAAAAAGAAATTGGATTCCATGAGTTCTAATAATGATAATGATAAGTTGCTGCTGCTGCTGCTGTTTTGCTAAGTTGGGTTCAATCCATAATATGTAACTCATCATACTTGTTATTGCGTGATCTAATGAGCAGAGGATTATTATAAGTATTAGATGAAAGAAGAAGAAGGATGTTTAAAGATTTGTTAAGATTTTAAAGAATTGAAGTTTAATGTGAGGAATTAGGAATTTTTTAATTATTTTAATCTTTTTGTTTATTATTATTATTATTATTATTATTTAATTCATCAATATTATTATTATTATTATTATTATTATTATTATTATTATTATTATTATTATTATTATTATTATTTAGATCATTCTAGAATATTTACATTTAATTTTTAGAAATTCTAGACTATTTGTTTTTAATGTTTTTGTTCGGGTTAAGGATATAAATAGGCCTTAATTAACGCATCTTTCTCGTACATTTTGCTTTGAATGAGAATTACATATTACTCATCGTAATTTGCCTCGACGGGGTAGTGGGATCCTAGCTAGTAAGAGAGGCAGATTGCCTGAGAAACCAGGCTGGAGAATAGGGGGGTAAAACAAGTTAAAGGAGCTGAGTTGGCAGCCACAGTTGCAACTTTTAATGATGTTAAATAATATTTTTGCCCCCAAAGGATAATTAATTGATGACTTAAAATAAATTATATATGATAAGGATTAAATTATTAGATATGGAAAGACTTAGGATGAGCTTTAAAAGAGCTAAAAGTTCAAGAATTGAGTCGAGTCATAATAGATGGATTAAGTTATAACTGATTTTTTTTAAAAAAAAAAAAAGAAAGACAAGAAGAAGAAGAAAGAAAGTTCCCCTAGTCAACAAACTCTTGAGAAGAGACTTAGTGTGTTTGTTTTAACGATTGGATAAGTAACTTATTTTTACTTAAACTTATGGAATCTTAAGATCAGAAAAAAGTTAGATTGGGTAAAATTATGAGTGTTTGGATTAGTGATTGGATAAGTAACTTAAAGTAACTTATGTAAAAGTTAGGATGTTTGGTTTGACTTTTTCATAAATGACTTTTGTATTAATTAAGAGAAAAAAATTGAAAAAATTATGAAAAATGAAAAAATGAAGGGATAATTGTGAAAAAATTCATCATTAGCAACTTAATTGCCAATGGGGCCTGGGAAGATATCTACACACGGAGGGATTTTTTCACAATTTTCTCAAAAATTAACTTTGAAAATTTGGTAATGGTACAATTTTAATAAAATTATATCAAACTCTAATTTAAATTGGTACACTCCAAAAGTCTTTTCTACTGTACACCTCAAGCTTAAATCTTATAAATTATATCAAACTCTAATTTAAATATTAAATCATAACTTATATTTTCACATAGCTTAAAATCTAACAAAATAAGCCGATTAAAATTTCAATAATACCTCCAATAATCCAAATAAATTATTTAAACTAAATTTAATGGGTAAAAACACTATATAGAAACTAATTTATAACATGTTTATAAAAAAATTGATTATAAAATCATAAAACAACTAAATAATAAATCTAAACTGATTAAAATTAATTATTAATTATTCTCTACATTTCTACAGTCATATATTAACAAAACTTAAAACTTGTTTAAACTCTTATCCCAAAGTATTCTCTAATTAGCAGAAGATTACTATCTAAAGAAAGAGAAAAATATTTAGAACATTTTTCATAAAAGAAGTTTTGTGATTAGAAGTGATTTTGAGTACCTCATTGATCCCCAAAAATATGAAAATACTCCTATCAATATTTTTTTATACACATACAGGCGCATAAACTCCAATAAGCTTCATTTTGAGGCTTATGACTTTTTCCAACTTATGACTTATTTCACCTTAAATCCAATCGCTGAATCAAACACCCAGTTTTTATCAAAACACTGTTCAAGTCCAATTGAGTATTGTTCAAGTCCAATCTTCTCTCCCAAACGCCCAAAAAAACACGTACTTAATATATAAAGAGAAGAAATAGATTCGCCATCCTCGCACATTCAGGTGAACCAGATTTTTGTCATTGGGAATGTTTTAGTTCTACCCCGGAACACTTTCAAGAAATTTACTTTCAAGCTCCATTTCCATCACTACACTAGAGATGTAATATATGCCAACAATTAAATCAAAGTTGTGGTTGGCCAATTTTGTTGATTACACTTAAAAAATGGCAAAAGAAGAAGAAATATTTTTCCCCTCATCCACAAACTCATAAGAACGAATTAGAGTCGCCATATTCGAAGTTTAACATTTAAGCAAGGTTTCCTCCGATTTACAAATTAAGCTTAACCTAATCACCGAAGTAAAGCTGAAAGACAGGAACCAACGCAACGAATCAGAAGACAAATTAGAAATAATAACCCAGTCGTAAAAGAGCTACACCTAAGGATAAGCGCAATTCCATTCTTTGCTTCTCAATTGTAGAGAATTTATGCTGTGAAATTTTAAATTTTTTCAGTTAACCTTAATATCACTCATTTGGTCCTTTTGCACAACTTTTCCCATCTTAGAATTGGGATCATTTGGAATCCTTGATTGCAAAGTTATATACTCCCTCTCATCCTTGATATAAAATATATTTGAAGAGTTAATCTTGATTCTAAATATAAGACATAGTTTTCATATTTATCAATCATTTCCTCATTTATCCCTATTATTGCTCATTCAACAATAATTAAGGAGAAGAGGAAATAAGGGAATTAAGGAAGATTACTATGACGTTTTAGAAAATATATGTTACATTAACTAACTTTCTTAATTTAATCAAATTAGGTAAATGTCTTATATTAAGAATCAAAGTAGTAGTAAATATTGTATTTGGGAATCTCTTTCTTCTCTATTGAAAAAACTTCAAGAATTTTACATTCAATTGCTAAAACAAAAGAGAATTTTACATTCATGCTCCACTCTATCGCTGCATTTAAAAAAAAAAAAGGACAAGAGAAGAAAGAAAAGTTCCGGTCATCCACAAACACGTGAGAACATACTATTATATAAAGAGACAAAGTGTCGTCATTCTCCCACACATTGAGGTGAAGCAAATTGAGAGGCTAAACTATGTTTCAACTTCTTCTTTCCTCATTTCTTCTCGGAAGCTTCCTACAGCTGCACCAACCTGCCTATGCCATTAAAAAGGTAAGCAATCAAGCATAATTTCGTTCGTAATTAATTAATAGTAGGAGCATTATTCTTGTCGTCCTCATTGTCATCAACTACCTTCATCAATATTTCATCTTGCAGTCGTACGTTGTATACTTGGGATCACATTCTCATGGTTCCAAACCTTCCGCTGCTGATATGGACTTTGCCACAAGTTCCCATTATGATTTGCTTGCCTCCGTCTTAGGAAGGTACTTGCATGTTTCATCAACATTTTGACTCATTTTCAAAGTTACCATTTCTCTCTCTGTGGTAATCTTATAAAATTATGAAGGTTTTTTCCTTTTTAAGTAACTTTATCACTAATTTTTTTAATCTACATATAATGTAGACATATGTCAGGTTATTATGATAAGAAGAGATTAAGAGTTGCATTGTATATGAATCACATATATGTGACATGAATTTAATTTCTCTCAATTGAGCAGACATGTTTTTGGCGCAAGAGTTGTTGTTGTTCCTTTTCTATCATCAGTTAAAGTTTATTAATAAAAATAATACACATGAAATAGAATCATGCAGTTCTGTACTTATGTAGTTTTCATTATTTTCAATGTCAATTTTCCTCCGAATGCATTATTGCTGACATTTTGTTTCTACTAATCACTCCAAAATATCTATTTTTATTTATAAGATTTAAATTAAGAATCTGGGCAAAAGTAAATATAGGGTCAGGGACGACTCACAAAATTAAAGGCGCAACAGACAACCCCCACTCGTGTCTTTCGAATAAAGAAAAACTAGTAGCATTATAAATGAAAATGTGAATTACAGTTGTTTTATTTTCCATTTCTCTTTTTGTTGGGTTGTTAACGTGGCTATCTTTTTGGACCCTTATTCTATTATTCTAAATCAACCTCTAATTCAATTATGTTGAATGGTTTAATTAACGTTTTCTTTTTCTTTAAAGAATCCTATGTTTACAGTACTCATTTGAATAGTTAAATGTTGCACTTGGCAGCCATGAAAGGGCCAAAGAAGCCATTTTTTACTCATATAACCGACACATCAATGGCTTTGCTGCTTTTTCTTGGGTTGTTAACGTGGCTATCTTTTTTGACCCTTATTCTATTATTCTAAATCAACCTCTAATTCAATTATGTTGAATGGTTTAATTAACTTTTTCTTTTTCTTTAAAGAATCCTATGTTTACAGTACTTATTTGAATAGTTAAATGTTTGACTTGGCAGCCATGAAAGGGCCAAAGAAGCCATCTTTTACTCATATAATCGACACATCAATGGTTTTGCTGCTTTTACTTCAAGAGCATGAGGCAGCGGTGATCAGGAGTGAGAGATTCGTACCCTTATATATATATATATATATATATATCTCATAAATTTTATGTAAATTCTATATTTTACATTATACTCCTTTCAGTCCTATTTATAAGTAACTTTCTCTCTCATAGAGCTAGTATCTTTTATAAGTAACTTTCACTTTTTGTCTAAAAATATAAGTTTTTTTTTTCCTATTTTATCCTTATTAAATACTCATTTTCTCTCATATATTATACTTATTATCTCTCGTACTTTTTATCTATTCTCTCTCCTATACTCTTTTCATAAATAGGGGTATATATGGAAAAAAATATGGCATTTTTGATATACTTATTGCTTTTAACTACCAACTCGTTTTGTACAATCAAGAAAAAAATTGGTTGTAAATAGTACAAGAGGGAGTATACTATTATTAGCTAGTTATTGAGACTGATGATTTGTATAAAATGGTTGGAAAATGGACGCAGAAAATCCAAAAGTAGTGTCGGTGTTCTTGGGCCAATCGCATAAGCTGCAGACAACCAGATCGTGGGGTTTTCTAGGACAAGAAAGAAATGGAAGAGTGCGAGCTGGCTCAGCGGGGTGATTCAACCATATTTTATATATGATTTTTAATAATTAAATTGGGATTTTGATGCATTTTTCTAGGTATTATTGTGTGATTAAGCATTAATTTTAGTTAAGGACAATTGTATTGAATTAATTGGAATTAGGGGTAAAATGATCACAATTTATTAATTATTTTATACAATTGTTTCTTGAACTTTTAATGCTACTTGTGCTTAATTTTGTATTATAGGTGTTTTGGAAGAAATTTTGAGATTTTGAAAAAAATGCAATTGGGTCAAATTAATATTTTTGAGGAATGGAGAAAATTATATAAAAATCCCAGAATTTCTGAAAATTTCCAATATGTGAGAGAGAGGGCCAGAAAATAAAATTATATAAAAAAGCCCCAAGGTTTTAAAAATTGAGTTCGAACCTATAGAAATTTGAAATAGTTATATGGAAGTCCCTCAACCAAGCTTTTAATATTTTTACATTGGTCCCTGGTCAAAACTTGCGTTTTGACCAGGAAACAATTAGGTTCAGCACAGACCCGACAACAGCTGTGAGACCCGACACTGAAAACAGAGAGCTGAGAGTTCTTAAACATAGTTGGGGGCGCAAGGGACATCATCGAATCATCATCATCATCTTGACCTTTACCTTCGTTTTCTTTTCTCGCCGGCGGCACCAACCACCACCACCACAGCCGCCGGCGAGTCTACCATTTCAGATCAAGACCTGCCACGAGCTAAGGCAAGACACGGAAGCTGAGCTGAGGGGAATCGCAGAGAGCTGAGCTTGGAGGGAGAGCTGAGAGCCACGAGTGGTGAGCTGGGAGAGAACCGAAGAGCTGTGAGAGAGGGGAGTTGGGAACAGAGGCGTGAGCAGCGACCTTCAACGCTTATCACCATCTCCGCCTCATCCCAACCACGATCACCTCAAACTTCATTTTTTTCCTCCTCTCCAGCGAAGTTCTGCATTTTCCAGCGAGTGTTTGACTTTCCGGCAAGCTGTTTGCAGATTCTGGTGCAGTTTTGAAGTTTCCGGCGAATGTTTTCCAGTTCCGGCAACACTTTCCAGATTCCGGCGAGCTAATAAATTTTCCGGCGAGCACTCAGATTAAAAGCTGAAATTATTTTGAGGCAATGAGGGGCTGATTCCTTTGCTTCTTGGTGATGATGAATTGTGCTTGAGCTTATTGGACTACAAAGGGGAGTTTTGCTATCATTCCATTAGTCTAGAATTATATATATTTAGATTGCCTAGTTTTAGGAATTTTCATATATGTGATTCTGGAATTGAGATTAATGTTAATTGTCTTTTTTGGTTTGATAATTATAGTTGAGATTGAATTTTGCAATGTGAAGATTATATATGTTTGAATTTCTTTGTGGTTGTAATGAGATTATGTTGATTAGCGTGTTATTGTCTAGTTGATGTGGTTGATTTGTATCCCTGAGGGGCTGTTTAGCACTCAAAGTCAAGAAGACTCATGTTGCATTATTCCAATTTTAATTGCAAATTAAGAGGGTGTTAACAATATTTTAAGAGGTAGTAGTTAGCTATGTTTGTAGGAGCTACTATTAATTGGGATTATTGGACTCAAGTGTTATTTTGAGGTTGCTCTTAAGACTTAATGAATTCTTAACTCCCATAATCTTTTGAGTAAGGATTGTCACTTCTTCATTACCAAGAGCATTCTTCATTCATATTTTTCATCCCTTACCATTTCATTCACTCTCAATCATTCTCCATTTTTATAAAGAAAATACCAAACAAATTAGATTAGCATTTGATTAAAAATTGCATTTTCTTTTAACTATTGATTTGAAAAATCCAAAAATCGTTTTCCCCTTGCTTTTATTGCATTTGCATGATAATTAGTTTACTTAGGTAGTTCAATGAAGGCTCCTCAAATGAGACGACCCGAGTGTTGCATTGTACTGCAATTCTTGGTTATAAATATTTTGTATTTGACCCCAAGACATAAAGACACGGTCAAATCACTTGGGTTAAAGGAAGATTTGGTCAAAATGTGATTATTGGCAGTCTTGACACCGGTAACTATTTGCAACATGAAATGAAATCTATCAACATATATCTATGCACAATATATGCTGAAGCTATTTAAGTGTCTATAAATAAGTAAACATTTGCCACAAAATTAAGAATTTTCATACCACTGAGTCGTTTTATTGGATAGGTGTTTGGCCAGAATCCAAAAGCTTTCGTGATGATGGGTACGGTCCCATTCCAGAGAGGTGGCGCAGAGGATCAAAATGCGAGCTCTACAGTCTGTCCGGTCCAAATAACATAACTCTTTGCAACAGGTCTAATTTTGATTTTTTAAATAATATCCATTAATTTACATTTGTTCCCTCGATTTAATGAGAATGAATTTTTTTTTATTAGTTATATTTGAAATCATTTTTGTTATTATCTTTGTATAATTTGATTTAATGAACATTTAAGCTAATGTAATATATTTTATTGATTTTTTTAAAAAATATATATATAGTTTAGTAAAAAGAATTGTGCATTTTATATCATTCTAGTTACACTACTATAGGAAGAAGATTCCACGACACCAAACAACGTCCGTTTTCAAGAAAATAGTAGTAGAAAGAAGAGCGGTAGCAAAGGTGTAATTTTGGGGAGTTTTTCAACGACTGTTTAAATGAAAACGGTCGTTGAATGTATATGATACAAAGACCGTTCTGAAGAACGGTCGTTGTAACCTCTTTCAACGATCGTTCCCTAGGAAAGGTCGTTGAAAAGCAATGATTCGACGACCGTTCCCTAGAACGGTCGTTGTAATATGATTCAACGACCGTTTTGGGAGAACGGTCGTTGAATCTCTTCCCATTACCGCTTGTGTCAATCAGATTCACTTTACCTTTTGCTTTCATTTCACGCCTCATTCTCCCGCCAGTCTCTATTCCTCTTTTTTTAGTTTGCTTTTGCTCTTCATTCGCACGTCCTTCTCCCTGTTGCCCACTCTTCTTCGTCCCTCACTTGTTCTTCGCAAATCGCGACTGCAGTGTCACTCTTCTTCATCCCTCACTTGTCCATCCACCTCTCAGCTACGGTGTGCCATCGACCTGTAGCTCTTCAACGTGCTTCCTGCATTTTCCAGGTAAAAGACAAATCCCTTTGTTTTTCAATCTTTATTGGGTAGCTGTTATTTCTTCATTTTCCTAGTTTCTCTGTGATTATATATTGTTGAGGTTCAATTTATGACTACCAAGATGATTCTTTGAGATTAATTGTCTTCGGACCCATATTACTCTCTCAACCTCTACCCTCTTAACATTACCATATAATGCTACCTTAATCTCTCCAAAATCTGCATGCGATCTGAGCTTCCATGGATCAAAACTTGCTCCCCAGTAATTAAAGCAATTTATCTGAGCTTATTGCATTATACTGATTGGAAATGAGATTATTAGGGGGTTTTATTCCTCTCTTTCGAAAGCTTCATTTTGTTATATTACATGCACGGTTAATAACTCAATCCTGGGAGAAATTTTGAATTTGCTGTCAAGGTTAGAAGGACTTCTGCATCACTGTAGGCAAAAGCAGTAGATTTCAACCATCCATAGTATATGTTTGGAAAATTAAATATTACCTCATTTTCAAATATAAAAGTTAGATAAAACGTTTTCATTTAGTTATCATTTCCAAATTAATGAAGCAAAGTTTTAGAGTTAATGTAGTTAACAATGATAACATTAGAAATCAATTAAATTTGATAAACAAATTTAATGTTTTTAACTATTTATTTGTATATGTGATTTAGTTAAAATTGAATTTGTAATAGGTAACCGAGGGAATTCCATGCATCTCCAATGATTTCACCACAATTTTAAAAAAAACATAGTTAATTCACTCCTAAGTCATAAGTGTAAGTAATAGTAAGAGTGTGGAATGAACGTGGATTAGGTTGGAATTTAAACGTTAGTCCAAAGTAATTAATATTCCTTAATAGCAAGGGGCAATCATATAACAATATATTATTATTCTTTTCCACTCCACAGTATCTTCAATTGTTAAATGGCTTTTCCAACTCTTGATGCTCTACTTAACTTACTAATAAACCCAATCTACTATATCCCCTTTTCAAGTCATCCTAGCAATGCAACTATTTATTTATTTTTTTGGTACTTGTTCGTTGATCCTGCCAATAGTATGTACTGAACAATGAGCTATTTTAATATGCTCTTCATTAGACAAATATGCTCTTTGTTCACTTCACTCAAGACATATATACTTGTTTACCAAATCTTAACACTTCTTCCTGAGCAAGTGTATTCTAATAAATCTCCTCTTTTTATATTGATGCTACCAAATTTGAAGTAGGCACCGCAAGTGTACGGGCCGTAAAATAGTAAACTGGTTAATCAAGGTCATCCCACAGAGACTCAAAAATAATTACTGACTAGGCATTAGCTGTTCAACGTTCTTCCTGCATTTTTCAGGTAAATGAAAAATCCCCATGATAGCTTCTTATATATTTAGAATGGTTGTGATTGTCTGTTAATGACTTTTTTTTGTATATAACCGCTGTTGAAATCCTCTATGGTATGTCAAATTTCTGTTATTGTTATTTGGGTTATTGTTTAAAGTTTTGGATGTCTTACATTTAAGGGGAAATGCTGCTGAAATTTTTAAAAAATGAGTAAGCCATGCCCTGTCTTGACCTATATTCATATTATAATGACAATTGGTCTAAAAGTGAGTACTGTTGAAAATGGAATAAGCCTGGAGTAGTAAAATGGATCACAGCTGGATGAATGCATTGAGAACTAGTGAAGAATATGAGAAAGGGGTGGAAGAGTTTATTGAATTTGCTAAAATGAATGCACCTAGTAAAAATGGGTAGTATTTTTGTCCATGTGTGAAGTGTTTAAATGAGAGTCGATGGGATATTGATGATATAAGAGATCACTTAGTTTGTGATGGAATAAATCTTCGGTACACAAGGTGGATATGGCATGGTGAGGAAGTAACCGCTTGTGCGTCCCACGAGAAGGAAGTCTTGGAGGTTGGAGATGACGATAGAATAGAGAAAATGATTCATGATGTGGAGGTAGAATGTTTTGCGCAATCGCCTGTACATGATAGCATAAGAAGTGATGCTGAGACACCTTTGTACTCTGGGTGTACTAAGTATACACACTTGTCAGGTATTTTGCACTTGGTCAACTTAAAGGCAACTTGTGGGTGGACCGACAGTAGTTTCACATTGTTACTTGAACTGTTGTATGATATGTTTCTAGAGGATAATGTACTTCCAAATCGTATGTATGAGGCCAAGAAAATCTTGTCTGTAATGGGTATGGAGTATAAAAAGATACATGCTTGCCCTAATGATTGTGTATTGTATAGAAATGAGTATGAAGGATTGAGTGAGTGTCCAAAATGTAAAACTTCAAGATACAAAGTGAAGAAAGGTGTTGGGTGTGGTGATGAGACAAGTAAGAAGCAACCTTTAAAGGTTTTATGGTATCTTCCAATCATTCCGCGGTTTAAACGAATGTTTGCTAATGCGAAAGAAGCGAAAAAGTTGAGATGGCATTGTGATGACAGAATATGTGATGGAAAATACCTTCGGCACCTGGATGACTCTCCATAATGGAAGAAAATAGATGAAATGTATCCCGAATTTGGCAGCGAACCAAGAAACTTTTGGCTTGGGCTTTGCACAGACGGAATCAATCCTTATGGTACTTTTAGTAGTACACATAGTGCATGGCCGGTTTTGCAGGTGATTTACAACTTATCTCCTTGGTTGTGTATGAAACGCAAGTACATGATGCTTTCTATGATGATTTCGGGACCAAAGCAGCCGGGGAACGATATTGATGTCTATTTGGTACCTTTGATAGAGGATTTAAAGAAGTTGTGGGAGGATGGCGTAGATGTGTTTGATGTATATAGCCAACAGTCCTTTAAGCTACGTGCAATGATTTTCACCATGATTAATGACTTCCTTGCATACGGGAACTTGTCAGGTTATAGTGTGAAGGGTCATAAAGCATGTCCGATATGCGAAGCAAGCACACACTTCCATCAACTGAAGCATGGTAGGAAAATAGTCTACCTTGGTCATAGACGATTTCTTCTTCGGTTCCACCCATACCATAGGTTGAAGAAGTCTTTTAAAGGTTTGTTGGAGAATGAAATGGCTCTGAAGGCATTAATTGGAGACGAGGTTTATAGTCGGGTAGAAAGAATTGATGCCAATTTTGGTAAGAATCAGAGGACTGCGGGTGAGAAGAACATATGGAAGAAGAGGTCAATTTTCTTTGATCTTCCATATTGGCGTAGTCTTGATATAAGACACAGTATTGATGTGATGCATGTCGAGAAAAATGTATGTGATAGTCTTCTTGGTACGCTTTTGCACATACCAGGTAAGACTAAAGATGGAATTAATGAGAGGCTAGACTTGGTTGAAATGGGAATAAGAGAACGTCTACAACCAAAACTAAGAGATGATGGTAAGAGGGTGTATATGGAGCTAGCGGCGCATACATTGTCAAAAGCTGAGAAAAGAAGTTTGTGTGGGTGTTTGCACTGCATTAAGGTGCCACAAGGGTATTCTTCTAATGTGAGCCGACTTATATCGATAGAAGATTTGAAGTTAGTAGGAATGAAGTCTCATGATTGCCATGTCTTTATGCAACAACTATTACCAGTAGCTATTAGAGGCATTATGAAAGATGATGTGCGAAGCACGATAACAAGGTTGTGCAGTTTCTTTAATGCTATTTGTAGCAAAGTTGTTGACATTGGAATGTTAGATGAATTAGAAAATGAGGGTTATACTATTCTTTGCCAACTAGAGATGCATTTTGCTCCCGCATTCTTCGATATAATGGTGCATTTAATAGTTCATCTGGTAAGGGAGATAAGACTATGCGGCATAGTTTATGTAAGGTGGATGTACCCTTTTAAGCGATACATGAAGAACTTAAAAGGGTATTCTAAAAATCCTTATCGACCTGAAGCCTCAATTGTGGAAAGACATGTCATTGAAGAGGCTATGGACTTTTGCAAAGAATATCTATCAAGGTTAAAGGCCCAATCTCGTCATGAAAAGGGTACAAGTAAGGGAACACGAGGGCTTAAAGTGAAGAGCATGCTTCGTGAAGAGGTGTTGCAAGCACACCTGTATATCTTGAATAATACGAAAGAAGTTCAGCCGTACTTAGCCGAACACAGAAAGAGTTTAAAGGAGATATATCCAAGGAAAAATGACATGCAGATAGCTAATGAGCAAAACAAGACTTTTATAAAGTGGTTCAAGGATAAGATAGCGCACGAGATCAATGTGTTTGAGACAATCAAATGGTTAGCTTGGGGGCCTTCTTTTAAGGTCATAACTTGGAGTGGCTTCGATATAAACGGGTATTCTTTCTATACAAATGCCCAGGATAATAGAAGTACTATGCAAAACAGTGGGGTGATGGTGGTAGCCGAATCAATGCACTTTTCTAGTTTAAAAGACAAAAACCCCATTTTGGCATCCATGGCCTATTATGGAGTTATTGAAGATATATGGGAGATAAGCTACACTAAGTTGAGAGTTCCTTTATTCAAATGCAAGTAGGTTAACAATAATGTTGTTGAAATAGATAAATTTGGATTTACCTCAGTTGATCTTGAAAGAGTCGGTTATAAAGATGAGTCATTCATTCTAGCAAGTCAGGCAAAACA
This sequence comes from Inga oerstediana, assembly GCA_963210345.1. NCBI lineage: Eukaryota > Viridiplantae > Streptophyta > Magnoliopsida > Fabales > Fabaceae > Inga > Inga oerstediana. Next base: position 27,020,598 of record OY723405.1, on the reverse strand, counting down.
AGTGTTTTATTTCATTGATCCAACAAATGAAAAATTGTCTATTGTACTCTAAAGTAAAAAACAGAAGGATGGTGATCCGAGTTTGAATCTTGATGACACGTCGCCTTTCACTACAAATTCGCCTATGCCATCTAAAGTGGAATTGATAGATGATGATGAATATGCAGCTAGAGTTGATCATTATGAAGGAATTTAGGAAAATACTTAAAGTAAGATTTTGAATTGTTTAAAGTGTGCATGTAATTTCAATTTACTTATCGTATGTCACATTTATTTCTTAGTAAGATTTTGAAAATTTTAAAGTGTGCATGTAATTTCACTTTACTTATCATGTCACATTTATTTCTTAGCAAGATCAGGGCAAGTTCAAATTTGGTCAACTCTGTTGGCTCACCGGTTAAGAAAAAGGTTAGAGGAAGCATGAAGCTGCAGTCGTTGGTGGCACGCCATGAGGAACAATAGGTGAGTAGGGTTCACATGGAATTTGATGATGATATGAAGCCACTTAGCCCAGACGGAGACAAGTTCATTAGCTACGTTGGCTTTTTGGGTCGGAGCAAAGTTAGCGTTCTAATTCCTACCTGGAGGGAAGTTTCAAAGGACACGAAGGCTATGATTTGGGAACAACTTTTGGTATGTAAAGTTGCATTGTTATCTCTATGTCTATTTCTTTGTTTTCATATATATAACTATTATATATTTTGTTTTGTAGCAAACCTACGATGTTCCCAATACGAGGGTGATATACAAGCATTGGATGGGGGAAGTTCGTGAGCGGTGGAAAGATTTCAAGTCCATGCTCACAACCAAGTACGTTCGAGGGCCAAGGAATCATGAGGATCCTTGTAAAGAGTATTCGTTTCTTTCTCCAAATGACTGGAGGTCCTTTGTGGCATCACGGTAGGATCCTTATTTTCTGGTACATTTTGTTCATCTTAGTGTTAAACATTTTAGTTGAACTTGCTTGACATCGCTAACTCAGTTATCATTATTCTTTATTTATATAGAAATTGAGTCAAGCAAATAAAGAGAGCCGAGCGAAAAACAATTATCCTAATTACATGTCGCGTAGGGGTTATTGGAAGCTCGAGAAGAAGATAATACAGGCTGAATTGCAAAAATTGGAGGAAGCAACCCGAGCAGATCCTAGTATTGTCGTGCAGGCGCCACCTCCTCCCCCGATTCACAAAAAATGGAAAGAAGGGAGGATAAAGGGAGAAAAATATATAAATTCAGTCGTTGCTAACGTCGCTCAAAGGATTGTGAGTATTTAATAACAAGTATATTTAAGTGTGTTTCATTTTCCTAACAAGATTGCATGTAATTACTTTCTATTTATCCATTGTATGCTGTAGGATGAACTTGAAGAGTAGAGCAGCCAGGGTTCCTTCACTCAAACTGGAAGGGTGGACATCTTAGCAATGGCACTTGGGAATCTAGATCACCCTGGTCAAGTTAGAGGGGAGTCAAGAGGAGTTGGTCTGTCTAAATACTTTGGACGAGGTTCACAAGATTATGGATGAGGTGAAATGAGTTAGGAGTTTGTGGCCAGGGTTTGAGAGGAAATCCGATCAGAGCTAGCAGTGCGAATGCGTCAATCACTTCGAGACAAGCTTAAAGAAGAGTTGTTGAGTGAGCTACGTGGTGAGATGAGTACGATGGTGTTGTCTCACATGCAAGGCAGGATGTGTAACGTGGTGCCTAGATATGAGGTTTGTAACTAATTTCATTTAACATTACATTGAGTTTTTCCTTACGTTATTTTAATTAATTCTTTCATTTCTCTTACTCAGGAATCCCCGGCCTTTCCCAGCACCAAAGGCAGTTACAATCCGCCAGAGGTTGGACATGGTGACCCTGGTCCTTCGCTAGAGCCTGGTGAACCTTACACTCTGTATTTAGAAGTCCCGTACCTGCGTGCTATTGCTGATGATGTTGTATACAGCCATGCCACCACCCACCATAATAACCAAATCCAGGACGGTCAATGTAAGGTCAATGTGACAAGTGTTCGACTGGGGGAGGAAGGTGTAGATGTCCCGTTCCTCGATGGTGAGGTTGCCAGACTAGGTCAGGTAACATGATCTTTCATCTTGTGGCCTAGACATCTTGTTCAGACTGTGTTAGTCCCTCCAATGGTAGGAAACACCTTACTGTTACTTGATCATTGACATTCTACTTATAATCTTTATTTTGTGTCTTACTAGGAAAAAGATGATGCGACAAAATTTTCCTTTTTAGCACGACTGCAAAATATTCATCAAGACATAAACAAGGTCGACTTGCAGATGCCTTGTGAGATTGTGGGTCACAGAATCTCATATAATTATGGACTTGATAACCAATATATTAGAGAGTTCCTATCTTTGGAGGAGATAGACATAGGATGGGTCACATTTGCAATCATGTGAGTTTAGTTATAATTTTTAATTGTAATTAATGCACTGATATTTAGGAGTTTTAAGTTTCTACATTTACTGAGTCATTTCTCATTTCATTTATGTGGTAGCTGCTTCCACAAACTGTGTCGAACGAGGGCTCGCCACTACATATGGCTTCTTATGTCCTGGCAATATGTCAGCGCGTAATAGCTAGAGGTTGGAAGATCGGATGAGCTATGTAGGCTATACAATAGGCGAGACTAAACAACCTTGTTATCTAGCACCAATTGTTAAAGTGCAGGTAACTTAATTTCATATATTTATATACATTCACTTTGCTAAGCAGTATCATGTTATCGAACCTCATTTTAATCTATATATGCATGTGATTATAGTTATCATTGGAGTCTCTGTGTTCCTTGTCCCTTGATCAACATTATCTTTTGGTTTGACTCATTGGGTCGCAAGCCAAACGGAGATATCAAAAATATTTTCAACACGTAAGTAAATTTGTTTGTCAGTCATTGATTTTTGATTATACTTAATTGTTTTAATGTCTTCCGTTTATCATTTTAATTATTACAGTGCATTGAAGACATATTATATAATGGGTGGGAAGCAGAAGGTAAAAGTGGTCTGATAAAGTGGTTACAGTCAAAGGTAAGTTCTTTACATTCAAGTTCTTCGATTGACTATTGCTTTACATAGGCCTTTATTCTTTTTTACCGTTTGCTTTTGATGTATAGTGTCCTCAGCAAGTAGGGACAACTGAGTGCGGCTTCTATGTTATACTATATATGTATAACATCATTTTCAGTGGCCTTACTACCACTACTACAAAAAACACTTTTAACGTCCCTTTTTTGGGCCTTTTAACGTCTGAAAACAGAGGGATGTCTATCTGAGCGTCGTAGAAAAAACTGTCAATAACGTCCCTAAAATAGGAGACGTCTTTTGATCAGACTTTAGACATCCCCAATCGTTACTGGGGACGTCTAAAGTGTTTATGAACCACTTTAGACGTCCCCAGTTTGCACTGGGGACTTCTAAAGTCCTGACTTTAGACGTCCCCAGTGCAAAGTGGGGACGTCTAAAGTGGTTCAGAAACACTTTAGACGTCCCCAGTTTGCACTGGGGACTTCTAAAGTCTTTTTTATGGCCTTTTATATATACATCACTGTCCGGCAAATTTAAACTGCAGAAATTGGATAGAAGAAATATTGCATAAACCAGAATGGAAACAACAGCAGTTCAGCACTATCTAATAAACATGTTATCCAACAATCTAATAGTATGTACAACAACACAACTCTAAGTATCATTGTCATTTTATATAACAACACAACACAACAATCTAATAAACATATTGGCGCTGGTTAAACTAGACTAACCTAAGCCAAACCAAATTCATTCCTAAGTATCATTGTCATTTTTTTAACTCATGTCTATATATATACATCACCGTGTTGAAGTCTGCTGACGAAAAAAACAAGTATGCAATAATGACAGTCCATTTCCATATCAAGCAAATTAGAAGCAGATTAAAAGTATGCATATACAAGTTACTCTGTTTTTCCAGTTTCATAATCTGATTTAAATTAACAGTTACAAGCATTTGTTCAATCATTTGTATCCAAAGTTGTGGGAGTGAGAGACAAACCTGTGGACGACAGAAATGGAGATGACTCACGGTGCCACCAGCTAGGAAGACGATAGTTGTGAAAGGGAGACACAAACGATGGTGCTCTTGTCAAAGAAGAGAGAGGGAAAAATAGAAATATGATTATGAGAAAGAGGAAGGCAAATAGGGAAGGAAGCACGGGAAAGGGAGTTGCAGCAACGAACTGAGAAAGAGGAAGGAAGACGGGAAAGGAAGCAAGGGAAAGGGGAAAGAGAAAGACAGCTTGGAACGAAGCTCACAAGGGAAGATGAAATGAAGCTTGGGGAAGGAAAATAAAGCTACTGGCCTGCTGCTGATGGGATGGGTGTCTGACAGGCTTTTTCGCGTCCCCAGTCAAAATGGGGACGTCTAAAGCACACTTTAGACGTCCCCAGTCAAACTGGGGATGTCTAAAGTGAGGTTTAGACGTCCCCAGTGTAACTGGGGACTTCTAAAGTGGCACTTTAGACGTCCCCAGTCAAACTGGGGACGTCTAAAGTGGTTCAATTTTTTTTTTAAATTCAACCAGCGCCAATGTTTCCCGCGAACTTTGCCACTTTAGAAGTCCCCAGTTTGACTGGGGACGTCTAAAGTGGTTCAAATTTTTTTTTTTAAATTCAACCAGCGCCAATGTTTCCCGCGAACTTTGCCACTTTAGAAGTCCCCAGGTTGACTGGGGACGTCTAAAGTGAGCTTTAGACGTCCCCAGTCAAACTGGGGACGTCTAAAGTGGTTCAATTTTTTTTTAAATTCAACCAACGCCAATGTTTTCCACTAAATATTGAACTTTGGGCGTCCCTAATTTAAAAAGGGACGTCCTTTAGGGTCGTTAAATGTCTAGTTTGTAGTAGTGTACAAATTTTGAACAGGTGATCATTTCTTGATTCTCAACTAAATTTCATTTCCTTTCATGTGATTGAATTGTTAGTTATTTCATTCCATTTATTGATTTATGTTAACATATTCTCCATTTCGCGCAAAGATTTTTGGAAATCAGGACCCCTACACTATCAAAGACATTAATTTGATCCGAGACCTGTTGTCAGGACATCTTCTTCAACACATAGAGGGGTGATAATGTGTAAAGGTTTTTTTACATAGTGCAGTGGTTTTGTACAGTGCTATATAAGTTTGCATATTCAAATACTTTTCCTCGTTTCTTATTTATGAGTACTTTGAATTTGTTAAGGCATTATGCTTTATAGAGAACACTTTGGAAAATGATGATGAAGCATAGGGATTTCATGGAAGCATGTCATAATCTCTTTGGCCATATGCATGTCATGATTTACATTGAAAGTTGAAGTTTGCATGTCGAAATGATGTATGATGATATATGCTCTATATGTCATGATAGAAAAATTAACATGTGATTTTCACTTCCATGAGTAATAGGGGAAGCTAGAGAGTTAATCATGAGAGAATGGTTCGTGGATCTAGTTTTTTCTTTTAAAGATAGTAATGTATAGGTTAGAGAACTTGTTAGGATATGTTCATCTACTAGTATGGAGGCAACGAAGATGGAGCTTGTGGGAGGGGAGACTTGTAGTAGTATGAGGGCTGTGGTGAAGCGGATGGAGGAGGTGGGGACTTGTAGACATATGGTGGAGGAGCAGAGGGGGATGGTGTAGGAGATGGAGGTAGGGGAGACTTATGATAATATGGAGCTAACAAATCAATTTTTTGGGTTGTAAGGAGTAAAACATAAATAAAAAATAAAAAAAACAAAAAAAAGAAAGATACAATGACTGGTTTATATAAAACTGTCATTGTATCTATGATAATGGTTGTTTAAAAACAGTCATCTTTTCTCCGATTTTCAACGACACTAACATAGACATCCCCCTGAAAACAGTCGTCTAAAGGGCAAAAAAACGATCGTTAAAACTCCTTTCTGTAGTAGTGTTAGTAGGTGAAGAAAATCCTGTAGAGAACAGAATTAAGTAGGATATATAATGTACTTTTAAAGTACCCCTCTGGTACTTAATATAAGATATATTTGGAGAGACGGTCCTGATCTTAAAAATAATAATAGTTTTCATGTTTGTTATTTTTTTCTTAATTTATCCCTCTTGATGCTCTCTTAATAATAATTAAAGAGGAGAGGGATGAAGAAAATTAAGAAATATGACTAGGGTATTTTAGAAAATACATGTCATATCAACTAACTTAACTAATATTTTTAATTTAATCAAATTAGGTAAACATGTCTTATATTAAGGATAAGAGGAGGGAGGGAGTAATAAAATTCGGATTTTGGATATGTAAAATCTAAACAGAACGAATTGGAGGGTTGAGATGAGAGGTTTTTTGTTTTTTTGGCTTTTTTTGGCCAGTAAGGTTGAGATGAATTTGAAGTATGATTTGATATGATATATGCATGAAATAGGAAGCTGATTGGAGCAAGAACGTTCCATAATGGCTACGAGATAAAACACGGGAGCCTTGGTCCTAGAAGTGGTATTAGCGCACAAGACATGGTGGGGCATGGGACCCACACTCTGTCGACAGCTGGCGGCTACTTCGTGCGAAACGTCAGCGTTTTGAACAACGGGAATGGAACAGCCAAGGGAGGATCTCCGAGAGCTCGTCTCGCAGTGTACAAGGTTTGCTGGGGCCGTCATAGTGATGAAGAGTGCGCTGATGAAGATATGCTTTCTGCTTTCGACCGAGCTATCGACGACCGCGTTGATATTATCTCCGTTTCGATCGGTGGGATAGCCGTGCCGAATGTGAATGACATGTTGACCAATGGCATCTCCATAGGATCCTTCCATGCTGTGTCCAGGAGAATCATAGTTGTTGCCGCGGCCCGTAATTACGGACCAAAACCTGAGACAGTGGGCAATGTGGCGCCTTGGATCTTCACTATTGCTTCTGGCTCCATAGACAGGGAATTCAGCAATAATATTACTCTTGGTAATAGCCAAATCATTCATGTTTTTGTGTATCGCTCGCTTCTCTTTTCTCAACATGGTTTGCGTCTACATGTTCTCCTACATACCACATTTCACACATACATATATTAATCAGGGGACAAGTCTTGCCACAAAATCGACGTCTCAGACGTTCATTCCCGTCGTCATTGCTGGCAACGCCAGACTTCCTAGTGCAAGCTTTCAAGATGCGTAAGAATGAATTAATTTCACAATTCATGTTAAACTCTTAATTGTTTCTCTATCCTTTGATCCCAAGTATGGGTACGTACATTTTGGTTCTGGTTGCAGTCAGCTTTGCAAAACTGGAACACTTGACCCCACCAAAGTGAGGGGTGGCATATTAATATGCCAAAGAGGAAGGACACTAAGGCCAGTTGGCAAGGGTGCAGAAGCAAAGCGTGTAGGCGCATTGCAAATGATTTTACAAAGTGATAAGGAATTGAACACACGTACAGCTGATGCTCAGCCTGTTGATACTTCCAATGTTCCTCAAGGGGGAGGTGGTGGGAAGTCGAGTGGAGAAAGCATGTCGTATCTCTACCAAGACAAGTAATGATTATTATACATCTTTCTCATGCACCTATCCATTTGGAATTGATCTCATAATATTTTCAGTGACAGGGCTCCATTTATGTGTGTGTGTGTGTCAGGAACCCAGTTGCATTCATGAATAATGCTAAAACATTTATGCCAATAAGGCCTGCTCCAATAGTTTCTGCATTCTCATCAAGAGGACCCAATGTGATTCTTCCCTCAATCCTCAAGGTCATCTATCCCTTTTCACAATAGAGTCTAACTCCCCCAATCATCAAGTATATATTGTAGTCTTAAATTTTTTTTTTGTTTACAGCCCGATGTAACTGCACCAGGTCACGATATAATTGCTGCTTATTCATCTACTGCAAGTCCCACCAACCTCGATTCGGATGAACGTCGTTTTGACTATAATATTCTAACCGGAACTTCCCAGGCATGTCCTCATGTTGCCGGCATAGCCGGTCTTCTCAAAACTCGCCATCCTGATTGGAGTCCTGCAATGATCAAGTCAGCAATCACTACCAAAAAAACGTGATTTAGTAGCGGTTAAAAATGGGTATTCGTAGCGGTTCTAACCGCTACAAATAAGGTTAGTAACGGTTACTCAAACCGCTACTAAATCGTACGTTGCAAGCAGTTTTGTAGCGGTTATATAAAACCGCTACTCAATCAAAAATAACCGCTACATCCTTTGTAGCGGTTCAAATTGACCGCTACAACACGCATATAGACGAATTTTTTTCAGAGATATTTGTAGCGGTTATACAACCGCTACAAATATTAAAAATTGAAATTTTGCGAGGTAAAAAAAAGAATTTTTTTATTTTGTAGCGGTTAAAAAGACTGCTACAAATATAAAAAATTGAAAATTTGTTGGCGAAAAAAAATGACATTTTTTATTTTGTAGTGGTTAACAAACCGCTACTAATTTTGAATTTCATGAAATTAGTAGCGGTTTTTAAAACCGCTACTAATTTCATGAAGTTCAAATATTGGCGCCAAAAAATTTAAATTGAGTTGAAAAAAGGCGTATTATTTAGTAGTGGTTTAATAACCGCTACAAATATTAAAAATTTTTTTTAAAAAATATACAATTATTTTTTTCTGTTTTTTCAATATTAAATTAAATAGTTTATTTTGTTATTATTTTATCTATTTCAATTAGCTTATTATTCAATAGTTTAACTTATTAATAAATAAAAAGGAAAAATGTAATTGAATTGGATTAGTATAAAATTTATATTAATAATATTATTAAGGATAGGTAGGTAATAAGGAATTATTATGTTATCTAATATAATGTAATTGTGTATGAAAAACAGATGAAAATGAGATACTGTTATGATATATCTAGGAAAAAAAATGGTTAGAATAAATTTTAAAGAAAGGAAAGAAGTATTCTAAAAAAAATTAAAAATCTTGTTACCATATTTGATCGTATTATTCAGCTGCTCTACTCATACGAAAGAAGTTGTAAATGAGAGAAAATGAAAAAAAGGTAAGGTGAAAAGAAATTGGGGAGTGTTTGAAATGAGTTGTGGTAAGGGTATTTATAGGGATCCACATACTATTTGTAGCGGTTAATGTAGCGGTTATTAGTTAGTAGCGGTTATTTATATTTTTGTAGTGGTTTAATATTCATAGTGCTATTTGTAGCGGTTAATGTAGCGGTTATTAATTTAGTAGCGGTTTAATTTTTTATTTGTAGCGGTTTAATAACCACTACAAATATTATTTTAATTTTTTTAAAATTTTTTTTTTACATTTTATTTTAAAGAATTTTTTGCATTTTTTGTAAAGACAAAAGCATAATTTGAATTTGATCACTCATCGTCGCCATCCCTACAGAAATTTTGTAGAAAAATTATTGTTATTGATGTATTATTAAATTTAAAAAATTTAATTCAAATGACGTGGATTTAAAAAAACTCACTGCAGTAGAGGTAAATTGTCATCGTCTTCAGGGAAGTAGTTTTCAAAATCATCTGGTTGAAATGGCTCACTCTCGTAGGCTATGTTATCGCCTTCACCTATGTCGTAAAGGTCTCTTGGCTTTAAATGAACGACCATGTGCCAATCCCTATGCCTCTCGTCCTCGACATAATAAACCTGATGTGCCTCTGAAGCTAGAATATACGGCTCATCATCTTGAGAAATACCAGTATGAATCGGCCGTGAGAAATTGACTGATGTGATCCCTAGATCGTCAGTTGTCAGTCCCCGAGAAGTAGTGGTATTTGCCCACAAACACTTAAACAGAGTCACGGTGAAACGGCCTTGATAATTAAGCTCGACTACATCAAGAAGCTTGCCATAGTAAGGGACGCCTCCGAACTGCATGTTGGCGTCAGTGCTGCTCGCATAACTCCTTGTCCCAAATGTGCCATAAACACCCGAATTCTGTGTTTGCAATCCTTGATCCCGCGAAACCGTGCAAAACTTAAAACCATTGACATTGTATACTGTAAACCGTTTTGCATGATCAAGAGGGCCGATTGCGAGAGCTCTGAAATCTGGTGAGTGTGGGTTGTGGTCATTTAGTATTCTGCGGGCAAACCAGCTCAGGAATTCTCTGTGGACTCTCCTATCAACTTCCGAGGATGTCTGTGTACGAATCCTGAGTTGACGCTTCACATGACTTCTGAATTCCCTGCAATTAATAATGGAAAGGCGTTAGTGAAATGAAAGTGAGAAATGTTACGAAAGATATAGATCGAATAACATGTGAGTGTACAATTCTTACCGTATGAAAGGTTCAACTTGAGTGTAATTAATCAAGACATGTCTATGTGCTTGGAACTTCTCAGTTGCCGTTAGTTTGAAGTTCTCAGTTGCTCCAACTGGTTTACCAACACGAGGGATAAATTCTCTTGATGTCGGCGCAGGTTCAGGACAATCGTCAACACGAGGCGGGTGGTTGAAAGCCGTCTCAAGATCATCAAAGTACCTTGAGCAAAAATATAGCACCTCATCCCCTATATAGCCTTCAGTTATAAAACCTTCTGGCCACGCCTTATTCCTCACGTAAGATTTTAATTTCCCAAGGAACCTACGAAGTACAGAAGAGAAAATTGATATAAAATGATGAAAAGGACGACTAGCAAACATTAAATACGGACAATAAATGAAAGCACATATTTAAAATGAGTACCTCTCAATCGGATACATCCAACGATATTGTACTGGTTCAGCGAGCTTTGTTTCATGAACGAGGTGGACTGTGAGGTGAACCATCACAATAAAAAAGGACGGAGGAAAGATCATCTCCAAATGACAAAGCGTAAGAATGATTTTTGACTGCAGCTGATCGAGCTCTTCAACGATCAAAACCTTAGAACACAACTTCCAAAAGAAAGAACAAAGTTCCACCAAAACGATGGAAACATCGGGAGGAAGTGCATTCTTTATAGCTAGAGGGAGTAACTGCTGCATAAGAACATGTGAGTCATGACTCTTCAGGCCAGCAACCTTTCGAGCCTGCAAGTCGACACATCGAGAAATGTTGCTTGAATACCCATCAGGAACTTTTAATTTCTTCAACGTCGCGAGGAACACTTCCTTGTTCGGTTTTGTGAGGGTAAACTTTGCCAATGGAAATCTGTCATGCTCATCTGGCCAAGCGTCTTCACGAACTCCCATGTCGCGTAAATCTTTCCTAGCTTGAAGGTGATCTTTTGTCTTGCTGGGGTCGTTAAGCAGCGTATACAGCACATTGTCGCAAACATTTTTTTCAATGTGCATTACATCAAGACTGTGGCGAAGTAAATTAGATCTCCAATATGGAAGCGTGAAGAAAATACTTATCTTCTTCCACTGCTGAGGCACCGAAGTCCTGCGCGTCTTTTGGCGAGTTTGTGCTGAATCGTCGCTTTTTCCAAACTCGAAGTCAACATGTTCAAGCTGCTGTAAGATATCTGTACCGGAAAAATTCTGAGGTGGTCCTCTTTTCTCTGGTTTCCCATTGAAGCGATTCCGTTACAATTTGAACTTATGCGTTCCATCGAGAAACCTCCGATGCCCCATAAAGCACCATTTTCGGCTGTGGGGAAGGCGCAATGCGTCAGAGTCAAAATTGCAAGCTAGACACGCTGGCCCAGTATGCACATTCCAACCAGATAATGTGCCAAGGCCAGGAAAGTCACTAATCGTCCACATCAAGGCTGCACGCATGTTGAACAAAGTCTTGCTGTAAGCGTCGTACGTCTCCAAGCCGACATTCCACAGGTCAAGCAATTCCGCAATAAGCGGTTAGAGATACACATCGATGTCATTGCCCGGTGCCTTTTTGCCTGGAATGATCATAGACATAATGAAAAAGCTTTGTTTCATACACATCCAGGGGGTAAGTTGTAGGGAACTAAGACTACCGGCCAAATACTGTAACTTGTGCTAAGATTTCCGAAAGGATTGAAACCGTCGGTCGCCAACGCAAGGCAAACATTTCTGGGGTCAGTCGCAAAATCTGGAAAGTCGTTTTCAAATGTTTTCCAAGCAGCTGCATCCCGCGGATGTCTTAATTTACCGTCTTCATTTTTATCATCGGCATGCCACCTCATGTGCTCAGCAGTTTTAGATGACATAAATAATCTTTGTAGATGAGGTTTCAAAGGGAAGTACCTGAGAATCTTTGCAGGTTTCTTCTTCTGCTTTTTCCCCTTCCGAATTGTCTTGTATCTCGATGTGTGACATCTCTTACACGTCTCCCTACTAGAATCGTCTCCCCAATACAGCATACAATCATTTGGGCATGCATCAATCTTTTGATAATTCAACCCCAACCTGTTGATAATCTTCTTGGCCTCGTAGAACGTTGTGGGAATCTCGGCGTCGGGGAATGCATCTTGTAATAAGTCGAGCAACATCGACATTCCCTTATCTGTGATCCCACACAAGCATTTGATATGATACAATTTGATCAAGAAAGATAATTTAGAATATTTGCGACAACCTTGATATAAAGGACGATCTGCTTCATCCATCAAGCTAAAAAAATCCCAAGCTGCTTCATTCCCCATAAAAGCCGGCTCAGACCCGTGCACTTCTTCGTTGAAGTTGTCGCCTTGAAATCCAAACGCATCACGCACATCATCATTTATAGGATCATCTTCATTTACTTGAACACCTACTTGAGAACTTCGAGGAAGAGCATCGTCATATCTAATGCCGGACTTCTCACCATGAATGCCCAGAACGTATAGTCCTCAGGGAAAGGCTTCACAAGCAAATGTTCCTTCACAACATTTCGTGCATGCCACTTCTTGAACTTGCATTTCCGACACGGACAGATGATCTTGCCGTTACAGCTGGAGTGAGTGAATGTGAAATCCAAGAAACTGTTTAATCCGTACAAATATTCAGGAGAATTGCACGGCAACTTGATCCATGATTTATCCATAGCTACAAGTGAGAGAGAAGAAAGTATAGAGAAGAAGATGAGTGAGAAGATAATGACGAATGCCAAAAACCTTATATTCTGAAATTCCAACGTTTATAATTTTGTAGCGGTTCTTAAACCGCTACACCAACCGCTACAGTTATAAAATATTAGTAGCGGTTATATACATAAAACCGCTACTAATATTCAAGCCGTTACACATTGGGGGAAATTCAAAATTTACTTGTTGAGTATTTGTAGCGGTTATATATATAAAACAGCTACTAATATTCAAGCTGTTACACATTGGGGGAAATTCAAAATTTACTTGCTGAGTATTTGTAGCGGTTATATATATAAAATCAGTATTAATATTAAAGCCGTTGGACAGTAAATTTAAAAATAATTTTGAGCTTGTAACGGTTATGCATAACATAACCGCTACAAATGTGCACAAAGGTGGCAAATTTCAAAATTCAAATGATGAGTATTTGTAGCGGTTATTATTTTAAAACCGCTACTAAAATATATGTAGTTGTAGCGGTTTCACAAGCGAAACCGCTACAACTATATATATACATTTGTAGCGGTTATTAGTGTAAAACTGCTACTAACATATATAGTTGTAGCGGTTTCTCAAGATAAACCGCTACAATTATATATATACATTTGTAGCGGTTATTGGTGTAGAACCGCTACAAATATATATATTTGTAGCGATTCTAACTTAAAACCGCTACAAATATATATGCTTTATTTTTTTTAATTTAGATATAAATAACGAATGCCAATTAAACAACGCGAGCTAATAATATAAATATAATTATATTAAACACAATAAGAAAGTTTTGAAATAAAAACTCATATATATATATTTACAAATGTTTCAACAACAAAAAATGTCCTAAACTAAGTAGCTAGGGGCTGATCATCTGGTGCTCCCTCAGGTGGGGCTCCCTCAGCCGCTGCTGGATCGGGCCGCTGCGCAGAGTGAACCGCACCATCCTCATCAGGAGGAGTAGTACTCGGGATGACGTAGTGAGGGACATGGGGAACCACTGGATGCTGCTCGTTCGGGAACAGGCGACTCCATGCTCCCTCGAGCATGTTGTTCGTGATCTCACGCCACTGCGTCTGCTGAGCGTATACCATATCAGCGTGCAGCTGTATCTGCTGCACCTGCAGCTATTGCTGCTGCTGCGCCATCTGCTGCTCCAAATCTGACCGCAGCTGGTCAATAGACTCGTCCCTCCGACGTCTGACCCCTCTAGAGCTGCCAGCCTTAGAGGCGGCGCTCCTGCCGTAGACCATGCTAGGTTTGGCGCCTATCCCCATCCCCCACACGCGTCCGGGGTGCTCAGCCTGAGCCAGACCCGCCTTCAAAGGAGCCGTCGGGTCCACTGACCCCTGTGACTCCTCAGGCTGGGTCTGTCGCACCTCAGCCTGCGACTGCTGCATCTACTCCTGCCATTTTATGAAACAATTACTAATTAGCATTTTTTATTATTAACTTGGTTTTATAAAAAAATATAATAATAAAATTACTTACAATGGCCGCCTTTGCCTGCTGAGAGGTCGCAGTCCCGTCACGGTGTCTGTGTGTGACGGCGTACAACTCCCCATAGTTCGTCTGATGGTTCTCCTGCTGTGTCTTTGTCTCCTGAAACAATTACAAAATTCAATTAGTATTATGAAATAATCAGCTAAAAGTAAGTGATATTTTGAAAAGTTACCAGCTCGCTATAAGTCACAGCAAAGGTCTTCAATCCTGCTGTGTGGTGGATCGTCTGCTGCGCCCGGATTTCGGCATTCCTCTGAGCAAGCTCCTGGAAAAAAAAATTAAATGTATTATAATTTAAATTTAAATACAAATACAAATTAAATTGAAATTATAATTTAATATTTAACAATTACAAAATTATATATAAAAAATCTAATAAATACATTACCTGCGCCTCAGGGCTCCTCCTGAACTGGACGAAACTCGCCCAGTCGTTCGGCGGCCCGCCGTCCGGGACACTCTCGATCAGCTGCTCCAGAGGCATCGTCCCGTCCTTATCCACCTTGTGGAAGAGACGGTTCCTCCTGTTCCTCCAGGCGTCACCCATCTTCACGAGGGCGTACCTCTTCCGGTTGGACTGGACGGCAAACCGCAGCTGAAAAAAAATTATTTAAATATCAATAATTACAAAAAACATAATTTATAAAATATTAATTAAATAGAATTAATTAAAAAAATATTAATTAAATAATTTTAATTACCTGAACCACCTCCTCTCAAGCCTGGTCCTTCGCCCCTTCAGAACGTGCCTCCACGTCCGGAAGTGAAGGGGGAACCGCATCCAGTTCGTGCCCAGGTCGCTCAGGAAGCGGTTGAGCAGGTGACCCCATTGTGGATGGGCTAGTCAGTGCCCTCATTCCACGGCACTATAACTCGGAGGCTCCCGTCCAACCTGTTCAGATCGGTCACGTCTAGCCTCCTCGTCGACACGTTCCTCTGCTCGTCTGCACAGTTTACCGCACGTTAGATAAATTGTAATTCAAAGTTAACATTTCTAATTTAAAGAAATAATTTACTAAATTAAAAAATTAATTTACCTTCGACCTACACCTCAAACCCAGTAGACCGCGAAGACGACCCTTGTGGGTTGTTCTGCTCCCGAGCGTCCTCCTCATCGAGGAACTGTTCCATCTCCCTGAACCCAAGCGGGATCTCAAACTCCTCCTCGTTGAGGAAGTCCTCAACGCTAATATCTGGCCCCCCAACCTCAGGCACCTCTGGTACGGTCGTCGCCTGTGGGATCGTCTGCGGTGCCTGTCGTAGGGCCGACTCCTGTGGGGGGATGGGCTGAGATGCTGCGGTAGCCCTGCCTCCGCGCTGCCCCCTCCCTCTGCCCCCTGCCCGGCTGCTGCCACCCCGTAAAATCGGTCTGGGGACCTCAGGGGCCTTCCCCTTATCCTGTCCTGAAGCCATATCGTACTGTACAAATCAAAACAAAAAAAATTAGTCACATTATTATGCAAAAAACTAATAAAAATACAAATATAAATAAAATACGTGTTATATACGTACCTCAAGTGCAAATACTGAGAAATACTGAGCAAAAACTCCTATATAGACGTCTGAACACTCAAATCTTGAAGAAATCACTCAGAGAAACCTCAGGAAACAAAATGAGCAAAAGGAGAAAAGAGGGAAGTGGAGGCTTAAATAGGCCAGATGTTAGTGGCGGTTATTCAAACATCCGCTACTTTAACCGCTACAAATAATTAAATTTGTAGCGGTTCTACAATAACCGCTACAAAAGATAACAACGTTTGAAATTCTGTAGCGGTTATTGCCCAGAACTGCTACAAATGTCGAGACTCCTGAAATTCTGTAGCGGTTATAGGGGCATAACCGCTACAAACTTCTGACCTTTGGTATTTTGTAGCGGTTCTGTTGCTGTAACCGCTACACTGTTGGCACACCAACTGGCGGGAATATTGTAGTGGTTTCTGTGCATTAACCGCTACAAAATCACCGCTACAAGTTTTGGCGGGAATTTCGCGCCAAATTTCTAACGGTTTTGTGTACCCAACCGCTACAAAAAAATCTTGCCGCTACAAATTTGTAGCGGTTTAGGTTAAAACCGCTACAAATACTATAATTTGTAACGGTTTAGTATAATCGCTACAATTGCACCGCTACAAAATACCTTTTTTTTTGTAGTGAATCATGACCACTGGTATACACACACGCACACACAATTGTCTGTTTCATGTTTACAATTTGATTTCTCTGTCTTTTCTAATGCAAGTATGAAAAATCTTTGTTATAGCAAAGCATACTGGATAACACCAATAGACCGATTAAGGACGAACAAGATGGTCGAGTGGCAACTCCATTTCATTATGGTATTGGCTATGTCAAACCCAACCCTGCAATAGACCCTGGACTTGTTTATGATCTGAAGCCTTCTGATTACCTCAACTTGTTATGTTTTTCTGCTTATGAGGAAAGAATAATTAAAGCCATTAATTATAATAGGCCATACAAATGTCCAAAGTCTTACAGGCTAGAAGATTTCAACTACCCTTCTATCACAGTTCCTTTCCTAGGTGCGAAACCTATAAATCTTACTCGTACAGTTACAAACGTTGGGCCTCCGAGCACATATACTGTAAATTTCAAAGCCCCAAGAGGAATTAGGGTTGTTGTTATTCCAACAACTTTAACCTTTCAAAGGACAAAGCAACAGAAGAGCTACACGGTTGTTTTGCCCGCAACACGTTCAGCTAAAACCTCACAGCATTCATTTGGAGAGTTGACTTGGACTGATGGCAAACATAAAGTGAGAAGTCCTATAGTAATCCCTCAATCTGCGAAAATGGCTATGTAGATTTCAGTGTTGCCAATCCAGTGTGTTTGTGTAATAGTGTGAGGCGGTCTTAATTATTGATGTGTGTGCTCAGATGTGTGTGGATGTACTAATCTTTTCCATATTATGTACAATAAAGTGCCGGGTCTACCCTAGGTCCTCCCGCAACTTTCTCAGTCTCGTTGAGACCAGTTTCGATAAATTTGTTGCTTTCTTAAATAAATGAAAGTTAAGACATTTAATATGTACTAAATTGATTGAATTTTCTAAATTTTTCCTTATTCAATAATAATTATTAAAAAGAAGATGCTATACATTTTCTTTCACCTACATTTTTAATAGGGGCAAAATTGAAAAACAACCATTAATGATTCTGGGAGTGGAATTAAATTTAGGACCCCATGATTTATTATATTGCAAGGGCGATATATATATAAATATATGTGTGCATTAAACATTGTTTATTAATGGATTCCATTTCTATGTTTTATTTTTCTAGGAAGATGCCAAACAAGGTAACAGTCTTATCATAAGAAGATGAAGATCTTTGCAAAATGATTTCTTCTTTTTTCTCAATAAGAAAAAAAAAAGCATTAATGAATTCTTCTATACTGCGATACTCATGATCGATGGAAGCAAAATCCCTCCCTTGCATGTATAAAGAAATTGCTTTTCCCCAATGAATGGAAGTTTCGTAGGTGAGCATATGTTCCTGTTAAAAGAATATAAAATAGAAGTGAAATAAAAACATAATGAAAGTAAAATCATCATAAGATCATCATAAAATATATACAATCTATAAAGAGCCGTAATATATAAAGTGTGCCAGTCCAAGCTATCAGGCTTTATTCAATTTTTCCAGTTCTTCTATATACTCCCACCAGTCCTAAATATAATACAAAGTTGACTCTTTTTTTGAGAACTTAAGGAAGCTAAATAAATTATTTAATCATATCATATGTTGTATATCCTTATATTATACAGTATATAGTTTATAAGTTAGGCAAAATAGTTTGCAGAAAAAAATAAAAAAAAATAAAAATTTTAAAATAATTTAATTATCTTTCTTAATATATCCAAAAAAAAGTCAACTTTATCCTATATTTGGGACAGGAGGGAGTATTACTTTGCGATGACGGCAGGAAAAAGTTGAAATTGGCCAACAAAATATTTTGTAATACGATCATGTACACCTAAAAATTATGAGAGATCTTTTTTGTCCTCCATTTGGCATTTGGCTACTATAGTGGAAAGATAGAGAAATAAAGAAACTCTCCAGGAATGAATACACTAACATCTTACTTTAAAGATGATTAATGCAGGAACTCAGTTATATAATTAGATTAGTTTATTATTCTTATCATTATTTGATGTGCTCGTACGATTCTCCATTTAATTAAAATCAAAAGATAAGGTCAATTCGACAAAAAAAGAAAAGAAAGGATAAGGTCAATTTGATTGAGTCATCACTTCTTCTCTTTAATTAAAGCAATGCATTATGCATATGCTTTAATCATAGAGAAAAAAGTATGGGTAGCTCCTTCTCCTTCCTTAATTCCTTTCTTCTAACATGTGGCTATTCCAAAAGTGTAGCGCTATGTTGCAGTAAAAGTCCTCATATTATTGAATTGTCAAGTTGCTCAACAATGTGCATATAATTAAATGCTTAGTGGGACATTCACTAGTCAAGAACTATAACAAGCCATCTCTAGTTCCAATGTTTTCAATATTTAAGAGCTTGTTTTAATCACTTGAAGATTATTTTATAACCACAACTATTCGACTTGTTTACCTTATTGTTTTGTTCAGTTTTTGTCAAAGCCAGCTATGTTGCAGAGACATGAAGAAGTGTATCATGTGGAAATAATATGTATGGCACAGAATACACTAAATGTGACAAATCTACAAGTTTTTAGCATATGAATATGAATATACAATTTTACAATTCATTTATTGTTGTTAGCTTTGTTTTTATGGGGCATATTGTATATTAAATAGAAGTTAAGTTAGAAAATTGTTGAATTTTCACGTAGAGTTAATAAGATATAAGAATTTTTTTGTCTGTATAAACATGTTAAAGTTCTTTATAAATAAAATCAAAGGAGTAAATTAACTCTTGAAAAATGATTAGCAGTATAAGACAACATTGAATTTTAAACAATCATTTTTTTCCCAATGAAGAGCAATTTTCTTTTGAGATAAAGTGGGCCATTATTCAACCCTGTTCTTTTCACAGTTATTTCATCATCCTTTAGACATTTAGATCTTCATTTTCCAAACTGCTAGATTGCATTAAAAGAAAAGCGGCACCATATAAGCTATAAAAAGAAAAGTTTCACCCCACATAAATTAAAGTGAAGTTTCTTCATCTTTGTTTACATTATAACTTCATGATATTCTGGGAATTTTTTTTTTTGTATCAGACATCTTTATAGTATTTTAATTTAAACTTTAGAAAAAGTTCTTACATATATTGACAATTGGAGACAAAAGAATAATTAGCCTTTACAGCTCATAAAACACACTAATAGCATTTCACTTTGGAAAATATTAGAAGAAGTGAAATAAAATTATTAAATAATGTATACTGAAATTGGTTAGACAGAATAGCAATCAAAATCAAACTTTATATGAATAGGAAAATAGGTTAGAAGAGCTTTCCTATAAGACCAATGCTTTCTTATGTATTATAAGGAGTTTCAAAATTAAAAATGAGTTACATTAATTATTTAAACTTTATAAATAATACAATTTATTATTAATTTAATTATTGAAATTGATACATAGATGAAAATCAAGTGATCATTAACACCTGATATTTACTTCAATAAGTATTATTTTCTGTAATGCAAATAATAAGATGCGATATTTATGTATCATTAGTACTTCTTTTTTTTTCTCCCTCTCATCTCGTCGTTGGGTGAGCTTTTTCCATGGTGTCTTCTTCCCCGGTGTCTGCCGGGGGTGGAAAAGTCCAGTATTGTGTTAGTCTTTGTTTATTTATAGGCTGAACCAAAATTTCCAAAGATTTTGGGTCCTTTCTTGTAATTTTTCTGGCCCCTTTTCTTCATTACTTTCTAATGTCCACAAAATCTGGGCCCCTTTTTGCATTTTCCCCCAATCCTCAAAATATTAATTTTGACCGTCCTGAATTTCCAATTCTCTTCTTAAGCACCTACAATGTAAGATTAAGCAAAATGTAGCATCAAAAGTCCAAGAAACAATTGCACAAAATAAGTAATAAATTATGACTATTTTGCCTTTAATTGCAATTAATTCAAAACAATTGTCCTTAACCAAATTTAATGCTTAATCATGCAATAATGTTCCAGAAAATGCGTTAAAAATCCCAAATGAATCATGAAAAATCATGTAAAAATATGGTTCAATCCATTCTCCCAAACTTAGACCTTTGCACTCCTGAACAAAGACCTTTGCACTCCTAAACAAAGGCAATTAAGTATAATTTTCCAAATTCAAATAACTAATGCATTTGAAAGATGAGCAATTCATAATTAAAAGCAATGGATCAATTAATCAAATTATTCAAGCCAACACTAGTCATAGTCAAGCAATACAAATAAATTATCTAACTTCACAATCTAGAATACTAGAATGAAGCACAAGAGAACTCTCAAGGTATTAGTGTTTAACTTATCTCAATTCATTGAGATAATTTCACTCTAGCTCATTTAATCAACACCTTACCATAGGCTTGTAACAACTCTAACATCTTCACTACTAATAGCAATAAATGTAATGAATCAAGAGGGCTTTAAGGCTTGTAATGATGGATGAAGACTAAATGGAATGAGTTAATTAGAGAAAAGAAATAGTTGATATGTAATTCAAAATTAATGAATAAGCTCATAACACCTAAATAACTTGAAAAGTCTTGCCTATTCTTTGAAAAATTTATGAACAAATGCCTTCTTTACTATTTTTTTTCATTTCTTTATTTTTTCTACAGACACTTTTCTATATATATATATATATATATATATATTATTTCTAATACTTTGTTGTTTTTATTTCTTTTCTCAATTCAATTCTTTTCTTCTTCCTCTTTTTTTTTTTCAAACGATACTCTCTTGTTTTTGTTTTTGTTTTTGTTTCAATTCTCTTCTTTTTTTTCTTTCTCTTTTTTTTTTCAAGCTATACTCTCTTTCTGTTTCTTTTTTTTCTTTTTCAAACTATATACTTCTTTTTTTTTTTTCAACATATATACTTTTTTTTATATATCTGGCATTTCAATGTACACCTTGTTCACTTTCTATTGGCAAATTACTTTGATTTTAGAGTCCTATGAACACTATGATTAAATGACATGACATGCATATATACGACATATGAATGGCTCAAAGGGATAAGCTATGGTAAATGAATCTAGGTTTGTGTTTAGGTTGAAAGGATTTAAAATCAAATAGCTCCTTTCATTTCCATCACACTAATGCAAATGTTGCTTAGAAGAAGGGTTGAAACAAGTTCTAGAAGGTGGAAGACTAAGTGAACATGCATACATAGAAAGAATTTAAGGCTCAAATAACCTTCCAATAAGGTTTTTCTCTAATGCTCACTCCAACTTAATCAATTGTATAGCAAGCTAACCACAAAACATCTTCGTAACTATTCCTAATGTTAACTTTACAAACACAATCAATCAAAACATTGCAATCAATTATTAAAAAAAATGCTCAACTCTAATGGCATTAATGATATGGAAACTTTTGATTTCTCAAAATCAAGGAGTAAGCCAAAAATCTAATTGTGGGTTCATTTCTCTTCCCATTCACTTGAAAAGCAAAACATGGTTTCAAAAAGTTGTCAAAACACTAGATCATACGAAAGTTCGAAGAATTTCCCACAATTCACATTTTCAAAGTGGCAAATGCGACCCTTTACCACTTAAGACATATGTCAAAGCAAGACATTCATGAAAAATATTTGAAAATTTTTTTCTAGTTAATGGCATTTTCTCATTTAAAAACAACCAATGAGATTCAAAATGTATTTTCCTCCTCCACACTTAATCAACACATTGTCCTCAATGTGCAAAGTAACTCTATTATTCTAACTTGTACCTTAGTGAAGTGGGAAATTGTGAAGCCCAATTGTAATTGGAGCATAAAAATGTCTTGCTATTACAAATATAGCTTATGGTAGAAAAAGCATATTAGAAAGTTTTCCTGCCTTTTCTTCTGGCTTGTATTAAACATTTATAAATACAATTGAAATACATGTTATTAAGAACCAAAAGTTCACCAATGCAGACCAGAAGTCTACCAACGTAAACCAGAAGTTTACTAATGAATTTAATGTTTGGCATGACCGGTTAGGCCATCCCAGGTCAATCATGATACGACAAATAATTGAGAATGCTTGTGGACATACACTGAAGTGTAAACAAGTACCATAATCGCATAAATTCTCATGTATTGCATGTTCTAAGGGAAAGTTAATTATTCTCCCCTCACCAAGCAAAGTAAAAAGTGAGTCTCTCACATTTCTAGAACGGATACAGGGAGATATTTGTAGGCCAATACACTCACCATGTGACCATTTAGGTACTATATGGTTTTAATTGATGCATCAACTAAATGGTCACATGTTTGCTTATTATTGTCTCACAACCTAGCATTTGTGAGATTACTTACTCAATTGATTAGATCAAGAGCACATTACCCTGATTATCTTATCAAGAAAATATTTCTTGATAATTCTAGTGAATTTACTTCACAAGCTTTTAATGAATATTGTATGTCCCTTGGAATTAATGTTGAACATCCTATAGCTCATGTTCATACGCAAAATGAACTGGCAGAATCATTGGTTAAAAGATTGCAACTGATTACAAGGCCTTTAATTATGAGATCTAATCTCCCAATTTCTGCGTGGAGCCATGCCATTTTGCATGCAGCAATGTTAATTCGTATAAGGCTAGCAAGTTACCAAAATTTTCCCCCTTCCAAATATTTTTTGTCATAAACCTAATATTTCGCATATAAGGACTTTTAGGTGTGTAGTATATGTGCCAGTTGCACTACCACAACGCACCAAAATAGGTCCTCAAAGAAGAATGGGAATATATGTTGGGTATGAATCTCCTTCAATCATAAAATTTTAGAACCATCTACTGGAGATTTATTTACGGCACGATTTGCCAATTGCCATTTTGATGAATCACTTTTCCTAACATTAGGGGAAGAAAACAAGCAGTTGGGTAAAGAAATTAGCTGGAATGAATTACCATTGGCTCATCTTAATCCTCATACAAAATAGTGTAAACTAAAAGTTCAAAGGATAATTCATTTACAAAATTTAACTAATCAAATGCCAGAAGTATTTACTGACCTAAAGAAAGTGACAAAGTCACATGTCCTAGCTACTAATACTCTTAGTAAAATTGATGTCCCTGAAGGACAACCTACTATGAATGAATTTAAGGCACGTTTAAAGTGTGGTAGGCCCATCAGTTCAAAAGATAAAGATCCTCGAACAAGGAAAGGAGTAAAGAATATAGATAGTTAAGTCATAGATAATCAAGAAAAGTTAAAAGCTCCAGAAGAGCCATCTCCCGAAGAGGTATATCCTGAAGAGAATATTGTAGTCCCAGAAGAGACCCAGGTACCTGACATATGTGAAAATAATGAGATCTCAATAAATTATGGTATGAATAGAATCTGATGGGATCAAAATGAAGTCAACGTTGACAACATCTTTGCTTAACGTATAGCATATGATGTAATGAATGATAATGAGGATCATGAGCCAAAATCCATCAGTGAGTGCCAACAAAGAAAAGATTGGCCCTTATGGAAAGATGCCATTAA
The DNA here is from genome assembly GCA_963210345.1 of Inga oerstediana. Classification (NCBI taxonomy): domain Eukaryota; kingdom Viridiplantae; phylum Streptophyta; class Magnoliopsida; order Fabales; family Fabaceae; genus Inga; species Inga oerstediana. Next base: position 26,996,516 of record OY723405.1, on the reverse strand, counting down.
TGCAGAATTAAAATCATTGACAAAATGAAAAGTATTTGGACCTGTAGTCCTCACACCTGAAGATTTAAAGCCAGTTGGATGTAAATGGGTATTTGTACGAAAGAGAAATGAAAAGGGTGAAATAACAGGATATAAAGCACGTCTTGTAGCCCAAGACTTTACACAAAGACCTGGCATTGATTTTGAAGAAGCGTATTTACCAGTAGTGGATGCGACTACTTTTCGTTATTTGATTAGCCTAGTAGTAAATGTAGGACTTAATTTGCATTTAATGGATGTTGTGACTATCTATTTATATGGCTCACTTGACAATGATATTTATATGAAAGTCCCTGAAGGACTTAAGGTGCCAGAAGCATCCAATTCAAGTTCTCGAGAACAGTACGCAGTTAAGTTAAATAAGTCCCTATATGGCTTGAAGTAATCAAGGCACATGTGGTATAATCGTCTTAATGAATATCTGTTGAAAGAATGATACAAAAGTTATCCGATATGCCCATACATCTTTATGAAGAGATCTAAAAGTGAGTTTGTGATAATTGCTGTTTATGTTGATGATATCAACATCATTGGAACTCCTAAAGAGCTACAAAAGACAATTGATTGTTTGAAGAAAGAATTCAAAATGAAGGACTTGGGAAAAACAAAATTCTGTCTTGGATTACATATCAAATACCTCAAAAATGAGGTCTTTGTATGTCAAGAAACTTATACAAGGAAGGTCCTAGAGTGAATTTATATGGATAAATCTCTAGTGCGATTTTACATAGATAAATTTCATCCATTATGTACCCCAATGATTGTAAGGTCTTTGCAGGCGGATAAAGACCCATACCGACCATGAGTAATTAGTGAAGAAGGTGAGAAGAACTACTTGGTCTAGAAGTACCATATCTTAATGCTATTGGAGCACTAATGTATCTTGCTAATCACACATGTCCTGATATAGCATGTGATGTTAATTTATTAGCAAGATATAGTTCTTCACCAACACGAAGGCATTGTAATGGAGTAAAACACATTTTTCGTTACCTCAAAGGCACTATGGACATGGGGTTATGCTACTCAAATGAAGCAAGAACTGGTTAGTTATGCAAATGCTGGATTTTTGTCTGATCCACACGATGGTAAATCACAAACAGGCTACCTGTTTACATATGAAGGTGCAGCTATTTCATAGCGATCTATGAAATAGACTAATCAGCCACATCATTTAACCATGCAGAAATTCTAGTAATACATGAAACAAGTCGAGAATGTGTATGATTGAGGTCAATGATACATCAAATACGAACAACTTGTCATTTATCTTCAGGCATAATGGTCCTAATAGTTCTGTATGAAGATAATACTGCATGTATTGTGACAAATCCCTATTTTTATTATATATTTTCATATTATATTTGAGGGTTTTGTCATAACAATTAAGCTTAAAATATCTCTTTAGTGATTAGTTGTGATTAAATATGTTTATATGAAATTATGATTAAAAAGGGCAAATTTGTCAAGATAATTGCCATTACACTTAATCATTGATTTTTCTAAGAATATTTGATGTTAGTTGAATTGTTTTAATTATATGTTGTTGACAAATTCGATTTAAACTGAAAATGGCAGTTTTGGGCTTGAATTTAAGAAATGACAATTTAGTCCTACGAATTTTAAGAATTCCATTTTGGTCCACGAATTCAGCTCAGCATTTTGGCAGCAGGTCTTTAGGTTTGATTTAGAAGGAGCTTTTGAAAGAATTCAGAACAGAGGCACCACAAGGATAAGAGGAGCTTGGAGACCTCTCCCTTCATCACCTTCGCCTTCTTCTTGCTCTCTGGCCGGCGACCTTAGCTACATCATCGCCACATACTTTCTTCGCTAGCGAGCTTCATAGTGACGCTAAAATAGAACACGATCTGAGGCTACGAGGATCAGAGAGGAGAGAGCTAAAGGCAGGGAGCTAGGTATTTTCATCTTGTTCACCATCACTATTGCTCCTCCACCGCCAACGACTGCAACCACTCCACCGCCGGCGATCTTCGTCATTACAAACCAGCAAAAGAACTAGCAGTGGCGGCAAACAAACCAGAACAAATTGGGTGGAGAGCTGAGAGTAGGGGAGAATGAAGCTCAAAACTACACTCGCCGGAATCATCTCTATCCTGCCACCATCACCTTCACAGCAACCAACTTCTTCCTCCGTTTATCCAACCCTTGGCATTCCCTGATCTGTTCTATAAGGCAATTTCAGCCCTGAGCTTCATTGATTAATTGCTAATTGGTTAATTTATTCAGTATTTTACATGGCTGGAATTGTGAAATTGTGATGAAAAATGGCAGTGGCTAATTTCCTTTGCTCTTAGAGCAATGGTTTGAGTCTTAAGCTTGGAGTTTAATAGGGGAGTACTTTACCATCTAATTTCTATATTTAATCTTTTGTATTAGTTAAATTCTAGGTTTATAGTTTAATTAGTATATTGGACTGAATGTTTTTCAAGGGGTTCCATGCATTTCTTGAGATTAGATGTGTATTTGGGTTTTAATGTATGTATTTGACACTAGTGCTTCTTTAGTAGCAATTTCATGTAATTGACTTGGTATAGCTTTTGCTTGAATTTGCTATGAATATATAATTGAGATTGTAATGCAAGGGTTCTTGGTTACTTGTGACTTGCATATTATTAATTTCAATTGCTAGTGTTTAAATTGGGTTTCGGTTAGAGGAATTAATTTCTACTCGGTGTAGAGGAATTAATTCACCTAACTCAAACTAGCTTAAAGTGTCTTTTGAGCAAATTTGTTAAACTAACACACTCTCATTATCTTTTGAAGCAAGGATTGATGAAATTCATTGTTTTAGGAGACATAATCTTATATACTTTTCAAAAACCAACTTCAATTCCTTTCCACTTTTATTCCAAAAAATCCAACAATATTAGTTTTTAAAGCATTTTAGTTTAATTGCAATTTAGTTGTTAGATGAAAAGCTCAAAAATCATTTTTAAATTGTTTCATATCAATCATTGCATTTAGTTTCTAAGTAATTAATAAAAGGCTCTTCGAGAGACGATCTGGGATTACATCCTATATTGCAAGCCTTGGTTTAATTTTTGAAGAGGTTACCAAGGCACAAAGCCGACAACGCCTATCTTCAAGTGCCGGGGAGCCAAGTAATTGGTTTCTCTTGTAACTAAATGTCGATCTTTGATTGATTTGTACCTTAAGCCTTTAGGCTTGCATTTAGAATATTTTTTGCACTTAGGTAATTTTGCATTGCATTTAGTATAGATTGCATTTACTTGTCCATAGCATATTTCATGACATCTTCCCTCATACCATAGAAAAGTTTTCAAAAATACCAACAAATATCTTGATATTTCCTTTATTTTTACATTTTCATTCTTGCATTTTTTCTTGCATACGCTTGATTTGGGGTTGGAACTCACTGTCATATACTTGTAAATTTATTAGGGTTCGGTTGAAATTTGGTTACACCTTTACTTGAGCTTGCTGGAATTTTTCAAAAATTTTGCCCAAAAAATTACAAGCTTTGGTTTCCTAAGGCTTTAGGCCATTTTAAGCAAGACCAATAGTAGAACTATTGGATGTGGTTAATTTTAGCCAAATTCTATCGTTTTGACCACTTTTCTAATTTTTCTTTATTTTTTGGAATTTTTCTAAATTGTTCATTAGGTTAGTTTTTTTAGTTTTCTTCTTTGATTTCTTTTAATATTTGGGATTCATTTGCATATATAGGACTTTTTAGGACTTAGAATTCATTGGGATTTAATTGATTGTAATTTGAATGGCTTGGTTTAATGAAGATCATAGGGTTAGGTTATACACTAATCCTCCTATGAATTCCTTTTTAAGGAATAACGGAAACCTCAAGCTCTCAATTTTTTTTTTTTTTTGGTTACAAAGGCAAGCAAAGCTTGTAAGTGACAAAATCTATAGGCTAGTTCCTACAGAATGTTCCTGTGATAACAAACCACAATCCAAAGCAAAGAGATGAGTACATTCAAAAGGGGGAAACCCTAATTCCTCGTAATCTTACGGAATCCTATGCGCCGTTCCTGCCAGAAAGTCTGCACAACGAATACTTTCCCTATGGGTATGGGAAATTTGTACCTCCCAGTCGCTATAAATAAGAGATCTGGTATCCAAGATAACATCATACAAAGGATGATCAGAGTCGCAATGAGTAGATAGAAGATGGACTGCCTGAATAGAGTCTGTGAACAACTTGATTTTCTTAAGTCCCAGCTGTTTACATAGTAGAAGGCCTCGACGGATTGCATGTATTTCAGCAGCAGTTGGGAAAGAATGTCCTAACTTCTGTTGAAATCCACGTATCCAATTACCTTGGTGATCCCTGATAACACCTCCACAAGCAGCCTGACCATCTCTAACTACCGAACCATCTACGTCAAGACGATGAAATCTCGGCTCTGGGGGTTGCCAGTGGGAGAGTCCTCGTTCTGGGACTTGGAATATCTGATGCCGAAACCTGCCGTTCTCCACACCTTCTGAGAGATGGTATATACATCTGTGAACTATCTCTTTAGGGCTGTCGGATGATCCTTCGAAGGCTTGGGTGCATCGGTTCTTCCATAGGAGCCAACATGTGGAATTGAAGACTTTTTGCCATGACCATCTCGCCATCTTGTTATTTCCTGGTGAATGGTGTGTGTTCCAATTGAGCCAATCCTGCAAATTACCAGAAAAAAAACATACTATAATATAGAGGATTAGTTAAAGCTGACCACACTCTCTGCGCTTGCTCACAATCTCTCAAGATATGAAGGATACTCTCCACACTATCACACTGAAAAGGACAGGTGTTTAGGACGCTCAGATTGTGTCTCGCTCTTAGCTCATTAGTAGGAAGCCTTTCATGGAATACTTGCCACAAGAAGAATTTGACTCTTTCAGGGATTCTCCGGTGCTATAGAGACTACCAATGAGGTTTGTTCCTAGAACTTTGCTGATGATAGATAGCGTCATAAGCTGACTTTACACTGAAGTTCCCATCTGAAGCATTCCTCCAGCAAACAACATCATCGTCAATACCCAAAGGTGGAGATATCAACATTATTTTATCGACCACCCATTTAGGGAGGAAGAATTCCCAATTTTCTCTATCCCAATGACCTGATTGAGTCATGAAAGAGCGCACGTTGGCATTCATATCAACTAAGTACATGTTGTTATCAATATGGAATTCAAGCGGCTTATCCATCGGGGACCAGCACTCCTTCCAGGCTAGCGTATTCCGACCGCTTCTCAGACATTTGCCAAGGCCTCTTTTAAAGTCATCCCAGACAACCACGATTCTACTCCAAACAGCCGATTGATTCCGCCTCCTCTGGACAAGGGGATTAGCAGTCGAACCACATGAGTATTTAGCTCGTAAATATTTCACCCAAAAGGTGTCCGGTTTTTTGATTAGACACCAGCACAACTTCATGAGAAAAGCTTTATTTTGGCAGTGCAAGTCTTTTATCCCCAAACCGCCTTCACACTTTCTTCATTATATTTTAGAATGTCCCAAGAATGAAAATGCAGTTTTTTGGAGTCATCATGATGGTTCCAGAAGAAGTCTCGACTGAGTTTTTCAATAGTTGATAATACCCCTTTCGGAACAAGAGTTGATTGCATCTGATATTGAGGTATCGTCGATAGAACCGACTTGATGAGAGTCGAACGGCCCGCCATACTCGGGTATTTACCTTTCCAATTTGCCAATTTCAATCTCACCTTCTGGAGTAACGGAGCAAAAGTCCTCTTAACCATCCGTTTGTGAAGAAGAGGAACACCCAAGTATTTCCCAAGGTCTGCAGTCAATCCAACTCCTACAATCTGGCTCATCTCGTAAGCCCTGTTGAAGTGGACGTTTTTAGAAACGAACATCTTAGACTTGCTCAGATTAATGTTGTGACCAGAGACTTGACAAAAAAGAGCCATGACATTACGAATCTCCACCATCTGCTCGTTTGAAGCCTCACCAAAAAGGACAAGATCATCAGCAAAGAAAAGGTGAAATATATTAGGCCCAGAGGAGCTCAGTTTTAGAGGATGCCAGTTCCTCAATTCCACTTCTTGGTGAATTAGTTGGCCGTGCAGCTCCATGCAAAGGACGAATAGATATGGACTCAGAGGATCACCCTGTCTCACTCCTCTCGAGGGGTGGAAGCGATCGGAAGCTATGCCATTCCAAATAATGCTCATAGAGGTGGATGAAACACAGGACATAATCAGCTTAACAAAGCTAGCACCCAAGCCCAAGCTGTGAAGAGTGAATTCGAAAAATCGCCAGTCCAGTCTGTCAAAAGCTTTTTCCATATCTACTTTCACTGCAATGTATCCCTTGTTACCTCTCCTGTTTCTCATGGAGTGAATTGCCTCCTGGGCAATAATGATATTATCCACCCCCTGTCTTCCTGCGATAAAGCTACATTGGTTTTCTGCAACCAGGTGGTTCATGACACTTTTGAAATGGTTGGCAATAACTTTACTGACAATTTTGTAGCTCACATTGCATAACGAGATGGGTCTGAAGTCCTTTAAAGATGAGGGGTGATCAATCTTGGGGATAAGAGTGATGTTCGTATGATTAATGTTCTGAATGATCTCCGGGTTTTCAAAGATCCTGATCACCAGATTGTAAATCTTTTGCCCAATAAGATTCCACTGGGACTGGAAGAAATGGGGATTCAAACCATCCGGGCCTGGAGATTTAAACGCTCCCATCTCAAAGGCTGCATTTTTTTATCTTAGTAGGGGATACCAGTATTTGAAGAAGGTCCAATTGAAGTTCATCTAGAGGCGGGAATCTTGCCGGCCAAGGAGAGAAAGGAGATGAGTTCTCGGCCAAGAAGAGATTCTGGAAATAGTCACGAGCCATGCCCCTTAATAGAGACTCGTATAACACCCAGTTCCCGTTATCATCTTGCAGAGCTTCAATTCTACTTCTTTTCCTCTTTGCAGATACACTTGTATGAAAGAATTTCGTGTTTCTGTCTCCATCACTAATCCACTTACATCGTGATTTCTGGAACCAAATCAATTCCTCTTGTAAAGCAATTTTTTGATACATGTCCCAAAGCTGGTTTTCGATCTTGAAGAGATCATTAGCCCCACCCCTTTTACTCCTGGCACGATCAATCCCTTCCAGACGCCGGATGATTTCTTTCTTTTTTTTTGCCACATTGCCCACTACTTTAGAGTTCCACTCCGAGGTTGCTTTTGTGAATTGCTACTAACCTTGGATCCAGTTCTTCCCCTGCCATGCTTCTTTGACCACTCCACTAAATCCATCTTCAATACACCACGCTGCTTGGTACTGGAACTTCCCACCCCTTTTGCAGACAGCCGTATTATAACTGTCCGCAACAATAATCACCCGATGATCATATTTAAACCTGAGATAATGATAAGCCTTGACGTGAGGATTAAGCATATCCCAATCAAAATTGCAAAACACCCAGTCCAGCCTTTCCTTTACTCCGGTCTTCTCCCAAGTAAATTTGTCCCCAACAACCGGAACCTCAATAAGATTACAACAATCTATACAATTTTGAAAGTCCTTCATAGAGCTGAGAGCAGGAACCACCCCACCTTCTTTATTACTGGGATTAAGGAAGGAATTGAAGTCACCTAAAACCAACCAGGAAGTGTTAATCGTTTGCTTGATAACATGCAACGACTCCCACAGATCCCTCCTCTTCAGAATACTGGTATCCCCATAAACAAAAGTCACTAACGTAGGGTTGGGGTTTTTCATAGGAGAAATCTTGCAGTGAAGAAGTTGGGTGTTTGATGAAATATAATCAAGGTGAAACTCCCAATTATTCCATAATTTGGAGACATGAATGAATCTCAAAAGCTCTCAATTCTTGAATAAATCTTATAGCATATGGAGACATGAAGCACCTTCTAATCTTATATCTTCTCAAAAGCTTAATGTGCTTCAACATGAATTGGATTCCCTCCGATCAAACATAAATTATCAAAGAGGAACCTCCGAATCTCAACCACCTCAATATCTCCATCTATATTTGGAACACTATAATCTTGACCACAAACCTCCTATTTTGAGCATGAACCCACCTTCCAACAACTTTAATCCCACTTCAACCATACTTCTCACCCTATCCATTCCATCAAGAATTACCCACTCTACTCTACCAAGAACCATCATCTCCATTTCATCTTCCTCTATTTCCCTTACTTCCATGTCATATAGAACTCTCTATGAACCACCTTCTCCATCATTCTATGAACCTCCCCACAATCTCTTACATCTCAACCTAGTGAACTTGATGCTTTCCTCACCTTGCCAAACATGGATGACAGAACTCATGCATTGAGAAGAATGTATGATGAGCTCAAGGTTGAACACTTTAAGTTGTTCATGTTGAATGAGGCAAATATAATTTCCAAGGAGGAGAAAAGGCGAATGGAGGAGATCGAAGGCTTTATCAAAACATTTGTTGACCATGTGTTATGGATAAAGACTGAAGGAGAAGACGGAGGTCCATGGACTTATGACTCCAATAATGAGGAAACTAAAGAGCAAAAGCTAAATGCCACTTCAGAAGTGGAAGATTTCATACCTCCAGTGCCTACTCCCATAAAAGATGTAAAGAAGAAGCAAGTACGTTTTCAACTTTCAGAGGAGCCATTTCCAAACAATGATACTATTCTCCCTCTTCTTGAAGAGGTTGACCCTCCTCTTACTACTATGCTTGATGTTGTGAGTGGTGATGAGGTGGATAAAGAAATTGTGGTTGAATACCTTCAAATGCTTGATGTTGATAATGCTTACTGTGATATCTATAATAGTAGTTGTGTAATTGATGAGGTTGCTTGCACTGTCGATGCTTCTATGTGTGATGAACATGTTCTTTTCCCTAGTTCTAGGAGTGACGAACATATTAAGCATGCAATTATGGAAAATGATGAATCATGTTTGGATGCTCAAATTGTGGTGCAGTGTGAACCTGATGATAGCTTAAATGATTGTCTGAGTGATGCTTGCTTACATGATTCTTCCTCTCTTTCTAGTGTCAACAAGCATGATGTGGATTTTTATGATGCTATTGAACTTGATAGAGAATACATTTTTCCCTTTACTTTAGACTCTTCTTTTGTTTGTTCATGTGAAAGGGAAATGACTATGTTAATTGTTTAGAAATTGATAATTGGCTTTCTTCTTCACATGACCTTGATTCTTCATCTAGTTCAATTGATAACATTAAAGTGCATGCTACACTTGATAAAGACCTTGACAATTGTGCATCTTTTGATCTCTCTGAATTACATGTTTTAGGTAGTTCAATAAGGAAACATTCAATAATTTTGAATGATAAAATTAAAAATGAAAATGAATCTTTTGATTTAGTTCTTTCTTGCGATTTGCCACCTGATATATCAAACAAAAATACATGTTTTGAATTTTTAGCTGGTGATAGCTTGATCAATTCTCTTTCTTTTTCCACTCTTTTTCCTCCTAACTCTTATGATTGCAAAAGTGATGTAATACACCCCAACACTAAGTTGGATTCCACATTTTCCCCATAGCAAGTACAAGAGGATTTTCAAAATATGCCCACTTGTTCAGTTCCAACTGAAGGGAACCAAATTGACTTTCTTGGTTGTGAAGTTTACTTGGAGAATCTCATTCATACAATGCCTGCATTTTATTTTAGATCTCTCCATGTATTTATTTTTGAACTAGATAATGATGTTGGTCTGGTGTTTCTTTTGCAGAAACTTACACTACCAAGGGGGTATAATTTATGAGAAGTGATTACAAAGAAGAAATGCATGTTCCTCATCTGGGATGGGAACTTCTCCTACACGAGTCTAAGAAGATTTAAGCATCAGGTTGTCTCTTTCCTTACTTGCTTTCTTCTCATTTTTATATATTTTTTGAGCTTAATTGTATGTGAAGAGAATAAGTGTGGGGGAGACAAAACCATTAGTAAAAGGTAAATTTCTTTATTTTTCTTTTTCTAGGAAGTGAATAAATGCTCCATATTCATATACCATTCTCACTTTGCATTTGATCTTTACTACATTTTGAACTTCATTGTTAGACTCACTTCACATGTTTCTTTCTTTTTCTCCTCATGGTGATTGTCGACGTGTTGTGCTTCAATCTTGAATTGAACTTCACACCTTACTACTTCACCCAAGAAACAAGTGAAGTTAGTTCCTATTTGTTATTTACATTGAAGATGTAAAGATTAAGTGTGGGTGAGGGATTTCTCTAGTCATAATGTGTGCAGCACAATGCTTTGGTGCATGAAATTTGAGAAAAATTGAAAAAAATTTTGAACTTGAGAATTGGCTTTGTGAAGTGCTTAATAGACCCCTATTTTCACTTTTCTAATACAACTCCTTGGTATGTTTTTATGAAAATTTAAATGCATGATGATTGTGAACGTCAAGCATTTTCAAGTATGATTGCATTAAGCTTGAGTACTCTTTATGTAAATGACTTGATAATTACAACATTGGGCATATTTTTTAGAACATTGATTTTATTTTGCCCAGGAGTGCAAAAGGCTAAGTGTGGGGGAATTGACAAATCCCTATTTTTATTATATATCTTCATATTTTATTTGAGGGTTTTGTCATAATAATTAAGCTTAAAATGTCTCTTTTGTGATTAATTGTGATTAAATGTGTTTATATGAAATTAGGATTAAAAAGTGCAAATTTGTCAAAATAATTGCCATTACACTTAATCATTGATTTTTTTTAGAATATTTGATGTTAGTTGAATTGTTTGCATTATAGGTACTTGAAAAAATTGGAATTAAACTGAAATGGCAGTTTTGGGCTCAAACTTCAGAAATGACAATTTAATCCTACAAATTTTAAGAATTCCAGTTTGGTCCACGAATTCAACACAATATTTTGGCAGCATGTCTTTAGCTTGATTCAAAGGTAGCTTTCGAAAGAATTCAGAACAGAGGCACCGCAAGGATAAGAGGAGCTTGGAGACCTCTCGATTTATCACCTTCGCCTTCTTCTTGCTTTAGTTACATCATTGTCATATACTTCTGTCACCGGCAAGCTTCAGAGTGAGGCTAAACCAGAACAAGATCTGAAGCTACGAGGATCAGAGAGGAGAGAGCAAAAGGCAGGGAGCTAGGAGTTCCCATCTTCTTCACCATCACTATCGCTCCTCCACTGTCGGCAACTGCAACCACTCCATCGCCAGTAATCTTCATCATTACAAACCAGCAAAAGAACCAGTAGTGGCGGCGAACAAACCAGAATAAAGGCAGAGAACTGAGAGCAAAGGAGCTGTAATATCCCAAAATTCATACACCAAAGATTCAATGTATATTTATTCAATAAATAGAATCAAGGGTGAATTTTGGAGAATTTGATTATGATGCCAGTGAAAATTTCCTGTAAGGCAGTGAGTTTGTCATATGGTTTTAGATGATCAAATGATGTTCAAAAATTATGAAATTTTTCAGAATGAAAGTAGACATTCCAAGCTTTAATTTGATGGTCATATGAATTATTTTGACCTATATACTAATAGTTATGAATTTCTGAAGTTTACCCAGTGAAACTGGTTACTTTCTAGGACAGAGTCCAAAGATTAAAATTTTGGGAATGTTGAACTTTTGGTTGTCTAAAGACTATATTTTTCCTTGAAACTAGACTCAATAAGAGTTTCATAACCTTTAGAATCACTCCAATTCAATGTCTACAAATAAAGATATGAATTTTCAAAGTTTGATGAAAATTCTGCCGGATTTTTAGCATAGTATAAAAATCACAAAATGTAAGGGCAATTTTGGAAATTTGAAAATTTTATCTTTCCTCTATCCATTAAAACGTCTAGAAGCTCAGAAAATCAAGGAAAAACTGCAGAAAAATCAGAAAAAAATTCGAAAGAGGAAAGAAGGTGATGAATAGTAAAAACTTTAGGGAAAATTCGCCGATTTCACTACCGAATCGCAGCTTTCATCCAAAGAGTCCTTCACAAATCTTCTTCTCCTCATCATGAGGTTCAATTCTATGGTTTTAGATTTTTGATTGGTGGAGTTTGGTGTCATCTACTCAGGGTAGGTACTGCCGGAATCAAGAACTGGTTGCAAAATCGTGTTTAGGTAAGCGTAAGCTTCGATTTCAGCTGAATATTGTGATGTTTGAGTAATTATTCATGGAGTTATGTTGCTGCCCTGATTTTCTAACACCATGAAAATGAAGCTTAATGGTCTTTTAATCATGAGAAATGGGTCAAAGAAGGTTTATGATGTTAGATTCTAAGTTTTGAAGCTAAATTTGCAAAATTGGATTCTTTAGGAAAGGGTTATGTTCAGTTCTATATAAAATCTGGGGAAGGAGTTGGATTTTGATGTTTTTGAGTATTCCATTGGATTCTACACGAAAAATTATGTTGAATTATATATGGTTGTGATTTTTGGATGATTATATATAATTCTAGAATTTTTAGAAGATTGGAGTTGTTGCTGTCCAGATTCATTTCTGGAAACCAGTATTGTTGTGGCATGTGTTTCAGTGGTCCAACCTCATCCAAATTGCCTGATATTTTATAAGGTAAAAGTAGACATCTGGGGCTTCTATTTTGATAGATCATTTAAGCCATTTGGGCTAGTAGATTAAAAGTTATGATTTTTCAAAGTTTGACTATATTTCTGGAGTACAACCTAGAACAGCAAGGTTTTGGCGAATTTCTGGGAATACTATGGTTATAATAGCTAGACTTGGGTATTTTTCCATGAAAATAAACTTAAAGAGCTTCACTTAGGCTTTGAAATCAGTCAATTTGAAATTTCCTAGAATTAATTATGATTTTTCAAAGTTGATTGAAAATCTACCAGTTTTATGAAAAACTATGAAGCTACATTGAGTAGAATTGTATTGAGTAGAAATTATTGAAACTGTGATAGATACTATGATTTAAAGGCATTAATGGTACAAGTAATAACCACTTACTTGTTACCTTAAATTTTGATAGGAATTGGAAATTTTCTGAGTCGAAATCAAAGTTGGGACGACTGAAAATTGGAAAAGAGAGAGGTAGTAACTCTATTTTTCATAAATTATGTGAATGTTTTATATGTTTATGTATGACATCTTCTGTTATATCATTGATGAACATTGTTTTGTCGAATAGGGCAATTTCTGCGAGTAGACACTTTTACCTTGTTGTTGAGTAAGAATCCAACCGAGGTATACGGATAGTGGAGGATTGAGCCCCTGACTCATGTATACATGCCGTGATGTTTGTTTGTGTTGTTAATATGTTGCATAACATAGAGCATGACATATTTAATTTTTGCATATTATGTGATTGATTGTATGTTACTACTGAGATTCTTTTGAATCTCACCCTTTTTCAAAAATTAAAATATTTCAGCTGAAGGTTGCGGCTTGAAGAACAAATATGTGGCTACCGGCAAGTAGAGTTCCGGTGCACGTGTAGAGACTGTTGTTGGTTATCTAGCTTGTAATTTAGTTCCTTTTGAACACTCTGTACATGTATATCACTACAAAAAAAAAGACTTTCGGCGGCAACAAAAAGTCGCTGCCTATGCGACTGCTGCGAATAGTATTCGCGGCGACAATTTTTGTCGCCGCTGAAAGTATACTTTCAGCGGCGACTTTTGTGTCGCCGCTGAAAGTATTAATTTTTTTTTAAAAAAAATTGAAAAATTATTTTTTTAAAAAAAAATTCGAAATTTTTTTAAAAAAATTTAATTTACAATTGCCACGTGTCTCCTCCCCGTGCTGCCACGTCTGCCACATGTCGCCTCCTCATAATTCCTCTAAGTGACTCTCCTCCAGTTCGAACCCGCGACCTCAGGGAGCCAATGCCTTCGCGCGCGAGTCTCTGCTAGTTGCGCCGAAATGAACCTATGTCATATTATTACATATTATTATATATATAATATTATCATATATATAAACATACATACATATAATTAATTATTAATTAAATATAATATCATTAAAAATAATGAAAAATAAAATAAAAACGAAAAAAATATTTATATATTTAAATTAAAAAATGTTTTAATTAAAATTACTTAATAAATAATAATTTAATATCATAAATATTATTTTTAATATAAAATTATAAATATAATATTAATAAGTAATAATATAATTTTAATAATTAAGGTTAAATAGAATTATTTAATAATTAATAATTAAATTTTATAAATATTATTTTTGAAAAATATTGATAAAAAAATATGAAATTGACTTTCAGTGGCGACTTTAGTTGTCGCCGCTAAAAGTGAGTTTCAGCGGCGACTTTTGATAGTCGCCACTGAAAGTGTTTTAAAATTTTTTTTTTTAAATTTTAAACTAGACTTTCAGCGGCGACACTAAAGTCGCCGCTGAAACTCACTTTCAGCGGCGACTTTTAATAGTCGCCGCTGAAAGTGTTTTAAATTTTTTTTTTAAATTTTAAACTAGACTTTCAGCGGTGACACTAAAATCGCCGCTAAAACTCACTTTCAGCGGCGACTTTTAATAGTCGCCGCTGAAAGTGTTTTAAATGTTTTTTTTTTTTAAATTTCAAACAACACTTTCAGCGGCGACACTAAAGTCGCCGCTAAAACTCACTTTCGGCGGCGCCTTTTAATAGTCGCCGCTAAAAGTGTTTTAAAAAAAAAATTTAAATTTCAAACAACACTTTTAGCGGCGACACTAAAGTCGCCACTGAAACTCACTTTCGGTGGCGACTTTTAATAGTTGCCGCTGAAAGTGTTTTAAAAATTTTTTTTTTTAGTTTCAAACAACACTTTTAGCGGCGACAACACAATGTCGCCGCTGAAAGTGACACCTTCAGCGGCGACATTAAAAGTCGCCACCAAATGTCGCCGCTGAAAGTGCTTTTTTTTGTAGTGTATGTATATATTTCAAACCCTACAGAGAATTACCTGTATTGTAAAAAAGTACTTAATGTCAGTATGTTTTCACTATTTTTGTATGTCTTATGGAACTATGTGCTTATTACTTTGTGAATATTGAAATGTTAAGGGGTTTGACAGGAGGACGAAGCTTAGAACTAAACTCGTCGAAATCATCTCCATCCTACCACCGTCACCTTCACAGCAACCAACTTCTTCCTCCATTTATCCAACGCGTGGCTTTCTCTAATCTATTTTATG
This sequence comes from Inga oerstediana, assembly GCA_963210345.1. Lineage (NCBI taxonomy): Eukaryota > Viridiplantae > Streptophyta > Magnoliopsida > Fabales > Fabaceae > Inga > Inga oerstediana. The sequence goes on along the minus strand of OY723405.1, from coordinate 26,981,346 downwards.
AGGCAATTTCAGCCCTGACCTTCATTGATTCATTGCTAATTGGTTAATTTATTCAGTATTTTACATGGCTAGAATTGTGAAATTGTTTGGTGAAATTGTGATGAAAAATTGCAGTGGCTAATTTCCTTTTCTCCTAGAGCAATGGTTTGAGTTATGAGCTTGGAGCTTAATAGGGGAGTATTTTACCATCTAATTTCTATATTTAATCTTTTGTATTAGTTAAATTCCAGAGTTAGAGTTTAATTAGTATATTGGACTGAATGTTTTGCATTGGGGTTCCATGCATTTCTTGAGATTAGATGTGTATTTGGGTTTTAATGTATGTATTTGACACTTGTGTTTCATTAGTAACATTTCATGTAATTGACTTGATATAGCTTTTGCTTAAGTTTGCTATGAATATATAATTGAGATTGTAATGCAATGGTTCTTGGTTACTTGTGTCTTGCATATTATTAATTTCAATTGCTAGTGTTTAAATTGGGTTTCGGTTAGAGGGATTAATTTCTACCCGGTGTGGAGGAATTAATTCACCTAATTCAAGCTAGCTTAAAGTGTCTTTTGAGCAAATTTGTTAAACTAGCACACTCCTATTATCTTTTGAAGCAAGGATTGATGAAATTCATTGTTTTAGGAGACATACTCATATATACTTTTCAAAAACCAACTTCAATTCCTTTCCACTTTTATTACAAAAAATCCCACAATATTAGTTTTTAAAGCATTTTAGTTTAATTGCAATTTAGTTGTTAGATGAAAAGCCCAAAAATCATTTTTAATTTGTTTCATGTCAATCATTGCATTTAGTTTCTGGGTAATTATTAAAAGGCTCTTCGAGAGACAATCCGGAATTGCATCCTATATCGCAATCCTTGGTTTAATTGTTGAAGACTTTACCAAGGCACAAAGCTAACAACGCCTATCTTCATATTGCCCAACTTAAAGAAAGTTATATCAAGGGCGATAGAATGAAGCATATTTCATCAAAATTCTTTTTCACTCGTAACTTTCAAAAGCATGGTGAAATAGATATCTAGCAAATCTGTTTAAGTATAAATCTAGCATATTTATTCACCAAGTCAATTCCAGGTACAATCTTTGAAAAACTTGTTCATGGCATTGGTCTTTGGAGACTCAAAGATCTCAACTGATATTGTCGAGAGGGGGAGTTAATATACGCTGTACTCTTTTTCCCTTATCTAAGTTTTATCTCACTAGGTTTTCCTATAAAAGGTTTTTAATGAGGCAGTGTTGGACAGTGTATCAATAAATGGTGTACTCTTTTTCTTGGCTAGGTTTTTATCCCACTAGGTTCTTCCTAGTTAAAGTTTTTAATGAGACATATTCATAATGGACATTCAAGAAGGAGTGTTATGAATATTAACTATGTGAATGTCCATTGACTCATATCTAAACCAACTTGCTCTTCTAGTCAAGCTAATCTCCAAAAACAAACATTACTATTTATATGAAGTTACTATTCATGTCAAACCACTTAACATTTCAATATACGCAAAGTAATAAGCGCATAGTTCTGTAAGGAATACAGAAATAGCGGAATTCTACTGACATTAAATACTTGTTTACAATAGAGGAAATTCCCTAGAGGGTTTGAAATATACATACAAATGTACAGAGTGTTGAAAAGAAACTAAATTACAAGCTAGATAACCAACAACAGTCTCCAAGTATGCATCGGAACTCTATTGGCCAGTAGCCACAGATTTGTTCTTCGAGCCACTACCTTCAGCTGGAATATTTTTAATTTTGGAAAAGGGTGAGATTCAAAAGAATATCAATAGTAACATACAATCATTCATATAATATGTGAAAATTAAATATGTCATGCTCCATGTTATGCAACATATTAACAACACAAATAATCATCACGGCATGTATACATGAGTTGGGGCTCCTCCCCCACTATCCATAAACCTCGATTGGGTTCTTACTTGACAACCAAGTAAATGTGCCTACTCACATAAATTGCCCTACTCGGAAAAACAATGTTCATCAATTACATCACAGAAGATGATGTACACAAACATATAAAGTATTCACATAATTTATTAAAGATAGAGTTACTACATATCTCCTTTCTAATTTTAAGTCATCTTGACTTTGATTTCGGCTCGGAAAATTTCCAATTTCTATCAAAATTTAAGATAACAAGTAAATGGTTATTACTTGTACCATTACTGCCTTTAAATCATAGTTATCTATCATAGTTTCAACAATTTCTGCTCAATACAATTATGCTCAATGCTGTTTCACAATTTTCCAGAAAACTGGCAAATTTTCGGTCAACTTTGAAAAATCATAATTAATTCTAGAAAATTCTAAATTGACTGATTCCAAAGCCTAAGTGAAGCTCTTTAAGTGTATTTTCATAGAAAAATACCCAAGTCTAGCCATTACAACCATAGTATTCCCAGAAATTCGCCAAAACCTTGCTATTCCAGATTGTACTCCTGAAACATGGTCAAACTTTAATTTGAAAAATCATAACTTTCAATCTATTGGCCAAATGGTTTATATTAACTATCAAAATAGAAGCCCGGGATGTCTACTTTCACCCTATAAAATATTAGACAATTTAGATGAGGTTTGACTACTAAAAAACATGCCACAACAATACTGGTTTTCAGAAACAAATCTAGACAGCAACAACTCAAACTTCCAAAAATTCTAGAATTATTGTGAACACCCTATTTTTTCCAGGCCCCACTCAAAAATACAAAAATAATTGATGATAATTGGTGTCCAAATTGGCAATCATCATTGAAAGAAAAAAATAAAAAACGAAAATAAGAAAAAATAAGAAAATCCTCCTGTTGATGATGATCAATGTCCAAATTGGCGATCATCATTAAAAGGGAAAAAAATTAAAATAAAATAAAATTAAAATAAATCCCATCATTGACGATGATTGGCATTGTCATTCATTAAGGGAAAATAATAAATTAAAAAACGAAAAATAAAAAATAAAAAAATCTCATTTATGTTGATAGGTTTAAATTAGGAAACTACTTGTGGGGAGAATGAAAGAAAATATTATAAAAAGAAAATAAGAAAAAATAAGAAAATCCTCCTATTGATGATGATAAGTGTCCAAATTAGCAATCATCATTGAAAGGGAAAAAAATTAAAATAAATCCACTCCTCATTGATGATGATTGGCATTGTAATTCATTAAGGGAAAATAATAAATAAATAAAAAAAAATCCCATTTATGTTGTTAGGTTTAAATTAGGAAATTACTTGTGGGGAGAATAATAAAAAAAATTAAAAACAAAAAAAAATCTCCACTAATAGTAATTAGGTCAAGCTAGGAATTTTTATCAATAGAAAATACAAAAAATAAATAAATAATGAAAATAAAATAAAAAATCATTCCCGTTTAGCTTCCGCCAGCATACGGGTTGCAAGTAATAAAGTGATAAGTAAAATATTGATAAGTAAAATATTTGCATATTTATTTTCCCTTATATGATGATTTTATGGATAATATTTGCGTTTAATATAATAAATTTGGGTGTGATTGATAAATAAGTATTGTTTTTTGGAATAAATAGCATTTAAATAAAAAATAAAAAATAATAATAATAATAATAATAAATAATAAAATAAAAAATAAAAAAGTACTGTAGCAGTTGCCAGGCACTGTAGCAATCAACAGGAACTGTAGCGGTCAACTTCACTGCAGCAGAAACTTCCAGAACACTGTAGCAACCGCCGGAACACTGTTGAAGCTTCCAGAACACTGTAGCAGCCATCAGGGGAATAGTGAAAGTACTGTAGCACACGTTTTTTCTCCCCTATAAATAGAGATCAAGTCCAAGCTCAAGGAGGAGAGGAGAGGAAGAGAAGCAGAGGTTCCTTCTCCGACAGGGAGAGGTCCTTCTCTGACCGGGAAAGATCTTTCTCTAACATTTCTGAGTTCCTTGTAATGATTTTTAGATTTATTTTCATGCATTGCATGCCTCCATCTTGGAAGGCTTAGGATTGTATTGCATTTTGCATGCCGCCTACATGGAAGGTTTTACCTCCTCAATGGATGGCTAGATTTCTTCATCTTTCATTCATCTTTTGGTTGTATATTTATGTTTGAGAATTTAATATTCAAGTTTATGCAGTATTTCTGAGGATTTCATTCTAGTTTTATATAATGTCAATTTATTTTGGTTTTGTTTTTAATTTTATAATGTGCTAAATTTTCATTTTCTTAGGGTGATGACGTAGCTTACTAATGATGGATTGAATCTTAAGTTATTAAATCTAGTTTGAATTTCTCCTTCATGATTGAGTTTTAATTATTATTCTTAATGCTTTTGATTGACTGGCCATCTTTTGAATGATTTCAATATGCATGTTGAGACCGGAAGGAGATACATGTGTGTAGACCCTATATTTAAAACCATGACTTGCATATGAAATAGGAATATATTCATATGAGTTGTGTAGTCTTACTGAGTTCCATAAATCTTAATGCATAATTAATTGCTTAAATTCATATAGGAATATATTGGGTTAGCAATTGATTATAGAATTGCTTGACCTTGGAAGAGGCTGGTAATTAAATTAGGGAAACTCGACTATCAATCATGTGGAATAAATTGGACTAGAATAGATAAGTGATTCAATCCGGAATTTTTGAAGTGAAATCTAATCCCTAGGAGTTTTTCTCATATTTGCTTTCATATCATCTACATTCATATTTAATTGTCTTTCTTTTATTTTGTGCTCTCAATCACCAATTAATCGATCGACTAAATAGAATTAAAATTACTCATTTTGGTACTTAGTGCTCAATCCTCGTGGGAACGATACTCTATATTACTTGATTACGACAGTGTATACTTGCACTATTTAATTGATCATCTGAACTCGTATCAAGTTTTTGGCGCCGTTGCCGGGGATTGTTGTCATTAATATCAATACCGAGTAATTTTAATACTAATTTAGTCTTCATAAAAAAATTTTCAAAAAAAAAAAAATGAATTATTCGCAGCATTCATTTGGTGATAACTTGTCATATCTTGGTTCTTTTTCTAGAATGCATGTGAATGGAATGAGACATGAAAATATAAATGCTGGTTTGATTGAAAATTCTTCTCCTTACAATTGTTTTTCTTGTGCTTATTGTGGAGAGTGTCATTCTTATGAACATTGTCCACATAGCAATACCAGTCATTATGTGAGAGATGATTTCAATATGAACCAAACTTGTTTTGATCATTCCTTTTATCCTGGTGGAATTTTGAAGCAACAAGAGTCTTTGGATCCATATGTCAGGTATTCTCCTAATCCTTCTTTCTACTCTTATCCTTATATTGAAGAACACACGCTTGAGTATAAGGAAAAATCTGATTTAGAAAGATTAATTGAGAAGTTTACCACTAGTATGGAGTCAAGTGTACAAAATATTGGAATATATGCGAGTCAAATTATTGCGTCACTTGACACTATGAGGCAAGAAAATTCTTTGAGCATAATTCCCACTCCTTGTGTTGATGATGATTATTGTGAGGAAGTTGAGGATGTGGAATTGAATGAAACTTTACCTCTTGTCGCATGTGATAAGGAAATTGAAATCACTTTTGGAGAGAATAATGGATGTCCAATTGAGGTTCCGCCTGTGGAGCCTAATCTTTGTGATTTTGATATTGAAACTAATATGGATATTCCAAAAGATGTTGTTCATGTCTCTCCTGTTGAAGTATTGACTCTTACTGATGAGAGTCAAGTGGATTTTATGGGATGCTCTAAAATTTTGGAAATTCCTAAATCTGTTTGCAAATACATGCATGATGTGCTTTATTTGAATTCAGTAAATAATTGTACTCTAAAATTGTCTATGATTGAAGAAGTACAATTAATTACTTTGAATGATCATTGTTGGTTTTTGAAATATTGTTGCTTGAAAAGAAATGAAGACAAGGTGATCCTGGTGTTTGATACTTTTGATTAGTAGTTTGTGTTTGAGAAGTCTGGCTGAAGACTATAAATTTAGCGCTGCTTGGGAGGCAACCCAAGGTTTGGTTTGATATTTTGTTGTTAATTTTACAGGACTTCTGGTAGCTCCTGATGATGTATTCTACTTTGATAGTTTTTTTTTTAAAAAAAAATAAAAAAAAAGAATTTTTTTTTAAAATTTTTGTCTAGCTTAAGACGTTAAAGAAGGGCGGCTATTTGGGAGACAACCCAAAACTTCTTTCCTACTCTTTCAAAACTTCTTTCATACTCCCTCAATTTTCTTTCCCACTCTTTCATTTTTCTTTCCCACTCACTTATTTCTTTCCTACTCTCTCACTTTTCTTTCCTACTCATCAAAACATATTGCATTGCATTGAGATTTCATTTATCTTTTTCATTTTAAGTTACCATGGATGAATCTCTTGCAAAGCTTAAGAACAGGTTCCCCACTCTTCCCAAAGATGTGCTCAGGAAGATCTATAGCTGTCGACTTGAAAGGATGAAAGTATTCAATCGTTTGGGCCTTCCTGTGGACATACGCTGGATCATTGAAGCTAAGGTACGTTTAGCAGGTGAGATTCATAATTCATTTGTTAAACCTTTGCCAGGAATGGGAAGAAGTTCTTACTCCAAAAAGAGAAGAGCTAAGAGAATGAATGTCTGCTATAAATGTGCAAGGTGGACATGTGATCAGCGCTGTAGAAGTAAAGGTATGGTTTCTGTAAATCGAGAAGATAAAATCAAATTTATAAAGGATGGACTGAGTAAGGAGTCACTGGATGATATCATTCAAACTCTTGAGACGCATCCAAGTGGTGATGTTCATCGTATTATTCTCGATTTAGCAGACATATTCAATAAAGAAAAAGAGCGCTATTGTCTTGGGAATCTGACGTTAAAAGACCCTGTTTGCCAGTTTATAAGAAAACTGGATGGGAAGCAAATCCTCGATTCATAGAAAGCGTTTAAGCCGTTTCTGGACGTAAAACCAGAGGAAGATGTGAGCCAAAATCACAACTACTGTACATAATCATGCTTGTGTTTAATTTGTTTTGTCTTTTTCGTAGCTTTTGTCTAATCTTTCTTATCTTTTTGGCAGTTTTTTCCTACTCTACTGTATCTTTTGACTTTCTTTCCTCTTTTTGTTTAATTTCTTCACGCAGTGGCCCACCAGTCATTTGTGTCAGAAATTTTTTCAAACTTCTTTGAAAAATGTGTGATTTGTGTGATTTTGTTGTCGCTGTTTTAGTATTATATATATGTACTCTTTCATTTGTAAATATGCACACTTCCATTTGTAAAAATGAATACTTTCTCTGGTAAGCGTACACGGTCCGAGAGAAACAAAGAGAAAGAGGTTATTTCACAAAAATGTAGATTTACATATATTTGCATTTTTGGTGAAACTGATTTGGGGAAGAAAGGAGAGTTTATAACAGCAACAAATGAACTTGGAGTTGCATTAGCTGCCAGAAAAATCAACTTTGTGTACGGGGGAGGCATCCAGGGCCTAAAGGGAAGTATGGCCGTTTCTGCATCCATGAATGGAAGTAAGGGTTTAAGTGTAAGAGTGAAAGGGTTGCAAGATCATGCTTTTTCCTTAGGACAAGAGTTACAGGTTTCAAGCTTGCCTGAACAGATGGGAGTAATGTTCCACCATGCTCAAGCTTTTATTGCTCTACCCGATGGTTTGGAGACATTGGATGGCATTTCTAGTGTTGCTTATTGGGCTAAGCTAAACTGTCACAAAAAACCATTAGGATTGTTAAATGTTAACGGTTTTTATGATAACCTGTTGTCTTTTCTTGATCATGCTGTGGAAACAGGATTCATACCCCAAGCAACTCGCCACTCCATAATCGCTGCACCAACTGCTGATCAGCTGCTCGATCAAATGCAAACCTATGAACCTAAACCAGATCTACTCGTCAAGCAAATTGGTGGGCCATCTTCATATAGCAGTCAGAAGCAGAATCCAGATACCACTCTTAAGTTGTAACTTTCCTTAATCTCTTGGTTTTACTTTATTGTGTGTTTATGTTAAAAAAAAAACACCTTCTATAAGTTCTAGAAGACATTGGGGACAATGTCTGATTTAGGTTGGGGGAGGAGAAAAAATTTTTTTTTTACTTTTCTTTTGTTAGTTAGTAAAACCATTAGATGCATGGGGTGTGGAAAAAGATGGCAGAGTAAGGAGTTATTCTTAACTCCTGAGACGCATTTTACTAGTTGCATGATTTTTTTTATCTTTTTCAAAAAAAAAAAAAGCATTTCATTAGTTGCATTTTTTTTATTTTTTAAAAAACAGAAAAAAAACATCTTTTTCAAGTGCTTTGTAATGATCTTAAGAAGTATATAAGTTCTAAGTATGGATCAATTGAATTTAGAGATTTTATAGCATGAATGAACAACTGATTGTTGCAATTGGTGATGAATTTTGAGATTGAATGAACTGAGTTTAAAAATTCCTAGCTGTGAGCTTCTGAGCCTATAATGATTATTTCTTTTGTGTGTGATATTCACCTATTAAGTTGTCACTCTAGAACTTGCTTTAAATCTGGTTGAAATTACATCTCACATGCTCATTCAAAAATGATAAAGGCATTCATTTTCTTTAGCCAGAGCCAAATAGCCAACCTTGCAATTATACCGTTGATAAGCCCCTTTGAGCCTAATTGACTATTTCTTTGTTTTCAACCTATTAACATATGCTTTAATGATATATCAAGTGCTTTTACCTTATTCGAAAGATTAGTGGAGCATTTGAAATTTTTGTGAAATGGGCTTTTGACAAAGTGTGGGGGTGTATCTATCATCAACTTTATAGTTGCAATTCAAAAAAAAAAAAAAAAAAAGAGAGAAGAAAAAAAAATTATGAAAAAAAAAAGAAAAAAAAAAGAAAAAAAAAGAAAAAAAAAATGTCAAGTGTTTGAATTGTGGGTTGTTGTGATGAGATAAATTTATAAGTAGCCCATTTTTCAATTGCTCTATTTCTTTAGCCTTTCATATCATACTTTACATTCCTTTACCTTAACCCCATTACAACCTTTAATAAGTCCTTTTGATTTGAATTATGCATGTGAATTAGGTAGTGGAGATTGAGATTTTTAGCAAGCCTATGGTAGTGCAATTTTTTCGGTTGAATTTGAGCGAAACACTTACCCTTAAACACTTGAGAGATTGAGAGAATGAGCTACAAGTACGAACTCAGTTTATTCATTTTCAATTAAAGTTACCAGTTTATATTTTCGTTGATCCATTAATACTATGATATCTTTATTTTTCAATTGTGTTCTTACTTATGACCTGACACTTCTAATTTTGTTAGAAGCACTTATTATTATTTACTTCTTGTCCGAGGACGTCCAAGAGTTAAGTGTGGGGGAATTTGATAAGTAAAATATTTGCATATTTATTTTCCCTTATATGATGATTTTATGGACAATATTTGCGTTTAATATAATAAATTTGGGTGTGATTGATAAATAAGTATTGTTTTTGGAATAAATAGCATTTAAATAAAAAATAAAAAAAAATAATAATAATAAATAAAAAAATAAAAAAGTACTGTAGCAGTTGCCAGGCACTGTAGCAGTCAACAGGAACTGTAGCGGTCAACTTCGCTGTAGCAGAAACTTCCATAACACTGTAGCAACCGCCGGAACACTGTTGAAGCTTCCAGAACACTGTAGCAGCCGTCAGGGGAATAGTTAAAGTACTGTAGCACACGTTTTTTCTCACCTATAAATAGAGATCAAGTCCAAGCTCAAGGAGGAGAGGAGAGGAAGAGAAGCAGAGGTTCCTTCTCCGACAGGGAGAGGTCCTTCTCTGACCGGGAAAGATCTTTCTCTAACATTTCTGAGTTCCTTGTAATGATTTTTAGATTTATTTTCATGCATTGCATGCCTCCATCTTGGAAGGCTTAGGATTATATTGCATTTTGCATGCCGCCTACATGGAAGGTTTTACCTCCTCAATGGACGGCTAGATTTCTTCATTTTTCATTCATCTTTTGGTTGTATATTTATGTTTGAGAATTTAATATTCAAGTTTATGCAGTATTTCTGAGGATTTCATTCTAGTTTTATATAATGTCAATTTATTTTGGTTTTGTTTTTAATTTTATAATGTGCTAAATTTTCATTTTCTTAGGGTGATGACGTAGCTTACTAATGATGGATTGAATCTTAAGTTATTAAATCTAGTTTGAATTTCTCCTTCATGATTGAGTTTTAATTATTATTCTTAATGCTTTTGATTGACTGGCCATCTTTTGAATGATTTCAATATGCATGTTGAGACCGGAAGGAGATACATGTGTGTAGACCCTATATTTAAAACCATGACTTGCATATGAAATAGGAATATATTCATATGAGTTGTGTAGTCTTACTGAGTTCCATAAATCTTAATGCATAATTAATTGCTTAAATTCATATAGGAATATATTGGGTTAGCAATTGATTATAGAATTGCTTGACCTTGGAAGAGGCTGGTAATTAAATTAGGGAAACTCGACTATCAATCATGTGGAATAAATTGGACTAGAATAGATAAGTGATTCAATCCGGAATTTTTGAAGTGAAATCTAATCCCTAGGAGTTTTTCTCATATTTGCTTTCATATCATCTACATTCATATTTAATTGTCTTTCTTTTATTTTGTGCTCTCAATCACCAATTAATCGATCGACTAAATAGAGTTAAAATTACTCATTTTGGTACTTAGTGCTCAATCCTCGTGGGAACGATACTCTATTTACTTCTATATTACTTGATTACGACAGTGTATACTTGCACTATTTAATTGATCATCTGAACTCGTATCAAATATCATTCCCACCAAGATTTGATTCCAAAACCCGCTCAAATATCAATTATTGCACTTTCGCCTAAGTTGAGTTACACAATTATCAATGGTGGAGAGAACCAAATTTTGAAATTAAAAAGAAAATAAAAACAAGTGATTCATGGACTTAAAGGATAAAATGGGAGCTAGGATTATTTTTTCCCCTTGTATTTCAAAAGTACTCAATCGAATCCCCACAATATATGCTTCTTAATGAAATATTATGTTAGCCAAGGATACTAAATTACCTATAAGTGCTCTCTCGAGTTTCCAAATTTTTGTTTAGTTTAATTAATTCATTAATCTCTTAATTAATTAATTAAACCTCATTTTCATTGCAAATCCTATATGGCTATGTGAGGTCAATGAGTGTATCTCTACCTTATTAACAAAACTATCCATTCAACTCGCAAATTTCAAGTTCTCACACGATTAAACTCAAGTTTTACACTCAATTTAACCCTCTCAGGCATCTATCAAGTGAATCCAACAATCTCATTGGTGGCCAATCAACAAGAAGCATTAAGCAAAGAGTAAAATCAGCATAATCTAATCATTAATCACAAATATAAAGGGGAAATGAGTACTTAATCCATACAAGGGTTCAAAATAATCCTAACATCAAAGATCTAGCTACACATGTTCATACAACCCATGAGAAAATGGGGATAAATCAGAAAAACAACAAAACATGAGGAAATAATAGCAGATGGAGAGGAAAAACCAAAAGGAAAAGCTTAGATCTCTTCAAATCTTCAATTTCTAGCTCAATCTCCACCTCCAACCACTACTACAAAAAATTAAAGTTGTGGCGCTTATAATTGCCTTAGCTGTGGCACTAAAGAAGTGCCACATATCTGGACGCCACTAAAAGAAGCTGTGGCGCTTGAAAGCGCCACAGCATTTAAAATTTTTTTTTAAAAAAAATACCCTCCTGTGGCGCTTGTTGGAGCAAGTGCCACAGGGGGGTCTCCTGTGGGCCACGGGTTAGCATTCGGTTTTTCGGTTCGGTTTTCCATAAAAACCGAAATAACCGAAAAACCGAATTAAGCTAATTCTAATAACCGAACCGAAAACCGATTAACCGAATTAACCGAACCGAAGTAACCGAAATATTTAGGTTCGGTTCGGTTAATAACCGAATTAACCGATTTTTTATTTATTATCTATAAAATAAAATATATATAATTAAATTTTTAAAAAAGATTATTTTTTATCTTTAAGATTACATTTAGGGATAAAATATATACAATAAATTAACTAGATTTAAAATATCTATAGATTTTATCTAATATTATTGAAAATTTACACCTATTTAATTATAAAAACATGCATTTATCAAATAATATATATTATATATAAATATATTATATATATTTCGGTTTTAACCGAAATTTTTTTCTAATAACCGAACCGAAAACTGAAAACCGAATTAACCAAATAATAAAAACCGAAATTTTACCGAAAACCGAAATAACCGAACCGAAAAAACCGAATTGAGTTCGGTTCGGTTCGGTTTTCGGTTTCGGTTCTAATTTGCTCACCCCTACCTGTGGCGCTTGCGTCGACCCCCCTCCTGTGGCACTTGCTCCAACAAGCGCCACAGAAGGGTAATTTTTTAAAAAAAATTAAAAATTTAAGCTAAATAAATTGTTTTATTTTAATTTACAAAATAATATTAATTGTCCATATTTATTTTCAAAATTGAAGATATTGAGGCCAGTGTTAAACTAGAAACTGTTGGCAAAAAAGTTAAGCTAAAGAAACTTATATTATGATACAAATATTATATTTTTCTTAATCATGCGTATGGACTAGACTATTTTCTTTTAAATTACCAAAATAAGGTTTTTTGAAATTAAAAATTTTTATCAACACGCTAAAGGCATCATGAGACATGGTCCACTTTTGGTTTTTCTTTTCTTTTGAAATATTATTTTTTTGGATAACTTCTTTTGAAATATTATATATATTCTCCACTTTTTAAACATAGATTAGAACATAGATATCAATTTGAAATAAAAAATTGCAGAAATTATATGCCAATTAAAAAAAAAAAGAGGAAGAAGCACGTTGAACTCATAAGCTTAATTGATCAGTGCAGTGGAGTGGAGGACCACGTTGCCTGTTGGTGTCACAATCTTGAGTGAGGAGGAGGAGGAGGAGGAGTGGGGATGGCAGTTGAAACAAAACAAAGAAGTAGATTCGATGATGAAGATGTGTGCGTGTGTGGGTATGTTTTTAAATATGAAGATGATAGGAAATGGAGGGAGGGGGGCGACGGTCGTCCACTGCAAGAAGCTGTAGTATAGATGAAAAGGGAAAGTGAGAGAGGAGGGAATAATTAAAGTGGGATGAGTCAAAATAAATTAAAAGAGAAGGAAGGGGGCCACTGCGCGGGAAGGGGAAAAAAGATAAGGGTGGGAGCAGGGGGAATTGTGATTGGTGGGAAGTGGATAATGTAATCCATTAAAAAGGTCAAAAAAAAAGTTTTTTTTTATTTAATATAGAACCAGCTGTGGCGCCTGGATTTCCAGGCGCCACAACTGGTAAATTTTTTTTTTTAAATTTATATATAACTAGCTGGTCCTCTTTCTTTCTTCTTCTTCTTCTTCTTTTTTTTTTTGGAATACCAGCTCTGAAACCACGCATGGCTTTAGAATCATAAAGGCACGAGGCAGTTAGCCTCTTTTTTTTAAAAAAAAAAGGGTTAAGGTGCAAAAATGCACATGAATTTTTGGTAAAAGTGCATCCAACACCAAATGCTTTTTTAAGGTGCAAAAGTAACTATGTGGTTATAAAAAAGGTGCAAAAGTCACATTTGGGAAACACTGACCGTTAAAAGAAATTTTGTTGACTAACTTTGCTGACTGGGCTGAAATGACCTGTGAAAAAAAAGGAAAAAAACCAAGTGGAAACGTGGGAAAACTTAAACGAAGGTGAGGGCAAAGCATCATATGTGATCATCATCATATATGATGGTGAATTTCGTTGGTTCGTCCGCCTCTGTGTGATCATCATCATATATTTTTGCACCTTACACAAAAGTAAAGGCAAAGCAACCAAAAAGATTACGAAACATTTTGCGCAAACCTCCTCCTCCACTGTCTCTTCGTCGACCCTCCGTCGTTGTCGACCAAGTCACCCTCCTCAGTTCGCCGCCATTTCCAATACCACCGTCCATTTCTGTGTACACAACAGGAAGCTCACAATCATAAGTACTTCTTCTCCAGCCGGCAAACCTTCCCACCGCGAAGCCACCGCCAGGAAGCCTCCAAATAGTCAATCCCACTTTATCATCGTCGTTCCAAGTCAAAGAATGCCTAGAAACAGGACCGTTAACGCCCTGCGTATCTGCCAGGAGGAGCTATTGCCAGCAAACAGGGCAAGTATTCCGGAGCCCAAGCCACGACAATATGCAATCTGAATGGTAAATGTGCTTGCAAGGCAATTCACGAGCGTTTGTGCCCAATTCAAAAGGCTCCGTCGCGAGATGATTCTCGTGAATCTCAATCGTCGGCAATGAATCGATGGCGGCTTTGGAAACCGGAGGTGGCTCGTATCGCGAAATACCGTTCATTTCAATCTGAGAAAGCTGTTCCAGAAGCTTATCGATTCCAGATCCCAGAAGCATCTCTGACATGTTTGGAGGCAGTGGACGAAGACCCGAAACGGACCCATCTTCGTAGTAAAGATCAAACCCACGCCCATGTCCTCCTCCACCGGAATCATGATCCGCTCGGTTAGGTGATCCCCGGAGCACGACAACCGGATTCACCATAGAAATATCACCGCTGCTCCGACGAGCCCTCCTCAAAGCGGGATGCAGAGGCTGTCCAGAACTGGGGGGATGATTGCCAATCATGTACATCGAAGCTGCCGAAAACCTTTGCCGGCGCGAATCGATGATGGAGGCAGGGCGAGGCATTTGTTCAATCTCCTCCACCTTTCCACTTAGATTTATTTCTTTTTTTTCACAGGTCATTAATTCAGCCCAGTCAACAGCTCAGTCAGCAAAGTTAGTCAACAAAGTTTCTTTTAACTGTCAGTGTTTCCCAAATGTGACTTTTGCACCTTTTTTATAACCATATAGTTACTTTTGCACTTAAAAAAATCATTTGATGTTGGATGTGCTTTTACCAAAAGTTCATGTGCATTTGTGCACCTTAATCCAAAAAAAAAAATTGATATAGAAGAAGCTGTGGTGCCTGGTTTAGCTGGTAAAAAAATTTTTAAGCTCGTGCAATTTAAGTTTATGTGTCATTCCACTTTATTTCGTGTTACTACTTATTAAGCTCCACTCATACTTAAGCACTTTAGTAACATTAATTTCTGTTGCGGGTGAAAACCTCATGAAAAGAAAGCGTATATATATTATTTTAATTAAACATTATTTATTTTCCCTTATAATTAATTCATAGTTGAAGGAAAATGATCCGCCGTAAGAGACATTTTCATGTACAATGAATAAATGATGATTTGTTGGGGTTTTCCCTTTTGGGAGCATATTTGACCGAATTAGTCAGTGATGATCACCTCTTTGACGTGCAACTGCAAGCATAACGATTAATAATTTGAACATAAAAATCTTAAGAAACACCCAAATTGCAAAGGATTCGCACAAGTAATCCATTCATTAATTCCGATTCTGCATAAAGCCGTTAGCATGTCTAGCTCCAACGCTCCAAACAAATTAATTATTAAAATGAATGGTTCATAACAAATCTTAATTAAAAAAGAGGGTTTCAACCTAGCTTTGATCATCTAATTAATGAAAACTAATTAAAGAACTAAAATGAATTCGTGCTGGTAAAAAATGTTTTTTTTTATTTATTTGCAACCAGCTGTGGCGTCAGATATTCAAGGCGCCACAGCTGGTAAAAAAAAAAAAATTTATTTATTTGCATCCAGCTGTGACGCCTGATATTCCAGGTGCCACAGCTGGTAAAATTTTTTTTTATTTATTATACAACCAGCTGTGGCGCCTGATTTTTCAGGCGCCACAGCTGGTGTGGCATTTGCCTTGGCAGGTGTCACAGTTGGGTCTACCAGCTGTGGCATCTAATCCATTAGGCGCCACAGTTGGTACCTAAAATTTAAAAAAAAAAAATAGAAAAAGAAAAAGAAAAAAAAAGGGCAGCTGTGGCACTTCTTTAAAGAAGTGTCACAAAATGTGCGCCATATTTCAACCTTTTTGTAGTAGTGAACTGCAAACCCTAGCAGAGCAAGCCTTCAAGATAGCCTCCAAAGTCCAGAATGACCTATTTTTTGCCTATCCCTTGCTTAAAAACCCTCAACATGCATTTCAGCAAGTAAAACGCATAATTGCATTTTCGGTCATATGCTTCAGCACACTGGTGTGTGCTGAAGCATATGACACAGTAGGTTATGATCCTCGTTGGCTTCAGCACAGCGCTAAGTGCTGAAGCATATAGCACAGAAAGTCCATTGGCTTCAGAACATGTATTGTTGGCTGAAGCCAACAACACAACAACTCCTCTTGGCCCATGAGCTAGCTCTTGACTTGTCATCTTCCACCCTCTTGATCTTCAATCCTTTAAAAGCTTCCAAACTTGTCTCTATCCTCCTACAAAAGAGAGGATGCATAAGTTCTAACTTTTCTTTTGAGCTAAAGCCCACAAATATATTGTTTTACTTCAACTTTAGCTTGTTACTCTGATATTCACATTTTCTTCTATTAACTCTTTCTATACTTAATTTGAATCTAAAAAATAGTTAAAAATAGAAGAAAATATGCTGAAATATTATCAATTTCTGAGAGTTAACAGTAGTTCTTAACATAAAATACAAAAAAAAAATCAAAAATAAAAATTCAAAAAAGAAGTATTTATGAAGAAAACCCTACCTTGAGACTATAAATAGGGGAATAAAGGTTGAAGCAAGACACACAAGAATTTTGGGAGAGCAACGAGATAAGGTGTGTGGCTGAGTTTTCATCCTTTTCTTTTATTTCTAATGATACATGGGATCTTATTGCTTTCACCACGCAACTTGATTCACTATGATTACATCTTCATGCTTTCATTACCCCTTCTTTATGCTTACCTCATCGTTATTAACATGTGTGCTTTTGATCACTATATGTTTATGCTTTCATCACCACCTCTTTATGCTTACCTCATCATGATTCACATGTGCGTGAACCATACACCATGACTTTGATATATGTTGGGTTTGCCAAATATAATGGATCAAGTGGCTTACAAATGCCAGGATGAATCGTATGTGTTGGCATCTTTCATATTCAAGGTATTATTGTTGGCATGGAGGTTCTAATAACATGTTGACATTTCACCTTCTTGTGTATATAGCTTGTAAGGATAAAAGGCATGCATAAATCTCTCTATCCTTAGCTTCCCATTCTTTTAACTTGTGCAGTTTTCTTTCTTGTTCTTTTTTATCCCTTTCTTAGGTTCTCTTTCAAAAAAGAAGAAAAAATATTTTAACACATTTTTATAACTAAAAATAAAATGGAAAATCTCTCTTTCATGAAAAATAAAAGAAGTTCTTTCATAAATTTAAAAAAAAAAATTAAAAATAATAATAAAAAATACAAACCAAATAAAAAAATTTATTTTTCTTAAATAAATGAAATAAACATTTTTCTAAAAAAACACAAACAAAGTGACATGCATTTTTACCCCAAACTACGTGGGCTTTGATCCCTTTAAAAGGTACGTAAGCCCTAAGTTTTCATCCTAAATCAAGTCCAATTTTGTAAATAAATATTTTTTTTCTTATTTTATTTTTGTAAATAATGTTCCTTTTTTTTCTTCTTTAGTTTTCGTTTCATTTATTTTTTGTAAATATTCTTTTTTTATTGGGATAATTATAATAAAATTAAAGGCCATAATATTTTTAAATAATTAACTTAGGGTAACCATTCCTGTGAATGGGTGTTGTGGGGTGCCTAACACTTTTCCCATATACAATCAACTCCCGAATCCTAAATGGTTTTTGTAGACCAGTTTCATTTTCAAAAAAGGTTTTCAAAATTATCCTTTTTCAAAATTTTGGTGGCGGCTCCATATTTTTCAAATTTCAGGCGTTACAATTATGTATAATCATCTAAAAATCACAACCACATTTGATTCCACATTATTTTTTGTGTAAAATCCAATGGAATACTCAAAAACATCAATATCCAACTTCTTCCCCAGATTTTATACAGACCTAAACAAAACCCCTTTCCTCAAGAATCCAATTTTGCAAATTAAGCTTCAAAACTTATAATCTAACATCATTAAACCTTCTTTAATACATTTCTCATGATTACAAGACCATTAAGCTTCATTTTCGTGGTGTTAGAAAATCAAGGCAGTAACACAACTCCATGAATAATTACTCAAACATCACAATATTCGGCTCAAATAGAAGCTTACGCTTACCTGAGCACAATTCTGCAACCAGTTCTTGATTCCAGCAGTACCTACCCTGAGTACATGACGCTAAACTCCACCAATCAAAAATCTAAAACCATATAATTGAAGCTCATGATGAGGAGAAGAAGATTTTTGAAGTACTTTTCGTACGAAAGCTGCGATTTTGTAGTGAAATCGGCGAATTTTCCCCAGAGTTTTTATTATTCATCAACTTCTTTCCTCTTTCAATTTTTTCCCAAATTTTTGGCAGATTTTTCTGAGCTTCTGGACCTTTTAATGGATAGAGGAGAGATAAATTTTTCCAAGTTCCAATATTGCCCTTACATTTTGTGATTTTTACACTTTGTTGAAAATCCAGCAGAATTTTCATCAAACTTTGAAAATTCATATCTTTATTTGTAGAAATTTAATTGAGGTGATTCCAAAGGCTACTCAACCCTTATTAAGTCTAGTTTCAAGAAAAAATATAGTTTTTAGCCAACCAAAAGCTCAACATTTCCAGAATTTAAACCTTTGGACGCTGTCCCAGAAAGTAGCCAGTTTCACTGGGTAAACTTCAGAAATTCATAACTCTTAGTGTACAGGTCAAAATAATTCATATGACCTATCAAATTAAAGCTTGGAATGTCTACTTTCATTCTAAAAAATTTCACAATTTTTGAACATCATTATTCATCTAAAACCACATGACAAACTCACTGCCTCACAGGAAATTTTCACTGGCAGCATACTCAAATTCTCCAAAATTCACCCTTGATTCTATTTATTGAATAAATATATATTAAATCTTTGATGTATGAATTTTGGGATATTACAGTTCATACGGAAGCACTGTAGCAAATACTATACATTCAATGTAGTATACGAGGTCACTGTAGTGTCGACGTACGATGCTACTACAGCATCACGGATGAAGTTACTGTAGTATCACGGGGTTAATGTAGCAGTACTGTTGCAACAAGGAAATTCACTATCCACCCTCGTTTTGTGCCTATAAATAGTGATATTGGGCCAAGTATTAAACACACAAGTGAATGAGAAATTCTATCTAATTTCTCTCTAGAAATTCTCTCTTCTTTAACTCTTGCTCTTTTATCACACAAACTTTTATAACAATACAATCTTTTTCACGTACAACCAAATTGTTTGAAATTTCAAAAAATTATTTGAGACAAAATGGATTTTTTTTTTTCACGACAAAATGCAAAATAGGCCGTTCATCTAGAAGTTGTTTACAAATATAACTTCTAGCTTTTAAAATAAAAAAATGCCCTATAAATTATTATTTAGACCTTTTGATTGCAAACAAGAATGTTTGCAAACTATTGAAATATTAAAAAAATATTTATATAATGAAATAAAAAATAAGTTGTTTTACTTTTTATTTTTTGTTATGAAATGAGAATATTACTTCTTTTTTTTTTTTTTTTGTATCCTGAGTTCAACTACATATACATTTTTTCTCATCTGTGACGCTAGTAAAGTCTTCGTCCCAAACTACACTCGATTATTTCAGTCTTTCAACAGATTAATGGAACCAACCCCGGAGCTTCCAATCTTATTATCTCTTTCAATTGTCCTTTGGTGAAAGAGATTGTGCCAATTTCGTCAAAAATATCATTTTCTGCTATGCGATATCTTTTGGTGTTGTGTGATTATCTTTTTGTTGTGGCGTGACAATCAAAATATTTTCTTCTCCATGTAGAACATGAGTGAGCCTTTCAAGAAAAGTTGTTCTAGGAAGCCTTATAAACAACAAGAAGCCTAAAGCAAGTTATCCCACTGGCAATACCACCTTCTTGCTTAGTGGAGGTCTAGAGTTGAACCCTACATTGGCATCTGAGCTTGTGTGGTAATTCGACTAAGTTCAAAAAAAAAAAAAAGAAAGAAAGAAAGAAAGAAAGAAAGAAAGAAAAAGAAAAAAGAAAAAAGAAAAAAATTAATAGGCCAGCTGGTACTATAATGGGTTCCATCGTATCATCAGTGGGTTAGTGCATGCTTGATTAAATTTGTGTCTCCATGCTCTGATGAGGAAGAGAGAACCACAAACTCCCCAGGAGCCTGCTGCAAATCCAACTCCCATTCCAATATACAAAGACTTTAGAAAGTTGTCGTCTTCTTTTCCTTCGGCTAGCTTTGAGTCGTCATGAGTTTCTTCTTTTTTTTTTTTTGCACTTCCTTGGAAGAGGATCTCCACAAAGCTCATGATTGCCAACAAAACTCCACGAATCAAAACTTTGAATTTGGGTTCCCAATAGAATTTGCTCAATGAAATTGTTGGAGAGGTTCAAATAAGCAAGAAAAGATAAATTAGAAATAGTGGAAGGAATGTCTCCAGAAAGTTTATTGTAGCTGAGATTAAGAGATTCTAAATTTTTCACGTCTCCAATTTCTGTAGGAATCTTTCCAATCAACTAGTTTCGAGACAAATTCAAGGTCTGTATTTGATTTGTACCAAATAGTTCTTTAGGAATTTCTCCAGACAAGATATTAGCAGAAAGATCAATAATGCCACTTTTAGGATATGCAACACGATCAAATTGGTAGTCCAATTCTCTTCCTTTAGTAAATACTTCGATCATTTCATTACGCCAATATGTCAACTTATCTGAAGGCGTGAGATTAAATAGGCAATGAGGTATGGATCCAAAAAGCTTATTTTCAGCAAGATCAAGTATTGTCAAAGAAGAAAGGTTGCACAATTGTGATGGAATATTGCCTACAAATTGGTTGGTCCTCAAATTAATAGCTACCAAATTTTGAGCCATGAGATTTGGCAAACTTCCAGAAAATTGATTTCCCTCTAGAGTAAGGAATTCCAAATTTGTCCAGTTTGATAGGTCTAATGAGAATTTTCCAAAGAAATTGTTATCACGCAAAACCAACATCTCAAGATTCAATGAAGCCATGGAGGGAGGAACCTTACCAGTTAGCTTATTACTCCGCAACTTAAGGAAACTTAGTTGTGTCCAATTTGCCCAACAGTCAGGAAGTATCCCACTTAAATGATTGTATGATAAGTCCATGTCAGACAACATGTTTTTCCCATTACTCTGTGGAAGACACAATAATGGGAAAATAGATCCTGAAAAGGAGTTGTGAGATGCCCAAAAAACGGAGACATTTGCTGATTTGTCTCCACTGATGAAGTTGTTTGATAGGGCAACATAATTAATTCTTTCTATGAAGCTCCAAAATATATCTGCATCAATGTTTGAAATCATTGATCTAGAAAGCCGCAGCTCTTCTAGGGAACTGTGTGTATAGCCATGCTGGAAAATTGGGACCTAAGCTTGTATTTTCTGAAGCGAAATATTTGAGTTGAAATGGTGGGACCTAATTAGGATCAAAGTCAAATTGGAAACCAGTTGAACTCAAATCCAATGCTGTCAAGTTTGATAGATTGGCAAAATTCCTCTCCGAAAGGACAACCACCCAAGAGTTGTATTCAATGTATAAATAACTCAACTTATGGAGTTGTCCAAGGCTTTCTAGAATATTTCCACTGAAATAATTGTTGGACAAATCCAATGAATTTAAAGAAGAAAGGTTTCCAACAAATGATGGAATTGAACCTTCAAATTTATTATTGAATAATGATAAATAATTCAGGTTTGGAAGCTTGAACAAGGCTATTGGTAATCCACCATATAAATTGTTGTAACCAAGGTCAATGGAAGAGATGTCTTTGGTGACATTAAAGAATGAATCAGGTAATTTTGAGCTGATATTGTTCTATGAAAGATCAAGAGCTTTAAGAGATGTCACATTGACATAGTTGTAGGATGGAAAATCTCTCAACCCACAACTTGCCAAGCGCAATTCAGATAGTGAAGGCATGCAGCATAGCCACATGCTGGAGCCAATTGGGTCCTCCAATATCATTGCCACTAAGGTTAAGATAGTTTACCGAGGAAAGTTGAGAAAGCCAACGAAGATCATTTAGTGCCATATAATTATATGAAAGGTCAAGGTAATGAAGAGGAGCAGAAAAATTTGCTGATGGAGTATAGGAGGTGGCGATTGATTGGTTGTTTGATATGTCTCTATGTAAAGGAAACTTAGAGACCTGGCATGGTGGAATACACACACTTGTGAAATCATTGCCGCTCAAATCCAAAATGTTGAGAAATTCAAGTTGAAGAATAGAGGGATTAATCACACCTTGTAATTCATGATAGGCTAGATCAAGCTTTGAAACTCTGCCAGTGATGTTGTCACAATGAACTCCCTCCCATAAACAGCAATCTTCTTGACTGGTCAATGAAGAGAGATAAGTTGTATGGATCTTCAAGGACTCCTTGTTTGAAGATCAAAAGTATGTTTTGATCATTTTCATTGCATCGAACTTCCTTGCTCGTATTACATGTGCAGTTGTTGAATGTTTGTTGCAACTATCAAGAGCAGTAAAACGGATGAAATTTGTGAAGGGAAGCTCCTCATTGTGTTTGATTTGAGTAGAATGATCTCCTCAAAATACAAGGGCACATATTTAGATGATGCCGACGATGCTGCAATTTTTAATACTTATAAATAATTTTTTCAATGATAATATTTCAATCTAACAATATTTATTTTATTAAATTTAATTTAATATGGTAGCATTTGAGAGTTTTTTATGTCAGCACTTGTTGTTAATGAAATTAAGTTATTTGAGTAGAATGAACTCAATGAAGCCTTTATTTACATGATCAGGAGGTGTATAAGCTGTGAAGATCATTGTAAATCAAGTGTTGGTTAAAGAATAAATTGGAAAATCAAAAGTAAACAAACATTTAAATGCCTTAAATTGAAGGCCAAAAAATCCTTCATAAAAATATATATATATATATATATATACACACACTTATTCTAATACGTCCAAGTCTTCCTGTCTTTTCAAGGAAAAATTGGAACATTAATATATTCATTTTCACAACCCAATTGTTTGAACGTTTCAAAAGGCTATTTACGACAAAATGCGAACAGACCATTCAACTAGAGGTTATTTACATGTACAGTCGTTCGCTTTTAATTAAAGTAAGAAAAATACCCTATAAATTATTATTTAGACCTTTTAATTTCAAACGAGAATGCTTGCAAATTATTCAAACATTAAAAAAATATTTATATAATGAAGTAAAAAATAATTTGTTTTATTTTTTATTTTTTGTTATGAAATGAGAATATTAATTTTTTTTATCCTGAGTTCAACTATATATACATTTTTTTCTCATCCGTGACGCCAGTAAAGTCTTCGTCCCAAGCAACACTCAATTATTTCAGTCTTTCCACACATTAATGGAACCAACCAAGGAGCTTCCCTTCTTATTTTCTCTTTCAATTTTCCTTTGGTTAAAGATATTTTGCCAATTTCGTCAAAACTATCATTTTCTGCTATGCGATTTTTTTGGTGCTGTGTGATTATCTTTTTGTAGTGGTGTGACAATCAAAATATACCCTTCGAGAAGTAGAACATGAATGGGGCTTTAAAAACACTGCGACGTTTTTTATAACCTTTGAACCACTTAGTGTCCCGCCTGGATCTCCTCTTGAATATTTTTTAAACATGTCATTTAAACTTAGTTCTCCCTCTTTATAGTTTACTAAATCTACCACTAGATCAAGTACCTTTAGCTAATTATTATAGTCTACCTAATCCACCACTAAACCAAAAACCCTCAGGCCTTGTTTGGTACGAGGCACTGAATTTTGATGGATTGGGATTGAGACTAGGATTTGGATTGAAATTGGGATTGATGCTTTAAAAATATGTTTGGTATAAGGTAATAATTAGAGGAATGATTTCATTAATCTTATTTAATAAATAGTCACTAATTATGAAAAGATCCAAATAATCTAAATACCCCTACCCTAAATCCCAAACCTAATCAATAGATTATTTTTTGATTCACGACTGGTGCATTGAGAATCGTCAATTACCTATGAGATCTTGCCTACAATACTGAGGAAACGGTTGCACCGGGTTAAGTTGGGATTCTTTATGCATCACACATTTCCATCTTCGGAAATTTACAGAACTTTACCATTTCGTGATGATCTCCTTCAGTCCTTATTGAATTGTGATTTGATCGGATTTCACACATGTGATTACGCGAGGCATTTCTTGTCCTGTTGCAGCAGGATGTTCGGTCCGGATTATGAGTCTAAGAGGGGTTACAATTTAGGGCAAAATAAAGTGATGAGTTATATCAAAAAAAAAAAGTTATAATTTAGGACAAAATTGATAGAGGGTATTTTTGTCAAGAAAATCTTATAAACAAAGATATTTTTGTTTCTAAAATTTTCAATCCCAAGATTGAAAACGCAATACCAGGGGAGGTGGCTTTGCAGCAATCCCACTTTTGTGGTACTCCCAATCACTAGTTATCCGTAGTCCCTCAAACCAAACGATATATTTTAGCTCAATCCCTGATCTAATCCCAATCCCTACCCCCAGTGCCTCGTACCAAACAGGGCCTTAGGATTTGTTTGGCATGAGGGAAATGAAGGGGAAGGGAGAGGGAACATTTTTATGAGATAAATTTTAAAAAATCGGATAAGTGGGGTTACAAAGTTTCAATAAAGATAAGATGAAAAAAAAAAGAGTAAAAAAAAATTAACCAAAAACTTCCAACCCTACTTCTTCAATTTTTTTAAATCCAAGTCATAAAAATTTTCCCTTCACGCCCTTTCCCTCCAAATCCCAGACCAAACAGCCCCTTAAGTACCCAAGGTCTTGGAAAATAAAACAAACATTTAAATGCCTAAAAAAAGGAAAAATTTCAGAAAAATACTACTTAAACTTCAAAATCCTACATTAATGATTTGACAAGAACTTGCGTTGTCAATCCCATTACTCTTTTTGTCAATCCCATTATGCTTCTTGTCAATGGAATTTTAAAGTTCAAATGGTATTTTTTTGGAATTCTCCCCAAAAAAAAATATATAACCACGTTTTTTTTAAATCGACAGGTCTTCTAAATACTTTAAAGTTGCCTGGCTTTTAGAACGCAACCAAAAAGAAAAAAAAAAATTCCCGTCCTTCTGAAGAAAAATTGAAACATCAATACATCAATTTTCACATAATTTCCCATTCCTATCTTATTTTTCAATTTCCATAACTAAATCGTTTGAAAGCTCTTCAAAATGTAAACGTTGCTTAAGCAACATTTGATTGTTTTCCCCCAAGAGACAAAGCAAATTAAATAGATCATTCGATTAGAGGTCATTTATGAATTTAAATTTTAGCTCTAAAAAGAAGAAAAATACCCCGTAAATTATTATTTAGACCTGTGATGTTTTTTTGAACAATTAGACCTGTGATGTTTATAATGTCAACTAACCCTGCGGGATACGCGGGATAATAAGTTCAAAAATTATAGATTAATAAAATTTAAAATTATTGCATAATAAATACATGAATTTCCAAAATGTATTTTAGGGCATGAGATATGAGATATAAAAATAGGGACAATCCTATATATGCTGTTTGAAGTAGGAAAATTCTAAATAAGGTTGGTAAATTCAATAAATTACTAATTAAGTTATCAACCTAATTTAGAATTTTAAAAGTGTGAGTTAAATAACTATTGTGCCGTCTTCTCTAAAAGTGGTTTCAGTGGTCTATAACTTATTTTGAAAATAAGTATGTGTGTGTGTATATCAACGTTAATATATAATAAAATAAAATATAATTAGTTTAAATTAAATATTTTTTTTTGGTTGTGGAAGGATCTTAAGAAATAATTCAAGTCAGAAAAAAAAATAGAAAGTATAACCCCAATATCAATTAAATGATTTTTAATTGAATATTGAGAATAGGAAAATTTTGTTTTAAACTTGAATTTTTTTATGAGAATAAATTTAAAAATTGCTCAATTAAAAAGAGAAGAAATTTAAACAATGTAAATCACAAAAAAAAAAAACTCACTTGTGTCATATAACAATCTATATATCAAATATTTTTATTAATGCCATTAAAATAAGAGTTTCATTAACATAAAAAAACCAAACTATATATCATACAAATAAGAATTTTGTGATTAATGAAGTTTGATTTTCTTTTTATTGACAAAAAATTTAGGTCGATTTCTTCCCAAATAATTTTTTTATTCAAAATGTGTAAATAAAACTTTTTAAATTGATATTGGGGTTATGCTTTCATTTTTATTTTTTTGACATGAATTATTCTTTATGATCCTTTCCAAACACAAAAATTCCTTTGATTTAAATGAATTAATACACATACATATACTTATTGAAAACCTAAGCTATAGAGTAATAAAACTCTATTTAAGAGGAAATTGGTTAGAGGAAACTAAGAAAGTGTAATAAAGTCATTTTATCTATATTTTAAAATTCTAAAATGGATTAACTTAATTAGGGATTTGTTGAGTGTAATAACCTAATTTAAAATTTTCCTGTTTCATGCAACTTTATATGAGATTTTCCCTAAAAAACAGAAAAACTCTTTGATAAAGAAGATTGACAGTTTTAATTAAGGTGTACCGATAGCCAAACCCGCCAAGGCATGAAAAACAATATGTTGAGATATGCTTCAAAAAGTTTTATTTATCTTTTAGTGATATATCTATTTCATTCTTTTTTTTTTTTTTGGGAAGATTTTACTGGAGAATCAATTACTTAAGGACCCGCTCAGAAATTTTTTTAAAATATAAAAATAATGTTTAATTTCTAAAAATGATTAATAGTGGGGAGGCAAATGGAATTGGAAATATAGGAGGTGAAAAGTAAGGTGGGAAGAATTAGCTCAAAAAGTATTTTATAAAATAGGTTAAAGTATATTTTTAGTCTTTTTAAATTTACAAGAAGTATATTTTTGGTCTCTTAACTTTATAAAGTTTACTTTTATTCATATAATTCTAACACTGTTAATGTTGCTAACGGAAAACACTGACAAAATAACTCAAGTGATGACTGTATAATTAAATACTATTAATCTAAAATCTAAAATACGTGTAAATTGAAAAATATCTAAGAACTTAATAAAGTAATCAATATTAAAACCTCGATTGTATTTAAAATTTTAGTTTAATAATCTAAATATATTATTTTAATAATCTAAATATCAAAACCTTGATTTTTTTTTTATTTGTAGGGATTTGTCAGTTTATTTTAGCTTAATAGTATAAATATATTATATTAAAGAAATTAAAATTTACATATGCTTTATCAGCTGCACAATCATCACTTGAGTCTGCTGAGTCAATATTTTCCGTTAGCAACATTAACGGTGTTAGAAATATAGAACCAAAAGAATACATCATATAAAATTTAAATGACTAAAAGTATATTTTAGCCAATGAAATATAAAAATAATTTTAAATTTCTAAAGATGATTTGTAGTGGGATCAAGAGGGGATGCAACATGATAAGATTTCAAAATATTTTGAAACTACCTTTCCATTATCTCTTTACTTATGATATATTTATTTTAAAAATATTTTATTTTACATCACAACATTTCAAAATATTTTGTAACTTCTAACTATCTAGTATCTACCGGTTATCTATAGTGCATATTTTATTTTTTATCTTTACTTTAGTTATGATATTGTCATACATGTGAGATGGTTGGAGGAGGGCATACCAGATTATAGGAGAAATATCTCTCAATATCTCTTCTTTTATATAATCAATAGATTTAGATATAATTCAAACATAAATCAAATATTTAATTTATTGATATAAAAAATAATTAGAGTTTTTAACTATGAAATGAGCAAATCAATGTACTCTTTTTTATGTCTTGAGTTCAATATTATATATATATATATATATATGAGAGGGTGCAGACCTGAGCAGCATGTGAATTTTATCTTGGTGCGGAATTTAAATAAAGCAAAATCAAAAGAGACACGGACATACTTGCAAAAATGATAAAATATTTACTCATAGTTAATATATAAGAATAAGATGAACTTTGACCAATAGTAATCCGGGTTATGGAAGGAACCATGTCCTCTTTCATACATGGACCATTTACAGAGAACCCCCCATTTGGATCTCAACCTTCCCCCTTCAGATTACCTTATCACAACCTGCCTTCGTTTCTTACAGAAGACGTAATCATCCTATCCTTACCTATCTTCTCCAGACTCTTTTTTTTTTTTTTACATTCTGCCCAGTAGCTCTTCTCAAAATAACATTCCCATGAATCCTAAATAAAACTTCCCCCTAGATCCCTAAAAGAGGTTTAGCCGATCATACCTTACTGTTGCTCAATAATCTTTGATTAAATAAAATGTTGCACGCTATCACCGAAGAGAACTGGTCGCAAAGCTCAGCAAGACACGAGAGAGAATTTGAGAAATTATTTCTTTGCATTCAAAAGTGATTGCAATGAGTGGTGCTCGACTGAGGAGCTTACAAGAGTTTATATAGAAACTGAAACTAACCTTAGTTTCTTGACTCTAGTTATTGTGACTCAGGTAATCTTAACTCGAGTTACCTTTACAGGACATTACAAGACATCCGACCTTACGATCTTTCACAAAAGACATTACAGATAAGATTCTCTGCTTAAAGAAAAAAGATTACATTGCTTTTTTGAGTGCGCTGCATCTTCTTTGTTGGTCATCTTCAACTGTTCTTCATTTGTTTGCTTCTGCCAACACTTATAATTGTCCCTTCTGCCGACACTTTAGAGTAGGCTTGGGTCCAGTGTGATGGATGGACTTTTGTCGCTTCCTCTGATTTCATGGCAAAACTTACAGTCATGATTAGGATAATCATTTACTATTTTGCATATTTTTCTTTGAGTTTCTTCAGAATTCTCCATTTCACTTTTCTTAATCTTGTTATACCATAATCCAAACTGCTTCTCATTATTAGGCTTTTGTCCAAGAGAGTAAATACATGTCTTGTTTGTGGAATAATAGACCCATGGATGCTCTCTTTCAGCACATTTTACATGATTCATCTCTTGATAGATTATATTGTAGTCTTGAGCTCTTATATTGGATACACGGAACTGAAAATCTTCATCATCAGTTATTTCTTCTTTAATCTCTAGTTCGTACTCCAAAGGGCTCTTAGCAGTTCCAAGCCTTATAAGATTAATAGGCATATAGAATTTGTCTGGAGTGATCTCTGCTATGGTTGAATAACATCTGATAAAAACTTGATTTTTAGTTACAATATCAAAATAGTCTTCAACTGCTTTAGTTATAATCTGAGGTAGCTCTGAAATTTCTGTCTTGGCTCTGGATGGATATATACTTTGGATAAGACCATATTGGTATAGAGTTCTTACAATACTGGGAGGTGTTCTAGGATAAATGATGGCTTTATTGAAGGCATAATGAGATACATACTTAATAGTTTTATGGGACAAAGACAATTAGTTCAATTTCTTGACAATAATTTTATAGAAATTATACTGTCCAGGAAGATCAAAGATATTAGAGGTATTTGGCTTTTGGACTGGATTGTTCTTTTTTGGTCTTTCTTTTTCCTTTTCTTTTTCTTAGAGGGCCATAATCTGAGAAAAAGTTATAGGTTCTGATTGGGTTACAGGTGTTTGGGTTAAGAGTGTTTTGGATGACTGAGATTGGGTTAAAGGCATGAGAGATTCAAGTCCTAATGACTCGATTAAACTTTGGGTATTGTGAGTGGATGACTCACCAAGAGTAGATGACTCTTTTATAGGTAGTTGAGCATTAGTAGCAATTACTTGCTTGCCCTTATTCGTAGCATTATTCATTTGTACATCTGTACTTATAAGTGGGTTGGCATCAGCCTTACAGAGCTTTAAATTCTCAAGCTGAATATAGATATCATTAAGAGAGTCATTAATACCAGATATAGAGCTTGTAATCCCTTGTATACTGGTACTAACTTGACTACTTAATAGACTCATATTCATCTCGAAGATATTCATTTTCATTACAAGTTAATTCATCATCGGAGAGGAATCTTCCTCTTTATTCGTTTGGCTTATAGGACTTTGTCTTCCAAACCTGTTTACTGATTCCATCTGCTCAAATAATCGGCTATCAGATTTTTTTTTCCTTTGATATATTCAACCTCATAATCATAATAAGCTAAATCAGATTGCCATTTAATCAACATTTTACTACTCAATTTATTTTGCTTAATTCCTCTAGATAACCACTGCTTTATCTGTGTATTATCTGTTCTTATTATAAATGTATTATTGACTATAAACAATTCTAACTTTTCTACCGCCTTTACAACAACTAGTAATTCTTTCCAATTAGAGTGATATCTACTTTGAGATTCATTAAATTTTCCACTTGTATATCTAGTTATTTTTTCCATTCCATTTTCATCTTCATGATATAAGGCAGCTCCCCAATAATTATCATATGCATCAGTATAAATTATCCACTTTATATTTTCCTTTAGAGGTATTGTTAACTTGGGTAATTCTTTACACAACATTTTTATATTTTCAATTATTTTTTCTAGGTTATTATCCCATTTCCATACAGTTTTTTCCCCTGCTAATTTGGATATTTTCGAGGTTAATTTTGATAAATTAGGTATATAATTCCTAGCCTAATTTACTAACCCTAAAAATGATTGTAATTCCTTCTTACTCGTTATTTTCTTAAATTGAAATATTTTTTGACTTATATGATCTTGTAATTCTATTCCATCTCTAGTTAAAACTTGCCCTAAGAAGTTTATTTTTTTCTTTCCTTAATTCCATTTTAGATGGTGATATATTTAAACCTTTTTCTTCAATTATTCTTACAAACTGTTCTAAATGATTTTCATGTTCCTTTTCATCTTTTGAGAATATTAATATATCATCTATATAAATTACTGCAAAATCTCTTATAGGTAATAACATTTTTTATACATATTCTTGAAATATACTAGGACTATTATGAAATCCCATAGGTAATACATTTCATTCATATAATCTTTTTGATGTACTATAGGCAGTATATTTTTTACTATCTTCTTCTAATTTTATTTGAAAGAATCCTGATTTACAGTCAAATTTACTGAATATTGTTTTTCCTCTTATAAGGTTAAATAACAAATCCATCTTAGGTATAGGATATCTATTTCTTCTAGCTAGTTCATTTAATTTTTGATAATTAATCACCATTCTAGTTTTTCCTCTTTTTTCTTCACTATGTTTAGATACTATTATAGCTGGTGATGAATATTCAGATCTACTTTCTCTTATAAGATTATATTTCTTCATTTCTTCTATATGCATTATAAATTCTTTTCTATCATTTTATGTCCATGCATAAGGTTTACAATTAATTTCTTTGCTATAATCTTTTAATTCTATTTTTGCCATGGGCTTAGATTTTTCCCAATGAACTAAAGGGTTATCACTATAATTATCTATAATTCTTTGTTCTATAGTTTTTATTTCTACTATATTTAAGGTTGCCAACATATGTTGTATTTCTACTGGATTATTGTTCTGAAAGAATTGTACTTCATGTTCATTATTCTTTTTCTGAAATTTTTCATCTTTTCTTCTATATTGTCTGGTTATTCTTATTCCCCAAGCTTCATGTTTACAAGGTGTAGTTAATATTAAAGCTTTACTAATCATATGTATAGGAAAATATTGTTCTAAGAAATCCAATCCTAAAATTGTTAGATCTCATGTTTTGATGATAACAAAAGAATGGTTTGAAAAGGAAATGATTAATAATCAAGCTTGAACTAAGTAATGACAAGAATAAGCTTTTCTTGAAGTAAGCATGGAAGTATTGAAGATTGGCCAAGAGAAAATGCTGAGGAACTTGATCAGAAGTACAGTTTCTAAGGCATTACTCGAGTAATGAGACAAAACTTGGAGTAACCAAGTGAAAACTTCCAGTTGCCTTCCAGTTTTCCCAATGATACTCGAGGAGCTACTCGAGTACCTGTGTTTCTTAAAATATGGACCTCTCGGCATTTTGTACTACTACCAATGTTACTCGAGGAGGTACTCGAGTAACAAAGTGAAAACTTCCAGTTTCCTTCAAGTTTTCCCCATGATACTCGAGGAGCTACTCGAGTAACTCTGTTTCTGAAAATATGTAACTCTCGGCACTTTGTACCACTGCCAATGTTACTCGAGGAGCTACTCGAGTAACGCACTAAGGTGAATGAAAACTTGAAGTTGGTACCCGATTAACCTGATCTCTCTTTGTTTCATCTTCCTCGAATCCTTACTCTAGTATCCAAGTATCTAATGGTGTATTTTAAGTGGATTCCTCGAGTAAGTACCCGAGTATGCAGAAATCTGTTCAAGGTAAATCTCAAGTCATTACCAGGGTAAGTCATGCACAAGAAGTACAATTACTCGAGGTGGTACTCGAGTAACCTATGCAAAAATTAGAGCATTACTCGAGTCCATACCCGAGTAACAAGGTGAGTGCTCTCGGCCTTGAAATCCTGCCAACATTACTGGAGTAGGGCATCGAGTAATCAAAACTTATTTGAAGATTTACTCGAGTTGGTACCCGAGTAACTCATAAAGTTATGAGTCCCTTACTCGAGTTGGTACCCGAGTAAATAGACATTTCCAAAGGTTTGAAAATTCATTATTCCATGCACTACCCGAGTATACTTGTATTTGCTCATTGACTTGAAGTTACTTTAAGTATTCCCGATGATACTCGAGTAAGTACTCGAGTAGCTACTCGAGTAAGCAAACCCAGAAAGTTTGAAATCATTCCAACGGTCATTGTTCTGTTTCCTATTTGATTAACTTTTCATTATATTAGTGTACTTAGCATTTCAACAGGTAAATGATGAAGAGATCTCACCAAATAAGGAAAGTCAAAAGCAATGCGCAAATGTCATCGACCGTCACCTACCATAACGTATGTTTTTCAAAAACTGGAAAAGTCAATAATGGCTGCGCACGCTCCAACGGACATGAAGAAATATGTTCCAGCAATCATTACCAACGCATCTATATATATGGGAACATCTGAACAGAGAGATACACAAGAACACACTTACGAACGTATCATCAAGTTCATTACTCTGTTTTCCATTGTGCTTCTATGCTTCAGTGATTCTTATTTACTCTGTAAGAGAGATATTTCATTCAAACTCAATATTTGTTATTGAGATAACTTAAGGTTGTCGAACCTTGAGTTGGGATTGAATTACAACTTGTAAGGGGGAGCGAGTGTCCAGGTGTAGGAACTTGCTTGTACTGAGGTGCCAAGAACCCACTGAATCTTGGAAGTTATAGTGAAACTCTCAGAGAAGCTCTGAGGACTGGACGTAGGTCAAGGTGGTTGTGACTGAACCAGTATAACTCCCGGTGTACACTTCGGTGATATTTCTCCTTACTCTTTCATGTTTTAATTTCAATGTCAAATTTTATATTTGCAACAAAATTTTTAAGATCACCCAATTCACCCCCCCTCTTGGGTGAAACGCTTGCTCTAACATTTGGTATCAGAGCATAGGTCTTCTTGTTAAGGTATAACAACCTAAGAAGGATCCAATGACAAGCATGGGTGAAGGAATTCTTCCCGACGGAGCATCCATCACTAGACCTCCCGGTTTCAATGGAGAACACTTTTCTTTCTGGAAAGCAAAATTTAGAGTGTTCGTGATGGCTACTGAATATGGGCTATGGGATGTAATTGAGAGTGGAAACTATCAACCTACAAAGACTGTAGATTCTCAGAAAATTCCAAAGACGCCAGCGGAATATGATGAGAATGACAAGAAACTTATCACTCTCAACAGCAAGGCAATTCTGATGTTACAAAGTTCTTTAAGTCAAAATGAATACTTCAGAATTTGCACACTTCCAACAGCAAAGGAAATGTGGGAAGCTCTGGAAATAGCTCATGAAGGAACTTCGGGAATAAAGGAGAATCGAATCAACACCTTGATCACTGAATTCGATCTACTTCGAATGAAATCAGGTGAGTCAATTTCTGAATTCGAACTTAGATATACTCATCTTGTTAATCAACTTGCAGCACTTGGTAAAGTCTATGATCAAAATACCCAAGTACGAAAGATTTTGAATATTCTTTCTAAAGAGTGGGAGGCCAAAGTCACTGCGATAGAAGAGGCAAAAGGAGAATCAATGAGATCAATTGCTTCTCTATTTGGAAGCCTTTCTGAATATGAAAGCAAATTAAAGTTCAAACGGGAACTAGACGACATCGGTGACAAAAGAAAGAAAGGTCTAGCACTAAAAGCGAAAGAAGAAAATCAAGATGAAGATGAGGAGTTTGATGATGATGAAATGGGCTTAATCATAAAACGATTCAGAAAATTCTACAAGAAAGGTCAAGGCTTCAAACACTTTCAAAAAGGAGGAACTAGCAGCAAAGACCATAGTATTTGTTACGAATGTGGAAAACCAGGACATATCAAATCAGAATGTCCAGAACTCAATCAAAAGAGCAAAGAAAAGAGAAAAGGCAAATTCTTTAACAAAAAGAAGGCCTTTGTATCTGCTATATGGGGAGATAGTTCCTCTGACGAAGAAAGTGATAAAGAAGAAGAAGTAGCCAATATATGTCTTGTTGCTCAAGAAGAGACAGAAGAAGAGGTAAATGATTCTGAACCTACCTATGATGAATTACTCTCTGAATATAATGCTTTACATTCTGAATTCATCAAAGTAGTTAAAGAATTGATTGTTTTCAAAAAGAAAAACAAAGCTCTTGAAATTGAACTTAAAGAAAGTTCAGAAAAGAATTGTGAAAATTGTTCTTCATTGAAAAAGAAAAATATTGATCTCACAAAAACTCTTGAAAAGTTTACCAAAGGAAGTGAGATGCTAAGTGTAATTTTAAAAGAACAACGATGTGTAAATGATCGATCTGGGATTGGATATGATCCAAAATCAGATAGAAGGAAAGGTAAAAAGAAAGTAGGAGGAAAGCTATATTTGAATTATTTCCAGCATTCTGTGCATATATCAAATCCTTTTGCATTCTGTAATTACTGTAATAGAAAAGGTCATTACACTTCTTCATGCATTCATAAGAAGAAAGGAAATATAGGAACCTACAAATGGGTGCCTAAAGGTACATATATTCAGAAAATTATTTGTACTAACCCAAAAGGACCCAAAAAGATGTGGGTACCTAAGATTTAGTCCTTCAATTGCAGATATGTCTCAAAGCATCCAAAAACAACAAGTGGTACATAGACAGTGGATGCTCTAGACATATGACCGGGGATTTCGAAAGTTTTACCACATTGCAACCTAAGGAAGGTGGTAAGGTAAAATTTGGAGGAAATCAATCCGGAAAGATTGCAGGAATTGGTGAAATCAAAAATGACAAAGGAATACAAGTCAAAGATGTGTATTACGTTGAAGGCTTGTGTCATAATTTGCTGAGTGTAAGTCAAAGTGCAGATAAAGACAACTGGATAATATTTGATTCAGAGGAATGTCTGATTGTCAACAAGGAAGACTTACAACTTGATAAGAAAAATATCAAGGCAAAACTCAGAGCTAAAAGGGAAGGTAACTGTTATACTTTAGATATTAGTAGAAATGAATCTGAAAATTGTTTTCTGAGTAATGCCGATGAAAGTTGGTTATGGCATAAGAGATTAGCTCATGTCAATATGCATCAACTAGGCAAACTACTCAAAAAGGATTTAGTGCTTGGATTACCCAAAGTAAATTTCAAAAATGACTTGATTTGTGATGCATGTCAAAAGGGGAAACAAACTAAATCATCTTTCAAATTGAAAAATGAGATTTCAACAAATAGACCATTACAATTATTGCATATGGATTTAGTAGGTCCAGCAAGAGTAAAGAGCCTTGGTGGCAACTTATATTCATTGGTCATTGTTGATGATTTCTCTAGATTTACATGGGTTATTTTTCTATCATCAAAGGATGAGACATTTGAAGAATTTATTGTTTTTGCCAAAAAGGTGCAAAATGAGAAAGGTATGTCCATTGCAGGTATTAGGACCGATCATGGTGGAGAATTTGAAAATCAAGCTTTTGAAAAATATTGTGATACTAATGGCATTGATCACAATTTCTCTGCTCCAAGGACGCCTCAACAAAATGGAGTCGTGGAACGCAAGAATAGAGTGCTCACTGGAATGGCTAGAGCAATGTTGAATGAAAAGAACGTGTCTCAAGTATTTTGGACTGATGCTATGAGTACAGCATACTACATTTCAAATAGAGCCTATATCAGAACAAAACTTGGAAAGACACCATACGAACTGTATAAAGGAAGAAAGCCAAACATTGCTCATCTACATATCTTCGGTTGTAAGTGTTTCATTCATAATAATGGTAAAGATAACTTAGGAAAATTTGATTCTAAAACAGATGAAGGAATCTTCCTAGGATATTCTAACCGAAGTAAAGCATATAGAGTTTACAATAAAAGAACATGTATTATTGAAGAATCAATTCATATTGTATTTGATGAATTTGAATCCTCTGACAAAACCATTGATGAAGAACAGGAAGTTGGTTTAAACCAAGAAAATGGTCAATCTATTTCTAAATCTCTTATTCCAGAGGTTGATGAAACTAAGGAAGAAGAGCAATCCCTAGGTCAACCTAGAGCTTGGAAATACAATAAAAGTCATCCCTTAGATCAAGTCATAGGAGATGTGAATGAAGGGATCAAAACTAGAAATAGAATTTTCAATGAAGTAAGTTTTTCTGCATTCATTTCTGAGATTGAACCTTCTAATATTGATGAAGCCCTATCAGAAAATGATTGGGTTATAGCAATGCAAGAAGAACTAAATCAATTTGAGAGAAATCAAGTTTGGGATTTGGTGCCCCGACCCAAAGATCATCCGATCATTGGTACTAAATGGGTATTCAAAAACAAACTCGATGAATCTGCAATTATTGTCAGAAACAAGGCAAGATTGGTGGCCAAAGGCTATAATCAGAAAGAAGGGATTGATTATGAGGAAACGTATGCTCCAGTGGCTAGATTGGAAGCTATACGTGTACTCTTACCCTTTGCATGCATCAAAGGATTCAAACTCTATCAAATGGATGTAAAGAGTGCTTTTCTAAATGGTTACATCATGGAAGAAGTGTATGTAGAACAACCTCCAGGTTTTGAGAATGTTACTAAACCTGACCATGTTTTTAAACTCAAAAAGGCTTTATATGGTTTAAAACAAGCTCCTAGAGCCTGGTATGAAAGGCTCAGTAAGTTTCTTATCGATCAAGGTTTTGTATGAGGAAAAGTTTATACAACATTATTTATAAATCGAAAACGTGATGATATTTTAATTGTTCAAATATATGTTGATGATATTGTTTTCGGTGCTACTAATGAATCTCTGTGTAAGGAATTTTCTGAGATAATGCAGGGAGAGTTTGAGATGTCAATGATGGGAGAATTGAATTTCTTTCTTGGTTTGCAAATCAAACAAAGAAAGAATGGAATCTTCATATCTCAAACAAAGTATTTAAAAGAGCTATTGAAGAAGTATGGAATGGATGAAGCAAATGGCTCAGACACGCCTATGAGCTCAACAACGTTGCTTGATGCTGATGTCAAAGGGAAAGACTACAATATCACAAAATATAGAGGAATGATTGGATCATTACTCTATCTCATGGCAAGCAGACCAGACATCCAATTTAGTGTTGGCATATGTGCAAGATATCAATCGGCACCAAAGGAATCACATGCTGAAACGGTCAAACGAATCTTTAGATACCTTGCTGACACACCCGAATTGGGTCTGTGGTATCCCAAAGGAAGAAGTGAATATCTTGTTGCATATTCAGATTCAGATCATGGAGGATACAAAACAGACAGAAAGAGCACCAGTGGACAAGGACAATTTCTTGGAGGATCTCTTGTATCATGGTTTAGCAAGAAACAAAATACTGTGTCTCTTTCGTCAACAGAAGCCGAATATGTTGCAGTATCAAGTTGTTGTGCACAAGTAATATGGTTAAAACAACAACTGCAAGACCTTGGTATTTATCTCAAAGAAATACCAATCTATTGTGACAATACAAGTACGATAAGCTTGGCAAAGAATCCAGTTCAACATTCTAGAACCAAGCATATCGATGTCAGGCATCACTGCATCAGAGATCATGTTCAAAAGAAAGATGTGAAAGTGATATTCATTCCTACTCATCTTCAATTAGCTGATATCTTTACAAAACCCCTTGCAAAAGATCAATTTCTTTACATTAGGAGAGAATTGGGAATGGTAAATCCCAATTAGTTATAAGAAATTTCAGCATTTCATAATATTAGATGAAGTCATTTGATAATGTTTTGATGATTACTAACTTAAGCATCGGAGTATATAGAAACGTGTTTTGCAGGAAGAAAGAAACTCTGTTTTGGGAAACAAAAACAGAGATTATCAGAGGACACATTTACTGGAGTACCAACTTGAAGTTATGGCCAACACAGAAGCATTACCCGAGGAGCAACTTGAGGTAAAGAAGAAGGTTACTCGAGTATGTACTCGAGTAATGAACCCCAAAACTGGAAGTAACGGATCAAGTTACTTGGATTTTTAAATGTAACGGTTCAGTTTCAAAGAAATGAAGATTCAGAAGTTGAAAAGCAGGTTACCCGAGGCGAGCCTCGAGTAAACTTGAAGCTTACTCGAGTAAGGCCTCGAGTAATGTCGGAGTTCAGATTCTCAAAGTGTTGAATAATGACTTAAATCTGACCCAAATGGACTATAAATGATCGAGGGAACATCCATGGATAATTACTATATTATTCATGCCAGGTACGCAATTTAAATGAATTAATTTTGAATTTTTCTGTATGAACACTCGAGGAAGGCCTCGAGTAAACTTGAACATTACTCGAGTAAGGCCTCGAGTAACGTCGGGTTTTAGGTCTTTATCTTGTGCAAACTCGGTCATTTCCATAAAATCTCCTCGAGTAAATCACTATACACCCTTTCAAAAACTTTTCTCAATCGATTCCTTGCCTCATTTCCGTCAAAACCCAACTGATTTCAGGTCCAAAAACTTCCTATTTTGTTCAAAATCTTTGTGCCCTAAGCTCGCGACAGTGACCCTGTTTTTCTAAGATTCTTGAATTTCTGTGTTTCAAGATGGTTAGAACCAAGAATCTCAACTTCACAGATTCCTCTGATTCACAATAAAACCCTGATCCTCTTTCCTCTCCTCCCAAAAAGAGAAGAAAGTTAATCCCAAGACCAAAAGCCAAAATTCCTCTTCAACCTCAATCACAACCTAAACCCAAAGGAGTTGTGATTAAAGAGCCTGTTGTGACTAGGGCTCAATCTAAAAAGAGTACATCTACAAGAAGAGCCAAAGGTGCCAAATCTCCCTCACCTTCTCACTCTGATTCCTCTACACCCTCTTTCACTCCAAAGCCTATTAAAAAGCCAAAATATGACAAGAATGTGGCTAAGGCTATGGCTGGGATCATTGACCAAATGGAGAAGGGTCAATCTTCCAAGAAGTCCAAGATTCCGGAAGCAGAGATTACTACCCCTCCAAAGGGATTTAATGTGGGCAAACTGGTGGAGTCCCCCAAGTACCTATCACAATTCTCCAGAAGAAAAG
Organism: Inga oerstediana; assembly: GCA_963210345.1. Classification (NCBI taxonomy): domain Eukaryota; kingdom Viridiplantae; phylum Streptophyta; class Magnoliopsida; order Fabales; family Fabaceae; genus Inga; species Inga oerstediana. Next base: position 26,941,617 of record OY723405.1, on the reverse strand, counting down.
TGTGTAAGACACACTACGTTGATCTGAAATTACTTCAAGAGGTAGTGAAGCATGACTTAAGTACTTATTTAGATCCTTTTATGCCTTGGCTATCTATTAGGTTACCATTTTGTACTAAAGTAATTACCCATTTCTATTGCAACCTAGAAATTATAGATGAGCCTAACCAAACCTCAGTTGAGGAAGAGATGACCACCACAGTTAGAAGTCAAAAGATACTGATATCTCCCTCTAGAATTAATTTGTGGTTGGGAATTGAAAACCCCCCTGATGATATATACTCTGAACTTGAGCCAAATCAAATTTTTACCATTCTCAAACCCGGTGAGTTAATTGGCCCCCTAAACTTTAAACCGAGTGATATGTGTGATCACCATAGGGTCCTTTGGTACATTTACTCTAGGTCCCTAGTGAACAAAGCCAACAACTACACCCATTTCTCTGATAGGGACTTTAGGTGGTTTGCTTCACTGCTTCTGAAGGAACAGAAGGATCTGGGAGAATATATCTTCTCAGAAATGAAAAGGTACAAGGTGGATGGGAAGGCTACAACTCCAATGCCATACCCTCAAATTGTGTCTCTAATCCTGAAAGAGAACAAAATATGGTATTTGGATAGCAAAGAGCCAATTGAGAGGTTGTCCCCGGTCGGAAGGAACCAAATTGGGAAACTGAACATCGACATCCCTCTCAAAGGCCCTCTGGAGTCTGGGTCCAAGAAGAAGCGGAAGGCCTCTGAGGCAGAGACCAGTAGGATGGATGACACTCAGTCATCGGCTCCAGCTGCTACCACATCATCGCCATCCTTCCTCAATACCACTCTCCAGCACTTTATGGAGAACATGCTCAGAGGTTTCCATGTGGACATAGCCAACACAAATGCTGAGCTAATTACCCACATGAACACAAAAATGGGAGAATTGGTTGAGAGAATGGATAGAAGGCATGAGGAGTTGCTAGCAGAGCAACGTGCCCAGGGAGAGACTTTGAGACTGATTCTGGCACGATTGGACTCTTTGGGTCCTGGACCTTCTGCCGGTCCCTCCTCTTCATCTGCACCACTACCACCTCCTGTAGACCCTCCTTCAGACATTCCTATTCCTGAGGCTGAACCATCTACCCCTCTGGTTTCTGATCCACTTGAGTCCCCAGGGAAAGATATTTTATTCACAGTGGATGATCCTGAAACCCATGAGTCTACTCATATTATCATCGATGATTCACCTCCCAAGCCACAGCCAGACACTGCTCCTAAACCTATTCCCTCTCCTACCCACACTGAGGAAATATCTCCCTCTTCCTCACCTGAACAGCATACACCTGAGGTTGAGATTACACCTGAGACTCAGACCACCCCAGAAGGAGAAACCTCTACTATGGTTGTCTTCCAACCTTCTCCTCTCGGTGATGACATCTATATCCCTCCACTTCATCTGCCTGATCCAGTACCCTCTAGTTCATTTGATTCTTTAGACTCAAATGATTCTATGGTCTTTCCTGTGACACCCATTTCCATGGCCAAGCCTCCTAGCCCTCCACTTGATTGATGAAGCCAAAAAGGGGGAGAAGAGCTTGAGAGTGATTTTGTGGATTTGTCCTAGCTTATCATGGGTATTTGTGTGTACATGGGACTTTAGGGAGCTTTTTGATTTCAGTTTTCAGTTTGAACTTTATCTTGTAATTTGAAAGTTTTAAGATTAATGCAAGTATGTTATAATTTCATTTTTAAGTTCATTACAATTTTTGAATTATGAGACATGTTTGAACTAATGAAGTTGTTATGTATGCAAGGTATATTCAAACTTAATAAGAAATAATTAATTAAGAATCCAATTTGAAAAACCATGTTCAAAATCACCAAGTTTTGTCATCATCAAAAAGGAGGAGAATGTTAGATCTCATGTTTTGATGATAACAAAAGAATGGTTTGAAAAGGAAATGATTAATAATCAAGCTTGAACTAAGTAATGACAGGAATAAGTTTTTCTTGAAGTAAGCATGGAAGTATTGAAGATTGGCCAAGAGAAAATGCTGAGGAACTTGACCAGAAGTACAGTTTCTAAGGCATTACTCGAGGCGCTACTCGAGTAATGAGACAAAACTTGGAGTAACCAAGTGAAAACTTCCAGTTGCCTTCCAGTTTTCCCAATGATACTCGAGGAGCTACTCGAGTACCTGTGTTTCTTAAAATATGGACCTCTCGGCATTTTGTACTACTACCAATGTTACTCGAGGAGGTACTCGAGTAACAAAGTGAAAACTTCCAGTTTCCTTCAAGTTTTCCCCATGATACTCAAGGAGCTACTCGAGTAACTCTGTTTCTGAAAATATGTAACTCTCGGCACTTTGTACCACTGCCAATGTTACTCGAGGAGCTACTCGAGTAACGCACTAAGGTGAATGAAAACTTGAAGTTGGTACCCGATTAACCTGATCTCTCTTTGTTTCATCTTCCTCGAATCCTTACTCTAGTATCCAAGTATCTAATGGTGTATTTTAAGTGGATTCCTCGAGTAAGTACCCGAGTATGCAGAAATCTGTTCAAGGTAAATCTCAAGTCATTACCAGGGTAAGTCATGCACAAGAAGTACAATTACTCGAGGTGGTACTCGAGTAACCTATGCAAAAATTAGAGCATTACTCGAGTCCATACCCGAGTAACAAGGTGAGTGCTCTCGGCCTTGAAATCCTGCCAACATTACTGGAGTAGGGCATCGAGTAATCAAAACTTATTTGAAGATTTACTCGAGTTGGTACCCGAGTAACTCATAAAGTTATGAGTCCCTTACTCGAGTTGGTACCCAAGTAAATAGACATTTCCAAAGGTTTGAAAATTCGTTATTCCATGCACTACCCGAGTATACTTGTATTTGCTCATTGACTTGAAGTTACTTTAAGTATTCCCGATGATACTCGAGTAAGTACTCGAGTAACCTTAATGTGATACTCGAGTAGCTACTCGAGTAAGCAAACCCAGAAAGTTTGAAATCATTCCAACGGTCATTGTTCTGTTTCCTATTTGATTAACTTTTCATTATATTAGTGTACTTAGCATTTCAACAGGTAAATGATGAAGAGATCTCACCAAATAAGGAAAGTCAAAAGCAATGCGCAAATGTCATCGACCGTCACCTACCATAACGTATGTTTTTCAAAAACTGGAAAAGTCAATAATGGCTGCGCACGCTCCAACGGACATGAAGAAATATGTTCCAGCAATCATTACCAATGCATCTATATATATGGGAACATCTGAACAGAGAGATACACAAGAACACACTTACGAACGTATCATCAAGTTCATTACTCTGTTTTCCATTGTGCTTCTATGCTTCAGTGATTCTTATTTACTCTGTAAGAGAGATATTTCATTCAAACTCAATATTTGTTATTGAGATAACTTAAGGTTGTCGAACCTTGAGTTGGGATTGAATTACAACTTGTAAGGGGGAGCGAGTGTCCAGGTGTAGGAACTTGCTTGTACTGAGGTGCCAAGAACCCACTGAATCTTGGAAGTTATAGTGAAACTCTCAGAGAAGCTCTGAGGACTGGACGTAGGTCAAGGTGGTTGTGACCGAACCAGTATAACTCCCGGTGTACATTTCGGTGATATTTCTCCTTACTCTTTCATGTTTTAATTTCAATGTCAAATTTTATATTTGCAACGAAATTTTTAAGATCACCCAATTCACCCCCCCTCTTGGGTGAAACGCTTGCTCTAACAAAAATTACATCACAAGATGGCTCATTATATTGATTTAATTCTTTTATTAATAGTTCGTAGTTTCCTATTTGTACATTTATATCTTTTGCTTCCAATTCTAATATATGTATTTCTTTTCCAGCACTTTCCATTCTAAGCATTTTATTCTTCTTTTTTCATAATTCTGGTGGTAATACATTATATTTCACTACTGACAAATTTGCTCCAGTATCAACCAAAGCATGATATTTTCTTGCTCTATATTTTTGATAATTAAACTTTATCAAAATGTAATATAGTGGTCTATTCATATCCTAGACAATACTTCTAAACGTTTTTTTCAAGATTTTTTCTATATTCTTCCTATCTTTTCTTTCTCTCATAATTATACGATATTCTTCTTCATGTAACAAATAATAATTATCATAAATATAATCTAACCTTTTATCTTCCCATATATGTGCTTTCCTCATTTTCTTTAATATCATCTTTAAAAAACTTTTATCATTTTTTGGTATAACAGTTATATATTCTTTTTTCTTATATATCCATTCATCTTCCTCTATTATTATTCTATCTTTATTTCTCATTTGTTCATTCAGCATTTCTATTCCACTAATCATATCACACTCTTGATATTAATTCAAGTTGTTTTTTAATTTCTTTTTTAATTGCTCTTCTTTCTCTTTTCCTATTTATTATTTGATTAACTAATTGTATATATAATTGGTCATTATTCTATGCTAATTCTAACATTTGACGTGTTACTACATTTTCAATTTTATCTGTTTTTGTTGTTCTATTACTCAAACTTCTTAATAGTCCTATATCTGCTTTAGGTATTCTTATATCTATTTCATTTTTATTATAATACCATATATTTTTATTGTATAATGTTACTCTCCTATCCATAAATTAAACTCTAGATAATAGTTCAAGTTTTTCCTTAAATACCTTTTTAATTTCTTCTCTATTCATCATATTATTTACTACTATATTATATTCTTGTACAAAGTTCTGTGATTCTTCAAAATATACTCTTCTTAATTCTTGTCTTTCTTGTTTATTAGCTTTTTCTATATTATGTACTATAGGATTCATCATAGCTTTATCAGCTCTTGGAATTATTATTTTTTCTTCATCTATATAATAATAATCTTTTTCTGCTAATACTATTTTAATCATCTTTACTTTTTTATGCATATTTATCATCATATTAACTTCTGTATTACAATTGTTTGATGGTTTATGTTAAATATTATTCTATCGTTTTGGTTTCTATAAGGTTTCACTTTATCTAAAAAATCTTTTCCTAAAATTATCTTATAAGTCTTATTTGTATCTTGTTCTACCCATAATGTTAATTGTATTACATCTCTTTTATTAAACCTAACCATTATATTTGTTTTTAATCCTTCATCAGTTTCTTCATAATCATTTTTTGTATATCCTAATTCTATTTTACTTTTTTCTTCATTTTCATTTACCAGTGTTGTCATTTCTTGCCATACACCATTTTTCTTTATTTCCATTATAATTTTATTTTCGTCATCTTCTTTAGTTATATCTAAGGTTGTTTTCTTCTTGCTTATTTCTACTAATTCTGTGTTTATAGGGTTATTTATTAAGGATAATTCTGCTAATTTACTACTACTTCCTATATCTATACTTCGCCTTGGATTTACGCTTATTTGCAATGGTTCATTTAAAGTATTAATTCTTAATGATCTATTTCCTAAATTATTATTAGCTATTAGTCTCTTTCCTTTGTTATCATTTATACTTACAGTTTTATCTAATTCAATTTCTAATAATTTTGATAAAGTTATATTTGTAGGATCTACTCTTATTTCTTTTAATATAGGCATAAATTGCTTTTCTATACTTATTCTTCCTATTTATTTATTAAATATCTTATGTTCGTTTGTGAATACTAGTCCTATCATAGCTGTTATACTTATAGTTTTTGCTCCTTGTAATAATTTTATTCCTTTTAATTTATGATATATCATTATAGATTGGTCTATATGTTCATCATTTCTAGATATTGCAAAATTCGTATTTAGAGTAAATTTCAATTTTTGATATATTAAATTTCCTGCTAACATTCCTAATACACTATCTTCAACGCTACTAATTATTCTTCCATCAGTTATTAATAATTCTATAGGTGAATCTATTCCTTCTCTAAAATAGGCTTTTACTAATAATTGTACTCTTGCTATATATATTTCTGTTACTTCTTCTTTAAATGGTAATTTAGATATTTCATTTTCTATCAATCCTTTACTTATTAATGGTATTCTTAATATTCCTTCTGTTAATGATGATTCTATCGGGTGTTTCTTTTCTAATATTACACATTGGCTCTTTCCTTCCTTTTTAGACTTTAATATTTTACTAACTTTTCCCATAAAATTTTCATTTGTTAAATGATCTGGTTTCATGTTTAATTTTATGTCTTTTATTTTTGCATATTGTTTTTCATTAAATGTCATTCTTTTTTCTACAACTCTTTCTGACACATTTCTATATTCTTCATATTCTTCATACTCTTTATCTTCTTTTACTTCTTCTACTTCTTTTCCTTGTATCATATATAATTTATAATCTTCTTCTGAATCATCTAAATATTCTATATCAGATCCTAATAATTCTTCTTCTGTTTCACTCAATTCTGAATCACTTAATAATTTTATCTTATATATTTCTATTTCTGGGTTTTCTATATCACTATATTTCTTCATCGAATTCTAAGGGTTCTAACTCATATTCTTTAGCTTGTTCCAATATATTCATAGTCTTCTTATCTCTTGGTTCTTTACATTCAATTGATATATGTCCTATTTTTCCACAATTATAACATCTACACTTTCTAGGTTTTTTACTGTAATCTATTTTTCTTCCTTTCTTAAAATATTTTCTTGGTTTATATTTTCTATAAAACTTTTCTTTCGGATATTTTTTAAATTTATATATGTATTTATTATATCTGTTCATTGGTTTTCTGTATTTTTTGTATTTATATTTATTCTTTTTATATTTTCTTTTTATCTTATTTTCATCCTTACAACCCCATCTATGTGGTCTTTCAAGTTTTGCACATCTTAATATTATCTTATTTTGTTTATAATACTTCATATTTCTCCATGCTTGCTTACATTTATCTGATAGATAATTTCTTAGATAATCTATTCTTCTTCCTAAGGAATCTATATAAGGCATTAATTCTGGATTTTCTTTATATGTTTTCAAGTAATCTTCAATTATTTCATCTCCTATTAATTTTGGCAATTTTCTATAAAATAATTCTAAATATTTTATCCTTTTTACTTCAGGATTTTCTTTTATTTCATAATAATATTTTTGGAATTCACATATATATTGATTCAAATATTTTGGTTCTAATGAGCATATTTCTATTTGGTACAATCTTTTTATAGCTTCATTACTAGTTATATGTTCTTCTAAAGTATGACTTCTTCCTACGAATTTTGTTCTCAAAATATATTCATATCTTTTTACTAGTTTCACATAATATTCTTTTTTGTCACTATATTCTTCTTTTCTTAAATATCTTACTTGGTTTCTCCAATTTTCTTCCTGACTTCTCCACCAATAATATACATTTCCTAGAAAGCTTGATTCTATTAATAAATTGGTTGACTGAAAATCTAAATTTCTTCCTATTAATGCTATTACTTGTGCTCTCGCCCATTCTTCTATTATTTTTTCTGGTTCTAAAGTGCAATCTAAATCTAACCATATTCCTGATGTTGGTATACTTCTACTTTTATATTATTCTATAGGTGGTGGTATAAATCCTTTCCTTTTTGGTGTAAATTCTGAGTTATTAGGTGTTTCAAATCTCATTTCAAATTCTTTTTCTGATTTTTTACTATGTCCTAATTCTTCTTTACTTAGATTATTTTCTCTTTGTTCTTTGTGTTTCATATAATCCTCTTCTGTTCTTATTTTTTCTGCTTCCGTTTCATCTTTTTTACTCAAATCTCCTGGTTCATTTATTTTTACTCCTGTATTTAATTCACTATATTCTTATAAATTTCCTGTTATAGTAGTTGCATTTTTAAAGTATTTTTGGATTTGTTCTAATTCTGATTCTTCTAAACCCATTAATCTTTCAATTTCATCTTCTTCATTATTCACAGCATTCATCATGTTTATTTTTTGTTTATATATATCAAAGAGATCTATTATATCATTTGAATATATTATTTCTGCAATTCTACTTCCTTGTTCTAATTCTTCATTCTTTTCTAAAGGTCTTGTAAAACTTTTAACTAATTGTTTTTGTTCCTCCATTTCTTCTTTTTCTATATTTCCTATCTTATCATTTATAGTCCACAAATTACTATTTATTATTTGCTGTCCTCTTATTACTTGTTCAATTATTAACCTTGTCTGTCTTACATTTTCATCCATATTTTGTTTATATATCTTCTCTTTTACACTTTCTAATTTTTCCATTTCTTCTATAGCTTTCGTCATATTTAATTTTCTATGCTTATGTATTATAGGTTCTATTCCTTGATCTGGTTCAATTTTTTCTATTATCATAGGCTCACTTACTCCTAATGAATTCATTATATTTTTTACATTACTTTTTATTTCTTTTATTTCTTCATTATTATGATCTATCTTTTTTGTTATGTTATATAGTTTTTCTTCTAATGACTAACTTAAGAATTCTAACCTATCTTTTCTATTTGTAGGTTTTTCGGACATTATTTTTTCTTTTACATCTTTCGGGACCATTTCTAATATTTCATTTAAATTGTATATTTCCATTAAATAATGTATATTAGGATTTATATATGTTCCTAATTGTTTCATTATATACATATTATTCCAATTCATTAAATTCCATGTATTTTGTCCATTTCCTCCTATCATAAAGGGTGTAAACATACAGGTTTCTTCTTGATTTCCTATAAAGGGATAATAGGAACTACTAGGTAATTGATTACATTCAACTTCATATATTCGAGGTTCTAATTTCTTTATAGTGTTCATTATATTTTCCAAGTACGATTATAAGCAAAATACTATATTACTTTAAGCAAAACTAACAACTTTTAACTATCACAGAATCTAACAATATATCTATAAACTGGTAAGAACAAACAGTGAGAGATTATCAGGGATCTAGAGTTCCATTTTATTAGAAACATGGCTCTGATACCATGAGAAGGTGCAGACCTGAGCAGCATGTGAATTTTATCTTGATGCAGAATTTAAATAAAGAAAAATCAAAAGAGACACGGACATACTTGCAAAAATGATAAAATATTTACTCAGAGTTAATATGTAAGAATAAGATGAACTTTGACCAATAGTAATATATATATATATATATATATATTATCTTGGAACAAATATTCATTTTTTGCATCATAAGTTTGATTTATGTTAAAATTTATTTGGAGATAATTATTATGTGGATAAAAAATTGTAAATATATAAGTGCAGCCGGAAAAATTAAGTTTACATATACTTTTTCAAAAAAAAAAAAAAATCGGTAGTATTACATATGACATCTCTTCTATTTTTTATTTCCATTCGCCAAGAATCATTAATTGACCATGTATATAAATTGAATGCATATATTTAAAATTTTTAATAATATTTTATTTTTAATTAAATACACTTATTTATTTAGTACTCCCTCCGATCCTAATTATAAGATAAAGTTGAATTTTTTGGAGAAATTAAGGAAGCTAATTAAATTACGTTAGAGTATTTTTATTTTTATTTTTTTCTTCAAACTAATTAGTTTGACTAATAAACTAATATATAATCTAAGGATACATAACATATGATATGATTAAGTAACTTATTTAGTTTCCTTAATCTCTCCAAAAAAAAGTAAACTTTGTCTTATAATTAGGATCAGAGGTAGTATATTTTTTAAAATTTAAATTGATAAATGAACTAAAATAATATTTCAAATATGTATATATGTACACAAAAACTTAATGAAGCCAATGAAGGTTGATTCATTGAGAAATACGTATACACTCCAAGAGCGCCACCTCATCTGTACTCTTACTAATTAAAATGTAACAATTCATTTTATTTTAATCTTACATAGCATATGAGTTATATAGAAAAAGTTAAATTTTATGTTTTTAGGGATAATGGGAGGGAATTGTGTTTTTTTGTTTTTCTGAATTAAAAAGTTTAAATTTTTTAAAATCATAAAATTTGAATTTCTCCGATGACTCATTTGTCATGTAGGATTAAAATAAGATGAGTTTTTGTATTTTAATTAGTCAAAATACACATGCAGTGATGCTTCTGGAATATATAAGTATTTCTCTGATTCATTTAATAAGAATTTGGCTTATAACCTATAAGATCATGATTTCAAATCTTGCTATTGAGATGAAGATAATGTTGGCAAGTAATATGTAAGCATTTCTATAAGTGTTCTTTAAACTTAAAGGCATGTCTTGATCTTGATAAGCCCCATAACTCAACTTACCTAAAAATTGCTCTGTCCATTATGCTTGTGAAGTCTTTGCCTCAACCTAATACTCAAATTGAGTCCTTTGGTGAAAGAGATTTTGCCGATTCTGTTCAAATATCGTTTTCATGAAATTGCATTAATCAATTATTCACTGCTGAATATCAAAGTTTCAAAATTATCAGGACACAATCTAATTTAAACCAAGTCGACGGAAAACATCATTGGAACCCACCGAGGAGCTTCCACTCTGTATCATCTCTTTCAATTTACTTTGGTGAAAAAGATTTTGCCAATTTCCGGCAAACATCATTTTCTATGGAATTAAACACCTTTGGATATTTTTACCAAAAAAAAACTACAGAAAAGCTGGGAAAGTTATTAGGAAGAACTTCAGAAAAATACCTAATACCTTCAAAATTTGAAAATCTCATATTTGTGATTTTCTATTAAAATAAGTTGTCAATTGTTAATCAAGTGTAATCAATGCTTGAATTATTATAGGAAACAAAATTAATTTGGGATTTTGACATTTTGAAGGTATTTTTTAGAAATTTTCCCAAATTAATACATGAGAAATCAAATAAATATGAAAATATATATAAAAAAAACTAAGGGGTTCTTAGGAATAATGCTTATAAAGAATAAGAAGCCAATGACAAGTTATCCTAATAACAACGCCATCTTTCTACTTAGTTAATATTTAGTTAATAAATAATGGGCCTCTAATTAAAGGTAGGCATGTTCTATTATATCATTTCTCATGCATTATGGGCCCAACATTAAGAAAAGAACCATAAAGAAAAGTAACCCAAGCAGTCCAACTCAAATTACAGTAAATTTCCAGATTTAAACACACCTACTCTATAAATGAATGGTAAAACCATATAACTATGGCCAGAGGGGGAAAAAACAGGACAAATCTCCTGATTCCTGAATGTGAGATGTCACGCCCTTATTTAATTTTCACCTTTTTAAGAGTATTCGCGGAAGATGATATGTGGTTCGGTGAGCAACACAGGAATAACATGAATATACTGATAATAAGTACATGATTACGGAAATTCCCCTCAGGGATTCGTACCTGATAATTACAATTAGTGTAGCCTCACAGGGCTATTTGGGTGTCTAAACTCGCCCCAGTGAAACGGAGACATATTCATGACTTCATTCCGTACTGCAATCCTCTCGTGTAGTTCTCTTCTTTGCTCTCAACATATCTTTTGTCTTCTCCTGTCTAAATTGTTGGTAGGGGAGGGTGAGATTCGAGAGAATCTCAGTAGGAAACAGATACCGTAATGCATGCATGATTGATGCTATGTGTATGACATGTTAGCTTTATCTAGATGTATGCCCCATAATGACATTTCTGCATGCTCAATGTTTCATACAACAAGACTATGGCCACAGCGAAAACAAAAACAGAGCTTCATTTATTCAAATATGCTCTACACAATCAAGTAAAGCAATCACATACATCATTACACAAGCAAAGATACCAAATACATGCAAGTAAGGTAAGTCCCCTACCTCCAAATCTTTCTCCTCGATTTGCGTGCCAACGCTCGGGGCTCCATATTCGATCCTACAATGTCAAATGTACTATTTAGACACTTTCATAGTGTTTTTGGGGGTTATATGAGGCTATATTGAAAATTACTAAAATACCCCCGGGGACCCAACCCCGCCGTACCCGGCCCGTTGGCACGTTTTCCCAAATTTTTGACTAGGGCTATCCTGACGTATTTTCATCCAAGGAATCCATTTCTGGACTCAAAATCATCAAATTCAATGTCAAATTATGAAATGGCCCTTGGCAGCCCTACTTTTAGGGTTTTAGGGGCGTTTCCGTAATTATGCTTTCTCGGCCTTTTCCGAAAAAGTGCCCAACTGTAACCCCACCTAATTTTCGCCCCTGAACTCAATGGAATCATCAAATCATTGAAAATCCAACTCTAAGAACCGTTTATAGCCCTGACCGAAATATATGAGTTTTCCAGGGAAAATCGGGGTTTTTCGGTTTCGGCTCCGTAAACACGTTTCTTTCTACTCATAACCACTTTATTGACTATTCCATTAGGTTACAACTAACATTAAGACCCAATTTGGGCAGCATAACCCCTATGCAACTCAATTTCCGAACTTTAAAATCAATGGCAATCCGGTGAAATTTCACCGATTAAATTGCCCATACTGGCCAGAATAAGCAATATACGAAGGTTTGGAAATTACCTCAAGCTCCCACTAGTTTTTCCTCTTCTTGGCTGAAACCCTAACCTTCCCAACTCCAAAAATCTTGCTTCAAACACCTCAAACAACATAGAAGAGAAGCTTAGGAGAAGGATTATACACGTTAGGTACGAATTCACCGAAGAAATCGACCTATCTTGTGAGTTTTCTCCTCTCCTTCTCTCTCTAAAACTCTCAAACTTTCTCTCTCTTCTTGGCTGCAGCTCACGTCTGGAATGGTCTCAAGAGGAAGAGGATGATGATATATTATTATATCATATTTTACTTTAATTTTCCAAAAATTTCGGATTTTACAAAATTCTGGCAAATTTCTACCCAAATTTTGAAAAATCATAACTAATTCTAGAAAAATCGAAATGAGGTGATTCCAAATCTTATAGAACCCTTATTGAGTCTAGTTTCAAGGAAAAATATATACTTTTGATTTCTGGAATCACAAAATTCCCAGAATTTCAATCTTTGCATATTGTTCCAGAAATTTCACAGTTTTTCTGTGCTGACTTCAAAAATTCATATCTTTTTGTGTATAGCTCTAATTGATTCATATGACCTATCAAATTAAAGCTTAGGATGTCTACTTTTATCCTGTAAAATATCATAATTTTTGCTCATCATTTGATCATTCAAAATCACATGACAAGATTACTACCTCATAGGCGATTTCACCGAAAATGTAATTATATTCTCCAAAATTCACCATTTTACTTTCTTAATATCCTAAAGATATAAAAATCATTAGGGGATAAATTTGGGCTCCTGCTAATTGGGGCTTAGCAGTCCACTTAATTTAGGCTTATTCCCAAGCCTCAAATCCCAAATTTCGGGGTATTACATTTCTCCCCCCCCCCCCCCCGTTCAATAAATTTCGTCCTCGGAATTTGAACGTCTACAACTTAGGGATCAATCCTATCTCATTCTATTATCACATGTAGGCTCAAAAGCCATGTAACACCATAGTCATATTTCCATTACTAATCTTAGATAGTATTCAACATTCATTATCCATTCTGTATACAGTAGGTAGCATGCAATCAAATAAAGGTTCCCACAGCGCTTGATTCTATAGGCCTCACATCCTCTTCGGGATTTCACCCAGATTCACACAATCATTTTTTTTCTTTTGTAACGGCCCAATCCTCACCCCCTTAACGAGGCCTATTGGATGTCCCTCACCCTCTTAACGAGGTCTGTTGGGCTTGTAAGCCGGCCATGGTTCACTTCGGTAGGTTCCTCTCATGGTAGAATATCACGCCTCATGTGAGATATGGTACCATTGGACACTAAAACATTTGGTCACACTGGTCTTACTGCCTTCGCTACAACCTGGTACAGTTTGGATGTTCTGCCAACCTCAAAACATTACCTTAGACACATTGATCTAATGTCATCGCACTAAGCATCAACCACAGTACTAAACACACAGGTCTTACAGCCCAGAGACACCGCCCTATGCAACCTTGCACATCGGGTCTTACCGCCTTGTACAAACTTGTACGCTTTCTGTAATTTATGCCTACCTATTCGGTGTTCAAGATCAAATGACTATTTGACCCTTATTGGCCGTACTGTGTGCACTATTCACTATGTGACCATCCACTGTTTGCACTATATCACAAGTGGATGATTCATTCTGTGAGGCTATAGCTATGGAGATGCTCATACCTCTACTCGACCTTGTTGCATCAGAACACATCCCAATCCATGCCTACCTGCATCTGTGTAGACCGTAAAGGTCGATTGTGGATCTGGGATTGTTATCACTGGTGCTGTTGAGAGGTATTCGCCACCATTCTACCCTACTACACTAGGGTTCATCCCAATTCTAGTTCACATGTGTCACCACAAACTACAAAGGTTGTGTGACTGTTGACCATACAGGTCATCATACTGTACACCACGCAGGGTTTAATACTGTACACCACACAGGATGTAATATTGTACACCACTCAAGGTGTAATACTATTCATCACATATATACTGTAACACTATTGACCATCAAGGCCATATTATGTTTTGGGATGATCAGCAATGGTGCGAACATCAACCCCTCCGTAATTTTCAAAATTGCACCTAGATTCATCACACTTCCGCTGCCCACTCTGAGGTTCATCTCCTCATATGAGCTTTAATAATGTCAGGATGATTTAATATGAGTCCTACAGGAACCTCCCATGACACCTGACAGCACCCACAATCTATATTCCTCTGTGCCCACTCTTTACCCGTTTGAACTTGAATCATTCTGATCCATATAAACTCTTATCTCAAGAAAACACATTCAATGTGGGATTCATTACAATACACTATCACTGAGGACTAACGTTTCCGCAGCTCTACTATATTATTCAACTTATGGCGGCTGCACTCTAGGGTTTATCATCACGGTGGCTGCACTCTAAGGTTCATCATTACAGTGGCTGCACTCTAGGGTTCTGTACTCGGTGCTTCACACAGGCGCCCATACACCTGGTCAGCCCCCTTCCGGTCAGAACTTTCCTTAGGTAGCCCTCTCCGATCAGATTTCACCGTAGGTAGCCCTCTCCGATCAGAACTTTCAATCTTTGTGGTCACAGTACAACTCCACAATTATGCCATAAAGGCAATGTTTCCTGATTCAATACAAATATTCTTATCATCAACTCAAGATTATGGATGGAATAGTTCAATTCCCGAAGCTTCAGCTGATGAGATGCGTATGCTCTCACTCAGCTCGCATCAATTCTCATCTCGATCTATGCCTGCTCGCATCTGGGGATTCAATTCCCTTCCCAATCCATGCCATCTGGCATTAGTGAAAACAACAATGGCCCACTATGGATATAGGATTATCAATGTTGGTACTCTAATAAATATTTCATTTCAGCTCTTTGAAGCTCCTCTCACAATCATCATCCCATGCATAATGCTGAGTTCTGGGAAATTTCGACCCGAGTCCCTTAGGACGTGGCTAACAGCCTCGTCGGGTAGGGTGCCTTTTTATTCACACCATATGGCCCTCCATAGTAACCCACAATCATCCATAGAAAATGTGATAGATAAATATATCATACACCATATAGTGTAAAATGAACATCACATCAATCCGTGTGTGTACACAAAGTTCAGGGCCAAACACCCAGTTAAAACAACAATCCGTGTGTATACACAAGGTTTAGGGCCAACCATCCAGTTGAAACCCTTACATGTACCTCAGCCGAGTCACCGACTACAGCTAGGTAAATCGTGTATCATAGCTGGGTCCTTACTAGGCCGAATGGTACATATACACTTCCCATCGGATGGTACATATACACTTCCCGCACCACAGCTAGATAATATTCGTGTACCTTGGCTGGGCACCGACCACAACCAGGTAATGTTCGTGTACCTCAGCTGAGTCCCAGACTACAGCTAGGTAATGTGCCCTAGGCACGAGTTCATATCACAGAATACAGAACATACAACATATTAACTATCACATAGTGTATGAGGGATTATAGTTACTACATTGGCCTTTCCAGGATAACCTTCCTAATGATCGTTGATCATTGTTGATCATTGTTTGCTATTCTATTCTCTTGCCCTGTATTTGCTGTATTAGGCTAGGTCTAACTTCCTGACCTTGCCCAGCATCTAAACCTCTTAGTCTTACCACCTTTATGTTTCACTATATGAAGCAAGAAAGAGGTAAATTACACATAAACATATGGGCTTATCTATCATTTCACAAAGTTTTGGGTTCATAGGTACCCCAAAAACAGCATATCACAGGTGTTTACAGTAGTCAAGGAAAGCCTGCAATAACATACAACCTCTGAACTACTATACAACATGTCTTACTTTTTTTTCATAATATGACATAACATATGCAACAACTTCCCAGGGGGTCACCCATCATGGCATTTCCCTGGGTTGAGCACGCTTAACTCTTTTGTACCCGTGCCCAAATGTGGATACCGGCTTCTACTGTTTCAGTCCACGGGTACCCCATGACTACCCTCATCTCAAAAGACATACCGGCTATCTCCGGTCACCAAACTATTGAGTTTGGACCGCACATTAGCCTTGGCCGTACCCATTTCCTCGGGTTCCGCAATATACTTAGACCATTCTTGTCTAGTATTGCACCACTAGTTACCCTTTGGTACTCGCCATTTCTCATGGATAATTCATAAATCGGGAAGATACCCTCCATTGGTACCTCCTGTCTAGGCATATTTTCTAGCATTATGTAATCAAGACCATATCAGTATATTATCCTGTTGCCAGAACCACCGTACTTACACTGAGCAGACAATTCTGTGGCCAGAATCCTTGCTCTGATACCAAAATGTCACGCCCTTATTTAATTTTCACCTTTCTAAGAGTATTCGCGGAAGATGATATGTGGTTCGGTGGGTAACACAGGAATAACATGAATATACTGATAATAAGTACATGATTACGGAAATTCCCCTCAGGGATTCGTACCTGATAATTACAATTAGTGTAGCCTCACATGGCTACTTGGGTGTCTAAACTCGCCCCAGTGAAACAGAGACATATTCCTGACTTCATTCCGCACTGCAATCCTCTCTTGTAGTTCTCTTCTTTGCTCTCAACATATCTTTTGTCTTCTCCTGTCTAAATTGTTGGTAGGGGAGGGTGAGATTCGAGAGAATCTCAGTAGGAAACAGATACCGTAATGCATGCATGATTGATGCTATGTGTATGACATGTTAGCTTTATCTAGATGTATGCCCCATAATGACATTTCTGCATGCTCAATGTTTCATACAACAAGACTATGGCCACAGCGAAAACAAAAACAGAGCTTCATTTATTCAAATATGCTCTACACAATCAAGTAAAGCAATCACATACATCATTACACAAGCAAAGATACCAAATACATGCAAGTAAGGTAAGTCCCCTACCTCCAAATCTTTCTCCTCGATTTGCGTGCCAACGCTCGGGGCTCCATATTCGATCCTACAATGTCAAATGTACTATTTAGACACTTTCATAGTGTTTCTGGGGGTTATATGAGGCTATATTGAAAATTACTAAAATACCCCCGGGGACCCAGCCCCGCCGTACCCAGCCCGTTGGCACGTTTTCCCAAATTTTTGACTAGGGCTATCCTGACGTATTTTCATCCAAGGAATCCATTTCTGGACTCAAAATCATCAAATTCAATGTCAAATTATGAAATGGCCCTTGGCAGCCCTACTTTTAGGGTTTTAGGGGCGTTTCCGTAATTATGCTTTCTCGGCCTTTTCCGAAAAAGTGCCCAACTGTAACCCCACCTAATTTTCGCCCCTGAACTCAATGGAATCATCAAATCATTGAAAATCCAACTCTAAGAACCGTTTATAGCCCTGACCGAAATATATGAGTTTTCCAGGGAAAATCGGGGTTTTTCGGTTTCGGCTCCGTAAACACGTTTCTTTCTACTCATAACCACTTTATTGACTATTCCATTAGGTTACAACTAACATTAAGACCCAATTTGGGCAGCATAACCCCTATGCAACTCAATTTCCGAACTTTAAAATCAATGGCAATCCGGTGAAATTTCACCGATTAAATTGCCCATATTGGCCAGAATAAGCAATATACGAAGGTTTGGAAGTTACCTCAAGCTCCCACTAGTTTTTCCTCTTCTTGGCTGAAACCCTAACCTTCCCAACTCCAAAAATCTTGCTTCAAACACCTCAAACAACATAGAAGAGAAGCTTAGGAGAAGGATTATACACGTTAGGTAATTCACCGAAGAAATCGACCTATCTTGTGAGTTTTCTCCTCTCCTTCTCTCTCTAAAACTCTCAAACTTTCTCTCTCTTCTTGGCTGCAGCTCACGTCTGGAATGGTCTCAAGAGGAAGAGGATGATGATATATTATTATATCATATTTTACTTTAATTTTCCAAAAATTTCGGATTTTACAAAATTCTGGCAAATTTCTGCCCAAACTTTGAAAAATCATAACTAATTCTAGAAAAATCGAAATGAGGTGATTCCAAATCCTATAGAACCCTTATTGAGTCTAGTTTCAAGGAAAAATATAGACTTTTGATTTCTGGAATCACAAAATTCCAAGAATTTCAATCTTTGCATATTGTTCCAGAAATTTCACAGTTTTTCTGTGCTGACTTCAAAAATTCATATCTTTTTGTGTATAGCTCTAATTGATTCATATGACCTATCAAATTAAAGCTTAGGATGTCTACTTTTATCTTGTAAAATATCATAATTTTTGCTCATCATTTGATCATTCAAAATCACATGACAAGATTACTATCTCATAGGCGATTTCACCGAAAACGTAATTATATTCTCCAAAATTCACCATTTTACTTTCTTAATATCCTAAAGATATAAAAATCATTAGGGGATAAATATGGGCTCCTGCTAATTGGGGCTTAGCAGTCCACTTAATTTAGGCTTATTCCCAAGCCTCAAATCCCAAATTTCGGGGTATTACATGAGAGACCTCGAGGATTTCATTAGAATGTTAAAAGAAGAAGAAAAGAACAAATGTCAATATATATAATGAAATTTGCAGTTCAAATCATTCATATGCCGTGATGAGTTAGGTGATTTTAAATGGGGTTTTGTTGATAAAATTAAATCTATATCAGCATTCATGACTGAAGATCTTCCCTTGAAGCGTGCATTGAAGCTGGCATAACTGTGTTTGCTTCCAGTAACTTGATCTGTAAACCAAATTGAAAGTGTAGAATAATGGCCGCACCGTCAACTCAACGCGTAAACCAAATTGATTGGTGAAATTGTGTTGATCAATGAGAAGGAGGCATCTGAAATCTGCATAGGTCTCCCCCAAGAAAATAGATCATCAAAACTTTATGCCACATTCGATTGTTAAGTGACAAGTAAAGGAAGCAAGTGAAGAGTTTAGGTCAAAACAAAGAAACACAAAGTGGAAGTTTCAAGTGCATTCTCAACTGAAAGAATATTGGATTTTGTTCTCAAAATTCTCTTACCAATTGCAGTATTCATAACCTCTCAAAATTATATGTAGGAACAAGCTCTCGACTAACAGATTATTTGAATACATAATCTAACCAAGTCATGACACTGTTATTTCAAACATTAAAAACCAAAATAGAACAGAGCACCTCAAGCGTCCAACAGAATGTTATAATGATTCACTGTTGTAAGTTATAGATTTTGATATCTTAAATATCCAAATTAATTAATATCCAATAAGCCAACGTACATATAAATCTTACTGATTACAACACTCATATGGCTTTCGTTGTAATTGTTACACTCACACCTGAAATCTTAAAACAGGGCCAGCTCTTGATAACCAAATAGGGCATGCACTTGAGCTATTAGAGAAGGATAAACTATTGTTTGTAACATGATTCGTATTAACTGTTCCAAATTGATGTAATTTTCAAATAATTAACTGTAATTCCAAGATTTGAACTTCCTGCGTTCATAGCCTTCTTTACTTAGCTACTTTGACATACTGTATGCTTATAAATGTGGTTGGTTGATTGATATCAAATAATTATTTCTGAATATTCTCTTATCCTATCAATATTTCATATATACCTACATTAATTGGGAAATGCTAAATATGTGTGAATAATCAAGTCGAATGATTTCATTTAAGTGATAGCATTTCACAAAACTTTATATCTATATCCACTATTTTTCACAAACCAAGTTGTCTACAAATGACTTTAGAAGATAAAAGAATGACTAGTTGAGTTTTGTTTGTTTGTTCTTCTAGTTATAGTTATACTACTAATCAATTCGCGCGCGTACACTTGCATATAATTTTTAGTTATTTCAAATAAACACATTTGAACCATTTCTGAAGACGTAATAATGACAAAAAAGGATTTCCCCTTGTACAAGAAAATGATACATTTTGAGGTACAATCATATATATCACTTGGAAAACTATGCCAATGCAACAAAGGCTTCTTAACAACATGACATCAAAACACACACACACACACATTAATAAACAGTGTTACAAAAAGTTCTCTTCTCCATATTAGAGCCGGAAAATCGGGCCGAGCCTGTTTAGGCCTGAGCCCGTCAAGGGCCGGACTTGTGATTTATGGCGAAAAAAAAAGAGGCGGGCCTAAAAGGGCCGGCCCTGTAGGGCCAATCCTGTAGCCCTGTAGGGTTGGCCCTTTTAGGCCCGTTTAACTTTTTTTTTTTTTAACTGGGCACAGGGTAGCAAGTAGTGGTCAGGGGGTAGAGTAAACCTAACTTAACCCTCAGATCAGAAACACTCTCACACTTACTCATCCCTCTTTTGAAGCTTCTCCTTTTTTATTTTCTTTTTTTCCTTTTTTATATGTGTACGCCAAAATCTAAATCAGGTATTCTATTGTTATTGACATTTGAAGCTTGTAGACTTGCTTGATTGTGGCTATGGACTTATTTGATTAGTTTTGAACATTAATTATGGTTTGGACTTAAGTCTTAATATTTATGTTTTATTAAACTTGGATAATATTTTTGTTTTAAATTAGTTTTGATGATATTTATGTTTAAAATTAGATATTTTAAACTTTAGGAGAATAAGGAGAGAAAAAAGTCATGGCAAAAAAAAACTTCAACAGGCCTCAAGCCCGTGGGCTTTACTTAAACAGGCCAGGCCTATAAAATTCAACACTTTTTTGGACTCGGGCCTAAACGTTTAGGCCCTAGCCCGTCAGGGGCCGGCCCTGCAGGGCTGGGCCGACTTGTTTTCCCACCTCTACTCCGTACAAGTCATAGATTTAAGATAACAAAAGAAAGTTCAATAGGCAACATGGCCGCAAAGGTCCCTCTTCGTTGAAGCAGAAAACCATTATTCAGAACTAAAGTGTTGTATCCAATGGCTGCTATTACACTTGCTTCCCGAAGACAAAACATATTGAACAATAAAAAAGATAATACTTAATCAGTGAAAGAACAGAATTTGTTTAGCAAGAAGAAGAAAAAGAAAAAGAAAGTAAGAAACCCTCTTTCAAATAAAAACAATTTTAAAGAGGAAATTTTTTAACCTCAAAGGAAATTTTTTCCTGATATTCCCGCCAAAGCTTTTGTAACAGAGGGCCACAGCAACATAAATTTGATCTGCTAAATGATCAAACCATCGGAAAAATCTGTCTCCCCATGCTCTATTGAGGAAGATAGAACCACAAACTCCCCAAAAACCCACTGTAAATCCAACTCCCATTCCAAGATACAATGACTTTAAAACGTTGTCATCTTCATTTCCTTCAACTGGCTGCTTTGAGTCACGTGTCTCTTCTTTCCTGGGGTACTTTGTTGGAAGAGGATCTCCGCAAAGTCTAGGATTGCCAACAAAGCTCCAATAATCAAAGCTTTGAATTT
Source organism: Inga oerstediana (assembly GCA_963210345.1). Taxonomy (NCBI): domain Eukaryota; kingdom Viridiplantae; phylum Streptophyta; class Magnoliopsida; order Fabales; family Fabaceae; genus Inga; species Inga oerstediana. Next base: position 26,919,845 of record OY723405.1, on the reverse strand, counting down.
GGGTTCCCAATGGAATTCAACCGTTGAAATTGTTATATGAGAGGTTCAAATGATTGAGAAAATACAAATTAGATATAGTGAAAGGAATTTCTCTAAAAAGTCTATTGTAGCTGAGATTAAGGGATTGCAAGCTTTTCATGCCTCCAACTTCTGTAGGAATCTTTCTAGTCAGGTGATTTTGAGACAAGTTCAAAGGCCACATTTCGGTCAAATAAAACAATTCTTTAGGAATTTCTCCAGATAAACTATTTTTGGAAAAATCAATAATCTTCAAAATGAGTTCATCATATTTGTAGTCTAATTGTCTTCCTTTAGTAAATAAGTGAATTTCACCACCAAAATCATAAACTTAAGGTTATGAACGCATGATGTTATACAAGCAATGGGGAATGGATCCAAAAAGATTATTATCAGAAAGGTCCAATATCCTCATAGAAGAAAGGTTGCACATCTGTGATGGGATATTTCCTATAAATTGGTTGTCCCTCAATTTGATAACCATCAAATTTTGCTGCAATGTATATGGCAAACTTCCTGAAAAAATTAATTACTCAATCTTATATATTTGATGTACATGTTTTCAACCAAAGTAATACAGTGGATTTTAAATTTTTAAGAAAGTTAAAATATTATTAACAAGAGTTAGCCAGAGGGTAAATCATCGTGGATTAAAAGACTATCATGTCACCGAAGTCAGTTGGCTCAAGTGGTTCGGCATTTGGGTACCTTTCACAAGGTTTCGGGTTTGAGACCGGTAGAGGGAGTCACTGACAGAGGGAGAGATGAACACCCAAAGAAGGGTCCGATACAACTTTGAATATGGACTAGTCGATTGCTCAGTGAACACCCAAAGAAGGGAGTCACTGACAGAGGGAGAGAAAAAGCACCGGACGCCGGACGCTAAAAGCAAAATAGAAAAAAAAAAAAAAAAAAGATTCTCATGTCATGACTTGATTGAAAACAAGTCACAAATCCCTATTTTTTATCTTATATTTTTATATTTTAATTAGGGATTTTGTCATAATTATTGAGCCTAAAATGCCTTTCTTGAGATAAATTGAGATTAAGAGTAAATGGATTAAATTAGGAATAAAAAGGGCAAAATTATATTGTCAATAAAATTATAATTACTCTTAATCATTTATATTTCTCAGAATATTTGATGTTTGTTAAATTTTTTTTCCAATGGAAAATACTTGGAAATTTGGATTGAATCTAAAAATTGCAATTTGGGTTTGAATTTAGGAAATGACATTTTGGTTCCATGAATTTGGAAAATGACATTTTAGTCTAGAAAAACTCAGCGTTTTTGGCACTATAGGTCAAATCTGAAATCAGCTGAGGAGATTTAATTGTAAAGCTGAGAGCACCGCGCAACACAGAGACCTCTAGACTTTCGCATCTTCATTCCCTTCACCTTCTTCCTTTTCTCTCTCGCCGGCGGCTCATCCACCATCACAGGCCGCCGGCGAGCTTCATCCACCACAGCCGCGGGAGAAGCACAGAGGAGGAGCTGGGGAAGATCTTGAAACAGAGCTGATGGCCGAAAAGCTGAGCTGGGAGAGGAGAGTCAGAACGGAACCAGAGGTGTTGCGTTTCCATTCTCTTCAGCACCGCCACACTTCGCCTTCACCTCCCTTCTCCATTTCGTTCACCATCGTCCACCACCATTATGTTCAGTCCGAAGTCCTGAGCAAGAAGCAACAGCAATCTCCCTTTTGCTTCAGCCTTTGGAACTTGAACAAGATTAAATTTCTGCCTTCAATCTCAACTAACCACTATTGTTCCTTTTCCGTTTCTGTCACCAACGCTGGTTTCTCGTTCTTCCACCATTCCTCTGGTTCAGTCACTTTATCAACCTCACCGCTGGAAATACTCTGTTCAACAGTAGCTCCCTGTGGTTCCAATTATTTGCAATTACTGATTTACTTATATCCATTGATAATATATCAAGTTAATTGGTGGTTTTCTATGGTTGGGCACTTAATTCAGACAGTGATTGTATTTGAAGGAAATATAAACCAGATTATAGTAGAAGCGCGTACCGGTAAAGTCGGATCCGAGTTTGGAGCCCACACAAGGATTAGACTACAAGAGCCTAATCAGGGTTTGCACAACAGTGCACCAGGACAAGAAAGATGGTAGATAAGAAGAGATTGCCAGAAAGCTCAATGGCAGGGGTGGTTTGCAATGCTAGAGGCACACCCTATTTATAGTGATCAGAGTGACCACTAATTAGGCAGTGTATGCACTCCTTGCTTGCTCTCCAAGTCGGTGAATTAATTCAATTGATTCTAAATCAATTCCTCAATCATGGGGATTTGTTTCCTAATCATGATCTCTCAATTAATTCCCAAACTTATTCACCAAGCAACAATCTTATGTTGATTGATTAATTTGATAAGGCAACTTATACCCCTAATCAAATAGTCCGGCCCATCAAGGGCGGACTTGGACCCAAAGTCCAACAGTATTGCTTGTTGAGGCTGGTTCCATGGGTATGAGTGACTGGGCTCTTTTCTCTTAGAGTAAAGAATTGAGTCTTGATGTTTGGAGCTACAAAAGGGGAGTTTTGGTTTTAGTTAATTAGCTTAACTATATATTTATGATTTTTTTAGTTTTAGAAATTGTAATTTGTAGTTAAAACTAATATGTTTGGTTTAATCTTTATTTAAACTAATTTATGATTTGAATTAGTTTATGTTGAATATTGTGCTCATCAATATATGTAGTTACATATATGTTGCGTTATAATTTTCTTGATTCTCTATTATCTTGCATGTTATTGTTTGGATATTGAGTTGATTTTGGATTACTTTGGAACTAATTGCATCAATTAATTCATAATCACACACTAAGAGTGTTTAATAACATCTCTAGAATAGGGGTTCCTCTCTTTTGATGTTAGACTCATCGGTTGAAGGAGTTTGATATTTTAGAAAACTTAGCAATTTCATAAATTGCATACAAAGTGGTTTTTAATAGTGTTTTAAGAAGTGATTATTTCTAGGTATAGGAATAATCATTGATTAATGCACTAGACTCAACGATGTTTGAGGTTTGATATTTTAAGGGACTTTGATTGCAATTGTTAGTGTTTTGTATTGAGTTTCAGTTAGAGGGATTAAGTCTTGCCCGGTGTGGGAGATTTAATTCACCTAACTCAAGCTAGCTCAAAGGATCTTTGGAGCATTTTTGTCAAACTAGCACACTCTCATTATCTTTTGAAGCAAATGATAGATGAAATTCATTGTTCTAGGAGGCTTTATCATATCTTTCAAAATCAACCTCCATTCCATTCCACTTTTATTCCAAAAATCCCAAAAATATCTATTTTAATTACATTCAATTCATAGTTTTAAAAATCAATCAATCATGTTTATCCTTGTCAATCTTGCATTGTAATTACTTAGTTTACTAGGAACTAGTTTCATAATCGGCTCCTCAAAGTGAAATGACCCGAGTTGTGCACTATATTACATTAATTCGGTTTTATTCTTGATAACTTCAAGACAACTAAAGGGACTTATTTCAACAAGCATATAAGAGGGATATGATATTAAGTATACAGTTTTTTCCCTTTATTAATCAGTAGGTTTTGTCTTGCAGGCTTTACTACTTCCCCGTTTTCTTTTAATATTTGGAAAAGAGAACTTAAATTTGAGGTGATTCAAGTCTTTTTTTTGGATATGAATATATACTTCTTCGGGAAACAGAAGTCCAGAAGAAGAATGGGCTAAAAAAGGCTCAACTCGTTAGTTAATGGAAAATGTCATCCAAAATTCATCAATAACAAATTAATATGCTCTATTATATTTGAACTAGCTGCAAATTCATATTACTGATTGCTTCAATACGCACAGTGTACCATCATTCTCTATTTGATCCATAACTTATATAATTACTTCATCGATCTTGGTTATTTTCCATGTCAATATCCTTAATTTGGTTAAAAAACCTGGTACATATCCTTCTTCTATCTTCACTTTTGTCAGGTTTTGGGGATCTAATTAGAGTTTTGATCGCATCATCATGAAAAAAACTTTCAACAAAGGCATAGCAATTGAACATGACATACACTAATAACTAGCATTACAAAATCTTATCTTCTTACTATCCACAGAATATAGGAAAATGAAAGGATATCCAATAGGACACATTAGAGCCCTAAGCCATATGTGTAACTAACTACGTACAGCGAAGCTGCTTATTCCTTGAAGCAGAATATGAGATTTCAATGCGTGAGAAAGTCATTGGAGAAGTAGTACATTGAGCCTTCAAATATAGAGTGCTGAATTCTTGTGCTGCATTTGTATCCCAAAGATAAAACATATCGAACAATAAACAACGAAAAATGGAATCAGTTAAGAACTACATTGTTTTTTTGGAGGAGGAAGAAGAAGAAAGGAAACAAACCCTTATTTAAGTTGAAGAAAGTAGTACTATAAAAACAAAGATAATCATAATAAATCTATTACCTCAGCGTCTATTTGTTCCCATTATTTCACGGAAGCCCTTGAACTTGAGAGCCAAGGCAACATAAAGTTGATCCATCAAATAGTCAAATAATCGAAAAAATTTGTGTCTCCATGTTCTGATGAGGAAGAGAGAACCACAAACTAGCCAGAAGCTCACAGCGAATCCAACTCCCATCCCAAAATACAATGAATTTAGAAAGTTGTCATCTTCATTTTCTTCAACTAGCTTAGCGTTGAGTTTCTTCTTCTTTGTTGCACTTTTTTGGAAGAGGGTCTCCACAAAGGTGAAGATTGCCAATAAAACTCCAAGAATCAAAACTCTGAATTTGGGTTCCCATTGGGATTTGTCCAATAAAATTGTTGTATAAGAGGTTCAAATAATCAAGAAAAGACAAATTAGAGATAGTTGAAGGAATTTCTCCAGAAAGTTTATTGTAGCTTATATCAAGAGATTCCAAGTTTTTCATGCCTCCAATTTCTTTTGGAATTTGTCCAAACAAATTGTTTCGAGACAAATTCAAAGAATGCATTTGAGTGATATTAAAAAGTTCTCTAGTAATTTCTTCAGACAAGCTATTAGTGGAAAGATCAATAATGCCACTTCCAAGATATGCAAGACGACGAGATTGGTAGTCTAATTCTCTTCCTTTAGTAAATATTTCTATTATTTCATTAGGCCAATATGTCATAGGATATGGGTGTGTGATGTTGTATAGGCAATGAGGTATGGATCCAGAAAGCTTGTTATCAGCAAGATCCAATATCATAAGAGAAGAGAGGTTGCATATTTGTAACGGAATCTCGCCAATAAATTGGTTGTCCCTCAATTTAATAACTGACAAACTTAAAGGCATTGTAGTTGGCAAACTTCCAGAAAACTCATTTCCCTCTAGAAGAAGGTATTGCAAATATGTCCAGTTTGATAGGTCTAATGAAAATTTGCCAAAGAAACTATTATCACTCAAATCCAATACCCCAAGATTCAATGATGCCATGGAGGGAGGAACCTTACCCGTTAGCTTATTACCCTGCAAGTCAAGGAAACCTAGTTGTTTCCAATTTGCCCAACAATCATTAGGAAGTATCCCAGATAAATGATTGTATGATAAGTCCAAACCCCACATGTTTTTCCCATTACTTTGTGGAGGACACAATAATGGGAAAATAGATCCTGAAAAGGAGTTGTGAGATGCTCGAAAGTCTGAGACATTTGCAGATATATGTGGGAGACTTCCTGTAAAATTATTATAGTCTAAATATATAAATTTTGTATTGATTGTCACATTGGATATGTCTGCACTAATGAAGTTGTTTGACATATCAACATAATCAATTCCTGCTACAAATCTCCAAAATACATCTACATCAATTGTTGAAATCGCCGACGTAGAAATGTCTAGATATCCTAGAGACCGTTGTGTATATAGCCAAGCTGGAAAATTAGGACCTATGCTTGTCTTGTTCATATACAACGTCTCAAGTTGAAATGGTGGGACCCATCTATGATCAATGTGAAATTTGAAATTTGTTGAACTCAAGTCCAATGATGTTAAATTTGAGAGGTTGGCAAAATTCTTTTCAGAAAGAACACCCACCCATGAATTGCCACCAATGCCCAAATGATTTAAGTTACGGAGTTCTCCAAGGGTTTTTGGAACATTGCCACTTAATTGATTGTAGGACAAGTCTAAGTGGAACAAGGAAGAAATATTTTCAAGAGATGATGGAATTACACCATTGAACAAATTACCTTGGATATCCAAGTATTGCAACCGTTTATATTGGCCTAACCAATTTGGAATTGATCCTTCAAGGTTATTATCACTCAAATCCAAATACTTGAGGTTTTGAAGATTGAGCAAGGCATTTGGTAGTTGGCCATAGAAATTGCATCCACCACTAAGGTCAAGATGATATATGTGATTGGTGATATTAAAGAATGAATTGGGTAATTTTGACTTAATATTGTTGGAAGAAAGATCAAGAACTTCAAGTGACGTAAAGTTGACATAATCCATGGATGGAAAATCCCCAAATCCACAATTGGTCAGGTATAACACAGAGAGTGAAGGAAGCATGGCTATATGGTGGAGCCATTTGGTTTCATTTCCAATATCATTGTAACTAAGGTCAAGATATTTTAACGCGGAAAGCTGAGAAAGCCAATGAAGATCATTCATGCTCAAATAATAATTACTTGAAAAGTTCAGATAATGTAGGGCAACAGAAAAATTTTCCGATTGATTAAAAGGAGTGACATGTGATTTGGAGACTTGGGAGGGTGGCATGCTAATAGTATGAAATTAATTGTTGCTCAAGTCTAAGTAGTTGAGATATTCAAGTTGAAGCAAACATAGATTAATCTCACCTTCTAATGCATAATTGAAAAGAGAGAGCTCTGTAACTCGGTCTGTGAAGTTGTCACAATAAACTCCCACCCATAAACAGCAATCTTCTTCAATAGTCCAAGAAGAGAGTTGGTTTTTTGGATCTACCACACCTTTCTTGAATATTAAAAGCAGTCTTTGATCATTTTCATTGCAATGGATCACTCTATTTGAGGTGCCCACGTTTTTGTTGAATATTGTTGCAAATAGCAGAAACAACAAAAGAAAGGAAATTTGTGAAGCGAAGCTGGCCATTATGGTAAGTTCGAGTATAATGACCTTAACCAAGTCTTTACCTGTTATATATGTGGGTGGGTGGGAAAATCTCAAGTAAACAAAAATTTAAAAGCCTTGAAAAATTAATAATATGTATTTATTGTCAAGTCTACTAATATTTCCAAGTCTTCCTGTCTTTTCAATAGAAAATCGTATCATGGATGCATGCAACTCCGCATCATGTACATGCATTCTTAGCTTTTTCAATTTCAAAAACGAAATCGATTTATTAGTAGATATTTACAACTACCTTCTTCAGTTCTTTAAACATTATAAATAATAAAATACGACATATATAATATATATTATATATTTAGATGTCTTAAAATCATCAACGATACAAGGAGTTAGGGAAAAAAAATTGGAGACTGTTATATATAAAAATATTGAAGACCAATAAACAAAAATTTGACTGACGCGATAATCTTTTGTTTCGTTTTTGTTTTTTGTTTTTTTGTTTTTTTTTTTTTGTTTTTTTTTTTTGTTTTTTGCCATAACTCACACTCCTTGTATTCACATAAGATTTGAACTCACAAACTCATACTTGATTTCAGTACTAAACACTGTGCTTCGCTCTCCCAACTCATCAAATATAGGCAGTTAGATATGATTTGAACGGTCCATATCTGAGTTTTTAAAAGTCTATATTTTTTAAATAAAAATTACTTTGATAGGTATATATTCTAAAATAAAAATAATCTCTTAACTATTGTTCTTTCAAAACATGATTTTTTATTTAAAAAATCATTATTTTAAAAAAACTCAAATCTGGACCTTTCAAAGTCATATCTTGATGACCCAGATTTGATGATTTGAGAGAGCTAAGCACAATGCTTAATACGGAAATCATGTCCGTTATTAGACTACAAGGCCCCGACACTAATATTTAAATGTTATCATTTATGGTTTCTTTAAGCTCTCTTCAAATTGAATATATCATATACCTTTAATGTAGAAAGTTCGCATTCATTCAATATTATCTTTACTCCAAACACACCACAAAATCATACCTCTTAATTATATTCAAATTATATATTTTTTTTCGATGAAGTCAAATTATATTATATGTTTTTTTTTTTTTTTTGCCTTCAACAAATTACATTATATGTTGAAATAACAAAACAAATGAAAGTTGCAAAATGAAACTCGTCACAATGATTTAATTAAGTAGAAACTCAATGAATCTTTATTTACGTGATCATGATGATGTTTATAAGTTGTGAAAATCATTACAAATAAAGTGTAGCTTAAAAAAAAGAAAATGACAGAAAAAGAATTTTGAAATTATAAAATTCTAAATTTGATTTGTTATCAAGAATTGATAAGATAATAATCAGACTTGATAAACAATTCACAACTTATTTTATAGGAATACCTTATTTAGTATTTTATAATTTTAAAATTTTTTTTTGTCATTCTTCTTAAAAAAAAATAAATATATAACACCAATTGCTTACGGTCAAGTCTTCTAATAAGTCTTTGCATCTTTTCGAGAAAGACTTGGATCATTCTCACATCATTTTCCATTCTTATCTTCTCCTTCAATTTCCACAACCAAATCGTTTGAACGCTTCAAAAAGTAAAAGTTGCATAAGCAACAATAAATTTTATCACGACATGATGCAAGGAGACCATCTCATTAGAAGTTACTTCCTTTTATCCTTTTTCATAAGAGAATAAAATTTAAATTATCTGGGTCTTTTTTATAAAAATTCGACAAGAACTATTTGAATATTTAAGGATTTTTTTTCTATCTTTGTCCCATATTAATTATATGTATTATATTAATTAAAGGGTTAGTGATGCATGTATTTGTTAGATATGGATAGTTTTGATTATGTCAAATATAGATGTTAAATATGAGCAAAAAGTTTGTATGATATAATTATCTTCTACATTGACTAACTACTATATTTAATGTTGTATATTTTGTAGATTAGTCATAAACCCGATTGTGGGTTGAAGTTATAATGCCTCATATGTGGAGAATGATCATCAAGAAGAAAATCAAAAGACAAGAGATTGAAGAAAGAAGGCATTGCAAGAACTAATAGGAATATCAAGCAAAGATTGAAGAAGATTGAAGATATTCAAGAAGATATCTAGTTGGTTTATGAAGAACGATCATCAATTCAAGAAGATATCTAGTTGGGTTATGAAGAATGATCATCAAGTGGCAAAACAAGAAGAAAGAGATTGAAGAAAGAAGAAGAAAGAGATTAAAGAAAGAAGAACTTGCAAGATCACATGAGAATATCAAGATCCAAGCTATTAGAAGTGATATCGGAGGTTTCTATGGTCAAACGGAAGTTGGAATGGGTCAATACGAAGCTAAAATGATGTATACGGAAGTTATGGTGCCTCCGGGGATGATTACTAGAGTAATCACTCGAGTAATAGGGCACTGCATCATTTTGGAGTTGATTACTCGAGTAGCTTCTCGAGTAATCTGCCGGGTTACTTGATGAATCATTCGAGGCGGCACTTGAAGTAATGGGCACTCTGTTTTCGCGCGGCAGAACAGAGGTTCGGTATTTTGATGATATCTCTTCAACCACATGTCGGATCGAACTAAAACCGGTGGCATATGAAACTAAACTTCCAACACGAACTTTTGACACTAAGATCACATTCAAAGGAGTTCAGATGAGAGAGATATAAGCTTCGAAAGTTGACACACGAATCAGCGTCATATTCCTGAACAGCTTTGGTATTTTGGACATAACTCTCAAACTACACATCGGATTGCAACGAAAATGGTGCCATATCAAAGTAGACTCAAAGAGCTTTCCATGGATATATAATTTGTCCCATTTGAAGCTATATCCTAAGAGCTATGACTTCTGGAAGTTGCTGCTCATGATGGTTCGTGAGTTCAGAAATGGTCTAAGAACAGTAGATACTCTTTGGATCATAACTTTCAGTATACAACGTGTTTGGAGCTAATTCTTGTTGCATTGGAATGTGAACGATGAGAGCTTTCCGATGATATATAATTTGCTATGTTTCAAATCAAAATCAAGAATTCACTTGAAATAGCCACTCGAGTAACCTATGAAGAAAATTGTACCATACTCGAGTAAGTACTTGAGTAATCAGATAGAAAACTTCCAGTTGCTCTCGGCCTACCAACGTTACTTGAGTAAGCATTCGAGTAATCAAGAAAATCACTTCCAGTTGCTCTCGGCCTGCCAACGTTACTCGAGTGAGTACTCGAGTAAACAGGTATTTTCAAGGATTTATAAATTTGTTTACTCCATGCACTACTCGAGTAATGACCAAGGCTTACTTGAGTGACCACTCGAGTAATGCTTCCTAGAAATTCCAGCAACATTCTGAAGCTTTCGAAAATCATGGGATTAATTATGAAACTCACTCTTCTTGCTTCCAATCATTCTTACACTTCATTGTATTAGTGTTTAATGTATTTCTCCAGGAATACAATGAAGATATGATGTGAAGAGTCAAAAGCTGACTTTACGGAAGTGGGGCGTCAAACGTTCGTAACGGCTAGTTTTCAAATTCAAGCAACGGATGAACGAAGCAACGGACTCAACGGATAAGTTGAAATACTCACAACGGTCATATCCTACTCAATTATAAATACAGAAGATTCAAGCAGACAACAAAAACGCAAAACATGATAAGATTATGAATCATCCACTTCTACCCGAATACTCTATGTTCTTATCTATTTTCCACATCATGTATATTTGAGAGAGAGTTTTTGTATTGTACTTCAATGTTCATTATATCTACTCTGTGAGAGAATCTGTAAACACTTTCACTTATATTTCTGAATTGATCTCAAGGTAGAGGGACCTTGAGTGGGTTGATTTCCTTACGGGAAGCTATAGAGAGAATCGCCGGTAAAACTTTCTACTCGTAAGACTTACAAGGTGCAAGCAGTAGAGAACGTTGCTGCTCGTAAGACTTACAGTGGTGTAAGCAGAAGAGAACGTTGCTGCTCGTTAGACTTGCACAGGTAAGCAGGAGGGAAAGGTCTTTGGGATTGCTCTGCTCGTAAGACATGTTGTAAGGGGGAGTATCTTGGTGAGAACTTTGTAAAGGCTTTTCTTGTGCCTGCATTAAACAAGAAAATAGTGAATTTGAAAATCTCAGGAGGAGCCTGGGGACTGGACGTAGGCCATCACAGATTGGACCGAATTAGGATAAATCACAGTTTGCATACTCTCTTCCTTAAACTCTTATATTTCCAGCATATATAAACTGTTGATTTATGATTCATTACCTTCATATTTATTGCTTCCTCTAAGATGCAAAAAGATCTTCAAAGTTCTTAAGATTTTTATCTTACACCCAATTCACCCCCCCTCTTGGGTGTCAGCCTGTTCTAACAGTATTTACTTTATTTCCCCCTCTTACTTGGCCCTTCATAAATAAGGATATACTTGGAAAAAAACTTTTTTTAAGACACACTTATATTTTTAACAAATTTTAATCACTTTTTTAAATCACATAATTCGGTTATCAGGTTCTTATAAATAGGACCGGAGGGAGTATTTATTACGAATAAAACTTTTAGCTTTAAAAGAAAGAAAAAAAAATGCTATAAATTATTATTTGGACCATTATCTTCAGTTCATATTTTTAACATCAATGACATGGTGTTACTAAAAACTGCACACAATCATATAAATCTTGAAAGGCAATAGTTTGTGGGATGCATTCCTTTTTTTTTTTAAATTATAATGTCTGTAAATAATTCACACATAATTCAAATATTTATTGATTGAAATAGAAAATTAATTAGTTTATTTTTTATTTTGGATATGAAATGAGAAAATTAATGTATCTAATTTGTATTTTGAGTTCACACACACAATGTCATGGAATAAAAATAAATTAATTTTTGAGTCGCATGTTTGATTTATATTAACAAATTTTTAAGATCATTATAACAAATTAAAAATCTTAAGTGTGGCCTAAAAATTAAGTTTACATGTACCTTTTTTTCAAAAAACATTATATAACTTTTCAAAATATCAAAGTTTTCATATGAAAATTCAATCAAATTACTTATGGGCTCCCAAAACACTTTTTTGTTTTTGTTTTTTGTTTTTTGCTTCATTCCTACGTTCGCCTGCCGACAATAAATGTAATTGTAAGTAGAATTTAGTACTTGCGTATAAAATTGGAAGACATTGCCCCATCCATGACACTTGAAAAGCCTTGACCCCAAGCTATGCTCAGTTTCAATCTTCCTGCTGATTATATATCAATGGGACCCACCATGGAACGTAACTCCCATTGTTATCATCTCTCTCAAAATTTTCTTTGGTGAAATTGATTTTGCTAATTTCATCAAACATCATTTTCAACCTTGAAATCCACAAAGGACTCTGTAAGTCGCTGCCAATCAATGTATGCAAATGGGATGACCCTCCACAAAAGATTTTTTTTTCCCTTTAAGCATTGGTATCATCCTTGAAGGCAATTTAAGACATTATTAAATACTAAATATGAGCACTTCTCATATCAAAGATTAAAATTTTAATTCATCATGTTATAAAAGACTAGCTTTTTCTGTTAGACTTAACTCCATCGGTACCCCCATAATGGATTCGACTCAACAGATTTCCCTCAAATTTACTTGATTAAGCCCAATCTAATGTATTTTGGTCCTCTAAAATTAATTTATGTATCTTGAATCAAAACATCCTTTGGATGTTTTGACCTTAAAAATAAGAAAAATAAAAGAGAAATTGATACATGAGCAAATTAAGGAAATTAGTAAAATTTCCGTGGTTCCGTCTTAGGAAGACTTGGGAAGAAGAACCCGCAGTCCTTCAAAAAGAAGAGAATGGGCTTTTTTTTTTTGAAGATAGGCCATTTCTATTAGCCCATTTCTAAATTTAGTCACACCGCCGCGCTTGCCCTTAACATACTCCATATTAAAACAGTTAGTTGTCCATTAGTAGTTTTTTTGTTTTTTGGCCAGCGTCCATTAGTAGGTTTAGAAGGCTTAAAATAACTATTTTTGCGCTTTACCAAACAAAACCCCTCACATATATTTATTCTTTATATTTGATCCAAACAAACACTTAATCAAGAATCAAGCCTGGATATTGAGGAATTAACCAAAACATAGAAAAATTTATACTTCTTTTATTAAAAAAAACAAAGAATCATAAAGTAAACTAACCCAAGATCAAGTCCAACTGAAAGTTCTGCAAAAAGCGTAATTATAATACTGGAGAACTAACCCCAATCAGTTCTCACTGTTAAATTAGGTTTGGCCAAGTATAAAAAAACCTTGAAACAGCCTCAGACAAAATATCACCTTGTTACAGCCCAAGAGACTCAAATTACACTAAATTTTCATATTTAAATGATTTATAAAACCTAATAACCATTGTCAGGGGAAAAAGGAAAACGATATAAATAGTAACAGAGAATCCCCCCCTCTCTCTCTCTTCATTAAAAGTAAGTATATAATACGAATATTTTATAGTCAAGTCTTCTAATATTTCCAAGTCTTTACAATCAAGTCTTCTAATACTTCCAAGTCTTTCCATCTTTTCTGAGAAAAACTTGGGTCATTCTCACATCATTAAAAGTAAATATATATTTAATAATCTTTTATAAGTCTTCTAATACTTCCAAATTTTTCCATCTTTTCCAAGAAAAACTTGGGTCATTCTCACATCATTAAAAGTATATAACAAGAATATTTTACAGTCAAGTCTTCTAATATTTTCAAGTCTTTACAGTCAAGTCTTCTAATACTTCCAAGTCTTTCCATCTTTTCTGAGAAAAATTTGGGTCATTCTCACATGATTAAAAGTAAATATATATTTAATAATTTTTTACAAGTCTTCTAATACTTCCAAGTTTTTCCGAGAAAAACTTGAGTCATTCTCGCATCATTAAAAGTAAGTATATAACACGAATATTTTATAATCAAGTCTTCTAATACTTCCAAATCTTTACAGTCAAGTCTTCTAATACTTCCAAATCTTTCCATCTTTTCCGAGAAAAACTTAGGTCATTCTTACATCATTTAAAGTAAATATATATTTAATAATTTTTTACAATTCTTCTAATACTTCCAAGTCTTTCCATTTTTTCTAAGAAAAACTTGGGTCATTCTCACATCATTAAAAATAAGTATATAACACAAATATTTTACAGTCAAGTCTTCTAATACTTCTAAATCTTTTCATTTTTTCCGAAAAAAACTTGGGTCATTCTTTCATCATTCTCCTTTCTTATCTTCTCTTTCAACTTCCACAGCCAAATCGTTTGAACGCTTCAAAAAGTAAAAGTTACATATGCAACAATAAATTTTAGGGTTAAAGTGCAGGGAGCACCTCAAACTATTTTTTAAGGTGCAATCAGCACCCTAAAGTATTTTTCAGTGCAATTTTGACCATGATGTATTTAAAATGGGGGCAATTCTGCCCTTCCCCAGACAGAACCTTAACGCCGTCGCTTATCCACTGAAAAAATTCCTTCTTCCCTGTCATCGACCACACTCTCTCCCCACACTCGTCAACCCTCGAGTCCAAGCCAAGTCACCGACGCCATCTTGCAACTCGGCAAGGCCTGTGTTAATAGGGTTTTTTCCTACGATTCAACCACATGGTGTATTTCCAGTTCTTCCTTATTTTTCGCTTTGAAAGCGGACCAAAGGAATTTGGGTTTTTTCTTTTCCATTTTCAATTCAAAAATTCATCTCTCAAAGTGATGGATCTTTTATCTTCTGATTTTTTGAAAATATTATATATGATCTTGGTTCCAATCTTTGATCTCTCGCTTTCTTCCCCAACTCTCTTACTTCATTTTTGGGATTTGATTTCTGATTCAGCTTTGTATCTTGATCTGTTTTTTTTTCTGAATCAGATCTTAGTAATTAAGTGAAAATAGTTAATGGGGATCTTTATGGCAGTGGAGAGGATAAGTTTTATGAGCAAAGAGGTCACAAGTGCCGGCCTGTGTTGGACAACGATCATGCCGTACTCAAGATGTCTTCCATGGGTCCTGGATGGTCGTCTTGTTCTTATCACAATCAACCTGCTTCTCTTATGTGTGTTTATTTTCTTGCTTCCGTGACTTTTTCTTGAGCACCATGTCATGTTATTGGTGGCAGGGGAACAAGGGCATTATGAATCTAAAGACATTGGCTGTTGAAATACAAGAAACGATATGAAATGCAATTTCTTCTTCGAAAAGCAAGGACCCACTCACCCACCCTCCAATAGTACTGTTCTGATCATCACTGGAGTTAAAAATCAACTGAGGAGAGTGTGGTCGAGACCAGGAAAGCCGAAGTTTTTTAAGTCAGAAAAAAAGACGGCGTTAAGGTTCTGTTAGGTCATGGGTAGAATTGCTCCATTTTAAATACATTAGGATCAAAATTACACCCATAAATATTTTAGGGTGTTGATTGCACCTTAAAAAATAGTTCAGGGTGCTCACTGCACCTTAACCCTAAATTTTATCATGATATAATGCAAGCAGACCACCCAATTAGAGGTTACTCTGCTCTTATTTTTATAATGATTTTAAAATTTGAATTATCTTGATCCTTTTTATAAGAATCTAATAAGAGATGTTTGAACAGTTAATGAATTTATTTTTTCATCATTTGCCCTTATTAATTATATTTATTGTATTAATTAAAAAGTTATTAATACTTATATTTATTTTATTTCTCTTTCTTACTTACTCTCTCATAAATAAATGCATATCTGAAAAAAAACTTTATTTAAGACACACTTATTTTCTTAACTAATTTTGACCACTTTCTTAAATCGTGTAATTCGGATATGAGGCTATTATAAATAGGACTGGAAGGAGTATTTTTTATGAATAAAACTTGTAGCTTTAAAAACAAGAAAAAAATACTATAAATTATTATTTGGACCTTTATCTTCAGTTCATATTATTAACATCAATGACATGGTGTTACTAAAAACTGCACACAATCATATAAATAAATCTTGAAAGGCAATAGTTTGTGGGATCAATTAGAATGTTTGCAAACAATTCACACATAATTCAAATATTTATTGATTGGAATAGAAAAGTAATTAGTTTATTTTTTATTTTAGATATGAAATGAGAAAATTAATGTATCTAATTTGTATTTTGAGTTCACACACACAATGTCTTGGAATAAAAATAAATTAATTTTTGAGTCGCATGTTTGATTTATATTAACAACTTTTTAAGATCATTATTAGGCGGATAAAAAAGTTACAAATAAAAAATCTTAAGTGCGGCCTAAAAATTAAGTTTACATCTACCTTTTGTTTAAAAACATTACACAACTTTTCAAAAAATCAAAGTTTTCATATGAAAATTCAAAGCCTTGGCCCCAAAGTATGCTCAGTTTCAGTCTTCCTGCTGATTATATCAATGGAACCCGCCATGGAACGTAACTCCCATTGTTATCATCTCTCTCAATTTTCTTTGGTGAAATTGATTTTGCTAATTTCGTCAAATATCATTTTCAACCATGAAATCCACAAAGGACTCTGTAAGTCGCCGCCAATCAATGTATGTAAATGAGATGGCCCTCCACAAAAGATTTTTTTCCCCCTTAAGCATTGGTATCATCCTTGAAGGCAATTCAAAACATTATTAAATACTAAATATGGGCACTTCTCATGTCAGGGATTCAAATTTTAATTCGCCATGCTATAAAAATCTAACTTTTTTTTGTTAGACTTAACCCCATTGGTACCCACATAATGGATTCGACTCAACAGATTTCCTTCAAATTTACTTGATTAAGTCCAATCTAATGTATTTTGATCCCAAATTGAAGAAAAGTGTCTTTCAAGGGGTAACTTTTTGACCGTTGAATGTGTCAGAGCTGAGACCGAAAGGTGCAACGGTCTTCTTCATCTTCTTCTTCGTCGGTGCTCCATTAGCTTCGCCGTCGGTGTGGTTCACCGTGCCGTTGACGCTGCTGTCGGAGCCTTGGCTTGGTTCGGTTCTTGTTTATGATATTTGCTGAAATCAGATTAGATCCAGTTGAGCTTGCTAGTGCTTCTCCCAGCCTGGTTTGCCGACGTCGTGGGTGTCTGATCTGAGGCGGTAGTTCTGTGTTGTAGTTCTTGTGGTCTTTTTCTGTCGTGAGCTGTGGATGTTGGCGTTTGTTGAGCAGATCCGTGGGTGGGTGTCCTGATCTGTCCTCGCCGGAGTGGTGATCTCGGTCAGCTTTCCTTTCTTTTCATCAGTTTTTTTTTTAAGTATTTAGTTTTTGTTTTTGTTTTTGTTTTTTTTTTTAAGAAAAAAAAAATTTTCCATTTATGAGAGAAAACGGAGAGCGAGAGTCTGGTGCGAGCGGTGGAGGGAAGGGGAGTGACAGTGGGGGTGTTGGGAGTCAGAATGGAAATGGGGGTTCGTCTCCGGTTTTTAACAGTAAGGCAGAGAAAACAGGAAGCAGGAGGGAAGGGATTGATAATGTTTATGGAAACCATAATCCTGGGTCTCAATTCACGTACCGGGACAAATTGTTGAGTCTTGGAGACTCTGGATTTCTGGAAATAAACATGTCAACTTGTGATGCCCTTAATGGATGGAAAGATTATTGTGCGAAAATGAGTAGCAAAAGTACGTCCGAGAATGTTGAGGTTGAAGAAGATAATATATATGGTGATGAAGCAGGGGACACTTGGCAAAAAGGAGGGAAATATCCAAAGTTAAAATTTTCAGCGGAAGAATATGAAGCTTGGTGTAAACCATACATAAATTCTCTGATTGTTAAGCTTTTGGGGAAGTCATTCAGAGTTGGTTTTATGAGGCAGAGAATGGAAAGAATGTGGAATCCAAAGAGTCCGATGAAAGTTACCCCTTTAAGTAATGGATATTTTATTGTGTCGTTTTCCACAAGAGAGGATAGAGATTATGCTCTTTTGGAAGGACCTTGGATGATTGCTGACCATTATTTGATGATACAACGTTGGCGGCCAAACTTTAATCCTTGGAAGGCGGATTATCAAAAGAAAATAGCCGTGTGGATTCGATTTCCGGATTTACCGGCGGAACTTTACAGTATTGAATCACTAAGAAGACTTGGAAACCTTGTGGGGAGAACTCTGAAAATTGATAGAACTACAGCGTTTTCAGAGAAAGGAGGCTTTGCTAGAATTTGTGTGGAGTTGGATTTGCAGAAACCTTTATTACCTTTTTTCAACCATTTTGGGGAGGACAGGAAGATTGAGTATGAGGGATTACATCTTGTTTTCTTTCACTGTGGGCAATATGGACATCATATAGGGGTATGTCAACATAAAGTTTCAGATCAAATGAAGGAGAATGGGGAGATTCGTCCAAATAAAGCTCCGGAAAAATCCTCTGATGAGGGGAGGGATAATTTGAGGAAGGATGCTGAGAGTACTGAGAAAAGTGAATCAAAGGGTGGAAATTTTGGGCCACATATGCTGGTTAGACGGGAGGTTAGTGGAAATTTTAATAAAGTGGATTTGGTAGGAACAAGCTCGAATGGAGGAGGTAAAAAAGGGGTTACAAGTCAGAAGGGTTCGCAAAAGAAAAATGATCTTAATTTAGCCAAGGATAAGGGAAAGACGGTTGAAAAGAAGGATGAGAGTGAGGGAGTTAATGAGAGAAGGCGTCAAGTTGAGAAGGATATTAATAAGAATGTTACAGAGCAGAAGTGGGTTCCTGTGGGAGAAAAAAGACTAACCGGGATTAAGAGACGTGCAAGAGAAAAAATGAACATGACTAGAGGAAAATTACCTTCTCATGATGTAACAAAAGGAGGGGGGATTGGAAACAATGATGTTAGCGAATTGATCTCCCTAAATCCTTTTTCTGCTTTGGAAGTCAGGCCTAGTGAAACCTTGGAGGCTACTGAAGAATCACGTTATAATGAAGCGGGAAATCTACACATGGAGATGGAACAGGGAGACATGTTGCAAAGTACTAGTTATATAGTGGATCAAGGTATGATAATTACAGATCATCATGATGACCCTTCTTCATTTAATTTGTCTGAAGGTGGGATTGTTAGAGTGGATGAAGTTGCTTTGATGGGGGATTCCGCCCCAAAAATCCATAATCTGTCTTAATGAATTTCATTTTATGGAATACGCGGGGCACAGGAGCTCGCCTTTTTCCTAATCTCATAAGGGAAATGTCTCGGTTCCATAATGTGGATTTTATGGCAATTTTTGAAACTAGGTGCAGTGGGAATAAAGCAGTCCAAATAGCTGGTAAGCTGGGATTTCAATTTGTTGAAATTATTGATGCAGAAGGTTTCAAGGGTGGGATTTGGTGTGTGTGGTCTGAAAAGGTGGGAAAAGTTGAGGTATTAGTGAAGAATCCTCAATTTATGCATATCAGAATCTGTGGGAATGATCGTAGAACTTGGGATCTGACTCTTATTTATGCTAGCCCGATTTTAATGCAAAGACGAAAATTGTGGAATGATCTTTTTGAGTTGCGAAATAGGATACACGGGCCTTGGGCTATTGGTGGTGATTTTAATGCTACTCTGATGACTAATGAAAGAAGATCTGTGGGTGAGAATATTGGGCCAGATAGAGAGTTCATTAATTTTGTTGATGCTGCTGTTTTGAATGATCTCGGGTTTGATGGACCAGAGTTTACGTGGCATAGAACTGATTCTCAGAGCAGAATTGATCGTGTTCTTGGATCAAATGAATGGGTTGAAATGTTTCCTAATGCTAGTGTTACTCATTTACCATGGTATAAATCTGATCATCGTCCAATTCTGTTGCGTTTGGAAGGGTTTAGCAGGACGAGACAGATTAATAAACCATTCCGGTTTATCGCGGCTTGGGTATTACATGATGAGTTTGAAGAATTTGTCAAGGAAAATTGGAGAACGACTGGCGAGTGGAAGGAGACAATCACTCTATTTTCTGAAGATTGTAGAAGTTGGAATAAAAATGTTTTCGGTCATACGGATAAGAGGAAAAGGGAGATAATGCGCCGTCTTAATGGGATTACTAGAGTTGAGAATCATTATGGGCTTTCTATGGAGCTTCAAAATCTTCAAACTTCTTTATGGGGCGAGCTTGAGGGTGTCTTATTGCAAGAATCATTATTATGGGCTCAAAAGGCACGCTCTGATTGGTCAGTGAGTGGAGACAGAAATACGAAATTCTTTCATGCTAGGGCTAATGGAAGAAGAAAAAGAAACTTTGTTGGAGCTATTCGGAATCAGGATGGAGAATGGGTATATGAAGCGCAATTAATTAAAGAGATGGCTTCTTCTTATTTTACTACTTTGTTTACAGAGGAACGAATGCAGAGGGAGAAAATCCATTGTCACAATACTTATCCAAGAATTGAAGATGAAGACCTCTTTCTTTTAGGTAAAGTTATTCGGGATGAAGAAGTTAAAGAGGTGGTTTTTAATATGGGAGCGCTGAAAGCGCTGGGACCGGATGGTTTTAATGCACTCTTTTATCAGAGTCAATGGAATCACGTTGGTACATCTGTTTATGGGTTTATTAAAAAAATCTGGGAGCATCCAGAAGAAATTGCAAGCATAAATAATACTTTTCTGGTTCTTATACCAAAAAAGGAATCTCCGGAAGAGTTAAAGGATCTTCGTCCTATCAGTTTATGTAATGTTATCTTCAAGATCCTTACCAAGGTTATTGCTAATCGTATAAGGGTCGTCCTTCCAAAAATTATTAGTCCTAACCAATGCAGCTTTATCCCAGGCAGACACAGTTCCGACAATATTATTGTAGCTCAGGAGGTTGTTCACTCAATGAGGACTATGCAAGGTAAACGTGGCTACATGGCAATTAAGATTGATATGGAGAAGGCTTATGATAGGCTGAACTGGAGTTTTTTGGAACAATGTTTGAACGATCTTTCATTTCCTCCTAATCTGGTCAGAATTATCTCTCAATGTGTTTCGACGCCTTCAATGCAATTATTATGGAATGGAGAGAAAGGTGATTTATTTAAAACTTCCCGTGGTGTGAGACAAGGGGACCCTTTATCTCCATATTTATTCGTAATTTGCATGGAACGGCTGGCTCACATGATTCAAGATAGGATGGAAACAACGAACTGGCTACCAATAAGGTTATGCAAGAATGGGCCTCCTATTTCTCATTTATTTTTTGCTGATGATATTGTTTTGTTTGGTCAAGCTTCTGTTTTCCAGGCAAATGAAGTTAAGGCTTGCTTAGATGAATTCTGTGCAAGCTCAGGTTTAAAGGTCAATGCTATGAAGACTAGAGTTTTCTTCTCCAAAAATGTGAATCACAATCGACGCACTGAGTTGAGCAATATTCTGGGGTTCCAAATGGCAGCGGATCTTGGCAAATACTTGGGAGTTCCTCTGCATCATAAAAGGGTGACTAAGGAGAGCTTCAGTGAGGTTGTTGATAAAGTGAAGAAGAGGTTATCTAATTGGAAAATTAATTCATTATCTCTAGCTGGTCGTGCTACTTTGGTAGGGGCTGTCACATCAGCTATTCCAGCTTATACAATGCAAACGGCATCTATACCTTTTGGTTCATGTGATATGATCGAGAGTAAAAACCGAAGTTTTTTGTGGGGTACAACTCAGGAAAAGCAGAAAATTCATCTTGTTCCTTGGGAAACGGTGTGCAAGTCAAAGGGTAATGGTGGCTTGGGTTTGAGACATGTTAAAACCCAGAATCATGCTTTTATGGCCAAATTAGGTTGGAATCTTATCAAGAAAAAGGATGACTTATGGGTAAGAGTTATTAGAAGCAAATATAAATGTGGAAATGATTTAATGCCTCAAATTGATATGCAGAGGATAGGATCGAATACATGGGCAGGGATCAAGGCGGCTTGGAGATTTGTGCAGGAGGGCTCCGAAGTTGAGCAGGGGAGACAGATTGTTCGATGGAAGCACACAAGAAATGGAGAATTCACGGTGAAATCTGCTTATAAAGTTATTGCAAATGAAGAAGATAACCAGGAAGTTTTATGGCAGAAAATCTGGAAGCTGAATACTATTCCAAGATGTAAAACTTTTATGTGGCTCGTTGCTCACAACAAGCTTCTTACCAACGTGGAGAGATATAGAAGAGGCATGTGTGCTGATGATGTGTGCGGTTGGTGTAAGAAAGGTCCAGAAACGGTGATGCATGTACTTCGGGACTGCACTGAAGCTAAACGTTTGTGGATGGAAAAGATATCTTTGCCAAGAGATCGTTTTTTCTTTGAGCTTAATCTTAAGGAGTGGTTGAACTCTAATATTCGACGCTTGGATTGGGGTGACTGGTTTGCAACTTTATGCTGGTTATTCTGGAAAAGGAGAAACGAACGTCTTTTTGAGCAGAAAAATCAGAGTAATGAGAGCCTACTGAATCATGCCCATGCTGTGATATCTAGCATTCAAAAGGCAAGTAAAAAACTTGTCGGAATAAATTTACAAGGGACATTAGTTACGGACAGAAGGGCCACTTGGATGCCACCAGAGGAAGGATGGACTAAAGTTAACGTTGATGGAGCATTTTCAGGGAAATCCGGTGCTGGGTGCGGAGGAGTTATTCGCGAGGCTAACGGGAAGTTTATTATGGCTTTTATGCACAGATTAGAGTTGGGTGATCATGTTACCGCTGAAATATGGGGTATTCTTCTAGGATTGAAGACAGCTTGGGATCAAGGAAAGCGAAGAGTGATATTAGAATCCGATGCGAAAGATGTTATTGATCTGATTAATTGTGAGATTTGCCAGAATCATCCGGACGCTAATACAATAGAAGAAATTCGTTCCATGTTGCAACGAGAATGGAGGATAGATTTGAGGTTCGTTCCAAGAAACGCAAATAGGGTTGCCGACTTCCTTGCGAAAAAGGCAATTTCATGTGTAACGGGGTTTCACCCGATTTTGTATTCCACGCCTGAGTTATCAGCTATTTTAGAGCTGGATCATTGTATTCCTACTGATGTAGGCTGAGTTTTTTAGAGTTTCCATCTTTATGTATCAAAAAAAAAAAAAAAAGAACTCCTATGCCACTTTTTGATCCTTTCCTTTTCTTCTTATCTTCCTCATTAATAATTAAAGTCCATTACTTAAAATGAGCTGATGTCAAGTCAGCATTAGAAACATACTTGCGTTGTTGCATCTGATTTGAGCAAACTTCGCTATTTAATGCTCATTATACTTAATGACCGAGAGATTATTTCAAATGGTATAAAGCAAATTTATTAGATCCTCTTCGTGAGATTCTTTATAGTGATTCACTGTTGCAAGTTACAAATTTTGATATCTTACATATCAAAATTAATATCCAATATGTCGACATGCATATATATAAATCTTACATATTAAACACTCATGGCTTTTCGTTTTAGTTGTTACACTTCCACTGGAAATCTTAAATACAGAGGCGTAATATCTTTTTATTTGGTTCTAATTAACTCAACTCATGATCAAAGTTTAAAGTACAGTATGATATATCACATGGAAGACTATTCATCAAAGATTTCTTTACAACATAAGACATAAATATACACTAACAACTATTATTACAAAATGTTCTCTTGTCACAATTCACTAAATTTAAGATAAAAAAGGACGTTCAATAGATAACATTAGAGTCCTTGACCAGGTGTAGCAGTAGCAAAGCTCCTTATTCCGTGAAGCATAAGTCAATATTTGAATGAGAGGAACACTCAGAGCAGTGATAGCTATTTCACTTGCATCCACTAGATCACAAGCCATATTGAAAAATAAAAAAGATTACATATAATCAGCTAAGAATGGAACTTTTTTAGCAAGTACAATAAGATAAAAGGATAAAAGAAATGAAACCTCATTTGAATAATAACAATGCCTGAAAAATTAAGGCAGCTACTTTATTACCCTAAGGAAAATTTGTTATTGATATTTTAACAAAAGCTTTTGAGACGGAGGGCCAAGGCAACATAAAGATGATCTGCAAAGTGATCAAACCAAATGAAGAATTTGTGTCTCCGTGCTGTGCTCTGACAAGAAAGATACAATGCCTTTAGAAAGTTGTCATCTTTATCTCCTTCACCTAGCTTTCAGGTTTTTATGTGTTCAAAGAAGAATGGATCCTATACACAAAAATTTGACTGACGTTTAAATTCTATCATTCGTGTTGTCTTCAATTCTCTTTAATTTAAATACATTGTATATATTTAATCTAAAAAGTTTGCGTAAGGGCCTTGTAGTTCAAATATCATAAAACACATTTAAGTTGCAAAATGAAACTTGTTATCATCATTTATTTAAGCAGAATGAACTCGATTCTCGTTTGGAATAACTTATTTTTAGGTAATAAGTGCTTATAAATCGTGATTCACGGTATACAAGATAAGTATGTGAGAGGAATTTTATCTCGGCTTGCGTAATAAGGACTTATTATCCAAAAATAAGTGTTTCCAAACACAGCATAAGTCTTTATTTACATGATATATAAGTTGTACAAATCTTTGTAAAAAAAGTGTTGCCTAAAAAAGATTGAAAAATCAAAAGTAAAACCAACACTTAAATGTTTAAAAAATCAAATACCACTAATTGTTTTTTTTTTATCATCAAGTATTCTGACGCTTCCAAGTCTTCTTCTCTTTCTGTTTTTTTTTTTAATATTATTACCAAGTTTGTGACTACTCTTCTCAATAAAAGTATTTCCTCTGAAACTCAAATTTAAGATCCAAAGGGAACGAACGGGCCCTTACACTACTAGACCAACTTTATATTGGTCCCGGTCTCTTTATCTATTTTAGGGAGAATTGGGACAAAATTATATTCTTTTTCCTGTCATTTTCCTTTTTTTAAAAAAAAAAAATTTTCCTCAATTTCCACAACCAAATAGTTTGAACGTTTCAACTTTCAAATGTAATATTGCTAAAGTAACCTCACATTTTTCCCCCATGACACAATGCAAATAGACCGTTAAACTAGACATCATCGCTGTCACCCCTTTGAAGCTCTTCACCACACACACTCTTCGATATAATAAACTTGGGAGAATAACTTCTAAAAAAGATTATAAGAATAAATTTAGAGATTAGATTTTAGAGAATAGCTTCTGAAAAACTAACTTTCCAGCCCAAACCACGATTTTCTTAGCAAAATAGATTGTGGAGAAATGGGTTACCCAAAACTAGGGTTTGAAAGGTTATAAGCAATTTTGGAGAACTGTTTGGTAATTCTACTTTTGAAACTACAATTTGGGCCAAAATCATGTTTCAAAAGCTAAGCGCAACACCTATCACCTATGAGGAACAGTGTTGCTCTCAGCTACCACTGTAGTATATCTTCTGAATTAAGATGGGCCTCCTCTATAGCCCATTTCCCATTCATTGTCGGCCCAACATCGATAATGGTCTCCTTCCCTCGCCCGTATCTTTTTCTCATGCATTGTCGGCCCAACATACATATTGATAATCTCTTTTAAACCCAAAAATCGATAGAAAAAACGAATCCAACATGAATCGATATATAATTCTAGAAATCAAACATGGTCTAGAAAATGAACCACTGTGTTCATAACATGTGAATAACATGACTTGCCAAATTGCTATAAATTATATATCATTTGTTGATCTTTGAGATTAATGTAAACAGATTCTAAATAGGTTGTATAGAATAACAGATATGTATGATTCATCAATGCATCGTTCTTCCAAACAGTACATGGCAAATTGGAACAGAGCAACTACAATGTCAGATGATACTTACACAATAAATCCAACTATTTAAAACTGGAAACCCTTCCCAATCCTGTCATTCCATAAGATTTTGTTTGGTGACAAATGATAAATAGAGAGAAGTGTCATTCTATAAGATTAACCATACAGTGAAATCTTAAGTGCCTAGGCATCATATCCCAAGGTATCCAGAACACTGATAATGAAATATACTAGTGCGCACCATATTGCCCCCAGATCATTCCAGTGCCAATGTCTACTTATCAAGAAGACTAATTGATAAATCAAACTAAAAGTAGAATACAGCACTAAAATAACAATAACACGTCAAAGAAGCAAGTGAAGTGGTCAGGTCAAAACGAAGAAACATAAAATGGAAGTTTCAAGTTCATGTAGGACGACCAAGCTCTTAACTGAAAGAACATCGAATCCTGTTCTCAACATTCTCTTACCAATTACAGGATCACCTTTAATATTCAACTCTCAAAATAACATCAATACCAATAATAATTACGTTAAAATGTATTCCTTCTGTATTATTTATCAATCATGCTTTAATTAATCAGAAGCCGGAAATACTATCTTCTATTGAAAAGCATTCGCAAGTTAATCGCGAGCAATGTAAATAAATTTTATAACAGCTAACGAGCAAAACAGGGTAACCCAAAACAAAGGAACCTTCATGATATACCTGAAACAAAATCTGCTGGAGGACGCAAGTTAATTTTCTTAGCTTTTACCTTCACTTCTCCACTTTTCTCCTCCTCCTTCTTCTTCTTCTTGCCAGAAACTTCATCCATAGCAGGTAAATTATTTTCCTTCTTTCTCTTAGAAGACAACCCATCTTTCTTACTTTTATCCTAGTTCTTGGTAGCCCTCTTCAATTTTTTCTCACTATTCGCCTCACTAAGAACCTCTTTGTCAGATTTTGATCCTTTCCTCTTCTTCTTATCTACCGCTGGTTCAACAGTCATTTCACCATCATCATCATTATCTTCTTTTTCTACATCCCCATCTTCCTCAACACCTGACTCATCTTGACTGAGTTCGTGACCTACATTATCATCCATGTACCGAACTTCATGGATCCTCCCCTTCTTCTTAACAACTTTAAGATCCTTCTTAGCCTCATCTTTCACAATATCTCCATCCTCTTCCTTAACTTCCTCTATGCTTTTAACTCCCTCAATCTTCAATTTCATATCAGGAATTACCTGATAAAGCGGCAACGCAAGCGAATCCAATAATTTCAAATGAAAAGACCGTACAGAACCCCAACCTTTGGGCAAGAGCTCTACAATACCATTGATAGCCGCAGTCACATTATCAACAACCACGTCACTTTCCATTGACACTTTGGCAACTCTCACCACACTACACGTACCTGTCCTGAGGAACAAGAACGCCGACGAGCAAGCCCTCTCTCTCAATCTGCTCCTTCCAATTTTTATGCTTCAAATCCACCGGCACAGGATTCTTCTTCTTCTTAAAGAATTGCTTACCCAACAGCCGTGGCATCAGAGGAATCACACCTTTATCAGCGAAAAACATGTGGTAAGAACCACAGAGCTTCCGCTTAGCCTCGAAGGGACGATAATTAGACTGAAGCTTCGAAAGCTTGATAACTTTAGAAACTGGAATATTCTCCGATTTGATCTTCTTCTGCACGTCCTCTTTGGTAAGATTCGACTTGGGTCTGTCATCGATGATCAAACAGTGCTCGGAAAATTCGGAGAGAAGAGAATGCGGAAGAGGGATCTTGTGGGCATTAACGCGAGACTTTGGAGGAAGTTTGTTGAGGGTGAGAACGAGGTAGACGAATTCATCGTCTAAGTCAAATAGCTTTGGTTTCTCGATCTCAGACTTTGAATTCCTCCATTTAAGGAGAGCATCAACGGCTTGTTGCACCGTAATGGGGCTCACTTTTTCGACAGTAAATCTTGGGCTTTCGGGTTTATTTCGCTTTTCAGATCTGTAGAACCCAAATGTAATTGGACCAGGCCGGGCTTCAGACCCAAAGAACTTGACGAAGAAATAATATCAAAGGCAATATATATATATATATATATATATATATATCTAGAAGTTAATTATTTTTAAAACGGTTTAGATTATAAAAGGAAAATATATTATTAAATAATAATAAAATTAAATGGTTTAAATTAATTAAATAAAATAAAAAATCATT
The DNA here is from genome assembly GCA_963210345.1 of Inga oerstediana. Lineage (NCBI taxonomy): Eukaryota > Viridiplantae > Streptophyta > Magnoliopsida > Fabales > Fabaceae > Inga > Inga oerstediana. The sequence goes on along the minus strand of OY723405.1, from coordinate 26,891,874 downwards.
CAAAATAATCATTTCAACGTCCAAAATTGAGAGATTAATATTTAAATGAGCAAAAAGTAAATTTTAAATTTATTTTTTTATAAATATAACCATATAAATAATGAATAATTAATTTCTAAACTACATAAAGCTAATTTAAAAAAAATAAAAATAAAAACATCAAAAATAAAGAAAAAAAAATAAAAAAGTATGTATAGCCCAAAAAAAAGTTTGTTAGAATGGCTCCCAAAAAAGGTTGTTAGGAGTATATTAAATCAATTATTTTTTACTATCGGTATGCTCAAGTGTTGGCAATGGCACTATGAGGCCGGCATCTTTATAATATTTTATTACAAAAGCAAGCCATAAACTACTAATCCACTAACAAGGACTTCATCCCAATGGCTAAAAAAAAAAAAACAAGGACTTCATTCCTATATAAGCGTGTTATTTACTTCTCTTGTTCTCTCATATATCATCTAATTTTTTATAGGGAGAGAGAAACGATCCTTTTTGGATTTGAGGCAAAGACGTGTGAAAGAAAGTCCGAAGACTTGGAAAATAAAAAGGTTGGAAGACTTATTGTAAAATGGTCAAGGAAAAAAGGTAAAAAGAGTAAGCTATACAAAAAACAATTATGTAATTATTCACCCTATAAATAAATAGCCAAACATCAAGTTGGTATCTTAATCAAACAACCACCATCATCATCATGTTTCGTTTGAGATCACAAATGTTTCTTATTGTGTGGCTGTTGGTATGTGCAGTGAGATTGAACACAATCAGTTGCTGCCATGAGAGTGATCGAAGTTTACTGTTAATGTTCAAACAAGGCGTTGTTGATCCTTCCAACCGCCTCTCCTCTTGGTCTCCTCAGCATTTTAATTGCTGTCAATGGCAAGGAGTTGAGTGTGATTCAACCAACAGAGTCACAGTTCTTGATTTGTTATGCTACGATGATTCAAAAACCTTGAGAGGTGAGATCAACTTATCTTCTTTACTTGCTCTTCAATTTCTTGAAGAACTGGATTTGAGCTCCAACGACTTTGAACGCATAAGCATGTCGTCTATCAATAATTCTGTTGCAACTCATACTCATTTGCTACCAAATTCTTCTTCCAAGATCTCTTTACTGAGTTTATCATACAATATTCATCTTCACACTGATAATCTTCATTATTGGCTCTCTCGACTTCCTTCCCTGACAACTCTCGATCTCAGTGGCATTCATCATCTCTCTTGTGAAACGAATTGGGTTCAACCATTGGCTTCCCTACCTCTGCACTCATTAATTTTGCATGATTGTAATTTGACCAGTTCTATTCTCTTTGTCGAATATGGCAATTTTAACTCACTTTCATATCTTGAACTTGGTCTAAATGATTTTAGATATGGATTGCCTAATTGGTTGTTCGATCTTAGCAAAGATCATTTCTCTTATCTTCTCCTCGGTCAATGCAATTTGAGAGGCCAAATTCCAGATTTTTCTAGCTATGGAAATTTGAGGACCTTAGACCTGTCTGACAACAAATTCAAAGGATCGATACCTGATTGGCTTGGCCAGCTTGATAGATTATTTGAACTTGATCTATCTAATAACTCACTTCACGGCTCCATTCCTTCTAATCTCATAAATGCATCATCTTTACAATATCTACAAATTAGCTTCAATAACTTGAGTGGTACACTTCCAAACAACTTTGCCCCAAGATACTTTTCTGTTTTGGATTTGTCTCACAACTCAATAAGTGGAGATATCTCAAACTTGTTGCTGACAATTTCGGCTATATATATGTCAAATAATAAATTCAATGGATATCTTCCTCAAGTATCAGATACAGTCTTTGCTTTGGATTTATCTTATAATTCTTTGTCGGGACCTTTATCTTCTTTATTGTGTCACACTCAGACTAGCCAATATGATTTGAAGTATTTGGACCTATCAAACAATTATCTCACCCATGAACTTCCGGATTGTTGGAGCAATTGGACATCTTTGTCTTATATAAATTTGGGGAATAATCGGATGGTTGGTCAACTTCCATCAACAATGGGATCATTATTACGTTATCTAAAGATGCTTGATCTACGTAATAATGGCTTTTCTGGAGATATACCTTGGACTTTCCATAATTGCACATATTTGACGTTGCTCAATGTAGAAGGAAACAATTTCTCCGGAAGTATACAAACATGGATGCCCTTAAATGTATCAATTGTGAAATTGAGGTCCAATCAATTTACAGGCAACATTCCATCACAGCTATGTACTCTTTCTAATTTGATTGTATTAGACCTTGCCAATAACAAACTTTCAGGGTCAATCCCTCGTTGTCTACCCAACATAATCAGTTTTTTTTCAGAACTTCTTGAAAAGTATATAGCCTCCGCATTGACTTCTTCAACATTTGGCGTCCGACGTGCACATGAATTCATGAGCATTGACTTGCTCATAAAGGGTCAACTACTCGAGTATGAGAAAAATCTAAAGTTGGTGCGCACTATTGATATATCACTCAACAATCTAATAGGAGAAATTCCTGTAGAATTGTTTAAACTCACCAAGTTACAATTCTTGAATTTGTCTTATAATTATTTGATAGGAGAGATATCAGAAGAGATTGGAGAAATGAAAAATCTAGAATCTCTTGATTTCTCTCATAACAATCTTCATGGGAATATTCCTCAGAGCATGTCTGGTCTATCTTTTCTAAGTGATTTGAACATGTCATACAACCATTTCAACGGACAAATTCCTCTAGGGACTCAGCTTCAGAGTTTTGATGCATGGAGTTACACCGGCAATCCTGAGCTTTGTGGACCTCCTCTTGAAAAGAACTGCAACATTCCAAAAAAAGTAGACAATACGGAGCAGGTTGAAGGAAATGAGGATGATGCTTTTTTGAAGTCAATGTATATGGGAATGGGAGTTGGCTTTGCTGTGGCATTCTGGATAGTTTGTGGTTCTTTGTTCTTGAACAGGGCATGGAGGTACACTTTCTTTAGATTCTTTGGTGGAGTGGTGGATCGAATCTATGTTATTGTGGCCATAAAACTCCGAAGATACCGCTGAGTGGAACATGTTAAAGCTCCAGGTTGGTTATAAAGTTATTTTTTCGTCTATTTAATTAAATTCAAAGTTTTCTTTTACAATAATTTTTACTCCCACACACATTCATGATGAATGTTGTAAAGATTTCATTTTTCTGTTTGTTGCTTCCTAAATCAAATGCATAATGCAAGTTAAACCTCTGTTTATGTTTTAATATATGCAACGGTTAATTTCAACCTATTAAAACGAAATAAGTTATTTATCTTTTTAAAAAAAAAATTAAATGCCCAAATCTATCAAAATATCTTTAAAATATTTAAGTGACCAAATTAAATTTAAGTTGCTTATTTATCAAAAGTAGTTGCTGTTTCAACTGCAACGTTTATATTTATGTTTCGAAAAGTTTACATGTTCCTTTTCACTTTCCTAGTTAATTGTCATTTGAAAAGGAAACTCGCACTTAGAAGATTTTTGTTTTCTTCTGCAGATTGATTTAGAATGAGCTCATTTATAATTAATTATTGTTTTTCAAAGTAATAGGTAATTGATTCCAGATTTGCAAGACTCGCATGCATCCAAGAAGTTTCGGTGCTTATGCTCTTTGATCAATGGAAGTCTGGATGAAGCTTTAGTACATGGTGGCAACTTTAATAAGTATTCAAATGTTTGGGGCTGTACAAATTTGGTCAAGTTTTGCAATTTGTGTGTCTATTATCGTGCTTACTGCTTGATTTGGTTTTTTAGACGAATTTGATTATATGCCGGATTTTTCTAAGATGTAGTTTCAGGTTTCAGTCAATCTCTCGAGTGTTGTTGTTTCTTACTGAAAAATAAGAGTTTGAAGGATATTAGTTTTATTTGAAGTATGCTATTAGTAGAATTGTGACATTTGATGAGTTCTTAAAATTAAGGTTCTAATTCTCAATTCACTTGGATTATAGTGTATAATGTGAGCATGTGATGAATTCTCCTAGACCCATTGGCTGGTGACCCAACTTGAAAAATTGGAAAAGCCTGGCGAAAGAAAAGGGACGGAGTAATAAATTAATAACTTGAACATGATGAGAGAGAGAGAGAGAGAGAGAGAGAGAGAGAGAGAGAGAGAGAGAGAGAGAGAGAGAGAGAGAGAGAGAGAGAGAGAGAGGGAATATGTGTTAAAGCTACATGACAGAATTAGGACTTGTTTGGTACAAAGAACATTTTAGGAGAGAACGGAAAGAAAGGGAAGATTGAAAGGGAACTTAAAAGAGTGAGTTGTTTGGTAGATATGGGAACGGAACATAGGTTAAAGAAAGATAAGATGTTTGGTTGGAAGAAAAGAGAGTGATTTAAGAGGGAAGATTGTGTGAAAAACCCAAAATGCCCCTAACTTTACCAAAAGTTCAAGTTCAAACTTAACATTTTAATTCGAACTTAACATTCCAGTTCGAACTCGACCTCGTCTTCATTGTTCATCGTCTTCCTAGTGGTACTATTCATCATTTCAGCTTTCGACTTTGCTTTTTCTTTTACATATGTTCATCCAATACGACCCACATCACAAACATACCAATTTATAAGTTCATACTAAATTAACCCACACATTTTCCGCATCTCTCCGGTTGTTCAACACACAGCGCAGACAGAAAAAATATTGCCCACTTCACGCCATAAACCATAACATAATCAAACCAACATTACCTTGATTTAGAGTTCTATTTCGGACGCCGTTCGCCTCTTCCCTTTTTCAGATAAGCTTTCGACACTATACCAAGCTGGTTCACTAAAGCCTTCCGCGCGTTGTGCCTCCGTCTTTTATCTATTTTATATTTTCGGGGGCATTTTTGTCCCACATTTTATCTGTCCCGAGAACATTTTGAAGTTTATCCCACTTTTGGTGAGAACCCATTTTCCCATATTTAAAGGAACATTCAGCTTGACGGGAATCTGAGTTGCTGTCACTTTGGATAGCCAATTAATGCATTTTTGGATGTGAAACATTGCAATCTTGCCTTTCCCTCCTTAACTTTCCACGTAACAAAGGCCGTTAGAATCGTGGAAACATATTTCTGTATTCACAATCGCACAATTCTTTGCACAGTAACATTCCATTATATGCAGAAGAACCTATCCTATGTTGCCACGTATATAGTGAATGAATAATCTAGAATGACTATTTCCAGCCTGTTACAATTCTCTATTGATTTGGTTGGGCTTTGCTTATTTGTGGGGTTCTTCATTTGTGTATGGGTTTCAACAATATGAAAGCGAACAGTCAGCTTTAGATAAATGCTACTATCCCATCATCTACCATCTATCAATAATGTGTGAGAGAGAGAGAGAGCGCAAAAGGGATACAAATGCATAGAGAAACAGGGTTATGTAACTCGGACCGAACCGGCCGGCCCGACCCGAAAACCGGCCGGTAAACCGGTCCCGTCTGGGTTACTATTTAAAAAAAATTTATTTTTCTTTTAGAATTTCATATTATAAGTCTAAAATTTTTAATTTCTCACCGGTTTGATCCCGGTTTAGCTTCGGTTTGGCTCCGATTTGACCCACTGACCCTTAACCCAGTACCCTGACCGGTTCAATACCCGGTCCGGGTTTTAATACCTTGTAGAAAAATGATAAGACTCGCTATATCTTTTAAAAGAGAAATCAAATTTAACGGATAAAATCGAGATTAAATATGAAAAAACACATTACTCCCACTTTTGTAAGTCTCGCGATTAAATCTGAAAAGCAAATCACACTCTTTGTCAGCTTGACCAAAAAACCAGAAATAACAAGTACGACAACTTTGATATGAATAAAAATTTGGTGGCTTGAGAATATAGTGCTCGTTTGGAATAATTTATTTTTGGGTAATAAGTGTTTATAAATCGTGATTCACGGTATACGAGATAAGTATATGAGATGAGTTTTATCTCGACTTACGTTATAAGGATTTATTGTCCGAACATAAGTGATACCAAACACATACATAATATAACAAGGACAGCAAAGCACTTGTGTCCCCCTCTGGAGGATAATATCATTGGCTTCATGAATAACAACATTGAAGATAATTAATTAGAGCACCTTCAAAATGTCCATATTGCCCCTCATGACTTGGTCAACAACATTGAAGATAATTAATTAGAGCACCTTCAAAATGTCCATATTGCCCCTCATGACTTGGTCAAAATCCTTATAGACCAAGACATTCTAGAGATATTGAGCCGTTTGAGCTTAAGCATGGACCACTACTCCATCTTTTCATGCAATTTCAAAGATTTTTTGTTTTTTGGGGGGAGGGGGGGTTTGAAAGACTAGATAATTAATTATTCTGATTTGGTCGGTATTTATTCCACAAGCGAAGACTTGTTAAAAAAAGGTTTAGAAAGACTTGACATGGATACTGACTTTGTCCGATTTCATTTCACACAAAGATTTGAAGTAAAAAGTTCAGATGCTTGACAAGGATATATGATATATGACTTGGTACTTGTTTCACAAGCAAAGGGTAGAAAGACTTGACGACTGCAATACAATGACCTTAGCCTATATAAAAAATAGGATGATATACACACACACATATCCTATTTTAATTTTAATATTCAATACTGCCGTGTCACATCCGATGATTAACCCAACTGAGGGTTATTTTCTTAAAGGTCCATTCTCGTTCTGTATTCCGTACAACCGTATTTTGTGTGTGTGTGTATGGATTACGGTTTTTTTTATTAATTTCTAATGGGGATATACAAAAAATTGTATATTGGAGTTGGGTTGAGCAATGGGTTATAAGGATCGCCTAATGATCTGCCCACTGTCCGCTCATTTATTTTTCAAAAGCCCGTTTTTGCATGTAATAAATGGGTTGAGCTAAACCTGTGTTGGTTGGAATGGGCATAGGTTATCCGCTAGTGCATATTTTCTAAAAATTGCACTTCTACCTTATTATTTTGTCGTTATTAATTTCTAAATATAAATTATTAAAAATACTAATAATTGTTAAAGCACCATAATTCTCATCATTTCTCATTGAAACCATACTTTTCACAGGAGACTGTGTGTTCATTTTCCTTTCTAATCCAAATCAAACTAAAAGAAAAATTTTAATTTAAAAAAATAAAATGAAGTTAAAGTGATGAGAGAATTATTACCAAAAAAAAAATTGATCAGAGAATAATTCCAAAAGAATCAAAGTATTAGTTAAAGTCAGTACAATTTAGCAATCATCATTTTGGGACATTACAAATTAAAAATAGTTAGGAATCAAAGTATTACTTGACTGTAGCAACAAAAGAACAGACTCTTGTTCACCTCTTTCATTATCCTGGATTCCTAGTGTTTTCATAGAGATGCCTTTAAAAATTAGAGATAATAAATTAGAAGTTGATAAACAAAAAAATTCTGTGGCAAGTAAACCAAGTAATGAGAAAGAGTCATGAGAAATAGGTCTTTGTAAACGATTAAGTGGCACAATCACAGAGAGAGAGAGAATAATAAATCACATGGACAAAGGATGATGTGGAATTGTGGATTCCCAATTATATACAATATAGTTAATAAAATCTTATATATATATATATATATATATATATATAGTTTTAGGAATAGGAAATTTATTTAATAATTTAATTAATCATTAATTAATAGTTGATAAAATCTTTAGAGTAAGAGTAATTTATAATAATATATATAGAATTATAACTTATATATAAATGTTCTATATCATGATTATAATTCTAATTATTGAAACATGATCATAATATATAATCATTAATTAATGAAATATATATAATTATATTATTTAATTCACTTGAAAATTTATTCTTTAAAATTTCATTACATCTTATACTTAAATAAATATTATATATAATATTATAATATATCTATTATATATTTTGCAAATATATATATATATATATATATTATATTTATACTTAAATAAATATTATATATATAGACATAAATGGGTAGGTATGGACAGTCTAAGGGTGTGCGGTGTGCCCGTGGCGCATCCTATTTAGTGCTCAAGCATATCCATTTAAACTTGTCCATTATGAGTTTTTATTGTGCAAACTAAAATGGATAATTTTTCAATAAGCATAGGCGAACTCATTATATTGTGACTGACATGCTCAACACTTCATGGGAGGCAAATTCGCGACGAAGGTTCAATCTGATTTGGAGTGACATAACAGGCCTTTAGTGGTTTTCTAGAAATAATATAAGGGAAGACGCTATGTGGGTTCCACTCATTAGACCACAATTGAGTGTGATTTGGGAGACAGACTTCACATACAAACGCGGGTTATCGTATCTCAATATAAATTAGGGACAATTATATTTAAGTTCCATGAAAGAAAAAAAATAAAAAAATAGTCCCTATAGATTGCAAAATGAAAAAATGGTCCCATTAACAACTCCATGAGCCTGTATTGACAACTCGTTAACAATTCCATGAGCCTGTATTGACAACTCCATAGGACCATTTTTTCATTTTGCAATCTATAGGGACCATTTCTCCATTTCTCCTCTTCCTTAGGACCTAAATGTAATTCTCCCTATAAATTAATTATAATTGGGTTAACTTTGGTTGGACCACAGTTAAACTACCACCCCTTAAACCATTATTTTGAGAGGTTAAATGACTGATTTCGATATCACTACTTTGAAAATTTTTTACAAATAATTGATACTTTTTCTGTTAAAAAAATTATATGAACTTTTCAAAATTGCTCTCATATTAAAATCCATTAGTTTTATTAATCTTTATTCACATATTAATTATTTTTTAAATCACAGTAATTCCTTTTTATTATTTTGTTATCAAATTTGATTATTATCTAGTCTCAAATGGGGTAACTCTTTTCCAAAGATCACCTTCTACATTTACATATACTCAAACTTAAGATCCATATTGTTACATTATTGATTACTTTACTTTAATTTCTTTGTGTGGCTTAAAAAAAATGAGAATGTAATTTTTGGTTTTTTTTTTTTTTTTTGTGGGCCAAGGAGAAAGACTTCTCAAGGTGGAAGACTTTTCAAGCATGAATCACTCTGTGCGTTCTTATCCCTAAAATTTTTGTGGTGTTGTTTTGATTCATTTAGGGGATAAGAAGGGAAGCTTCCCTGTGGATTCCATTCATTAATGAGCACGAAGAAGAAGACTACAATTGAAAGTAAAAAAAGGTCGAAGATTTGAGAAAGAAGGTCGAAAAAAGACTTGACGAATATCAGTTAGGACTCGTTATGAAGAGGGTGAAAGACTTGACAAAGTACGTAATGATTGGGCTCATCTTTATCACACCGATTTTAATTTCTAAGTATTTATTTCATTATTGCAGACTTAAAAGCAAACATTCATTTTGTTTTTAAGTGCGTTTATAAACCTTTCTTAAAACAAAGATTTAATTATATCAATCTCCTTCAGATTGTTTTTTGTTTTCAATCATACAGATCTCCTATCCACTTTCAAAATTAACTTCTCATAAAAATTTTCAAAAACATTGAGAACAAGTCTTTTTTTTTTTTTTTTGAATATTTTTATACATTTTGAAAATAAAGAGAACTTTGTGTTAACAAATTGAAGGGAAAAATTCACGTAAATTTTTTCCCTTTAATTTTAGCAAAAAATAGGAGTTTGAAAGATATTATTTTGATTTTGAAGTATTCTATTATTCTCATGGATTTTTCTTATTATTACTACACTATTTTGATTTTTGGAGAGAAACCATCAAATGATAGACACAAGAATTATATCATGTTTTGTCATTAGCAATGCTTTGTTAATAGGATAGACTAGAGGATTCAAGTTTCACGATGCACCCAACGCTGATTTATCGAAAAAAGAAACAAAAGAATATATTAATAAATAGTTAATAACTTAATTGCAAGTGACAAAAGAGATACAAAGAATATGAAATTGACAAGAGCATTTAACAGAGAAATCAAATTTAACGGAGAAAACCGAGATTAAATCTGAACATAAACATTAGTCTCACTTTTGTAGGTCTCGTGATTAAATATGAACTTTAGAAAGAAAATCGCACTCTGTCAACTCGACAAAAAACCAGATAACAAGTATGACAACTTTGATAATTCACAAAGCCAGCAAAGCTCTAGTGTTTTCCCCCCTGGTAAATAAAAGCATTGGCTTAATGACTAACAAAATTGGAGAAATTAATTAGTGAACCTTCAAAATGACCATATTACCCCTGTTCTCCAGATATTGAACCGTTTCAGCTCAAGCACAGACCACTACTGCACCGTTTTCATACAAATGCAAGGAATTATAATACTTGGTCGGTATTTTTTTTGCCAGGAAAAAAAACTGTTTAGAAAGATTTCACAAGGATAATGATTTTGTCAATTTTCATTTCTTAAGCAAAGACTTGAGGGAACAAGGATGAGATGATGACTTGGTATTTATTTCACAAAGCAAAGACTAAAGGCGAAAAAAACAAGGGTCGAAAGACTTAACAACTAAGACGACTTGGTTATTTATTTCCGCACTTTAGAAACAGTTCTGGAAAGACTTCTGTTTTTTGGCCTAAGTAGGAAGACTTTTCAAGAGTTACTCTGTACGTGTGTTCCTATCCCTACAATTTTTGTGGTGTTCGTTTGAGCGTAGATAATGGTAGGGATTAAGATTGGAATTATTAGAAGACTTCTTCACAAACCTCCTCTACAAACTAATACAGAGACTACACGAATGTATGTTGCTTAATGTAAGATCTAATTGTGAAATTGATATTGATCTTAAATATGAGACCTACTTTATATACTTATCAAATTTTTTTTTTTTTTTTAAATTAGTCTTGTTAATATTTTCTCAATAATATTCAAATCGGAAAGAGAGGAGATTAGGGAAGATGATAAAGTGTTTTAGAAAAATATATCATATTAACTAACTTAGCTAACTTCTTTAATTTAATTAAATTAGTTAATTAGGTTTTACATTAAATATCATGACCATACAATTGAATGCGATTTGGGGTAAAGACGTGGCAAAAAAGTTCGGAGGACTTTGAAAAAAGGCCAAAAAATACTTGACAAATAATAGTGAGAGTTCATGAACAAGGATGAAAGACTTAAAGTGTGTTTGGAAACACATTTTGGGGTATATAAGCCCAATTTTTTCAGAAAAAAGCCTAAATGAAATGTGTTTTGTTTTTTTCTTTTTATGTTTGGTGTAGCTTTATAAAATCGCATTACAGGTAAAATAAGCTACTTATTAAATAAGCTTCTCACTGCAGCTTTTTAATTAAGTCACTTATTACGTAAGTCGAGATAAAACTCCTCTCACATACTTACCTCGTATACCGTAAATCACAATTTATAAGCACTTATTGTTCAAAAATAAATCGCTCATTCAAACATAAATCATATTACAAAAACTAACTTTTCTATTATGTCATTTTTAATAAGTCAGAATGATAATAAGTCATTTTTCCTACCGCTATCTCAAACACACACTTAACAAGTAATAATTAGCTTAATATTTCATAAGAGACTAAGTGTCCATTTGGTATAAGGAATTTGCTGAGGAGGGGAGGGAAAATTTCTAAAAGTTGGATTTAAAAAATTAGAGAAGTAGGATTATAAAGTTTTAATAAATAGAAAATGTAAGATAAAAGAATAAGAAAAATTAATTAAAAATTTTTAATTCCTCCTCTCCCTCTCCCTCAAGAATATTCCCTCCATTCACTTTCCGTCCCCTCCCTTCATAGGCTCTTACCAAACAAGCCTTTAGAGTTATAATATTTTTTTTTTAAAAAATTAAGTTTTCAAAAGTGTGAAAAATTACACAGAATTTTTTTCTCATATTTTTTAGAATTTATGTTAATTCTCTTAAATTTTGCAAAATTATATAACCATTTTATTTTTAAGTGCTTTTATAAATCTTCCTTAAAACAAAGATTAAATCATATCAATCTCCTTCAATATAGATGTTAATTATTTATTTAATGAGAAAAATGATTATTTTTAAAACGGTTTAGATTCTAAAAGGAAAATATATTATTAAATATTAATAAAATTAAATGGTTTAACTTAATTAAATAAAATAAAAAATAATTCAAAATAATCATTTCAACGTCCAAAATTGAGAGATTAATATTTAAATAAACAAAAAGTGAATTTTAAATTTAATTTTATTATAAATATAACCATATAAATAATGAATAATTAATTGCTAAACTACATAAAGCTAATTGAAAAAAAAATAAAAAGTACAACATCAAAAATAAAGAAAAAAATTTAAAAAAATATGTATTCCCCAAAAAAAAAACGTTTGTTAGGAATGGCTCCCAAAAAAGGTTGTTAGGAGTATATTAAATCAATTATTTTTTACTATCGGTATGCTTAACTGTTGGCATTATGAGTTCGGCATCTTTGTAATATTTTATTACAAAAGCAAGTCATCAACTACTAATCCACTAACAAGGACTTCTTTCCTGTATAAGCGTGTTATTTACTTCTTTTGTTCTCTGATATACCTTCTAATTTTTTATAGGGAGAGAGAAACGATCCATTTTGGATTTGTGGCAAAGACTTGTGAAAGAAAGTCCGAAGACTTGGAAAATAAAAAGGTTGGAAGACTTTTTGTAAAACGGTCAAGGGAAAATCCCATATAAATACCTTTTGAATTAACAAAACCCCCAAAAGTCTATTATAACATGATAAAGACAGAAAAGTGCTAAGGGACCTTTCAGGGATAATGAAGTGTTGTGTAAAATACCAAAATGCCCTTTTTTACATTTGTGTGACATATGAGGTGGCTGCTGTGGACAAAAGCCAAAGAAAAAAAAACACAGTCGAAGGTGTGTGTACAGCATTGTTGAAGGTGAAGAGCGAGGAGTCAATCAAGGTTGAATCGAACAAGTGTAAGTAATTTTCTGAGAAACATAATCTTTGTGAGATGAATCGGACTATATCTATCTTATGATCATTGTTCATTTTGGTGTTTATTCCGTGTGGTTCGTTGGGTCAGAAAGGAGCATTAACAGTAAAAAAAAAGGGCAATCACGTGGTGTAAGGAAGCTAACTTATTTGGGGTTGTCAATGAGAGGTATGGAGTGACAATGTTGGTGGGATTGTATATTATTTATGGCAGTTGTGGTTGTGGGTAAGTGGGTTTATAGGTTGAGTGAGATTAAAGGTTCGGACTTGATGTACCTACGGCGGCATCGAATGACAATGGTGGTGGGATTGTGGGTTATTTATGTCTTGGGTCTTGTTAGCTGTGAGAGGGAGCATATGAAGAGGTTATTGATTTGAAATAGGTAGCATTGAATTGATGTAATGACTGACTGTTGAGTAGGTGCAAGTGAAATGAATGATCTGTAATGAAATAAGCATATCTGTACGTGCATGGTAGTTGCTGTCATGACCACATCTTGTTTGTTGTGAATGTCATTACAGGATTTGTCAGTACCATTACTAAACTTGTCATTAGCGTTAATAATAATAGTGAAGGTAATAACTCATTTTGTCACGCAATAACCCGCATAACTTAATAGATGACAAGGAAATAGTGTTGCTAAATCGTTTGGCACATGTTGTTGTAAGTTAGTGATTCTTGTCAAATCCATTACAGACTTTGTCAACACCTTTACCATTGTTGTGAATCCCAAAACAAATTCTGTTAAGAACAACAGTAAGTTAGTGAATGGCATATATATTGAAAAAAAGTATGATGTCATGACATGGGTATGGAGTTGGAGGTTAAATAGTTAGTAAAGGCTTAACATTGTTATTAATTGGGAATAAAGTGATATTATCAAACATATAGATGAAGTAGTCAATGGTCGAAGAAGGTGTGTTGAGGGGAATTTTTGTAGTGATGAATTTTCGTTGGTATGAGACTAACAATGTTTTAAAATCTGAAATCTGAATTCTTTCTTGTAGGTTATTATGCAAGATGACATCAAATATTCAAGCAACACCTTCTTTAAAGTCACTGATATGTTTTTTCCACATTGGGGGGAGTTTGTAAGTAATGTTGAAGGTGAAGATAAATATAGTGGTGGGAGAGTGAGGGTAAAATCAATGAAGGAGGGGATGAGAATTGAAGAATTGAGGGTAATGATAGGAGAATGGTTTGGTGTAGATGGGCATAGGTGCGACATTAAATACACTTTGAGGTTTGATGAAAAGATATTAGTAGATCTCATCGATGATTCTGAAATGGAAAATCTGTTTTATTATAATGATAGCAATGCATATGTGTATGTAGCATCCAAAAGAAGTGATAATGAAGAAAGGGCCATCGATGATATAGAAAGGCAAGTGTCAGTTATTTTGGTTACGTAAAAAGTTATTTGGTATAGTGTCAGTAGTAATATGTATTCACAACACTTGTTAATATCCACGCAGGGTTGATGAATTATTGGGAGCTGTGGAGCAAATGTCGTACATTGATGAGGATGTGTGTGTTATGGATTGAATGATGAATGTGTACAAAATGAGTGTAATGCAAGACCTCTTCTTAGCCTTCCTAGCCTTCTATGTGGAGTTGAGAGCGCCCTAACACCGTTACCAGAGATGAGCTATAAGAAGTGGAAGGATTTGTTGGTAGGAGTAAATCAAATGTTTGCACATGCGGATGATTTCAAGAAGGTGCAGCACAAGTTCAGTATCGCGCACAAATTTGAGTACACATATGTCAAGAATTGTAGAGATTATGTGTACGTTAAATGTAAGGTTGAAGATTGTCCATAGAGAATAACTGTGAGGGCAATTGGGAAGAGAACTCATTTCGTACGTGTGACGAGATACAGCAAAGAACATGTTCATACAGCCCAACACAATCTTGATGTGACACATGCTCGAAGTGCTAGCTTGACATCATCAATTATTATTGATGAGCTTAGAAATAACACAGACAAGCATGCAAATGAAATAAGGAAGAGCTTGGCTAGAGATTATGAAGTGCAATTGACATATAAGTAAGCATATAGGGCAAAGGAAAAGGCTATGGAGGAAATTCATGGTAGACCTGAACAGACATACATGTTTATACCATGGATATATGATCGGTTAAAGCAAAGTGATGACAAGACAGTGGCTGAATGGGTCGCTAGTGGGAGGAACACCTTTGAGCGTGTTTTTATAGCATATGGTTGTTGTATAGAGGGGTTCATTGCTGGTGCTAGACCTATATTGTACATAGATGGATCCCATTTAAGTGGGCTATACAAGGGAACTCTATTGTCAGCTTCAGCATTTGATGCAGACAATGAATTGTTGCCATTTACCATCGCTATAGTGAAAGGTGAGACAATTGAAGACTGGAGTTGGTTCCTTGACATGATTAAGAAGATATTAGGTTCGTTACATATCACAATTGTATCAGACCGACACAATGCGATAATCGCTGCTGTGCGAGGAGTTTTCGGAGGTGAGAGGCATGTATATTGTTACAGGCACATTAAGGAAAACTTCAGCGCCCAAGTCCTTAAGTTGAATAGAGGAAAGAGGAAGATAGGGGGGGTAAGGAAGGCAAAATGCACTAGAGTTGCTTGATGCAATTGCATATGCAAGGCTTGAAAGTGACTTTCGTACTGCAATGGAACACATGAGGCTTTTTAATAAGGAAATATATGAGTGGTTGATCAACCATGGTGATATTGAAAGGTGGCCCATGAGTAAGTTCCTTTTTAAACGTTGGGATAAAATAACGACAAACCTTGCTGAGTCATTCAATGCTTGGATGGTAAAGGAGAGACGTCATAATGTTGCCCAACTTATCCACGAGCATCGTGACAAAGTAGCGAAAAAAGTTAGATCTCATGTTTTGATGATAACAAAGAATGGTATGAAAAAGATTTGATAAATAAATAAGTTTGAACAAAGTAATAACAGGAAAAATCATCTCTTAAAGTAAGCATTGGAGTAATGAAGAAAGGCCAAGAGAAAAAGCTGAGAAAATTGATCAGGTGCAAGTTTTCTAAAGGTTTACTCGGGTAGGTACTCGAGTAATGGACTAAAACTTGAAGTAACCAGGTCAACCTTCAAGTAACCTGCCAACGATACTCGAGTACATACTCGAGTAATAAGGTAAAGAACTCCAAGTTGCTCTCGACCTGCCAATGTTACTCGAGTAGCTACTTGAGTAACCAGGTAACTCACTGGCAGTTGCTCTCGGCCTGCCAACGTTACTCGAGTACCTACTCGAGTAACCAGGTAAAAGTTTTCAAGTTACTCTCGGCATTGTCAACCCTGCCAATGATACTCGAGTATGTACCACCCTGCCAATGTTACTCGAGGAGCTACTCGAGTAACTCACTGTGGTAAGTGAAAACCTGAAGGTAATACTCGAATAATGTGATATGTTTTTATCTCACTTTACTCGAGGAACTAACCGAGTATGCAGAATTATTTAGAAGATAAACTTCAAGTTACTACTCAAGTATGCAGTGTTAGTTGGAAGAAAAACTTCAAGTCATTACCCGAGTAAGCTATGCACAAAATCTATGTTTACTCGAGTAACAAGGTAATCAAAATTGAAGTGCTCTCGGCCTTGAAATCCTGCCAACATTACTAGAGTTGATACTCGAGTAACCTATAAAGTAAAAGGTGCCATACTCGAGTAAGTATCCGAGTAAACAGGTAATTCTAAAGGTTTGAAATTTTGTTTACTTCAGTCACTACCCGAATAATGTTATATTTGCTTATTGACTTGCAGTTTATGAAAGTTTTCCCGAAGATACTTGAGTATGTACTCGAGTAAACTTAAATGAATACTCGAGTAGCTACTCGAGTATGCAAGTCCAGAAATTCAAATATCATTCTAACGTTCATTGATTTGTTTCCTATATTATTAACCTTTCATTGTATTAGTATTCTTAGCCTATCCACAGATAAACAATGAAGAAATCTTACCAAATAAGGAAAGTCAAATGCAACGTTCAAATGCCACCTACCACCACCTACCGCAAATGTATGTCTTTCAAATATTGGAAAAGTCAATA
The DNA here is from genome assembly GCA_963210345.1 of Inga oerstediana. Classification (NCBI taxonomy): domain Eukaryota; kingdom Viridiplantae; phylum Streptophyta; class Magnoliopsida; order Fabales; family Fabaceae; genus Inga; species Inga oerstediana. Next base: position 26,874,891 of record OY723405.1, on the reverse strand, counting down.
GTGGCTGCGCACGCTCCAACGGGCATGAAGAAATATGTTCCAGCAATCATTACCAACGTATCTATATATATGGGAACATCCAAACAGAGAATAGAAAGAGAACACACACACGAACGTATCATCAAGTTCACTACTCTGTTTTACACATATTTGTAATTCTATGCTTCAGTGATTCTTATTTACTCTGTGAGAGAGATATTTCATTCAAACTCAATATTTGTTATTGAGGTAACTTAAGGTTGTGGAACCTTGAGTTGGGATTGGATTACAGCTTGTAAGGGGGAGCGAGTGTTCAAGTGAAGGAACTTGCTTGTACTGTGGTGCCAAGAACCCACTGAATCTTGGAAGTTATAGTGAAACTCTCAGAGAAGCTCTGAGGACTGAACGTAGGTCAAAGTGGTTGTGACCGAACCAGTATAACTCCCGGTGTACACTTCGGTGATATTTCTCCTTACTCTTTACTGCTTTATATTCACCGTCAAGTTTTATATTTGAAACAAAATTTTTAGTATCACCCAATTCACCCCCCCTTTTGGGTGAAACGCTTGCTCTAACATTTGGTATCAGAGCATAGGTTTTCTTGTTAAGGTATAACAACCTAAGAAGGATCCAATGGCAAGCATGGGTGAAGGAATTCTTCCCGACGGAGCATCCATCACTAGACCTTCAGGTTTCAGTGGCGAACACTTTTCTTTCTGGAAAGCAAAGTTCAGAGTATTCGTGATGGTTACTGAATATGGGCTATGGGATGTGATTGAGAGTGTAAACTATCAACCTACAAAGATTGTAGATTCTCAGAAAATTCCCAAGACGCCAGTAGAATATGATGAGAATGACAAGAAACTTATCACTCTCAACAGCAAGGCAATTCTGATGTTACAAAGTGCTTTAAGTCAAAGTGAGTACTTCAGAATTTGCATACTTCCAACAGCAAAGGAAATGTGGGAAGCTCTGGAAATAGCTCATGAAGGAACTTCGGGAATAAAGGAGAATCGAATCAACACCTTGGTCACTGAATTCAATCTACTTCGAATGAAATCAGGTGAGTCGATTTCTGAATTCGAACTTAGATATACTCATCTTGTTAATCAACTTGCAGCACTTGGGAAAGTCTATGATCAACATACCCAACTACGAAAGATTTTGAATATTCTTTCTAAAGAGTGGGAGGCCAAAGTCACTGTGATAGAAGAGGCAAAAGGAGAATCTATGAGATCAGTTGCTTCTCTATTTGGAAGCCTTTCTGAATATGAAAGCAAACTAAAGTTCAAACGGGAACTAGATGACATCGGTGACAAAAGAAAGAAAGGTCTAGCACTAAAAGCAAAAGAAGAAAATCAAGATGAGGATGAGGAGTTTGATGATGATGAAATGGGCTTAATCATAAAACGATTCAGAAAGTTCTACAAGAAAGGTCAAGGCTTCAAACACTTTCAAAAAGGAGGAACTAGCAGCAAAGATCATATCATTTGCTACAAATGTGGAAAACCAGGACATATCAAATCAGAATGTCCAGACCTGAATCAAAAGAGCAAAGAAAAGAGAAAAGGCAAATTCTTTAACAAAAAGAAGGCCTTTGTATCTGCTATATGGGGAGATAGTTCCTCTGACGAAGAAAGTGATGAAGAAGAAGTAGCCAATATATGTCTTTTTGCTCAAGAAGAGACAGAAGAAGAGGTAAATGATTCTGATCCTACCTATAATGAATTACTCTCTGAATATAATGCTTTACATTCTGAATTCATCAAAGTAGTTAAAGAATTAATTGTTTTCAAAAAGAAAAACAAAGCTCTTGAAATTGAACTTCAAGAAAGTTCAGAAAAGAATTGTGAAAATATTTCTTCGTTGAAAAAGAAAAACACTGATCTCACAAAAACTCTTGAAAAATTTACCAAAGGAAGTGAGATGCTAAGTGTGATTTTAAAAGAACAACGATTTGTAAATGACCGGTCTGGTATTGGATATGATCCAAAATCAGATAGAAGGAAAGGTAAAAAGAAAGCAGGTGGTAAGTCATATTTGAATTATTTCCAGCATTCTGTGCATATATCAAATCCTTTTGCATTTTGTAATTACTATAATAGAAAAGGTCATTATACCTTTTCATGCATTCATAAGAAGAAAGGAAATATAGGAACCTACAAATGGGTACCTAAAGGCTCATATATTCAGAAAATCATTTGTACTAACCCAAAAGGATCCAAAAAGATGTGGGTACCTAAGGCTTAGTCATTTAATTGCAGATATATCTTAAAGCATCCAAAAACAACAAGTGGTACATAAACAGTTGATGCTCTAGTTTCTATATGATATCAATTTCTGTGGATATCTTTGAAACTCAATAAGTTTCTTTTAGACTTGGTATAATAAAATGCATTATCAATGCATAATTTTTTTTCCTTTAGGTAACAAAATATTAGCTCTTCCTGAGCCTTCAATCAAATTTAGACTACCAAATATAGTCTGAACATTGGCTTCTTGCATTATCAAGGAAGAAAAATATTTATCATTTCTGAGTATGGAATATGTTGTTGTGCTATTAATGAGACACAAATCTTCAGGATTGATACCAATAAGATTCATTCTTCATTAAAAAGAGACATAAAAACATTATTAAGAGAAATACATTTGATAGAAGCAACTTTAAGCATATTAAAATATAGCAGTTCAAATAGACAAAGATAATTTATACTAAGAAATCAGCAATATCCAAATGAGTAATATCTATGTCTCTATACTCAAAATTCTAAGTCTGATCAACATGATTTACTTCAACCTTGGGTCATTTACCATTATTTTTAAGTGATTCTTGGTAAAGTTCAACAAAGTGTCTTGGCGTACGACAGGTATGAGACCAATGACCTTTGTCGCCATGGCTGTAGCCACGTCCACGGCCACAAATAGATTCATTCGATACTACATTCATTTTTGGGAATAGAGTAAAGCCAGTTGGACGGGATTTATGGTTTTTCAATAAAAGCTCATTACTTTATTCAGCCACAAAAGACAAAAAATTAATTCAGTATATTTCTTGAAACCTTTTTTATGATGCATGAAATGTAGAGAATGTTTTTTCTAACATATCTTCATTAGTAACATTTTCTCCGCATAATTTTAATTGAGAAGTAATTTTGAACATGGCTGAGTTATACTCGCTTACAGATTTAAAATCTTGCAAATGCAAATGTATCTAGTCATAACGAGCTTTTGGAAGGATGATCATCTTTTGATGATCGTATCTTTCTTTTAAATTTTTCCAAAGAACAAGTGGATCTTTTACGATCAAATATTCAATTTTTAGACCTTTATGTAAATGGCAACGGAGAAAAATCATGGATTTGACTTTGTCTTGGTTGGATTCCTTATTCCCTTCTTTAATTGTGTCTTCTAGACCATGTGCATTCAGGTGAATTTCTGCATCCAGTATCTAAGATGAATAATTCTTTCTAGTAATATCAAGAGCCACAAACTCAAGTTTTGCTAGGTTTGACATGGTTCAGATTAATTAAAAAAAATGAGAATCATTAAAATATGAAATGTGAAAATACAATATAATATCATGAATGAAAATAATAGTAAATTCATAAAGACAATAAATAATTCATAATGCAATATATTAAAATTAAAACTTGTATGGCTTCGGGCCATTTAATCTCATGGCTTCAGGCCAGCTAATCTCAATATGAGAGATTATACTATTTATCTTCAGGATAAATAAAATTGTATATGGGTTCCGACCGTACAATTAGATAAAAGATGAAAAATATATATGGCTTCTGGCCATATAATAGGAAATTATAGGGATATGGCTCCTGGCCGTTTCATATCATATCAAAATAAGATGACTTCTGGTCATACTAAAATAACAATAATAATATAAAAGAACTTGTAAATTCTATATGTAAAATATAATAACAATAGCAATCCCAAATCTTAGCCATAGAACCCAATGTTTATAACAATCGGTAAAAGTACTCTCTAATTCCATATAGAGGCTTAGATTATCCTCGATACATCAAATGAAGATATTATAAAATAAGGTAGATGAAATTGTCAAATAAACAATAAGAAGATTATACTTTCATTGGTTAGAGCTTCGTGTTGATAACATGTTATAAAAGTATGTGTGATAAGAAAGCAAGAGTTAAAGAAGAAAGAAATTTTAGAGATAATTTCTCATTCACTTGTGTGTTTAATACTTGGCCTAAGATCTTTATTTATAGGTGCAAAATGAAGGTGAATAGTGAATTTTCCGTGTTGCAACAGTACTGCTACAGTACCCCCCGTGATGCTACTGTAATATCGTATATTGTCGCTACAGTAAATGTACAGTATTTTGCTACAGCCTTCCGCATGAACAGTACTTCGTATAAAATAGTATTGTCTGTTTTTGGAGATCAGGTTGACTGGAAGAGCAAGTTGGTCTAGATATGAGTTAACAAACATCTACATAATTAATATTTATAACATGTATTAATTTTTCAATTTTTATTCGAGAAGACGGGAAGACTTAGCTTGGACGAGTTAGAAGACATGACCACAAAAGAATTTTAAGTAGTTATAGATTTTTTTTATTGAGGCATTTTTTTGCCTTCAATTTAAGGCATTTAAATGTTTGATTACTTTTGAGTTTCCAATATTCTTTGAGCAACATTTGATTTACAATGATGTTCACAGCTTATATACATGCGGATCATGTAAATAAAGACATATTATTGAGTTCATTCTACTCAAATAAATTAATTTTATGAACAACAAATGCTGACATAAAAAATTCTCAAATACTAATATAGTTTAATTTTATAAAATAAATATTGTTGTTTACAATATTACCATTAAAAAAATTATTTATAAGTATTTAACATTGCAGCATCTGCATTTAAATATGTGCCCTCATGCGTAAACGATTCTAACACTCTCATCTTCTTGTCCCTGAAAGAAGCCGAATCCCATGTAAAAGCTTGAATAACTTCATGACAATAAAATAAATTCAACATATATGTACTGCAATACTGAACGAATAAATGCCAACTTTAATTTCCATACAAATTTTTCTATGGATTAAATATGTTTCAGGAAAAATAGACCTTGTTATATCCATTTCAATATCCTTTTTAAAAAAAATGAAGAAATTCAAAGAAAAAAATTTACTTATTGGTCCTAGGTAAAAAATTACATAAAAAGACAACGATTGCATTAAAAAATGCGAAATCAAATTTAACGGAGAAAATTGAGAAAAACAAAAATTACTCTCTTAAGTCTTAATTCAATTTCTTTTTCTTCTATTATTTTTTAAAGTCATATTCAAAAACTGATAGTTCCCTTCATTTTAACATAAATTAAAAGGTGACTTTTAATTCTTTATAAATAATATTTTTAAATATTCTTTCTAATCTTACATAAAAACAAAGTGAAGATGGTGGTGAGATGGAAAAGAAAGAAGATAAGAAGTCCTCCGTGTGGGTTCCATCCATTCATGAGCACATACTATGGTTGAGACTTGAGTTTAATTTGGGATGAAGACTTTATAACTTGTCAGAAAGTTCATATTACATTTTTGAAATGTTTAAATAAGTTTGTCAGAAAGTTCATATTACATCTCAACAAATGGAGGAGATGAAGAATGTTATGGAACTATTTTGTAGAGTGTCTGGACATAAGATCAACTTGCAAAAATAAAAAATGTTCATATCTAGAAATGTCCACTTCAATAGGGCATATGAGATGAGCCAAAGGGTGGGGATTGGGTTGGCAGCTGATCTGGGGAAATACTTAGGAGTCCCGCTCCTCCACAAGAGATTGGTTAAGGTAACTTTTGCTCCTTTAATTCACAAGGTCAGATCAAAACTGGCAAACTGGAAAGGGAGATATCTGAGTATGGCAGGGAGAACAGTCCTTATCAAGTATGTGCTTGCTGCTATCCCGCAGTATCAGATGCAATCAACTCTGATCCCTAAGGGGGTTCTATCAGTTATTGAGAAATTGAGCAGAGATTTCTTTTGGAACCAGCAGGATGATTCCAAGAAACTCCACCTGATTGCTTGGGACGTTTTAAAAAAAGCAAAGACAGAGGGTGGTTTGGGGATGAAAGACCTTCAATGCCAGAATAAAGCCTTTCTCATGAAGCTATGCTGGGGTATGATCAAGAAGCCTGAGGCCCTATGGGTTAAATGCCTTCGTCTTAAATACTCATGCGGGAATTCTACGATTCCTCAAGTGCGAAGAAGACGGAATCAATCAGCTGTGTGGAATGGAATAGTTACAGTTTGGGATAGGTTCATCCAGGGGCTTGGTAGACTGTTAAAAAGTGGGAGATCCACCCAAGCATGGTTAGACTATTGGACTCCGTTGGACAGACCTTTGATTGATTATGTGGTGCATAATGAAGATTTGGTAGATATGGAAGCCAGTGTCAGTTCATTCGTAACTCATGAAGGCGAATGGGACAGAGCAAGATGGGAGCTTTTCCTCCCTAATTGGGTTGTGGAGAATATTATGTTGGTTTCCCCTCCGACAGGTACAGAGGAGGATACTATATGCTGGAGATCGGCTCCAGACGGCAACTTCAGCGTGAAGTCAGCTTATGACAGATTGCATTACAGCCCTGACACCACACGTCATTCTCGCTGGCGTCATTTATGGCAAGGAAATAGTCCTGAAAGAGTCAAATTTTTTATGTGGCAAGTTTTCCATGAAAGGCTTCCTACGAACCAGATGAGAGCTAAACACAATCCAAACACCCTAAACACTTGCCCCTTTGAGTGTGAGAGTAAAGAGAGTATCCTCCACCTGCTGAGAGACTGTGAGCAAGCCAAGAGAGTTTGGTTTTCTATAACTAACCTCATATATTATCCTGTGTTTTTTTCTGGCAATTTGCAGGAATGGCTCGAATGGAACATGCAAAATTCCCCAAGGAATAGGAAGATGGCTAGATGACCATGGCAAAGGGTGTTCAGTACCATATGCTGGCTCTTGTGGAAGAATAGTTGCAGGTGGGCGATGGAAGGGAAAGTTGATAATCCAAAACAGATAGTTCACAAATGCTCATATCATCTCTTCGAGGACGTGCAAAATGGAAGCTTCTATCATCAGTTATTCACAGCGCCAGAAAGAGGGTTCGTCCACTGGCAACCTCCCGACCCGGGTTATGTGAGAGTCGATGTAGATGGTTCCAGAGATAGCAGAGGGAGTGCAGCATGTGGCGGGGTTATTAGGGACTATCAAGGCATCTGGTTGTGTGGATTTCAGCAAAAGCTGGGTCATAACAACTCGGTTGCTGCGGAAATTCACGCAATCCACAGCGGACTACACATATGCAAACAGTTGGGGTTCACAAGGATCAGGCTTTTCTCAGATTCCTTACAGGCTATTCAATTACTATTCATTGACGGCGGAACGGATCACCCATTGTTCGACGTTATCTCAGCTACTAGGTCCTTAATTTACCGGGATTGGGACCTAGTAATTGCTCATACTCATAGAGAGAACATCCGGTGCGCTGACTACCTAGCGAGGAATGCTCATCTGAGTAATCAGGAGTTTTTAGCGATGGCCACCGCACCTCTGGAATGCAATGAACTGTTCGTGATGGAATGTGGTGGCATACCACAACAACAATGATCTTTTTGTGATGCTAGATCCCTAGCACTCTATTTACTTTCAAGCCTAGCTTGCCTTTGTACTCAAAAAAAAAAAAAAAAAAGTTTGGCTGTACGTGGAAATTGAAAATGAGGACTATGATGGAATTTAGTTTGTGGTTTCCATTGATGAGCTGACGAATTATGTATCTTAATTTTTTTGCTCAAAAACTTTGGTCTTCGTTAGTGAAGGTAATGTTTGAAATGATTGGAGGACGTGGAGGTATTAGAAGACTAAGCTATAAGAAACATGATGTGTTTGTTTATGCAACTCCATAGAAAATGATATTTAGCAAAACTGGCAAAAATCAATTTCACCAAAAGGATATGGCAAGTTTGGTGGGTTCCATTATTGAGTAGAAAGACTGAAGTTGGGTATAGTTTGGGACGAAGACTTCCCATACACGTCATGGATGGGACAATGCTTTCAATATGTCACAAGCCTTCTTTTCTTTTTCTTCCTTTAATTTTTTTATCACTTTCTCCCAATATATAAGAGTAAACTACAATTACCTCCCTTTCATATTGTTAAAATTATATAGACATTCTCTCTATTTTCAAAACACAGTGGTCTTAAAATTACATAGACATTCTCTCTATTTTCAAAACACGTAATAGTCTAATTTGTAATTCTTTCAGGTATATACTGTTTTGGTATTGCACTATGGTTTTGGCCGTACATTCTTCAACCCTGCCAGTGTAAACCTCAGACTTCTATGCCGTATATATTTGAAAAGGATTATTGGGTTGTCTAATATATATACACATTCGCCTTGATCAATGATATTGCATGAAAAGGTATTGTGGAGATTTGATGCTTTGTGAGAAGCGGTGAAGAATAATTCCATTGAAGTCATTCCGGCTTGGTGGTGTGCACAACAACTCCTGTTGCCTGACTTCGGCTCTCCTCTGTTCTGCATCTTCAAAATCAAACACTGGCATATCTTTCTTTCTTTCTTTTTTTTGCCTGAAAGAATTACGTACAAGTGGATGATGTTGAGCTTCTTCTGCACCATCTAAAGGTCTCGGATTTTTATTCTTTGAGATGGCACCAGGTGTTCATTGATTAGAGAACGAGAGCAGGGGATGAAGGAGAAAGAGGGATTCCTAATTGCGAGGGGGGAGAGAGAGAGAGGAAATAGACTAAGGGTATTGATGTAAATTTACAACCCTAATTACTCATCTTATTTTAATTAAGAATTCGTTGAAAGAGAAGACCAAATCTGAATTTTAATAAATAATTAAGCACGAATTCAATACTTAAAAGCTGAATACAACTGCGAAATTTGCATCATTTTCTCTTTCAACTGAGTATCTTTTTTGTCACATAACTACGACTTCAAAATGGTTCAAATGTGTTTATCTTCAAAATGGAAAAACAAAGAAAGTTTGTAGCGTGACTACCAATCAAGAGATTCCTGCAACGCAATGGTTGAATAGATAGCAATAAATACCATAAATTGAGCCCAAAGTATAAAACAGAAGAACTTGTAAGGTTACTTATTATATTCATCCTCAATTGTAAGCAATAAATGAACGCAATATAAGGGGAAAAAGCGCAAGTAAAAGACTCAAGCTATCCTGCCTCAAAACCAAAATGTTGCTTCAAAGTTGTTCCCACCAAAACATGAAAACTTTGTTGATGGAAGCCATTGCAGCAACTGCTGCATTTTTTTTTTTCTTTTGCTTCTTTTTTTGTTTTTTTTGTTTTTGTTTTTTGTTTTTTGTTTTTTGTTTTGTTTTTCTTTCCACCATAAGAACAACAATTCGAAGTGTCTCCCAGAACTTAGTAACACCAAGGGATCAACTACCCTCGAACACAACTCTATCAGGCTCATTTGTACGTGTTCCATACAAATAAAAACACATGTCACAGCAAACAACTCAAAAACATGTACTCGCTCTATATCTACGCGCAACTCGGCAATATCTTCATATAGACACTTCTCTTAAAGAAAAAGCAGATGATATAATGGGTGTATGAGTTATAACAAAAAAAAGCTAGAGCCACAAAAAAAAGTACTGTTAGGACGAAAAACTTAATAGACAAAAAAAAAAAAAAAACAAAAGTTGATCTCCAGTGTTGATGATGTCAGTGGGAAACAGAGCCATAGATTAAACAGAGATTGCTGAACGAGAACCTGAACTTCACATCAACTCATTTTTATTTCTTTGGCTATATTGCATTTTGTGGGCTAATTAACCAGATGTGTAAATTGTGCACAAACTTTGAAGTTTAAGTGAATTTATTGTCAATTTCTAAATGTTAAAGCAACTACATATTTGGAAAATTTATTTGTTTCTGAGAATGAGTTGAGTGATAGATTCAGATTGTTGAGAAGTATCAAGTGATATAACAAACCATATTGTAATTATTGGCGCAGGTATAGAAGGATGCCTGCCATTTATATTCTCTCAACAAAAGGAGACGTTAAATATCAGTAATCTTGATTACCTTTTGTTACCCCCATCATCACTACAGTTCCCATTATAAAAGAACATATATATATAGATATATATAATTAATTGTTCCTGGGTTCCACATAATTTTTTTTGTCAAAATTCTTTATTTACCATATCAATTATTTCCATCCATCTCTCATATATATATATAATTTCTAAGTAATGTTCGTTGGGTTCAATCCAGGCAAACTAGTATCTTGGTCAACTTTTTCCGGATTGGTCTAAGATATTGGCCCCCAGTCCTCTTTAATTAAAATAGAAACATTTATTAAGTCATTGCCCCAAAATTTATAATCTTATAAGCCCATACACCCCACTCATGTTCAACATTCTGAATAACATCAATTAACAAACTTACCAAACAGTTGAATTTAGTGGAAATGGTTAGTCCTTCATAATATGATGTCAGCAATTAGAGCCCCATAGTACCTCGAAAAGGATTGTTATATATGTTGTGCCTAAAAAAAATCTATCAACAAATGTTAATGTCCATTAGATGTAATGATTTTGATACCTTAAAGGCAACATTATAGGCTCCCCTGAATAGTTAAGAATGATTAATAATAACAAAATAGTTCAAAAACAAAAATGTCCTTTAACTACTTAAAATAAGTAGAGAAGATACCAGTAAGAAAAGAAGGAAGTAAATTACACAGTGAGGGGGAAAATTCATCTTAACTAGCCTAGGCCTGCACGATACGCTGGTGAGAGATCAAGTATTTATTAATGTATTGTTATGTAAAAAGTCACTTAGATTTAACAGAATCCTTATATTTTCTTTTGAGTAGAGACCCTAAATTTGCACATTATATTGGTGTATATTTATATTTATAACTATAGTATTATATTCATTCCTTTTAAAGATCTCAAAAGGAATAATCAAAATATTAAATTAATTATTCACTTAATATTTTGTATTTACCAATTTACAAAATATTGTGTAACTACCTTCTTCATTATCTATCTGTCATAACCATCTAGCATTTACTTAAATATTTTGTATCTACCTTTTCCATTATTAATTTACAAAATATTGTGTAACTACCTTCCCTATTATCTAACTTTCATAACCGCCTGGCATTATTATCTTTTTTTTTAGTGTTTTGAGCCTGTCATTTTATTGATGTGTCGGTCAGGGGATGCTTACCACTCTACTTTTATATTATTATCTTTTTTTTAGTGTTTTGAACCTACCATTTTGCTGATGTATCGGCCAGAGCGATGCTTACTGCTCTACTTTTATATAGTTAAGATTATTAGACTAGTATAGTTAATGACTTCCTTAACTTAACTAATTATTTAATTTATAATGAATGAAACATCATATATTGTTTGATTGTCGCGTGTACTATGATGTTAACTTGCTTTTGATTAGTCACTTACCTCAGAAATATATATATATATATATATATATATATATATAAAGCAATGAGAAAGCAAGACTCTTGAGACCAAAAAAGTTCAATTAGCTTACTTTTTTTATGGTTGTTAGGTGTAGGATTTTCTTGATAAAGATTGTTCATGTTTAAATTATATTTGGGCACAGCACAAAGTGGAAGTCATCAAATACTATCCCACTAAGATGATGATTTAAAATTTTTTCCATAACCAGCGTGTAATTTACTTCCGTCTCTCTTCCCCTTATCTTCTAATTACTTTTCTAATGGGTCATTACAAAGCAATGGCCGTTCCTGACTATCGAGAAAGGCATTCAAAAGCTAAATTAAAGCTAATGTCAAATGTTGGAGATATTATGATGAATTAATTTAAATAGTTAGTTAATTGAGGCCCTAGTCTATATAAAGGATCTTAGTTAATATTATTAGGGTTGAAGGATGATAAGATCCTCACCAAATGAGGGAGGTTAACTTGATCCTTACCTCTCATTAATTCTAGAATTTAGGGTTAATAGTAGAATCACCCAAAAAAATTTTATTGTAATGTCATTATGGTTTGTAATTCTCAAAAAGAGATTAATATATTTCTCCAAATTCATAATTTATTAACATGGCATCAGAGCGCTGGCTTTGGATCCAAGATTCGTCATCAGTTTGTCAAGAAGGGAAGATCCCAATACCAAGAAGTCCGAAGAATTAAGAGCCTCACCTAACGCCGTTACCTAGTCAGAGTTTCTCCGTCATCACAACATGAGAGCTAGAGACTGTCATTCTCGCTCCTTATTGCAGAAGAACCACAGGTCGCGACCAAGAAGGAAACCACCAGGAATCATGGTCACTTAGCTCATCCAAAAAATTTCAATCGATCACCTGCACATTTCATGGAGTAATTTTCTCTCCTTCCATCGGGACACAGATCATCAAATGTCACCTGATTCTGCACTCCAACAAAGGAAATCAAAATCTTGGCAGCGATTAGAGGCAATTCCCATCGAAGCTTCAGAAAACAAACCATGGTGTGTTTGCTTGTCTCCATCGGAAATCTGACACAACCGGCAATACTGTAACTTAGATCCAAAAATAGTGCCAATATCGTGCATCAACGCTTCCGCTATTCTATCAAGATTGCGTCTCTGAGTGCAATTTCTTCACGGCCATCATTGTCAACACCCGTTTCCATTTTGATAATCAAAGAGTAATAAAGACGGAATTTAATGGGCATATAGAAAAGTACAATTATACTGATAAAATATTTGTTTACATTTCCAACGTCGTTCGCAAACGAAATACAGAAAATACAGCTAAAACTTAATATGTACAGGATATCCCAAAATATCTAAGGCATAAACTAATTATAACCACTATCTTGCCCTCGCCTTGAGACACGAGTCAATTATTTCTCAGCGTCCACGCCTTTTCCCTTCGATCCATTGGCACCAACTGAGATATTTGTTTCTGAAAAAAAGGGTGAGATTCCGAAGAATCCCCGTAGAGATATACGATCGACATATAAAATGTGAAAATTAAATATGCAATGCACTATATTAGGCAAAAATGAAAGTTCAACTCGATTCACATATTTTTACCTTAGCCGAGTCACCGACTACAGCTAGGATTTCCAATAATATACCTCAACTGAGTCATCGACTACAGTTAGGATTTCTGATAATATATCTCAACTGAGTCATCGACCACAGCTAGGATTTTCCCATATACCGTTGTTAGGTAGCGAACCACAATTAAGTACTGTGCCTCTAGCACACAATCATATCATGAAATATAGTAATAAATACATATAATTATTCACATACTGTATGAAAGATGGTAATCCCTACCTCGAAGTTTGTTAAACCTCTTTTTCAGTGTGCCTCGTAAAACGTGTCGTTTCTGGCATCTGACTCGGTTCTAAAATATTAAATGTACCAGAAATAGGTCATAACCTATCCAAATATCATTTTAGACTCTTCTATAGTATTTCTTGTGATTATATTAGTCTATGGTGAAATTTTACCAAAATGCACTCGGGACCCCAGCCCTGCCGTACCTGGCCTGATGGCACGTTTTTTCAAAATTTTAACTAGGGCTATTCTGACGTATTTTTGCCCAAGGAATCCATTTTCAGGCTTGAAATCACCAAATTTAGTGTCAAATTACGAAAATACCCTTGACAGCCTCGATGTAGGGATTTCAATGGTGTTTTCGTAATTATGCTTTTTCAGTCTCTACCGAAAAAGTGACCAACTGTAACCCCACCTATTTTTGCCCACTGAGTCCAATGGAGCCATCTATTTCATAAAAATCCAGCTCCTACCCCCTGAAACAGTGCTGGCCGAAATATTTCAAGAAAAATGGAAAAATGTAGTTTTGTGTTTTAGCTTCCAAAACTTATATTTTTCCACTTCTAATCCTTGATTAACTCATTTAAACACTTCTTAATCATGATTCAAAGAAATTTGGGCAGCATAACCCCTTAGGGTTATAGCTTTTCTAATTTTTCAACTCAACTAAGAAACTTGAAAAATCAAGAAACATCAACAACAACAACAACAACACCACAACCACAAGAGAGCAAGTTCATGAAATTATCCTCTTGCTTCCAATCTTGGCACCTTAACTCCTTCTCTTCCTTGGAGACTGTTAAATCTGAAACTCCTCTTGTTATTTATGAGATACAAAACTTACATATTTATATACAATCAACCGAATGTGAAAACTATCCCTAATACTATACAAATTCATCAATTCATGTGTGAATGTGTGTGTGTGAATAAGTGTATGTCGGCAGATGCTTCTGTTGACTAACACTCCCCCTCAAGTTGGAGCATATATATTAATCATGCCCAACTTGTTACAAAGATATTTAACCCTTGTTCCATTTAATGCTTTTGTTAGAAGATCTGCCAGTTGATCGTCAGACCGTATGTGCCCTGTAGACACAATATTTTCTTTAATCTTATCACGAATAAAATGACAATCAATCTCAATATGTTTTGTTCTTTCATGAAACACAGAGTTTGATGCTATATGAAGTGCTGCTTTATTGTCACACCATACTTTTGCAGGTAATGTTGTGACGATGCTAATTTCTTTCAAAAGCTGAAGTACCCACACAATTTCTTGTACTGATTGTGACATGGCTCTGTATTCCGCTTCGGCACTTGACTTCGACACAACTCCTTGCTTCTTACTTCTCCAAGATATCAAATTTCCACCAACAAACACACAGTAACCTGTAGTAGATCGTCTTGTGGCCTTTGATCCTGCATGATCCGCATCACAAAAACACTCAACTTTAGTGTGTCCATAATCTGTATAGAGAATACCAAGACCTGGAGAGCCTTTTAAATAATGCAAGATATGTTCTAAAGCTTCCCATTGTGCCACTGTTGGTGATGCCATGAATTGGCTGAGCCTACTAACTGAAAAGGTTATATCAGGACGAGTTACTGTTAGATAATTCAGTTTCCCAATAAGTCTTCTATATCTCTCAGGAAATGGAAATGGCTTTAATTTCTCTGGATCAATCTTCTTCTTCAAATCATCAGGAAGCTTATCAAACATACTAGCATCAAGATCTAGAAAAGGATTTGGAATCATAGGGATGCTGCTCGGTGCTGCTCCAAGTTTTCCAGTCTCCTTTAAGAGATCGAGAACATACTTTCTTTGAGTCAAAAGAATACCTTTCTTACTGCTCAAAACCTCAATACCAAGGAAGTACTTTAATGATCCCAAATCTTTTGTCTGGAAGTGAGAGTTCAGAAAGATTTTAAGTTCTGAGATTCCAGAACAATTACTTCCTGTAATCACAATATCATCAACATATACTACAAGAAGAATCATGCCTGTATCAGACTGTTGGTAGAACACAGAGTGATCACACTTGCTTTGATGTAACCCAAATTTCTTGACAACAGTACAGAATTTGTCAAACCAGGCTCGAGGACTTTGCTTTAGACCATACAGTGACTTCCGGAGGTAGCACACTTTCCTATTCTCCCCCTGAGCAACGAACCCAGGTGGTTGCTCAATATAAACTTCTTCCATAAGATCACCATTTAAGAAAGCATTTTTAACATCCAATTGATGCAGTTCCCAATGATATGTAGCCGCCAATGAAACAAGCAGACGAACTGAAGTGAGTTTGGCTACAGGAGAGAAAGTCTCGGAGTAATCAAGACCGTAAGTTTGCGCGTATCCTTTGGCAACAAGGCGAGCTTTGAGTCGTTCCAAGGAACCATCTGCCTTAGTCTTAACAACAAAGACCCATTTACATCCAATGGCTTTCTTTCCAGGAGGGAGATCGACAAGAGTCCATGTACCAGCTGTTTCTAATGCCAAGAGTTCTTCTTCCATTGCGGCACGCCAACCAGGGTGAGCTATAGCTTGTTGAAGGTTAGTAGGTGTGGAAATGGAATCAATAGTGGCCACAAGAGAAGATGAAACAGGTGATAAAAACTGATAAGAGACGAAAGATGATATAGGATAGACACAGTCAGCATATCGTTTGGGAAGACAATGTGAACGTGTACCTTTACGAAGTGCAATGGGTTGGTCATCAGAAGTAGTATCAGTAGAAGCAGGAACAAGTGGTTCAGTAACAGCAAGTGGAGGATTGGGAGAAACAGTAGCAGGAACGAGGGAGACATCAACAGGATCAAGTGGCGAAGCAGGAGGCGGCGGAGGTGAATCATTAGTAACATCAGCATCATTGACGATTTCAGGTTCCGGAACAGCAGCCGATACTGGTGAGAGAAGAACAGGATAAACAAGGATATCATCTGAATTATCCATGACAGAGGGAGACTCAGAGATGGACACAGTCTTAAAGAAAGAAGAGGACTCATGAAACTTAACATCGGTAGATACAAGGTAACGACGGAGATCCGGAGAGTAACACCGATAACCTTTCTGAATTCTGGAATAACCAAGAAAAACACACCTTAGGGACTTGGGATCAAGTTTGCCAACACTAGGACGGACATCCCGAACAAAACAAACACAGCCAAAGATTTTAGGATCAACAGGAAACAACTTAGATGTGGGAAACAGAACAGAATATGGAATATCCCCACCAAGAACAGTTGAAGGCATGCGATTGATGAGAAAACAAGCAGTAGAGACAGCATCAGCCCAAAAACGTTTAGGGATTGAGGAATGAAACATGAGAGCTCGAGCCGTCTCTAAGAGATGTCGGTTCTTTCTTTCAGCAACACCATTTTGAGCAGGGTTATAAGCACAAGAGGATTGGTGAAGAATGCCATGATTTTGCATGTAATCCGTGAATTGGGCGGAAAAATATTCTTTTGCATTATCACTTCGTAAGATTTTCACAGGTTTATTAAACTGGGTTTGAATTTCAGCACAAAAGTTACTAAAATGAGTAAACAATTCAGAACGCTGTTTCATTAAGTAAAGCCAGGTGGTGCGGGAAAAATCATCAACAAAAGTGACAAAATAATGATAACCAGTCTGAGATATAACTGAACAAGGACCCCAAACATCAGAATGTACTAACTCAAAAGGGGACGCAGCCCGTTTATTGACGCGAGGTGCTAAATGAATACGATGATGTTTTGCAAACTGACAAGACTCACATTCTAAAGTAGACACAGAAGAGTATTGTGGATACACTTTTCGGAGAGACGAAAGTGACATATGACCTAAACGACAATGAACTTCAAACAGAGACGACCCACCAGAACAAGCAACAGAACGTGGAACCTGATCATCAAGGATGTAATGTCCACCAGATTCATAGCCTCTACCAATAATCTGCTTCGTCGATAGATCCTGAATTAAACAATGATCAGGGAAGAATGAGATAAAACAGTTTAAATTACGAGTGAGTTTACTGGGAGATAAAAGGTTGAAGGTGAGCTCTGGAACGTTAAGAACAGAGGATAATGAGAGGGAGGCAGTTGGTTGAACAGTTCCTGAGCCAGTAACACGTACGGGAGAACCATTGGCAATAAATATGGATGAGGGGTTGGTGTAGGGGGCATATGAAGAGAATACGTGATGATTACCTGTCATGTGATCGGTGGCACCAGAATCAATGATCCATTTTGTGGAAGCAGTAGTAAGACCAGAGGACATAGTACCTGTGGCTAGTGCCCCGGCAGAAGAAGATCCAGAATCAGGGAGATCAGATGTATGGGCCACATGAGCAAGGCCACGCTGTTGATCACGTTGCTTTTTATTTTGCAATTTTCGACAATATTTCTTAATGTGTCCAGGTTCCTTGCAATAATTGCAAATAATACTGCCAGAAGTCATCGTAGGAGAATGAGTATTTTGTTTGTACCCATAATTCCTATTTTCAAAGGGACCACGTCCAGCTAAAGCACCTGCAGTTGGATCTACAGAAGAGTGAATCAAGCTATCAGCACGAAGAACCCGGGAGAAAACATCTTCAAGAGAAGGAAGCTCTTGACTCGACAGAATCTGAGAACGAATAGTCTCATAGGATGGGTTGAGAGCCTCAAGAAAACTCATGATAGCCTGAAGTTCCAAGTTCTTAATTCGAGTTGAAAGATCAGCTTGCGGAGACATAAGTATTTTCATTTCCTCATACAATCTTTTGAAGTCCAGAAAGAAATCTTTCAAGGGACGATCTTGCTGTTGAGAACGATAAAAACCTTTACAGATTTCATGAACCCGAGTAATATTTCCTTTTCCAGAAAACATAAATTCAAGATAATTCATGATTTCTTTTACAGAATTACAATGACTAACAGAAGCCAGAATTCGTGGTTCAATAGAATTCCGAATTTGGAACAAAAGTTGAGCATCTGCTCTTTTCCAATTCACAAGTTTGGTTTCATCATCAGAAGGAGGATCCGCAGTTAAATGGGTTTCCATTGCAATTCCCAAAATATAAACGTTAACAGTTTTGTTCCAATCACTATAATTGGTCCAATTTAACTGTGAGGCAGTAATCCTTGCAGACATAGGTAACATATCAGAGGTTTTAGATTCAGCCATGTGGAGTAGTCAAAAAAAAATAAGCTTAAGGTACTTAAAACAAGACTGAAGTCACGGATGCAGAGAACTCCCAAAATAATTAACAAACCAAGTCACATCCACGTAGGCCACAATACTCCAAAAATGGGAATCCCACGTGAACCAAAATACTCTTTAGAGTATAATAACACCAAAACTGAACCAAGAGATAAATGGTGGATCCAAAAATGTCTCAGAAAAAACACGAAGCTCCCTGATTTTTCACAAACTCATAGAGAAGGCAAAAATTCAAAGTGAGAATCTGACCAGATGAGTACTAGGGATGGAACGAGGGTGGCAAGTCGATCGGAGCGCCGTTGAGATCGCCGGAAAAGCTCACCGGAGTTGTGCTCACGCGCCGGCGCGTGTTGTCCACGGCGGAGGGTGCAGCGGCGCGTGGATGCTCACCGCTTGTCGGAAATGGATGCCGCTTCAGGGTAGCACCGATTTTGAGCTTCTGAGTCCGATGAACTGGCGCGTGTAGCTTAATGGGGTGCGGAAATGTCAGATCTGAGAGTAGGTGCACAGTGTTTTTGAAGTTGTGAACTGAAAGAGGAAAACGCTACTGAAGCAGAAAAATCTTAAACAAGAACAGGCTCTGGTACCATGTTAAATCTGAAACTCCTCTTGTTATTTATGAGATACAAAACTTACATATTTATATACAATCAACCGAATGTGAAAACTATCCCTAATACTATACAAATTCATCAATTCATGTGTGAATGTGTGTGTGTGAATAAGTGTATGTCGGCAGATGCTTCTGTTGACTAACAGAGACTTGACTTGTTAAACACATGTACACATGAAGAAGAGAACCTTAGAGGAAGTGTTACATAAGAATAGGTAACCAATTCACTAAATCAACACCTACTTACCTTAATATTCTTCCTCCTTCTCCCTAACTCTTCAAAGTTTCTCCAAGGCACTTTCTCTCTCTCCTTCTCTTGTGTTATGCGTGAAGTGTATGAAGGGAAGGGAAGAAAAATGCTTCATAAACTTCCTCCATTAATTCTACACCATTAATCTCATCAAGGGGCCAAAATGTGACACTTGTCACAACCATACATCCACCCATGCCTCATTCCTATTTACTCATAATTACTCCCTTAGTTCCCTTTGGCATTGGTCAAATTTTTCCTTCCTTGGTTAGGCAAAAAAAACCGTCCCCCTCTCCTCTTATTAACCAAACAAGTTCTCTTCCAACTAGATCTAAGTTTGTACTCCACCATGCAATCAAGTTTATCCCTTCCTTTACTCAAGCTATTCCCTTCATGCATTCACCATACCTTCATGTCATACACACCTTACCATTGTCATAATTGCTCTCTTCATGTAGTATTTTGACATGTGCTCATGAAATTAAATTTTTCTCCCTTATTTCCATGTGTTTGGATGAAAATTAGGGAGGAGAAGGGAAGGAAAATATGTTTCATTAATTCCATAATTCCCTTAATTGATTATGCTCAAGTCCCTCTAATTTTACAAATTCTTGATTTATTCCCTCAAGAATAATCCAATTATACATTTTCCTTTATTTTCCTTGATTAATTGAAATTAACTCCAATTAATTGGAAAATAATTAATCTTGGGCTAAATTGGCTAAATTATGATTTTGCTATCACCTTTGTAATTTAATTCCTTTGTGGAATTAATTTGCCCATTTTCTCATGAATATGAATATTTCAAAATTCACAAGTTCCAATTTCATGAATATTCAACATTTTACTGAATTTCTCAAATATTACAATATATTTTTGATGAATATAAAATTTGGGATGTTACAATCATCAAGTTCCTACTTCTTCTTCTTTGATCAATGGAGCGAACTTGCACATCTTTGTTCTCCACTTTTCTCTCCACTTTGTTCTCAGAAACTTTTGCGTTCACGAACGTTTCTGGTGGTGCATCCATTTTATCGAACAACAGTGGCAAAAAAAAAAAAAAAAAAGGTTCATGGGTCAAATTTTCACAGGGTCGTCCTTCCAGATTGGGTTTATTGTGAGAAGGAGATGAAGGTAAAATTTGAATTGATGTACTTGAGCCGGGACTACATTATGGTCTATTATGTTTGGCTTTCAACCCTTGGTTATGGGAAGATGTAATGGTGCGAGGGTTGTCAGTTTCATGTCTTTGATATTAGTTATTTTTAAAACAAAAAACTAAAACTGAGGAAAAGGAAATCATTGTGACTGTGAGATGATTCTGTTGCGTCCTTCACATTTGGAAGTAGTTGTCTCTAGTGTTTTGGAAGGACACCAGGCAGATTTCTTGTGATCATGTGAAGATGCCAATATTGATAGCTTTTCATCAACACATAAATGATTGTGATTGGTACATTTTCTTTGTGGGAATTTTTCAATTACCTGGGAATATCTCTATGGCAATGAATTCTTGGTTCAGCACCCCAATTGTTGTTCTGATCACTGTTCGAGCTAAGCATTATGCTCACTTTGTTCTCATTGAGGAATGGAGGTGTTTTCATAGAGGCGAAGGACAAGTAGCACTGCAACTGATATTTGTAGAACAGAGAGTTAGAGATGCTGGGCCTCAGGACCATATCAAATTTCTTTTGTGATTATGACCAATTACCAAAGATATACAGATATGATAGGATTATATCTTGAGAGATGATAGAAGTTGCTGGTCATGAATATATGGAACAGTTCTTTTGGTTGTTCTGAATTGGTATTGGCTTGTGATGGACATTTTGTTCTGCAGTTCATATCAGTAATTAGAACTGCTCATGAATGGGCCATACCTTGTGTGGCTGTGTACTCAATTATAGATAAAGATGCTCTTCATGGTGTAAAAAGGGCTGATGAATCGGTTGGGATAGAGAACTTGGGATGCGATAATGTGTATGCACTAGGTGATCGTGCAACAATAAATCAGCTGCAAGTCAAGAGTTTCTATTAATGGTGAACTTGACAGCTGTTGACACAGAAACCCTTTGGGAACTTGACAAATCAGTTACTAATTGGAAGAAGGTTGGATAGGGTTTACAAGATGGATGGGACCTCAAGTTCTTCATAGTGCTTTCTTTTCAGCACTGGGTTACTTTGTGTTTGAAACAGCAAGGCTTACTATACTGCAACAATATCTTAGACAGAAGGAATTAAGTGAAATTTGTGTTTCTCCTAGCCGAGTTAACGGCATTTGAGTGCAGGGCCAGATATTTTAATGGGTGAAGAAGATTGAAAATAGAAAAGGTTGCAGATCGGTTTTGGTCAAAGAAGTACGAGAGACGCAAAGAATATTGATGGTGTTGCCTACAAAGAGAAGCATGTCAGTAGATATGGAGAAGCATATTTTGCAGAAATCTTTGTATTGTGAATTGAAATTGTTTGCTTTAATTCACCTTAACCTTCTTGTTTTTGTGTTGCAAGTTGACAGTTTTATGAGTATAAGAAGTGTCAACTTGAGTGGGCGTGTTAGAGATATTATGGTGAATTAATTTGAGTAGTTAGTTAGTTGAAGCCCTAGCCTATATAAAGGGTCTAACTAATATGGTTAGATGTGAAGGATGGTAGGATCCTCGCCAAATGAAGAAGGTTAAGTTGGTCCTCACATCTTAATCTTAGAGTTTAGGGTTAATAATAGAATCACTCAAAAAGGGTTTGTTGTATTATCATTATGGCTTATAATTTTCAAGAAAAGATTAGTATGTTTCTCCAAATTCTGAGTTTATTAACATCAAAAATTGCTAGGAAAGTACTAAAAGTTAATTAACCTCATCATAGTGGGATTTTGGTTTTTTTTTTAATCTTTTTGACCTGGTCACCATGGTGTGTTGGGGAAACACGCAATGACCCAAAAAAAAAAAAAAATTTAGACTTATTTATTATTTTTAACTAATTCTAACTATTTTTTCAAACTATGTAATTCAATTATTAGGTTCTTATAAATATGATTGGAGGGAGTAGTTTAACAGTAAAACTAGTTATTTTAAAGTATTCAGGGGAGTAATACTGTACCTCAAGTTAAAATTATTGCAATATCACCCGTTAAATAATGGAGATTAACACTGACCTACCGTTAAGTTTATATTAATTTGGGTTTAAAGAATGTTTTTAGTTTTACCCTTAAGATGTTATGATATTCATGAAGGAGTCGTATGCAAATTAATCACCTTTAGTCATTGCTTTACTACCGTGGGCTGCATGAATTTCTAAGCTTATGCCCTTAATTTTAAGGGAAAATTAATTAGGTGCTTATAGTTTCAACTGATTTTTAGTTAGGTCCCTATAATTATTTTTATCAAGTCCTTATACTTTTACCTGTTTTTAATCAGATCCTTGTAATTATTTTTCTTTTTATCATATCCTTATTGTTTCACCAGATTTTTAATTGGGCATTGAACTTTTTTAAAAAAAAAATTAATTTATTAATTAAATTTAAATTTAAATAAATGAATCACATTAAAATATAATTTATGAACAATAAGTTTAAATTAATAGTTATATAATTCAAAAATGATTAATATAATTAATTAGTAATTAGTAATTAATTTATTATAATTATATTTTATTTTTTTTGAGAAATTTATTATTATAATTCAAATTTTAATATTCCTCAAAATTTCTTAATTAACATATATTTATATTTTATATTTTATATTTTTTATATTTATAAAATCTGAATTATAATAATATTTTTTTCTAAAAATTGAATTGAATTATAATTATTTAATTAAGGATTAATAATTAATTATTAATTTAAATTTATTATTCTTAAATTTAATTTTAATATTATTCATTGATTTGACTTGAAATTAAATTAATAAATTAAAATCGAAAAAACCTACCAGGACACAATTAAAAATCTAGTGAAATAATAAGGGTCTGATAAAAAGGAAAAAATCTACAAGGACCTGATAAAAAGTATGTGAAAGTATAAAGATGTAATAAAAAGAAAAAAAACTATAGGGACCTAATTAAAAATTGATTGAAACTATAAGGACCTGCAAATTAATATCCCTAGTTTCAATATAAATGATTAAATATGGTATTTTAGGAAAATTAGGGTACATTTTTTTTTACAAATATTTAACTTAATTTTTTTTATCATCTACATATCAATTATCCAACTCATATATTAAAGACTAGAAGGAGTAAAAAATAAAATCAATTTGGTGAATTAATTTTGAGGTTAACAAGCAGACGTAGCTAATAACCGTTTCAAATGAAAATAAAAACAAAACTTGATGTAGCTATTAGAAATTAGATGTGCTTGCGAGGTCAGACTTGGCGTTCTGGTAAGGAAATATAGAGATATTATTATTCACTTTCAACATTGATCAGGACATTCATATATATATATATATATATATATATATTCCCTATCTAACTCTCCTTGGAAAAAAAATTAGCAACCACCGTTGAGTTGATCAACCTTAATTATTATATAAAAAATAACCTTAAATATTAATTATACAAAGTCGGTCAATTTTGTGTTTTTGTGGCTTGTGCTTATTTATTTGTTTTCTCCCTGAACAAAACGATCCCCCTTCCAATTAAGCTTTATCGAATTAAAAAGCCGCCATGATGTTCCATCATTAGTTAAAAAATTCAATCTGTAATAAAAAGACAGCTTCGATATTTAGAGACAGATGTACTTGAAAATGAGGATATTATAAATATTGTAAATTTCGATGTTGTTATGTAAGACTAAAGGGACAAAAATTAAATAAAAATTGGTCTTTTATTTACTTTGCTTATGATGAGCATGCATATTCTTCTCAATAGAAGATCGTGTTTTTATCTCTGAAATTATATCATTCATAAATTATAAATCGTAATACTAATTCTTCATGCTCCATACAATATATGTATGCAATTCACTTTCAAGATTTGTGTATATAATTGTGTCCAGTTTTCTCTAACACGTTGTATTGTTGTCGTTAATAGAAGCTAACTTGAAAGGATCTAAACATTAGATTATTCTCATTTTTAATGTTAAAAGATGTAGTCGTCAAGGACGTCCACTAATTGAATTATTTATTTGCAGTGTGCAATATAAAAAGATTTATTAGTTGTTGATTAATCGATTTTACATTAATTTGAAGCATCTAAACAATTTGGTTTTGAAAACTGAAAACAGGCAAAAGAATAGAACATGATGTGGAATGGCACAAGTAAACTTTTTTGCAATGCTTTTTAGAATGACTTTCATTCATAACACTTACATATATATATTTATATATATGTCTCAGTGTCATTAATTATACTCAACCAAAATGGCGAGCTTTCCTTCACAAATTTCCCTTATTTTGTTGTTTCTACTAATTGCAACAACATTCAACAAAAGCCTGGGTACCTTGAGCAGGGTAATCCGTTGCAACGAAGGTGATCAAAGACTACTTTTAATCTTCAAACAAGGAGTGGTAGATCGATTCAACCAACTTTCTTCTTGGACAGTTGAAGAAGATTGTTGTTCATGGGAGGGAGTTCAGTGTGACAACTTCACAGGCAGAGTTACAGAGCTTTCTCTTTTCAATCATAGATTAGAAGGTGAGATTAATCTATGCATGCTTCAACTTGAATTTCTCAACCACTTGGACTTGAGCTACAATGACTTTGAAACTGTGAGTATTCCACCATGCCAAATCTCCAAATCTCCTTTTGATGCACAAAAATTTGACAACCAATCACTTGAAACTCCTTCAAATCATTCAGCAAGTTTTTCTGTTGCTCTACGTTATCTTAACTTCTCATATAATAGTTTAGTCATAAATGACCTCCATTGGGTTCCTCAACTTTCTTCCTTAAAATATCTTGACCTTAGTTACAATGATATTCGAAATGAAACTAAATGGCTTCTGTATATAGGCATGCTTCCTTCACTCTCTGAGTTACACTTGAGATATTGTGAATTGAGAGATTTTCCATCTCTTGATTATACCAATTTTACGTCACTTAAAGTTCTTGATCTTTCTTACAACTTTTACAAGATGAAGTCAAAATTACCTAGTTCACTCTTTAATATCACCAATCACATCCATCATCTTGACCTACAAAGATGCAATTTCTATGGCCAATTACCCAAAGCCTTGCTCAATCTTCAAAACCTCAAACATTTAGATTTGAGTTCTAATAATCTTGAAGGGTCAATTCCAAATTGGTTAGGCCAATATGAACGGTTGCAATACTTGGATATTGGAGGTAATTTGTTCAATGGTGTAATTCCACCATCTCTTGGAAATATTTCTTCCTTGTCCAACTTAGACTTGTCCAATAATCAATTGAGTGGCAATCTTCTAAAAACACTTGGAGATCTCCATAACCTGAATCAATTACACATTGGACACAATTTCTTTGTTGGTAATCTTACAGAAAAGAATTTTTTGAATTTCTCAAATTTAACATCATTGGACTTAAGTTCAACCAGTTTTGAATTTGACATTGATCCTAAATGGGTTCCACCATTTCAACTTGAGCATTTGGATTTGGGTAACACAAGCATAGGTCCTAATGTTCCAACATGGCTATATACACAGCGGTCACTAGGATATCTGGATATTTCTACATCAGGAATTTCAAAAATTGATGCAGATGTATTTTGGAGATTCATTGCAAGAATTGATGTTGTTGTTCTCTCAAACAACTTGATTAGCGAAGACATATCCAATGTCACACTATTAACAAATATCTCTTACTTGGACGCATCTCACAACTATTTGTCACGATCTATTTCTTCGTTACTGTGACAACTAGAGAGTAATGTGAAAAGCAAGTTGTATTATTTGGACTTATCATATAATCATTTGAATGGAGCACTTCCTGATTGTAGGACCCATTGGAAACAATTACAATACCTTAATTTGGGGAGTAATAATCTAACAGGTGAAGTTCCTCCGTCGTTGGCTTCATTGAATCTTCACTTGTTAGATTTGAGTGATAATAGTTTCTTTGGTAAATTTTCATTAGACATGCTAAATTGGACGAAGCTGCAATACCTCCTTTTAGGGCAAAATAATTTTTCTGGAAGTTTGCCAAATCCCGTGGCACAGCACATGCTGGTTCTTCAATTGAGGACCAACCAATTTATAGGCAATATTCCATTAGAAATGTGTCCGCTCTCTTCTTTGATGGTACTAGATCTTGCTAACAACAGGCTTTCTGGATCCATACCTCATTGCCTATACAACATCACACATCCAAATTCTGTGATATTTTGGACTACTGAAATAATAAAAATATTTACTAAAGCAAGAGAATTAGACTACGGACGTAATCCTTCATATCTTTTGGGAGGTACTATTGATCTTTCGTCTAATCATTTGTCTGGAGAAATTCCCCAAGAATTGTTTAATATCACTCTAATGTGGTCTTTGAACTTGTCTCGAAACCATTTGATGGGAAAAATTCCTGAAGAAATTGGAGGCATGAAAAACTTGGAATCTCTTGATCTCAGCTTCAATAAACTTGTAGGAGAAATTCCTTCAACTATCTCTAATTTGCCTTTTCTCGATTATTTGGACCTTTCATACAACAATTTCATGGGGAAAATTCCGTTGGGAACCCAAATTCAAAGTTTTAATTCCTGGAGTTTTGTTGGCAATCCTAAGCTATGTGGAGATCCTCTTCCAAAGAAGTGCAACAAAAAAGAAGAAACTCACAACTATAAGCTCCCTGAAGGAAATGAAGATGACAACTTTCTAAAATCCTTGTATCTTGGTATGTGTTTTGGATTTGTAGTGGGTTTTTGGGGAGTTTGTGGTTCTCTCTTCCTCATCAGAGCATGTCGACACAAATTTTTTCGATGGTTTGATCAATTGGCAGATCAGCTTTATGTTTCTTTGGTCCTCTGTTTCAAAAGCCTCAGTTAAATATCAATAACAAATTTCGTTTGAGGTAATAAATCAGCTGCCTTAATTTTTCAAGTTTTGTTATTATTTAAAAGGGGTTTCATTTTTTTTTCTTTTTAACTTTTCCTATTTTCTGTAAAAATTCTGTTTTTAGCTGATTACGTTTTATCTTGTTTATTTTTCAGTATGGTTTGTCTTCTGGATGCAAGTGAATTAGCTATCACTATGTTGAGCGTTCCTCTGATTCAAATATTGAGTTGTGCTTCAAGGAATAAGGAGCTTGCTGCTGTTACACATGGTCAAGGACTTTAATGTTACCTATTGAATGTCCTTTTGTTATCTTAAATTTAGTGACTTGTGAGTAAGACAACATGTTGTAATTATAGTTATTAGTGTGTATGTGTGTATCGTGTCGCCAAGAAACCTTTGATGAATAGTCTTCCATGTGATATGTTTCAGGTGCAAATAAAAACATATGATGCCTCTGTATCTAAGATTTCAGGTGCAAGCTAACAATTAAAACGGAAAGGCACATTTGATATTAATTTTGATGTTTAAGATATCAAAATTTGGAACTTACAATAGTTAAGAGGATCTAATAACATTTTGTTGACACTTGAGATGTTCTGTTTCATTCTGTTTTGTAGTGTTTGAAAAAACCGAATCATGCCTTGGGCTAGGTTACTATTCAAATGATCTCTCAGTTATTATTAAATATATAATGAACATTGCATAAAAAAGTTTTCTCATTTTATAAAGTAATGAACTTTAATGTTATATTCCCAACACTTGCTTTGGTTGCTGCTGCTGCAGCTCATAATACCTTTCCTTTCAACTAAACCACAATCAGAATGAATTATATTGAGGCACAATCACTTGCTCATTTAAATATTCTTAATAATCTTACATAAAAACAAGTTATTGCAACTCCCATGCAATCAAAATTGTAACAGTTGCAATTGTCAGAGAAGATGGGTGAGATGGGCAAGGACGAAGATAAGAAGGTCCTCCGTGTGGGTTCCATCCATCCATGAGCACATATTATGTATGATTGAGTGTGATTTGGGCTGAACACTTTGTGATTCGTTAGAAAGTTCATACTATTTTTTTGAAATGTTTAAATAAGTTCGTTGATTCCATTGATCAGGTGATAAAAATTTAGGAGGAAGACTTTTCAATAAGGTTATTAAATCCGGACTAGACCAACCGGTTCAATCCGAAAACTGGCGAATCAGCTATCCAATTGGCCCTGTCAGGCCATCAACCCCGGTTAGTATTTTTTTAAGAAAAAATAATTTAATATGTTTTTTATTATTTTATTCAGAATTTCATATTAATAACCATCAAATCTTCACTTCCTTATCAATCTAGCCTCAAGTTAACTTCGATATGACTCATTAACCCTTAACCTACTACCTCGACTGGTTCAGAGGCCGGTCCAGGTTTAATAAGCTTGCTTTTCAAACATAAGCCTTATGTGTCTTTTTTGCTCAAAATTTTGTGGTATTCTTCGTTAGTATAGGAGATGGATGAAAAGATTGGAGGACATGGAAGTATTAGAAGGCTTGACTATAAGGAACATGATGTGTTTGGTTAATGCAATTCTGTAGAAAATGACATTTTACAAAATTGGCAAATTCTCTTTCACCAAAAGGAAACTGGTCAAAAGAGATGACAAGAATGAACGTTTCTTAGTGGGTTTCAATATTGAGTGGAAAGACTGATGAAGTTGAGTTTAGTTTGGGACGAAGACTTCCCATAAGCGTCATGGATGGGATAATTCTTCAATATGTCATGCATTCTTTTTACCTTTAATTTTTTATCACTTCCTCCAAATAAATAAGAGTAAAATACAATGACCTCCCTTTCATATTGCTAAAACTACATGGACCTTCTCTCTATTTTCAAAACACGCATAATAGTCTGATTACTAAGGTACATCGTCATGTATATTCGGTAAAAGATTACAAAATTTAATTATTTATAATTAAAAGATTGCCACAATGACTTCCAAACTGTGAGTATGTGACCATGCCAAATCTCCAAATCTACTTTTGATGCAAACAAATTTCATAACTTGTCACTTGCTACTCCTTCTAATCAATCATCAGCAAGTTTTTCAGTTGCTCTACGCTATCTTGACTTTTCCTCTAATTATAATTTACTTATAAATGACCTTTATTGGCTTTCTCAACTTTCGTCCTTAAAATATCTTCACCTTAGTTACAATGATATTGGAAATGAAACCAAATGTCTCCGGCATATAGCTATGCTTCCTTCACACTCTGTGTATGCTTGGCGTTTTGCAAATTAAGTTATTTTCCATTCCTAGGTTATACCAATTTTACGTCACTTGAAGCTCTGGATCTTTGTTTCAACTATATTAAGTCTAAATTACCTAGTTCATTCTTTAATGTCACCAATCATATCTATCATCTCACCGTTAAAAGTTGTGGTCTCTATATGGTCAATTTCCAAAAGCCTTGCTCAATTTTCAAAACCTCAACCATTTATATTGGAGCTCTAATAGGCTCCAAGTATCAATTCCAGATTGGTTAGGTCAATATGAATGGTTGCAATACTTGAGTATTGGAAGTAATTTGTTCAATGGTGTAATTCCATCATCCACTACTACAGAATATACATATAAAGTCCCTAAAGGACGTCCCTTTTTGAAAAAGGGACGCCCAAAATATGGGGCGGTGGCATATGTGTAATTATAGATCAAAGTTGAAAAGGTTGGCTCGTAAAAAAAAATTGAATCTCGCGCCTGAATGAGTTTTAGACGTCCCCATGTTCATTGGGGACGTCTAAAGACTGTTTTAGACGTCCCCAACAAATATGGGGACGTCTAAACACTCCAGAAAAGCATATGTATTTCGGGGGAAAAAAAAATAACACACTTTAGACGTCCCCAGATGGCCTGGGGACGTCTAAAGCTTAAACATTAGACGTCCCCAGCCATCTGGGGACGTCTAAAGATGAACATTAGACGTCCCCAGACCAGCTGGGGACGACTAAAGCTTATATTAGACGTCCCCAGCTGGTCTGGGGACGTCTAAAGGTGCCTTTAGACGTCCCTAGCTGGGCTGGGGACGTGTAAAGGGTGCCTTTAGACGTCCCCAGACCAGCTGGGGACGTCTTAGGTTGTCGACCAGTGCATGTGAAGTGTCAGATTTTTCTGTCACTCTCCCTCTCCTTCATCACTTTCGTCCCCTCTCCCCAGCTTCTTGTTTTTTTTACTTTACTCTTTCACTTCCGTCCCCTCTCCCCTGCTTGTTGCTTTATTCTCCTACCTTCATCACTTCTGAATATGCGAGGCCATTTCTCCTCTCCCCTGTTTCTTCTTGTTCCTTCTTAGCCTCTATTTCATCCAGACCGTTGCGTCTTTGCTCTGCTGGTTCTGCACTGTTATCTCTCATTCTCTCCACAGTCGGGCTCCTCTTACCACCGTGGGTCATCTGCTCTAAAGTTCTGTGCTTCAGGTTAGCTAAAACTAAACTTGTGAATGAATTTGTGAATGATTAGGAAAATGCCTTTGTTCTGTGCTGGAATTTAAGTGTGGTTTGAATGAATTTGTGAATGATTAGGAAAATGCCTTTGTTCTGTGCTGGAATTGAAGTGTGGTTTGTGCTTGAGCTTTATCTTTGCTATTTTGCTGAATTTAAGACGTACCACATCAAGTTTTAATCTTTTGCTTTTTTCCATTGTTTTGAGAAACATGAAATTCTCATTAACTAAAAAAGCAACCCATAAATTATTGAGGCATCTTCAAGCTAGGCCAAGTACTAAGCAAGACCAGACACTAGGCAATGTATACTGCCCTGCGTATTTGGGGCTGCTGAAGTGTATATATAATTGTATTTAATATATATATATATATATATTCATTATTTGACAAAATTGAACAAGCATATTTACTTATCATTCAATTAGAATATAATGAATAAACATATTTTTTATTTACTTAGTAGATATTCATATTTTTCATAAAGCATATTTAATTAAGAAATTGGTAAATTGAGATCTTAAGAAATAAATTATTATTATTATAATTATTGTTCTTATTGTTGTTGTAGATGTTGTTGTTAAATAGTAAGAAAATAATCTCTAGTGAATTAATTTTCATTGGCTCAAAAATTGAATCTAAACAATAAAATCTAAACAGGATTATTGCATAGAATATGTTTTTGAAATATTAAGCTGAGATGGTTTGTTATTTTGATTTTGGGATGTCTCACTTTTAAGGGGAAATGCTGCCAAAATTTTGAAAAACATGCTTGTAAAAGGCAATTCCCCGTGTTTTCAATTATTCTAAACTTGAGTGTAAATGGAAATGGCATAGGTGGTAATAAAATGGATCATAGTTGGATGAATGCTCTGAGAACAAGTGAAGAATATGAGAATGGGGTTGAAAACTTTATTGAATTTGCTAGGAGGAACGTTCCAGCAAAAAATGGGATGTATTTTTGTCCCTGTGTTAATTGTTTAAATGAGAGAAAACGGGATGTTGAAGTTATAAGGGATCACCTACTTTGTGATGGAATAAATCTTCGATACACAAGGTGGATATGGTATGGTGAGGAAGTAACTGATTGTCCGTCACACAAGAAGGAAGTTGTGGATGTCATAGATGAAGATACAATGGAGAGAATGATTCACGATGTTGAGGTAGAATCGTTTGCGCAGTCGCATGAATATGACAGCCTGCGGAGTGATGCAGAGACACCGTTGTACCCTGGGAGTAAGTACACACGGCTCACAGGAACATTACATTTGGTTAACTTAAAAGCAACTTGTGGGTGGACCGATAGTAGTTTCACATTGCTGCTTGAACTGTTGTGTGATATGTTTCCAGACGATAATGTACTTCCAAATCGTATGTATGAGGCCAAGAAAATCCTATCTACAATGGGTATGGAGTATAAAAAGATACATGCTTGCCCTAATGACTGTGTACTATACAGAAAGGAGTATGAGGCCTGAGTGAGTGCCCTAAGTGTCAAACCGCATGATATAAAGTGAAGAAAGATGGTGGTTGTGGCGATGGGAAGACTAAAAGGCAACCTGTAAAAGTTTTATGGTATCTTCCAATAATACCGCGCTTTAAGCGTTTGTTTGGCACTGCAAAAAAGGCGAAGAAGTTGAGATGGCATTCGGATGACAGAATATCCGACGGAAAATATCTTCGGCACCCAGCTGACTCTCCACAGTGGAAGAAAATAGATGAAATATTCCCTGAATTTGGCAGCGAGCCGAGAAACCTTCGGCTTGGGCTCTGTACAGATGGCATCAATCCGTATGGAACTCTTAATAGCACACACAGTGCATGGCCAGTACTCCTTGTAATATACAACTTGCCTCCCTGGCTTTGTATGAAACGCAAGTATGTGATGCTTTCTATGATGATTTCTGGACCAAAACAGCCAGGAAACGATATCGATGTCTACCTGGCGCCTTTGATTGAGGACTTGAAGAAGTTGTGGGAGGAAGGCGTAGATGTGTTTGATGCGTATAAGA
Source organism: Inga oerstediana (assembly GCA_963210345.1). Classification (NCBI taxonomy): domain Eukaryota; kingdom Viridiplantae; phylum Streptophyta; class Magnoliopsida; order Fabales; family Fabaceae; genus Inga; species Inga oerstediana. The sequence continues at coordinate 26,842,063 of OY723405.1, read as the reverse complement.
ATGAGTCCTTCAAGCTACGTGCAATGCTGTTCACCACCATAAATGACTTCCTTGCATACGGAAACCTCTCAGGGTACAGTGTGAAGGGGCATAAAGCATGTCCGATCTGTGAAGCAGACACTCACTTCCACCAACTGAAACATGGAAGAAAAATGGTCTACCTAGGTCACAGGAGGTTCCTTCCTAGATTCCACCCGTATCGTAGGTTAAGAAAGCGTTTTAACGGCTTGCCAGAGCATGGAATGGCTCCAAAGGCATTAACCGAAGAGGAAGTTTATAGTCGGGTTGAACGTATCAATGTGTTACTCGGTAAGAATCATAAGACTTCGGGTGAGAAGAACATATGGAAGAAGAGATCAATTTTCTTTGATCTTCCATATTGGCGTAGTCTTGACGTGAGACACAGTATTGATGTAATGCACGTGGAGAAAAACGTTTGTGATAGCCTTGTCAGTACACTTTTGCACATTCCAGGGAAGACTAAGGATGGGATTAATGCGAGACTAGACCTTGTTGATATGGGAATAAGAGAACGGTTACATCCACAGCTAAGAGATGATGGTAGGAGGGCATACATGGAGCCAGCAGCGCATATACTATCAAAAGCGGAGAAAAGAAGTTTGTGTGGGTGTTTGCATGAAATTAAGGTACCACAAGGATATTCTTTGAATGTGAGAAGGTGTGTGTCAATGGACGATTTGAAGTTAGTAGGAATGAAGTCCCATGATTATCATGTGTTGATGCAACAACTGTTACCAGTAGCTATTAGAGGGATTATGAAAGATGAAGTTCGAAACACTGTGACAAGATTGTGTGTTTTCTTTAATGCTATATGTAACAAAGTCATTGACACTGAAAAGCTGGATGAACTGGAAGCTGAGGGTTATATCATATTGTCCCAATTAGATATGCACTTTCCTCCTTCTTTTTTTGATATAATGGTCCATTTGATAGTTCATTTGGTAAGGGAGGTAAGGCTCTGCGGTCCAGTTTACCTGAGGTGGATGTACCCTTTCGAGCGATACATGAAGATCTTAAAAGGGTACTCTAAAAATCCCTATCGACCAGAAGCCTCAATAGTTGAAAGGTATGTTGTTGAAGAGGCTATGGACTTCTGCAGTGATTATCTATCAGGGAAGAAGGAACAATCTCGGCATGAAGAGGGGAGGAGTAAGGGAACACGAGGACTGAAAGTGAAGACTATGCCTCGTGAAGAGGTGTTGCAAGCACACCTTTATATCCTGAATAACATGGCAGAAGTGCAACCGTACATAGAGGAACACAGAAAGAGATTGAAGAAAGAGAATCTGAGGAAGAATGACATGCAGATTACTATTGAGCAAAACAAGACATTCATTCAGTGGTTTGAGGAAAAGGTTTTGCATGAGACCGGTGTGTCTGGGACAGTAGAGTGGCTAGCCTGGGGGCCTTCGTTTCAGATCATTACTTGGAGCGATTATGATATAAATGGGTATTCTTTCTACACAAAAGACCAAGATGACAGGAGTACCATGCAAAATAGTGGGGTGATGGTAGAAGCTGAAGCCATGCACTTTTCCAGTTTCGAAAGACAAAAACCCCATATTAGCATCCATGGCCTATTATGGAGTGATAGAAGAAATATGGGAAATCACTTACAACAAGTTCAAAGTTGCTTTATTCAAATGTAAGTAGGTTAGCAATAATGCTGTGGTAATAGATCAACAATTTGGATTTGTCTTAGTTGATCTTGAAAGAGTAGGTTATAGGGATGAGCCCTTCATTCTAGCAAGCCAGGCAAAACAAGTGTTTTATGTCACAGATCCCGCAAATAAAAAAATGTCCACTGTACTTCAGAGTAAAAAACAGAAGCATGGTGATCCGACCTTCAACCTTGACGACACACCACCTTTCACAATTAATCCACCTACAACAAGTGAAGTAGAATTGGTAGATGATGAAGAATATGCTGTGAGAAATGATCATGGTGAAGGAATATGGGAAACAATCTAGAGTAAGAGCTTAACTTAGAAAATAGTAATGTGTGCTGTTTGTTTTATTACGTCTCAGTTTATTCATTTACTTACAATTTATTCACCTATCTGACAATGATTTTTGTGCTTACAGGAATATGGACAATTCTGGTGACTCTCAAAGTGATAGGGACAATGAAATGAATAGGACTGAACGTGATGCGACACGTGAACCGGTTCCGAGATGAAGGGTTAGAGGCAGTACAAAAATGCCTGCATTGGTAGCACGTCATAACCATCAACAGGAGAGGTTGCATATTGACTTTGATGAAAATATGAAACCAATTGGTCTGGAGGAAGACCATTTCATTAGCTACGTAGGTTTTTTGGCTCGAAGCAAAGTTCGCGTTACCTATGCTAATTGGAAGTTGGTTCCACCAAAAACCAAAGACTTGATTTGGCAACAACTTTTGGTATATAAGTTTCAATACATCTGCATTATATCTTTATTCCTATCGCTTCAAATATAATTAACGTATGTTTTTACCTTGCAGCAAACCTATGATGTCCCTGACACCGTGGAGATGTACAAGGAGTGCATGACGGAGGCTCATCTACGATGGAAAGATTTCAAGAACAGGCTCACACGAGATTACATTCAAGGGGACTTGAGGGGTCAGGATCCATGTCATGAGTATCCATTTTTGTCTCCAGAGGACTGGAGGTTGTTTATGGCATCACGAGAAGATCCAAACTTTTTGGTAAGATTTCTGTAATCATAGTGTTTTATTTGAATATAGTTGACATTATTGATTCGGTGTTCGTTGTTTTCCTTTAAAAGGCATTAAGTGCAGCAAATGCAGAGAGGCAAGCAACTAATAACTATCAACATTGCATGTCTCGTGGTGGTTATCGGAAGCTTCAGCGACAGATGATGGCAGAAGAGTTGGAGAAATTGAAGGAAGCAGCCACATCAGATCCTACCGTTGTGGTCCAGCCCCCGCCACCTCCACCACGTCACAAAAAATGGAAAGCAGGGAGGCTTAAGGGTGGGAAGTATGTAAATCCGACTGTTGCTGAGGTTGCCGCAAGAATTGTAAGTAGTTAGAGCATAAGTACAAACTTATTTTTTCATATTGGGAGTGCTTACGATAACTTTTATGCTGCAGGATGAACTGGAAGATCGTAGTAGCCAAGGTTCGTTCACTCCAAGTGGATGGATGGACATCTTGTCAATAGCGATTGGGAAGCCAGATCTCCCTAGTCATGTTCGAGGGGAGACAGTGGGAGTTCGTGTCACGAAGTATTTTGGCCGAACCTCACATCCTTATTCGTCACAAGGTGAACCCAGTAGGGAGCTTGTGGCCAAGATTCGTGAGGAAGTCTCACAAGAGCTCGAGGCCAACCTTCGCGACAAGCTCCGACAAGAGCTGTTGCCAGAGCTACGTCTTAAGCTGATGTCTGAGCTACGAGCTAAAATGCAGAAGATGTTTGAATCACAGATGGCAACTACCGAGCATAGAACCCATTCATCCCCGGCCTTCCACAGCACCAAAGGAAGTTACAACCCAGTGGAGGAACCACTTGGTGACCCTTCTCATACTCCAGCACCGGGAGAACCTGCTATCCTCTCTTTGGATGCCCCAGTACTGCGTGTAGTTACAGATGCTCTCATTCACACAGAAGCTACTACCCACCATCATCAGTAAATTCCACAGCATTTGCGTAGGGTGACTGTGACGTGTGTTCGAGCGGGGGAAGAAGGTACAGCCATCCTTATTCCTGATGCCGAGGTTGCCACGATAGCTCAGGTGAGAGGATCTTTCATCCTTTGGCCTGTACATCTTATTGGCTTGTTACCACCAACACCTCCAATGGTATGGAACTACTCACTTTTACTTGAGATGTGTTGACATCCTAATAACAGTATGTGTTTTTATGTTCTAAAAGAACGAGCAGGAAGTAGAGAAATGACCCTTCTTAGCACGACTGCAGCATATCTATAAAGGCATTCGCCAGATTGATTTGCATATGCCTACAGGGATTGTGGGCCAGGAAACAGAGTATCACTTCACAATTGATAAACAAGATCTTAAACAGTTCATGAAGTTCGAGGAGCTAGATGTTGGATGGGGCAAATTTGCAATCCTGTAAGTTTTTTATTTCCCATTTTTTGATTCATTTAGTTAAGTTGATTTTAACTAGCTAAAACATTCATCATTTTAATTCTATTATAGCTCCTTCCGTCATATATGCATTGAGTCTCAGAGAGTTGAGTTTTATGGATTCTTGTCTCCTGCACATACGACAAGGGTTGGGAATACATTGAAAAGAAGGACGAACTATGTGGGCTTCGCGTTGGCAGAGGACGAGTATCGTTGTTATCTAGCACCGATTGTTCAAGGGTACGTATTTTAATTTTGTGTATTTGAGATTATTAATAAATAATTGCCTTCCCATCTAACTTCTTTTTAATCTATATATGTTGTGATAGTTATCACTGGAGTTTGTGTGTTGTCTGTCCTCGGTCGCACGTTGTTTACTGGTTTGATTCCTTAAATAAAAGACCAGACAAAGAAACTAAAAGCATCTTCAACCAGTAAATTATTTTTTTGTATTTCATTGCTTCTTGATTCTTGACTTAATGAATTATTCTAATTTAATTTGATTTTCATTTTAATGATAGGGCATGCACGACGTATCGAGCGCTTGGCGGGCCACGCGAACGTAGAGGTGGCAAAGATCCGAGATGGTTGTTTCCAAAGGTACGTAGTTTCAAATCAAGTTCTTTTGATTGACGGTCGTTTTAGATATGCCTTTATTGATTTTAACCATTTGCTTTTGATTTATAGTGTCCTCGACAACCTGGCGGCTGGGAATGTGGATATTATGTCTTGCTTTATATGTTTAACATTATTCAAAGTGGCATTATGACAGATTTTGAACAAGTAATCGCTTCTTCATTCTCAGAGGATAATATTCTTGGTGATGTGATTCAATTGCAATTCATTCACTTCATTCATTATTTCATCTAAGATTATTTTCTAATTTACAGATTTTTGACAATGAAGATGCCTACTCTTATGAAGACTTAAATATGACCAAAGACTTTTTGGCTGGACATCTTCTTCAACGTATACCAGAAGAGTAAAGTTTTTAGTAGTTTGTGTAGGACATACTTTTGTGGTAGTACATATAATTAGCGTTATTGTTGTTGGATATGGATTGGATTTTAGTCTTGGTTATTGTACAAACTGGGGACTTGGATATAGATTGCTGTGTAGTTTGTCTGGTTTGAAAGTTTGTGTGGCATGTAGTAGACTTGGATATAGATTGTTGTGTAGTTTGTGTGGCATGTAGAAGCCTTGGGTTGATCACTGTGTTTGTTGTTGTTTCCATTCTGCTGAACTGCTATTCTTTTATTCTGTTGTTGGAATCCTATTTCTGCAGTTTACATTTCCAGACAGTGCAATATATATAAAAAGTCTATTTAAAAAAAAACTTTCAACGTCCTTAATAAAAAAAGGGACGTGGAAAGTGTTGCTGTCGACACTTTAGACGTCCCCAGTTGGAACTGGGGACGTCTAAAGTCTGCCTTCTACGTCCCCTGTTTTACGGACGTTAATGACGTTTTTTTTTTACGACCCTCACATAGACGTCCCTCTGTTTTCAGACGTTAAAAGGCCAAAAAAAGGGACGTTAAAACCCTTTTTTCTAGTAGTGATCTCTTGGAAATATTTCTTCCTTGCTCTACATCAAGGATTTAAAAAATTGATACGAATGTATTTTGGAGCTTTGTAGAAGGACTTGATGTTGTTGATCTGTCAAACAACTTGATCAGTGATGACATATCCAATGTCACACTATCAACAACTATGCGTTACTTCTATGCATCTAACAACTCTTTGTCAGTGTGAACACTCTATTTTGTCCGGGCCCCACTAAAAAATACAAAAATAATTGATAATGATTGGTGTCCAAATTGGCAATCATCATTGAAAGAAAAAATAAAAAAAATGAAAATAAGGAAAATAAGGAAATCCTCCTATTGATGATGATCGGTGTCTAAATAGGCAATCATCATTGAAAAGAAAAAAAAAAGAAAATTAAAATAAATCCCCTCATTGATATGATTGGCATTGTCATTCATTAAGGGAAAATAATAAATAAAAAAAATAAAAAATAAAAAATAAAAAAAAATCTCATTTATGTTGATAGGTTTAAATTAGGAAGTTACTTGTGGGGAGAATAATGAAAAAAATTAAAACGAAAAAATCTCCACTAATGGTAATTAGGTCAAGTTAGGAAGTTTTATTAATAGAAAATACAAAAAAAACGAAAATTATAAAAAAAAAATCTCCATTGATGGTGATTGGGTCAAGTTAGGTAGTTCTTAACATAAAATACAAAAAAAATCAAAAAACGAAAATTAAAAAAAAAAGGAGCATTTATGAAGAAAACCCTACCTTGAGACTATAAATAGGAGTGCAAGGGTTGAAGCAAAGGAAGGAGAACTTTAGTGGAAAAAAGGCTAGTGAGAAAAGGTAGAAAGAACATACCCTACTTTTTACTTCTCTTTGTTCTTATGATCAAATGACAGGGTCTTTTTGAACACATATTTATCACATTGGCCTAGCAATACCATCACCCACAAAATAGCTTAGAAATTGCGTCAGGGTCTTTCATTTGCTTTATAGTGATAGTGATGTTGCTTTGCCTCAATCTATATCCACATGGCATGCATTCTTGATACGTGTGACTATGTATGTATTTGTTTTATTATTTGTTTTGTTTGCCATAACACCTCTTGTGCAGCATCTAAGATCAAGAAGCATGTCCGCATGTGATTTGTTCGACTTCAGTGTGCAGTGCTAAGGACGTAAATCATATTTTCTGCATCCATCCCATTGCTATTTTGCTTCATCACTTAATTGCTTGTATGGTCCGCTAGGATGATGCATTAAAAGAATTATGTGGGTTTTCATTGTCCCATTGAATTGTTTTACATGACATTGCTGGACTTGTTGCATTCGGGATCAAGAGGTATGTACTGCCTTATCTTCTTATGTTACTAGGTGTCATGCTTAATAAATATAGATAATGTGATCGTACTTGCCTCTCGTTTATTATGTTATTCTATCACCCTATCTCTTGTTGTAGCGGAGTTCAAAGGAAAAAATGTACGCATAAATCTTCTCATATTTGACTTCCTTTTGTTTAACTTGTGCTACTTTTTCTTCTTTTTTTTCTTTATTCCTTTCTTAGGTCCTCTTTCAAAAAAGAAAAAAGAAAAAAATATTTTAACACATGTTGATAAATGAAAATAAAATGGAAAAACTCTCTTTTACAAGAAAATAAAAAAAACGTTTTTTTAAAAAAAAATAAAAAATACAAACCAAATAAAAACTTATTTTTCTCAAATAAGTTAAATGGACATTTTTTCTAAAAAACACAAACAAAGTGACACGCATTTCTACCCCCTCGAACTACGTGGGCTTTGATCCCTCTAAAGGGTACGTAGGCCCTAGGTTTTTATCCTAGGTCAAGTCCAATTTTGTAAATAAATACATTTTTTCTTATTTTCTTGTTGTAAATAAATGTTCTTTTTTAAATAAATATTTTTTTTTCTTATTGTAAATAAGTGTTCTTTTTCTTCTTTAGTTTTCATTTCATTTAGTTTTGTAAATATTCTTTTTTATTTGGGTAATTATAATAAAACTAAAGGCCATAATATTTTTAAATAATTAACTTAGGGTAACCATTCTTATGAATGGGTATTGTGGGGTGCTTAACACCTTCCCCATACACAATCGACTCCCGAACCCTAAATGGTTTTTGTAGACTAGTTTCCATTTTTAAAAAGGTTTCCAAAATTATCCTTTTTCAAAAATTTTGGTGGCGGCTCCATGTTTTTTTAAATTCCGGGCGCTACAGTCAGGATCTATTTTCTCGTTGTTGTGCCAACTAGAGAGTAACGTGGAAAGCAAGTTGGTTGGTTTGGACTTATTATATAATCATTTGATTGGAGCACTTCCTGATCATTGGGCCAATTTGAAAACCTTAATTTGGGGAGCAATAAGCTAACAGGTACAATTCCTCCCTCCTTGGCTTCATTGAATCTTGAATTTTTGGATTTGAGTGACAATAGTTTCTTTGGAAAATTTTCGTTAGACATGCTAAATTGGACAAATTTGGAATACCTCTTTCTAGAGCAAAATAAATTTTGTGGCAGTTTGCCAAATCCAGATATGGCACAAAATTTGCGAATTTTTTAAATTGAAGATCAATCAATTTATAGGCAATATTCCATCATAATTGTGCAGCGTTTCTCATTTGAGAGTACTTGATCTTGCTGAAAATAAGCATTCTGGATTATCATACCTCATTGCCTATAAACATCACTCCTCCAAAGTCTGCGATAATTTGGGCTACTAAAATAATAAAAATATTTACTAAAGATAAAGAATAACGCTACCAATATTATGATGTAATATATCATGGAAGTGGCATTATTGATCTTTCCAGTAATAGCCTATCTGGAGAAATTCCTAACAAACTGTTTAGTTTCAGTCAACTGTGGTCCTTGAACTTGTCTAGAGACCATTTGATGGGAAAAATTCTCAAAGAAATTGGAGACATGGACTACATGGAATCTTTGATCTCAACTACAAAAACCTATTTGGAGAAATTTCTTCAACCATCTCAAATTTGTCTTTCCTTGATAATTTGAACCTCTCATACAACAATTTTATTGGGCAAATTCCGTAGGGAGCCCAAATTCAAAGTTTTGATTCATGGAGTTTTGTAGGAAATCACAAACTTTGTGGAGATCCTTGGCAAATCTCTATTTTTATTATATATTTTATATTTTAATTGGGGATTTTGTCATAGTTATTGAGCCTAAAATGTCTTTCTTGAGATAAATTGAGATTAAGAGTAAATGGATTAAATTAGGAGTAAAAAGGGCAAAATTGTCAATAAAATTATAATTACTCTTAATCATTGATTTTTCTGAGAATATTTGATGTTGGTATAATTATAGTTACTTAAAAAAATTAGATTAAATATGAAAATGGCAATTTGGGGATCAAATATTAGAAATGACAGTTTGGTACCATGAATTGGAAAATTGACATTTTAATGCCATTGAAACTACAGCGTTTTTGCAAAAAAGCCTTAGGTCTGATTCAAGGGAGCTGGACACACGAATATAGAGAACAGTGGGCGCCGTGATAGAGGAGAGAGGATCTTGGTTCTCATCATCTTGATTCATCTTCGTTTGAGCTCACAACCGTTGCCGGCGACGTTCACTGTCATCTCCATTGTCGCCGGCGACCACAACTCCTCCATTATCGCCGGTGGAGCTTCCGAGACTCAGAGGAGGCCGAATCAGACATCTGGGATCATCACCGCCCGTCATCACTTTCATCTTCCTGTCCATTCCGTCCATCATCGTCATTCCGCCACTGCCAAGTTTAGTTTCAGCGAATGGAGACCCAAGAGGCAGAGTCGTGAACCGGACATAGAAGCTCGACTTTGCAAGCCAAATGCACAGCGGACCATCGAGTCTTCATCTACTGTCACCAACCACGTTACTTTCCTTTCTTCCTTTTCCAGTGACCTTATTTTGATTGGCTTTGATTTCCTCTGTTCAATCTTGTTTTCTAGTGAATTTCCCGATGGCTGAGATATTGTTGAAGAGGACGATTTTGCCTCTTGATTTTGGGTCTGAGTTCTAGTAGCTGAGCTTATTTTCTCCTAAATGAAAGGATTGAGTCTTTTTGAAGCTATAAAATGGGAGTGTTAGTTTTAGTTTATTAGTTTGACTCTATAACTATGATTTCCTTGGTTTTAAGAGTTGTAAATTGTAGTTAAGGTTACTATATTTGGTTTAATCTTTGTTTAAACTAATTTGTGATTTAAATTAGTTTATGTTGAATATTGTGCTCATCAATATATGTGGTTACATATATATTTCATTATAATTCTCTTGATTCTCTATTATCTTGCATGATATTATTTTGATATTGAGTTGATTTTGGAGTTACATTGAACCAATTGCATTAATTGATTTAAATCACACACTAAGAGTGTTTAATAATATCTCTAGAGTAGGGGTTCCTTTATTTTTGGTGTTAGACTCATCAGTTGATGGGGTTGGGTATTTTAGAAAACTTAGTGATTTCATAAATTACATATAAAGTGGTTTCTAATAGTGTTTTAAGAAGTGATTATTTTCTAGGTCTAGGAATAATCATTGATTAATGCATTAGACTCAATGGTGTTTGAGGTTTGATATTTTGAAGGACTTTGGTTGCAATTGCTAGTGTTTTATATCGAGTTTTAGTTAGAGGAATTAAGTCTTGCCCAGTGTAGAAGATTTAATTCACTTAACTCAAAGCTAGCTTAAAGGAATTTTTGGGCATTTTTTGTCAAACTAGCACACTCCTAAAATTATTTTGAAGCAAAGAATAGATAAAATCCATTGTTCTAGGAGGCTTAATCATACTTTGCAAAACCAATATCAATTCCTTTCCACTTTTATTCTAAAAATCCAAAAATATTAGTTTTTAAAGCATTTTAGTTTAATTGCAATTTAGTTGTTAGATAAAAAGCTCAAAATAATTTTTAACTTGTTTTATACCAATTATCACACTTAGTTTCTAAGTAATTAATAACAGGTTCTTCAAGAAATGATCCGGGATTGCACCACATATTGCAATTCTTGGTTTAATTTTTGAAGAGGTTACCAAGGCATAAAAGCTGACAACGCTATTCTTCAAGTGACGCCATTGTCGGGGAGCCAAGTAATTGATTCCCTAGTAGCTAAGTATCAATATTTGATTGATTGGTACCTTGAGCTTTTAGGTTGTATTTTAGTTAGTTTAGGTAGCTTTGCATGTTTTTCATAGCATATTGCATCTTTCCATAGAAAATTTTGAAGAAATACAAACAAATATATTGATTTTCCTTTCTTTTTGCATTTTCTTCATGCATTTTGTCTTATATACACTTGATTTGTGGTTGGAACTAAGTGTTACACATTCGGAAATTGATTAGAGTTTGGTTAAAATTTGGTTACACCTATATTAAGCTTGCCAGAATTTTTAAAAAATTTTGCTCAAAAAATTACAATATTTGGTTTCCTAAGGTTTTAAGCCATTTTAAGCAAGACCAATAGAAAAGCTATTGGGTATGGTGAATTTTAGCCAAATTCCATCGTTTTAACCACTTTTCGAATTTTTCTCTAGTTTCTAGAATTTTTTCAGATTTTCCATTAGGTTAGTTTTTTAGTGTCGTTCTTTGATTTCTTTCAATTTTTAGGTCTGTTTACATTTTTTAGGATATTTTAGGACTTTGAATTCATTGGGATTTAATTGATTGCAATTTGAATAGATTTTTTTTTTTTAATAAAGATCATGAGTTCATGTTCTAACACTAATCCTCTAATGCATTCCTTTTTAGGGAATGAAAGAACCTCAAGCTCTCAATTCTTGGATGAGTCTTATGGCACTTGGAGACATGAGGCACTTTCTGATCTCACATATTCTCAAGAGCTTGATTTGCTTCAACAAAAAGTGGATTCCCTCCGAGCATGAGTAAATTATCAAGGAAGAGCTTCTGAATCTCAACTGCCACAGTATCTTCATCAATATTGTGAACTATTTTGTCCACAAACCCCCTATTTTGACCATGAACCCACCTTTCAATCACCTAAATCCCACTTCAATCATACTTCTTCACCTTATCCATTCTATCAAGAATCATCCACTCCACTCTACCAAGAACCATCATCTCCATTTAATCTTCCCCCTACTTCCATGCTATGTAGAACTCCCTATGAACCACCTTCTCCATCATTCTATGAACCTCCACCACAATCTCCTATACCTCAACCTAGTGTACTTGATGCTTTCCTCACCTTGCCAAATATGGATGACAAAACTTGTGCATTGAGAAGAATGTATGATGAGCTCAAGGTTTAACACTTTAAGTTGTTCATGTTGAATGAGGCAAATGTGATTTCCAAGGAGGAGAATGAGTGAATGGAGGAGATCGAAGGCTTTATCAAAGCGTTTGTGGACCATGTGCTATGGATAAAGACCGGAGGAGAAGATGGAGCTCCATGGACTTATGACTCCAATAATGAGGGAACCAAAGACCAAAAGCTAAATGCCACTTTAGAAATGGAAGATTCCATACCTCCAATGCCTACTCCCACAAAAGATGTAAAGAAGAAGTAAGTACGTTTTCAACTACCAAAGGAGTCATTTCCAAATAATGGTATTATTCCTCCTCTTCTTGAAAAAATTGACCCTCCTCTTACTACTATTCCTAATGTTGTGAGTGATAATAAGGTGGATGAAGAAATTGTGGTTGAATTCCCTCATATGCTTACTGTTGATAATGCTCACTGTGATATTTCTAGTAGCAGTTGTGTAGTTGATGATGTTACTTGCACAGTCCATGATTATATATGTGATGAACATGTTCTTTTCCCTAGTTCTATGAGTGATGAACATATTAAGCATAACATTATGGAAAATGATGAATTATGCTTGGATGCTCAAATTGCGGTGAAGTGTGAACCTGATGATAGCTCAAATGATTGTCTCAGTGATGCTTGCTTACATGATTCTTCCTCTCTTTCAAGTGTTAACAAGCAAGATGTGGATTTTTATGTTGCTATTGAACTTGATGGAGAATTCATTTTTTCCTCTTCTTTAGACTCTTCTTTTGTTTGTTCATGTGAAAGAGAAATGACATGTGTTAATTGTTTGGAAATTGATAATTGGCTTTCTACTTCACATGACCTTAATTCTACATCTAGTTCAATTGATAACATTAAAGTGTGTAATATCCCGAATTATGGGATCGAAGGCTTGGGAATAAGCCTGAATTAAGTGGACTCCTAACCCCTAGTTTAGCAGGTGGCCCAAATTTTTCTCCTAATGTTTCTTATATCTTTGGGGTATTAAAGAAAGTAAAATGGTGAATTTTAGAGAATATGATTATGCTTCCAGTGAAGTTTTCTGTGAGGCAGTGAGCTTGTCATCTTATTTTGTTTGACCAAATGATGAATACAAATTATGAAATTTTATAGAGTGAAAGTAAACATCATGAGCTTTAATATGATAGGTCATATGAATCATTTAAAGCTATATGTAAAAAGATATGAATTTTTGAAGTTATCCTAGAAAAACTGGAAAGTTTCTGGAATAGTATTCAAAAAAATTAATTCAGGGAATTTTCTACTTCCAATTGGCAAAATTTTATATTTTTTCCTTAAAACTAAACTCAATAAGGGTTTTATAGCCTTTGGAATCACTCCAATACAATTTTTCTAGAATTAGTTATGATTTTTCAAAGTTTAGGTAGAAATCTGTCAAAATTTTGTAAAAATCCAAAATTGGGAAAATTAATTAATTAAATTGGGATATATTATTAAAATCATCATCCTCCTTCTTTAGCCCATATCTGACGTGAAGTGTAGCTTGGAAGAGAGAGGAAGAGAAAAATTCTAGAGAGAGAAAAGGAGAAGGAAAAGCTAACAAATGTTTAGAGGCTCAAATTTGGATGTTGAACACCTAGGATTCAGCCACCTTGAGAAAAAACTAGAGCGAGCTTGAGGATCGAATATGGAGCCCGAGTTGTTTGCACATAGATCGAAGAACTATTTCTCTTTAGCAAAAGGGACACAAGGTAGGGGACTTACCTTATTTACATGTATTTGATATCTCTGCTTGTCTAGTAATGTATGTGATTGCTTTATTTGATTGTGTAGAACATATCTGAATAAATGAAGCCCTGTTTCTATTTTCGCCATGGCCATAGTTTTGTTACATGAAACATTGAGCATGCACAAATGTCATTATGAGGCATAAATCTAGTTAAAGCTAACATGTCGTATACATAACATTTATCATGCATGCATTACGGTATATGTTTCCTACTGAGATTCTCTTGAATCTCACCTTCCCATACCAACAATTTAGACAGGAGGAGACAGAAGATATGTTAAGAACAAAGAGGAGAACCATACGAGGAGATTGCGGTGGTGGAACGAAGACGAGAAGATGTCTCCATTTCACTGGGATGGGTTTTGATACCCTAGAGCCCTGTGTGGCTATAAGGTTTGTAAATATTCTGTGCGAACCCCTATGGGAAATTTCTGTAATCATACTTATATTATCAATATATTTATGTTATTCCTGTATTACCTATCGAACCGCATATCATTTTCCGTGAATACTCTGGTAAAGGTGAAATTAAAAAAAGGGCGTGACAAAGTGCATGCTACACTTACTACAAGCCTTAAAAATTGTGCAACTTTTGATCCCTCTGAATCACATGTTTTAGGTAGTTCAATAAGGAAAGATTCAATGATTTTGAATGATAAAATTGTAAATAAAAATGAATATTTCTGTTTAATTCTTTCTTATGATTTTCCACCTAATATAGCAAATAAAAATACTTGTTTTAAAATTTTAGGTGGTGAAAGCTTGATCAATTCTCTTTCTTCTTCCACTCTATTATCTCCCAACTCTTGTGATTGCATAAGTGATGTAATGCACCTCAACACTAAGTTGGATTCCACATTTTTCCCATTGCAAACACAGAGGATTTTGAAAGTATGACCACTTGTTCAGTTCCTACTGAAAGGAACCAAATTGACTTTCTTGGTTGTGATATTTACTTGGAGAATCTAGTTCCTATGATGCCAATGCTTTATTTTAGATCTCTTCATGTATTTATTTATGGACTAGATACTATTGCTAGTCTAGTGTTTCTTTTACAGAAACTTACATTAACAAGAGAGTACATTCTAGGAGAAGTGGTTACAAAAAGAAAATGTATGTTTCTCATCCGGGATGAGAACTTCTGCTACAAGAGTGTAAGGAGATTTAAGCATCAGGTTGTCTCTTTCCTCACTTGCTTTCTTCTCATTTTTATATATTTCTCGAGCTCAATTGTTATGTGAAGAGAATAGGTGTGGGAGGACAAAACCATTAGTAAAAGGTAAATTTCTTTTGTTGTTCACCTCCTAGGAGTTGAGCTCTTATCATTGCTTTGTCATCAGGTTTTGCATTGAGGACAATGCAAGATTTAAGTGTGGGGGAGGGATTAGGATTTAAGTACTGTGTTCTTCATTGTGCTTAATTTAAAAAATGAGTCATTTTCCAAAAAAAAAAAAATTAGAAAAATCTTGATCCAAACCACACTTTTGAATTTTTGCCACTCATTGTTTTAGAAATTTGTCTAAATACTTATAGGAATTGCATATGTTCTTAGTTGATTTTTAATGAATTGATTGATTATTGCTTAGAGTTAGCATTAGGATTAGTTGGGTTAATACATTTTGATTAGGCTAATGTTCAATTAATCTTTGTGAATGTGCATTTGAGAAGAAAACCTTTGTTGGAAGGATTTTAGCCTAATTTTCATTCATTAATGTGTGTTTGCCACCTATTCTAGTGTACCTCTAGAACTTGTTTAAATTCTTTTTTAAAATCATATTTGCATTTAGATTAATGAATATGATAAGGGCATTCATTCTATCACACTTTATTTCAAACACAAAGCTTATACACTAATCCACTGTAAACCCCCTTGAGCCCTTTCCAAAATCTATCATTTATTAACAAGTACTATGTATGTATCCCATTTGTATTAGATTGACATCCAAACATCATTGAATTGCCATTAATATTGTAGGTATGAAGAAATGCCATTTACATACATTATATATATATATATAAATTAGAAGAAAAAGCAATGAAAAAAAAAAAGAAAGAAAGAAAATCATAAAAAAATTGGAAAAAAAAGTGGAAGAAAAAAAAAGAGAGAGAAGAAGAAGAAGAAGAAGAAGAAGAAGAAGTAAGTAAGTAATTTGTTTTGATTGGTAAGGAGATGTGATTATTTGAGCCTAAAGAAGAAAAAAGAAAAAAAATGGGTGATATTGTATACATTTGTGCATGCATAGTACTTGTTGTTTCATTATCCTTTCCATGAGACAATTTCCATCATTACAAATCTTTTAAAAGTCCCTTTGATTCGTGAGTCTAGGTGCTACATAATGATGGAGAAAGTAGAATTTCTACAAGCATATGGTAGGACCTAGTCTAGGTGGTATTGAACGAAATTTCCTACACTTGTGAGGAGTTAAGCACTAGAATCCTTGAGTGTTCTCTTGTGTATATTCCTTTGATTAATTGTGCATTAATTGAATCTAATCCTCTTCCAAAAAAGGGCAACAAAAAAGAGGAAACTCGTGATGATTCAAAGCTAGCTGAAGAAAATGAAGATGACAACTTTCTAAAGTCATTGTATCTTGGTATGGGGTTGGATTTGCAATGGGCCTATGGTGAGTTTGAGGTTCAATTCCTTTTTCCATGTCAGAGCATGGAGACACAAATTTTTCCAATGGCTTGATCGTTTGGTAGATCAACGTTATGTTGCCTTGGCCCTCTGTTTCAAACGATTAGGTTGAATATCAATAACAAATTCCCCTTGAGGTAATAAATTAGCCACCTGAATTTTTAAAGTATTGTTATTATTTAAATGAGGTTTCATTTTCCATTTCCTTTTATCTTCTCCAACTTGCTAAAAAAGTTCTGTTCTTAGCTGATTATGCTTTAACTTGTTTATTTTTTAATATGGTTTGTCTATTGGATGCAACTAGCATAGCTATCACCATATATGTTGATTCCTCTCATTCAAATATCGAGTTCTGCTTCAAGGAATAAGGAGTTTTGCTGCTGTTACACATGGTCAAGGACTCTGATGTTGCCTATTGAATGTCCTTTTGTTATCTTAAATTCAGTGAATTGTGAGAAGAGAACATTTTGTAATAATTGTTATGAGTGCGTATTTGTGTCTCATATTGTTAAGAAACCTTTGATAAATAGTCTTCCACGTGATATATGGTTGTACTTTAAAATTGAATCATAAGTTATGAGTTAGAACCAAATAAGAAGATATTATGCCTCCGTATCTAAGATTTCAGGTGGAAGTTTAACAATGAAAAGGAAAAGGTATGAGTGTTGTAATCTGTAAGATTTACAAGCACAAGCTGCTGCTGCTGTATTGGATATTAATTTTGATGTTTAAGATATGAAATTTTTTAACTTGCAACAATACATCGCTATAAAGCACCCCGCTATTAAGAGGATATAATAACACATTTGAGATGCTATGTTTCATACTGTTTGAAATAACAGGGTCATGCCTTGGTTAGGCTACGTACTCAAAAGATCTCTCAGTTATTAAATATAATGAACATTACACATAACGAAGTCGGCCCAAATATGCAGAGCAATTCGAGTATGTTTCGAAGTAAAAGACATTTAATTAATGACTTGACTTGGCATGAGCTCATTTTGAGTAATGACATTTAACCCCTTTCCCTTAAACTAAATTAAACTACACCCAGAATGAATTACTGAGGCAATGACTTGCTTGTTCAAACAGACTTTGCAAGGTTACCTAAAAGCAAGTGACTGTAACTCCCATGCAGTTAAAATTGTAACAGTAAAGAATTAAGGATCTGGGTTTGTAAATGAAGATCGTTGAAATGAGTAAGAAAGAATGTAAGAAGCTCCTCCGTGTGGGTTTCATCCATTAATGAGCAACATATATTATGATTGAGTGTTATTCGGGAGGAAGACTTTTCACACGTTATAAGTATGTGTCTTTTTTAATTTGCTCAACATTTTAGATAGGTGATGGTTGGTTGAAAAAGTTGGAAGACTTGGAACTATTTGAAGCCTTGACTAGAAGGAACATGATATGTGGTTATTAAAAAATTTTCAGGCATTTAAGTGTTTGTTTGCTTTTGATTTACAATTTGCTGGCAATGATTTGATCAGCTTGTATATTTATACCATAGAAATACTTCATTGAGTTCATTATGCTGATCAAATTAATTAAAAATTTCAAATATGACCGTTAATCTCCAAACAATCAGTGTAATTCTCCTCATAGGCTAGTAAAAAAGGTTGCTACTTTTTCTCCTTTTCCGCTACTTAATTTATTTCTGGGAGGTGTTATTGTCAAAAATTGATAAACTTAATTTTTGGGTCATAAATTCTGTAAAAACATCTTTTTATATAAACACATTTTTTTATGTAAAATCAAAATTTATGATGCAAAAAATAGTCAATTTTTTAACAGCAAAAGTTTATGGTCACATGTAAATGTTATTGAAAGGATGGAAATATTTCTTTCTTTCTTTTTTACCAGCAACAAGATTGGAAGAATTTGAATTATTTGAAGACTTGACAAAGAAAATTTTTATGGAAAATTACACTCAGTTCCTGGGCAAGGGAAAATATGAAAAAATGATCCTTTGAAATCGTAAAATTACGGTGATGCCCCGTGAAACTTTTTTGTAATAAATTGCAAATGGCAAAAGTCCAAAACACCCTAAATTAAGAATTAGGCAAAAAGGCAGACATTCTGAAACTTATTTCCTGTTGCACTCGCCCAATATTTGGCTTGCTCTCTAATCCCCAACACACGACATCGTCGGCAAATGAAAGCTATCATTGTGAGTTGCAGTGTTCGTGGGTCTTCACCGTCGAGGTTCGGTGGCCGCCACCTAAGCAAACCAACTCTCATCTTCCTTCATTTGTTTCCTCCTTTTGTTTTGAAGATTATATTACTGTTTGTTTGTTTGCCATCTGTAAGTTTAGGTTAGGGTTACTTCTCTTTACGCTCTTAAATCATTGGAAAATGAGTTCTTTCATCAAGAAATTCCTCTATCGATGATCCATCACTGAAATAGATTAGGGTTTTCATTTGTTCTTTTGAGCAATCAGTGATTAAAAGAGAAACAGTTCCATGTGTTGACGTTTTATGTCTTTGTGGCATGTTTTAAGACCATTTTAACTTGCTGGTAAATCAATATATAAATGAACCTTGTGATGAATGAATGTGACTTCGTGTTAATACACTGCTGATGGTATCAACATTGGTGGTTTTGAGATGCATCATCGCTAAACATGTTTTGGTTTTTAAAAATGTATATTGAGGGTGTGGCAAATAGAATATTGAAAATGTGATCCATGAAATGTTAAATTTCTGAAAATAATTGAATTTTTTACTTCTATATTTTGGGCCTTGAATCCTTTTAATTTGAGAGGTTAATTTCTTCCATGAATCCTGTACGTATGTTAAAAGTGAAATTGGTCTCTAAAAGTCAATTAACTTATTAAATTTTATCTATTTTTAACTGCATTTTTGGACTAGGACTTGGTTTTTCATGTCTTAAATATCTATGTGGAACTATGCTGTTTAATGCTTTGATTAGATTCCTAAATCTTTGGCTGCCATGTTTGATTAGAAATTACCTTCCTGGAACTATGCTGTTTATTAGAATATTACTGCAGAGACTTGTGTTTATGTTGTTGGTTCTTATATTGTTGTTTCTGCGAGATAGAAGCTCAATACCAAAATGTAAATCATGCAGATTACAAGCTTATTGTTACTTTTGAGGAAACTTTGGTTAAAGCGTATATAAAGTAGTGTGATATTGGTGAAATTGGTATGGAGCCCCTGATTTTTATTATGTTGTTATTTAAATGTTTAAACTAGCAGTAAATTAACATCGTATGATATCTCTTACAATTTACCTTGCCTACGCTTTCTTCCTCAATGCATCTAAACCTCAGGATTTATGCCCTTTTAATTTGTTTAAAAAATATTTCCTTGCTGGATGATGATGAAACTTTTGTCTTTTCTATGGTTGTTAAGTGCTTTCAAAAATTATTTTCTCAAACCAAGTATAAGAAAGCTGCAAAGCTTGATGTAGAATCTACACAAAGAATACTTCACACTCCTGAAACTGTTGCTAAATTCAGGTAATCTTTTGCATTGCATTTGGTAACCAAGCAGTAGTCTTTGCATTTAGATAAAAGCACCCTTCGTGAAATTGTAATAGGGGGCTTAATTTGCTGTTGCTTCAAGTCCTTGATTGCTAATGCCGGTAATTTGTTGTAGAGTGTACCTGTGCCAGCTAGGCAGACACCACCATTATAGTAGTACTTTGGAACTCTTTTAAACAAGGGAAAGCTCAATGCTTTCTAATCCTTGAAACTGTTTAGGGTTGTGGTAAATCAAAAAACAATTATGGAAAATTGGTTGGCAGAGGACAAACTTGAATGCATTAAGGAACTTGGTGGTGACCTTGTGAAGGTCTGTAGAAATTTAAATTAATTTTCTCCTTATCATATGGACTCACTAATTTCATTTTGGTTATTGATAGTTTAAGGAAGGAAAATGCATAATGTAAATTTGAATTAAAACTCTAATGCATGCCTTATAATTTCGACCACATAAGTTTGATTTATGCTCAATTTGTTGATTTTATTGAATCAAGCTTATCAACCAGAACCATTGCACATGCTTTTACTCTAAAATTGCACATGTTCTAGGATCTTGCACATTTTGTTGCATATTGTGAATGTTATTGTGATTGAAGTAGGTAGTGGTTTTGAGTTATTGAGGTGAGTTTCTGCTAGACCTTAAGAATGTTTGTCTTACTTGGATTGAGTTGAATTCATGTGCGTCCATTTCATCAAGCTATTGTTGATCTTGGTTTGAGGTTTGGTCTATTAAATTATATATTATATATTACACTGCTGAAAATTTTCAACAGTTGAAGCCTTATGACAAGCTAAAATTGGTGAAACTTTGTTTATGAAGATAAGGGAAAGGAATGCAATGCTAAACTGCTGAATTTTTTTCTAAGGAAACAAGATGGACAAAGCAAAAGCAAAACACGACCAAGGGTACCAAGATTTTATGGGTACACTCTATTCACTGAAGAATTTTACATCTAAAAGGAGGAGGAGGAGAAGAAGGAGAAGGAGAAGGAGAAGGAGAAATAGAAGGGGAAGGGGAAGGGGATGGAGGACGATTGTGTTGAGTTAAAGACTTTTGAAGAGGTTAATCTAGAAGTGTGAAATGCTTAGAATAAGTTGAGTAAGAAGTAGAGAGTAGAATATCGTAAATGGGCTAATCAATTAAGAGCCCCAGCTAAAGGGAAGATGTATATTGTTCCATTCCTTACAAGGTGCGCATCAAAATAGGTTATGGCAGTTTGCAAGAACTTGAAGGATAGATCGAATATAATGAAAAGGCTTAAGAGAATAGGTTTTGATAAGTTGGTGAATATTTATTGCCCACAAATAAACGTGACTTATGTGCAGAATTTATGCGATGTTTTGACCCTCCAACCAAGTAAGTGTCAATTCGAGGGGAGACCCGTGGAGTAGAGCCTGAAGATATGAAACAATTGCTCAGTCTATTTAATGGTGGGGATGACATAGAAGTACAAGTTGACGATGAAGATGTTATTTTCAAGGACTTGAGGAGTGTTTATAAGAATATAAAATACCAAATAATAAGAGAATGGTTGATAGGATAGAGTGATGAAAATTTTGAGTTCCTTTTTATCATATTCGCATTAGGAACCTTATTGCCCACAAGTGCAAGTATTTATATTAGTGACTATGTGTTAAAGCTAATGACGATCACGAAGGATGCACTTGGTCAGTTTAACTGGTCATCCTTTATATTTAAAGAACTCTGCTATGCAGTTGGGGAATTTGAGAGAGAATTGATGAAAGGGAAAGGTAAAGGGAGGAAGACTATAGGAGGTTGTATATTCTTCCTAATGGTAAGTGCCTATCATCTGGTTTTTTTAAGCAAAAATATGAATATCTAATTCTTATTTGTCATGGATGTGCCATGCAGATATTTTGCTTACAACATTTCCTTTAGGCAAGTTGAAAGTCTATAATGATGAAGATTCCATCACATATTGGAATGAGGTTAGGGTGAAGAGTAGAGTACTGATAGAGAAGGAAAGCAAGAAAGGCTGCTTCATGGTGTCAACACACTGGTGGCCATTCATGTATAACATTTAATCCTGAGACAATGCTTACTCACCTAGTAATTGTGACTATTTTGATATGTACTTTGTGTTTGTAATTTGATTTAATTAAATTTAATTTGTGATTAAGTTAACTTAATTTGAAAATATGATCAAGGTGTTCATGTTTTAGAAATTATAGAAGATATATGCTAGGTTGGTTTCGATTATGGGAGAGGAGCTCCTTGCCCTTCAAAACAAGTTGTGGGATAAGAAGAAGAAAGACGATCTGTCAGAATAAGTGCAAAATGAAAAAGAGGACACAAACAATAAGGCATCAAGTTCAGTTAAGTTTCACGAGGACGATGAGAAGGATGATGTAAAGGAAGAGAATGAAGATGATGAAGATGAGGAAGACGACACTGAAGAAGGCGTGTGTGCTTTATGCCTTGGTAACCTCTTCAAAAATTAAACCAAGGATTGCAATATAAGGTGCAATCTCGGATCGTCTCTTGTGGAGCCTCTTATTAATTACCTAGAAACTAAGTGTGCCAATTGGCACAAAATAAGTTAAAAATGATTTTTGAGCTTTTTATCTAACTAAATTGTAATTAAACTAAAATGCTTTAAAAGCTATTACTTTTGGATTTTTATGGAATAAAAGTGGAAAGGAATTGATATTGATTTTGAAAAGTATGATTAAACCTCCTAAAATAATGAATTTCATTAATCCTTGCTTCAAAAGATAATGGGAGTGTGCTAGTTAACAAATTTGCTCAAAAGACCCTTTGAGCTAGCTTAAGTTAGGTGAATTATGTCAACACCCGTTTCCATTTTGATATGCTCAGGGCAATAATGAACAAGTTCAACAGGCAAACAGAAAAGTACAGTTATTCTGATAATAAATATTTGTTTATAGATAGTTATTAACAAAGCAGAAATTGATAATAATTACAACTAAGTATAAAATATCCCAAAACTATTCCAATTACAGGCTATATACAACCACTATACCATCACCTTGGGAAGCATGCTCGTCAGTTTCCTTTCTCTGCGTCTTTGCCTTTTCAAGCCGCTGGCACCCGTTAAGACATTTGGTTTTAGAAAAAGGGGTGAGATTCCAAGGAATCTCAGTAGAAACATAAGATTAACATATAAAATGCAAAAATTAAATATGCAATGCACCGTATCAAGTAAAATGAAAATTCATATCATCTGTGTGTGTACACAAAATTCAGGGCCAACTAACCTGTTGAAACCCCTACATGTACCTTAGCCGAGTCCCTGAATACAACTAGGTAAGACTAGTGTACCTCAGCTAGGTCCTAGACCATAGCTAGGTAATGTGCCTCCAGCACGTGTTCAAGTCACAAAATACAATAACATGCATAATACAAATAGTCACATAGTATATGAGAGATAGTAGTCCCTACTTAACCTCTTTCCTGTCTCAAAGGATTCGCCTAGTAAAATGTGTCGACTATAGGCTCCAACTCGGTCCTAAAACATCAAATATACAAGAAATAGGTTATAAGCTATCCATGTATCATTTTAGACACTTCTATAGTGTTTATTGTTGTTATATTAGCCTATGGTGAAAATTTATCAAAATGCCCCCGGGACCCCGGCTCGGCTGCACTTTTTCCGAAATTTTGACTAGGGCATCCCTGATAGCAGGTGTATTGGTCAGCCCAAATGGCATCACTAGAAATTCGTAATGCCTATACCTGGTCTTGAAAGCAATCTTCAATACATCTTTTGCTTTTACCTTTAACTGGTGGTTTCTTGATCGCAAATCTATCTTTGAGAATATACAGGAACCAGATAACTGAAAGAGTAGATCATCAATCCTAGGGAGTAGATACTTGTTCTTGACGGTTACCTTGTTCAGCTCTCAATAATCAATACAGAGTGCAGGCTTCCATCTTTCTTTCTGACGAAGAGCACTGGAGCACCCCAAGGTGAAATGCTGGGTCGTATGAACCCTTTCTCAAGTAGCTCTTCAATTTGCTTCTTTAATTCTGCCATTTCACTTAGAGTCATTCGATATGGGTTTTTAGAGATTGGTCCTGCTCTAGGCCTTAGATCAATTGAGAACTCCACTTCCTTATTTGGAGGTAATCCACCGACATCCTCCTGAAATACATCAAGGAACTCATTCGCTACAGGGATACTTTCCAAGGCTACACCGGCCTCTAATTACACAGAGTAAAATACCATGTACCCCTGACACCTTTTCTGCAAACATCTCTTAACCTTAGCTGCAGAGAGAAGGTTAAGCGTGATTTTTGTGTCGGCTTACGATAGATTCGGATATATAACTCTCTTCCATTTGCAATCTAGTAACACACCATTCGCTATCAACTAGTCAATCCCTAGAATCACCTCTAACCCTTACAGTGGCAAACAAATCAAATCTACAATCGATTTGTGCCCCTCGGCATTTACCACGCAATTTAAACATACATCAGCCATAACAATTTGAGTGCCCGTGGGCATAGACACAACCAAATCATATGGGGATTTATGCATTTTCAAATTCAATCATTTCATGCAGTCATATGTAATGAATGAATGGCTAGCACCATAATCATACATAACATACACTAGACTGCCGTTAAGAGAAATCATACCTTGAATTAGCTCCAGAGACTTTCAGGCTTCATCTTGTGTCAGTGTGTAGACCCTGTCTGGAACCCTAGGTCTAGTCTCCTCTAGTTGCTACTTTTGTGGACAATCTTTCAAAAAGTACTCGGCTTATCGCAGTTATAGCAAGTGGGTGGTTTGTTAGGATCCATCCTCAACGGGGCTCCACTACACATCTTGCCAGCATGAAACGGCTTGCGGCAATGCTAGCATGTTCAGCCTCTTGGGAAACCCTGGCCTTCACAGCCTCCAGCCTGACTCAAACTCTTATTATCGCACCTGGAAGGTCCACCTTATTCTTTTCATTTTTGTGATGAATTTCCACTCCCAGAAGCACCTTTATTACCAGTTTGGGTGGCCAGGCTCGACATATGCTTCTCAATGTATCAACATTCCTCTGTTGCTTTGCTAAACTCGGTAAAATGTTGAGAAATTAGTTTTTCTTTGAATCCGGGTCTCAACCCTTCAATCATCATATCTGCATTCCATTCTTCATTATCATGCAGTTTATGGTATGACGAGTATCGTTAAATTTGAATATATCAAGCTAAATAATCATCAAAGCTCTAGGTCTTGTTATTTAATACACAGGAACTCTTTTTCCTTTTCTCTTCTGACAGTTAGGTGAAAGTACTTCTCATTGTACTTCTCCTGGAATAATTTCCATGTGATAGGAAAATTCCTTCCCTTCAAGATGAGATTTATGCCCTTCACCAACAATCAGCATCGCCTTCCAACTTGTATATAGTTAACCGATCTTTTACCTCATCTAGGCATTGCAACATATCAAAAATCTTGTCCAGAAGTTCCAACCAGTCTTCCGCTAGTTCAGGATCAAACTTCCCCTTGAACATAGGTGGCTGTTATTTACTGAACTTGCTCAGCCAGGTTTGAATATATACTTCAGGCTCTGGTGGTAAATCCTCTGGTTGGAGTTCCTCTGGTATCTCTTCATCATTACCCCTGATAAATTCATCCTGACCATTCTCCAGGTGATCCTTCCTTTGTTGTACTAACTAAAAGTCACCTCTTATTTCATTCATTATATTTTGCTATTGTGCTAATATATCTAGTATTCGTTATTGGAATGGATTTGGTCTAAGAAGCGGTATTTTCTCATGGTTACCATGTTTACCTCTCCCCCTACGTCAGCTTTGGCCTCTACCTCAGGCTCGACCGCCTTCTCCTAGTTGTATCATTTCCATAGTTCACTCTACATGAAAATAGAGAAGAATTACTTTTCATATAAGAGCAAGGGTATTTTTGTCATTTCATAAAAGTCAGGGCACACAGATATGTCATACATAGCATACAACAACTATTTACAGTAGCGACAGAGAAACAAATACATCAGATAACCTATAAACTACTATACATGACATATTATTCCTTTTACATTACATTTCCCTGTCTGTACCTTCCCCAAAATACTGACTCTGGCTAAATCTTTTTATGTCCGTCGGTTCCCCCTATCTGCCCTTGTCTTGTAATATGTGTCAGTCATCTCTGGTTACTCAAAATATATCATATGGGTCCTACGTCAACCTAGATACATATATTTCTGAACCAAATCATCTATATGCCTCAGAAACGCATTCTTCTGCCAAATCCAAAAAGCAGAGTCTAAGAAGAAATCAGAGTAGCACAAACCTAGACCTCAATTGGCGCCCCAACCTGTATTAGGTCCCGGATGGCATATAGAGACTGAACTTCAAAAAGGAATGCATAGTAACGTGCCACAAGTGTTGGCTGATCTAGCCGTGCCTTGTAATATTTACCGAAAACATTGTGCCACAACTCAAGATCTGGCTGCAAGTTATGTATCACTTGCACCGGCTCGGCTCTGGACTCACGGGTGCTCAACTCTTCATTTGAGTACTCTTCCGGATCCTCCTCAGGATCCTCGTTGGGCTCCTCATCTAAATTCTCTATGGTTTCCCCAACTTGTGACTGCCCTGGTGTTGTTGGCATCGGGTCTGGTCCATACACCAACAATATCGTCACACTCTTTTGTGCCGTCCGTAGCATGAGCAGACCTCCAGGTAGGTAGTACTCTCCATCCCGTTGTTCGTCCCTGTATCCTCTGCTCCAACAGACACTGATTCACCGATGTCTCACCCTCGGACAAATCACTAGTATTGTTGCTCATGATCCTGCATCATGCAAACAAAACCAATATCAGTATACAATTCTGATAATGCCAAAATTGCTTATTAACTCTGCCAGAACCACTTGGGTTCCTTCAGAACCGCTTTGGGCTCTGATACAAAAAATGTCAATACCCATTTCTATTTTGATATGCGCAGGGAAATAATGAACAAGTTCCACAGGAAAATATAAAAGTACAGTTATATTGATAATAAGTATTTGTTTACAGATAATCATTAACATAGTAGAAATCGATAATAATTACAACTAAGTATAAAATATCCCAAAACTATTCCAATTATAGGCTATATACAACCAATGCCTTTGCCTTGGGAAGCATGCCCGTATGTTTCCCTCCTCTTGTCCTTGGCTTTTGAGCCACTGGCACCTGCTGAGACATTTGGTTTTAGAAAAAGGGGTGAGATTCCACGGAATCTCAGTAGAAACATACGATCAACATATAAAATGTGAAAATTAAATAGCAATAAACCATATCAAGTAAAATGAAAATTCATATCATCCATGTGTGTGCACAAAATTCAGGGCCAACTGACCCGTTGAAACCCCTACATGCACCTTAGCCGAGTCCTGACTACAGCTATATAAGACTAGTATACCTCAGCTAGGTCCTAGACCACAGCTAGGTAATATGCCTCCAGCACGTGTTCAAGTCACAAAATATAGTAACACGCATCATACAAATAGTCACATAGTATATGAGAGATAGTAGTCCCTACCTTAACCTCTTTCATGTCTTAAAGGGTCTGCCTCGTAAAACATGTCGACTATAGGTTCCAACTCGGTCCTAAAATATCAAATGTAAAGAAATAGGTTATAATCTATCCATGTATCATTTTAGACACTTCCATAGTGTTTATTGTGGTTATATTAGCCTATGGTGAAAATTTACCAGAATGCTCCCAAGACTTTGACCCGGCCCGGCCCGGCCTGGCCCTGCCGTACCTTACCCAGCTACACTTTTTCCAAAATTTTGACTAGGACTATTCTGACACAATTTTGCCCAAGGAATCCATTTTCAGATTCAAAATTACCAAATTCATTGTCAAATTACAAAATTGCCCTCAGCAGCCCCGCTTTAAGAGTTGTAAGGGAGTTTTTGTAATTATGCTTTTTTTGAGCTTTTTCGAAAAGGTACCCAACTGTAACCCCACCTAATTTTCCCTCTTGAACCTAATGGAATTATTAAATCATTGAAAATCCAACTCTAAGACCCATTAACATCCCTGGCCGAAATTTATGGGTTCTCTAGGGAAAATCGAGGTTTTGTGTTTTTGGCTCTATAAATGCATTCCTTTATACTCCTAACCACTTTATTGACTATTCCATTAGGTTACAACTACCATTTAGTACCCATTTGGGTAGCATAACTACCCCACACCCACATTTTCCATTTTTAAAACCAATGAAAATCCGGCGAAAGTTCACTAATTAAATTGTCCACAACAGCCAGAATAGTCAATATACAAGAGTTTGGAAGTTACTTCAAGGTCCCACTTGCTTTTCCTCAATATGTTTGAAAACCCTAAGTTCTCAACAACAAATTTTGAGCTTCCAAACCTTAAAGAACATAGAGGGGTAGTTTAGGATTGGAGTTATACGCGTTAGGAGTTAAATCGTCGGAGGAATCGGCTTACCTTGCACGATTTCTTCTCCTTTCTCTCTAAAATTCCACAAGTTCTCTCTCTTAGTGCAGCTGCTGGTTCACATCAGAAATGGGGCTGAAGAAGGAGGTGGATGATGTTTTATCATGTTACTTGTTTTTATTTTATTCATTTACCAAATTTCCAAAAATTACAAAACTTAACTTATGTACATAAATCCTTATGTACATGTAACCATGCTCATTAAGCCCAAGCAATATTTCTTTCTTCATGCCACATTTAGGAGACTCCTAGGGTTCTACCCATTAGTTTCAATTGGCTTCACAACTTGTTCCAGTTACGTATACACATAAAGTCTTAATTTTAGTCAAAATTGCACTTTTTGCTCAAATTTTTCATAAATTCACATTAAATTGACCAAAATATTATAAATATATTTTTCCTTTTATTTTCTTTAATTAATTGGAATTAATTTTAATTAATCAGAAAATAATTAATTTTGTGATAAATTGGCAAAATTATGATTTTGCCATTACTTTTTTATTCCAATTTATTTTCTTATTTTTATTTGGCCAATTTCCATCAATTTTTGGACCAAATATGTTATCTATTATTTCTTCATTGTTGGGCATTAATATTGGGCATTTTAAATCACCCAAATTAATTCCATAATTATTTTGCCCATTTTCTCTTGAATATAAACATTTATAAAATTCATGAACTCCAAATTCATGAATATTCACCATTTTATTGAATTTCTCAAATAATTCCAATATATTTGATGAATATAAAATTTGGAGTGTTACAAATAAATTCCTCAACACCGGGTAGAAATTAATCCCTCTGACCGAAACCCAATTTAAACACTAGCAATTGAAATTAACAATATACAAGACACAAGTAACTAAGAACCCTTACGTTACAATCTCAATTATATATTTATAGCAAATTTAAGCAAAAGCTATATTAAGTCAACTACATGAAATTGCTACTAATGAAGCACAAGTGTCAAATACATACACTAAAATCCAAATACACGTCTAATCTCAAGAAATGCATGGGACCCTATTGCAAAACATTTAGTCCAATATACTAATTAAATTCTAAACCTAGAATTTAACTAATACAAAATATTAAATATAGAAATTAGATAGTAAAATACTCCCTTATTAAACTCCAAGCTCAAGAGTCAAACCATTCTGAAAGAGGCAAGCTTCACCCAAGAGGGAGCTGAACTGGGTGATCTAACAAAATTTTTTATCGTTACGGTGATTTGGAAATAAATTCTGATAGAGTAGGGTTGAGAGAGTTTGTACATAGTGAGTTACACTGGTTAGGCCTAAAACCCAGGCCTAAGTCCAGTCCTCAGAGATTAAGGCCTACTGAGATTTTCACTATTCTTCCAACATTCAGTGGGCTCTTGGAACACCATAAGACAACAATCGTCCTTGTAAGGACCACAAGCAGAAATATTCTAATACCTAAAATTTTCTCTCCCCCTTATGATAAGTCTTATGCACAGAAAAATCCCTATGACCTTTCTCTCCTGCTTACATATGCAAGTCTTATGAGAAGTAATGATTTCTCCTGCTTACACCCCTGTAAGTCTTACAAGCAACAACGTTCTCTCCTGCTTGCACCTTGTAAGTCTTACAAGCAAAAAGTCCTACTAGAAATTTTCTCAACTGCTTCTCTCATAAGTATATCTACCCTCTCAAGGTCCTTGTACCTTAAGATCAAATAAAAATATGATTTAAAGTGTATGCAGACTCTTTCATAGAGTGGATATGATAAACAGTGAAGTACAATATGAATACAGAGAAAAATATGAATAACAGAGACTCGTGTAAATTTGCTTGTGTGTGCTCTTATTCTATATTCTCTATATTGGATAGTCTCTAAAGCTCTGTATTTATAATCAGTTAGTTTTGTCCATTGTGTGATAGCTGTTGTGGAGCAAAACATAATGTTATGGAGCGACATACGTGCGTTTGAAATCTCCGAACAAGATATAGTGGTAGGTCAATAACGTGCGTGCATAGTTGGTTGTCACTTGGTGTAATAATTATGTTCACCGTTTTTTACTTTTTGTATATGCATCTCTGATCCAAATGTTCAAACTCATGTTTCACGTTTGAAATATATGTTAAATGATGTTTAGTAAAAAAATAACAAGTGAATACATAATGAATGAATAAGATTAAGCCACGTTCGGATTGATTGTTGTGATTCTGTTATGTTTTGGCTTCTGTCAATTCTCACTCGAGTGCACTGAGGCCTCACTCGAGTGCATCCCATATTTCTCAGCTAGCACTTGCATGACTTTTGAGTGTGGATAGAAAGTGTTTTGTAATTTTGGTCCATCACTCAAGTGCAAATATTCTTACTTGAGTGCATCGTCATTCTTCTACTCCTGCCTTAGCTTTTGTGTAGTACTTTCTTGAGAATAAACAAGAGTACGTTTTCTTACTTGCGAGTGTACTTACCTTTTACTTGAGTGCATGTGTATTTTGTACTATGGACTTGAGCCTCTGGATAACACTTGCAGCAATTTCTTCAACAGTGTGATTTCTCACTTACGAGTATGACTAATCCTCACTTGAGTACAGATGTCTAACTTGAGTGCATCAGTATATTTCAACTTCAAGCTTTGCTTCTAGATAGCACTTACACCAAGTTTTGCAAGAGAGAGCTTTTGCACTTGTGAGTGTTGAGGTGTTCACTCGAGTACTACGATCCTTACTCGAGTGTACTGGCATATTACACTTCATGGTTCATCCTTTGGGCTTCACTTGCACTAGTATTTAAGGAAGTGAGCCTTCTCACTCGTGAGTGTTGGGTTCTCACTTGAGTGCAGAAGTCTGTCACTCGAGTGTTGCTGAAAAATCTCAAAACTCAATCGCCTCTGTAACATACTTTTAAGGCAACACTTCTTGGACTCGAGTGCAAAACTGGTTCTCACTCGAGTGAGGCTGCTTCATTTGAGTATATCAGTCAAATTCTCAACAACTCTCTCTTAACTAAATGCATTTGATAACAATTTGGATCAATGTTTACACTTTTAAAACATGATTTACTTATCAAAACACATAATCACATTTTATTATCATTAAAACTTGGATTCTAACACATTGTTCTAGGATAAGAGTTTTAGCCACTGTTAAACATCAAAACTTCACCAAACAAGTTCAAGATTCTAGCTATGTAAACAACTAATTAAAAGAACCAATTAGCATTAAATTAAAGAAACTTTACGGTTGGAAGTAAACCTAGGTGAAAGGAGCCACAGCCTGAGTTGATGAATGACCAAAGAAGAAGATTGGGTACTGGAAAAAATTGGAGGACTAAGGAAGTGAGTGGCAGTAATGGAAGAAGGGAGATTGATAGTGGAAGGAGACTAGAGTTGGTGGTTGTCCGAGCTTGAAGGAGGTGATAGTTTAGGTTTGAAATTTCACAACACTCCTTTCTTGATTTTAGAGCTCCACCAGTAGTAATGGATTCTCTATCAATGATGTTCAAGTCAAACTGTTGAAGTAAAAGTACCTATCGAATTAGTCTTGCCTTAGAGTCCTTCTTCCTGAGTAGGTATTTCAGAGCCAAATGATCGGTGTAAATAATGATCTTAACACCCATAATGTAAGGTTGAAACTTATCACAAACATAAACTATGGCAAGTAACGCTTTCTCAATAGTGGTATAATTAAGTTGGGCATAATCAAGAGTCTTGCTAGCATAGTAAATGGGATGAAATAGATTTTCTGCCTTTGGCTTAAGAACTGCAACAATTGCATAACTACTAGCATTGGCCATAATAATACAAGGTAGACCCCAATATAAAGCTGTTAAGATAGGAGAAGAAATGAGACGCTTCTTTAACTTCAAAAGTGTGTAAGCACTCATTATTAAACTTGAATTCCATATCCTTTTCCAATAACTTGGAAAGTGACTTGGCAATGTTAGAAAAATCTTTGATAAATCTCCTATAGAACCCAACATAACTAAGGAAGCTTCGAACACCCTTCATACTAGTTGGTCAAGGAAATTGCTCAATAATAGCAAATTTGGCTTTTTCCACTTCTAAATCCTTCTTGGACACCCAGTGGCCAAGTTCAATGCCTTCTTACACATAAAGTGACATTTCTCTCAATTGAGAATAAATTTGGTTTATTCATACCTTTTAAGTACCACATCCAAGTTATCCAAGCAAGAATCAAAAGATAAACCAAAACAGAGAAATCATCCTTAAATACTTTAATGGTCTTTTCAATTATATCAACTAAAATAGACATCATGCATCTTTGAAATATGGTTGGAGCATTGTAAAGTCCAAATGACATTCTTCTGAAATGTGTCATAAGGATAAGAAAAAGTAGTCTTTGCTTGGTCTTCCGGGGCTATAGCAAACTTATTATACCTTGAATAACCATCTAGAAAACAAAAGAACTCCTGGCCAACTAGCTTGTCAAGCATCTGATCAAAGAATGGCAATGGAAAGTAATCCTTTCTTGTAGCAGTGTTAGGCTTTTGGTAGTCTATACACATTCACCATCCAATCACCGTACGAGTGGGAATTAATTCATTTTGGGTGTTAGCCACTACAATCATGTCACCCTTCTGAGGGACACATTAGACTGGGCTCACCCATAAACTATCAGAGATAAGATATAAAATTCCAACTGAAAGTCATTTAAGAATTTCCATTTTGACCACTTCTTTCATAATCGGATTCAAGGGTCTCTAATGCTCAATAGAGGTTTTGTGATCATCCTCCAATAAAATCTTGTGTATACAAATAGAAGGGCTTATTCCCTTGATATCGGTGATAGTCCACCTAATGGCATACTTGTGCTCTCTCAATACTCCTAGTAAGTTCTCTTCTTACAAATCAAAGAGGATAGAAGAGATAATCACTGGTTGAGTATTATAATTCTCAAGATAAGCATACTTGAGATGAGAAGGTAAAGACTTCAACTCTAAAACTAGAGAAACTTCAATAGAAGGCTTTAATGGAGTACCTAAGGCATCCAACACCTTAAGTGGTTCAAAAGTCCTCGATCTTGAATGAGGAAATTATTCCATATGAAAGAGCTCTTTAACAACATCTTCATCTAACTCCTCAAAGCTCTTCTAAATAATCAAGAATGCCTCTAAACGGTCTTTGATCATGGAGGCATATGATTCTTGAGGAATAACTGAATCTAAAATATCTACAAAAGAACATTGAGTCGAATTGTAACCCCCTTCACGATTAAGACCAATAATTACGTTTGTAAACACGTAATTAATGTGGAATTAGAGACCTTAACTGAATTGGGGCTTAAGAAAGTGAATTACCCAAAATCAGAGTTCACAAAACTTTTCTCAAATACTTTCAATAACGGTCTCATATTCACATTTCAGTATACAATTGGCCTATACAAATTTGATTCCATTCATCAATATCAGAGTACACAGTAAATTCCCGACTCACTCAGGTTCCATTCATTCATCAAAAGGGTTTATATAAAGGCACAAGCCCATATTTCATACCCTTTACTTGGGGATTACACCAAACTATACAATATATCCCAAATACATTTACAGTTGATCCAAAATACTCAAATGATAAATAATGATAACCATTTAACCAAAAAGGAACTCCTACACGGAGCTCTAGCCGCTCTTCGTCACCCGCTTTCCCTTCGATCCATCTGCCCTGTCTAAACATTGTTTTTGGGAGAGTGAGATTCTAAAGAATCCCCGTAGTGTTAACTCACTCAGAATGTGTACAACAATAAGGCATGAAAGCAATCATATCACACAGACGTTGCAACTACAACTGCAGTTACAGCGGCAAAGGCAGGTATGACTCATGTCATCCTTGCGTTTGCTCACGCTGAAGTGCTCACGCTGTATCGCACCAGTCACAGTTCACAAACACATATATATGCTTCACCACTACTGGGTTTCATATAACAATTCACAAAGCACAGCCACACTAGCCGGTTTACAATTTACAATAAATTCCACGTCAATTACAACGGCAGTTCAACGGCCGAGCTAGAGATGACCACTGTCACTCCCTAAACGGCTCCCGCTGAAGTGCTCACGCTATAAAGGACTATAGCACATTTTCATTCACATTTCACTAAGCACAATTTCACATTTCACAACACTATGACCAATCATGCATACCACATATCATACACAATATGAGAGAGAAATCACTACCTGCTCTTTCCTTCTGTGCGCGCTCTGGCACTAGTCGCTCCCAAGGGCAATTGTCGTATCCTATATTCATATTGGGTGACAAAGTATCAATTCTCTATTCCAATTCTCAACAGCTTCTTAACACTTAATTGGTTATCAATATTGCTCTTTTTATACCCAACAATACCTCTAGCAATAGCCCTAAAGGGTTGGAAAGCAAACCCCAAAGATCCCCTTCAGGAAGGCACAAAACTGATTTCTGACGGCCTCACTCGAGTGAAGATGACCTCACTCGAGTGATGGTACGGACGACACTCGAGCACAAGAGAGTGAGAGGCAGCGAGTGAACACTCGAGAGCAGAAAGAAGTTTTCAGAAACAGGCTTACTTGAGCACGCCGGACCTTACCCGAGTGTAGGCCAAATGCCTCACTCAAGCATCAGAGAGTGAAGTCCAGGAAGTGAGGACCCGAGAGCACACAAGTTCTCAAGGATTAGGATCACTCGAGCACAGCCATATGTACTCGAGTGAACACCATATACTCGAGAGTGTGAAGGCACACTCATGCTCTTTACCGTGAATGACAACCCGAGAGGCAAGTCTTTTGGTGTTAAATACACTCATTACTCGAGCACAAGGGGGCTCACTCGAGTGATGTTCATCTCTCACTCGCAAGTGAGGCAACACTTGCCATGACCAAGGAAGTGCAATAAGAACACAGAGAGCAGAAAATGAAACTTGCACTACTGCACTCGAGCAGAGTTCATCCCTGCTCGGGTGATGCTCATCCTGTACTCGAGCAGACCCCAGACTACTTGAGTGAATCTATCAGATACCAGAAAACGCAACAAAACATACCACATTTCCTAACATTTTCCCAATTGATCCCAAAAGGACCCAAAACCTCTACCAAAGCTACTCCCACACAAAATCACTCAATGAATCCAATGGAAACATCAGAATTATCAACATCCTACTTCATTATCATGCTTTGGTTTGAATCAACATTAAACACCAAAATCCCCAAAACTACCAATCTTAACATTTCAACCTCCAATCAATCTATCTATTCCAAACTCATCTCAAAACACCATTTCCACCACTATATCATGCCAAACTATCTAATGACCCATATTTTCGAAATTAGGGAAAAAATCCCAGAAATTCCAAACTTATTCATTTGGCATGAAACATAAATAGAAGGATTGGGTTCACTTACCTCTTTAACTTCTCCAAAAACACTCTTTAATTCTCCAACCTCAGATTTTCGTGATTCCTCAAATCACCACCAATGGAGAAGCTACAACCATCAAATTAAAGCTCTCACTCCAAGGAACAATTTTTATGAAAAGGATTTGAGCAAAGGAAGCCATTTTCCTGACCTTTTCTCAAGCTTTTCCTTTCCCTTCTTCCTTCAATAGTTGCCGAAAATGAGAGAGAAGAGATGGAGAGAGAGAGAGAGAAGATGAGAATAATGATGATACTCCCCCCATGCTGCAGCCAAAAAGAGAGGGAAGAGAAGAGAGAGAAAATCACAAAATAACCCCATTTGACTTTTTCACACACTCTCTCTTTACACACACTTTTGCCATATGTCATTTTGCTATTGGTTCTCATACAATAAGTCACCAATTAGCTACTTTAATCCCTCTCAATAGCCATTTAATCACACTTCTCATTTTCTTCTAGCTAGTAATTAATTTATCTATTAATCACTAATTAATTGCCCAACAATTTCATTATTTCAATTTCCACTAATCATGGCATATTAATTAATATTGCCACCAAAACCCATAATTATTCCACTTTAATTAGATAATTATTCTCAATAATTATCGTTAGCCCTTAATCAAAAATTGGGGTGTTACACGAATCATCACGAAACTTCAAAGCTTTTGGCATATTAAATATTACTTACTCATAATCAACTCTCAAAGTGTTCTGCCCTTCTCTACATCTTTGAGAGTTCTTGTAGTGGCTAAGAATGGAAAGCCAAGGATAAGAGGAATTTTCCAATTTACTTCACAATCAAACGCAATGAAATCCGTTGGGAAGATAAACTTGTCCACTTTGACTAGGACATCTTTAATGATTTCTCTAGGTTTAGAAATACTATGATCCATAAAGAGAAGGGTCATCGTAGTAGGCCTTATCTCTCTTAAACCTGATTGGTTGAAAACAACAAGAGACATCAAATTAATACTTGCACTCAAGTCACAGAGAGCTTTACCATAAAAACTAGTCCTAATGTTTCAATGGATGTAAAAGCTTACCAGACCCTAAAGCTTAGTAGACAACTTCCATTAAATAACCATACTACACTCTTCAGTTAATGCCACGATTTCAAACTCATTGAATCGCTGCTTCTTGGACAAAACATCTTTAAGGAATTTAGCATATTTAGGCATGCTCTCCAAGGCTTCAAAAAAAGGAATTTTCACATGAAGTTGCTTGAACATGTTCACAAACTTTTTAAATTGAGCATCTTCCTCGTTCTTCTTGAATCTTTGAGGAAAAGGTAGTAGTAACATAATAGTGGGGGTGGTTAACTTCCTCTTTTTCTCATCATTCATCTCTTGTTCCTTCCTCTTGCCTTTGACAACATTATCCAAGCTTTCTTCAGCTTGCTTCCTCTTCTTAGTGTCATCCTCTTCTACTACATTTTCTTGATCCATAACTTCATCATCATCAACATCAATAATTACTTGATCATCTTGCTTTGGGCTAGGCTTACTTGAGCTAGGCACATCTAGTAGCACTTTGTCATATCTCAAGTTAATGGCACTACATTCCTCTTTTCCATTCTGTTTTGAATTGGGAATGGTATCACTAGGAAGACTACTTCTTGATATAGCATTCACTTGTGATGCTAATTGCACCATTTGCACTTCAAGATTTTTAATAGTAGTTTCATGGAGAGAGAAGGTATCTTTATTTTCAGACCATGAAGATTCTTTCTAAGACAATATTTGAGCTAGCATATTATCCATTTTAGATTCTTCTTCCTTAATAGGAATTTGCCTTGATTGTATTTGAAAGCCCGTTGGAGGAATAGACTTATTAATAGATGTAGACTTATGTGTTTAATTCAAGTTGTTACCTTGACTCCAAGAAAAATTAAGGTGAACTCTCTAATCACAATTGTAGGTTTGTGGATAAGAATTGCCTAGAGGATGTTGAAACTAGCCTACGTAATTGATAGATTCAGTAGCCATGTAAAGAAGTCAATGGTCAGGCATGTGGACATTATTGTATTGATCATATACAATTGGTATGGCATAAATAGAATGCACACTTTGAGAAGTACTCTTTTGTATTTTCTAGCACATCAAAACGTTATTCAAAGCGGATAAGATAGTAGCAATTTTTGAAGATTATTCTTCTTTTGGTGTAGGCATGGCTTGGGTATTCCTCTTATCAATGCCTTGAGTGTTATTTACAAATATTTGATCCAAAAACCTAATCACATCATTAATAGGAATATTCCGGTAACCTCTATTGATCATAGAATATACCATTGCCTTTAATTGAGGATTAAGGTGTACAAAAAATTTGGACTACAACCTATTTATCCATGCCATAATTGGAGCATTGCTTCATCAACATATTGTTAGAATCGGTTGACACCCAAGGTGGGGGTGAATTGTGGGTAAGATAAAAACTTAAGAACTTTAAAAATATTTTTGCATCTTAGTAGAAGCAATAAATATGAAAGTAATAAATCATAAATAAATAGTTAATATATGCTGGAAATATAAGAGTTTAAGGAAGAGAGTATCCAAACTGTGATTTATCCTGGTTCGGTCCAATCTGCGATGGCCTACGTTCAGCCCTCAGGCTCCTCCTGAGATTTTCAAATCCACTATCTTCTTGTTTAATCCGGGCACAAGAATAGCCTTTACAACTCACAAGTTTAGCCGGGCACTTGTGAAGCCTTGTACAAATCTCTCATAGAGTTACTCTTCCTTACACACCCTGTAAGGATACAACTTTGATGATGAAAGATTACAATCAATCTTCTCTCTCAAAAGTGAATAGATGAATACTGAAGCACAATACAATCAATCACTCTCTCAAATACACATAATATAGAAAACAGATAAGAGCATAGAGTGTTTGGGTCGAGATGGATAGCTTATGATATGAGCATGTTTGTGTCATTGTGTTCTCATTGGTGTTGCTCTTCGTTGAATGTCCCCATATTTAAAGATGAGTTGTGATAGCCGTTGGAAGCATTTCAACTTATCCGTTAGAGTGGCGTAGCTTCACTTGATTGTTCTTTGATTTTTAAAACTAGCCGTTGTGGTTGGTGAACGCTTCGCTTCCGAAAAGTCAACTTTTATCTCTTCGCATCATCTCTTCATTGTATTCTTAGAGAAATACATTAAACACTAATACAATAAAGTGTTAAAGTGATTGGAAGCAAGAAGAGTGAGTTACATAAACATTCCCATGATTTTTGAAAGCTTCAGTACGTTGTTCTGTTCTCATAAAGAGCATTACTCGAGTGTCACTCGATCAAGCCTGGGTCATTACTCGAGTGATCCCTCGAGTAATCTCCTTCAAAATCTGGGTGAGAGTAACTTCTCCTTTGCTTACATGATTACTCTAGTAATGCCTCAAGTAATGCTTTCTTTTCATTTCATGTTACTCGAGTGCTCCCTCTAGTAATGTCACTCATTTCTTGCCCGAGAGCTACTGGATGATTTCTGCTCTGATTACTCGAGTGATCCCTCAATTAATGTCTTAAATAGCTCTACAGATTACTCGAGGGATCCCTTCAAGTAATTCCATCTAATTTTTGTCTGAAAGCTTTCTGGAACAATTTCTCCCACATTACTCGAGTGGTCCCTCGAGCAATTTTTCAAATAACTTTGCATATTACTTGAGTGATCCCTTCATGTAATGTTTTCATTTTAACTCTAAACATGGCAAATAATATATCATCGGAAAGCTCTTGCCATATACATTTCAATGCAACAAGAATCAGCTCCAAACTCTTTGTATACAGAAAGTTATGATCCAAAGAGTATCTACTATTCTTAGACAATCTCTGAAATCACGAGCAGCAACTTCCAGAAGGCATAGCTCTTAGGATATAACTTCAAATATGCCAAATTACCTATCCATGGAAAGCTCTTTGAGTTCACTTTCATATGGTACTGGTTTTGTCACAATCCGATGTGTAGTTTGGGAGTTATGTCTAAAATACCAAACCTTGTTCTGGTAAAAGATGCTGATTCATGTGTCAACTTCAACAGATCATATCTCTCTCATCTGAACTCCTTTTAATGTGATCTTTGTGTCTATAATTCGTGTTAGGAGTCTAGTTTCATACGCCACCAGTTTTAGTTTAATTTGCCTTGTGGTTCTATAGATATCACCAAAATACCGAACGGCTGTCCTACAGCAAAAACAGAGCACATCAGAAATCTCATTACCCAAGGGAGTCCTCAAGTAATCATGGGTCATTACTCGAGTAAGCCCTCACGTAATCACCTCTAAAATATACTCGAGTGATTACTCGAGTAATCATCTCTGGATGTAGCATAACTTCCGTATTAGTCATTTTAGCTTCGTATTGACCCATTCCAACCTCCATTTGACAATAGAAACCTCTGGTATCACTTCTAATAGTTTGAATCTTGATATTGTCATGTGATCTTGCAAGTTCTTCTTTCTCTAACCTCTTTCTTCTTGACTTTCCTCTTGATGATCATTCTTCATAATCCAACTAGATATCTTCTTGAATATATGATCATTCTTCATAACCCAACTAGATATCTTCTTGAATATCTTCAATCTCCTTCTTTCTTTACTTGACTAATCTTTCTTCTTAAAAGTCCCTTTAATTCTTGCAAGTTCTTCTTTCTTCAATATCGTTCCTCTTGACTCTATAATCCAATTAGATATCTCTTTAAATATCTTCAATCTTCTTCTTTCTTTGCTAGACTAATCTACAAGATATCTAACATTAAATATTCTAGTTAGTCAATGAAGAAGATAAGTATATTATGAAAACTTTTTTGCTTATAATATTTGATATCTATATTTGACATCATCAAAACTAATCATATCTAACATTCTCTCCCTTTTCGATGATGGCAAATCCTTTAAGAAAAATATGTATGAGTTATTAAAGCATTTTAAGAGCAACATATTTTTCTTACCCTTCTCTCCCCCTATTTGACATCAACAAAAAATTTGAAGTATAAGAAAGAAATGCTTGTAGGAAAGTAAATATGAAAATAAATTAGAAATGTCCTTCTCTTCATTAATCAAAATTAATGTGTCAAGAAAACAATTTTCTCTCCCCAATTTATTGATAATTTCATTTATAATTTGATGCAAATGAAAAATAATTTTCATAAGAACAAATGTGAAATAATTTGGAGAGGTTTTTAAGAAAACTTTTATAATCAGGGCAAATTGAAATCACAGATGTGAAAAATATTCTTGAAATATAAAGAGAGGGTTTAGAAATGCTCGTTTAGATTCAACAAGCTAGTGATTGATCCATGTAGTCCTTTTCCTTCTTTTCTTGTCATGTTAGATCCATGATGTTGTGTTCACCATACTTTCGAAGTGCAACTCTGATGGATCAAGTTCATAGTAGTGAACTATAGCTGGCTTAGTAATAGACTCTGAAGTGCTCTCAATAGAAAGCTCAGGAATAGCCTTCCTTAAAATGCTACAAAAATCATCCTGATATGTGCCTTTTGTTGCTTTGAGTGTTGCAGCCAGTATTAAATCATCTTTCTTCAAAGTTAATATATTCTCCTTTTAGTGTGTTGAGGAATGATCTTGCATAGAGCAAATTCTCTTTCCATAAGTTAAAAAACATTCTTGCAAGGAGAATGGTTAGTATATTCAAGTATCAACAGTTTCCTTTCTATAAGGTATTTTTAAATTAAGATCTTGAAAGGAAAATATAAGAGTAACTCATCATCAAAACTACTTAAAAGATAGAGAATTCAGATGAGTATGTTAAAAGGATTTTCTTTCAATAAATGAGATGAGCTTTTAAGATATAAAAAACACATGTAAATGTGAAGCTCCCCCTTAATGAATGCATGACTTAAAGAAAATCGTCATGAGTAATATACAATTAATAACTCTCTTGGATTTGTAAAGTCATTGAAAATTTTGTAGAGAGAATGAAAAATCTAATGATCAAGTTTTGAAAATACGATGCTATTCAGGGTTTTAAGCCTGTAACCCTGTATTACTTGAGTCATTACTCAAGTGTTCACTTTGAGTGAGGCAACTCAAAGAATTTGAATTAAAGAATACAATACCTCACTCAAGTAATATCGTAATCACTTGAGTCATAGTCCTTTGAAGTCCATTGATGTATCGTTGGCTAGTCATTGTCTGTTAATGTGATCAGTATGGAGGGATTTTGAAGCATAATCTTTGTGATAACTTAAGAATACCAAGATGAGCTCGGAATAAGGCCTTAAAGTTTTGGTTGATCAAATCACAGAGTTGTCTAATCTTGCCATTCACAGAAGTGATGAACACAACATTGTTTATAGCAAGCTCTGTATGATTGTTAAGCTCCTCTCTCAGATAGCCTTGGACAGATAGACCAAAGAATGAAGGACCAGGGAGACTAGCTTTAGCAAAGTGTTGTCTCTCATTTATTCTTGAAGTCTCAGCTCTCATCCTCTATGCCTCTTGTGTTAACTTGGAGTGAGATTCAGACTTACTTGGAGTAATTAAGAATTACTTGAAGGTCTACTTGAAGTAATTACAGATTACTGGGAGGTCTACTTGAAGTAATTTCAGATTACTTGAAGGTCTACTTGAAGTAATTGCAGATTACTTCAAGTAATTTCAGATTACTTGGAGTAAGTCTTGTAGAAGTATATATATACCTCTTGTTCTCTTACAGACATGATCTTTCCAGTATTCCTCTCCTCCTTGCTTATAATATAAGTTATTATGTGGTAATTCTTCTCGATGAAGTAAGTGAAGTTATTGGCCTTATTCACCATAGTTCAAGTATAGGTATAGCAGATAATTCAGTGAAAATTGCACATAGAGCTAGGATTGTTAGTTGAGAATCCTCATAAGCGCACCCAGCTTGATGATTCTATACATCTCAGGTTTATCATATTCTTTGAAATGGG
This sequence comes from Inga oerstediana, assembly GCA_963210345.1. Classification (NCBI taxonomy): domain Eukaryota; kingdom Viridiplantae; phylum Streptophyta; class Magnoliopsida; order Fabales; family Fabaceae; genus Inga; species Inga oerstediana. The sequence goes on along the minus strand of OY723405.1, from coordinate 26,799,496 downwards.
GGGCTTATTGATACCTTATATATTTATTAATCTTTGAGGTTGAGATGGTGACCTTCTAATTTCTGATTGTTATCTCCAATATCTCTACAATTATTGTGCCTTCCTCAAAACATAACTCATCATGCTCCATGTTGCAGTATAAAAGTCTAACTCCTTTTAGCAGTAGGAAGATGGCTGGATGGTGAAGGCTTATAGTGTTGGAAGTATGAGTCCAACTCATGAGTATCCTTGATCTCTCAACTTGAACTTCTTCGAATTGAATTCTACTAGGCCTACTAAGAGGTCTTCATCCTCTCACTTTCTCTAACTGCACCACTAGCTAGTTACTTGCTAATGATGGGGTGTCGCTCAAGTCATCAATTGAGTAATACCACAAATTTAGCTTCTGCTCACATTGCAACACTGCCAGTCACACCTCTTCTGTTAGCCTATGATCTTTGTATATGATAGTAGAGCATTTTGATCAACTCCTGCAAAAGTATAAATATATGCTTTTTGGTATCCAACTTTCTCTTGGATCCATACTATTTTAGACATTATAACTCTTATGCTCTTATACAATTGAACCATATGATTATTGAGCAAAGAGTGTATTAAATCACCAAAGGTTAAAGTTATAATGTCATCCAATTAATTAATGCCATAAAGAATAGCAAACAATTAATACCAAGAATGATGTTTTCAAAATAATAGTATGCAAATATGCTTTGTATAGAAAAATATGTCATTAATAAAATTTTGATGCAATCGATGTAAGTCAGATCAAAGAGACTTGAAAAACTATTCATAGTGACCAACTATTATAAAATGATAAATCATAAATGAAATCAAGTTTTCCAAGACTGATAATGAGATATGCAAATTGTTTCAAATCTCATATGTAATTTCAAATCATAACAATGCATTGTGAAATAGACATTTTGAATATATGCAAAACTCATCTTTGAAACATGTTTATAATCAATGTTCATGTTGGAAATGGTGGAAGTCAATAGTTTAAATATACATATACCAGAAAGCTTCTCGTTTAGAGAACAACTAGGATAATATGTTAGACATTGAAGTTTAACATGTTTGAGAATTTTCCTAAGAGCAAAAGTCATATGGAAAATGAATTAGCCAAAAAGGCTTAGCTTCATGAATGTATATAAACACAATGACTTTGCTATTGACCAAGAGATAATCTTGACTCTTAGAGTTGTGTCTTGAAGAATAAGAATATCCATCTCAAAGATTTGAATACAATACACTGGTTACTCAAAGATATATGATATCAATGGTTCATGTATTTGAGCAACAAAATGAGTATAAGAATTTATGAATGATGAAGCATATACTTATTAATCCAAATGACTAGAGTACTAGAATATTATCCTAGTAAGTTATTCCACTATAATGGTTAATACATTAAGATTTAATGCACTAATGGACATTCATAAATGCTTGGAATAACATGGCCAACTAATAATTTATGCATTAGGCACACGGCTTTCACATATAGAATTCTTTTCTAAGGAATACACTTGAAACTCATATAGATAGTTAACTTGTTAGACATAAGGTCTAACATGTTAGAAAATAAAGGTTGAGAAGTTCAAGCAGTAACAAGTTTAAGATCAAGAAATAATATGTGAATGATGGGGAAAACTCTAGTGGATAGATTTGAAGCATTTCTGACTTTCAGTATATATATAAATATTAACTTCCAATTTTGGAACCGATTTAAATGCAAACAAGATATGAATAATTTTCAAATAATGTGTATGCATTTTTATAAACAAGATGAATTGGAATCTAAGTACATTTTTGAAATGTGTATTTCAAAACATAAACCAATAGAAAAACTATGCACAGTTTCACTTTTGGTTCATTTAGCAATCTGTAAACAATTTAACATTCATCAAGGATTGATTACTAAAGGAATGCAATAATGGACAAATATTCATTACCCAAAATAAATAATTCATATAAGCATAGAGTAAGGGTTAGATATCACCGTAATTCTTCTTGTCCTTGCGATAGCTTGCTTGGTTTTGGTGGAATTGATTTTCCTCCTTTGCACACTTAGCCCCAAAATCCAAACTCCACGACTCAACATCATCAAGATATAAATTTGTTTTCATGTGGCCATAGTCTTGATAAGCTTTTTCTTATCCTACATAACTGTATAAATTTCTTTTCTTCATGGTATCCAACATTGATTGGATCCATTTATTGTTAGCTTGTAGGAATCAAGATCTCTAAGAATATAATTAATTCGAGGCAATTAAGAAAAATGAATTAAACATGTCTTTATGTATAAAAGAAATCTTTTCTTTTCAACTTATTATATATGCATAAAGAATTAACCTATTGAGCATTGCAATAATCTATTAAGTGACTTTTTTAAAAAAAACATAATTTCAAAATCTTTTGCAATGCTTATTCCAAAGGTTCCAAAATATAAAACCTCAATAAATAGCATAGGAGGTTTTATCATTGTGTACCTTTGGTTTAGATACTTACATGATTGCTTTTGCTTACCCATTACATCTCTCTATGATGTTGATACTTTGAATATCTTCCTTTGGGTATTGGCAACCTTCTCTCAAAGTATATAGACTCCAGGAGTCTTTTACTTGATGCTTGAGAGATCCTCTTTTTCTTATTCCCCTCAAAATAGTTGAATGGTACTCTATGGTAGTCCATTCTTGAGGTGGAACGTACTTCTTTTCTCCATCTTCTTTCTTTTTGGTTAAACTTTGCAGTTCCAGCAATGGGTGATCCGAGAGTTCTCTTAATTGATGTGAATCTCCATTTAGTTGCATTAGGAACTCTTGGAATCTTCTTTATTTTCTCAGTACCCTTTTTTTTTCATTTTTTCTAGAATCAATCTGCATACATGAAACACTATATGGACATTTTGGTACCCACTTTGCTTTGGGTCCTTGAACGTTAGCATTTGAACTCTCTTGTGTTTTAGGAATCCAAATAAATTTATTTCTCACATTAGAATTTCTCCTAATATAGCATGTGTGAGAAATATGATCTAATTTACCACAATAATTGATGATAATATGATGATATGCATTATGAGATTTTATGCAAGTATTGTGTCGATCAAGAAAAGATAATCTCACATAATCAGTTTGCCTAAGTTTTTTCTTCCCACATGAATTTCCAGCATGATTGAAAACCTTTTTGCTTTTCTCAATAGAATTATTAATTGGTTGAAAAACAATTTTATGCAAACTTTGAAAATTAGTTTTTAAAATAACCCTAGAAGAATTGGAATTGTTTACCATATGTACATCTTGAGCTCTAGAGGATGATCCATCAAATTCATCCGTAATGAGCTCTTATTGAGAATCATCTTCCTCTTGTTCTTCTATGTTCACAGGATAGTGGAAGTGTTCTATGATTTCTCCTTTTTCATCATTAACTTCTAATTGTTCATGTACCGTAGATATGCAGCTTATAGTTTCACATGATTTGTCAATACTTTCAACTTTAACACAATTGTTAGAAGTATAAATAGAATCAAGAGTATCCCAAATATCTCTAGCAGTAGAGCAAAATCTAATTTTCTCAAAATCATTTTCGGTTAAAACACTATACAAAATTTTCATTGCTCTAATGTTCAACAAAAACATTTTCTTTTCTCTTTCTGTCCAATCCTTTCTCGGTTTGAAATTAAAGACATTTGTAAAAACATCCTACATATCATAATCAAAGTATTTTATAAAAGATATCATTCTAGCTTTACAAAACCAAAAATCAATATCTTTCAAAATAGGTGGAATTATATAGTCAAAACCTTCGGAAAGCATATAACACCCAAAATCAGCCATTATAAACTCTTGAGACGGTTAAATCCTTTAAACAAGAGTCCAGCTCTGATACCAAATGTTAGAATCGGCTGATACCCAAGATGGGGGTGAATTGGCTATAAGATAAAAACTTAACTTTAAAAATCTTTTTGCATCTTAGTAGAAGCAATAAATATGAGAGTAATGAATCATAAATCCACAGTTAATATATGCTAGAAATATAAGAGTTTAAGGAAGAGAGTATGCAAACTGTGATTTATCCTGGTTCGGTCCAATCTACGATGGCCTACGTTCAGCCCTCAGGCTCCTCCTGAGATTTTCAAATCCACTATCTTCTTGTTTAATCCGGGCACAAGAATAGCCTTTACAACTCACAAGTTTAGCTGGGCACTTGTGAAGCCTTATACAAATCTCTCATAGAGTTACTCTTCCTTACACACCCTGTAAGGATACAACTTTGATGATGAAAGATTACAATCAATCTTCTCTCTCAAAAGTGAATAGATGAATACTGAAGCACAATACAATCAATCACTCTCTCAAATACACATAATATAGAAAACAGATAAGAGCAGAGAGTGTTTGGGTCGAGATGGATAGCTTATGATATGAGTATGTTTGTGTCGTTGTGTTCTCATTGGTGTTGCTCTTCGTTGAATGTTTCCGTATTTATAAATGAGTTGTGATAGCCATTGGAAGCATTTCAACATGTCCGTTAGAGTGGCGTAGCTTCATTTGACTGTTCTTCAATTTTGAAAACTAGCCGTTGTGGTTGGTGAACGCTTTGCTTCCATAAAGTCAACTTTTGTCTCTTCACATCATCTCTTCATTGTATTCTAGGAGGAATGCATTAAACACTAAGACAATGAAGTGTTAAAGTGATTGGAAGCAAGAAGAGTGAGTTACATAAACATTCACATTATTTTCAAAAGCTTCAATACGTTGTTCTATTCTCTTGGGAAGCATTACTCGAGTGGTCATTCGAGTAAGCCTGGGTCATTACTCGAGTAATCTCCTTCAAAATCTGGTCTAGAGTAACTTCTTCTTTGCTTACATGATTACTCGAGTGATGCCTCAAGTAATGCTTTCTTTTCATTTCATGTTACTCGAGTGCTCCCTCTAGTAATGTCACTCATTTCTTGCCCGAGAATTATTGGATGATTTCTACTCTGATTACTCGAGTGATCCCTCAAATAATATCTCAAATAGCTCTACAAATTACTCGAGTGATACCTTCAAGTAATCCCATCCAATTTTTGGCCGAGAGCTTTCTGGAACAATTTCTCCCACATTACTCGAGTGGTCCCTCGAGCAATTTTTCAAATAACTTTGCATATTACTTGAGTGATCCCTTCATGTAATGTTTTTATTTTAACTCTAAACATGGCAAATAATATATCATCGGAAAGCTCTTGCCATATACATTCCAATGCAATAAGAATCAGCTACAAACTCTTTGTGTACAGAAAGTTATGATCCAAAGAGTATCTACTATTCTTAGACAATCTCTAAAATCACGAGCAGCAACTTCTAGAAGGCATAGCTCTTAGGATATAACTTCAAATATGCCAAATTACCTATCCATGGAAAGCTATTTGAGTTCACTTTCATATGGTACTAGTTTTGTCACAATCTGATGTGTTGTTTGGGAGTTATGTCTAAAATACCAAACCTTGTTCTGGTAAAAGATGTTGATTCATGTGTCAAATTCAACAGATCATATCTCTCTCATATGAACTCCTTTTAATGTGATCTTTGTGTCTATAGTTCTTGTTAGGAGTCTAGTTTGATACGCCACTAGTTTCAGTTCAATCTGACCTGTTGTTGGAGAGATAACACCAAAATACCAAACCTTTGTCCTACCGTATGAAAACAGAGCACATCAGAAATCTCATTACCCAAGGGAGTCCTCGAGTAATCATAGGTCATTACTCGAGTAAGCCCTCGAGTATTCACCTCCAAAATGTATTCAAGTGATTACTCAAGTAATCATCTCTGGATGTAGCATAACTTCCGTATTAGTCATTTTAGCTTCGTATTGACCCATTCTAACCTCCATTTGACCATAGAAACCTCTGGTATCACTTCTAATAGTTTAAATCTTGATATTCTCATGTGATCTTGCAAGTTCTTCTTGCTCCAAACTCTTTCTTCTTGAATTTTCTTTTGATGATCATTCTTTATAATCCAACTAGATATCTTCTTGAATATATGATCATTCTTCATAACCCAACTAGATATCTTCTTGAATATCTTCAATCTCCTTCTTTCTTTACTTGACTAATCTTTCTTCTTAAAATTCCCATAAATTCTTGCAAGTTCTTCTTTCTTCAATATCTTTCCTCTTGACTCCATAATCTAATTAGATATATCTTTGAATATCTTCAATCTTCTTTATTTGCTAGACTAATATGCAAGATATCCAACATTAAATATACTAGTTAGTCAATGAAGAAGATAAGTATATTATGCAAACTTTTTTGCTCATAATATTTGATATCTATATTTGATAATATCAAAACTAATCATATCTAACACTTGTATCTCTCCCAAGCGGCATAAAAGATGCTATTCTAGATGTTGTCTAAAGCTTAGAAATGCATCCCGAGCTTCCATAGATTTATCATTAATGAAAAATTAGGCTCTAAACTTAGAGTCAAGATCATTCCAAGAATTAATAGATCATTTAAGGAGATTGTTGAACTAATCCCTAGCCTTCCCTTGCAAAGAAAAGGGGAATAACTAAAGCATTAAAACATCTTGGGGAACTCCATTTTGCTTAAAAGAATCACACACTTCCAAGAAGTACATCAAATTCTTGTTGGCATCTTTATTGTAAAGAATAGGGAACATCCTATGCATTTAAAGCATTGTTATCATAACTGGCTTAATCTCAAAAGTATGTGCTCACATTGCCAACATCCAAATGCAAAATTAAGAACCCATATATTCCGACTAGCAAAGTCATTGACAGTAGCTCTATCATATTCATCATCTACCATGACTTCAAATTCAACTTCAATCTCGTCTTCGATGAGAGGCTCTCCATGAAGTAATACCACTACCAATCCATTTGGATGCAAGTGTTGCATATACCAAAATGGTACCTACAAGAGAAACAAGCAAGCAAGTATCAAACTAAAACAAAAATCAATAAAGAAGAGAGAGAGAGAAATTGTAAACCTAACTAAAAGCTCAAGCAAAATTTACTAACACACGCCTACAGTTGACCAAGGGATTTGTTACAAAAATCCCCGACAATGGTGCCAAAAAATTGTTCGCATCGCAAGCGCATAAGTCACGCCAAGTAATAAAATGACAAGAACAAATCGTTCCCAAGGAGATTTGATTAACAAATTGGCCAAGCAAAAGGCTTGGTAAATTCAATTAAGTTGAGTCAAAACAAGTTTTAATGTGGAAAGAGAATTTTGAAAACTTCTTTTAAGACTAAAATATGATAAAAGCAATTGATTCTTTAACTTCAAAGATTAAATGAAGCCTAGGATTATTTCTCCCCTTTGCATTTCATAAAACTAGGTCAATTTTCTCTCCAATAGTATTTTAATGAATATATGTGTTAGTCTAAGGTTTAGAAGCACTTGACAAGGCTCTCTCAAACCAAAACCAAGTTTCTCTGTTCAATAAAATGCACAATCTCTTGCTACAATTAATAAAAATCAACTTTAAGCAACAACTTTAATATGAAAATGCAAGGTTAGTAAACATATCTCTATTTTACCAACAAATTATCTATTTGCCAAGTAAACTTCAAGTCAAGCATGATTTTAACTACACCTAGATTAGCTCTCCAAGTCAAATCCAAATGAACAAATCAATCTAAATTGTGACCAAACATTCAGAAGCATTAAGTAAAGGATAAAATCAACACATATATATCATTGACTACTAAAAGAGAGGAATAATCAAATCTTAATCCATACAAAGGCTCAAAATAATCCTAGAGTAAAGAGTTTAGCTACACATAATCATATAATAGCCATAACTATCCAAAGTAATTACAGCCATAGCATATTACAAGAGAGGAAATAGAGAAGAGGAAGAAAAACCAAGCAAATGAAGCTTTGAATCCCTTCCAAAGCTCCCTCCTTTGCTCCAAGCTCCTCGAGAACAAAACCCTAATAGAGAAACTATCCAAGAACCCTTAGGAAGTGCAAAATGCTCAATTTTCTTCCTAACTTCAATAAAAACTGTCAAAATATGTTTTAGCAAGTAAAACATATAATTGTACTGTTTGTCGTTTGCTTTGGCACACTGTCATGTGCTAAAGCAAATGACACAGTAAGCTCATATCTCATTTGCTTCAGCATACATGTTGTTAGCTGAAGCAGATAACACAGTAAGTTTATATCTCTATTGGCTTCAGCTAACGTGTTATTGGCCGAAGCATATGACACCGCAAGCTTCTTCCTCATTAAGTCTTGTTTACTTCAGCACATGTCACTACAAAAAAATGTGATTTAGTAGCGGTTAAAAATGGGTATTAGTAGCGATTTTAACCGCTACAAACAACATTAGTAGCGGTTACGAAAACCGCTACTAAATCGTATGTTGCAAGCGGTTTTGTAGCGGTTATATAAAACCGCTACTCACGGAAAATAACCGTTACATCCTTTGTAGCGGTTACAAAAAACCGCTACAACATCCCCATGAACGAAATTTTTTTTCCAGAGATATTTGTTGCGGTTAGTCTAACCGCTACAAATATAAAAAATTGAAATTTTGAAGGTGGGAAAAGAAAATTGACATTTTTTCAATTTTGTAGCAGTTACGAAACCGCTACTAATTTTGAATGTTTATGAAATTTGTAGCAGTTATAAAACCGCTACTAATTTCATGAAATTCAAATTTAGCGCCAAAAAATTTAATTTGGGTTTAAAAAGGCGCGTTTTTTAGTAGCGGTTTAATAACCGCTACAAATATTTAAAAAATTTTTTAAAAATATATGATCATTTGTTTCTGTTCTTTTAATATTAAATTAATTAGTTTATTTTTTTATTAGTTTATCTAATTTAATTAGCTTATTATTCAATAGTTTAACTTATTAATAAATTAAAAGGAAAAATTTAATTTAATTGGATTAGTATAAAAGTTATATTAATAATATTATTAAGGATACGTAGGTAATAAGGAATTATTATGTTGTCTAATATAATGTAATTGGGTATGAAAAATAGATGAAAATGAGATATAGCTCTGAAATATCTGGAAAAAAAATGGTGAGAATAAATTTTATATAAAGGAAAGAAGTATTGTAAAAAAAATAAAAAAACTTGTTACCATATTTGATCGTATTATTCAGCTCCTTTACTCATACAAAAGAAGTTGTAAATGAGAGAAAATGAAAGAAAGGTAAGGTGAAAAGAAATTGGGGAGTGTTTGAAATGAGTTGTGGTAAGGGTATTTATAGGGATCCACGTACTATTTGTAGCGGTTAATGTATCCATTTTGTAGTGGTTTTTATTTAGTAGCGGTTATTTTTATTTTTGTAGCGGTTTTATAACCGCTACAAAAAAATTTTTTTTTAAAAAAAAATTTAAATTTTTTTCCAGTTTTTTTAAAGACAAAAGCATAATTTGAATTTGATCACTCATCGTCGCCATCCCTACAGAAATCATGTAGAAAAAGTATTGTTAGGGATGTATTATTAAATTTAAAAAATTTAATTTAAATGACGTGGACTTAAAAAAACTCACCGCAGTAGAGGTAAATTGTCATCGCCTTCAGGGAAGTAGTTTTCAAAATCGGCTGGCTGAAATGGCTCACTCTTATAGGTGATGTTATCGCCTTCACCCATGTCGTAAAGGTCTCGTGGCTTTAAATGAACGACCATGTGCCAATCCCTGTGCCTCTCGTCCTCAACATAATAAACCTGATGTGCCTCTGAAGCTAGAATATACGGCTCATCATCTTGAGAAATACCAGTATGAATCGGCCATGAGAAATTGACTGATGTGATCCCTAAGTTGTCAGTTGTCAGTCCCTGAGAAGTAGTGGTATTTGCCCACAAACACTTGAACAGCGTCACGGTGAAACGGCCTTGATAATTAAGTTCGACCACATCAAGAAGCTTGCCATAGTAAGGGACGGCTCCGAACTGCATGTTGGCGTCACTGCTGCTCGCATAACTCCTTGTCCCAAATGTGCCATAAACACCCGAATTCTGAGTTTGCAATCCTTGATCCCGTGAAACCGTGCAAAAGTTAAAACCATTGACATTGTATGTTGTAAACCTTTTTGCATGATCAAGAGGGCCGATTGCGAGAGCTCTGAAATCTGGTGAGTGTAGGTTGTGGTCATTTAGTATTCTGCGCGCAAACCAGCTCGGGAATTCTCTGTACAGATCCTAAGTTGACGCTTAACATAACTTCTGAATTCCCTACAATTAATAATGGAAAGGCGATAGTGAAATGAAAATAAGAAATGTTACGAAAGATATAAATCGAATAACATGTGAGTACCTTGAGCAACACGAGGGATAAATTCTCCTGATGTCGGTGCAGGTTCAGGACAATCGTCAACACGAGGTGGGTGGTTGAAAGCCGTCTTAAGATCATCAAAGTACCTTGAGCAAAAATAAAGCACCTCATCCCCTATATAGCCTTCATCTATAGAACCTTCTGGCCACGCCTTATTCCTTAAGTAAGATTTTAATTTCCCAAGAAACCTATGAAGTACAGAAGAGAAAATTGATATAAAATACTGAAAAGGACGACTAGCAAACATTAAATACTGAGAATAAAGCACATATTTAAAATAAGTACCTCTCAATCGGATACATCCAACGATATTGTACTGGTCCAGCGAGCTTTGTTTCATGAACGAGGTGGACTGTAAGGTGAACCATCAGAGTAAAAAAGGACGGAGGAAAGATCATCTCCAAATGACAAAGCGTAAGAATAATTTTGGACTGCAGCTGATTGAGCTCCTCAACGATCAAAACCTTAGAACACAACTTCCGAAAGAAAGAACAAAGTTCCACCAAAATGATGGAAACATCGGGAGGATGTGTATTCTTTATAACCAGAGGGAGTGACTACTGCATAAGAACATGTGAGTCATGACTCTTCAGGCCAGCAACCTTTCGAGCCTACAAGTCAACACATCGAGAAATGTTGCTTGAATACCCATCAGGAACTTTTAATTTCTTCAACGTCGCGAGGAAGATTTCCTTGTTCAGTTTTGTAAGGGTAAACTTTGCTGCCACCTCATGTGCTCCGCAGTTTTAGACGACGTAAATAATCTTTGTAGGTGAGGTTTCAAAGGGAAGTACCTGAGAATCTTTACAGGTTTCTTCTTCTACTTTTTCCCCTTCTGAATTTCTTGTACCTCGATGTGTGACATCTCTTACAAGTTTCCCTGCTGGAATCGTCTCCCCAATACAGCATACAATCATTTGGGCATGCATCAATCTTCTGATAGTTCAACCCCAACCTGTTGATAATCTTCTTGGCCTCGTAGAATGTTGTGGGAATCTCAGTGTCGGGGAATGCATCTTGTAATAATTCGAGCAACATCAACATTCCCTTATATGTGATTCCACACAAGCACTTGATATGATACAATTTGATCAAGAAAGATAATTTAGAATATTTGTGACAACCTTGATATAAAGGACGATCTGCTTCATCCATCAAGCTGAAAAAATCCCGAGCTGCTTCATTCCTCATAAAAATCGGCTCAGAACTATGCACTTATTCGTTGAAGTTGTCACCTTGAAATCCAAACGCATCACGCACAGCATCATTCACAGGATCATCTTCATATACTTGAACGCCTACTTGAGAACTTCGAGCAAGAGCATCATCATATCTAATGCCGGCCTTCTTACCATGAACTTCCCAGAACGTATAGTCCTCAGGGAAAGGCTTCACAAGCAAATGTTCCTTCACAACATTTCGTGCATGCCACTTCTTGAACTTGCATCTCCGACACGGACAAACGATCTTGCCGTTACAACTGGCGTGAGTGAATGCGAAATCCTAGAAATTGTTTAATCCATACAACTATTCCAGAGAATTGCGCGGCAACCTGATCCATGATTTATCCATAGCTACTAGTGATAAAGAAGAAAGTATAGAGAAGAAGATGAGTGAATAGAGAATGACGAATGCCAAGAACCTTATATTCTGAAATTCCAACGTTTAACATTTTGTAGCTGTTCAAAAACCACTACAATTCTAAAAAATTAGTGGCGGTTATATATATAAAACCGCTAATAATTTTCAAGCCATTGGAATTTTGCACATAGTGGTGGGAAATTCAAAATTTAAAAGTTGGGTATTAGTAGCGGTTCTATATATACAACCGCTACTAATATTAAAGCCATTAACATCAAATGGAAAAATTTTTTTTAATTTGTAGCGGTTATACATAATATAACTGCTACAAATGTGCACAAAGGCGGCAAATTTAAAATTCAAATGTTGAGTATTTGTAGCGGTTTTTATAGTTAAACCGCTACAAATATTTTGTATATTTGTAGCGGTTTTTATTGTAGCGGTAATAAAACCCCTACAACCATATATATTTGTAGCGGTTTTTATTATAAAACCGCTACAAAGACATATATGCTTTATTTTTTTTATTTTAGAAATATAAATAATATTGTTGCAATTAATTCACAAATTCAACAACGCCGTCTAATAATATAAATATAATTATGGAATAAGAATTTAAGTTCTGAAATACAAAATTATATATATTTATTTTCAAATGTTTCAACAACAAATAAAAAAAAGATGTCTAAAACTAAGTAGCTGGGGGCTAATCATCTAGTGCTCCCTTAGGTGGGGCTCCTTCAGGTGCTGCTGGATCAGGCCGCTGGGCAGAGTGAACCGTACCATCATCATCAGCAGGAGGAAGAGGAGGAGTAGGCTGGACGACGTACCGAGGGACAGGGGGAACCTATGGATGCTGTTCGTCCGGGAACAGGCGACTCCATGACCGCTCGAGCATGTTGTTCGTGATATCACGCCATTGCGTCTGCTGAGCGTAGATCAAATCAGCCTACAACTGCATCTGCTGCAGATGTAGCTGGTGCATCTGCTGCTGCTACTGTGCCATTTGCTGCTCCAAATCTAACCGCAGCTTGTCAATAGACTCGTCCCTCGGACGTCTGACCCCTCTAGAGCTCCCAGCCTCAAAGGCGGCGCTCTTGCTATAGACCATGCGAGGTCTGGCACCTATCCCCATCCCCCACACGCGTCCAGGGTGCTCAGCCTGACCCAGACCCACCTTCAAAGGAGCCGTCGAGTCCACTGACCCCTGTGACTCCTCGGCCTGGGTCTGTCGCAGCTCATCCTGCAACTGCTGCATCTGCTCTTGCCATTTTATGAAACAATTACTGATTAGCATTTTTCATTATTAAGTTGGTTTTATAAAAATTATAATAATAAAATTACTTACAATGGCCGCCTCTGCCTGCTGAGAGGTCGCAATCCCGTCACGGTGTCTGTGTGTGATGGCGTACAACTCCCCATAGTCCGTCTGACGGTTCTCCTGCTGTGCCTTCTTCTCCTAAAACAATTACAAAATTCAATTAGTATTATGAAATAACCAGCTAAAAGTCAGTGATATTTTGAAAACTTACCAGCTCGCTGTAGGTGATAGCAAAGGTCTTCTATCCTACTGTGTGGTGGATCGTCGAATGCCAACAGATCCTGGTGTTCCTCTGAGAAAGCTCCTGGAAAAAAAACAATATTAAATGTATTAAAACAATAAAAAAATTTTAAAATTAATAAAGTTCAAATTAAAAATAATTAAATTGAAATTATAATTTAATAATTAACAATTACAAAATTATATATAAAGAATCTAATAAATATATTACCTGCCCCTCAGGGCTCCTCCTGAACTGGACGAAACTCGCCCAGTCATTCGACGGCACGCCGTCCGGGACGCTCTCGATTAGCTGCTCCAGAGGCATCGTCCTGTCCTTATCCACGCTGCGGAAGAGACGGTTCCTCTTGTTCCTCCAGCCGTCACCCATCTTCACGAGGGTGTACCTCTTCCGGTTGGCCCGGACGGCAAACCGCAGCGGTAAAAAAATTATTTAAATATCAATAATTATAAAAATCCTATTAAAAATTATTAATTAAATAGAATTAATTACAAAAAATATTAATTATCTGAACCACCTCCTCAAAAGCCTGGTCTTTCGGCCCCTTCGGAACGTGCCTCCACGTCTTGAAGTGAAGGGGGAACCGCATCCAATTTGCGCCCAGGTCGTTCAGGAAGTAGTTGAACAGGTGACCCCCATTGTCGATGGGCTTGTCAGTGCCCTCATTCCACGGCACTATAACTCGCAGGGTCCGGTCCATGCTGTTCAGACCGGCCACGTCCAGCCTCCTCGTCGAAACGTTCCCCTGCTCATCTGCACAGTTTACCGCATGTTAGATAAATTGTAATTCAAATTTAACATTTTGAATTTAAATAAATAATTTATTAAATTAAAAAATTTATTTACCTTGGACCTACACCTCAAACCCAATGGACTGTGAAGACGACCCTCGTGGGTTGTTCTGCTCCCGAGCCTCCTCCTTATCGAGGAACTGCTCCATCTCCCTGAGCCCAATCGGGATCTCGAAGTCCTCCTCATCATAGTCCTTGACACTGATATCTGCCCCCCCAAACTCAGGCACCTCTGGTGTGGTCGTCTCCTGTGGGATTGTCTGTGGTCACCCTGCTTCCGTGCTGCCCCCTCCCTCTGCCCCCTGCTCGGCTGTTGCCACCCTGTAAAATCGGTCTGGGGACCTCAGGGGCCTTCCCCTTATCCTCTCTTGAAGTCATATCAACTGTAAAAATTAAAAAAAAAAATATTTTAGTCACATTATTATGTAAAAATCTAATAAAAATACAAATACAAATAAAATACGTCTTATCTACGTACCTCAAGTGCAAATATTGAGAAATACTGCAGCTAAAACTCCTTCACAGACGTCTGAATGCTCAAATCTAAGAGAAAACACTCAGAGAAACTTCAGGAAACAAAATGATCAAACGAAAAAAAGGAGGGAGGCGGCCTTTAAATAGGCCAGAAATTTGTAGCGGTTATCCTAATAACCGCTACTTAAATCGCTACAAATCACCAAGGATGGTTCCAATTTGTAGCAGTTTTTTAATAACCTCTACAAAGTACAAGAACCTTTAAAATTCTATAGCGGTTATGGTCCAGAACCGCTACAAACTTGGAGACTCCTGAAATTCTGTAGCGGTTATATCACAATAACCGCTACAAATACCTAACGTTTGGGATTTTATAGCGGTTTTGTTGCTATAACCGCTACAAATAACCGCTACATTGTTGACGAGTCTTGGTCGGGCCAAGTAGCGGGAATATTGTAGCGGTTTTTGTTTATTAACCGCTACAACCTAACCGCTATAAGTTTTAGCGGGAATTTCGTGCCAAATTTGTAGCGGTTTTTCCTACCTAACCGCTACAAAAAAACGTTGCTAATATGTCGTGCCACTTGGTGCGTAGCTTGCCGTTACAAATTAGTAGCGGTTTAGCTTAAAACCGCTACAAATGCTATAATTTGTAGCAGTTTGATGTAACCGCTACAATGCTATAATTTGTAGCAGTTTGATGTAACCGCTACAATGCCACCACTACATATTACCATTTTTTTTGTAGTGTGTATTGTTGGTTGAAGCCAACAACATTGCAATTTTCTTTCCAACTTTATGTGTTTGATCTTTGCTGCTACAAACTTTATTTATTCCTTAATCCTTGAAAAGCTTCCTCATATGTCTCTATCCCCCTATGAGAGAGAGGATTTATAAGTTCTTACTCTTTCTTTGAAACAAAGCACAGAATATGTGGTTTTACAAGAATTTCTTAACTTTGGTTTGCTTCTTTGATTTACACATTTTCTTCTTTAAACTCTTTCTATGCACCATTTGAATCTAAACATAGTTGAAAAGGGAAGAAAATGTGCTACAATATTATTAATTTCTAAGAGTTAACAACAGTATAGAGCGCTTTTAAAAAAATGTATTGATCCTAAATTATAAGTCACTTGTAAGATAAGTAATACTCTTTTTTTTTCATTTTTGTCCTCGTAATTAATGCTCATTTCCAATTTTACCCAATCTTTAAATTTTCAAACACATTTTCCAACAAAAGTAAAAGTGAAAAAAAATTACTTTAAGACATATTTATTGAGTTAACTATCATTTCTTATTTCCCAAGAATAAGTTATAGTGACATATATTATAGACTAGAGGGAGTTCTTAAAATTATACTCTCTCCATTCCTTTTTAGAAGAAATAACCGCTAAACATACCCCATTATAGTCCTTTTTATAAGAAACATTCAAAGAATATCTTATTTTTCCTTCTTACTTTCTCATTTTGTCCTTATTTATTTACCCCTATTTATTGTCAATATAATAAATTTTCACAACCCCAAAGACCTATTATTTCTACCGTATTTATTTTCTTATTCTCTCTTCTATAATCCTCTTAACCACTCTTTCCCTTTTTATAAGTCACTTATACCCCATTCTCGCACATTAAGAAAAGCATTAAATAAATAAATTTTTCCATATTTGCCTTATTTATGAAAGGGTGTACATTTTCTCTCATATCCTTTTATCTCTATGTATTTACACATCTTTCTCTCTCTTCTCTATTTCTCATATGCCTAACTAATAGTGAATATGGATAAAATTGACAAAACCACATTTATTACCCCACTAGTGACTTATATTTTGAGCAAAACGTTTTGGGTACAATTGACTTATCAAAAAGTACAGAGTATTATTATAGTAATTTCTTTATTCTCCCTCTCATTCTCCAAGTCATCATAAATAAAGATATTTTAGTACAAAATGGCTACAATTTTCACACATTTATTGTTCTTAACTAATACTTCAAACCACGAGATTTGGTTAAGCGTTTCTTATTAAAAGGAATGAAGGGAATATATGTTCTTCAACAATTGTAAAAAACAGCCCACTTAAACCGACATATACTCTCTTGATGAAATTAAATGTTAGCTTGCTTTTGATTTTCCAATAAAAAACATGTGCGAGGGCCCCACATGTGGGAAAAGGAGGACTAGAGACAAACGACGGCTAATCCTCATTCCCCTGTTCCCATGTGGATATGACCCAAATTGTCCCTTCTCACTATAATCATGCGATTAAATGCTTCACGTACATCATATTGTAAAATTCATTCATAATATACTAACTTCTATATTTCTTTACTTCTTATTTGCACACATTATATATATATATATATATATCATGTAAAGACTTCATTGTGGCAATTCTACTCAAACTTACCTCAATGGCCAGCTTCGCTTCACAAATTTCCTTTGTTTTGTTGTTTTTGTTATTTGCAACAACATTCAGCAGAAGCGTGGTTACCTCAAACAAGATGATCTGTTGCAATGAAAATGGCCAAATGCTACTTTTAGTCTTCAAACAAGGAGTGGTAGATCAAAACAACCACCTACGTTCTTGGACTATTGAACAAGATTGTTTTTCATGGATGGGCATTCAGTGTGACAACATCAATATATAATATATTTCCTTTTCCTTTTGTAGAGATGGAATAGTACTGTTCATAAGCCGCAAAGTGGATGAACAGTTCCGGCTCGACATTGGGCTTGCTGTGGTTAGTTCCGTTTCCAAATTTTTTGTTTTCGCCTTCTCAGCTTTCCTCTATAACTCTATGTTCTCCTTTTTCTCTCCAGATGTTTTACCCCATTTATTTTTAGTTTGGACTTTTTTCCCATATGGCTGTTTTTTCCTTTCCTGAGCCACACATCTCCTCTAATTTTTCATCATCTTTCCCATTCTCATTTTCATTTCATTGTAAACCACAGGATTGTGCTCCTCCGTTTCAACCTTCTATGCCTCCCTCTCTCGTCTTTGACTAGCATTCTCTTCTTTCTTTCCCTTTTTGGGTTCTGCCATGGTGTTTCAAATATGGAACCCTAGGGTTTCAGGCATTTTTTCACATAATATTTCTTCTTCGTTGTCGATGCAATAGATAAGGAGATGGATCTATGTTTTTTCACCGAAGTCAGGCCCTTTGTTGTTGTGGCCGTGGCTCATCTCTCTTTGCCCATGTCTACGTAAGGTGATTTCAGCTATTAGGTTACTCGATCTTTTGTATGCGAATGTAGTTTTCTACTTTTCATTGTGACTTCATCAGTTTTGCTTCAAGTACATAGGAAGTGGATGGAGAAGAACATAGGTGGAAGTAGAGCTGGTAATATGGGCCCAACCTGTAGGCTCAACCCGTGAGCTCGCGGGTTTTGACAAGTTAGGGTTGGGAAAATCCCAACCCGTAAAAATGCGGGCCACACAGGCCCGCACCGCATAACCCGTGGGTTGACAGGTTGGCCCGCAAAGTTTTTTATTATTTATTTATATATAATAATTTTACAAAACTTATAAGTTTTTCACTGCTATCTTGGTACCTCCCAATCCAAAGAGAAAAAATCTTAGCATTTTCCCTTCTTCATTAAACAAAATTATTATATCTTGGTTGCTTGAGGATGAGTTTATATTTTGTTTATAAACTTTAACAAATTTGATAACTTTATCTCTTAAATTGTACATTATGTTTTTAAATTTTTATAAGAGAAATGATTGATACTAGGAAGGTAAATTTAATTACTCATATATATGTGTCTCATATTTTCAATCCTCTTTAAAAAATAGAAAAAAAATTTTCAAAAAAAATGCGGGCCCACGGGCTGGCCCGCAACCTGCATACTGTGGGTTAGGGTTGGCATTTTACCAGCCCCCAAAAATGGGGGCTGCACAGGCCCACACCGCGCGGGCCGCGGGTTGGTGCGGGCCAGCCCGCAACCCGTGGGCTGGCCCATATTCCTAGCTATAGGTGGAAGGAAGGAATGTTCTAGTGGGGAAATCCATCGACCACAACGATGGAGAAGCAAGAATCGCGGAGAAGCAATGGTGAGGGCAATGCGTAATTTTCAACTCCGCTATCTTCTCATCTTGAACACGTAAAAAATGTAACATCCTTATTTTTATTTTCATAATATGATTATAAATTAAAATTAATTATTTAAAAATATGTATATATTAAAATAATAATATATATATAATACTATATATTTAAAAAAAAGGGGGAAGGGGAAAAACCACCGAAAGTTTTTGGTGGAACACAATCATTATCTTTAAAAAAAGAAAGAAAGAAGGAGACATAATGATTGTGTTTCTTAAAAAAATATATAAATTTAATTGTATGTGGCGCCACATGAATGAGGAGGGATATTATAAATACCCCCCTCAATAACCACTTCACGCAAGGCATGAAGTGGTTTCGGAAGGCTGAAGGTGAGATTCTGGTAGGAGTATTTTCGGTTTTTGAAGATTAATAAGGTACTCAAATTCTTTTTTGATCACAAAACTCTTTTTATGAAAAATATTTTAAATAATTTTATCTTTCTTATGATAGTGATTTCTTACTGATTAGAGAATATTTTAAGATTAGAATTTTGGACAAGTTTAAGTTTTACCGGTATATGACTATAGGAATATAAATGATGATTAATAGTGAATTTTAATCGGTTTATTTTTGTTATTCAATTAGTATAATATTTTATAATGAATTTTCTATATAATCAATCTATAAATAATTCTATATGAGACTTTTTAACCGATTAAATTTAGGAAAAATAATTTATTTGGATTATTAGGAGTTTTCTTGAGGTTTTAATCGGTTTAGATAATTTTAAGACGAAGATTTATAATTTAGTTATTTTACATTCTAAACTTTAAATTAGGAATTTTATGTAAGGGAATGAAATTAATCATAATCAATGACTTAAATAAGTTATTAGAGTTAAGAAAAATATTTAAATTAATAATTGGGATTTTAGTGTGAAATTGAAATTTTTAGGAGTAATTAATTCAAAATTTAGAAATTTTAGAATTTAGTTAAATAAATTAATTTTTCCAATAACTCAAGGAGTTATTAATGTTTAATAAATTGATTGTTGTTGATTTATTTTTGGCGTGTATTTGAGCTCTTGGATTAGGAGCTTGTGATTATAATTTTTTGCTTTGGTGAGAGGTAACCACTTTCCTCTTGTTGTGCATATTTGTATGATGTTTGTGAGTGATTTTTTTTTTACTTTATAGAATTATGAGTATGGCTATTTATATGTGATGTGGACTTTGAAAATATGTTGTTAATGAAATAGTGTTGTGGGACTTATTTTTGTTGAGAAAATGACTAGTGATATTATATTATATGAATTGGTATCTATTTATGATATTGAAAAAAATCCTTTTGATAATTGAGAATTGATAATGATTTGTTATAATCACACATATTGATATGAGAGGGGATGGAGAATGTTGATTTGATAGGTTGTTACTTAAAGAGGAAATAAGGTGGTGAACTTTTGTACAAAAAGAGGTAATAAGGTGATGGACTTCCAGGTGTACACTGGTTACTCCTTTGGCCCAATTGTGTCCAATAGGGCATTGACACCCCACTAATATATTTAGAGGGGGGAACCCATGGTCTTGTCTTGTGCTTTATGGATTTTGGCCTGTCCACATCACTTGATTGGTGAGCTTGTTAAGTTAAACTACCAGTCATATGGGTCAGTGCTAGCTCATGTGTTCAGTTAGAGGAAATAAGGGAGGACAAAGAATAAATTATTGTGTATTGATTCTTATATACTTATGTGATAAATATGAGAATGAGATATGGTAAATTAATGTGTGTGTATACATGTGGACATGTGACATTTTAATAATGTTATGATTTTATAACTGTCCCACTTGGCGCCTCATGAGCACTTACTCATATGCCCAATGAGATGGATTGTTGGTTGCTGAGGCTTTTGTCTCACCCCGTTGATTTAACATTTTTCTAGGTGATAGTTGTCGTGCGGGTCCATCAGGGAAGACTCCGGAAGCTTAAACTACTTCTGCTAAAAGTAGTGCTTCTATCTTTATAATATATGTTGAATTATTGTATATTGTCACGTTAAGGCTCATTTTGCATACTCTGATTTATTTTGGAGATTTGATATTTTAACTATATATTTTTAATTATTCTTGATGATGTTGGATGGCCTACAAGCCTTGTGATGTGTTTTGAATTGGTGAAACCATAATTTGGTCTGATATGGATATTTTAATATATGATGAGATATTATTCAGTTAAAGAGTTTTTAAATGGTTAGTTGAACTCTTTTCTACCATGGTAATCTTTTGAAAGATGAGTTGTAATCTTTTTATTACCGTGGTAGAGTTTGTAAATGATTATAATAATGTATAAGGAAAGGATTTTACAAAAAAAGGGGTTTGTAGTGTTCTTCCATTCTGTCATTTGGTTCTGTTCTCTCCCCTTCTTCCTTTACCTTATGTGCTCCGTTTGAGACGATCTTGGCAATAAAACATGAGTATTGGATACTGTGAGTGAGTCTGTTGGAGGTACCGGACAGAAAATTCAGGTGATTCTGAATAACTTATGGACATGAATTAGAGCTTGATGGTTGTTGCTTTTAATTGGTAATCAGAAAAAGTAGTGTGCCAAGTAGTTATATTAAGTATCCCTTTTATTTAAGAAAAATGTTTTCATGATAATATGCAGGATATATACAAAAGTCTCAAGGATAAGTTCCAAGTACATATTGTACATTTTGGCAGCTGTGGAATAAATGCTTGGAGAATCGCTTTCCACAAGGTTTTGTACTATTTGTCCCTTTCCTCAATTACACATATTCGGTTATTTATCTCTTCTTTCCTATTACATTTTTTCTATAACTTTAAGTCTAGAAAATATGTCATTCATGTAAACAAACGCTGAAGATTATGCTAAGGTAAAGAGAAGAGCTGTAGAAATTTATAAAGAACATGAGAAAGAACTTTTGGAGGTAAAATTGTTCATCCTATCGAAAATGTTGTCCAGATATACCAGTAGGAAGGTTATCCTTGCATGCTGTAATCTATTTCTACATGTTTGAGATGCCAACTCTAAAATGTCAAGCTTGAAAACTTTCTAAATGATTATACATTAGTGCAAGTTTACTAATTGGTGTTTTCCCTTTTCAAATAGGCAAAGAAAATATTGGTGAAGACAATCCAAGATGATCAGTTCTTATACCTTATGACTGTGAATGATGCAGTTCATGCTGTGTGTAAGGTGCCTTACAAGTTAAACCATAGAACTCTAAGCTTCTAGTTTACATGGCAATATGTTTATGGCTGTTGATGCATATATCATTCTCATTTAAATGTCATATTATGTTTTAAGCATTCGATTATCAAATAATCTCTCGAATTTCATCATAGACTATGTATAGCTCTTCTAGCAAATCAACAACATCCTGTTTGTTATATAATTATTTCTGTAAATCATTATTGTTGGAGTGTTAAAATAAAACAAAAATCTTACCATGTTGAGACTCTTCAGGTAATTTTGTCATAGATGTTCTTCAACTTTTTTTCACACAGGACCTTTATATTTTTCTTATTCTATGGAAAATGTTTGTGAAAAGTGATTTTATTTTTACATAATTTTTGTATATTGTGGTAGCACTTTTGAGGTTCATTGGCTGCTCTTTAAGTTTTGTTGGTCATGTGCAGTATCTATAAGGCTGTTCTCAAATCAAATGGTTCCCATTTAGGGAAAATGAAAGAACAACCTATCACAGTGGACGATGACGACAGAGGTGACGAAGAAGAATCAGAATATGGTAATGAACTTAAAATTAGTGTTGACTTCTCCAGATTTCTTAGTCCTGAACTTCAAACTTGAAAATCATTCCTCTTTTCATTATTCCTTCTTCTGTCATCTTGGGTTTTATTTTGCTATCTGTAGAGTAAGCAGTAGAAGTTCCCGTTTATTTTTCACAGTATTAAGAAAGTCATCATTGTTAATTTTGAAATGCCATTTTCAGTTCAAGTTTAAAATTAAGAAACTCATCTAACTATTTTCCCCGTAATTTCATACTCATCTAACTATCATCTGCATCACCAAGTGGGGAAAGATAAGGTGCTACATATATGTACCTTCTTGCTACAGTTGGTGTGACAATGGTGAAGGTATTTTAAAAGTTCTCTTCGGTTTGATATCAACCAACTTGTGATTTTAACTCCTATGTTAACTGAGAATGGAAAATTAATGAACTAGCAGTTTGGGAGGGTTTTATGTTTGATAAAATTTTACACCTATGTTCCCTTAGTACATACATGGTATTGCATTACCTTATTTTTAAAAATTATGTGTATTCCAAGTTCCAAGTTTGAACCTTGTTTTTTGTCTATTGTGGAGGTGGTCAACTGCTGACTAATGTTTTCTTCCTATGCTTCTAATTGATGGGGAGGTGGTCTTTCACTTCACTTATTATGTAACATTGTATAGTGCTTTAAGCTTTCAAAATCTCATTTTTAAATAGACCGTGACATCTAAAAAAATGTTGATTCTTTTTTGACAGTATCAAGATAAGTGATTAGCCTAAGTTCCTCTTAGCTATCATAGATATGAGCTGGGGCAGTTCTTTTTATTCATATTAACATCACCAATACCAATTAGCAAGGATACAGTGGATTGAACGAAGGGCAGTTATTTTTACTGAAAGTTCAGGGAAGTATGTAATTCTTTATAGTTTAACTGAGCAGATCTTTAAGACCTATCATTCTATGTGTACTGATTATGATTTTTTTCTTTATTTGTGTCCAATGCAGCATAAGCTATAATATCTACCATTTTGGTGTACCTTCTCAGTATTAAGGCTATGGAAGTAAGTGGTGCATATGCTCCATGTTGTAGTAGGTATCAACAGTACCATTATATCTTTTTTTACATCAGTAGTCATTTATTTTTGACCACTAAACAATTTAGACCACTGTTACAATTTTTAAAATGCCTAACGCCTAACGCCTACTGCCTAAAAAAGTAATAAATTTCTGTGCATCTCATACAATGAAACCCTTTGTTGGATCCTGGTCTTCTATATAAGTGAAATCAGTTCGGTCTTACCTGCCACGGTACAGTTCCAAATCTCTACTGTCATTTTTCAAATGGCTAATGCCTTGTGGTCATAATATCTTTTATGAGGTCTGTTCTTTAAAGTTAACACATTTCTGCCTTTTCAAATAAATAAATTATACAATTGTAGGTTGAACTCAGTTTTTGAATAGGTATGCAGGAGGTATACGCATAATCTCTTTTTATAGCAGTTAGTATCTTTGGTAAAATATTGAACTAACATATTTTATATAAAATGTGTTGCAGAAATATTTCATACTGAAAGATTTCATTGATTTTGTTGCCTCAATAGCTTCTACATATTACAGACTGGATAGTGGTAATGATGTTTATGAAAGTAGACTTATATCTTACTCTCTATGATTTAATAGGAAGTCCAATGTCTGGTAGGAAAATCTCTTTTCTTTTCTTTTTGTATAATGTATATTGTTGTACTTAAACATTGCATCCTGGACTTTGAAAATCTGTGGCTATATTGACAATTAGACCTAGCTTAGTTACTGTGACTTGCAGTGCGCTCTGTGTCATCTGTGTCTAAAATGACTATATGTTTGGTATGAGGTCAGCTGAAGAAGTGTTGTTGTACATATATTCTTTAAGTTCTTTAAGTAGTATAATATTAGTTTGAAAGTGGAATTCCGTAATGAGTTATGAATTTTTACACAATTGGATTTTTGAAGGGCATATAATCCAACTTTGGTCGTTGATCTGCCTAATGCAAGTTGTTGTCCGAAAAATTCTCATGAAGAAGATTTCCTTTAATCTCAATGTCTTCCATATCTGTTCAGCAATCACTTCTGTCCCAGCATGGTGCAACACTCATGAAGTCTTAAACTAGTATGTTGTTTTTCAACATATATGTTGCTATTAAACTGTTATACCTATTCCATCTGCAACAATCTTCCTGTCCTAGCAGCAATTCGTCAACTCCTTTCCTAAAAAAGGTTTGTACTGTTCTTCCATTCTTTCCTTTGTTTCTGTTCTCTCCCCTTCTTCCTTTACCTTCTGTGATCTGTTTGTTACGGTTTTTGAATTATCATTTTTCAGTCCAGCTGTCTTTTGAAATTTTTTATGTTAAACTGGACAAAACAAAAGCTAAATATGAATTATCAAAATACAACATGCAAATCAACTATGAGGGTTTCATAGAAGACATTTTTTATCTTACATTATGGTGAATTTATTGACCACATGGCTTTTCAATTTCATGTGGGTTAGGACTACAACCTTATTTCTTGCACAACTGTGAAGGCCTATTTCTGTATACCTTATAAGTTTACTCACGACCGATTCTTGATGTTTAAAACTATTGAGGAATGGGAAGAAGGTACAATGTCATGTTTCTGAGGTTGTCTTTGCAATATCAAAAAGGTATTCTTTACGTACACAAGAAAATAGGATTAGTCATATGCTCTCTTCAAAAATTGGCCACCCTCTATTTAAGTTCAATGCTTTCTCTCAACGTTCTAGCGATAAAGATCTCATTAACGGCCCAGATGTAATCTTTTGGCTAGAAGATTAGATTATAAATCCTTTACCAGTCCATATGCAGATTATATTGTTTCTTCTGCTATTTTATAGTCTTTCACCCACATAACAGAAATCAAAGAATGGCTGAAGATCGGTTTGTAGTTAGCAGAAGGCGTATCTACTATGATCAAAATGGAAGTGAAGCGTTAAATGCAAGGACAGTGAGGAAGAGCTAACAGAACCTGAGGAATTTATTTCCATTTGAATGCACAAAGACTTCATTTGTTTTTAAAGACTTTATATTACATGAAATTATTCATCTTAACATGACCAATACCAATTAGTAAGGATAAAGTAGATTGAATGAAGGGAAGTTATTTTTACTCATAGTTTAGGGGAGTAGGTAATTCTTCATGGTTTAACTGAGCATATCTTTAATAATTGTCATTCTATGTGTACTAATCAAGATTTTTTCCTTGATCTGTGTCCAATGTAGCAGAAGCTATAATATCTATCATTTTGGTGTACCTCCTCATATTATGGCTATGGAAGTAGGTGGTGAAGTAGCTCTATGCTGTAGTAGGTATGAACAGTTACAGTATACCTTTTTTAACATCAGTTGTCATTTATTTTTTACCAATAAACAGTTCTGACAGTGTACTTAACCACGTTCTTTCTTTTCATGATGGTTGAACCTGAGCTATACTGGCCTTATATTCATGGTGGCTTTTGAAAGGGATATTACAGCTATTTGCCCCACCTGAGGTTTGGTCGACCAGAAAAGGACTTCAAAATTAAGGAAGGGGAAAAACTTGTAGGGAGTGTTGCTTCAAAATAATATTGCGAGGTATGAAATTAATTTTGGTTCTGAGGTAAAGACAAGCTTCTGATGTCATTATTTTTCTCAAGCTTATGAATTTGAAGCTTATAATGGCCTTTTACTTACAGCTCCTCGCATGACTGGAATTTTGGTCAAAATTTTCGTTATGCTTATGGAGATTCCATTACTTGGAACCCTTTTATTGTACATATTGACAGGAAACAATCTCATTCATAAGGTATGCTCTTAATCCATCATGTCACGTAAAAAGCTGAAATATAATTCTCATTCACAACAATCTTTGTTCTGGCAATTCTTAGCAATAATGTTTCCATTCCTTCTTTAGCTTATTGCACATGTAGAACTGGAAGAGTCACCTCTCTTTGTTCCCTTGCATTCTTTTGAAGGTTTGTTAATAATCTGCATTAAGTTCTAATTTTTCTTCTAATGCAAAATTATTATAGTCCTTAGAGATCTGGACTCTAAAAAGTTAGTTGCCTTTGTAAGATTGGTCTTTTTGTTTTGGCCAGATCCTGAAGAACATGAAGTAAAATGCTTAGAATCTGATTTATTACCAGCAAGGCAAGTTCAATTTGCAATAGAATGCTTGCCTATATATTCAGAAAAGAAGCCTTCTTTTTGTCACTGGACAATAATGGACTATCACAGAGCCTACACTTCAGGAGAGGTACTCCAAAATGAAGTTTGTAGAAGAGAAAACGCTGGTGATGAAGAAGACGATAGATGACTCCAAATAGAGAGAGTGTTGTTATTATATTGATTAGTGTGGGAAGTATGATGTGGAGTGATTGAGACAGAAAAGTGAGAGGTCAATGTGCTTAACGATAACATCGTTTTGGATAATATGAACTTCTTCATATTATGAAGCAATATTATTATTGCATTCAATCTCATCATTTTTAAGAAGTATTATTCTGTGTTGTTTTGCTGATAGCCTCATATTATTGTCCTACTTTGATATTTTGTTGGTTAGTTGTGAAAAATAGAAATGAAAATTGATAATACTTCAATTCCAATATACCATTTGAGATGGAAATAACATCTATTGTTTGAAAACAGTTTTGTACATTAAAACCATTTTTTTATTAACAAGAGTTTTTCCCCATTTTCCTCCGTTTTATCTTGCACGTAATCATGGAGGCATGTGAAATGAAGACAGCAAATTCTTTCTCAAAATTACGTTGTGCCATGGAAAAAAATTCATTCTAAAAATTTATCTATCAATCAACAGTTCATATCCTTACTGTATGAATGAATATGAATCCTTCTGAGTCTAGATGGCCCATTCGCATGCAAATGAGATAGTTCCCAATTACACTTTCATTTACGATTGCAATTAATAAAAGTCAAGGACAATCATTATGTCATGTTGGATTATATTTGTCAAAACCCGTATTCACTCATGGACAATTATATGTTGCACTGTCTAGAGTAAGAAGCATGGATGGGCTGAAGATTGTTGTAGGGGCTGATGAATCTGGGACAAGTAACACTACAAAGAATGTTGTATATGAAGAAGTGTTTAGAAACATAAATACCTAGGTGTTCACTTGTGCTATGAGAAAGTGAACAACCGACATTCTTTTACAAAAATTGAAATGTCATGTTAAACTTTCTTTTGTTACGTATAGTGCAACAATATGAAAAGAATGGTCATGCGAATGGTGGGTGTAAATATACTTAAGGAAACTTGACAAGAGCCAAATCTTTCTGTACTCGCTCGTTACAGGAAGAATTGCAGAGCTTTCCCTTTTCAGCCATACATTAAAAGGTGAGATTAATATATGTGTGCTTCATCAGCTTGAATTTCTCAACCACTTGGACTTGAGCCTCAATAACTTTAAAACTGTGAGTATGCCACCATGCCAAATCTCAAAATCTTCTTTTGATGCACACAATTTTGACAATCAATCACTTCCTAATCCTTCTAATCAGTCATCAAGTTTTTCTGTTTCTCTATGTTATCTTAACTTTTCATCTAATGGTTTGGCCATAAATGACCTTCATTGGCTTTCTCAACCTTCTTCCTTAAATTATCTTGGCCATGTGAATTGAGATTTTCCATCCCTTCATTATATCAATTTTACATCACTAGAAGTTCTTGATCTTTCTTACAACCTTGCAATAATTTCAATGGACATCTTCCTGAAAGCCTTGAAAAGCTCCATAACTTAGAATCTTTAAACATTGCTGGCAATTCTTGGGCGGGAGTCCTTTTAGAAAGAACTTTTGCCAATCTATTAAGCTTAACATCACCGAACTTGAGTTCAAGTGGTTTCAAATTTGACTTTGATCCTAATTGGGTCCCACCATTTCAACTTAAAGATTTCACTTCATGAAATACAAGCTTAGGTTTCAATTCTCCGCCATAGCTGAATGCACGTAGGTCCCAATTTTCCATCATGGCTGTATGCACAAAGGTCTCCAGAATATCTGGATATTTATACATCAGGGATTTCAACATTTGATGCAAATATATTTTGGAGCTTCATAGTAAGAATTGATGAAGTTGACCTATCAAACAACTTGATAAGTGGAGACATATCCAATGTGACACTATACTCAAAATATGTATTTTTAGAGTATAATAATTTCACCAGAGGCCTGCCGCACATATCAGCAAATGCCGTTTACTTTGTAAGGATCTATTTTCCTGTTGCTATGCCCTGGAGAGATTAATAGGGAAAATATGTTGTCTTATTTGGATATATCATATAATCATGGGAAAATTGTGAAAAAAATCCTTCATTAGCAAATTATTTGCCAAATGAGACCTTTACGTGCAGATTATCTTCCGAGTATGCATAATATCTTCCCTGGTGTGCAGATGATCTTCCCTGTGTGCAAAATTCTTCCCTATACGTGTGCAAAAATCTTCTCTACGTGTGCAGAAATCTTCCCTCCATGTGCAGATATATTACTAGGACCCATTTGACAAATACATTGCCAACGAGGTCTTTTTTAGCAATTCTCCCTAAAATCATTTCACTGGAGCACTCCCTAATGTTAGATCCCAAGTTTTGATGATAACAAAAAGACAATTGTGTACAAATCATGGTTTTATAAGTTTAAGAAATGTTTACAAAGTTATCAAATGAATATAGCAATGTTTTCTGGTATCTGCTGTTAAATTGAACTAGAGTGCTCGAGCATGAGCTTTGCACTCGAGCATAGATCCCTTCTGTTCTCGAGCAGGTGCGAGTGAAAGCCAGAAAGTGTTCACCTAAGAGGCATGCCACTGATATTCTCACTGATTCACTCGAGCACTGGAGTTTGCACTCGAGCAGAGAAGCCATTCTCACTCGAGCACATGCGAGTGAAGGTCTGTGAGTGCTTGGCCGAGAGCAAGTATTATCATGCTTCCTTGACTCACTCGAGCAGAGACATCAATGCTCGAGCATGAGGATTCTGTACTCGAGCAAGGTACTGCGAGTGCTTGGCCGAGAGTCATGAAGTTCAAGGAAGTGCAAGTGTGCTCGAGCACAACCTCATCTGCTCGAGTGACACATCTGCACCTGCGAGTGATAAATTTATCCCTCTCAAGACCTGATGCGAGTGTTGAAATTGAGAGCATATTCCTTGAGAATATGCATCTCACTCGAGCAGGAGTATGTGTGCTCGAGTGAGGGACCACATCACCCGTGAGTACAAAATCTCACTCTTACTAATATGATATGCGAGTGATGACCCGAGAAGACACTCCCAGTGGAAAATGCAAGATCACTCGAGCAGGAGGAGTTGTGCTCGAGTGAGACCCCACATCACTTGCGAGTGAGAATTCTGTCTCTCTGAAATCCTTTGCAAGCACAACCCGATAACTGAAGCACAAAGAGGAAAATAGGAAGATCACTCGAGTGAGCTATCCATGCTCGAGTGATGCTCTGCCAGATCACCAAAAAATGCCAAGTCTCACAACGTTCAATCCGAATATGGTTTATTGTTATTTATTCATATCATCATTACTTATTATCATTGCTTAACATCATTTTGAATGTATTATAAGTGTGATGCAGGAAGATGAACATTTGAAATTAGTTGTTACGGAGAAAGTCAAATAACGGCAGACAACATCATTACAAGCACGTACCTACCGTATTCAAATTATTCAAACATGAGCGTGTCTTTCCACAGTTGCAAAGTTCCGCTCCTCAAACGATGATTACCCAAACGGGCAAAAACTAAAGCAACTATATATACAGAGATTCAGAGATAGTCAAGAACAACGAACCACAAGAATTCACAAGCTTATACACGAGCCTCTGCTATTCATCATTTTCTCTGTATACACATTGATCTTCAGTGTTTATTCATTTCCTCTGTAAGAGAGTCTTCATACAATTCAAACTCTATGTTTATTTGATCTCAAGGTATTAGGACCTTGAGAGGGTATATTTCCTTACGAGAGAAGCAGTTGAGAGAATTCCTTGTTAAGCCTTTCACTCATAAGCCTTATAAGATACAAGCAGAAGAGAACGTTGCTGCTCGTAAGACTTACAGTGGTGTAAGCAGGAGAGAACGTTGCTGCTCATAAGTCTTGTATACATAAGCAAGTGAGAAGGGTCATAGATTGTTTTTCTGCACGTAAGACTTGTCGTAAGGGGGAGAGAAATTTCTTAGTAAGAGAATATTTCTGCTCGTAGTCCTTTCAAGGACAATTGTTGTTTTGTGGCATTCTGAGAGCCCATTGAATCTTGGAGGTATAGTGAAAATCTCAGTAGGTCTTGATCTCTAAGGACTGGACGTAGGCCTGGTTGTTAGGCCAAACCAGTATAACTCTCTGTGTTCAAATCTTCTCAACTCTACTCTATCTACTATAAGTTTCATATCACCACATCAAGCGAAAAATTTATAACATCACCCAATTCACCCCCCTCTTGGGTGAAGCTTGCCTCTTACATTTGGTATCAGAGCCTAGTCTTCTCCGAAGAGCCTAACAGCTTGAGAAGGATCCGACAAATGGCAATAATGGATGAAAATATCCTTCCAGATGGAGCTTCAATCACTAGACCTCCTGGTTTTGCTAGAGAACATTTTTCGTTCTGGAAAGCTAAATTCAGAGTGTTTGTGATGGCCAACGAGTACGAATTATGGAATGTTATACAAGATGGTGACTATGTTCCAATGAAGAAAATCAAAGATAGAGCAGTTAAAAGGAGCCCAGATGAGTTTGACGAGAATGATAAAAGGTTAGTAACATTAAATAGTAAAGCCATTTTAATGATACAGAGTGCTCTTAGTCAAAAAGAATATTTTCAAATATGTACTCTACCAACTGCCAAAGATATGTGGGATGCTCTAGAAATTACTCATGAAGGTACATCCGGAATCAAAGAAAATAGAGTCAATACTATAATTACAGAATATGACCTATTTCGTATGAAACCTGGAGAAGGCATATCAGAATTCAAACTCAGGTATACTCATCTTGTTAATCAATTATCTGCTCTTGGAAAATCGTTTGATCAAAATTCCCAGGTAAGAAAGATTCTTAATATTCTTACGAAAGAATGGGAAGCGAAGGTGACAGCTATCGAAGAAGCTAAAGGAGAATCTATGAGATCCGTAGCTGCCCTCTTTGGGAGTCTTTCAGAGTATGAAGGAAAGTTGAGGTTCAAAAAGGAACTTGAAGAGTTCGATGATAAGAAGAAAAAGGGACTTGCACTAAAAGCTATCAAGGAGGAAGAAGAATCGTCCGAGAATGAAGATATCCCTAACGATGATGAAATGGGAATGATTGTAAGAAAATTCAAAAGATTCTACAAAAGAGGTCAAAAGAACTTCAAAAATTATCAAGGTGGACCAAGCAAGAGAGAAAATAAAGAACAACAGATAGTATGCTATGAATGTGGGAAACCTAGACACATCAAATCTGAATGCTTCAAGAACAAAGACAAAAAGAAGAAGAAAAAGAAAGCATATATATCATCTATATGGGGAGATAGTTCGTCAGACAAAGAAAGTGACAATGACGAAGTAGCAAATCTGTGCTTAGTAGCCAAGGAAGAAGAATCAGACTCTGAGGTAAGTGATTCTGAACCTACTTATGATGAATTGTTATCTGAATATAATGCATTGCATACAGAGTTCATCAAAGTTGTTAAAGAAATGGTTAGCTATAAGAAGAAAGTAAAAGAATTAGAAAGTACTGTCATATCATCATATGAAATGTGTAAAGAGAAAGATAAGAAAATAGAAGATTTAACAAAAATTGTTGAAAAGTTTACTAAAGGAAGTGAAACTCTCAAGGTTATTTTAAATTCTCAGAAAGTTTCATTTGATAAATCTGGAATTGGATATAATTCTGTTCATGATAAGAATAAAGGATATAAGAAGAATAGTAGAGCATATCTTAAATATTTCAGGAATTCTGTGCATACATCAAATCCATTCGCATCATGCAATTATTGTAACAGGAAAGGACATTATACTTCATCATGTTATTTCAAAAAGGGACAGGTTGTTGGAACATATAAATAGGTTCCGAAAGGGACACATACATCACATACTAACCACAAAGGACCCAAGAAAGTGTGGGTACCTAAAACTTGATCATCTTATTCTAGGTATGTCTCAAGGCATCTCGAGCGAACAAATGGTATATTGATAGTGGATGTTCGAGACACATGACTGGTGACAAAAATAAGTTCACCATGCTAGAAACTAGAGAAGGAGGAAAGGTAACATTTGGAGGTAATCAATTTGGACGTATTGCTGGAATTGGTGAAGTAGGAAAATCCGATGGTGTTCAAATCAATGGAGTATATTATGTTGAGGGATTATGCCACAACCTCCTGAGTGTAAGTCAAAGCACTGACAAAGATAACTGGGTAATTTTTGACTCAAAAGAATGCTTGATAGTAAGCAAGAAAGATCTACCTCTGAACAAAGAATCTATCAAGGAAAAGATCCGAGCTCAAAAGGACAGTAATTGTTATACTATTGATTTAAATTCAAATTCTTTTGAAAATTGTTTTCTTAGTCGATCAGAGGAAAGTTGGTTATGGCATAAGCGTTTGGCTCATGTCAATATGAATCAACTTGACAAACTAATTAGAAAAGATTTAGTTGTTGGTCTTCCCAAACTCAAATTCAAAGATAATATGATTTGTGAAGCATGTCAAAAAGGCAAACAAACTAAGTCTTCTTTTAAAACAAAGTATGAGATTTCTACTTCAAAACCTTTACAATTACTTCATATGGATTTGGTAGGACCTGCAAGAGTAAAAAGTTTTGGAGGAAATTTATATACTTTAGTAATTGTCGATGATTTTACAAGATTTACTTGGACTATATTTATTGCTTCAAAAGATTAAACATTTGCTGAATTCATCATGTTTGCCAAAAAGGTTCAAAATGAGAAAGGTATTTCTATTGTTTCTATTAGGACAGACCATGTAGGAGAATTTGATAATCAACTATTTAAAAACTACTGCAACAACGAAGGAATAGATCATAACTTCTCTGCTCCTAGAACCCCTCAAAAAAATGGAGTAGTGGAAAGAAAAAACAGAGTTCTTACAGAAATGGCGAGAGCATTACTTAATGAAAAAGAAATGTCACAAGTGTTCTGGGCAGATGCAATGAGTACTGCATGCTATATTTCAAACCGAGCATATATCCGCAAATCACTTGGAAAGACGCCATATGAACTTTACAAAGGAAGGAAGCCAAATATTGCTCATCTTCATATCTTCGGGTGTAAGTGTTTCATTCACAATAATGGTAAAGAAAACTTAGGTAAATTTGATTCAAAGTCTGATGAAGGTATATTTCTAGGATATTCTAATAGAAGTAAGGCTTATAGAGTTTTCAATAAAAGAACATGTACTGTTGAAGAATCTATTCATGTTGTGTTTGATGAAATTGAATCTCAGACAAAACTTATTGATGAAGAAGAAATGGATTCAATCAAGAAAAACAAATCTATTTCAAAGCAAGATGATTTTGAAACAAATAATTTTTAAAATTTAGAAGATGTCGATGATCATGCTCAACCAAAAGCATGGAGACATATGAAGGATCATCCAATTGATCAAGTTATAGGAGATATTCATGAAGGTGTCAAAACTAGAAATAGAATCCTCAATGAGGTAACTTTTTCTGCTTTTATTTCTGAAATTGAACCTTCTAATGTAGAAGAAGCTTTATCTGACAATGATTGGGTGATTGCTATGCAAGAAGAACTAAATCAATTTCAAAGAAATCAAGTTTGGGATTTGGTTCCTCGACCTAAAGATCATACGGTTATAGGGACCAAATGGGTTTTCAAAAACAAACTTGATGAATCAGCAATCATTATGAGAAACAAAGCAAGATTAGTTGCCAAAGGCTATAATCAAGAAGAAGGTATTGATTATGAGGAAACATATGCTCCAGTGGCAAGATTGGAAGCAATACGAGTACTCCTAGCCTTTGCTTGCATTAAAGGTTTTAAACTTTATCAAATGGATGTGAAAAGTGCTTTTCTAAATGGTTATATTATGGAGGAAGTATATGTAGAACAACCTCCTGGGTTTGAAGATGAAACAAAACCTGATCATGTCTTCAAACTTAAGAAAGCACTATATGGTTTGAAACAAGCACCTAGAGCTTGGTATGAAAGACTAAGCAAATTTCTTCTTGATCAAAGTTTTGTCAGAGGTAAAGTTGATACAACTCTATTCATCAAACATAACAAAAATGATATTCTAATTGTTCAAATTTATGTTGATGATATTATTTTTGGTGCTACTAACGAATGTATGTGTCAAGAATTTTCTAAGATTATGCAGGGAGAATTTGAAATGTCCATAATGGGAGAATTGAACTTCTTTCTTGGACTTCAAATCAAACAAAAGAAGAATGGTATATTTATATCACAGACAAAGTATTTGAAAGAGTTGTTAAAGAAATATGGATTAGATAATGCTAACGGAGCTAATACTCCAATGAGTTCTACAACACTGTTGGATGCTGATGTAAAGGGACCTAGCTTCAACATCACTAAGTATAGAGGAATGATTGGCTCATTATTCTATCTCACAGCTAGCAGGCCAGATATTCAATTCAGTGTGAGAATGTGTGCAAGGTATCAATCCGCTCCCAAGGTATCACATGCAGAGACAGTAAAAAGAATCTTCAAATATCTAGGAGATACTTCAGAGCTTGGTCTTTGGTATCCGAAAAGAGGGAACGAGTATTTAATGGCATATTCAGATTCAGATCACGGAGGATACAAAACTGACAGAAAGAGTACCAGTGGTCAATGTCAATTTCTTGGAGGTTCTCTAGTATCATGGTTCAGCAAGAAGCAAAATGCAGTTTCATTATCCTCAACTGAAGCTGAATATATAGCTGTGGCAAGTTGCTGTTCTCAAGTGTTATGGTTGAAACAACAACTTCAAGATTTGGGAATTTATTTAAAAGACATTCCAATCTATTGTGATAACACTAGCACGATAAGCTTGGCCAAGAATCCTATACAACACTCAAGGACCAAACACAGACATTCGACATCACTTCATTCGAGATCATGTTCAAAAGAAGGATGTCAAAGTGGAATTCATACCAACTCATCTTCAACTTGCGGATATTTTCACAAAGCCAATTGCAAAAGATCAATTTTTATATATTCGAAGAGAATTGGGAATAGTTAATCCCAATGAGTTGTAAGTTTTCTTGTTAAATATTTTAATTAAATGTTTATTTTGATGATAACCATACTAATTTTGGCATCGGAGTGTTAAAAATCATTTTGCAGGTCTGTCACTCGAGCACTGAGGATGCTGCTCGAGTGATAAGCTAGTTCACTCGAGCACAAGTAGCTCTGCTCGAGCACAGCACTTTTGAAAATACTCTGCTTCTTGATATGTAAAACAGAGGTTAACAGAGGAAACTAGAATACCAAGAGTCTATCTTGAAAGCAATAGTAAGAGATGAACTCACTCGCGAGTGAGGAACTCTCACTCGAGCATGATATGAACATGCTTGAAGTAAGGAGTGCCTGCTCGAGTGAAGAGGAAGAATTTCTTTCCAGAAGCAATCCAAATCATGGTTACTCAAATGATCTTGGAGGATTTGAGTACAAAGACACAAAATATGGCAAGAAATCCATAATCCAGGTATGCTTTTACATGTTTTCTTAAATTTTCCAGAATATCACTTTAGCACAGATAGAACACATTCGAGCACAGTATGAACATCACTCGAGCACTAGGGTTTATGCTCGAGTACTGTCACTTATATCAGTTACACAGAAGCTCAGAACGTCATACTTTCTGCTCTCACTCGAGGTGTCTCGTCACTCGAAGGGCGCAACTCTTCACCTTCAACCATTTCTCTTCAATCAATCACGTCCATTTGCCTCAAATCACCGTTACAACTCTTTAATCCTCTATAAAAGGTGATTATTACCCTCTGCATTTCTCATTCGTGCCCTAATCTCAGTTTGCTTTTCTTTCAAAAACTGAGAGTTTTTGCTTCTCTTTCACTTTCTCTACAATGGTAAGAACCAAACTACCCTCTATCCCTCAAAGATCCCACTCTCCATCTCCTACTCAATTGCTGCCAGTGCATCTGGTACCCCAGAACCAACACCTCCCTCTCCCAAAATCTCTTCCTCACGGTCACCTCCTCCTAAACCCAAGACCAAAAAAAGGACTCTGGCTAAGAAACCTCACCCAAAGCCTCAAATTGCAAAGAAAGATCAACCTCCTCAAAAGAAGCCAAAGGGTGTGGTGTTTAAGGAACTAATAGTTACCCAGTCTCAATCCAAGGAGGTTCAAGGAAAAGGAAAGAAAAAGGAAATAGAGCAACCCCAACATTCATCTTCTTCCTCTGGTGATTCATTCAACAAACACTTCGGGAAGCATTGGAGAAGTCCAAACTTGACAAGATAGTTGGAAAGATCGCTTCTCAAGCCGGTGTTTCAAGTTCACACCAAGCAAGGCAATCAAGTGCCTCTGCTTCAGGAGCACCTTCTGCCTCACAAGCACCAGTGGATGATCACATCACCAGTCCTCCTGAGGGATTTATTGTTAAGGAACTCAAGGCACTGTCTCAGAAGGTATTTGATGATGAGTTTATTCATAGGCATTTCTGTCCTGTTGTGTATGTGGATTTAGATTATCTGAAGAAGAATTGCCATTTGGATTTATACCTTTATCTTCAATACTTTGCTCCCTGGCTAAATATCCATATACCATATTCTCCCACTGTTGTGAAAACATTTTATTGCAATATGAGGTCCCATAATATTATGTCTAGATCTGGTGAATTGATTGAGGAAGCGGTATCTACAACTGTTAGAGGAAAGTTTATTATGATATCTGCTAAGATCATAAATGACTTGCTTGGGTATGTTGCACTACCTCCTGATCCACCCTCTTTCTCTGCCAATGAAGCTTTCCATATTTTGAGACCAAAAGACCCCATAGGCCCTCTCAATTTTAAACCCATTGATATGCCTGATTCTCATAGAGTCCTTCATTATATATATTCCCGGAGCATAGTTAATAAGTCCAAAAATTTTACTCATTTTACTCAAAAGGATTACTATATGTTGGCCTCTTTAATTGCTGGGCAACAAAGAAATGTGGGGGAGATTATCTTCAATGAGATGAGAAGATTTCGATTTTCTTCATCAAAATCCGCAACCATACCATACCCTCAGCTTGTATCCTTCATCCTGATGAAAAACAAGATATGGTATCTGGAAGGAAATGAAAGGGTACTCATTTCAAGGTTTGGTAAGACTCAACTAACTCATATGGGTATTAATCTTCCAGTGAGTCGAACCAAAGCCACATCTAAGAGGGAAACCACTCCATCTAGAGGTGATGAGGCACAATCATCTGCTCAAAGTCCTATTCCTCCTCCTTCCTTCATTAATGCCTCTCTTTCCAACCATGCAACTGAGGGAATCAATCAAGCTGTATCAAGTCTGAAGAAGGAGTTAGTGGCTGAGTATGAGAAGCTTGTGGAAAAAATGGAGTCACAGGTCATCAAATTGGTAAACAAGGCCAATACCAATTTTGAGTTGATGTTCAAGACTCAGGATGAGATGTCTCAGAGGATAACAAATATGGAGACCTTCTTACACTCACATTTCCCCTCTTCATCTTCAGAGGTGCCTCCAGAGACCACTCATACCTCTGTACCACAGACTCATGTACTCTTCACCGATCCAAATTCTAATGTTGATGTTACTTTTGATCGGTCGCCTTCACTACCTCCCTCATCCTCTGTACCACAGCCATCATCTCCACCAATTGACCCTCTCACTGCCATGGTTTCATTTGTTCTACCTCCTGGTACCACCTTTCCTCAGTCCCCTTCTGATGCTGACAAAACGGGGGAGAAGGATGTGTGATGGTTTCTGAGCTATGGGATGTATTGGGAGTTTGGGTAGATTTTCTGTATGGGTAGGATTTGATGTTATTTTAGATTATCAGTTATTATGTTATTAACAATGTCAAAGTTTGAAATCAAATTTAATATTAATGACTATTTTCATGTTTCAAGTTACTAAGTTATTTGCCTCATATTATTCTTATCTTGGTTGTTAAGTGTCCAGAGGAAGTATTGCAGGGAAACTTGAACTTGAAACTGAAACTTGATATGCATTTGGAAACAATGAAGTATTTCAAAAATAATTTTCAATCTTAATCAATCTTTCTAAAACTTTCATCACAAAGGTTTTGTCATCATCAAAAAGGGGGAGAATGTTAGATCCCAAGTTTTGATGATAACAAAAAGACAATTGTGTACAAATCATGGTTTTATAAGTTTAAGA
Organism: Inga oerstediana; assembly: GCA_963210345.1. NCBI lineage: Eukaryota > Viridiplantae > Streptophyta > Magnoliopsida > Fabales > Fabaceae > Inga > Inga oerstediana. Next base: position 26,760,588 of record OY723405.1, on the reverse strand, counting down.
AATGTTTACAAAGTTATCAAATGCATATAGCAATGTTTTCTGGTATCTGCTGTTAAATTGAACTGGAGTGCTCGAGCATGAGCTTTGCACTCGAGCATAGATCCCTTCTGTGCTCGAGCAGGTGCGAGTGAAAGCCAGAAAGTGTTCACCCGAGAGGCATGTCACTGATATTCTCACTTATTCACTCGAGTACTGGAGTTTGCACTCGAGCAGAGAAGCCATTCTCACTCTAGCACATGCGAGTGAAGGTCCGCGAGTGCTTGGCCGAGAGCAAGTATTATCATGCTTCCTTGACTCACTCGAGCAGAGACATCAATGCTCGAGCATGAGGATTCTGTACTCGAACAAGGTACTGCGAGTGCTTGGCCGAGAGTCATGAAGTTCAAGGAAGTGCAAGTGTGCTCAAGCACAACCTCATCTGCTCGAGTGACACATCTGCACCTGCGAGTGATAAATTTATCCCTCTCAAGACCTGATGCGAGTGTTGAAATTGAGAGCATATTCCTTAAGAATATGCATCTCACTCGAGCAGGAGTATATGTGCTCGAGTGAGGGACCACATCACCCGAGAGTACAAAATCTCACTCTTACTAATATGATATGTGAGTGATGACCCGAGATGACACTCCCAGTGGAAAATGCAAGATCACTCGAGCAGGAGGAGTTGTGCTCGAGTGAGACCCCACATCACTTGCGAGTGAGAATTCTGTCTCTCTGAAATCCTTTGCAAGCACAACCCGATAACTGAAGCACAAAGAGGAAAATAGGAAGATCACTCGAGTGAGCTATCCATGCTCGAGTGATGCTCTGCCAGATCACCAAAAAATGCCAAGTCTCACAACGTTCAATCCGAATATGGTTTATTGTTATTTATTCATATCATCATTACTTATTATCATTGCTTAACATCATTTTGAATGTATTATAAGTGTGATGCAGGAAGATGAACGTTTGAAATTAGTTGTTACGGAGAAAGTCAAATAATGGCAGACAACATCATTACAAGCACGTACCTACCGTATTCAAATTATTCAAACATGCGCGTGTCTTTCCACAGTTGCAAAGTTCCGCTCCTCAAACGATGATTACCCAAACGGGCAAAAACTAAAGCAACTATATATACAGAGATTCAGAGATAGTCAAGAACAACGAACCACAAGAATTCACAAGCTTATACACGAGCCTCTGCTATTCATCATTTTCTCTGTATACACATTGATCTTCAGTGTTTATTCATTTGCTCTGTAAGAGAGTCTTCATACAATTCAAACTCTATGTTTATTTGATCTCAAGGTATTGGGACCTTGAGAGGGTATATTTCCTTACGAGAGAAGCAGTTGAGTGAATTCCTTGTTAAGCCTTTCACTCATAAGCCTTATAAGATACAAGCAGAAGAGAACGTTGCTGCTCGTAAGACTTATAGTGGTGTAAGCAGGAGAGAACGGCTGCTCATAAGTCTTGTATACATAAGCAAGTAAGAAGGATCATAGATTGTTTTTCTGCACGTAAGACTTGTCGTAAGGGGGAGAGAAATTTCTTAGTAAGAGAATATTTATGCTCGTAGTCCTTTCAAGGACAATTGTTGTTTTGTGGCGTTCTGAGAGCCCATTGAATCTTGGAGGTATAGTAAAAATCTCAGTAGGTCTTGATCTCTGAGGACTGGACGTAGGCCTGGTTGTTAGGCCGAACCAGTATAACCCTCTGTGTTCAAATCTTCTCAACTCTACTCTTTTACTATAAGTTTCATATCACCACATCAAGCGAAATATTTATAACATCACCCAATTCACCCCCCTCTTGGGTGAAGCTTGCCTCTTACACCTAATTGTTGGGCTAGTTGGAAGCAATTAGAATACATTGATTTGAGGAGTAATAAGCTATATGGTAAAGTTCCTCCCTCAATGGCTATGTAAACAAATCTTAGGTACTTGAATTTAGGTGATTATGGTTTCTTTGGCAACTTTTCCTTAGACTTATCTCATTGGACAAATTTGGAATACCTCGTGTTTGATCAAAATAAATTCTCCGGAGATCTACCAAGTTCAATGCAACAAAATATGATGGTTTTCAAAGTGAGGGCCAACCAATTTGTAGGGAATATTCCAAAACAGTTGTGCAACATGTCTTCCCTAAGAATAATTGATCTTGCTGACAATAAGCTTTCAGGATCCATACCACAATGCTTGTATAGCATTACGGAGCCTTTTACTAAAAGTTCTCGGGGTGAGGAGACAAATTTATTTACCAAGGGAAGACAATTTGATTACCATGTTAATGTTCTGTACTCCACGTGTAGTATTGATTTTTCTTCTAACAATTTGTCCGGAGACATTCCCAATGAGTTGTAATTGAACCATATTTTTACATGATTTTTCATGATTTATTTGGGATTTAAATGCCTTTTATGAAGCATTATTGCATGATTAAGCATAAATTTTGGTTAGGAACATTTGTATTGAATTAATTGTAAAAAGGGGCAAAATGGTTATAAATTTGTTAATTAGTCATACAAATGTTTTCTTGGACTTTTGATGATATATTATGTTTAATTTTGCATTGTAGGTTTTAGAAGAAAATGGGAAATTTTTGGGCTTAAGCTAAAAAAAAAAAGAAAAGGAAACAAAAATCAGCCCAAAGAACAGAAAAAAAAAGATAACCCCAGCCCATTGGAAACGAAGGATCCGATTTCCATGGACCCAACCTGGTGGACATGGCATCCGGATATGCAGAGACCCGATGGAAGTGAGAAGATGAGAATATATGCAGAGAAAGGCGTCGCAAGCTGGGGACATCATCGAATCATCTCATCATCTACTTCCTCCCTTCCCTTTCTTGTGTCGCCGGCGGCACAAGCTTCTCATCTCACCATTGCCGGCGGCGACCACCTTCAAACAGAATCACAGACCCGAGAACCATTACACAGTGAACAGCGCTGCTGGTCTGGAGAGAAGGAGACGTGAGAACATCACAGTGGCGGCTGCAATACTGGGGGAAAGGCGGACTTCTGTCTAAACTCGCCGGTGATAGAAGAAGAACCACTCCATCAACACCACCGTCACCTTCTTCATCACCGACCCTGCCTCAACCTCCATTGTCCTCCGTTGAGTTACTCCCATACAACTGTTTCTCTGTTCTTTTCCCATTACTGTCACTGTCCTCTATAATTTTTCCTTTGCTCACTTCCACCGTTACTTCTTCACCACTCCATCACCACCGACAGCTCATTCAACCATCTGCTCCTATCATCATCTTCCTCTGTTTCAGATCGTCATCCATCATCGTCTCTCTATTCTCACTCTTTCACCACCATCCTTCTCCTTCCACTGTCGTTTGTTCTTCACTTCATCACCAGAATCCCTCTGTCCCACATAGCCAGAGTCCTTCTTTCTATTCCCCATTAAGTCGATATTGCCATTAGCTTCGTTGGATATTTTGGTTGGGAAACTGATATGAATTGTGGCAGTGGCTATGTGTGACTAATTTTGCTTGCTTCTTGGTGATAAGGATTTGTGCTTGAGCTCAATGGCATAAGGGTGTGCAAGTTTTTCCCGTCCCGGTCTTCCCGTCCCGATCCATAGCAAATCAGGACGGGATTTTCCCGTCTCGAAAATTTCGGGACGGGAAAAGTTCGGGATCGGGAAATTTTTTTCGAGATCGGGATCAGGAATGGGACTTCCCGATCCCTACTTTTTCCCGATCCCGAAAATATATATATATATATATATTATGTATAATTTTTTAAAATATTTAAGAAAGCAAGATCAAATGCAAAATAAAATATGAAAATTCCTAACACCCTCAAGGTAATATCTATTCTTTTAGTTAATTTCATTTACTATTTATTAAATAATTCTAATTTTTTGTTCTTGTCTTTGTGCTTTTTGTAGCTAAATCGACAACTTTAAGTATATATTGGACTAATGATATATTTGTATTAGACTAATTTGGTACAATGTGATATTAGATAAATTATATATTTATACTAGACTAAATAAAATAAAACAAAAAAATTAATATAGGAATTTTAAAAAAAAATAAAAGAAATTTGGGATCGGGAATGAAAATCATTCCCGAACCCTTCTCAGGATCGGGATCGGGAATGGCATTTCCCGATCCCGATCCCGATCCCGAACACCCCTACAATGGCATACATAGGGGAGTTTTGCTATCATTCCATTAGTCTAGAATTATATATATTTGGATTGCCTAGTTTTAGGAATTTTCATATATGTGATTCTGGAATTGAGATTAATGTTAATTGTCTCTTTTGGTTTGATAATTGTAGTTGAGATTGAATTTTGCAATTTGAAGATTATATATGTTTGAATTTCTTTGTGGTTGCAATGAGATTATGTTAATTAGCGTGTTATTGTCTAGTTAATATGGTTTATTTGTATCCTTGAGGGGCTGTTTAGCACTCAAATTCAAGAAGACTCATATTGCATTATTCAAATTTCAATGGCACATTAAGTGGTTTTTAACAATATCTCAAGAGGTAGTAGTTAGCTATGTTTGTAGGAGCTACTATTAATTGGGAATATTGGACTCAAGTGTTATCTTGAGGTTGTTCTTAAGACTTAATGAATTCTTAACTCCCATAATCGTTTTGAGCAAGGATTGTCGCTTCTTCATTACCAAGAGCATTCTTTATTGATATTTTCCACTCCATACCATTCCATTCGCTTTTACTCATTCTCCATTGTCATAAGAAAAATACCAAAAATATTAGATTAGCTTTTAATTAACAATTGCATTTTCTTTTAATTATTAATTTCAAAAACCAAAAATCATTTTCCCCTTGTTTTAATTGCATTTGCATGATAATTAGTTTACTTAGGTAGTTCAATAAAGGCTCCTCAAGTGAGACGACCCGAGTGTTGCATTGTACTGCAATTCTTGGATTAAAAATATTTTGCATTTGACCCCAAGGCGTAAAGACACGGTTAAATCAATGGCGCCATTGCTGGGGAGCTAGGTAATTGGCTCCCTAGGTAATCTAATTGTCAATTTAACTTTTGACAAGGGGTTTCTCGTGTTGAGCTTGTTAGTTTTGCATTTTTGGTTATGTCTTTGCATATAGTTTAGGATTTATGCATTTAGGTAGCTTGCATAGCATTCATTGCATTGTTTTGACTTGGTAGCTTTTGTGTGGTGTTGTTGCATTCAATTTGATATGATTTTGAGCTCACTTGTTTGAATTCACCATGTATCCAAGTTAATTCAAAGCATATTGCATCTTTTGTCATTTTGAAATCCTTTTTCCCTTTTTCATTTGCATTTGTGTTCTCTTAGATTTTTTTCTTAGTTTTTAGAGTTTTTTGTTAGATAGTCTTCTTGTGATTCATTGGGATTGTATTGTGATTGAATTTCATGGCTTGGTTTAATGGTAATCAAGGTTTACCCTTTTACTCTCACTCTTCTGTAGGAGATTCGACTGAAAGGAAAGAGCTCATCTCTGAAAGCATCCATGCTATTCAACAAACATTGCAGCTTCTTCAAGCCAATTTGAGATGTCAACATAGTCTAATTGGTGAAGAATGTAATGGTCCATTCCACTCTCCATATCATGAACCATACCAATAACCTTCATTCCAATCTCATTACCCACCACACCCACCCTATAGATCATACCATGAACCTTTTCCACCACCATATCACCCATATTACAAGCCACATTCTAATCCTTCATCATATAACTGCACGTCATATCATGACCCTTCTCCTTCATTCCATTCCACTTTCCAACCATGTCATCCACCTCATGAGTTTCTATACCCACTATTTCAACCATATTATGGACCTCATTCTCAACCATGTGTGCCTCTCCAAGAACCTACTATTGGTGAAGTTATTGGAGAATTCCAAAAACCAATGACTCGTACTATAAATGAGGAGCGATCACACAGGGACACCTTTGCCAATTTCATGGCCTCTATAATGCGATCAATGGAGCAAGGAGATAAAGAGCGTGCAAGTTTGGCCAAGGATTTTGAGCGTCTCACTCAGCCATCAAAAGAAGCGGAGTGATGGAAGAAAGACGTTGAGCAGTTTGAGAAAAATATGGAGTTGCTTTCACAAAAGACTTCTAACTGCAACGATCCACAAGAGACTCTTCCTCCATTGCCTATATGTAATCCACCCACTCAAGCCAAGAAAGTAAAGAAGGTGCGATTCCAACTTCCAGAGGAGTCTTCCTCTCCTATAGAGGAGGAGCAAGGAGTACAAGCTCAAGAGCCACATGTCACTTCAACAGTGGAAGGTTCCAATCCTTCAGTGGCTATTCCCATATAAGCACAAGAAGTAGAGCAAGTTCAAAAGAGCATTGAAGAGTCTCCCCTACCATTTGGTAATGATCTTATCCTTATCGAAGCTGACTCTCCTACTACTTTAACTAGTGAAGCAATTCATGATTTGAGTGATGATGAGGTAGATGAGGAAATCATTGTTGAATTCCCTCAAATATTTGAAAATGTAATTGCTCAACCTCTTAGTTCAAGTAGTAGTGATTCAATTGTAGTTGTTGATGATCCTGTTCCTACTTCTTTGTGTGATGATTTAACTGTTGAAAATGCTTCTCTTCATAGTACTAGGGATGATTGTGATATATTGGATGATACATTTTCATGTTCTTGTGCGGTGGATCAAATTTGTGTAGACTGTTATAATGCAAAATGCCACTTACTTGTTGACTTTCGAAAGAAAGCATTTAATGAAGTGGTTGTTTCTCCCATTGAACTTGATACATCTCTTAGTACTGTTGATGATTCTAAGCATGACAATTGTGAAATTGTTGAATCTTGCATGGATTTTATTGTGGTTGATGAGAGTGAGAAATATTATAGCCTAGAATCTCAAATGCATGCAATTCCCATTGGATTACTTCCTTGTACTCTTGTTGGTGACAAAGATTCTGAAATTTTGATTGCTAAAATCCCACATGTTAATGAATCTTTCCAACAAGTGTTATCTTGTGATTTGCCACCCGATTTAGAAAAGCAAAATAATTGTTTTGAATCTTTCAAAGCCTCGGACGGTAATAATCTAACAATTTCTCCTTCTTCTTCCACTCTTTTCCCTTCCATCTCTTGTGATTGCAATGATGATGTGGTGCACTCCAATACTCAGTTGGATTCCGCACATTCCACTTTGCAAATACAAGAGAATTTTCAAAATATAATTGCTTGTTTGCCTCCTACTGATGGGATTACTGTTGATTTCCTTGGATGTAATAGTTACTTGGAGAGTTTGGGACTGAACATGCCTTTATTTCAATTGAAAGCTCTCTATGTTTCTATTTTTGGATAGGATACTGTTGTTTGCTTGGATCCTTTGCAAGCACATTCATGGAAAGGTCATCGGAGGAACCAACGTCCACCGTACATCCTTGGACCTCTTCCGATTGATCATGAGCTACCTCCACCAAGGAAATCCAATACGGGAGAAGTTATTTTTAACGACAAATGCATGATTCTCATCAGGGATGAGAACTTCTCCTTCAAGCGACTCAAGATACTCTAACATAGGTTGTCTCTTTCCTCACTTGTTTTCTTCTTAAATCCTATGATTCTTTGAGCTTAATTGTTGTGTGAAGAAGATAAGTGTGGGGGAGGGACACAAACCAGTAGAAAAAGGTAGAAGTTGCTTAGTTTTAATAGGTATAATAAGAACCCCCTTTGTATGCTTTGTATTTGTGGCCACTACCCTACTTAATTACCATTGTGCCTTGGATTTCAACTTGCTCAACATTCTCTTTCGAGTGTTTTTCCACATTGAGGACAATGTGTTAATTAAGTGTGTGGGAGGGAAATGCATTTTGAATCTCATTGGTTGTTTTTAAATGAAAAATGCCTTAAACTAGAAAATTTTTCAAAATTTTTCAAGAATGACTTGCTTTGATGCATGTCCTAAGTGGTAAAGGGTCACATTTGCCACTTTGGAATGTGATTTGTGAGAAATTCTTTATGCTTTCGTGATTTCTAGTGTTTTGGCAACTTTTGAAACCATGATTTGCTTTTCAAATAAATGGGGAGAAAAATAAACCCACAATTGGATTTTTGCTTATTCCTTGTTTTCAGAAAAGAAAGTTTCTATATCATTAGTGCTTTTAAGAGTTGAGCATTCTTATAATAGATTGCAATATTTTGATTGATTACGTTTGTAAAGTTAGCATTAAGAATAGTGAAGTAAATGCATTTTGGTTAGCTTCCTATGCAATTGATTGTATTGGAGTGAGCATTAGAGAGAAACCTTGTTGGAAGGTTAATTGAGCCTTGAATTCTTTCTATGTGTGCATGTTCACTTAGTCTTTCACCTTCTAGAACTTGTTTCAACTCTTCTTCAAAACAGCATTTGCATTAGTGTGATGAAAATGAAAGAGGCATTCATTCTAAACCCTTTCACCCAAACACAACCCTACATTCATTCACCATTTGTTACCCCCTTTAAGCCATTCCTATGTTGTATGCATGTCATTATTTCATAGTGTTCATGGTATTCTAACATCAAAGTGGTTTGCCAATAGGTAGTTGAACAATTTATATATGGAAATGTCATGTATATAGAAAAGAGAATTGAAAAAAAAATATTTTTAAAAAAAAAAAAGAAGAAGAAAAGAGAAGTAGAAGAGAATTGAAAAAGAAGAGAAAAAGAAACGAAAGGTATTTAAAAAAAATGTGTATAGTTTAAGAGAAACAAATTGGCAAGATTTTTCAAGTTTTTTAGATACTATGAATTTATTCATTAACTTAAACTTGCATATTAACAGTTTCTTCTTCTGTTTAATTCATTTCATCTAACCTTCATTCATCATTACAAGCCTTTAAAGTCCTCTTGATTCATTGCATTAAGTGCTATTGGTTGTGGAGATATTAGAGTTGTTACAAGCCTATGGTAAGGTGTTAACTAAGTGAGCTAGAGTGAAATTATCCCAAGGAGGTGAGATGAGTTAAACACTAATACATTGAGAGTCTCTTGTGCTTCATTCTAATATTTTGGATTGTTTGGTTAGCTAATTTCTTTGCATTGTTTCATTATAACTAGTGTTGACTTGAGAAATTTGATTAATTGATCCATTGTTTTCTAATTATGAAATTGCTCATCTTTCAATTGCATTGATGATTGAAATTTAGAAAATTGTGTTTAATTGCCTTTGTTCAGGAGTACAAAGGTCTAAGTGTGGGGGAATTGATTGAACCATATTTTTACATGATTTTTCATGATTTATTTGGGATTTAAATGCCTTTTATGAAGCATTATTGCATGATTAAGCATGAATTTTGGTTATGAACATTTGTATTGAATTAATTGTAAAAAGGGGCAAAATGGTTATAAATTTGTTAATTAATCATACAAATGTTTTCTTGAACTTTTGATGATATATTATGCTTAATTTTGCATTGTAGGTTTTAGAAGAAAATGGGAAATTTTTGGGCTTAAGCTAAAAAAAAAAGAAAAGGAAACAAAAATCAGCCCAAAGAACAGAAAAAAAAAAGATAACCCAGGCCCATTGGAAACGGAGGATCCGATTTCCATGGACCCAACCCGGTGGACATGGCATCCGGATATGCAGTGACCCGATGGAAGTGAGAAGATGAGAATATATGCAGAGAAAGGCGCCGCAAGCTGGGGACATCATCGAATCATCTCATCATCTGCTTCCTCCCTTCCCTTTCTTGTGTCGCCGACGGCACAAGCTTCTCATCTCACCATTGCCGGCGGTGGCAACCTTGAAACAGAATCACAGACCCGAGAACCATTATACAGTGAACAGCGCTACTGGTCTGGAGAGAAAGAGATGCGAGAACATCACAGTGGCGGCTGCAACACTGGGGGAGAGACGGACTTCTGTCTAAACTCGCCGGTGATAGAAGAAGAACCACTCCATCAACACCACCGTCACCTTCTTCATCACCAACACTGCCTCAACCTCCATTGTCCTCCGTTGAGTTACTCCCATACAGCTGTTTATCTGTTCTTTTCCCACCACTGTCACTGTCCTCTGTAATTTTTCCTTTGCTCACTGCTACCGTCACTTCTTCACCACTCCATCACCACCGACAGCTCATTCAACCATCTTCTCCTATCATCATCTTCCTCTGTTTCAGACCGTCATCCATCACCGTCTCTCTATTCTCACTCTTTAACCACCATCCTTCTCCTTCCACTGTCGTTTGTTCTTCACTTCATCACCAGAATCCCTCTGTCCCACATAGCCAGAGTCCTTCTTTCTATTCCCCATTAAGTCGATATTGCCATTAGCTTCGTTGGATATTTTGGTTGGGAAACTGATATGAATTGTGGCAGTGGCTATGCGTGACTAATTTTGCTTGCTTCTTGGTGATGAGGATTTGTGCTTGAGCTCAATGGCATACATAGGGGAGTTTTGCTATCATTCCATTAGTCTAAAATTATATATATTTGGATTGCCTAGTTTTAGGAATTTCAATATATGTGATTCCGGAATTGAGATTAATGTTAATTGTCTCTTTTGGTTTGATAATTGTAGTTGAGATTGAATTTTGCAATTTGAAGATTATATATGTTTGAATTTCTTTGTGGTTGCAATGAGATTATGTTAATTAGCGTGTTATTGTCTAGTTAATGTGGTTGATTTCTATCCTTGAGGGGCTGTTTAGCACTCAAATCCAAGAAGACTCATTGCATTATTCAAATTTCAATGGCACATTAAGTGGTTTTTAACAATATCTCAAGAGGTAGTAGTTAGCTATGTTTATAGAAGCTACTATTAATTGAGAATATTGAACTCAAGTGTTATCTTGAGGTTGTTCTTAAGACTTAATGAATTCTTAACTTTGTGGAGATCTCTTCCAATGAAGTGCAACAAGAAAGAAGAAACTCACAACTCAAAGTTGGTCGAAGGAAATGAAGATAACAGCAGCTTCCTGAAGTCATTGGATCTTGGGATTGGAGTTGGATTTGCAGCAGGCTTTTGGGGAGCATGGAGACAGATTTTTCTAATTATTTGGTTGATCAACTCTATGTCATTGTGGCCCTCAAGCTTAAAAGTTTCCATCGAATATTTGGAACATATCAAACTGCTATCAAGGTAACGGATTAATTATGATATATTTCAAAAGTTCTTATCCGATATCTTTTATTTCCATGAGTTTATCTTCTTTTTTTCTTCTTTTAGTTAAAACAAATTTAGTTCTTGACGAATTCTTTTCTTTTTTTGTTGTTTATTGTTCAATATGTTTTGGCAATGGGACGCAAGCGCAGTAAGCAGTGGGGGCAACATCTCTGTTCCAGTTTGATTCACACTGTTTGAAATAACAGGGTCACGCCTTGATTTCATATTTGAATAATCTGTTATTTATTAAATATGTAACGAACATTAAAAAAATAATCCAAACAAAAAAAACAAAGTTGGTAAGATCCAGAGCAATATGTTTCTAAAATTAAATAACATGAGTTTTGTAATCTGTCAGGTGTCCGTTTAACAAAGTTGACTTGATTTTGTACTATAATAATCTGTTAGGTGTAAGTTTAATAATTAAAATGAAAAGGATATGAGCTTTGTAAGCTGCAAGATTTACAAGCTAAAGTTGGCATATTAAATATTAATTTCAAAGTTTAAGATATCAAAATTCGGAACTGGCAACGGTTAAGAGGATCTAATAACATTTTGTCGACCCTTGAGTTGCTCTGTTTCATTCTGTTTGAAAAAACAGAGTCATGCCTTGGGTTAGATTATGTATTCAAATGATGCCTCAGTTATTAAATATATAATGAACATTACATAACAAAGATTGCTTAAATATGCAGAGCAATTCAAATATGCTTTGGTGGTTGTTGTTGCTGCCCATCCTGCCTTTCCCTTCAACTAAACTATACTCATAATGAATTATTGAGCACAATGACCAAACAAATGAAAAGGAAAAAAGATAATAATTAAAGAAGAAGAAGAAAAAGGAAAGGAAGAAAGACCCACGCGTTCTCGGACAACTGAGATATGATAACAATGGCTGATTGATCACTTTTAGGAAGGAGAGAAAAGAGGATTGTATTGGGGGAAAATCTCACTCAGCTCATAAGGATCAGAAAAATTATCAAAAAAATCCTGTTATAGATTCCTTTATCAAAAAAATATATAGGTATCTCAGTTATATAGATTTTAAATGTGAATTTATTTTATTGACAAATGTATATGACTATATTGATAAGTAAAAGAGCAACCATTGACAAGTTCATATATGTTGACTAAGACAGCCCCCGTTAACAAGTGTATGTGACTATATTGATAAGTCATAGAGCGGTCATTGACAAACCCATCTATATTAACCAAACTAGCTCCTATTGATAAGTGTGTACCACTATATTAACAAGTCATAGAGTAATCATTGATAAACTTATCTATATTAACTAAAACATCTTTTATTAACAGGCATGTGACTTATTGACAAGCTCATTTATATCCATAAGATAACTAGAGACTTTTTCTTATAGAGGAATCTACCATAGAACTTTTTTTTGATATTTTTTTCCCTTCTATTGGGGCTCTATCTATCATTTAATCTAAATTACACACACACACAAACACATGGATATTTGACCAAACTAATCTCAAATCACACCCACCAATCAGATGGATGTATTAAAATAATGAACAGGTTCTAATAAAATAAAAGAATTAATCAAGCATGCACCAACCAAGTGATGATACGATGGAACGGGCTTTTTCAGGAAGTTCAAGTGGGAATGGGTCCTTGTGGGGAGAATTTCATCAATGATATGAAAAGTTAATTCACCAATTTGATTTGCCAAAGTAAGATGAAAACAGCATATAACCAAATAATCACTTTCGGAAGTCCTTTTGCAAATTAGTGAATTATTAGATATATATGTTTGGTCATCTATGTGTTGAAGAATATGTCTAATTAATATAAAAATAAACTTTACTCATCTATGTGTTGAAGAATATATCTAGCCAAAAGGTCTTGGATCAAATTAATGTTTTTGTCAGGCAATGTCATTACCAAAAAGCTGCAAATTGAAAAATAAGTTAAGATAAAACCAATCAAGTGAATGAATTAATTAACAATTCAATTACAACACCAAAAATATTATCATTTGAAAATGAAGAAGCAATTACCTATTCAAACTGTAGTAACTCCTCTCTAAATGATGTTATACAAATAAAGTATAACATAGTATCCACACTTAGTAATCACTGGTTGTCAATGGCACTATAAATCAAAAGCAAATTGTTAAAATGAATAAAAGCATATATAAAGCTATCATCAATGAAAGAATTTGAATTAAAACTACTTACTCTTGGATGAAACCACTTCGACTCTCTACTTTTACTCTCGCATGTCTCGCCAAGTAGTCTATATGTCTTGATTGCACTATCATTAAAATGAAAATCAACATACATTAAAACAATTCATTTGAGTAAACAAAAGCATTTAGTAGCGTAGTTGAAGTGAGAAGGGACATTTTGGGTCATATTCACATGTGAATAGGAGACTAAGGCTTAGCTGCCATTTGTTCCTGGCAATGTTTTAAAAGCCGAACCAGACGTCAAGCCGGAAAGGTCAACGGATCATGATTTAAAAGATTGGAATGGTCCAGCCGTTTGTTTGGATTGGTAACACAATAATTAAATAAAAATAATATTATATACATGTGGTTATATTATAAATATAAAAAAATAAATACCTCAATATAATAATATATATATTCTGGGTATACAGTATTAATTAATAAGAATGAGATAAAAAATGTAAATCAACGAGATAAAATAGTAACTTTTAAATTGGACAAATACTTTATAATTTAAAAATAATAAATAATAATTAAACATGCAGTTATAATTACAGTAATAATATAAAAATATGCCTTCACTAAGCCTAAAATCCAGGTATCACGCTATCCAGAACATTGTTTTTTTTGGATTAGAAGAACTGAATTCCTACTACTAATTTTTCAATCAGGTTAAAAAAAAAAAGCAAATTCTTTAAATTTGTATCTCTGGTAGGATAAGTTTCTTTGTTACTTATCCAGGTATGCACATTCAAAGAAGCACTTCTCCCCCGCTGAAAAAAAGAAGAAGCAAAGAAGCACTTCTCCCAATTTCCTTGCTTTTTCATCTTTTTCGATGTGCTGCACTGGACTTGTCACCGTCACTTTCAAAACTCAAATAAAAGTATTTATTTTCTTCTCTTAAAAGTCAAAACTTCATCATTCCATCTCCTTGTTCTTCCACCGATCTATGACTGCCCTGTAGAAAACTGAGAGTTCATCATCTCCGTCATCTTAGCCTTCCCTTTTCATCACTGCATCAAAGCTCCAAGAGAAAAGAAGTTTTCGGCGGATAAAAATCTAGATCTAAAGTTGAAGTTTTTGGCGGATAAAAGACTAGATCTGAAGCTGATGAGTTGATCTTTGTAAGTTCTCCTCTTTATCTTCGGTCTTCTTTGTTCATCTGCATATCTCCGTCTCTGATTTTTCCTCTGACTCTAGAGCTGGCCGGTTTTCTTTTACTTGTTCCTGCTTCTGTCTTTTAAACGATTTCCGGCTTAAAAGCCGGTTCGTGGCGGTCTAAACCGGCTCAACTGCTAAGACAGTCCAAAGTAAAAAGACGAGCCACACTTACCTCCGGTCGATGGCCGGACCGAACCGACCGTCCGGTCCAGGTCAGAAAACATTGGTTTTTGTCCTCCCTTTCCCACATAGTGGGCCCTCCCATGTGTTTCATATTGAAAAATCAAAAGCAAACAATCATTTAGTTGCATCCTCGTACGTCAAGAGAGTATATTTTGGTATAAGTTGGCAGTTGTTTAAAATTTATGAAGAAGCATATATAATTAAGAATATATTACGAATAGTAATATAAACTTGTCAACACTAGAGATCAAGCCAAGTACAAGGATTAATGGATGTGTAGATCAGAGTTCAGGCTTGTATAATGTATTAATGTTACGTTCCAGATTGATGTAATTTTCAACTAACCTTAATTAAATTCCAAGATTTGAACTTATTCGAGTGTTCGTAACCCTTTTTGCTTAGCTAGATTATGACACTATTATATGCTTATAAATGTGGTAGGTTGATTGCTATCAAATAATTAATTTTTTATTATTATCCTATCCTTTTAATATATTGCTTATAATTAAATTAACTTGGTGGAAATGTTAATTGCGCGAATATATTAGGTGCACACAACAAAATCCTCCATGGGTAGATTTGTACCTCAATCCTAATTTAATCAGTAAAATGAATTCAATGGAGTCTTTTTATTGTACAAATACAAATTGAGAAAACCATTTCCAGCAAATTGTTAATCAATAACTAATAAACATTTAAATGGCTGAAAAAATTTTTAATGACCACATATCATGTTCTTCCTTCTAATCAAGTCTTCTAATACTTCCAAGTCCTCCAACCTTTTCAACAAAGACCCATAATTATTATCTTTGAAAAATCTTCCTCCTAAATTTTCACTAGCTCATCAATAGAATCGACAAACTTATTAAAACATTTCAAAAAAGTAATATGAACTTTTTGACGATTTATAAAGTCTTCATCCCACATAACACTTTTTTTTTTGTACAACATCCCACATAACACTCAAACCATAACATATGCTCATTAATGCATGGATGCGACCCACACGGACGAGCGTCTTATCTTCTTTCTTGCCCATCTCACCCATCTTCATTTACAATTGTAATTGCATGGGAGTTACAATAACTTGTTCTCAATTTCTTTAGCTAAATTTTTTAAATTTTTTTTAAAGAAAATTACCCTCTTGTGACGCTTGTTGGAGGAAGTGCCACAGGAGGGGGGTCTCCTGTGGCGCTTGCTTCTCCTGTGGCACTTCCTCCAACAAGCGCCACAGGAGGGTTTTTTGTTTAAAAAAAAAAATTTAAATGTTGTGGCGCTTGAAAGCGCCACAGCTTCTTTTAGTGGCGTCTAGATACGTGGCACTTCTCTAGCGCTATAGTTGATGCAATTATAAGTGCCACAACTTTACTTTTTTGTAGTAGTGCTCTTATCAACGTCCAAAGGTAAATATACAAACGCATATACTAGCTAAGAACAAAGAAGAAGAAACTCCCAATGAGCTCTGTAGCTCCGGCATAGATCATAGCTCCAAGGAAGAAGTGAATCAGCCACGCATGGTTAAAGAATCAGCTCCTCTGAGCTTTGGTGTAGCTCCAACCATGGCAGAAAAATAATGGAATCGGACTTGGAGGTGGAAGATGATGAAGATGGATGAAGATGAGAGAAAATAGATGGAGAGTGAGTGTGGAATGGACCGATTGTCCGCCTGGATCAAGAGTCGAGCCTTTTGAGTTAATTCCCAACAAATTCGGATGGCGGAGATGAAATCTGGACGCCGGAGACAATTGCATTCGCACTTCAGAAACTTTCTGCGTTTTTCACTGTGATCCCTTTTTCTGCTGCCTGCAAACTTTCTGAACTTTATAGTTTAGTCCCTCTTCCTATTTTCAGCACTTTGACTCCAATTTCTCCCAAGTTTCCTACAAAATAATTCATATAAATGTAATATCATTTGTTCCACAAATCAAACACTTAAGATAAATTATAAAATGTATCAATTAAGCTCTTCTAATCATTAATTCCACATAATCATCATTAATCACAATTAATCATCATAAATATATTTCAAGCATGATATTCTTAATAAAATCTCTAAAAAACTATGGAAATACATAGTAAAATTAGGACTTATCAATGTTCTTTCAAACAAAAAGTTATTAAGTATATTCAGTTTTTTTGGCCAGATATTTAATATAGTTAGATTAGATTAGTCAATAGATTGACTAATTTGATAGCAATAACGATTTTGTAAAGTATTATTTTATAAGGATTAAATGAAAAGTGAAATTTGGATCCAATTTGATTTTGTTAAAAAATAATTGAAAAAATTTCACCCTACTAAAAGACTTTTGCTCACATATTAATGAATCAATTAGGAGGAATACTTACATACTCCATGAACGCCACTTCATCTATACTCTGACTAATTAAAATATAGCAACTCATCTTATTTTAGTTTTACATGGCTGATGAGTCATCTAAAGAAATTCAAATTTTATGATTTTGAAAAATAACAACTCAAGTGAGAGAATTGCGTTTTTTGTTTTTCTAAATTATCAAGTTCATGTTTTTTAAAATCATAAAATTTAAATTTCTTCAGATAACTTATCAGCCACATGGGATTAAAATGAGATGACTTGTTGTATTTTAATTAGTCTGAGTATAGATGAGGTGGCACTCCTGAAATATGTAAGTATTTCTCATCAATTAGTCGACATACTAAAAGACTCTTGTCCAATGATTGGTGGCTCAACACAAATATAATTTGAAATTCTATTTCCTTTTTTTTTTATTTATATACATAAAAGTTTAGGTGTGGGTACATTAGAGTTAGGGCATGTGGCCTTTGAGTTTAAATAGCACTTACAGAGGTACTTACAGTTTACTCACCGATAAGGCAATAAAGTCCTCACATCGGCACCAGAGTTTGAACTCACAATTTTAAGATTTTGAATCAATTCTAGTTTTGATATTCATGACTGTCTCTCATAACACATGTATCTCTTGTAAGACTTGAAATCAAAATCCAAAAGGATTTAGCAGATTTTACACCTTTAGACTAACTTGTATTGAACTATTGGTACAAATTGTTTCCCTAAGAATAAAGTAAGGTAAATTGTGAAAGTACGAATTGATAAAGTAGAGAGATAATCTATTTAACAAGTATATTACTGAGAATTTTGTATAAAAAAAAATTTTCCCATGTGAATAAATAATTTTTGTCACACTTCACACATAAAGAATATCCTATGGAAAAAGAAACAGATCAAAGTTTAAATAATCATCATCCATTCAATAAACGAACTTGGATTCTCTTCACTTCCCTTTTCCTCTAATTCCTCACTATTAATCATTAGATTGAAATTTAAACAATCCAAATTTAATTTTTTATAAAATAATTTTTATTTTTATTTTTATTTTAAACTGTCAAAACTAAAATTTAGCAGTTTGAATTAATTAAATCAACATCACACAGTGATACGATAGTTTCAATGATTTCACCCCTATAATATATACAATAGCGCATGAGTCTAGAATATTCATTACAAAAAAAAGTACCGAAATAAATGTAAGGAAATCATTTTAAGAATAAAATTTACCTTCGTTTTTCTTTAAGAAAAGTAATTTCTTTCCTACTAATTAATTGAGGCGATTCATTCCAAGTGTAGTTTAGTTGAATCCGTAAGGCCTTATAACTACAAAAAAAAATGGTGTTATGTAGCGGTGAAATTGTAGCGGTTATATCAAACCACTATAAATTGTAGTATTTGTAGCGGTTCTAAGCTAAACCGCTACAAATTTATAGTGGCAAGCTACACGCCAAGTGGCGCGACAGATTAGCAGCGTTTTTTCTAGCGGTTAGGTAGAACAAACTACTACAAAAATGGCGCGAATTTCCCGCCAAAACTTATAGCGGTTAAGGGTGTGTTCTTATTAGCTTTTGGAGAATAGATTATGAGGATAATAGATTATGGAAAAAAGTGATTTTGATAAAATGAGAGTGTTTGGATGATTTGATCAGAATAGCTTTTCTCATAGTCAAATGACTAAAAAGGACATTAACTTTTATGATAATTACATATAAAGGATAAGATTATATTTTATGTATTATTTAAGGGGTTAAGGTCCAAATTTAACAGCCAAGTTTTTCCTGAGAGGTGTCTGATACAAATAAGTTTTGGAATATGAAAAATAATAACGAACAATTAAAAAGGATGTAAATTTAACAAAACTGTTAAATTTTATCTAACGACGTTAAATTATAAAAGAAGAAAATCCCTGACGGCATTAAAAATGATACATCTTAACCTATTATTTAACAATAAATTTTATAATTAATACAAAAAATGAAATAAATTTGTTTATATGTAATGTTAATTAACTTTATTATTTTTTCTAATATAATTAAATTAGATAAATAGATCTTATATTAAAGATAAGAGGGAGTATTAAAATTTTAAAATCTTTTAAAAAAACAAAGTAACAGAGAGGAAAACGGGGAAAAAAAAGGAGGGAGAGAGTGTCTGTGCGTGGGACCCACAGTGAAAATGAGTCAATAAGAAAGAGTCAGTGGGACCCACATAGCAAGAAAATAAAAAAAAATAGAGTGTCAGTGGCGTGGGACCCACAGTCTGAATTTTCTGGCTCAAAAGTGGTTCGAAATAGCTTATGGAGATAATAGCTTTTTTTACTCAACCTCAGTTTGGAAAAAAAACGGGATTGTCAATTTTTTTTTGGTGTTCGGTAGGCCAGAAGACAAAACCATGGTTTGGGCTAATAATCACTTTTTTTGGGGTTTGCCGAACACACTCTAAGTTGTAGCGGTTAATAAATAAAAACTGCTACAATATTCCCGCCACTTGGCGTGACCAAGACCCGTTAACAGTGTAGCGGTTATTTATAGCGGTTATAGCAACAAAACTACTACAAAATGCCAAACGTCAGGTATTTTTAACGATTATAGGTCTATAACCGCTACAGAATTTCATGAGTCTTCAAGTTTGTAGCAGTTTTTTGCTATAACAGCTACAGAATTTCAAAGGTTCTTGTAATTTGTAGCGGTTATTATAAAACCGATACAAATTTAAGGCGCCCTGGGTGCTTTGTAGCGGTTATGGTAGCGGTTATTGGAATAACCGCTACAAATGTCTGGCCTATTTATGCAGCCGCTTTCCTCATTTCTCCGTTTGCTCGTTTTGTTTCCTGGGGTTTCTCTGAGTGGTTTCTTCAAGATTTGAGCGTTCAGATATCTGTGAAGGAGTTTTTGCTATAGTATTTCTCAGTATTTGCACTTGAGGTACATATATAACACGTATTTTATTTGTATTTTTATTTGTATTTTTATTAGATTTTTGCATAATAATGTGACTAAAATGTTTTTTTTTTATTTTTACAGTTGATATGGCTTCAAGAGAGGATAAGGGGAAGGCCCCTGAGATCCCCAGACCGATTTTGCGGGGTGGCAGTAGCTGAGCAGGGGGCAGTGTGGAGGCAGGGCGACCGCGGCATTTCAGTCCATCCCCCCACAAGAGTCGGCCCTACCACAGGCACCGCAGACTATCCTACAGGAGACGACCGCACCAGAGGTGCCTGAGTTTGGGGGGCCAGATATCAGCGTTGAGGACTACGACGAGGAGGATTTCGATATCCCGATTGCGCTCAGGGAGATGGAGCAGTTCCTCAATGAGGAGGAGGCTCGGGAGCAGAACAACCCATAAGGGTCGTCTTCGCGGTCCACTGGGTTTGAGGTGCAGGTCCAAGGTAAATAAATTTTTTAATTTAATAAATTATTTATTTAAATTCGAAATGTTAAATTTGAATTACAATTTATTTAACGTGCGGTAAACTGTGCAGATGAGCAGGGGAACGTGTCGACGAGGAGGCTGGACGTGGCCGGTCTGAACAGCATAGACCAGACCTTGCGAGTTATAGTGCCGTGGAATGAGGGCACTGACCAGCCCATCGACAATAGGGGTCACCTATTCAACCGCTTCCTGAACGACCTGGGCGTGAATTGGATGCGGTTCCCCCTTCACTTCAAGACGTGGAGGCACGTTCCGAGGGAGCCGAAGGACCAGGCTTGGGAGGAGGTGGTTCAGGTAATTAAAATTATTTAATTAATATTTTTTGTAATTAATTCTATTTAATTAATATTTTTTAAATTATGGTTTTTGTAATTATTGATATTTAAATAATTTTTTTTCAGCTGCGGTTTGCCGTCCGGGCCAACCGGAAGAGGTACACCCTCGTGAAGATGGGTGACGGCTGGAGGAACCGGAGGAACCGTCTCTTCCACAAGGTGGATAAGGACGGGACGATGCCTCTGGAGCAGCTGATCGAGAGTGTCCCGGACGGCGTGCCGCCAAATGACTGGGCGAGTTTCGTCCAGTTTAGGAGGAGCTCTGAGGGGCAGGTAATGTATTTATTAGATTCTTTATATATAATTTTGTAATTGTTAATTATTAAATTATAATTTCAATTTAATTGTATTTAATTTGAAATTTATTAATTTTAAATGTTTTTTATTGTTTTAATACATTTAATATTATTTTTTTCCAGGAGCTTTCTCAAAGGAACACCAGGATCCGTGCGCAGTAGATGATCCACCACACAGCAGGATCGAAGACCTTTGCTGTCACCTATAGCGAGCTGGTAACTTTTCAAAATATCACTGACTTTTAGCTGGTTATTTCATAATACTAATTGAATTTTGTAATTGTTTCAGGAGACGAAGGCACAGCAGGAGAACCGTCAGACGGACTATGGGGAGTTGTACGCCATCACACACAGACACCGTGACGGGACTGCAACCTCTCAGTAGGCAGAGGCGGCCATTGTAAGTAATTTTATTATTATAATTTTTATAAAACCAACTTAATAATGAAAAATGCTAATTAGTAATTGTTTCATAAAATGGCAGGAGCGGATGCAGCAGTCACAGGCTGAGTTACGACAGACCCAGGCCGAGGAGTCACAGGGGTTAGTGGACCCGACGGCTCCTTTGAAGGCGGGTCTGGCTCAGGCTGAGCACCCCGGATGTGTGCGGGGGATGGGGATAGGCACCAGACCTAGCATGGTCTACGGCAGGAGCGCCGCCTCTGAGGCTGGCAGCTCTAGAGGGGTCAGACGTCAGATGGATGAGTTTATTGACCAGCTGCGGTCAGATTTGGAGCAGCAGATGGCACAGCAGCAGTAGCAGCAGATGCACTAGTTGCATCTGTAGCATATGCAGCAGATACAACTGCAGGCTGATATGATCTATGCTCAGCAGACGCAGTGACGTGATATCGCGAACAACATGCTTGAGCGGTCATGGAGTCGTCTGTTCCCGGAGGAGCAGCATCCACAGGTTCCCCCTGTCCCTCGGTACGTCGTCCAGACTACTACTCCTCCTCCTCCTCCTGCTAATAATGATGGTGCGGTTCATTCTGCCTAACGGCCCGATCCAGCAACACCTGAGGGAGCTCCAGTTGAGGGAGCACCAGATGATCAGCCCCCAGCTACTTAGTTTAGGAAATCTTTTTTTTTTATTTGTTGTTGAAACATTTGTAAATATATATATAAGTTTGTATTTTAGAAGTTAAATTCTTATTGTGTTTACCATAATTATATTTATATTATTAGACTGCATTGTTGAATTTGTGAATTAATTGCAACAATATTATTTATATTTCTAAAATAAAAAAAATAAAGCATATATGTATTTGTAGCGGTTTTATCATAAAAACCGCTACAAATATATACTATTGTAGCGGTTCAACAAAAAAACCGCTACATCCATATATATGGCTGTAGCGGTTCCACAACAAAAACCACTACAACCATATAAAGTTTTGTAGGGGTTATACAATAGAAACTGCTACACCTATATATATGGTTGTAGCGGTTTTACAATAAAAACCGCTACAAATACTCATTATTTGAATTTTGAAATTTGCCGCCTTTGTCCACATTTGTAGCGGTTATGTTATTTATAACCGCTACAAATTAAAAAAACAATTTTTTAATTTATTGTCCAACAGCTTTAATATTAGTAGCGGTTATATACATATAACCGCTACAAATACTCAACGTTTACATTTTGAATTTCCCACCAAGTGTGCAAAATTCCAACGGCATAAAAATTAGTAGCGGTTTTATACAAATAACCTCTATAAATATTTTAGAACTGTAGCGGTTAGTGTAGCGGTTTAATAACCGCTACAAAATTTGAAACGTTGGAATTTCAGAATATAAGGTTCTTGGCATTCGTCATTCTCTACTCTCTCATCTTCTTCTCTATACTTTCTTCTCTCTCACTAGTAGCTATGGATAAATCATGGATCCGGTTGCCGCGCAATTCTCCAAAATATTTATACGGATTAAACAGTTTCTTCGATTTCGCATTCACTCACGCCAGCTATAACGGCAAGATCGTCTGTCCTTGTCGGAGATACAAGTTTAAGAAGTGGCATGAATGAAATGTTGTGAAGGAACATTTGCTTGTGAAGCCTTTCCCTGAGGACTATACGTTCTGGGCAGTTCATGGTGAGAAGGCCGGTATTAGATATGATGATGATCTTCCTCGAAGTTCTCAAGTAGGCGTTCAAGTAGATGAAGATGATCCTGTGAATGATGCTGTGCATAATGCGTTTGGATTTCAAGGCGACAACTTCAATGAAGAAGTGCACGATTTCGAGCCGGTTTTTATGAGGAATGAAGCAGCTCGGGATTTTTTCAGCTTGATGAATGAAGCAGATCGTCCTTTATATCAAGGTTGTCGCAAATATTCTAAATTATCTTTCTTGATCAAATTGTATCATATCAAGTGCTTGTGTGGGATCAAGGATAAGGGAATGTCGATGTTGCTCGACTTATTACAAGATGCATTCCCCAACGATGAGATTCCTACAACGTTCTACGAGGCCAAGAAGATTATCAACAGGTTAGGGTTGAATTATCAAAAGATTGGTGCATGCCCAAATGATTGTATGCTGTATTGGGGAGACGATTCTAGCAGGGAGACTTGTAAGAGATGTCACATATCGAAGTACAAGACAATTCGGAAGGGGAAAAAGAAGAAGAAGAAACCTGCAAAGATTCTCAGGTACTTCAATTTGAAACCTCGCCTACAAAGATTATTTATATCGTCTAAAACTGCGGAGCACATGAGGTGGCATGCCGTTGTTAACAATGAAGACAGTAAATTAAGACATCATCGGGATGCAGCTGCTTGGAAAACGTTTGACAACCACTTTCCAGATTTCGCGACTGACCCCAGAAATGTTTGGCTTGCGTTGGCGACCGATGGTTTCAATCCTTTCGGGAATCTTAGCACAAGTTACAGTATTTGGCCAGTAGTCTTAGTTCCCTACAACTTACCCCCTGGATGTGTATGAAACAAAGCTCTTTCATTATGTCTATGATCATTCCAGGCAAAAAGGCACCGGGCAATGACATCGATGTGTATCTCCAACCGCTTATTGCGGAATTGCTTGACCTGTGGAATGTCGGCTTGGAGACGTACGACGCTTACTGCAAGACTTTGTTCAACTTGCGTGCAGCCTTGATGTGGATAATTAGTGACTTTCCTGGCCTTGGCACATTATCTGGTTGGAATGTACATACTGGATCGGCGTGTCCAGCTTACAATTTTAACTCTGACGCAGTGCGCCTTCCTCACAACCGAAAGTGGTGCTTTATGGGACATCGGGGGTTTCTCAATGGAAGACATAAGTTCAGATTGCAACATAATCGCATCAATGGGAAACCAGAAATAAGAGGACCACCTCAGACTTTGTCCGGTACAGATATCTTACAGCAGCTTGAGCATGTTGACTTCAAGTTTGGAAAAAGCGACGATTCAACACAAACTCGCCAAAAGACGAGCAGGACTTCGGCGCCTCAGCAGTAGAAGAAGATAAGTATTTT
The DNA here is from genome assembly GCA_963210345.1 of Inga oerstediana. Classification (NCBI taxonomy): domain Eukaryota; kingdom Viridiplantae; phylum Streptophyta; class Magnoliopsida; order Fabales; family Fabaceae; genus Inga; species Inga oerstediana. Next base: position 26,736,090 of record OY723405.1, on the reverse strand, counting down.
ATTCACTCTTCCATATTGGAGATCTAATTTACTTCGCCATAGTCTTGATGTAATGCACATTGAAAAGAATGTTTGTGACAATGTGCTGTAAACGCTGCTTAACGAACTCGGCAAGACAAAAGATCACCTTCAAGTAAGGAAAGATTTACGTGACATGGGAGTTCATGAAGACGCTTGGCCAGATGAGCATGACAGATTTCAACCGGAAAAGTTTACCCTCACAAAACAGAACAAGGAAGTTTTCCTCGTGACGTTGAAGAAATTAAAAGTTCCTGATGGGTATTCAAGCAACATTTCTCGATGTGTTGACTTGCAGGCTCGAAAGGTTGCTGGCCTGAAGAGTCATGACTCACATGTTCTTATGCAGCAGTTACTCCCTCTTGCTATAAAGAATACACTTCCTCTCGATGTTTCCATCATTTTGGTGGAACTTTGTTCTTTCTTTCAGAAGTTGTGTTCTAAGGTTTTGATCGTTGAGGAGGTCGATCAGCTGCAGTCGAAAATCATTCTTACGATTTGTCATTTAGAGATGATCTTTCCTCCGTCCTTTTTTACTGTGATTGTTCACCTTACAGTCCACCTCGTTCATGAAACAAAGCTCGCTGGACCAGTACAATATCGTTGGATGTATCCGATTGAGAGGTACTCATTTTAAATATGTGCTTTAATTTATTCTTCGTATTTAATGTTTGCTAGTCGTTCTTTTCATCTTTTTATATCAATTTTTTCTTCTGTATTTCGTAAGTTCCTTAGGAAATTAAAATCTTACGTAAGGTGTAATATCCCAAATTGTAATTAAGGATTAATAACTTCAAAGTGATGTAATTAATATTAATAAAGCACTTTTGAAGTATATGTTGTGTAATGTGAAGTGAAGGTGGTTAGTAAGGGTTTAATGAGCATTATGATAATCAGGGGTAAAACGGTAAATTTACCAACCGATTGGTCAGTTACCGAAGAAAAAACTATTTGGTAATCAAGATCAATGGCTAAGATTGAAAGATCAAGAGGTGGAATCAAGTGTGTTGGAGAACATGTGAGATCATGTAAGGGTGAAGGGAGATCATGCCAAGTGTCAAGATGTGGACCATGGATGAGGTCAAAGTTGTCAAACTCATTTTCTCTCCCTTGCAAGTCGGTTATGTGCATGGAGAAATGGGATTAGATCATCTTCATCAATATCTCACTTTCTCTCTCTATTCTCTCCATTTTCGGTGCAAGTGTAGCAAGAAAGAGGAAGAGAAAAGCTTAAGTATTGGTAAGTAGATGCTCTTGTATGCTCAAGTGTCTTTTATTAAAATTGTGTAAGAGATCAAGAGCTTCATTTCCATGTTTTCAGACTTTGGATTTGTGGTGTGGTGCAACTTGAGGGAAATTGAAAGTTGAGGAATCCAAGTTCTGATTTTAGCAAGTTCAAGAGGTGAGTTTTTGATGAAGAATGATATAATTGTTATGATTTTTGGTTTAATTTTGGTGAATTCTGGATTTCTGGCTTGATCTTGTGTGATGTTAAAAGATGTGAATTGGATAGAGTTTGATAGTGGGATAGATGCCAAATGAGGTATAGAAGTTAATAGTTTTGGTGTAGTTTTGAAAAGAGGAAGTTTGATAAAATGTGGCAATGTGTGAATTGTGTTGAGACATTGTGAGATATGTTGTGGTTGTTGTGTAATATGTCAATGGGAGTTGAATTTGGTCATTTTGATGGTTCCAATGTGTTCCTTGAGCCAAATGGTGTGAAAATAGTATGTGATTTGAAATTTGGGAACCATTGGAAGCATTGAAGCAAAAATGGAAATGTTGACCAATGTAAGTCTGTTCTGGACAGTCAGATGGTGTGGACGATTTGAATGGGCAAATGATGTTGAAAAATTATGAAACTTTCCAGTCTTAAAGTTCACATCTCAAGCTTCAAAATGGACATAAACTTTGTGTCATTTCGCTTTTTGAGCTGGGAGTTTGAACTGTCCAAAGTTCGGCATCAAAACTGGAACCTGTTTTGGAGTGGTGATGAATTTCGTGTAATTCTGTACTTCTGTGGTGATTCCCAGTAATGTACAATATTTTTCCTAAGAAGAGGACTTAAAGAGCTTTCATTTGGCTTTGGGAACACCTCATTTTGATTTTTCTAGAATTAGTTATGAATTTTTGAAGTTCCTTGGCTGCAGCAGAAAATTCTGGCTCCAGCACAAAACTTTCTGTGCACGTTTTGGCCGCAGCCAGAAATTTCTGGCTGCAGCGCAAAACTTTCTGCGCACGTGTTGGCCGCAGCCAGAGGAGTCCTGGCTGCAGCCAAAATACTTCTGTGCTGTTTTTGGCCGCAGCCAGAGAATTCTTGGCTGCAGCCAGAACCCAATTTTCAGCACTTTGTGAGTTTGCAAAGCAATTTCCAACCTAGAATTCTCCAATCCTTTTAGGTTCTCTTTGAGTTTGTTATAACCATTTAAGGGACTCATATGGAACCTATTCTAAGTGTTTGAAAGTAGGAATTGGGGGTAGGGAATTAATCCACCATTCTTGATTTTGTTTATAGGCTTTGATATTTGCTGCCCTCGTGAGCCAACTACGCCAGCGAACGTCAGAAAGGAACGAGGTAGTGACTTTTCTTTCGTACCATATGTGATGCATTGTATGTGCGTAGTATCATTGATTTTGTGATAAGTTCGTGTGTTGCGACTTATGTGGATATGTGTTAGCACCGTCAGTCCAATAGTCCCTGAGTAGCTAACAACGGTTCGGGTTAGGGCGGTGTGCCTTCCCGGCGGAGAAAGGGGATGAGGATGAGGTGTGATTATGTGATATGAGGGCCGAAAGGCTGATTTGTGAGCTGAAAGGCTATTTGTGAGGCCGACGGGCCATTTGTGAAGCCGGATAGCTTATGAGCTATAAGGCTATGTGTATGCACTGCCACGCCAATAGTCCCTGAGTAGCTAACAACGGTTCGGGTTAGGCAGTGTGCCTTCCCGGCGGAGAAAGGGGAGGAGGGTGGAGTGCGATATGTGCTGCTGCTGCATGATGATTTGCTTACATGCTATGTGCTTATATGTGGTATAATTGTTTAGTTACTACTGGGATTCTTTTGAATCTCATTCTTTCCTTTGAACTAACCTTTCAGACAGGGCGACTGGCTCCAAGGAGAAGCGGGCGACCCGGAGCGGTTAGAGCTTCCTAGGGACATTAGTATGGTTTTGTTGGTTAATCATTTTGGATAGGGATTACTGTATTACATTTTGAAATGTAAATAGTGTGAATATTTGGTTTGTAATCCCCTACTTGGAATTAGAAACTCCATATATATATAGATGAACCCGGGGGTTACCGGGGTTTAAATTATGAACTCTGATATTTATGAATGTAAATTAACTGCACAGGTGATTATATTCGGTAATTGAAAATGAGACCCAGATAGGAAAGAAGTTTTGAAAATTTTGTTAGTACCTACCGCTGGGTAGGTAATTTAATACGTTTTGAACTATCCGACGGTCTCAAACCCCTTTTTATTATGCATTATCGAATCTTAATTACGGTAATTAAGGCAGGGGGTTACATAAGGAATAAGGCGTGGTCAGAAGATTCTATAGCTGAAGGCTATATAGGGGATGAGGTGCTATATTTTTGCTCAAGGTACTTTGATGATCTTGAGACGGCTTTCAACCTCCCACCTCGTGTTGATGATTGTCTTGAACCTGCGCCAACATCAGGAGAATTTATCCCTCGTGTTGGTAAACCAGTTGGAGCAACTGAGAACTTCAAACTAACGGCAACTGAGAAGTTGCAAGCACATAGACATGTCTTGATTAATTGCACTCAAGTTAAACCTTTCATACGATAAGAATTGTACACTCACATGTTATTCGATCTATATCTTTCATAACATTTCTCACTTTCATTTCACTATCGCCTTTCCATTATTAATTGCAGGGAATTCAGAAGTCATGTTAAGCGGTAACTCAGGAGGGTCCACAGAGAATTCCCGAGCTGGTTTGCGTGCAGAATACTAAATGACCATAACCCACACTCACCATATTTCAGAGCTCTCGCAATTGACCCTCTTGATCATGCAAAAAGGTTTACAACATACAATGTCAATGGTTTTAAGTTTTGCACGGTTTCACGGGATCAAGGATTGCAAACATAGAATTCGGGTGTTTATGGCACATTTGGGACAAGGAGTTATGCGAGCAGCAGTGACGCCAACATGCAGTTCGGAGGCGTCCCTTACTATAGCAAGCTTCTTGATGTGGTCGAACTTAATTATCAAGACCGTTTCACCGTGACGTTGTTCAAGTGTTTGTGGGCAAATACCACTACTTCTCGGGGACTGACAACTGACGACTTAGGGATCATATCAGTCAATTTCTCACGGCCGATTCATACTAGTATTTCTCAAGATGATGAACTGTATATTCTAGCTTCAAAGGCACATCAAGTTTATTATGTCGAGGACGAGAGGTACAGGGATTGGCACATGGTCGTTCATCTAAAGCCACGAGACCTTACGATATGGGTGAAGGCGATAACATCGCCTACGAGAGTGAGCCATTTCAACCAGCCGATTTTAAAAACTACTTCCCTGAAGGCGATGACAATTTACCTCTACTGCGGTGAGTTTTTTCAAGTCCACGTCATTTAAATTAAATTTTTTAAATTTAATAAAACATCCCTAACAATAATTTTTCTACATAATTTCTGTAAGGATGGCGACGATGAGTGATCAAATTCAAATTATGCTTTTCTCTCTAAAAAAATTTTTAAAATTAAATTTAAAAATTTTTTTTTAAAAATTAAAATAATATTTGTAGCGGTTACTAAACCGCTATAAAAGTAATAATAACCGCTACTAAATAAAAACCGCTACAAAATCGACACATTAACCGCTACAAATAGTACGTGGATCCCTATAAATACCCTCACCACAACTCATTTCAAACACTCTCCAATTTCTTTTCACCTTACATTTCTTTCATTTTCTCTCATTTACAACTTCTTTTGTATGAGTAGAGGAGCTGAATAATACGATCATATATGGTAACAAGTTTTTTTATTTTTTTTACAATACTTCTTTCCTTTATATAAAATTTATTCTCACCATTTTTTTTCAAATATATTAGAGCTGTATCTCATTTTCATACACAATTACATTATATTAGACAACATAATAATTCCTTATTACCTACGTATCCTTAATAATATTATTAATATAATTTTTATACTCATCCAATTAAATTAAATTTATCCTTCTAATTTATTAATAGGCTAATTAAATTAGATAAACTAATAAAAAAAGAAACTAATTAATTTAATATTAAAAGAACAGAAACAAATGATCGTATATTTTCAAATTTTTTTTAAAAAAACCGCTACTAACAAACGCGCATTTTTAAACTCAAATTATATTTTTTGGCGCTAAATTTGAATTTCATGAAATTAGTAGCGGTTTTATAACCGCTACTAATTTCATAAAACTTCAAAATTAGTAGCGGTTTATTAACCGCTACAAAATTGAAAAAATGTCATTTTTCTTTTCCCGCCTTTAAAATTTCAATTTTTTATATTTGTAGCGGTTATATAACCGCTACAAATATCTCTGAAAAAAAATTTTGTCCATGGGGATGTTGTAGCGGTTTTTTGTAACCGCTAGAAAGGATGTAGCGGTTATGGTCCTTGAGTAGCGGTTTTATATAACCGCTACAAAACCGCTTGCAACATACAATTTAGTAGCGGTTTTCCTAACTGCTATTAATGTTGTTTGTAGCGGTTAAAACCGTTATTAATACCCATTTTTAACCGCTACTAAATCACATTTTTTTTGTATTGTACGTGCAGCAACAGCAGTCACCAAAGCATTGTGTTGGGAATATAACAAGCTTTAATAATTGGAGTTCGTTACTTAAACTAAGCTGATGTAAAGTCGGCATTAGAAACATAAACGTGTTACTGTGCATCTGATTTAATTTTATTATTTAATATTTAATGTTGATTATATTTAGTAACTAAGAGATTATTTGAATAGGCAACATGACTCTGTTATTTCAATCAGGAACCAAAATGGAACAGTGCATCTCAAATGGTCAAAACAGAATATTGTTAGATCCTCTCTTAGCGTGACGCTTTATAGCGATTGACTGTTGCAAGTTTCAACTTTTGACATCTTCAACATCAAAATTAATATTCAATATGCCTACAAACCATACAAATCCGCGCATTTCAACACTTTACATGCCTCTTCATTTTTTTTCTTTGTTACACCTGAAATTTTAGATATTGAGGCGTGATAGGTTCTTAATTGGTTCTAACTCTTAACTAGTGTTTACTGGTTTTAGGTTTTAGGCCGTGAATTATGGCAAAGTATAAGAGTATTTGGGTGAGTTTCTTGAGGTTTTGAAGTGATCTTCTATAAGGGTAGTCTAAACTGACAAAATTTGCTCATTCTCTATTTTGTAAAACATATACGCAGACCCCAAGATACTTGGTCTAGTAGTGGATTATTTACATTATACAGTGGGCGAACTGAGTTAAAATCCTACCTTATTCAAAAAGACCCTGTGTAGGCATCATAGTTGCAGAGCCTTGATTCGGATTAGTTAGTTGTTTGAATACCTAATAATAGGATCCAGAAAAGCGTCAAACGCCCGGTGGGCCAAAAGGTTATTAAAGAAACATATATGTAGCCTAGCTGAGCTGAATATTCATGTTTCATGTATCGTCTCTAGCCAATGATTTTTCACTTTGCGTCCTGTTTCTGGTATTATTGTTGATGTTGGTGGGTTTGATATCTCAGATGTTCATGTGTTTTGCTGCTATGTTTAGTTGCTTAATTACTATATGATGTAATTGTAACTAAGAAATTTGTAGATTTTTTTCCCGTTAATTGCTCTGTTTCATTTGGTAGTATAATTTTCAAAACCTGGCCTCATAATCTTTTTTAAGAAGTTTGATACATTCATTCCAGCTATCTAAGTTTTTAATTAAGAAGAGAGAGAAGGATATTCGTAAGTTTAGACACACAACTTACAAACTGGCCATAGGTTTCCGTAAAGTTTACTAAAGAGGAGGCAGAGTATGCTTTCTAAGTTCACATTTAGACACAACTTGCAAAAGTGAGACCAATTTTTTTTGTTTAGTACGACCCTTTGCTCTAGTAATAATGGTAGCGATACCAAAGTTTAAGATTAAAATGAAGTGGCAATTATATGCCATATCTTGAAAGATGATGCTTGCATTAGCCATATATAAAATGAAGGCATAAGTTGTCTATGTTTCACACATTCAAAATAAAGCAAATTCTCAAGATGCATGATTGCATCCTCAACGGGCCTGTTTAAGGAATCAATATACACATAATAGCAATAGGGGAATAAGCCGTGCTATTTTTTTATTCCGGTGTTTGTCTCACACGGTACTGTTCATAACAACAGTTGCGGCTCCCTCACCCAAGCCGACCACATTTCATTTGGCTTCGTTCTATTTTAACTACAAGTGCACAGTACATTGCACTAACAAGTTGCTTTTTTTTTTCGGGTCAGAAGGCAAAAAGTTGATTCAATCCAGCGGTCACATCATATTTACTTTGCCCATTCGTATTGTCATCCTCATTGTCATTCATTCAATTGAAGTTGGTAAAGTTTTAGAAAATAGAGCTAGCCGCTGGGAAAAAAACCGTGCCTTCCTCCGTATCTTACTCCTTCGTCGTCAATCGATCTCTGTTATTGAAGAAAGAAGATTGACCTCTCCCCCTATTGTAATGTCTTCGTTCCATGGGTTCAGTGTATGCTGTCAACCGAAGCCCAGGCCACCGTTCGGGTATTCCGTTTTTTTTCCAATTTTTTCTGATTCTATATCTGTTTTTCTTCGCACTTTCGTTCCCACTCATCTCTTACACGCTTTCCTCTTCTTCCTCTGATCGACTTATCACTGCCAAAGTCTTGATGCTGTGGCTGCTCATCGTTACGAAGTCACTCTCGGATATATACATAATAAGCTATGCATTTTTTTAAATCTGAAATTTGTCTCACAAGTTACTATATAATGGGTTTAAGGGAGTAAGCCGTGCATTATCTTCTTTCAGATATAATGGGTTGGGAATAAGCCATGCATATTTTTAGATCCGATATTTGTTTTTCTATATCTATATCTGTTTTTTCTGATATTTGTTTTTCTATATCTATATCTGTTTTTTCCAATTTTTTCTGATTCTATATCTGTTTTTCTTCGTACTTTCGTTCCCACTCATCTCTTACACGATTTCCTCTTCTTCCTCTGATCGACTTATCACTGCCAAAGTCTTGATGCTGTGGCTGCTCAGCGTAACGAAGTCACTCTTCTAGTGAAGGTTGACCGTGAGTTTTGGAGGTCAGAGTCCGATATCTATGGGTCAGTCTTCAGTTATCCGAGGAAGGTTGTTTCTGTCGATTATGTTGTCTTCGATGAAAAGGTTCTTTCTTATGTACTCATGTTTATGCTGTTTTGATCGGACAAGTTAGTGACATATCTAGCTTACACTGTTGGTGCATGATGTAATAGGGGGATCGTATGATATTGAGGCTGGGTGATGACGATGTGATCGACCGTTTCTCTAATCTGCTTAAGGAAGGCCGAGAGTTTTTTGTCCAACATTTTGCAGTGGACTGCTGTGGTGAAGGCATCCACGATAAGTTCCTTATTAAACTGATGCTGTCATCGAAGGTAGTCGAATGTCAAGCTTTGATGCCGAAGCACTGCTTCAAGCTCTGGGATGTAGCTGATTTGGAAGAGCAATGTCCTCCTAATTCCATGGTCACAGGTGATAGATTCTCACAAAGTGTGTATGTTATTTAGGCCATTTTCATTTACTGTTGGTATTAATTTCTCTCGGATATATACATAATAGCAACAAGGGAATAAGCTATGCATATTTTTAAATCTGAAATTTGTCTCACAAGTTACTATATAATGGGTTTAAGGGAGTAAGCCGTGCATTATCTTCTTTCAGATATAATGGGTTGGGAATAAGCCATGCATATTTTTTGAACCGATATTTGTTTCACAAGTTACTATATAATGGGTTTAATGGGATAAGCCATGCATTATTTTCTTTCAGATATAATGGGTTTCCTATATACCATCGGTCCTCTGAGGAAAGTCAGGATTAGGGGAATGATGACATATAAGCTTGCATTTGTGGTTGCAGATAGACGGTAAAGTCTTACTTTTAAAAGTAAATGTATAGTTAGACATAGATGACCAACTTTTGTATAATCATTCTTCTTTGTTGCAGGGGCAATCGTCTGAATGTTGTCCTTCATGGTGAATCGGCCAAGGATGCGATGAAGGACTTTGAGGTTGTATCTCAATTGTCTAACCTGATTCTCATTGTGCAATTTGGGTTGATTAGCAAATTGCCAGGTATGTAATTAAATCTGAAGCAATTTTTTTTCTGTTTTATCCATGCATTGTACTGACTTGGTTGTACTGCTCTTTTACAGGGAAGATGACAATGACCAATTATGCTACTGCAACAAGGGTTTTTTGGAACCCAAGATTCAACGAAATACTTAAGTTGAGGGCTTTGCTCCTGTCAAAAATGCATACCAGGAAAGTGCAGGAGTAGATTTCTATGGGTTAAGGTCTTTTTATCTTAGTAGATTTATGGTCTTGCATGGCCCTTTTTTGAATATTTCTGTATGTTGCAACATACATGTTTTTTGAGGTTTTGCAGCTCATTCAACTATAAGTATTCTGCTGTCATATTAATGCCATGTTGTCAACATGGCCCAATTTAGAATTACATATTAAGAAGAACATATTTATAATTATCTTTAGTTGAAAGTCATATATATGTGGAGAATTATTTTCCCAAAGATCAAGCCTACAAAGTTGAATATGTTTAAGGTGAATTATCATCAAACCCATCATCTTTTACTGTCAATCATTAAAGGGTATGATAAAGGGTTTTGATGGCTTAGACAGACAATTCTGAAAGTCTAATGGGAAGAACAAAAGTTATCTATGTTGTTGATGATTTAGTAGTGAAATGTGACACTATCATCATGTTTTGGTCGTATGCAAATTTCAAGGAATGCATTCTACATGAATAGTCCACCCATTAATTTGGACAATTACCAGTCAAGAAACACTGAAACAATATATCTTTCATTGCCTTCCTGAATATAGTCTTACTGAACCAGTTAACAAAATATTTGGAGTTTCTAGGTATTCAATCACAATACCTGAGTTATGTTCATTCCTAAAAGATTGATTAATTTTTTACAGTTTAATATCAATAGTGTGAATCTTTTATGTTAATTCAGTTGCTTTACCCATATCCAGAACGATTTCCATTGTGCACATGACCAATGTCAAGGATTGGCTATTTTTATATCTGGCCTGAATATTTGTTTCTGTTTTGACAGAATGAACTATGGAACAAATAGAGGCAATGAAGAGCCAGTTCCAAGGTATTGCAACTCTATAAATCACGTGGAGTAGGTTGTTGAGTGTAATTTAAATGAGTATAATTTAAATGTTTGTCTTTTCAAGTGTCATAATCAATGGGTTTTTAGCCTGATCTGTTTTACTGGGTGAACAGGTTACATGATTTGAAATGGAGGTGTAGCTTCTGACTGTGATTGCTAAGGAAGTATGAGGTACCAATGATCCTTACTTGGATATGTATGACACTTGGTATTATACGCGTCAGTCTTGGCCATTATGTAAGTTTGGGGAGGTATTATGCGGTCTAATTGTTTTCTGAAGTATAATGATAGTATGGTCAATGAATTTTACAATTATAACGGACAAAACTATATTTGTATATGTTAATGCTAATTTAGTAGAGAAATCTGTCTCTAGCATCGTGTTTATCTGAGCTGGAGATTTTTACAAAGGCGTTGGACCCTCAATGAACCAGTTAATACAAATTTCCTTTTATTACTATCATTGTATTTATATTTGGTACATAGAGATGGATGTGAAAAGGTTAGTGTGTGTTTGACCTATATACTTTGTTGAGGATATTCTGGTGTTTCTATGCACTCAATCACAGTGAAGGAAAAAATGAGGACCAGTTGAGTTACGCTCATTTATCTAACTATTACTATCTTGGTCCAGTTTAATATCAATAGTGTGAACCTATTATGTTAGTTTAGTTTTGTTAACCATTTCAAAATGATTACCCTTATGGTTATGACTATAAGGAACCATTAGAGACTTTTTTTGGGACATTGAATATTTGCTTCTGTTTTGACAGAATGAACTATGGAAAAACAGTAGGCAATGAAGTTCCGATTACCAAGGTACTGCCAATCTTTAAATCGCTGTAGAGTTGGTAGTTGGGTAAAATTAAACTTAGTACGATTTAAATGTCTGTCATTTTAAGTGTCACCATCAAAGATTTTTTCCCTGATCTGTTTTAAATGCTGAACAGGTCACATGATAAGACAAGTAGCTGTAGCTTCTGTCTGTGATTGCTCAGGAAGTAGGACGTACAACTGATCCTCACTTGATATTATATGAACAGTGAGATAAAAGGGTACAGTTCGAGCCTACTTCTGATCTGTACCATAAACTAATAATAAAATTAAATGCATCTCACGAATTGATGCATATGTTAGAGTGACTCATTTTATATTACTCTTTGTCTCTTTGTCTTCATTGTGACTTGCATTCCGATCTATGTAGTCTATTAGGTAGTTTGCTATCATGCCTCAGAAATAATAATTCTTCCATTTGACCATGAAGAATATTATTATTTACTTATGGAAAAATTGGGTGGATTGCCTCAGAAATAATAATTCTTCCATTTGCCTCAGAAATAATATTATTATTTATTGCCTAACTGTCGTTTTCTATGTTGAAATTCATACGGTCATTGGTGAATGTCAGTTATCATTCAATTTCATCACTTTTAGCTTACCAAACCATTTTCCTAACCTTATCTTCAGCAATGAATTGAAAGAATTATATGAAATTTCTGTATTGCCTCCACAGTTTCATTTGCTTTATCAAATTTTAATGTACCTATACCAAATCATACAAAATATTTCTAGCATGGTTAGGACACATTCAACTTCCCTCACTTTGAAATTAATTCCGTTTTAAAAAATGTCAAATCAAGTGTGATCTTTAAGATTTCTCCAGTATACGGTTTTGAATGCTGATTAGGTTACCTTCTCTGACAATAAGTTTTATCTTCTTACACTGACGCCTAAGGCAGTAGGTCATACAGATAGTCCATACATGTGTACATATGATCATATAACCTCTCTACTACTGATTCATCATACTACTGATTTCTGCAGACTGCCCCATGCCTAACTATTAAACTTCGATGCCTTGAAACTATACCATTAATGCAAATGCCTTGCAAGTAGGTAGTTTGCTATCATGCCTCAGAAATAATAATTCTTCCATTTGACCATGAAGAATATTATTATTTACTTATGGAAAAATTGGGTGGATTAGAAATAATAATTCTTCCATTTGCCTCAGAAATAATATTATTATTTATTGCCTAACTGTCGTTTTCTATGTTGAAATTCATACGGTCATTGGTGAATGTCAGTTATCATTCAATTTCATCACTTTTAGCTTACCAAACCATTTTCCTAACCTTATCTTCAGCAATGAATTGAAAGAATTATATGAAATTTCTGTATTGCCTCCACAGTTTCATTTACTTTATCAAATTTTAATGTACTTATACCAAATCATACAAAATCTTTCTAGCATGGTTAGGACACATTCAACTTCCCTCACTTTGAAATTAATTCCGTTTTAAAAAATGTCAAATCAAGTGTGATCTTCAAGATTTCTCCAGTATACAGTTTTGAATGCTGATTAGGTTACCTTTTCTGACAATAAGTTTTATCTTCTTATACTGACGCCTAAGGCAGTAGGTCATACAGATAGTCCATACATGTGTACATATGATCATATAACCTCTCTACTACTGATTCATCATACTACTGATTTCTGCAGACTGCCCCATGCCTCACTATTAAACTTCCATGCCTTGAAACTATACCATTAACGCAAATGCCTTGCAGGCTAATTAAAAATTGGAAAAGTCCTGAGCATGTCATAAATAATTAATGTTGCATATGTTTGGTTGAATACTTCTATTTAAGTGTGATCCCTTCTTCAGTTTTCCCAACATATAGCACTTTGGTATCTTTTTTCATTGTCATCTGATTTATTGTCATCAATGGCGGTTAGGAAATGTTCAATGATTAAAGATATTGATGATAGCACTGATATGTGGAGACTTGTCGTACGTGTGCTGAGAAGGTGGAATAGCTATCAGAAGGACTCACCAAAGCAGTTGTTTGCCATTTGTTTCCTTATGGTGCACCAAGAGGTAAGTTGGTTAACTTTGCTACTTATGTCATATTGAAGGTGTATCATTTTTATGATATCTTTGGTCAATCATAAATCCAGTTTCCAATATGTTATCATAAATTGATTGTCACAATGTGCTCTGATCTGTTCAAAGAGTCATGGTATCATTGGTGATTCTTCTTTAGTTGAATTCTTGCATAACATAGGTAATATTCTACCAAATGACTCTACTGACCTCATCTTCTTGAAGACTTCAAATCATTTGTTCAAATTATTTGGTAGTAATTGATGCTGTTTACTATATTTCTGATATACCTATACTCAATCATAGTATTTGTTGCTAACAAATCTGACTACTGTTAAAAATCATGCCATTAGCATCATTTTCACCTCCTCCTATCATTCCATTTGTTATCATCCAGGTTCTTCCTTACCTTGCATTTTTCATTTGTCCACTGTTATGACATGTTGGTATGGCATAACATTTATCTCACGTAAGGTAACTAATAATGATTCAGATCAGTGGGTTTTTGTATGCCATTTGTTTCCTTATGGTGGACCAAGAGGTGAGTTGGTTAACTTTGCTGCTTATGTCATATTGAAGGTGTATCGTTTTTATGATATCTTTGGTCAATCATAAATTCAGTTTCCAATATGTTATCATAAATTGATTGTCACAATGTGCTCTGATCTGTTCAAAGAGTCATGGTATCATTGGTGATTCTTCTTTAGTTGAATTCTTGCATAACATAGGTAATATTCTACCAAATGACTCTACTGACCTCATCTTCTTGAAGACTTCAAATCATTTGTTCAAATTATTTGGTAGTAATTGATGCTGTTTACTATATTTCTGATATACCTATACTCAATCATAGTATTTGTTGCTAACAAATCTGACTACTGTTAAAAATCATGCCATTAGCATCATTTTCACCTCCTCCTATCATTCCATTTGTTATCATCCAGGTTCTTCCTTACCTTGCATTTTTCCTTTGTCCACTGTTATGACATGTTGGTATGGCATAACATTTATCTCACGTAAGGTAACTAATAATGATTCAGATCAGTGGGTTTTTGTATGCCATTTGTTTCCTTATGGTGGACCAAGAGGTGAGTTGGTTAACTTTGCTGCTTATGTCATATTGAAGGTGTATTGTTTTTATGATATCTTTGGTCAATCATAAATTCAGTTTCCAATATGTTATCATAAATTGATTGTCACAATGTGCTCTGATCTATTTAAAGAGTCATGGTATCATTGGTGATTCTTCTTTAGTTGAATTCTTGCATAACATAGGTAATATTCTACCAAATGACTCTACTGACCTCATCTTCTTGAAGACTTCAAATCATTTGTTCAAATTATTTGGTAGTAATTGATGCTGTTTACTATATTTCTGATATACCTATACTCAATCATAGTATTTGTTGCTAACAAATCTGACTACTGTTAAAAATCATGCCATTAGCATCATTTTCAACTCCTATCATTCCATTTGTTATAATCCAGGTTCTTCCTTACCTTGCATTTTTCCTTTGTCCACTGTTATGACATATTGGTATGGCATAACATTTATCTCACGTAAGGTAACTAATAATGATTCAGATCAGTGGGTTTTTGTATGCCATTTGTTTCCTTATGGTGGACCAAGAGGTGAGTTGGTTAACTTTGCTGCTTATGTCATATTGAAGGTGTATCGTTTTTATGATATCTTTGGTCAATCATAAATTCAGTTTCCAATATGTTATCATAAATTGATTGTCACAATATGCTCTGATCTGTTCAAAAATTTATCTCACGTATAAATTTATGATTGTCAATCATTAATGATTGTGTACAGGTACAGCTTCACCATTAATGATTGTCAATCATAAATTTATCTATCTTACCTTGCATTTTTCCTTTCTCCACTGTTATGACATGCCGGTATGGCATAACATTTATCTCACATATAAAGGTAGCTAATAATGATTCAAATCAGTGGGTTTCGCACATCATTAATGGTGAAGGCTTTCTTTGTCTTATTATTCTCATGTTATCAGTAAGGGACAAGTTAAAATCACAAGCTTAAACAATCATATCTTCAATGTTTTTAGGCTAGAAGGCATGTATATTTATCCAAAACCTTTGTCTAAATCAAATAGTTCTGACAGTTTTTCATGCAAAAATTTGCTCCATTGTTAGATTCAATATGTATATTCACACAACAACTTCTCTATTTTCATCTATGTCTATAGGGTAGTAAGATACAGGCCTCAATAATGAACAAGTATTTATTCAAGCAGTATGAGAAAGACCCTGTGGAAGGTCGTTCATACTTTATTGCAAATCTGGAGGTTATACCTAATGGGAAAGATTTCAAGGCTGCAAAGCACAAGTTCAAATTGCTTTTTAATTCAACCACCTTTGTCAAAGAAGAGACTGCTCCAATTCCCATTACTGTTTTCAGCTTCTTTCCCATTAGAGACATTTTGACTCAAACTGTTAACAAGCACACCATGTACCTATTTGGTAAGTCCTTGTCTTTCTAATGATGCTTTACTCAATTTAGACCACCTTTAACTTATCCATTTTTCCTCAGATGTCATTGGATTTGTCATATCTATTGGCCCTTTGGAGGAATACCATTCAGGATCTAATGTTAAGAGTAAGATGCGACTGATATTGAGTGATGAGAGGTACATAGACAATATTGTTTTTATTTTATATGCCAAAGCCAATTATGTATTACATTATACTTAATTTCCAGATTGTATGTGTTGCAGGGAGAATAGTATCCAGATGGTGTTGTATGATGAGTGTGCACTGGATTTCTGTATGAATGATTTCAATGGCATGCAGAAGCCTTTAGTGTTAGTTGCTCAGCTTGCAAGGGTTGGTTTTGATGAGAGTGGTTAGTTTGCTCTTAAATATTCTGATTTCTGTATCAATGGTGTATGGTTGCTAATTAAGTGTGCTATATGTTTTAAAGGTCATCCGGAGATTTGCAGCTCTTTTCATGCCACCAAGATCCATTTGAATGGCAAATTTGCAGAAGTCAAACAATTTCTTTCAAGGTATGTGTTACTATGAATGGAATCTAGATTTTTATCATGCCGCATAATTTGTCCCAACCTTCCTCATGTATTTATTGATGACTTTATACTTACCTCCCCACAGTGCTGAGAACTTGCCATCTCCAACGATTTCTTCATTGAGTCAGAGTGTTCAGACTCAGAAGTCCAATTCTGCTGTTGAAAGCATTCTAAAAAACACTCCCAGAGTCAAAGTATCCGACATCCCTAACCAAGAAGTGGTGGGTTTCAATCTGTGTTTTTAAATTTTTCCTTGTGGGATTTCAGCATTATCTAATATATACAATTCTGCAGGAGAGTTATTTTGCTGTTATGTGTGAGTTTAAGAAATTTGAAACCCGTCACAATTGGGTTTATGAGGGGTGTGCAAGGTGTGGCACTAAACCGAAAGTGGAAAATGGAACAGCTACATGTGGCAGCAATTACTGTAAGGGGAAACCCTGTAGGATCACATCAAAGTATGGTAATTTTAGATAAGTATAGTATGGATCAGTTATGCTTATTATTCTCTGGAAAGGTATAGATCACTAAAATGTTTTTTGGCAGGCTGAGGCTTAATTACCTTATTGGTGATGAATCTGGAACTGCCTCGGTTGTCCTGTTTGACAAGTATGCATGTGAGCTTATGAAGAAAACTGCCATTGAGCTGAAAGCTGATATTTCTGAGGTATGAATATTCATTTTTGTAAATCATTGCAGTACTCCAAACACATTTTCACTCCTCTTTTTATGGTTATAAATAGGAGGCAATCAATTATGAGTTCCCAAGTGAAATAAACTCCTTGATTGGGAAGAAATTTCTCCTGAAGATGAAGTTGAACAAGTATAACAAGGACCACCCAAACTCAAGTGTATCGGTTGCATCTTATGCTGAGTGTGCTGACCTTATGTCTGAGTTCAATGAAGCTGTTAATCAGGTGAGGGAAAACCGAATCTACTTTTTATTGATATGCCAATTATCTATGTTGTCATTTACCAAATGCTATGTCATTTCAAATGTGTATTAGGCTGCAGAACCAAGTGAATTAGTTAATGATGAGGAAGAAGAATTTATCTTCATGAGCAATCCTACTGTTGAAGCTAATAGCCCAGCAGCTAGCGATGCATGTGTTACATTGTCTGAAACTTTCCCTACTATGGAGTTAGATAGTGTGTCTGCTGCTGATGTTATCCCTGCTGTTCCTCTAAAGGGGAAGAGGAAGGTTTCTTCAAAAAAACCTTCCGCTCAGAGTTCAAAGAGTGTCACACTTGGACCTGAATCTCCAGCAAAAACATATTCAAAACCACTTAAGTCAATCAAGCAGGAGAAGATTTGAGTAGATTGATCTACTCCCTCTAGTACTTTAAGCATTGCTAGCTGCTCTAGGATCTAGGATGTATTACTTTCTGTTCCTGTAATGTATTCTGCTGTGTGTTTTAGTGTAAAATGCCCCTTCAAATCTCAAGTAGTTGTCTTTTTTGGCCATCTAGTGGAGCCTATGATTCCTTATTGGAATGGTGCTCTGATTTGTAAGTCCTTTTGTTGTCAATCATATTAGGCTACCACCAATATTACCATATAAGGGGCCTATAATGTTAACAGTTCTGTTGTACTCCCTTTTCATTTTAATATGACAAAGTTATGTTGTTGTTGTGAATTACCTACATTATCATTGTTTCAGTTCAGAAAAAAAAACGTTCATGGGTTCCATGAATCAGCTAGAATCTTATCAACACAGCTATGACTTTTAAACTAATGTCACATGTGTCCACATTGGTGAAAAGGTATGCACACGTATGAATTCATTTCCCATTAAGATAAAAAGGTTGTTGCTCCTAGATTAAGTTTTAGGGTGTTGATTCAAATATAGGCTTTTGAGGTTTGAATAACAACCATTGGTAATATAGATTTTTTATATGAACAATTGGAGCTTTTGAAGTGTGTAAATTTGCAAGAGTTGCGTTCCAATATTAGTGAATGTGATGAAGTCAGGTTGCATTCTTTTTTATCTTATATATTCAAAGGGACTTGTGATGTGTAGATAGTTAATATCTGGGATAAGATGGTTCACCCATCCTTACCCACATTATATGTTTATGTAATTGCTGATGACACATTGCTCATCATCCTTCCTGCATCATCTTTGATCAAAAATGGTAGGTGGCAAATTTTTTCCTTCAATATGAGTTCTGATCTTTGGAATTATCTGACAAGCCATAGTATTGTTTTGGAAACGTCCACCTCTTCCTATTATATATGTAGGATCCTTATGAGTTATTATATATATAGGATCCTTATCACTTATATAAGTTATGCAATTGTGGGTCTAAGTCATAGTTTTAGAAGGCATGCAGTTTTTCTTCTCATTATTTTTTTTATGATGTATGATCTTTGTTTTTAAAGATAGTAGCACTATAATATGAGTATACAATCCATATATTGGTTTTTTTTTATCCTGGACTTCCTCTTATATGTATATCTTCCTTATCAATTATTTAAGCTTTGTAATTGTAGGTTTAAATCATTTCTACATTAGGTATGCAGTAGGTATACTCAAGATTTTTTTTATGATGGAGTATGGTGGTTGTTAGATTTGCATCAGTTGAAAAGATATGTTGCAGATTTAATTCACAATGGAAGATTTGGTTCAGTAGGATCTGCATTTTCCATATTGGATACAGCTAATGATGTGTCACAAACATCACTTAATGACACCTACACACTGCTATCTTTACACTGTTACTGTATTGACCTTATGAAAGATATTTGGTTTGTATAGCATGTTAGGTGGTAGATATTTTGTGTAAGTATTGTAATAAATATTGTGCAGAATGACTTCAGTGGTTGAATCAGGCGTCATGTACATCTGCATCTCTTAAAAGCATATATGATCAACCTGTTGTCATTCCAATACCATACATGAATGTTGCTTGCTGAAGGTTGTCATCAAAAGGTGAGGATGAGTATTAACTTTTGTCCTTTGATATTCACCAATTAGCTCTATCCTATATTATTCAAACACTCATATTCAGTGCTCATTCAACATATTTGCTGCTTTTCCACTACTATTATTGGTTCTTATCCAGTATTCCTTCTGTCATACAGCCTACATGTCATCCATATTAAAGGTCTTCGGCATGGCCACTCAAGCTTCAAGATCTTTGTATTAGCATCTTATTTATGCCAGGTATGGTTTTGTTATAATGTATTCTGATTTCTGTTGACCATGGCATTCATATTAAAGGATTTTGCTGTCATGTTAGTTTGGCGTTGTCAACATGGGACAAATTTGTAGTACACGCTAATGAAATCAGATTTCAATTGTTGTTACTGTGAAGGCATATATAATTTTCCAGAGTCCTTCCCACTCTCAGAACTCATTCTAATAAATTATCATTAAAACGAAGAGCTTTTGCTGCTGGATGAAGAAAGTTATGCTTCTTACATGAACGGAATCAACCAAGTCTCGGCCACTTTTTATGTGACTTAATGAGTAAATAGCTTTTAAGTTGTTCATATCATTGCTTCTTACTTCGACAAAGGTAAATGGTTGCAAACACAAGCCCAATAAATACCTTATACATTCACTGAGGTTATTAACTTGGATGACTTTTAATATTGCTGCATGTGGTTAATAATGATCATATCATTAAGGTTAAATGAATTTTCTGTCATATTAATCTCAGGTTGTCAAAAAGCGACAGCTTATAATTATATTCTTTGGAAATCATAGTTTAAATTTTCTTAGGCTAGCAGGCATATGTAATTAGCATTATTTCTAGCACATATCAAGTTCAGAAAGTTTTGTGAAGAAATTAAGTTCAGAAGATACTGTAGTGGTCATAGAATATTACGGATGCCTTATACACATCTAATGTGTTTTTCTTCCTGTTACGAGAGATGTCATACATTCATGAGCATGAAGAAATTCATAATATAAGGTTTTTGATATGCAGCCTTCAGCATTGAACAACTATTAATCCAGGTAAAGTCTCCTTAATCAACCGTTGGACAAGCCATATGACTTAAAGAAGAGGTTAGCAGCATTCTTTATTATATATCAAGTTGTTAATGCACAGTTTCCAATTCCATTTTTTTAAACCTTTTTTTCCCGATTGCTTATATAAATGTTTGTAATGATTATTTGCATAAGAGCATCTTGGCACTGTTCCTGCAACTGTCAACCATTTCTTTTACGATCTTTTTTATGGCAGTTATGGTTTTTATTCTTTGTAGTCTCTTTTTTGTCTAAAATATCATCAATCTTAAGTATTTTAATCTGACATCTGTTTCATGTTGTCAATAAGGGACACTTTAAAATTGGAAACACTTTGAAGCTTATGTAAGCTGTCAGTTTAACATGTATGCAGTACTTAACAAAACCTAACTTACTGGATAATAGTTTGCGTGGTAAGCATGGACACAAGTTGTAAAAAAAAATATACATCAAACATAAAGTTTAATAGATATCAAATATAGAATTTAGCTTCATCACAACAGTCTGTTACTTATGTATGATGACATTGGATCACCTTATATAAGCTCCACCAATATGAATACTATATATAAACAAACATATCATTAGTATTTGTCCTTTCATTTATACTAAACCACGCTGGCAACAATTCTGCCTCTGCAGTACCATTATTATCTCTGACTCCTTTACTTATTCCAATATATCAAATTATTAAATGCTTCATCTGCATCTCTGCCGATTGTTTCAACCAAGTAGTATCAATTTTATAATGTCTAATAGTCATTCATGAGTAAATGGTTGATAAGTTAACAGTGTTGCTTATTCTGCTAAAACAGTCTGTGTTAATACTCACTGCATTACAATTTATATGCCCGTACATACAAATTTATATGCTAAAACAGTCTGTTTTGTTGAAGATGCCTCCAAAGAAAAGACCACTCTTAAATAATGGAGTTCAAACTGACTACAAAGAACAGGCGACAAGGACTGCTTTTCAGGATATCACAAATGTGCTTGATAATGAGAACTCACCGTTTAAAACTTTCAAAAGTCCTGGTATGTCAATTTTCTTCATGCTCACTAATAGGTTCAATACATATTACAATTATCGGGTCCTCTAACAAATCCACTTAATCAGGTGAGATGGACTTTCGAAACAGTACTATTCGACGCCGAAGCCACAGGTTTAGATCCATGGAAATAGATTCTGAACAACAGAGCATATGTTTCACACACTCTTCAAATAGTCAAAGCGAAGATTTCCAAGGTCCTGAGGCAACACGACGTCTGAATTTTAACTTCGACTCATCAATTGAAGGTGACAAAATTGGACAACATCGAAAATCTTATTTCCATCCTATATTTATGAATGGTTCATGATGGCAAAACTTTATGCCGTCTATGACCACTATTACTACTTAACTTAAGCGCTGCATCTGTTCATTAATGCATCATGTCTTCAGTGCCAATTATTTATATTTTTTCATATTTGTACAGATTCAATTGCCAATCACACCACTCGAGATGGAACTTCAACATGTCCATCAACCGAACTTCTTTCATTCGCCAATTTATCAACAATAAAACAGCAGTTATTAGTCAACAATCGGGATCCTCTAATACATGCAGGTTGTCCTCCATTACGAGTCATGTCAAGGAAATCAATTTCTACCACTCCGATGATTAATAACAAATATGTTAGATGTATTGTGTTCCTACATATGCCATCATACCTGTGTATTTTTTTTTTGTTCGCATTGTAGTCATACATGATAGTTATGTGTATATATGTTTGAAAAGATGTTAAAGGCAATTATGGTTTATTGGCGTGACAAATAAAGGAATTGTGTTTGTCATTTTCCACTTATGTTATAACGTGGACATTAGCTGGTGACAATTAGTTGGTTTTGATATACTTTGAATAATTACATATACTTTTCCCTGATAAATAGGTCCGGAACAATACTATCAAAATATTGAGTTCGCATATTATGATGAATTGGATTATGATATTGAGGCATGTGAAAGGCAATCAGATTCGACAGAAGGTATTTTACCTATATATGACGATAAGTATATGTATGATTTTCATGAACTATTTACTAATATTATTCGGTTCAGATTCGGATACTGCTGATAGAATATTAGAGGTTGGCATTACTGTTCAAAATATACTGCAAAAGAGAACAAGGAAGCGACCACTAACTATCGGTAGGTAATTAATCAGTAGTAAACTTTAGTTGGGACAACTTATTAATAACGAGGACTTACAGTGCTTGACGTATGTATCTGAGGTTGTAGAGTACATTGATGAGGGAGATGCTTCATGTGTGTGTCGAATATGTGGTGCAAAGATGTGGTTCAATGAAAGGGTTCAAAATCAACAAAATGCAGTTGGGCCAACTTTTACAATGTGCTGCCATGGAGGAAAAGTGAAGCTTCCAAAAAACAAAGACCCCTCCTCAATATTATACGATCTGTTCTTTGAAAAAAACTCTGAGATGTCTAAGAATTTCCATGCAAACATTAGGTCGTACAACAACATGTTTGCATTTACATCAATGGGTGGGAAAATTGATCATGCTAAAAATGATGGTAGTGGACCATACACATTTGTTATATCCGGACTCAATTACCATCATATAGGCAGTCTATTACCTAAACATGGAGCAAAACCTGTGTACTCACAATTGTACATCTATGACACAGAGAATGAAGTTCAAAATAGGATTTATGCGGTGAGGTAAATATAGTACATCTTCTTATGTTAT
Organism: Inga oerstediana; assembly: GCA_963210345.1. Lineage (NCBI taxonomy): Eukaryota > Viridiplantae > Streptophyta > Magnoliopsida > Fabales > Fabaceae > Inga > Inga oerstediana. The sequence continues at coordinate 26,712,968 of OY723405.1, read as the reverse complement.
GTTGAAGATGATTAATCAATGGTTATTAATATTATTTATCTAATGCAACTCCATTCATTTTTGTTCAGTAAGCACTTGAAGGACTCAAGCATTAATGCAGTCATTGTTGATGCGATTAAGAATGTGCTAGACCAATTTAATCCGTTCGTGCAATAGTATCGAATGGCATCTACAATGATTAGTAGGCCTCATCCGCATGCCTTGAAATTACGTTTAATAAGTAACAGACAACATGATGGCCAAACACATAATTTGCTATCCGCTTCTGAAGTTGCAGCATTGATACTTGGAGATATTGATATCAACTTTCAGCGGAGAGACATTATTGTTGAGGAGTTGTCTGGTACACCACAAAGGCTACATGAGTTGCATCCATCATATCTTCCGTTGCAGTACCCTCTTCTATTTCCTAGAGGAGAAGATGGTTACAGAGACGATATAGAGCATTTTCAAGATGACCTCACAGTTACTAACAGAGTGAAGAAACGAGTTAGTATGAGAGAATACTTTGTTTATAAGATAATGGATAGAGATGACGAAGTATCAACTATTTTGCATTCCGGAAGGCTATTCCAGCAATTTGTGGTTGACGCATACACAATGATTGAGGCTCAGAGGTTATTATGGGTTAGGACACATCAAAAAGAACTTCGCGCGGACATGTACCAAGGTTTGTCAGATGCTTTATTTAGTGGGGAAAGAAGTGCAGCAGCTACTGGGAAACGCATCGTCCTACCTTCTTCTTTTACTGGTGGAGCACGTTACATGATCCAGGCTTATCAAGATGCGATGACAATTTGTAGATTTGCTGGGTATCCAGATCTATTCATAACCTTTACATGCAACCCATCGTGGCCTGAAATCTCAAGATACTGCCAAAATGCTTCTCTGTCTGCTGCAAACAGGGCTGACATCTTATCCAGGATTTTCAGACTCAAACTAAGAGCTTTAATGCAGGTTATTAAAAAAAAAATTATTTGGCAACGTACGTGCAGGTACATATAAATAGTGTCATTTATTTAATGGCCTCTTTTACCAATTCTCTTTGCAATACTTCAGTTATGGCAAGTGTTAACTTAGTTTTACTTATTTTTCCTCATTTATTACAGAAGTTTATACCATTGAATTCCAGAAGAGAGGCTTGCCACATGCTCATATCCTTATATGGCTTGCAGAACGTGACAAGTTGAAAGATCCTGTTGATATTGACAAAATTATTTCTGCTGAAATCCCAGATGTGGATTCTAATCCTCAGTTGTATGAGTTGGTGCAAAAGTTCATGATGCATTCTCCCTGTGGACATCTTAATCCTAAAGCACAATGTATGGTGGACAAAAAATGCAAGAAGTTCTTTCCTAAGAAATTTCATGAAGCTACAATTATAGACCAAGAAGGCTTCCCAACATATAGAAAAAGAGATGATGGAAAGTCTATTGAAGTTAAAGGCATTCCGTTGGATAACAGGTTTGTAGTTCCATACAATCCTACATTGTTGTCCATGTTTCATGCTCATATCAATGTTGAAAAATGTAACCAATCTACTGCAATCAAGTACCTTTTCAAGTATATCAGTAAAGGTAATGACCGTGTGGTAGCCTCAATTTATGATAGTGACCAAAACAACAATCCTCAAAGATCACTAGATGAAATTCAACAGTATTATAATTTTCGTTATATATCTGCATGTGAGGCTGCTTGGCGTATATTTGGCTTTGATATCCATCATAGGTTTCCACCAGTGGAAAGGTTAAGTTTTCATCTACCAAACCAACAATGTGTCATCTATTCTAACACTGATGATGTGGCTGAGATCCTAGACAAGCCTAGAGTGTGTGAGTCTATGTTTCTTGCTTGGATGAAACAAAACAAAGATGATGATTTGGCTAAATCACTTTATTATTATGAATTCCCACAATATTATGTGTATCATCGAAGGCAACGAATATGGAAAAAAAGGAAAAGAGGATTTGCAATTGGACGTCTTACTCATACTTCACCATCATCTGGAGAACTATATTTCCTAAGGATTTTGTTGACCAAAGTCAAAGGACCTTCATCTTATGAAGCTATTAGGACAGTTGATGGTATCATTCATCCAACATACCGTGCTGCATGTATTGCATTGGGATTATTAGACGATGACACTGAATTTATCTCTGCCTTGAAGGAAGCTTCAGTCTGGGCAACAGGCCGTCTACTGCGTACCATGTTTGTGACCATGTTATTGTGTAGTTGTTTAAGTCGCCCTGAGGTTGTTTGGAATGAGACTTCTCAAATTCTGTCAGAAGATCTATTATATATCCCACATAGTAATGATATGTCTTCAAGTAAGTCCATATCCCTGCTAGCCCTTCCCTTTTAACTGTTTATGAACACACATGTTTTGACTCATATTTTCACTTATGTAGGGATAGAGATATCAGCATCAGAAAAAGAGCAAGCTGCCCTTTCTGAGATTGAAAGTTTGTTACAGCTAAATGGGAGGAGTCTATTAAATTTCCCTTCACTCCCACTACCTTTATCGGACAGTCATGTTGATGTCGGTAATCATCTGATTCGACAGGAATTACAATATGATAAAGTTGAGCTAGGAGCACAATCAGTGGCAATAATCAATTCATTGAATTCACAGCAGAAAATTATTTATGATACATTTATGTCTTCATTGAATACGGGTGTTGGTGGTTTTTTCTTTGTGTATGGTTATGGAGGAACTGGCAAAACCTTCCTATGGAGTGCGTTTACTTCGTTACTTTGGTCTAAAGGTGAAATTGTCCTGACCGTTGCGTCAAGCGGTATTGCAGCCACATTGTTACAGTCTGGAAGGACGGCTCATTCGAGGTTTGCAATACCCATTACAGTTAACGAAGATTCAATGTGCAATATTAAACAAAATTCTATGTTGGCCGAGTTGATTAAGTCCACTAAATTGATAATTTGGGATGAAGCACCGATGGTACAACGTTTTTGTATTGAGGCATTTGACAGAACATTAAAGGACATTATGCATTCCAATCATCCATTTGGTGGGAAGCCGGTGTTGATGGGTGGTGACTTTCGCCAACTATTACCTGTTATCCCAAGGGGGTCGAGAGCTACTATTGTGAATGCTTGCATTACTTCATCATATTTATGGGATTCATGTACAATTTTTCGTCTCACAGAAAACATGAGATTATCTTCTTCATGTAATCCAGACAGTCGTAAATTACAACTTTTTTCAGAATGGCTTCTAGATATAGGTGATGGTAAATTGGGTTTGCCCCATGATGGTATTGCAGAGGTTGACATTCCTGAAGAATTCCTTATTCAAAATTATCAAGATCCTATGCATGCTATTGTGTCAACAACTTACCCCGGCTTGCTTGAGAATTTAGGTAATTCAGATTATTTCAATAACCGAGCCATTCTATGCCCTACAATTGAGAGTGTAAATCATGTCAATGAATACATGTGCTCTTTATTACCTGGTGATATGATGGAGTATTATAGTTGTGATACTATTTGTAAGTCATCGCAAGAGGTTGATGGATTTGAAGATCTGTACAGCACGGAGTTCTTGAATACAATTAATTGTTCAGGTTTGCCCAGGCATAATCTTATTCTCAAGGTTGGAGTACCTATAATGCTATTAAGGAATATAGATCAAGCTAATGGGTTATGCAATGGAACCAGGTTACGTATCACACTTCTTGGAAAAAATGTCATCCAAGCAATAACATTGAACGGGTCAAACCCAAATCAAAAGGTTTTGATTCATAGAATGGATATGAATCCTTCAGATAGTAGTCTTCCTTTTACAATGAAGAGAAGGCAATTTCCTATTTCATTGTCTTTTGCGATGACAATTAATAAGAGTCAGGGGTAGTCATTAGAAAATGTTGGGTTATACCTATCCAACCCAGTGTTTACACATGGCCAATTGTACGTAGCCTTATCAAGAGTTAAGAATATTGCAGGTTTGAAAATTCTTATACATGATGGGAGTAATCATCAAAAGAATACAACTACCAATGTCGTTTATAGGGAGATATTCAGAAACATAGAGCAGCAGACGTGAGAATATATGAAGTCATTCGGCATGCACTCATGTTTCGTGTGATTTGTTTAGAAGGTTTGGTTTGTTTATATGTTCATTAAAGAACTATTGTCTGTGGAGAAAGTTGTTACTTCTTTATATGATGGCTGTTGTGGCTTCTGGATTATTATAGACGTCTGTTCAGTTGGATTTATTGTAATGCAATAATTTTGTCAATGCCGAGGGAGAGTTGAATTTTTTTCTCTTCTTTTGTAACGTTCCTTGACAATTGCATCTAATGTTAATGATTTTGTGTGAAGTAATTGTTGCTCCCGCGCAAAGCGCGGGGGGATTTAATGCTTGTTTAATATATGTCAACTTTACGCAAATACACTGGGACACATAATGGCAAATTTAAAATTTTTTTAAACTTAGATCACTAAAATTAGTTTTGAATGGCCCAGATTTCACCTCAATGATGAGCCTCATGGTGCTCATTATAGTGATGAGAACTGAAACTCAGCTCCCATCAAAATGCCTTGGGTTATATGAAATCTAGCCACAAGGACCAGATGGTCATTTTCCCTTGCCAGGTTTTTTCCAATGTCTTAAGTTGTGTCCCCAGCCCAATGGGTTTAGGGACTTCATCACACGCCAACTTTGTACAATATTCTTGATACATAATCAAAGTCAATTTATAATTAGCAATTAACCATAACTTTAAAACTCACGTATGTCACATTCTACTAATCATGAACATAATAATAAGAATAGTATACTTCAAATGAAAAATACTATCCTTCAAGCTCATATTATTCACTAATAAACAACACCTGATGTACTTTTTTTTTTAAAAAAAAACAACACTTCAGAGATTGCTCGACTAAAACATGAAACTACATGTTAGAAAATCCCACATACCATATTCGTCTAAACAGCCAAAACAAGCAGTAAGCACAATGACATACACACAAATTAAAAAGCATACCAAACTTGAACAGTCCCAAACATATGAATACATATTCATGCTGCAACCATGTACTAAAGCATCATCCAAACTTCTATCAATCAAGGTGCATAAGCACTGAAGCTTCTGGGACGCATGCCAATCTTGATAATTTGGAATCAACTACCTATTGTTTTGAAAAACAAGCATGAATTTTGCTCATTCTGTTATTTGTAAAACATAATGCCACCTCCAGTTCTTAATATAAAAGCTAGTTGAAAGGTTTGATTTTGTTTTAAATATAAGAGCTAAATAAACTTTCTCTCCCAAATTTATACTTCTTTCTCAAAGGTATCCATGTTGATAACACATTTTTAGGGGTTTTCATCTAAGAGTAGTCATGATTAACAATGATACTTAACTAACTTAACTAGTTTTTTTAAGCTTCCCAAATTAGTTAACTAGGTAACTCTTATGTTAACTAACTTAAGTTTCTTGAAAAGAAAATCAATTCATATTTGTTACAAATAACTAACTTAACTAGTTTCTTTAAGCTTCCCAAATTAGTTAACTAGGTAACTCTTATGTTAAGGATAGGAGGTACTGTATTATTAGAACCTAGCTGGGCTGAATGCTCATTTTTCATGTATTGTATCCAGCCAATAATCTTTCTTCGCTTTGTGTCCTAGTTCTGGTATTATGGTTGATGCTGGCGGGTTTATCTCCGTCTCAGACGCTCATGTGTGTTTGCTGCTCTATTTAATTGCTTTTTTCCTACATGTTATGCTTGTAACTAAGAGTTTTGTATTTTGGTTGAATTTTGTTAATTCCTCACGGTTAAGATAAAAAAAACACAAGGCACTCAAACTAAAGAAATAATTTCACTATGATTAATATTGGAGTATACAAGAATCTGAATCAAATATACTCCTTCATGTACTTTTTATAAGATCCAAATGATTGAATCATGTAGATTAAAAGGTGGGTTACAATTTGTTAAAGGCAATAAAAATAAATATGTAGCATGATTAATATATATATATATATATATATATTTATATAGCACTTCTTAATTCGGTAGTGCCAATGGCTTGATGGCCGAGTAGCACTATGTTCCCCTCCGCCTACTGGTCTAGGTCGTAGGTTTGACCAGTCTCAAATGGAAAAAATAATATCAGTAAAATTGCATAATTAATTAATGATAAATGAAATAGTAGATATTAACAAGTGAAAGAGTCATATTAACAAGTTATAAGATTTTTTTTATATTATTTTTTTTTATTGGGACTTGGTGTCATTTTCCCTTTGATAATAAATTGTTATTTACACAAGGGTTAGGATTCAAATTACAACCATATAAGTGACAATATCCCCTACAACTCACGCTAATTAACTTGAATTGGTTGATTTACACATGCCAAATATAACAGTTTGTGGATCTAACATCTAATAATTATTGAAAAATTTAAGAGAACTTGTATAGTTTTTCAAAATATAAACAATTGTGCTTAACATGAGAAATGTTTCGTGACGGGACTTGATAGCATCTTCGGTATATTTAGTCGCCGTTTTTTAGCCAATGCTTCCTCTGTTGTCGACTGATACAATGGAAACTTTGGAGAGCAGAAGCTCATTGCTTTCTTAAATGCCTAAAATAACTGACACTTGTAACTACATTAATGCTTTCAAAACTCTTCGTTTAAACACCAACACCCACACTTCACTACCACCCTTCGTGGTGGCTTTTGATCTACAAAGTGTGCAGCTGAGGGAGCTAGAACAGAGTGTGCTTAATTGAGGATCGTTTAGGAAGAGAAAGAATTGGTGGAAGGAAAATGAAGGTATAATTTGTCTATGCTTGAATCACTTCTTATCAAGTCTCTTTCAGGTTTTGTAAGTAATCTTCTGTTACTGTAGTTTTTCACGTTAAATATGCATACTCATTCAATTCCCTAGTATTTCACTTTGGCTGCTGTGATTTTGATGCAAAAAAGCGGAGGATGTTCACAAAACACAGATGATGTGTTTACTCCTATTTTAGTCATTTATATTAGAGTGTTATCAACATACTATCAGGGTATATTTTTACTACAATATAAAAATGTAGTTCTTGATGTATATGGAAAGTCAGTGTAGGACTAGTTTATCTTAACACTCAAAATATCTCTCTGCCAGAATGCCTTGGTCTAATTAAAATGAAATCTACTATCAAGGGCAAGATGATCATTTTCTCTTGCCTAGCCTTTACAACTTCTCAAGTTGGGTTCCCAAATTCATCACATGCCAACTTTATATAATATTACTAATAAATGATGGTTCAATTAGTAAATGAGTTGACTCAAAACTATAAAGTTGTAGGTTTAAATCCTACTGATATGAGAATTTTGTTAATGGGCAATCTGAAAATATCTCTGTGAGTGCTATTTGAGCCCAGAGGCATATCCTAACCCTGGTGAGTCCTTAAGACTCAACTCACCTAAACTATTTTGTAACCAAAAAAAAAAAACTTTGTACAATATTCTTGATGCCTAATCCATGTGAATTTAAAACTAGCAATTAACTTTTTAAAATATGCATCATACGTCCCATTCTACAAATAGTTAACATCATAATAAGAACATCATACTTCAAATCACACTCATTTTTTTCACTAAGAAACAACACTCGGGAGGTTGTCTAAAACATGAAAACCACATCTTATAAAAATCCGACGAACAAAATTCATCTGAACAGCCGAATCCAGCCGTAAGCGCAGTGACAAACACACAGATACAAAACATCACCAAACTTGTACAGCCCTAAACATTTGAATACGTATTAAAGTTCCGACCATGTGCCAAAGCTTAATCCAAACTCCATCAATCAAAGAGCTTAAGCACCGAAGCTTCTGATCAGATGCACGCTGGTCTTGAAAAGTTGAAATCAACTACCTATTGCTTTGAAAAACAAGCATGAATCATGAGTTCGATCACTCCAACTCCATCATCACAAAATAGATTAAAAATTGAATTCATTTTAAATGGTTGAAATCAGTAGTTGTATGAATACATGAACGGCCTTAACTGGCATTATGCATTTCATTTAGGAAGCAACTACCAGAAAAATGAAATCATTACAACACTATTGAATTCGCGTAGAAATAAAAGTTATCGTGAGAGATAACTTTAAATTTAAATAGATTATAAAAAAACTATATAACCGACCTGGAGCAATAGCATATTCCCATTCAGCGGAATCTTCGTAGCTTTATGGCCACAATGACATATATTCGATCAACCACACCATCAAAGAATCCAAAGTAAGTGTGCCTCCATGCTCTGTTCAAGAACAGAGGACCACAAACAAACTAGAATCCTACAGCAAAGCCAATTCTCATACCAAGATACAATGACTTCAAAAAAGCATCATCATCATTTCCTTCAACCTGCTCTCTATTGTCTGGTTTTTCTTTTAGTGTGCAGTTCTTTTGAAGAGGAGGTCCACAAAGCTCAAGATTCCCAGTGTAACTCCATGCATCAAAGCTCTGAAGCTGAGTCCCTATTGGAATTTGTCCACTAAAATTGTTGTATGAGAGATTTAGAACACTTAAGAAAGAGAGACTAGACATGCTTTGAGGAATATTCCCATGAAGATGGTTATGAGAGAAATCAAGAGATTCTAGATCTTTCATCTCTCCTATGTACTCTGGTATCTCTCCTATCAAATAATTATAAGACAAGTTCAAAAACTATAACTTGGTGAACTTGAACAATTGCACTGGAATTTCTCCCGATAGCTTGTTAGCTGATAGATCAATGCTTCGCACCAACTTCATATTTTTTTGATACTCTAATTGTTGACCCTTTGTGTACAAATCAATTTTCATGAATGCACGTGAAAGCGGGAGGTCATATTGTGCTGGATAATGTAAAGGTAAGACCAAGTCACTTCCATCAAGTGTTGAAGAAAAACTTGTTATGTTGGATAGACAATGAGGGATTGATCCTGAAAGTTGGTTATGGGCAAGATCCAATATAGTCAAATTAGAGAGATTACATAACTGTACTGGAATGATGCCTGTAAATTGATTGGATCTTGTAACAAAGTGAATCTTATTCATACATCTATTGTTACATATGGGTTTATATACACATAATTACATCTGAAGATTCAATGAGAAATCGACAAGCATTTCCTAACTCTTCCTAACATTCTGACTTTGGGTGTTATCATTTATGACTTTTACTCTTAACACTCCCCCTCAAGTTGGAGCATATATATTTATCATGCCCAACTTGTTACAAAGATATTCAACCCGTGTCCCATTTAATGCTTTTGTCAGAAGATCTGCCAGTTGGTCGTCGGACCGTATGTGCCTTGTAGATACAATATTTTCTCTGATCTTGTCACGAATAAATTGACAATCAATTTCAATATGTTTGGTACGTTCATGGAACATAGAGTTCGATGCTATATGAAGTGCTGCTTTATTGTCACACCACAGTTTTGCAGGTAATGTTGTGATGATGCCAATTTCCTTCAAAAGTTGGAATGCCCATAAAATTTCTTGTACAGACAGTGACATGGCTCTGTATTCCGCTTCTGCACTTGACTTTGGCACGACCCCTTGCTTCTTACTTCTCCAAGATATCAAGTTTCCACCAACAAACACACAGTAACCCGTAGTAGATAGTCTTATGGCCTTTGATCCTGCATGATCCGCATCACAAAAGCATTCGACTTTAGTGTGCCTATAATCTTTATAAAGAATACCAAGACCTGGAGAGCCTTTCAAATAATGCAAGATATGTTCTAAAGCTTCCCATTGTGCCACTGTTGGTGATGCCATGAATCGGCTGAGCCTACTGACTGAGAAGGTTATATCAGGACGAGTTACTATTAGATAATTTAGCTTCCCAATGAGTCTTCTATATCTCTCAGGAAATGGAAACGATTTTAATTTCTCTGGATCAATCCTCTTTTTCAAATCATCAGGAAGCTCATCAAACATACTAGCATCAAGATCCAGAAAGGGATTTTGAATCATAGGAATGCTACTTGGTGTAGCTCCAAGTTTTCCAGTCTCCTTTAAGAAATCGAGAACATACTTTCTTTGAGTCAAAAGAATACCTTTATTGCTTCTCAAAACCTCAATACCAAGAAAGTACTTTAATGATCCAAAATCTTTTGTCTGGAAGTGAGAATTCAGGAAGATTTTAAGTTTTGAGATTCCAGAATAGTTACTTCCTGTAATCACAATATCATCCACATAGACTACTAGAAGAATCATGCCTGCATCAGATTGTTGGTAGAACACAGAGTGATCACACTTGCTTTGATGTAATCCAAACTTCTTGATCACATTACATAATTTATCAAACCAGGCTCGAGGACTTTGCTTTAGACCATATAGTGACTTCCTGAGATAGCATACTTTCCTAGTCTCCCCCTGAGCAACGAACCCAGGTGGTTACTCAATATAAACTTCTTCAAGTAGGTCGCCATTCAAAAAAGCATTCTTGACATCTAATTGATGCAAAGGCCAATGATATGTAGCAGCTAAAGAAACAAGTAGACGAACTGAAGTAAGTTTGGCCACAGGAGAGAAAGTCTCGGAATAATCAAGTTCGTAAGTTTGGGCATATCCTTTGGCAACAAGGCGAGCTTTTAGTCTTTCTAAGGAACCATCAGACTTAGTCTTAACAACAAATACCCATTTACATCAAATGGCTCTCTTTCCAGGAGGGAGATCAACAAGAGTCCAGGTACCAACTGTTTCTAATGCCAAAAGTTCTTCTTCCATTACGGCATGCCAACCAAGGTGAGCTAGAGCTTGGTGAAGGGAAGTAGGTATGGTAATGGAATCTAGGGTGGCCACAAGGGAAGATGAAACAGATCGATAAGAGACAAACGATGAGATAGGATAGATACAGTCAGCATATCGTTTGGGAGGACAATGAGGGCAGGTACCTTTTCGAAGTGCAATTGGTAGGTCATCAGAAGTATCACCAAGAGAAATAGGAACAGGTGGTTCAGTAATAGCAGGATGAGGATCGGCAGAAGCAGAGGCAGGAACTATGGAGGCATCAACAGAGTCAATCAGTGAAGCAGGAGCTGGCGAAGGTGAATCATTATCAACATCAGCATCAGTGATGATATCAGGTGCCGAAATAGCATCTTGTACTGGTGAGAGAGGGATAGGATAAATCAAGATATCATCAGAATTATCCATGACAGAGGGAGACTCAAAGACGGGCAAAGTTTTGAAGTAAGAAGATGACTCATGAAACATGATATCGGTGGATACAAGGTACCGACGGAGATCAGGAGAGTAATACCGATAACCTTTCTGAACTCTAAAATAGCCAAGAAAAACACATCTTAGGGACTTAGGATCAAGTTTGCTAATACTAGGACAGATATCCCAAACAAAACAGACACAACCAAAGATTTTAGGTTCAACAAGAAATAGCTTAGTGGATGGAATCAAAACGGAATAAGGAATATCCCCACCAAGAACCGCCGAAGGCATGCGATTGATAAGGAAACAAGCAGTAGAGACAGCATCAGCCCAAAAACTTTTAGGGACTGAGGAATGAAATATGAGAGCTCGGGCAGTTTCCAAAAGATGGCGATTCTTTCTTTCAGCCACACCATTTTGAGCAGGGGTATTAGCACAAGAGGATTGGTGAAGAATACCATTAATTTGCATGTAATCGGTGAATGGGGAGAAAAAATATTCTTTCACATTATCACTTCGTAAGATTTTCACAGGAGTGTTAAACTGGGTTTGAATTTCAGCACAAAATTACGAAAATGAGTAAACAATTTAAAACGTTTCATTAAATAAAGCCAGGTGGTTCGGGAAAAGTCATCAACAAACATGACAAAATAATGATAACAAGTCTGAGACGTGACTGAACAAGGACCCCAAACATCAGAATGTATTAACTCAAAGGGGGATGCAGCCCGTTTATTGATGCGAGGTGCCAAATGAATACGATGATGTTTGAAAAACTGACATGACTCACAATCTAAAGTATACACAGAAGAAAATTGAGGATACAATTTTCAGAGAAAAGAAAGTGACACATAACCTAGACGACAATGAACTTCAAAGAGAGACGACCCACCAGAACAAGCAATAGAATGTGGCACCTGATCATCAAGGATGTAATGTCCACCAGATTCATAGCCTCTACCAATAATCTGCTTCGTCGATAGATCCTGAATTAAACAATAGTTAGGGAAGAGTGAGATAAAACAATTTAACTTACGAGTGAGTTTACTTGGAGACAGAAAGTTAAAGGTGAGATCTGGAATGTTAAGAATAGAGGATAATGAGAGGGATGCAGTTGGTTAAATAGTGCCAGAGCCAATAACACGTATGGGAGAACCATTGGCGACAAATATGGATAACTGGTTGGCATAGGGGGCATATGAAGAGAATAAGTGATGATTACCTGTCATGTGGTCGGTAGCACCAGAATCAATGATCCACTTAGTTGAAGCAGTAGTTAGGCCAGAGGATAGAGTACCTGTTACTAGAGCTCCTGCAGAAGAAGATCCAGATCCAGAATCAAGGGGATCAGAGGTCTGGGCAATATGAGCAAGGCCGCGCTGTTGATCACGCTGCTGTTTATTTTGTAATTTTTGACAATTTTTCTTAATGTGTCCAGGTTCCTTGCAATAGTTGCAGATAATACTGCCAGAATTGTTATTTTGTTTGTACCTATAATTCCTGTTCTCAAAGGGACCACGTCCAGCGAGAGCACTTGCAGTTGGATCAACAGAAGAGTGAATCAAGCTATCAGCACGAAGAACCTGAGAGAAAACATCTTCAAGAGAAGGAAGCTCTTGACTAGACAGAATCTGAGAATGAATAGTCTCATAGGACGGGTTGAGAGCTTCAAGAAAACTCGTGATAGCCTGAAGTTCCAAGTTCTTAATTCGAGTTGAGAGATCTGCTTGCAGAGACATAAGTACTTTCATTTCCTCATACATTCTTTTGAAGTCCAGAAAGAAATCTTTCAATGGAAGATCTTGCTGTTGAGAACGATAAAAACCTTTACAGATTTCATGAACCTGAGTAATATTTCCTTTTCCAGAAAACATAAATTCAAGATAATTCATGATTTCTTTGACAGAGTTACAATGACTAACAGAAGACAGAACTTGTGGTTCAATGGAATTTTGAATTTGAAACAAAAGACGAGCATCTGCTCTTTTCCAAGTCAAAATTTTAGTTTCATCACTAGAGGGAGGATCCTCAGTTAAATGGATTTCCATCTCAATCCCCAAAATATAAACTTTTAACGGTTTTGTTCCAATCACTATAATTTGTCCAATTTAACTGTGAAGCAGTAATCTTTTCAGACATAGGTAACAGATCAGAATTTTTAGAATTATCTATGATGCTCTCACAGAATAACAGGATCAACGAATAAGCAGGAAGAATCACGATATTTCATAATCAAATCAGTAGATCAACTGAACCAAGCCACAACCCACTGGACCCGCAGAGATATATTAAATCAAGATATATATAGTACCTTAATCAAGGCAAGGGACCCGCAGACAAAATACTAACTCAGAACACTGAAGTTAGTAACAAATAGCAATCAACGAATGTTGAAATTGGATGCGAAGAGCAAAGCACAAAAAATCAAATGGTGTCGGATGGCCACGAAACTTCAGGAGGAGGAAGAGGAAGTTCAGTTTATCAGAGCGCTGAAAACCACGTCGTAAATGGTGACCGGAGAAGCCCACACGCGCGGCGCGTGTATTGGCACAGCTGAGATAGTGGAGGCGCGTGAGCCTACACGCATAGTTAGAAGGTCGTTAGACTTGGGGATCTGACCAATCTGGAGGCGGTGGAACCAATGAGCTAGTGCGTGTTGGTAGATTCGGTGGTGGCGACTGAAGATCTAAAGCAACTAAAGAAGTTTTGTTCACCGGAGAAAAAAAGAAGCTCACCGGAAATTATGAAGATTGGCTGGAAATTACAAATGAGTTCTAAATGTACGTTGGCTCTGATGCCATGTAACAAAGTGAATCTTATTCATACATCTATTGTTACATATGGGTTTATATATACATAATTACATCTGAAGATTCAATGAGAAATCGACAAGCATTTCCTAACTCTTCCTAACATTCTGACTTTGGGTGTTATCATTTCTGACTTTTACTCTTAACAGATCTCAAGCTTACAACCTTCACACCTTGGGGGATCCATGTTTGTATACCTCCAAAGAAGTTGTTTCCTGCTAAATTAAGTAGCAGTAGAGATGTGCAATTTTGGAAATTCCAAGGTATCTCACTAGAAAAGTCATTATTATGTAGATCTAGTGCCTTTAGATATTGTAACGATGAACCCATCGCTGATGGAACTTGACTAGAGAAGTGATTATTTCCTAAGAATATGTGAGACAAATATGTCCAATTGTTCCAACAACCTGATAGTTCTTGGGTTAGATCATTATTTGATAGGTCCAATTATGCCAAACTATATGGGCTAGTCTCAGTGTGACACAATAATAAAGATAAAGGTCCTGAGAACGAGTTGTTAGCGAGATCCAAAAAGAGTACCGCATCTGATACTCAAGGAAGCCTTCCTTTGAATCTGTTGAATGACATATATATTTTCACACCTGTTTGCAATCCCAAACCAGTTGAGTAGTAAGACCAATCGTGGCCAAGGATTTCAGGGAGTATACTACTCAAGTCATTGAAGCTAATATCTAAATATCGTATATATGATGAGTTTTGTTTTATTTTAATTTACAAAATAATATTAATTGTCCAAATTTATTTTCAAAATTGAAGATATTGAGGCCAGTGTTAAACTAGAAACTGTTGGCAAAAAAGTTAAGCTAAAGAAACTTATATTATGATACAAATATTATATTTTTCTTAATCATGCGTATGGACTAGACTATTTTCTTTTAAATTACTAAAATAAGGATTTTTGAAATTAAAAATTTTTTCAGGCTAAAAATGTTAAAATTGCTTAAGCCTAATCTGAAATCAAGTACTCCGGATATGTAAAGATATCTTTTATCAACATGCTAAAGGCATCACGAGACATGGTCCACTTTTGGTTTTCTTTTCTTTTGAAATATTATTTTTTTGGATAACTTCTTTTGAAATATTATATATATTCTCCACTTTTTAAACACGGATTAGAACATAGATATCAATTTGAAATAAAAAATTGCAGAAATTATATGCCAATTAAAAAAAAAGGAAGAAGCACATTGAACTTACAAGCTTAATTGATCAGTGCAGTGGAGTGGGGGACCACGTTGCCCGTTAGTGTCGCAATCTTGAGTGAGGAGGAGGAGGAGTGGGGATGGCAGTTGAAACAAAATAAAGAAGTAGATTCGATGATGAAGACATGTATGAATGTGGGTATGTTTTTAAGTGTGAAGATAATAGGAAATGGAGGGAGGGGGCGACGGTCATCCACTGCAAGAAGCTGTAGTGTAGATGAAAAGGGAAAGTGAGAGAGGAGGGAATAATTAAAGTGGGATGAGTCAAAATAAATTAAAAGAGAAGGAAGGGGACCATTGCGCGGGAAGGGGAAAAAAGATAAGGGTGGGAGCAGGGGGAATTGTGATTGGTGGGAAGTGGATAGTGTAATTCATTAAAAATGTCAAAAAAAAATTTTTTTTATATAAGCTGAACATTTGACAAAATTTTTTTTTTATTTAATAGAACTAGCCGTGGCGCCTGGATTTCCAGGCGCCACAGCTGGTCCTTTTTTTTTTTGGAATTCCTACACCAAAAAAAAATTTTATTTAATAACACCAGTTATGGCGCCTGGATTTCCAGGCGCCACAGCTGGTCCATTTTTTATTTATTTTTTGGAATTCCTACACCAAATTTTTTTTTATTTAATAACACTAGCTGTGGCGCCTGGATTCTGGTCCATTTTTTTTTTAATTTTTTTATTTTTGGAATACCTGCGCCAAAATTTTTTTTTATTTAATAGAACCAGTTGTGGCGCTTGGAAAGCTGGTCCATTTTTTATTTTTTTTGGGAGTACCTGCGCCTAAAACTACAAGGCTTTAGAACCATAAAGGCACGAGGCAACTAGCCTTCTTTTTTTTTAATATAGAAGAAGCTGTGGCGCCTAGTTTTCCAGGCGCCACAACTGGTAAATTTTTTATTTATTTATTTATTTATTATACAACCAGCTGTGGCGCCTGATTTTCGAGGCACCACAACTGGTAGGATGCACCTAATTGTGGTGTCTGCCTTGGCAGGCGCCACAGTTGGTACCCAAAATTTAAAAAAAATAAAATAGAAAAAGAAAAAGAAAAAAAAAGGCAGTTGTGGCACATTTTTAAAGAAGTGCCACAAAATGTGTGCCACCTTTCAACCTTTTTGTAGTAGTGTAGGAATTTTATATTTACGTTTCTGAAATATAGACAGATTCGATTGTGACTGTGATAGACATTGTATTCCTTGATTTTGTGTAGGTTTGATTACTCTCGAATATCTGTTTGATATTTGATGGTGATTGAATTGATAAACTCATGGTATAAATCGTTTGATTATATCTTTGGAATTTTCTGTCACATTGCATCTGATTTGTTGCATTCTTGGATTCGAATATGAATTTGCTCCATATCCTATTTAGCTATGATGGCAGAGTCATTGTTCTAGGGAAGGTTTATTCATCTCATCTAAATAAACCAGAAAATTATAGACAGAATAGTTTAGGACTTTAATTCAGCAATTAGATCTCACGAATGTTACCTCTTTTCTGTAATAATTCTCTTAAATTGTGGCTCATTAGATTTGCTAGAAATTTTAGCATCCATTAGGCTCCTTAGAGAAGAATGACCTAGGCTAATTATCACTATACTATAGTTAGCTTAGTATTTTTGGTAGGTTTAACGACAAGCTCTATCAAACATACAAGACTGCATTCTTATTTTCTGGATGATGCCCCTTCGTGAGTGTTTGGGAATTTCCCAAATCTATGTTTCAAACCTAGGTTTACGCAACCTGAGATAAAACTCTTCTCACACACTTACCTCATAAATCGTAAAAGCTACTCTCAAAAGCTAATCCAAACACACACAACATCACACTTAAGCTCTTGCATTAATTAGTTTTTGGACTTAGACCTTCTCTTCTTCTGTACGCGCACACTTTGCTTGCAAAGCTAAGCCTCAACACTTTGTGAAAACTATATACTCCTTCCATCCTATTTATAAGCTTCAAAATTTTGAATGGGCTTAGTCTTTTTTTATAAACTTCATTTTGGAAATATTTGAATATTTATTGCATTTTTTATTTTTACCCATGGTTAATTATATTTCCCTCTCATCTTTTTTATTTTTTATTAATTTTCTCTCATATGTTTTCCTACTAATTCTCTCTCCCACTCACCTTTTCCATGTATAAATAAGGGTGATTTGGGAAAATAAATAGCAATTTTTTACAAATTTATTGGTTTTAACTAACTTCAACCAACTTTTTGAATTGTGTGGTTTAGTTATTTGAATATTATAAAAGGTTAAAGTGTAAATCTAACACTGATGTTTTCTCAAATGTGCGCTCAACACAATTAAATTTTGTTGGGGGAAGAATTACATATAAACTCTTAAAATGGGGAAAAAATAACAACATTGTTAACTGAGCTGAAACTTCCGTTACTTTATGTGTTCCCACAAAGTGAGGAAAAAATTTCTCTCTCCTATCCATGTCATCACCCTCTCTTAACCTTCCTCTCTCTCTCCCCCCTCGCCTCTCCTGCTCGCCCTTCCTCTCCTTATCTGATATTGGAGCTCATCGGACTTGGCCTCCTCTGACACCGCTTGTGGCAACGACCTTTTCTTCTCCAATCCTTTCCCTTTCTTCAACCCCTTGGATGTTGTCGTTCATCATATTCCTAACGAAACTGCTTCTTTTTTTTCTATTGACCCCTTTTCCTATTCTTTCTTCTCCTTTTCTCCTCCAAGTACCCACTTGGAAAATCTCAGCCTTTATCAATAGCATCTTGAAATAGAGTTTATTTCTCTACTTTAGATGATGGGTTCAAAGTAGTGAAGAGTGAAGAACAATTGCAAATAGGTGGTGATTACAACAGTGGCAATGTGAACTTTGTTCCTCACAAAAACAATTACAACAGTGCTTCTAAAAATGTACGCAAGTCCATGAATTCTCCTAAAAACAATCAACTAAGAAGAGTTTGCGAGTGTGCAGAACAGGAGACTGTGTCAAAGGGAGAGAGGAAGGTTGAGAGGATGAGAGGGAGATGACGTGGATAGGAGGAAGAAATTTTCTTCTGACTTTGTGGGCCCACAAACAATAAACTAACGGAAGTTTCAGCTAGTTAACGGTGTTGGTGGTTTTCCCCCCATTTTAAAAGTTTAGAAAAACATTATTATTAAATTTGCACATTAATCATATTATAAATACAACCGGAGGGAGTAATATGTAAGAATAAAAATAGTTGGATTTTGAATTATGTTTGTGTAGAACTACCAAATATCAATATACAGTAATAAATCTAAAATAACTAGTTAGCTGAGCTAAGACACTTTTCTTTCCAGCTTCTTTCTATTTTTACTATTTAAGTGAACAGTACCAGCTTTTATAGAACTCTATGTGTTGGGTTTGTTTTTTTGGGCTTAATGCATACTCTTCTCACTCAGCATATGGCTTTGGGCAACTTGCTTTTATATCATTAAACAAAAGAGACTTACTTTTATATCCCTTTGTTCTTTTTAATTTTCAAATTTTGAAATTTAATACGTCTCTCTATTTGTAGCTTTCTTCACTTTCTTTCCTTTTATTGATTTTCTTTTCCCAGAGCTATGCTTGTCTTCATCTATCATCTCTGCATCCTCCATAGAAAAAAATTTATCCATCACTGAAGCTCAATTGCCTCCAACCTTGATGCTCTCTGTTGACGTGTCACCTTTGTGGGGAATATTTTGCATAGATCCTTCTGGCTTTCTCTTCCTCACATGTTTTTTCCTTTTCAAATCCCCTCAAACATATCCTTTGGCTTCAAATCTCTAATTTCTCTCCATTTTAGTGGGTTTTTATTTCTCAATTAACACCCAAAGCCAGGACGTTTCCGGCTTCCACCATCTGATCAGTCATCAACTGTCGGGGATGATGGTATGTAGGTGTTTTTTATGTGAAGGACTTCATTGTGGTAGAAGACGGAAAGGGGATTCATGCTAAATACCATATTGAGGTGCAAGGAAATACCGTCATTCAGGAGTATAATGTTGACACCTCGGATCATGGCTTTAAGTTGAAGGACGTTGTTGATTTAAGGAGGGAATGGGTGCCGACTTGTGGCCTTGCAAGTGTTGTTTGTTTTATCTTTTATGTTTCCCTTTTTGTTATTCAACCTTGATTAGTGGTTGTTTTGTGAGAAGGGAGGTGCTTGCAATGGCCAGGAGAAGTGTATCGGTCAGCTAAGCGTCTTTAAAATTCATGAACTAAAAAAGTAAAATGAGGACCTAACTTGTATATTGAAGAATCAAGCATGTTTTTTTGAGTGTCGCAGGTTTAGGTAATAGATTATCATGACAAGTAAATCTTTGAGATTTGGTATGTAATCAAATGTTTGCTAAATTTCTAGGATATGGTGTGCCACGAAAAGATTTTTCATGAAGTTGTTTTACATCCTATATAACTGATATATTCAACAAAATCAAATCATGTAACAAATCTGTTGTCCAATCAAATTTTTGTTGGGTGTCGTGAATGATCTTATGGTATATGTGAGAGGGATGAAGCACAGCTACAACACTTCTTTATTGCAGCTGGAAGAGAAGTAGTGTATTTGTCAGATTATATATTTAGAAAAGCAAGATGAGGAGGTAACTTGTCAAGTCAAGAAGCTGAAATTTTAATATGAGCGCTGCAGGTTTAGGTGATAGAGGATAATGATAGATAAATCTTTAAGATTTGGTATGTCATCCAATGACAGATGGATCTATTCACTTTGTTGAGTCATGAAATCAATTTTCTCTTGGTCATTATGCAACATGTATGACCGCTAAATATAAATGTTACACCTCATGTGAAAAATCTATTGTCCAATCAAATATTTTTTGGGTGAACGATCTTATGGTACATTTGTGTTTTGATAATGAAAGCCGGACAAAACACAGCTATATCATTTCTTAATGCAGCTGGAGGAACCTGGTGGTCATCTTTTTAACCACAATGGATATTATGACATGACACATTTCGAAATGGATTTTGAGATACTAATCTAATGGTTTAAGAGTTGCTTGTGGATGTAGACCTTCATTGGTCCAGTTAATACTTTAAGAAATGAATGGACTAGTCTAAAAGTAGATAGCTATCAAAAGGCAAATGTTTCACTCTTTCTCACATCTATTGCCAGTGACAATAGTAGGTATGGGAAGATTTATTAGAGGCGGCCCATTCATTGTGTGCGTTTGTCATATGATGGATAGTAGAGGTGGCTATTGCAAAACAAACAATGCAAAACGAGGTGAAACCAAGTTACGACTTCCTTTCATATTGTTGGCATTCGTCGAAATAGTTAGTGTGTTGGAGTATGCGTGTAAGTGGAAATTAGTCTGTGAACCATCATATATAAGAAGAATTATTCTGCTACTTTAAGCAATTTAAGAAATAGAGTTAGAGGTTTGAAGAATAACTGAATATCTTAATAACTCATAAATGGGAATAACTGGTTTACTTGGTGCATTTATTTACCACAAAAAATAACTGCTTGTGGTTGTGCATCAATTATGAGGTCTGAGTTAAATACCTATCTAGTGTTTATTATTCCCCGTGTACCATAAAGGGGTTTGAGTGAGACACCCACTTCGGTCATGGTTTTTTCAGAGTGTTTGTAGGGATTCTACTGATCTTATTCTTTACCAGCCGTCATGGCTGGACCTATTAAGTATGGGAGGTGAGACACCCACCATCATGTTTTGTTTATATTGTATAGTTGAATGGGAATGATTTGATTTAGCTCATCATATATCTGTTTTTATGGATAGTAGAGTGTTGTAAATTTGTCCTATAATGTCTCATTTTTTGATATAGCTAACACCATTTAATGAGTTTTGAAGACGTGTGTTTAAAATGTTATTTGATGGTAGAGGGTGCATTGCACTATTGATACATTGCACCATTTTTATAGTTTAGGCATTGAGTATTTTGAGTTAATTTGCAATTAGTATGGAAATGAAATGAAACTATTCACTGCATGCAAGTGAAATCATCCCGTGTATCGCGTGGGGAGTCTATGGTTGTTGAGTAAACATTACAGTCTCTTGTGGATTTTATGGCTGGAAAGTCTGATCGGATTGTGATGATAAAGTTTGATGAAGTTTCTTAGAAAAGAACTGAGACTAAAAAAAAGTATTATCCGCAATAATTATGTAGAAAATGAAGTTTGACAAAATTGGCAACATCTCTTTCATGGATTGAAATTCAAAATAGTATTCATTCGGTCCTAAATATAAGATAGAATTAATTTTTTTGGAGAGATTAAGGAAACTAAATAAGTTATTTAATTATATCATATGTTGTGTATCTTTAGATTATATATTAGTTTATTAGTCAAACTAATTAGTTTTGAGAAAAAATAAAAATATTCTAAAGTAATTTAATTAGCTTCCTTAATTTCTCTAAAAAAAGTCAACTTTATCTTATATTTAGGGAAATAGAGAGTAGTTAGAAAGATAAGAAAGGAAGCATTAATTAATGATCAGAAATAAGATTGAATCTGTGATTTAAGATGAAGACGAACTGACGAAGTCTTTACAATCTTGCATATAACGTGATAGATTGTTTTTCGGGGCAAAGACATGGAAAATGGTTGGAAGACTTCTATATTAAAAAAAAAGAAAGAGAAGAAAATTACATGGATTTTTTCTTTTTTCTTCTATATGTGAGAATTAATATAGCTTAGAGTTAGGTATGATCACAACACCAATAGAGTTTAAGCTCTTGTTCTATCACACTACAATAATATTTTAAAACTAATGAGAAAGACCCTAGTTAACCTCTCTTTTGAGTAATGATCCCACATCCTTCATACACTTAACCCATGGATTAAGACTCTTATATAAAGCTTTAGGATCATTTAGTACAATATAGTGATTAACACTAATCATCATAACTAATTCAACCTTTTAACACTTTCTGTGTCGGATTTTAGTTATTAAGAACACAAAATCTTCCAGAAGTTACATTAGAGGTATCTATACGTCCCTTTATAAACCAATAAGGAATTACAATAAGGAATTTTTTATATCCTATTTCCACTACTACAAAATATGAATTTGGTGGCGCTAATCTTATGGCACTTCTTCAAACAAATGTCGGAGGAGACTTGTATTTTAAAAAAAAAAAATACATGTGACACCTATTGCGCTTGACCAGAAAAGTGCTATAACTGCCTAATACATTATTTGACGCTTGCCTGAAAAAGCACCATACAAGGGATTATTTTTTAAAAACAAATTACTCTCCTAGCAATCAGATATTAAATTGGAGATTGCCTTGAATGGCGGTTGACTGCCAAGCGCCATTCAAGGTGCCCTGAATATTTGAATGGCACCATTCAAGGCAATATTCTTGTACAGTTGTGCAATTTTTTTCCAAACGCCAGTCAAGGTGCCTCAAGGCAAGCGCCATTCAAGGCAATCCCCTTGTATAGTGGTGTAATTCTTTTTTAAAAAAATAAATTCCTTGTGTAAAAGGAATTTAGTTTTTTTTTAAAATAAATCCCTTGGACATACAAATGCCGGAAGATATTTCTATTTTTTTTATAAAAAAAGTACATGTGTCAGCTATGGCGCTTTTCTGATCAAGCGCCATAATTGTCCAGACGCTTGTTTGGGGAAGCGCCATATAAAGGGTTATTTTAAAAAAAAAGTTACCACCAGACAAGCACCATACAATGGTTTTTTTAAAGTGAAATTTGTGTAGCTAAGATATGTGTGAAGTTAAAGTGAATATGATTTTCTTACTCATATAATATGTATATCCTATTTATAAAATTGTTTCAGTCAAAGTCCTTGTATATGTATATTTATAGTCCTCTTTGAAACAAATTTCTAGCCCAAAAGAATTTGATATAATATTATCATGAAAACATCTTTTTGTATTTTTTTTGGATGTACAAACAACTTTCTGTATTATGTATTAACAATGTGTGTTTATTAGAAAAATATTATATCTGTTTAAGCACAAAATTAAAGGTGAATCTATTTGGTTAAATAATAGTGATCATTACCTTTCATTAAGTATTTAGCTACTAAAATAAAATTACAATGAATATATTTGGTTACTAGAAATTAAAATTGGGAAGCCATGGCGCTTTGACAAAAAGTGTCATAGCTTCCCATTTGAAAAACAAAAAGCTTAAATGCCTAATTTTTTTTTAATGCCTTGGAAACGCCTTCACATTAAAGCGCTTTCCAAGGCTTTCAATTTTTTTCCCAATTGGGAAGACCTTGTATGATGTTCTTATATAAAGGGCCATATAAGATCATTTCAATTTTTTAAAATAAATTTTTGTTTTCCAAATTGGGAAGCTATGGCGCTTTGACACAAAGTGTCTGGCTTCTCCCACTTTGCATGGCATTTTATATATAAAGCGTCATACAATGTGCTATATAATTTTCACATCCCGCTGTTTTTATTTTCATTTCATCTTCTCGTGTTGCCTCTAGTTCTCTCATTTCCTAGAACTCCATTGTAGTACAAAGTTTCCTCTCCTACGTATTTTTTTTCTTCTTGTCTCAGACTCCTTCAGAAGCTCCCTAGCATGTAAGTTTTTTTTTCAACATGTGATCCACGGTTTTTTTAGTTAAAATTTGTCATGAATCTTTTATGTGTGCTCATAATTTTGTTTTCAGGTACTTATTTGAAGTTTCAACTCTGTTATTGACCTACAATGATTTTGAACGTGTAAGCATGCCGTCGTCTATCAATAATTCAGTTGCAAATTCTAATTCTAATTTGATTGTATTGGACTTTCCCAATAACAAAATCTCAGGATCAATCCCTCATTGTCTATCCAACATAACCTATTTTTTTTTCAGTACTTACATAAGTGACTTGCTCTTAGATTTAGAATCCCCAGTACATCACTTCCTATCTTCCCGTGAATTCATGAAAATTGATTTGCACACAAAGGGCCAATCAACTGAGATTATCAAACAAGAATGATCACCTTCACATTGATAATCTTCACTGGTTCTCTCGACTTCCTTCCCTAACAATTCTTTATCTCAGTGGCATTCATCTTTCTAGTGCAATGAATTGGGTTCAATTATTGGCTTCTCTACCTTTGGAGAAATTATATTTGTATAACTGTTATTTGACCAGCTCTGTTCTGTCTTTTGAATATGCCAATTTTAGCTCACTTTCAATTCTTGAATATGGATTACCTAATTGGTTGTTCAATCTTAGCAAAGGCCTCTCCTATATTGGTCTCAGTCAATGCAATTTGAGAGGTCAACTTCCAAACTTTTTAGGCTATCAAAATCTGTCCTCGTTAGATCTATCTAGCAACGAATTCAAAGAATCAATACCTGATTGGCTCGGCCAGCTTGATAGATTAAGTGAACTTATCTATTGAATAACTCCTTTCATGGCTCGATTCCTTCTAATCTTATAAACTCATCATATTTATGACATTTAGATATTAGCTGCAATGACTTGAGTGGTACACTCCCACAATTCCTTGGCCAAGATTGGTCTTACCACTCAAATGATTTGCGGTTGCCAACAGGTTTGGAACTATCACTACTGGAAAAAACCCTTTTTAGACCGCCACATTTAGACCGATTTTGGCGGATAAGGTCTTAAAAATTTGTGCGGTGGTAGTTTTATAATTATATTAAACTTCTTAGACCGGTTCTTAAAAGAACCGGTCTTAAAAAATTTATTTAGACTGGTTACAAAAAAAACTGGTCTTAAAGTCTTAAAATTTTACGCATTTAAAATTTTTTAACATTTAAGACCGGTTTAAATACAAACTGGTCTTAAATGTTAAATATTTAAGACCAGTTTTGTATTAAAACCGGTCTAAACTTTTTTTGTATTAAAACCGGTCTAAACTTTTTAACATTTAAGACCGGTTTATATGTAAACCGGTCTTAAATGCTAAAAATTTTAAATTCAAAATTGGATAACTTTTTAAGACCGGTGGTTGTGTGAACAACCGGTCTTAAATGTGTTACATTTAAGACCGGTTTTTGTTCAAACCGGTCTTAAATGTGAATTTTCCCCCTTTTAAGATCGGTTTTTAATAATAACCGGTCTTAAAGGTAAGATTTTTCACACTTATTTTTCCTCCCGCGCCCAGATCGCGCGCTCTGTGAACCCTTTCTTATCTCTTTGCCATTTCTCTGTGACCTCTGTCCGTGCTTGTTCTGAACTCATCCATGGCGTTCCGTCCCTCATTTGCTCAAGTCTCCTCTGTCATTACCGCTTCCGTTGCTGTGTTTGTCGTCACTGCTCTTTGATTATCGTCAGCCTTCTCCTCCGTGACCTCTAATCTCCGCAGCGGAGTGACCATTCTCCTCTGATTTGACTTCCCTTTGTTAGTGCCATGAATTTGAGGACTTCATTTTAACCTCAGTCGACGCCACCGTGACTTTGGGTTGAAGCTCACTCCTTGGTCTTCATTCAGGTTAGTGTTTGATCGATCTGTTATTTAGTTGTACGTTGTTTTATAATTAATAATGTTCAATGAAAAGTTCTTGTTGTTGTTTTAATTTGAGCACTTAAATGTAATCTGGAAAAAATTAAAGTTCTTGTTGTTGCTTTAATTTGAGCACTTCTCGTTGTTTTACAATTCATATGCTCTGACTTTTTGAATTAATACCACTTTATGTTCTGTTTTAGTTGTTTGATTATTGTCAGTGTTATTGGTTTGTTAAAACAATACTAGTTTCAAATGGTGCATGTTAATTTCGTTGAAATATCTAAAACTCTATTGTTGTTGTTTTTTTGTCTATCCTTTTATTGTTGGATATAGGGTGCTAGAAGTGTTGAGATATATATGGATCATAGTTGGATAGACGCTAAACGGACGAGTGTTGAATATGATAATGGGGTGAGGGGTTTTTTAGACTTCGCTAGTAGACATGCCGATGATGGTAGTGGAAAGTTTTATTGCCCTTGTGTAGTATGTATGAATGAGAAGCGACTAAGTACTGCAGATATATATACATATTTAATTTGTGAAGGATTCTGTAAGAGTTATACAGTGTGGGTATGGCATGGTGAAGAATTAGAAATGCCAAGTTCATCTCAACAGGGGGGAGTGAACTTTGATGATAATGACACGGATACGGATGATCGGATAAAGGATATTATTCGTGATGTAGGAGAAGAGAGTTTTGAGCAATTACATGCATATGGTAATATGTGTAGTGATGCTGAGACGTCGTTGTACCCGGGGTGTAAAAAGTACCAATTGTTGAAAGCAGTATTGAAATTGGTAAGCTTGAAAGCATGCCATGGATGGAGCGACAAGAGTTTTTCAGAAACGCTTGAGGCTTTTAAGGACATGCTTCCAGATGATAATGTGTTGCCTTCTCGATACTACGATGCTAAGAAAATATTGTGTCCACTAGGGATGAAATATAAAAAGATCCATGCATGCCCTAATGATTGTATATTGTATAGAAAAGAGCATGAAAAGGAACAACAATGTCCCATATGTGAAACCCCGAGGTACAAATCAAATAACGCTCCTAGAAAAGTATTGTGGTACCTTCCAATCATACCAAGGTTCAAGCGCTTGTTTGCTAATGAAAATGATGCAAGAAATTTGAGATGGCATGTGAATGAGAGGATATCCGATGGAAAGCTTCGACATCCGGCTGATTCTTCTCAATGGAAGAAAATCGATCAATGATTTCCTGCCTTCGGTGAAGAGCCTAGGAACCTTAGGCTTGGGCTTAGCACGGATGGCATGAATCCTTTTGGTAGCCTGAGCAGTATATATAGTTCATGGCCTGTTCTGTTGGTAATTTACAACTTATCTCCTCTGTTATGCATGAAACGAAAGTACATCATGTTATCTATGTTGATTTCGGGACCAAAACAACCCGGAAATGATATAGATGTTTACCTGGAGCCCTTGATCGAAGACTTGAAAGAGTTGTGGGATGAAGGTGTTGATGTTTTTGACGCGAATAAGAAGGAGGTTTTTAAAATGCGAGCCATGATCTTTTGTACTATAAATGACTTCCTTGCATATGGAAACTTGTCAGGCTATAGTGTTAAAGGCCATAAAGCATGTCCGATTTGTGAAGAAGGAACATGCTACCATCAACTTCAACATGGAAGAAAGACAGTTTATCTTGGCCATAGGAGATTTCTTAGACGAGGCCACCCGTATCGTAGATTAAAGAAAGCTTTTTTTGGTAAACAAGAGTTTGAAGATGCTCCGAAGGCATTGACTGGGGAGCAAGTTTATGAAAAGGTGAAAAATATGAATGTTATCTTTGGTAAGACTACAAAGAAAAGTACTGAGAAAAGTAAATGGAAAAAGAGGTATGTCTTCTTCAATCTTCCATATTAGCCGAAGCTTGATGTAAGACATTGTATTGATTTCATGCATGTGGAGAAAAACATTTGTGATAGTATTGTTGGGACACTGCTTAACATACAAGGTAGTTCTAAGGATGGTGTGAAGGCAAGATTAGATTTGCAAGAAATGGGGATATGAGAAGACTTGCATCCAAAGCCATATGGTAAGAGAACTTTTTGTCCTCCAGCTGCTCATACTTTGTCTAAGGATGAGAAAAGAAGCTTTTGTCAGTGTTTACATGGCATTAAAGTTCCTTCAGGGTATTATTCAAATGTTAGGAAGCTTGTGTCGATGAAAGACTTGAAGTTAGTGGGGCTAAAGTCTCATGATTGTCATGTCTTAATGCAACAACTACTCCCAGTAGCTATTCGAGGCATTGCCGAATATGATCTTCAACATATTTTGACTAGACTTTGTTTCTTCTTCAATGCTATTTGTAGTAAAGTCATTGAGACAGAAAAATTGGATGAACTGGAAAATGAAGGATATCTGATCTTGTGCCAGCTTGAGAAGCTTTTTCTTCCTTCTTTTTTTGACATCATGGTACATCTAATTGTTCATCTAGTCAGGGAGATCAAGTTGTGTAGCCCTATCTATTTACGATAGATGTACCCAATTTAAAGAACTATGAAAATCCTAAAAGGGTATGTGAAGAACCCTAACAGGCCTAAAGCATCTATTATTCAGAAATATGTTTCTGAAGAAGCCATGGAGTTTTGTCAAGATTACTTGTCAAATGTAGGACACATTGGACTTCCTGAACGTCATGACGAAGAAGGCGGTAGACGCGGGGCTTCAGTAAAGAGCATGGATCCTGATGAATTGCAACAAGTCCACTTGTACATCTTGAATAATGTTGATGAAGTTCAAGATTACATTAATGCTCATAAAGAAATTGTACGGAAAGGAAATAGTCGAATGACTGAACAAAGGTTAATTAGGGAGCATAACAAAACTTTTGCACATTGGTTCAAACAAAAGGTTGACGGCGAAGAATGTGTTTCTGATACAATTAAATGGTTAGCATGTGGTCTTGAGGCTGATGTCATAAGTTGGACTTCATTTGTGATCAATGGTTATACATTTTACACAAAGTCCCTTGATGATAGGAGCACCGTCCAGAACAGTGGGGTTATGTTAGTGGCTGAATCTATGCACTTCTCTAGTTCAAAAGATAAGAATCCTAGATTGGCAGCAATACCTTATTATGGGGTGATTGAAGAGATTTGGGTGGTTGATTATGTTAAAGTTAAACTTCCCATTTTCAAATGCAACTGGGTTGATGTCAATAATGGTGTGATGATTGATCAGTTGGGATTTACATTAGTTGATTTGAATAGTAGAAGTTTTAGAGATGAACCTTTTATTATGGCATATCAAGTGAAGCAAGTGTTCTATGTTACTGATCAGGCAAACAAAATGTGGTCTGTAGCTCTCCAAGGAAAAAGGGTCGTTGATATTAATCAGGAAAGTCATTCAATGAATGATCTGCTTGAGACTCCTTCTTTTTCTTGAGGTTTACAAGAATTGAACGAAGAAGATGAAGCAGACAATGAACACGGCACAAGAAATGATCATCATGAAGGGATATGGGAGGATATCCCTTTATAAAACTACATTGAAGGTTAGTTAGCTAAAATAATTATCATGAACTATATTTGAATTATGTATATTGTTATTGGTGTATATATATAACTACTTTTTTTGTTGTCGTCACAGGAAAATGAAGGATATGAGGTGTACGTCTTAGTGTAGATTTTCTGAAGCCAGGCCAGCTAGTGATCATCTACTACTACAAAAAGGATAAAAGGTGGCATACATTTTGTGGCACTTCTTTAAACAAGTGCCACAGCTTCTCTTTTTTTTTTTTACCTTTATAATTTTTTTTTTAATTTTGGGTACTAGCTGTGGCGCCTAATAGATTAAGGGCCACAATTGAGGAGGCCTAGTGTGGCGCCTGTCTACGCAGGCGCCACACTAAAGCAGCTGTGGCGCCTAACCCACCAAGCGCCACAGCTGCAGCATTAATTTTTTTTTTAAAAAAAAAAGTGGGCATGTGTGGCGCCTAAATAAATAGGCGCCACACATGATAATGAATTGATCAGCTGTATTAGGCGCCACAGCTGATTTGTGGTAATGTGTGGCGCCTATTTATTTAGGCGCCACACTTGCCTACTTTTAAAAAAAAAATTCAAATTGATAGTGTATCTCTTAATTATTTCATTTCCCGCGTAGTGGTCCTGTGTCCGTCTCCCATTCCTTCTCTTTTTGACTACTACTCCACTTTAATTATTTAACTACTCTCTCCTCCATTAAACTACTTTCCCTTTCTCATCTTCTTAGTGGATCCGTCAGCCCCCTCCCTCTATTTCCTATCATCTTCACACTAAAAAACATACCCACATGCTCACTCGTCACTCAAGCTAGCATCACCAACGTGGTATCCCACTCCCTGCGCTGGTCAATTAATAGATTTGTAAGAAGAAGACTATTTCATTCTAGCTTGCTTTGTTTAAATTTTTTTTTAGTCAAGATAAACTGTAATATAACGTTTGCCTTTTTGTTCCTAATTTAATAGGAAAGAATGAAAACCTAGCTTATTTCGTTTGCCTTTTTGCTTTGTTTAAATTTTTTTGCCGACAAGCTTGCGTTTTTTAGTAATCTTTTAATTTACTTAATTAGTTGTTGATGTACTGTGTTCACATATCAAGTTCTTGTATTGTGATATTTTTTATGTTAGCTTTGGAGAGTATTAATGTAAGAACATTATTGTTGGGGAACTTGAATTTTAAATTTGAAAATTATATATATATATATATATATATAATAGGTTGAAATATAAAATAGAAAGATTGACAATTTGTGGAGATGATAAACATGAAATCCACTCATTTTATATAAAATTTCACAATCAGAAAGCATAAAAAAGAGCCACAGGAAAAAAAAGAAGAAGAAGAAGAAGAAAGAAAAAAAAAAGGGACCCTTGAGCAAGCGCCACAGTAGGGCCCCCCTACTGTGGCGCTTGCTTGAGCAAGCGCCACAGGAGGCCCCCCTCCTGTGGCACTTCCTCAAACAAGCGCCACAGGAGGGTATTTTTTTAAAAAAAAAATTTAAAATGTTGTGGCGCTTCCAAGCGCCACAGCTTTTTTTAGTGGCATCTAGATATGTGGCACTTCTCTAGCGCCACAGTTAATGCAATTATAAGTGCCACAGCTTTACTTTTTTGTAGTAGTGATCATTAATGTAATTTAATCTTTGATGTATGTATATGTAAGTGAAAACAGCATTGTCATGGTTGTTTGATTTCCTTGCATTATGATTCTGTCTATGGTCATGAGTTTATTATACATAGTTGTTTTCCTTTGCTTCTGTTTCGGCCAGCACTGTTTAAGCACAAGGGAGTTGAGTTTTAATATGTTCCAATGAGTTTTAAGATTTATTTATTTCAATGTCGTTGAACTGGCTGCTGCTTGCTGAGTGAAATGTTTTAACAGGGGAAATGACTTGCTAGGTATACTTTTAAACGAATTTTTTTTTAAAAAAAAATCAACTTTTAAGACCGGTTCTATTGAAAACCGGTATGAAAATTATATTTAAGACCAGTTTTGGAGAGAACCGGTCTGAAAATTTGACTTTTTAGACCGGTTTTATAAAGAACCGGTCTTAAATGTAATACTTTTTAGACCGGTTCTTTATAAAACCGGTCTAAAAAGTCAAATTTTCAGACCGGTTCTTCATAAGAACCAGTCTAAAATTTTATTAATTTAGACCGGTTCCTATTATAACCGGTCTAAAAATATTTACTTTTAGACCGGTTTTATAATAACTGGTCTAAAAAATGTTTTTTAAGACCGATTCCATAACCGGTTTAAAAAATAGAAGACTTTTTAGACTGGCTGTATCAAGACCGGATCGAGAACCGGTCTAAAATGTCTTTTTTAACCGGTCTTAAAAGTGATTTTTCCAGTAGTGTATATATGTCACACAACAAATTCAAAGGACATCTTCCCCAAATATCAGATGTGGTCTATGTTTTGGATTTAGCAAACAACTCATTCTCAGGACCTTTATCCTCATTATTGTGTCACACCGAGACCAACCAGTCTGGTTTGTGGTAGTTGGACGTATCAAATAATGATCTAACCCAAGGACTCCCAGATTGTTGGAACAATAGGCCATTTTTGTCTCACATATTCTTAGGGAATAATCAGCTAGTTGGTCAAATCCCATTAGCAATGGGTTTATCATTACAATATTTAAAGGCGTTAGATCTATATAATAATGGATTATCTAGTGATATACTCTAGACTTTCCATAATGGCACATCTTTAGGGCTACTCAATTTAGAAGGAAATAACTTCTCTGAAAGTATACAAGCATGGATGTCCCAAAATGTGTCGGTTGTGAAATTGAGATCCAATCAATTTATAGGCAACATTCCACCACAACTATGTACTCTCTCTAATTTGATTGTATCGGACTTTGCCAATAACAAACTTTCAGGATCAATCCCTCATTGTCTATCCAACATAACCAGCTTTTTTTTTCAGTACTTGACATAAGTGACTTGCTCTTAGATTTAGAATCTCTAGTACATCACTTCCAGTCTTCACGTGAATTCATGAAAATTGATTTGCACACAAAGGGCCAAAATTAGAGTATCAAAAAATTCTAAAGTTGGTGCGAAGCATTGATCTATCAGCTAACAAGCTATCAGGAGAAATTCCTGTACAATTATTCAAGCCCACCAAGTTAAAATTCTTGAACTTGTCTTATAATTATTTGATATGAGTGATACCAGAGCATATCAGAGATATGAAAGATTTAGAATCTCTTGATTTCTCCCATAACCATTTTCAGGGGAATATTCCTTAGAGCATGTCTAGTCTCTCTTTTCTAAGTGTTTTGAATCTTTCATACAACCAATTCACTGGACAAATTCCATTGGGAACTCAACTTCAGAGTTTTAATGCATGGAGTTACATTGAGAATCCTGAGCTTTGTGGACCTTCTCTTCAAAAGAACTGCACAATACTAGAAAAGCCAGACAATAGAGAGCAGGTTGAAGGAAATGATGATGATGCTTTTTTGAAGTCATTGTATCTTGGTATGGGAATTGGCTTTGCTGTGGGATTCTGGTTTGTTTGTGGTTCTCTGTTCTTGAACAGAGCATGGAGGCACACTTACTTTCGATTCTTTGATGGTGTGGTTGATCAAATATATGTCACTACTCCAAGTCGGATATTGCCCCTGACCCATTCCCATGTGTATGTTACTTGTGAACACACCAGACCACATGCATCTTTGCATGAATAATCAACAAAACCATGAAAACATAAATGTCAAAACATTGACTAAAAGGGACAAAAACAAATCGTTCTGACATAACCCACTATAAACCTGTAGGCAGACAAGTTGGCAACAGATCTCGCCTGATCACACAGATGTCTTTCAGATGAAAAGCATGGTCGGGTGAGTCAACAATGTGCTCACGCACTTGGGTATTCATTTGCATCTCAATATGATATTTGGGATGAAACCCCTCACCCCCTTCAACAACCATGATGTCCTTCATGAAGAACACACCACAGTCAGTGAGAATGTTGGCAAAGCGGTCGACCACCTCTTCACTTCCAAGCCTAAGCAATATCAGCGTGCCTTGTTTAATATATGATTCAGCAACGTCCAAAGCACATAAACACCCAACAAAATTAAGTGTTATATAAAATACCTGCTCGTCGAAGGCGATGACATCAATAGCCAACACACACTTTGGGTAGCCACAGTTTGATCCAAAAAGGTCAAGGTCTATCCGAGGGAACGAATGGTCTACCTTAACCATAACACTCCATGAGTTTAGACCAGGAACGACAGAATCCAACCAACTATACACATCAGCCATTGTTGAGCGATGAACAAACAAAATACTAATATATAAGAAGCTTGCAAGAAACACGTCGGTTATCCTTACTATAAGTTTGCTTTTCAAATATGCTGTATAAAAAGAAGCTCAAAAGGCTACCTAGTGACCGGTTAGACCTTCTCAACGACTCCATTAAATGAACCAACCTATAAATAATCATGAATGCATATCCCAGACGATGAATATGAACAAACTAACCAATGAATATAGCACTTACAGATCAATAAGTGGCATTTAGATAGGTACTATATGTTGTGGTGCTCAATAAATGTTAGAAGGATTTCGGTTCAAAGAATTATTATGAAAGCACCTGAACAGACGAGCACCCGTTCTCCAACTTTCTGTTTCAGAACTCACTAGTTCTTATAATATTACGCTTTAACAAGGTTTGCTAAAACTGAACTGCACTTCGAACTTCCTTCGCACGAAAACCCACGTGCATGACAGGAAGCAATGAAAACAAACCGTAATATAGAACACACGCAGCCCAATTAAAAAAAGAAATCCCATGATGAGCCGGATAGGAGCTGCCACTGTTCATATGAACAGTGATTTGTGAGAGGAGCCAACCACGGAATCAGCTCGGCTCGGCTACTTGGTGATACAGATTTATTAGTTTAAGTTGATATGAGTTTGATTTGAAGTGTGTTGTTCTTATTATGATATTAATGATTTGCAAGATGTGACATATGATGTGTGTTTGATGACTCTCCGGATTTATACGTTTAAAGTATATTTTTAAGATATTTGAAGAGTTATCTAAATAACTTTTGGGAGATTCATGTGAGATTATATTGTTATAAAATCAAATCAAATATGAACATTATTTGAGGAGTTCATTAGATTTAAATCAAAATTAGAAACAATTAAATTTAGGATTAAAAAATAATAATAATGAATAATAATATTTGAAAATAAAAAAATAAAAGTAAAATTGTTTCATTTTTATCATTATCATTATTCTCTTCTTTTATTTAAAACTTGCTCCCTGTGTTACGTTCCTCCAGGCTCCACATAGGCAATTGAAAAGGGAACTCATTTCTCTAATTATGAAGGGAGGAAGCGACGGCGTTTTAAAAGAGAAGAGAAAAGTTGAGACCTAGACAGTGGGAGCACGAGAAAAAAAAGGAGCCGGGGTTTCACTATTGAAAAGAGATAAGTGTGTGTTTGAATTAGTTTTTTTTAATAGCTTTTATGATTTACGAGGTAAGTGTGTGAGAAGAGTTTTGTCTCGGGTTGTGCAAACCATGATTTCAAACCATGGTTTGGATACTTACCAAACACACACTGGTCTCTTTCCTGGTGAGGCAGCGTCTTCTGGAGCTGGAAAGAGACATAGAGCAAGAGGAGAGAGGGAGGCAGAGACGAGAGTGAGCCGACATTTTTCAGGTGGAAGCTTCATCTTCAGCAGCCACAGGAGAGAGCGGAAGTCAAGAGCGATCAAAGAGCGAGAGTCACGAGGTTGACTCTAGCGCCACCATCACCGGAGGGAACTCGTGAGGGCAGAGCTACATCGTTTTCGCGGAGAGAGAGAGGCAGTTGGCACTGTGGTCTGGAGTATCGTCTTCTTGGAGCTAATTGAGAGAAGGAGCGAAATTGGAGGACGAGAAAAGGAAGGAATCCCGATGTGCCGTCATTGTCCCCTGTTCCTTCCTCTCTATTGGGATCAAATTTCATCATGAAGAGACGACTGTGAGTGTCGGCTGAGTTTTCAAATCCTATTCATCGTCTTCTTGAAGAGCGATTGAAGGAGAGAGAGTCGAGACTGAGTGCTGCTTGACCATCATTCTTGAGCTTGAGAGCAAGAGAGGCGTTGTTCATTGCTGAAGCTTCTTCATAGAAGGAAGGGAAAGAGAAAGATTGAGAGAGAGATACTGCTGGAGCTATTATTCTTCTTTACCTGGGAACATCGACAGTGACTGAGAGGAGGAAAGGAGCTTGGACGGAGGTTGTGAGCTGGAGGCTAGATTACTGTTCATGTTCTTCTTTACGAACCAGATCCACCATTGTTGACTGAGAGAACACTATTTTTGCTGCTTTGGTTTCTGGTTTAATTTTTCCCTTTCAGCTTCCAGTATGGATTTTGATGTTAATCTTTGCTGTTACTGAATTGTTGATTAAAGCCGTATGTGGCTAGGCTCTCTTTGAATCTAGACTAGCTATTAGTTAATTTGAGGATATGAGTTAATTTGAGGATTAGAGCATGATTGAAATATCGATTGATAATTGGGTTTATTTCAATTTGATTTTTGGTAACATTATTTTTAATAAAAGTTAGATTGTGTATTGTTTCAATTTGACTTTGGTAACATTATTTTTAGTAAAAGTCAGATTGTGTGTTATGATTTATGTTTGGATTAACAATTGTATAAATGACTTTTATAAAAGTAAAATTGGTTTGGATTGGTTTAAGCACAAGTGACTTTTGTGATATTGATAAGATAGAGTGTGTTGAAAAATATTTAAAAAATCAAGCAAATATTTAAAAATTACTTTAAAATATTAGGTACTACTGAAAAAATATTTTAGAGTGGGTGGAAATTAATAAATCAGTATTCTAAGTTTTGGGTGTTCTTTACTACTCCCTCCGGTCCTAATTATAGGACAATATTTGGGAGTTGATCTTAATCCTAATTATAGGATAAAGTTTTAATTTTTGTCAATTTCTTCCCAAAATACCCCAATTGATACTTTCTCAATAATAAATTCATATTATATTGTCCATAGTCTATAGTGTATATATGCGGAACCCAGGCAGTTTATTTGGCTGTGTTCCTTACGCTTTTTTCTTGGAGCGTGGACTTGTGCGATGAATGATAGCGCGCTAAACCTTACCGATTACTTATGTACAGTTTTTCTAAATCATCCTTGTTAAATAAGGGCATTTTGGAAAAATAAATAAGATTAACTAATTTAACTACTATTTTTAATTTCTCCAAAGTTAGGTAAATATCTCCTATAATTAGGACCGGAGGGAGTACTAAATAAAATACATTAAGGTGAAATTGTAGTCAGTCTTCTAAGACTGAGTATAACTGAAAAATTATTTTAAAGGGTTAAAAGCACCAAAAAATATTTTAAAGCCATTTTTGGAGCTGAAAAAGTACATTAAGGGTAAAATTGTAATAAGTCTGATAAAACACTAGGTACGATTGAAAAAATATTGTAAGGGGTTAAAAACACCAAAAAATAATTTAAGGGGTTAAAACCACTCAAAAAATATTTTTTGATACTACATACCATTTAAAAAATATTTTATGGGAAAAGCCAATATCATATAACTAATTTTCAGACAACCGAATCTAATATAAAATATCATTAGCTTTCAATAAAAGCTTCTTTCTTCCACTTCTCACAATTGAGCGTTCACCAATTTGACTTTGGCAAAAGCTCAATTGCCTGCAAGCCTCCCCAAACACTATAAAAAAATGATGGCTATTAATTGGGCTTATGGCTACCAATCGGGCTTAAGAGCCCTCACCAAACACACAGTAATTGTGTTTAATGTTATCTTATTTACTTAATTATGTTTTGTTTTGTTTACTTAGTGCTTGATCACCACTAACTATAAAATTAGGGAATTTAGATTAACCTTAGGAAAGGGATCTTAATTAAACTATATGATTAAATAATGTGGTATTAGAATTTATTTTAATTTGTCAATTAGATGGGAATATACCTATTGGACCCATATAGTCATATTAGAGTGAAAATTGCACATTTGTTGTCTCTTGAGTAAATTAGTTAGAAATAACAATTTTAACATGAGAGGGGGTATAAGTGATCGGGAGATATTTATGTACATTTAAATTTTACATTAACAAATTAATATTAAGTGCATTTATTTTGTATAATTATATGTTCTAAGACTTGAAAAAAGAATTAGCCACTCTAACTTGTTTTTATCATTAAAAATCTTTAAAACATTAAATTTACTACTTTTGGCCATATTTAAATTGTTCATATATTTATTTCTTTGATTTTCTCAACTTAAATGAAAATGAGAAATTTAATGCCTAATCACTAATTTGATCGAGTCTCTATAAGATAACCTTGATTTGCTATTATACTATTTTCACAGCATGTATACATGTTGTACTTACTTAAATTTTAGTAGCATTAGTCTTTAAAAAAGTTAATTGCTACTTCTAAATTCAATTGGATTATGTTGCTAAAAAAGAAACTTTGATTTTTTTTTTTTTTTTTGGTTTTGATTTATAGTGGACTCATATGATTCATATACTTGCTTTTTAAAGCAATAGGAAGTTGATTCTAGAATTTCAAGAAGTAGATCCTCTCATCATCTCATTTTCTTATCATCCCTCATAGTCCCATATGAACCGTTGATTGGAAAGAAGAGAGAAAAGTTGAAGGAGTGATAACTTGATGATGTGGTTCATTTTTTATCTTTCAGATTAATTGGACGGACATGATTTAAAGATGATGAGAAAATGGACAATGAGAGAAACCCAACCCAAAATTTCAAGATTCGCCAAGCGTCCGAGAAGCTTTAATTTAGCGCTTACGCTCTTTGATGGATTGAAGTTAGGGTCAAGCTCTAGTGTCGCAGCTTTAAGTGTTCTAATGTTTTTTTGGGTTGATAAATTGTGGTGATGAGTTGTAAGCTGTTTGAATGTTAGTGGGATTATTATATATAATGTGTTTTGGTCAGATTTGTGTGAGGTATGCTTGATTTGGCTGTTTAATTACATTAATTTGGTAAATGTGTCCAATTATTATTAAGAGGTGTCCTCATACTATAGTAAATCTCTTGCAAGTGTTTAATGTGATAAACATGAGACTAACATAAGATGACTTCAGAACCTGAGAAGACTAATAAGAGGTGATACAAGCATAGACAAATTATGCCTTCATTTTACATTAATTTCACAGTTTAATTTAATCTTAAACTGTCATTAATGAAGCAAAGGGTCATACTAAACAAAAATAATAATTAGTCTCTCTTTTGAAAGTTTTGTGATTCAATGTGAACTTAGAAAGCACACCATACTCTTCAGCTGGTGAATAAAAAGCATTAGATAAATGACTAACAAAATAGAAGCATTCCTAACTTGGGCTCTTGGTCATCCCATTCAACCCCCTTTGCGTCATTATCCATTTCATTGACTGCCTCATCAGCTTTCTCCCGCAATTTCAAAATATTTGATTCCATGCTTCTTAATTACTTAATTTCTCCTCTGATTCGCAACGTTTTGGAAGAACTTGGCGGTGGTGAGTGATATGATCTGAGGAAGAAATTGAAAGTGTCAATGTAGTTTCTGGGTTTGGGATTATTAGAGAATGAGAGGTCAAAAAAGTTACTAGTGTGAGTTTGATGAAAGCAATGAGCTTCTGCTCTCCAAAGCCTCCATTGAATCAGTCGAGAAGAAAGGAAGGGAACTAGAAAAGTATTGTTTTAAAAAGTGGTAACTAAATATATCGACCAAAAAAAAAAAAGCGGTACCTAAATATATCAAGACGGATATCCCAAAGGTTTTTTTTTTTTTTTTTTTTTTTTGTGCGCAAAACCAAAGACAGTTAGAATTATCCATATTTAAACTGGGGCTTTCAAACTCAAATAATAAAAAATAAGGTGTATGATCGATCTACTTTGGGATTTCACAATTTTTTTCAGTTTACCTCAATAGCCCTGTAAAAATGAAGACAGCCCATGTTTGGAACTTAACAAGTTGGAATTTGATATTCGTGACACTTGAATACCTAGCTACTCACAATAAAATTTTGACTGAAAAACTTGCTCATTTCAGTAAAACTTGTAACTCAATGACAATTCATGTTTGAAAATTAACTATCCAAATTCATATTCACAATACTTATATAGCTCTATTCACAAGAAAATTTTAGCCAAAAACTTGCGCATGTCAATAACAACTTGTAACTCAATTACAATCTAAATTCGATATTTAAGGTGTTGAATGTACCTTCACTTAAAGGACTTTTGAGAGTTCATAGTGGTGAGGTTTAAATAATTGCTCCTAAAAAATATTTTATGCAGAAAATGTTTCACAAAAAAAATAATATTTTAAAGGCAGAATTGTGCCACAAAATACTTTAGGGTGCACACCATAAATTACTTTAGGATACTGGAGTCGCTTGAAAAAAATGCTACTAGATGCTAGACGTGCCTTAACACGACATTAGTATTTAGTCCTGTAAGAAAAAAAATATAGAGGAGGAGAGAACTGGCGTACCGGAGCGAATCCATATTTGGATATGGGTCAAAACTTCAATGTTTCATAATTGTGCCCACACAATTATTAGACTACTAGAGTCTAATTGTGATTTGCACAGTAGATCACCAAAACCAAAAAGATGATAGGGGAGAAGAGATTGCCAGAAAGCTCAATAATGGGGTGAATTACAATTGAGGAGACACACCATATTTATAGTGAATTAGTGTGGCCACAAATTAGGAAACATGTGCATTCCTTCTTGCTCTCCAAGACAATAATTAAATTAATTGATTCTCAATTAATTTCCTAATTATGGTGACTTGTCCCTCAATTAACAATCTCATAATTAATACTGACTTATTCCCCAATATGCAATTAATGCTGATTTATTCTTATTTGATTAGGTTACTTGTATCCTAATCAAATAGTATGGCCCATCAAGGGAGGACTTGGACCCAAAGTCCAACATCTATCACTCACACTTGATGGGCCTCCCATTGTGCGTGCGTTACTCTTTCTTATTTCATACTTGGCATCTGCCGTGACCACGTGGGCAAAAACGTTTTTAAGATTTGGTGCTTGTGATACTAGAAATCCCTTATATCATAGCAGCATCCAAAGACACCCTTTATATATAACCGTAAGCTATATATTTATTGTCTCATATGCCCCAGATTCTCCCAGACATATTACTCATGGCATATTTGATCCCTCTCGAGTTAATATGTTGATTAACTCAGATTACCTTCCACGCACATAGTATCTGCACTTACTAGCTACACATAGAGCTAGTAAGGGGTCGACTACAGATACTAGCACATCTTATGTATCTAGGAGTAAATCTTCCTTTTGACTAAACATCAGTCCATCTTGATTTGGTCGCTTTCCTAGTTTTCACTCATTTGACTAAATCGAGTGTGATCATGGAGCTTCAGCTAAAGTAGCTGTCACCAAACCAAGCTTTCATGACGCCGCCTAAGTCTTAAGGGCATAATGGAAGGATTCTTCCTTCCAATAACTCACACTGTAGTGAACTAGAGATCTTTCACCCACATCCCATGTTGCATCTAACTCTCAAGCACATGCAGTATGAATTGCATGTTACGGTGAACGATTTATGGTGTATGTCGAT
Organism: Inga oerstediana; assembly: GCA_963210345.1. Taxonomy (NCBI): domain Eukaryota; kingdom Viridiplantae; phylum Streptophyta; class Magnoliopsida; order Fabales; family Fabaceae; genus Inga; species Inga oerstediana. The sequence continues at coordinate 26,672,191 of OY723405.1, read as the reverse complement.
TTCTTTCTCTTTCACCGTATAGACATTAGTTCCAAAATGTACTCAACATTCGAACCAGAACTTTCTTTTTCACAATATCTCTTTTACAATCTCACTTGTGAAAAAGAGTTTTTTGCTTGGCTACAGGTCTGTATTTATGCTTCGATCCATTTTATGTGTATATATACACATATAGATCCTATCTCAGTCTAACTGAGGCGACTCAAATGCAAAGATTCTTCTTAACCATCTCATGGTCATCATTTGCTCGTCTTACCCTTCTATGCCCCCTGTAAAACATGGGAACATGGTTGTCCGTGTGAGTGAACCAACTTCTTCATACATGTACGACATACAAAATTGTATACCTTATATGTATTTACTCATAACATACATACTATTTCTTTTATCTTCATATAAAAGAAGTTCACGACCTTACATTTTATTCACGCCCCAAGATTTTCACTAACTCAATGAATATCAAGCTTTGGGCTCAGTAAAGGGATCTACCAACATTCTGTCAGTAGAAGGTCATTGAACTATCACTTTCCCTCTTTGAAAGCATATCTCTCATAGAGATATATCAAAAAGTATGTTTCGCCTTGCTGTGATACTTAAGATCCTCATCATAAGATGCTATCGTTTGGATCCTTCTATCCACCATTCATTCCCAATCTCTTATAGGAACTACTTTAGCCATGTAGCACTTTGAATGATGGTAGAACACACTCTGTGTTCTATTTCCATAGATAACAGGAAAAATACTTTGTATATTTCCTTACTCCATCACAATTTTCTTATGTCTTGTATTGGAGTATCCTTTCCAAAGAAAGTTGTTGTCTTGACAACTTAATCCATGGTTATTCACATAATACATTTCACAGCAAGACAAAAAAAACAGCTTCCAAGTCCGACAAAAAATATTTGGTCTTATGTATACCAATATGTACATTCATATTACCAATTATAGTCTCGCATGGGACTCTATCCACCTTTTCTATGTTGGATTCCTCATAGGACATTTAACCTCTTTAGGTTTATGCCCTTGACTTCAAGGGTATCCATGGGTTTGCAGTTTGACATCCTAAGATGCCTAAGGATCACACTTGTACATGTCTCAGGTGGCAAAGATTGTATCTTCCTTGTGCAATCTCTGTTTACCTTGTCATTCAAGATATTATTTGTTCAACCCATGATTTTTCAACTCAGAATTTAAGGATTCTCTGATCCTTTGTTCCTTTGACTCCCTTAACACTTGTTTCAGCTAAACATATGTCAATTGACAAAGGATGACTTCATAAAGAATCATCACTAGACCGTTTGGCACTTATGTAGTGTTCTTTGATTATCTCGAAGTTGGTGAGGCTTTCACTTTATGAAACCTCATATACTACTATCTGGATGATTGTTTCTATGAAGCCCTTAAACTGCTTCATGTAGAATTCATTATCCAATTTCCAAAATTTCCAAATTGGAAAGCGGCCTTGACATCATCTTGATGTAACTTCAAGACTAAGCTTGTTGTTTTAGCCAAAGTTCAGAGTTAAAATGCACAATGGACAACCTTCCATTGTAGTACCCCTTAGCCACTAAGTGCTTAGGTTTTATATGCTCCCAACAGACTTGAGAACCTACTTGTTCCCAATCGCCTCCTAGTTAGGTGACAAATTGCCTAAACATATACTTGGCTAGTTTCAAAAAGAATTCATATCCTCTTGCATAACACTTTTGCAATTCTTCTTAGCAGGTCCTTCTAGTGTCTTTTAGACACTTATAAGTAGTCATCATTATCTTCTAAATGATGAAGAAAGCATTTAATCCATTAGGGAATCTATCCCTTTATAGTCATTTACTGGATGACTATTTACACCGAAGTGGATTTCATAGGATTCTTTTCCTATGTATGGGTGAGGTAATCCTCTCGTAATTTACCTTTTACCTCTTTCATTGTGAAAATAGTCTCAATCCTCCCACTCGGATCAGTGAACTTAGGAACACTTGGTTATTCCTTGTCACTTGTGAACCTCTTAAAGAGATTCAATATGATTAATGCTCATTTCCTGCTAGGAAATCTGAGTTTTATGAACGTTGCGTCCCTCCGCTCTCTTGCAGTCACTGAGCCACCATCATTTTCATTAATAAAGATGTGTCTTGTCAAATTCTCAGGTTATCTCACAAAGAGATACCTTGTATAACTTGGCCCCAATCTTCCTTACTTATAGGAAGAATTATGGATATTAAGTTGCTGACCCTTATGGTCTAACGAACTTAGGCCTAATCTAAGGCCTATCCACAATTCATAGGATAAGGTCGTGACTGACATAGAGGGCATTTGATCAAGTGTGAAGATAATAGCTTTGAGTTTACATACCAACACATGGCTGATGTCCTCACATATGTCATTACCTACTCAACCATGTCAGAAGAGGTCTATCTCTCCATTTCAATAACTCTAATATGTTGAAGGGTTCTAAGTATTGGTAGTTGCCTAACAATGTCTTTCTTGTACACAAAGCAGCTTGAACTAATCACATGGGTGTCTTTAACCCTTGTTAGGTATAAAGGTCTTATCCTTTTAGTTTAACTGATTCCTAACTAGTTCAACCATTATCTAACAGCTTCACACTTACCAAAAATCAAGTAAACATTACTGTATTTTGAGTAAACATCTACAATGTTAACAAAACACCAAGCTCTATGTTTTGCCCTCACGTTCATTGGTTCACTAACATCATAATTTGCAAATTATAGTGGATTTTCTCAAAAATGTTTCTTTATCTCTCTCGCCAGGTAGAATAAGTTCTCAACTTATTCATAAGGGTATTAACCATTTAGCACACATTGTTTAGCACATACTCTTTTGTTAGTTTGATCCTTTCTTTTGATCAATGTGTGCATGTGGCAAGAAATAGAATCTTTTATCCCTAAAAATAAACATCAAAATCCAACGAAGGATTTGAGAATCATAGTCCCATCGATCCTTAACTAAAGAGATAGCGAAGATGTGATTTTGTCAGGTGCAATTGCATGGAGTGAATCAGGGTGATTTATCTATACAGAGTTAATGTGCAAGTTCCAATCCCTTGATTCTATCTCTTTATTGCTTTCCATTTGACATGAAGCCATATTTTTCTGTGAAACATCCACAACTGATGTGGATTGCTACTTTTACAACCCTTAAGGATTATCAATATAGCTTTTCATCTTTGTAGAAACCATTTAACCTCCTCTAGATCAAGTTTACCTCATAAGTTTCTTGCCCTTAGGCTTAGAGGATGAATCCTCCCACTCTTTAACTAAGTTCGTCTGACTGGTGGATCTTGGATTCTTCAGTCTTTCGCACTCAAGTTCAATGTGACGAATCACATTGCTGAAGGTCAAAATATGTATATCAGGGGTAATATTTACTTTTGTATACGCCCACTCACTGGAAGACTTGGTCATAATTGGTCACTTAGACTATTATGGTATACAAATTATATTTGTTCAAATGAGACAAAGGATAATTAGATAATAAGTTCACTAGTTTCATGTTCAGGAGACAACTAGGTTGACTTCTATCCCAATCATGCTAGTTAGCTCATCACCCTTTTAACTATAGTCTTTATTGAACACTTTCCCCTTTTAGATTTCTAGACACATTCTAGAAACTCTTACTCAATCAAAAACAGTTATACTAAGAAGATAATAATATAATGTCATCTAATCAACATGAATGTTCATGAAAACAAGAAGAGAATATTCTTAATTCAATTCAAAAAACAAAGAATTTAATCATTAAATTCAAAAGGAAAAAAATATAGAGGAGGAGAGAACTAGCGTACTGGGGTGAATTCATATTCGGATCTGGGTCAAAACTCCATTGCTCCATAATTGTGCCCACACAATTATTAGACTACTAGAGCCTAATTGTGATTTGCACAGCAGATCACCAAAACCAGAAAGATGGTAGGGGAGAAGAGATTGCCAGAAAGCTCAATGGCAGAAGGAATTACAGTTGAGGAGGCACACTCTATTTATAGTGGTTTATTGTGGCCACAAATTAGGAAACATGAGCACTCCTTCTTGCTCTCCAAGACAATAATTAAATTAATTGATTCTCAATTAATTTCCTAATTATGGTGACTTATCCCTCAATTAACAATCTCATAATTAATATTGACTTATTCCCCAATATGCAATTAATGCTAATTTATTCTTATTTGATTAGGCTACTTCTATCCTAATCAAATAATCCAATTCATCAAAGGCGGACTTAAATCCAAAATCCAACAAATCCAATGATAAATATTTATGAAGCATACTTGGCGGTTTAATTTAGAACCGCCAAGTATTACTTTACTAGAACTCTGTCTTGTCATACTTGATGGTGCTTCTCTTTGACCGTCATATATTCATGGTTCTACAGTAGTGTTTCTAGAATATGCCATAAATAATAGGTAGAAGAGATAATAAGGGTGTGTTTGGAAAAGCGATGGGAAAAATAGAGTTTGTCTATTTAGCTTTTGATAATCTTGTTTTTGGTAAAAGCTCGATTGTGTAATGTGATTTATGTTTGGAACAGCGATTGTATAAATGACTTTTATAAAAATAAAACTTGTTTGGATTAACTTAAGCACAAATGACTTTTGTGATAATAGTAAGAGAGAGTGGGTGGAAAAATATTTTAAAGGGTTAAAAACACAAAAAAATATTTTAAAATAATTTTTGGAACTGAAAAAGTACATTAAGGATAAAATTGCAATCAGTTTGATAACACACTGGGTACAGTTGAAAAAATATTTTAAGGGTTACAAGAACCAAAAAATAGTTGAAATTAATTTTGGTAGCCGAAAAAGTACATTTTGGGTAAAATTGCAATCAGTTTGATATCACACTGGACACAACTGAAAAAATATTTTAATCATTCTCACTCTCCTCAAAAGCTAAATCACCAAAAGCTCCAAATTTGAGCTTAGACCAAAAGCTATTTTTCCAATTTCAAGCTCAATTGCCCACTTTGATCCCCAAACACCCAAAATTTTTTTTTCAATTGCCCATTGGGCGTTTGGCCATGAAACCAGCGTTTGGGGGGCTCAAACGCTCCCCCCAAACACACACTAAGTTCTAAATTAATGCCAAATGTTGGGTAGAAATTATCTAGTTGCCCTTTTTTCCTTTTGTTCTTAGAATCTTATAACCACTCAGATCACAGAAAAACAAAAATGGATGATTTAGGATTTATATTTTATAAAATTATCATTATGAACAAAAATAAATAAATTTAAACTGTCAAGGTCATATATATACAAATCCATAACTATAATATAAATAAAACATATTAATTTATAAAATATTAAATCTGAACTATCTATTTTTTATTAGGGATGAAGAAAAGATACTGTAAAAAAAAAAAGGAGAAAGATGAGAATGAGAGGACCTCTTTTCCATTGGCTACCTTACGTTTAATATTTTTTACTGCAGATGAATGAAATTAGTCTATTGGCTCATCAACTTGGGTTAATTAATTCAATGTCGTAGTAAATGAAGAAGTTTGACAAAATTTGCAATATAATATATCTGCAAGTGCCCACTTAATAGCACTAATTTAAAATGTATGCATGCATATATGTATCTATGTATGTATGTATAATATTGTTCAAGAAAGTAAATTGAGAGAAGATAAGTAGGGAAGCTACAAATGATATACCCATCTAGTCCTATAAGACAAAGAGAGAATCTTTTCAAATGAATGTATAATTTTACCCTTCATTTATTATTGCGTATACTTTTCTTGTGGGGTAATCACTACAAAAAAACTGTGATTTAATAGTAGTTAAAAGTGAGTATTTGTAGCAGTTTTAACCGCTACTAACATAATTAGTAGCGGTTCAAGAAACCACTACTAAATTCACTGTTGCAAGTGAATTTATAGCAGTTATAAATAACTTCTACTCAAAGGGAACAAACCGCTATTATATTCATAGCGGTTAATAATCACCGCTACGAAATTAAAGATCTGAGGAATCTTTCTTACTAATTTGTAGCGGTCATATAACTGTTACAAAATTGAATATAAAAATCATGGGAATATTTAGTAGCGGTTAATTAACCGCTACAAAATGGAATTTAAAATTGGCGAGAATCATTAGTAGTAGTTATATAACCGTTACAAATTTCATAAAATTCAAAATTGGCGCGCTTATTTTAAAAATATATTTGTAGTAGTTATAAAATCGTTACAAATTTCAGAAAAATTACAAAAAAAATTTATGATTATCTGTTTCCTTCTTGTTAATATTAAATTAAATATTTTTTTATTTTAATAGTTTAGCTAATTTAATTAACTTATTATTCATGTGTTTAGGTCATTTATAATTTTAAAGGAATGATTTAATTAAATTAGATAAGTTTGAAAATTGTATTGATAATATTATTGGGGATAAATAGATAACAAGGAACCATTATGTTGTCCACTTTAATGTGAATATGATTATGTAAATAAATATATGAAAAAAAATAGTGAGAATAAATATTATGCGAAAGAAAAATAGTATTGAAATAAATAATTTAAGAATTTATTACCATATTTGATCACCGTGTTAAGCTCATCGGCTTATAGAAAAAAAGTTAAAAATGAGAGAAGATGAAAAAGAGGTAAGGTGGAAAGAAAAGAGGAAGTGTTTGAAATGAGATGTGGTTAGGGTATTTATAGGTATCAGCATGGAACATGCAACAGTTAGTGTCACATGGTTGTAGCGGTTTTATTTTTGTAGCGGTTTTTTAACCGCTACAAATATTTTTTTTTAATTTTTTTAAATTTTTTTTGGAAAAAACAAAAACATAATTTGTTTTAAAATAAAAACATAATTTGTTTGATCAGTCATACGCGCCATCCCTATAGAAATTGTATAGAAAAATTGTTAGCGATGTGTTTTTGTTAAAAAAATTAATTAAAATGATATGAATTTAAAAAACAAATCGAACTATAGGTAAATTGTTATCGCCTTCAGGGAAAAAGTTTTTGAAATTGGCCGGCTGAAACGGCTCACTCTCGTAGGCGATGTTATCACTATCACCCATGTCATAAAGGTCTCGAGGCTTTAAATGAACGATCATGTGCCAATCCATATGTCTCTCTTCCTCAACATTATAAACCTGGTGTGCCTTTGAGACAAGAATATATGGCTCATCATCTTGAGAATGACTAGTGTGAATTGACCATGAGAAATTTATTGATGTGATGCCTAAGTCGTCAGTTATGAGTCCCCAGGAAGTAGTGGTATTTGCCCATAAACACTTGAATAGCGTAACGCTGAAACGGCCTTGGTAATTAAATTCCAGCACATCAAGAAACTTTCTATAGTAAGGGACGCCTCCGAACTGCATGTTGGCATCATTGCTGCTCGCATAACTCCTTGTCCCACCACCTTCTCCCACGCCAGGTCCTTCGGCCCCTTCGGAACGTTCCTCCATGTCCTGAAGTGAAGGGGGAACCGCATCCAGTTTGAGCCGAGGTCGTTCAGGAAGCGATTGAATAGGTGACCCCTATTTTCGATGGGCTGGTCCATGTCCTCATTCCACGGCACTACAACTCGTAGTGTCCGGTCCATGTTGTTCAGACTGGCAACGTCTAGCCTTCTCGTGGATAGATTCCCTTGTTCATCTACATAATTTACTGCACATTAGATAAATTGTAATTCAAATTTAACATTTTGAATTTAAATATATAATTTATTAAATGAAAAAAATTATTTACCTTAGACATGCACCTCAAACCCAGTAGACTGCGAAGATGACCTTCGTGGGTTGCTCTGCTCCTGTGCCTCATCCTCATCGAGGAACTGCTCCATTTCTCTAATCCCAATCGGGATCTCGATGTCCTTATTCACGTCATAGTCATCAACACTGATATCTCCCTTTCCTAGATCAGGCACCTCTGGTGCGGTCGTCTCCTGTGGGATGATTGTCTGCGGTGGCTGTGGTAGGGCCGACTCCTGTGGCTGCTGTAGGGAGATGGGCTAAAATGGCTCGGTCGTCCGCCCTCCGCGTTGCCTCCTCCCACTGCCCCCTTCTCTGCTGCTGCCACCCGGCAGAATCGGTATGGGGACCATAGGCTCCTTCCCCTTGTCCATTCCTGAAACCATACAAACTACAAAAATTAAAAAAACAACAAATTTAGTCACATTTATATGTAAAATTATAATAAAAATAAAAATAAAATAAGTATTGTCCATACGTCAAGTAATAATGAGAAATGTTAAAAAGAAAACTCTCCGATAGATGTTAGAACGTTCAGATCTGAAGGAAAACTCTTGGAGAAACTTCAGAAAACAAAATGGCAAAATAGGAAAAAGGAGAAGCGGCGTGGCTTTTATAGTTGAGGATTTTGTAGCGGTTATTTAAACAACCGCTACAAAAAAGTTAGGGCGGCTAAACTTTGTAGCGGTTATTTCATAACCTTTTAAAAATTAATTGACCTTTGAAGTGTTAGATCCCAAGTTTTGATGATAACAAAAGTCAATTGTGTACAAATATGTTTTTATAAGTTTAAGAAATGTTTACAAAGTTACTAAATGCATATAGCAATGTTCTGTGGTGCCTGCTGTCAAAATAAACTTGTGTACTCGAGCATCAGTCTAGCACTCGAGCATGGAACTCTTCTGTGCTCGAGCAGGTGCGAGTGATAGCCAGAAAGTGTTTGCCCGAGAAGCATGCTACTGTCATTTTTACTGATTCACTGGAGCACTGAAGATAGCACTCGAGCAGAGGAGCCTTTCTTACTCGAGCACATGCGAGTAAGAGACTGCGAGTGCTTGGCCGAGAGCAAGTTTTGTCATTCTTCCTTGGTGCACTCGAGCAGAGAAATTAATGCTCGAGCATGAGTGTCCTGTACTCGAGCACTAGCGAGTGAAGGTATGCGAGTGCTTGGCCGAGAGTCATAAAGATCAGAGAAGCACAAGTATGCTCGAGCATAGCTTCATATGCTTGAGTGACACATCAGCACTCGCGAGTGAAAAATCTATCTCTCTCAAATTCTGATGCAAGTGCTGATATTAAGGGTATATTACTTGAGAATATTCTTCTCACTCGAGCAGGAGTATGTGTGCTCGAGTGAGGGCCCACATCACCTGCGAGTGTAAAATCTCACTCTTGCTAAAATGGTATGCGAGTGCTGTCCAGAGAAGAGCTTCCCAGTGTAAAATGCAAGGCCACCCGAGCAGAAGGAGTTATGCTTGAGTGAGGCCCCACATCACTCGCGAGTGAGAATTTTGTCTCTCTGAAATCCTATGCAAGCACAAACTCAAAACTGAAGATCAAGGAGTAAAATAGCAATATCACTCGAGTGAGCCCATCCACACTCAAGTATTATTCTGCCAGAACACCAAATACACCAAGTCTCACAACGTTCAATCCGAATATGGTTTAATGTTATTTATTTATCTTATCATCACTTATTATTATTATTTAATATCATTTTGAATGTTTTATAAGTGTGATACAGGAGGATGAACGTTGAAATAAACATACATGAAGCAAGTCAAACAACGGCAGACAACATCAATACAAGCACACACGTACCTACCGCATTCAATGTATTCAAACATGCGAGTGTCATTCCACAGTAACAAGCCCCGCTCTTCATCAATCATTACTCAAACGGGCAAAAACTGAACATCTATAAATACAGAGATCCAGAGATCGTCAAGAATAACGAAGCACAAGAATTCACAAGCATATACACGAGTCTCTGATATTCATAATTTTCTCTGTATACATATTGATCTTCAGTGTTCATTTATTTGCTCTGTAAGAGAGTCTTCATACAATTCAAATTCTATTTTCATTTGATCTCAAGGTATTGGGACCTTGAGAGGGTAGATTTCCTTACGAGAGAAGCAGTTGAGAGAATTCCTAGTTAAACCTTCCACTCATAAGACTTATAAGATACAAGCAGTAGAGAACGTTGCTGCTCGTAAGACTTACAGTGGTGTAAGTAGGAGAGAACGTTGCTGCTCATAAGTCTTGTATACATAAGCAAGTGGGAAAGGTCATAGGTTGTTTTTCTGCACGTAAGTCTTGTCGTAAGGGGGAGAGAAATTTCTTAGTGAGAGAATATTTCTGCTCGTAGTCCGTTCAACGACATTTGTTGTTTTGTGGCGTTCTGAGAGCCCATTGAATCTTGGAAGAATAGTGAAAATCTCAGTAGGTCTTGATCTCTGAGGACTGGACGTAGGCCTGGTTGTTAGGCCGAACCAGTATAACTCTATGTGTTCTAATCTTCTCAACTCTACTCTATCTACTCTATTTTTCATATCACCACATCAGCAAAAAATTTATAACGTCACCCAATTCACCCCCTCTTAGGTGAAGCTTGCCTCTTTTATGAAGTATCAGATCGAGGTCTTCTCCGAAGAGCCTAACAGCTTAAGAAGGATCCGATAAATGGCAACAATGGGTGAAAACATTCTTCCAGACGGAGCTTCAATCACTAGACCTCCTGGTTTTGCTGGAGAACATTTTTCATTCTGGAAAGCTAAATTCAGAGTGTTCGTGATGGCTAACGAGTATGGCTTATAGAATGTAATACAAGATGGTGACTATGTTCCAATGAAGAAAATCGAAGATAAAGCCGTTAAGAAGAGCCCAGAGGAGTTTGACGAGAATGATAAAAGGTTAGTAACATTAAATAGTAAAGCTATTTTAATGATACAGAGTGCTCTTAGTCAAAAAGAATATTTTCGAATATGTACTCTACCAACTGCCAAAGATATGTGGGATGCTCTTGAAATTGCTCAAGAAGTTACCTCCAGAATCAAAGAAAATAGAGTCAATACTCTAATTACAGAGTATGATCTATTTCATATGAAACCTGGAGAAGTTATATCAGAATTCGAACTCAGGTATACTCATCTTGTTAATCAATTATCTGCTCTTGGAAAATCGTTTGATCAAAATTCCCAGGTAAGAAAGATTCTTAATATTCTTACGAAAGAATGGGAAGCAAAGGTGACAGCTATCGAAGAAGCTAAAGGAGAATCTATGAGATCCGTAGTTGCTCTCTTTAGGAGTCTTTCCGAGTATGAAGGAAAGTTGAGATTCAAAAAGGAACTTGAAGAGTTCGATGATAAAAAGAAAAAGGGAGTTGCATTTAAAGCTATCAAGGAAGAAGAAGAATCTTCCGAGAATGAAGATGTCCCTAATGATGATAAAATAGGAATGATCGTGAGAAAATTCAAGAGATTCTATAGAAGAGGTCAAAAGAACTTCAAAAATTATCAAGGTGGACCAAGCAAGAAAGAAAATAAAGAACAACAGATAGTATGCTATGAATGTGGGAAACCTGGACACATCAAATCTGAATGCTTCAGAAACAGAGACAAAAAGAAGCAGAAAAAGAAAGCATATATATCATCTATCTGGGGTGATAGTTCGTCAGACGAAGAAAGTGACAATGACGAAGTAGCAAATCTGTGTTTGGTAGCCAAGGAAGAAGAATCAGATTTTGAGGTAAGTGATTCTGAACCTACTTATGATGAATTGTTATCTGAATATAATGCATTGCATACAAAATTCATCAAAGTTGCTAAAGAAATGATTAGCTATAAGAAGAAAGTAAAAGAATTAGAAAATACTGTCATATCATCGTGTGAAATGTGTAAGGAGAAAGATAAGAAAATAAGTGATTTAACAAAAATTGTTGAAAAATTTACTAAGGGAAGTGAAACTCTTAAGGTTATTTTAAATTCTCAGAAAGTTTCATTTGATAAATCTGGAATTGGATATAGATCTGCTCATGATAAGAATAAAGGATATAAGAAGAATAGTAGTAGAACGTATCTTAAATATTTCAGGAATTCTGTGCATACATCAAATCCCTTTGCATCATGTAGTTATTGTAACAGGAAAGGACATTATACTTCATCATGTTATTTCAAAAGGGGACAAGTTATTGGAACATATAAATGGGTTCCGAAAGGGACACATACATCACATACTAACCACAAAGGACCCAAGAAAGTGTGGGTACCTAAAACTTGATCACCTTATTCTAGGTATGTCTCAAAGTATCTCGAGCGAACAAATGGTATATTGATAGTGGATGTTCGAGACACATGACTGGTGACAAAAATAAGTTCACCATGCTGGAAACCAGAGAAGGAGGAAAGGTAACATTTGGAGGTAATCAATCTGGACGTATTGCTGGAATTGGTGAAGTGGGAAAATCCGATGGTGTTCAAATCAAAGAAGTATATTATGTTGAAGGATTATGCCACAACCTCCTGAGCGTAAGTCAAAGCACTGACAAAGTTAACTGGGTGATTTTTTACTCAAAAGAATGCTTGATAGTAAACAAGAAAGATTTGCCACTAAACAAAGAATCTATCAAGGCAAAGATTCGAGCTCAAAGGGACGGTAATTGTTATACTACTGATTTAAATTCAAATTCTTCTGAAAATTGTTTTCTTAGTCGATCAGAGGAGAGTTGGTTATGGCATAAGCGTTTGGCTCATGTCAATATGAATCAACTTGACAAACTGATTAGAAAAGATTTAGTTGTTGGTCTTCCCAAACTCAAATTCAAAGATAATATGATTTATGAAGCATGTCAAAAAGGCAAACAAAATAAATCCTCTTTTAAAACAAAGTATGATATTTCTACTTCTAAACCTTTACAATTACTTCATATGGATTTGGTAGGACCAGCAAGAGTAAAAAGTTTTGGAGGAAATTTATATACTTTAGTAATTGTCGATGATTTTACAAGATTTGCATGGACTATATTTATTGCTTCAAAAGATGAAACATTTGCTGAATTCATTATGTTTGCTAAAAAGGTTCAAAATGAGAAAGGTATTTCTATTGTTTCTATTAGGACAGACCATGGAGGAGAATCTAATAGTCAATTATTTGAAGACTACTGCAACAACGAAGGAATAGATCATAACTTCTCCGCTCCTAGAACACCCCAACAAAATGGAGTAGTGGAAAGAAAGAACAGAGTCCTTACAGAAATGGCGAGAGCAATACTTAATGAAAAAGAAATGTCACAAGTGTTCTGGGCAGATGCAATGAGTACTGCATGCTACATCTCAAATCGAGCATATATTCGCAAATCACTTGGAAAGACGCCGTATGAACTCTACAAGGGAAGAAAGCCAAGTCTTGCTCATCTACATATCTTCGGGTATAAGTGTTTCATTCACAACAACGGTAAAGAAAACTTAGGTAAATTTGATTCAAAGTCCGATGAAGGTTTATTTCTAGGATATTCTAATAGAAGTAAAGCTTATAGAGTTTTCAATAAAAGAACATGTACAGTTGAAGAATCTATTCATGTTGTGTTTGATGAACTTGAATCCCAGACAAAACATATTGATGAAGAAGAAATGGATTTAATAAAGAAAAACAAATCTATTTTAAAACAAGATGATTTTGAAACAAATGATTTTCAAAATTTAGAAGATGTCGATGATCATGCTCAACCAAAAACATGGAGACATATGAAAGATCATCCAATTGATCAAGTTATAGGAGATATTCATGAAGATGTCAAAACCAGAAATAGAATCCTCAATGAGGTAACTTTCTCTGCTTTTATTTCTAAAATTGAACCTTATAATATAGAAGAAGCCTTATCTGACAATGATTGGGTGATTGCTATGCAAGAAGAACTAAATCAATTTCAAAGAAATCAAGTTTGGGATTTGGTTCCTCGACCTAAAGATCATACGGTTATAGGGACCAAATGGGTTTTCAAAAACAAACTTGATGAATCAGTAATCATTGTAAGAAACAAAGCAAGATTGGTAGCCAAAGGCTATAATCAAGAAGAAGGTATTGATTATGAGGAAACATATGCTCCAGTGGCAAGATTGGAAGCAATACGAGTACTCCTAGCCTTTGCTTGCATTAAAGGCTTTAAAATTTATCAAATGGATGTGAAAAGTGCTTTTCTAAATGGTTATATTATGGAAGAAGTATATGTAGAACAGCCTCCTGGTTTTGAAGATGAAACAAAGCCTGATCATGTTTTCAAACTTAAGAAAGCATTATATGGTTTGAAACAAGCACCTAGAGCTTGGTATGAAAGACTAAGCAAATTTCTTCTTGATCAAAGTTTTGTCAGAGGTAAAGTAGATACAACTCTTTTCATCAAACATAACAAAAATGATATTCTAATTGTTCAAATTTATGTTGATGATATTATTTTCGGTGCTACTAACGAATCTATGTGTCAAGAATTCTCTAAGATTATGCAGGGAGAGTTTGAAATGTCCATGATGGGAGAATTGAACTTCTTTCTTGGACTTCAAATCAAACAAAAGAAGAGTGGCATATTTGTATCTCAAACAAAGTATTTGAAAGAGTTGTTGAAGAAATATGGATTAGATAATGCTAATGGAGCTGATACTCCAATGAGTTCTACAACATTATTGGATGCTGATGTAAAAGGTCCTAACTTCAACATCACTAAGTATAGAGGAATGATTGGTTCATTACTCTATCTTACAGCAAGCAAGCCAGATATTCAGTTCAGCGTGGGAATGTGTGCAAGGTATCAATCCGCTCTTAAGGTATCACATGCAGAGACAGTAAAAAGAATCTTCAAATATCTAGGAGACACTGCAGAACTTGGTCTTTGGTATCTGAGAAGAGGGAACAAGTATTTAATGGCATATTCAGATTCAGATCACGGAGGATATAAAACTGACAGAAAGAGTACCAGTGGTCAATGTCAATTTCTTGGAGGCTCTCTAGTATCGTGGTTCAGTAAGAAGCAGAACATAGTTTTATTATCCTCGACTGAAGCTGAATATATAGCTGTAGCAAGTTGTTGTTCTCAAGTATTATGGCTGAAACAACAACTTCAAGATTTGGGGATATACTTAAATGAGATTCCAATTTATTGTGGCAACACTAGCACTATAAGCTTGACCAAGAATCCTGTACAACATTCAAGGACCAAACACATAGACATTCGACATCACTTCATTCGAGATCACGTTCAAAAGAAGGATGTCAAAGTGGAATTCATACCAACTCATCTTCAACTTACGGATATTTTTACAAAGCCAATAGCAAAAGATCAATTCCTATATATTCGAAGAGAATTGGGAATGGTTAATCCCAATGAGTTGTAAGTTTTCTTGTTAAATATCTTAATTAAGTGTATGTTTGATGATAACCATACTGACTTTGGCATCAGAGCATTAAAAATCATTTTGCAGGACTGTCACTCGAGCACAGAGGGTGTCACTCGAGTGACAAGCTATATCACTCGAGCACGTAAGCTCTGCTCGAGCACAGCCCTATTAAAAATACTCTGTTTCTTGATATGTAAAACAGAGGTTAACAGAGGAGATAAGAATACCAAGAGATTATCTCAAAAGCAATAGTGAAAATTGAGCTCACTCGGGCATGAAGGACTCTCACTCGAGCATGATATGAACATGCTTGAAGTGAAGAGTGTGTGCTCGAGTAGAAAGAAAGAGTTTCTTTCCAGAATCTATCCAAAGCATGGTTACTCAAATGATTTTGGAGGATTTGGGT
This sequence comes from Inga oerstediana, assembly GCA_963210345.1. Classification (NCBI taxonomy): domain Eukaryota; kingdom Viridiplantae; phylum Streptophyta; class Magnoliopsida; order Fabales; family Fabaceae; genus Inga; species Inga oerstediana. The sequence continues at coordinate 26,656,678 of OY723405.1, read as the reverse complement.
ACAAAGATGCAAAACATATCAATAAATCCATAATCCAGGTACGCTTTTACATGTTTTATCAAAATTTCCAGTTTATCACTCGAGCACAGAATGAACACACTCGAGCACAATATGAACATCACTCGAGCACTAGGGTTTATCCTCGAGCACTGCCACTTATATCAGATACGCGATAGCTCAAACCGTCGCACTTCCTGCTCTCACTCGAGGTATCTCGTCACTCGAAGGTCACAACTCTTCACCTCCAACCGTGTCTCTTCAATCAATCGCATCCATTTGCTTCAAATCACTGTTACAACTCTCTAATCTTCTATAAAAGGTGAATTTTATCCGCTGCATTTCTCATTCGGTGCCCTAATCTATATTGCTTTTCTCTTCTCTATTCTAAAAAATCTGTGAGTCTTGTCTCTTCCTCTCTTGTTTCATAATGGCAAGAACTAAAATGCCCTCCATTCCTCAAAGATATCACTCTCCCTCTCCTACTCATTCCGCTGCTAGTGCCTCTGCTACCCCAGAACCAACTCCTTCATCTCCTAAAATGACTTCCTCACCTTCACCTCCTCCTAAACCTAAAACCAAAAAGAGGACTCCGGCTAAGAAACCTCACCCTAAGCCTCAAATAGCAAAGAAGGTTCAACCTCCTCAAAAGAAACCAAAGGGTGTGGTGTTCAAGGAACCTATAGTTACCCGGTCTCAATCCAAAGAGGTTCAAGGAAGAGGGAAGAAAAAGGAAACTGAGCAACCACAACAATCATCTTCTTCCTCTGATGATTCATTCGTCCATATGCGTATTGTAGCGGTCAATTTGAACCGCTACAAAGTATGTAGCGGTTATTTTGATTGAGTAGCGGTTTTATATAACCGCTACAAAACTGCTTGCAACGTACAATTTAGTAGCGGTTTGTGTAACCGCTACTAACCTTATTTGTAGCGGTTAGAACCGCTACGAATACCCATTTTTAACTGCTACTAAATCACGTTTTTTTGTAGTGATACTCCAATATTTTGGACTCTTGACTCAACTCTAGTGACAAATTCCATTTGCTCTCTACTAAATTTTTCTAATGATTCCACATACCCTTCAAATAAGCTTTCTAAATTAGACTTCTCTTTATATTCAAGGGTATTTTCTTCACAATGAGGATGTGAGTGAAAAGATGGGGAAATTTCTTTTAAATTGGAATTTAAATGTGGATCCCAAGGCTCTTGTTTTTCAAAACTTTCACTAAGAGAAAAAGAATGATCAAAACAAATTTGGTTCCTAATGAAATAATCTCTCACATAATGAATGGTAGTACTATATGGACAATGCTCATAGGAATAACTCTCTCCACAATAAGCACAAGAAAAACAATTATAAAGAGAAGAATTTTCAATCCAACCAGCATTTATATTTTTTTGTTTTATTCCATCCACATGCATTTCTAATAAAGAACAAAGATATGACAATTTATCACTGATTGAACTAAATGAATGATATAAATAATCCATTTTTAAAAAAAAAAAAATTTAAAGGACAAACAAGAAATAAGAGAAACATAGCAAATCACACACAAAAAAACAAAATACAAATATTCACAAATCTCAAGTTTAAAACACTAAAGGATTTCTATTTCTAATCACCAATTACCTTGAAATCCTTGACAACGGCACTAAAAATTTGATATTACTAAATTTTAAGTAAGCACCGTAAGTATACGAGCCGTATGTGTAAATAGTATAACAACAAATAAAGGTCGTCACACCGAGACTTAAGATAACTGAGAGTTAGGCATTAAAATTCCTATTTTCATTTAAGTTGGGTAAACCAAAGAAGGAAATGGAATTTGAAAATCAATTTAAACAAAAGAAAAAGTAGTAAATCTAATGTTTCAAGATTCCAATTGATAAAAACAACCTAGAGTGGATAATCTCTTTTTCAAGTCTTAGAATATGTAATTATCCAATTAAAAGCACCTAATATTAATTTTTTTAATGTAGAGTTTAAATGGATATAAGTATCTTCCAATTACTCATACCCCTCTCTCAAGTTTAAATTGTTATTCCTAATTAATTTATTCAAGAGACAATAAATGTCCAAATTCACTCTAAGAGGATTATATAGGTCCAATAGATATATTCATATCCTATTGACAAATTAGAATAAATTCTAATCCTATATTAATTAATCATATGGTCCAATTAAAATCCCTCTTACAAGACTAATCTAAATTGCCCAATTTCATACTTAGTGGTGATCAAGCACAAAGCACAAAGTAAACAAAATAATACAAGATTAAATAAATAAAATAACATCAAGCATAAAAAAATGTTACATTCTCATATCTCCAAATTAATTCACAGCTACTCTAAATTCAACAACAATTAGCCAGACATAGTTAATCCAGTCCAAGTGACAGGGACAGGGACAATGAATAGTGCAGAAACGGCGACCATCTTGTCCTCTCTGGTTCGGTCTCCGGCGTCTTCCAAAGCCCTCTGCTTCTTCAATCGTCCCAAAGAAGTTGATGATCTCAGTCTTTCGCCATTCTACCACTAAGCTCTCCTCTTCACTGTCGAAGTCGTCGGACTTGGGGAAGAAGAAGAAGAACCAGAAGCTAATAGCGCCTCCCTACGTCCCACCTTCAACGACGTTTTTTCGCTCCTCTCGAGGTTCGCTTCCTTTGGAAGTTGGTGGACCAAAGTTGAAGATCCTCTCCTCAAACTCTATGCGGCTGCCTTCTGCGTTCCAATCGTCGGCCCCCAAAAAGAGACCCAGCCAATGTCCATCGTGGCTCTCTGCTTTTTCCTTTTTTTCCTCTAGCTTTCTTTTTAGGTCTTCCAATTTCAGCTGCCCTTCCACGCAAAACGACGTCACATGATCTTGGCTGTTTAGTTGGGCCCCTTTTTATATATATATATATATATATATATATATTCAATTCAGGCCTAGAATATTCCGTATCTGATGGCAGCACAATGGGAAGAAAAAGACAATAATAAGTAAAACAAAAGAAAATAAAATAAAGAAATTTGAAATAAAATAAAAAAAACAAACTATCATTTTCTTGATACTAGAATTTATTTTTAATCTAAACTTAAAACCTTTTATTTTAATTAAAATCTAAGATATTTACAATGGAATCCCCAAATAATGCACCAAATTGTTATCTTATAGAATTTCAACAAAAATCACTTTAAATTTGTATTGATAACTCCCTAATTATATTAAAAATATACTTCAAATAAATTAAAAATGGAGAGTTATCAGCATCTTTCATAGCATCAAATGAAATGGTTAACTTTCGGAGGTACTTTGATTCTCTACAAATCCTTCCTAGTTTTTTTGAAACTCTATGAGAACATCCTTGACCCTGGCACCCCTTCCCCACTTCCTCTACTCTTGCCACCTTATATCCCATCTTAACCGGTATTTGCCATCCTGCTTCCGATCCAAACATATTTATCCTCATCTTCAATTAATGGAATTCTTACCTTCCATATCTTCTTCAGTTAAAATCCCATCCATGCCTTCAAAATTCCACTCTCGATCTACAATAACATCAGCCACTCTCAACCCTTTAACCTCCTCAGTCACACTTCTTGGTTTTAAACAGTAATTATCAGCAGCTGGTAACCACTTGTCATAAAAAATTCTCACCTTATCCCCTTTATTAATTCTCCACACAAGATTTTTCTTCAAAAGTTCTCTTCCTTCAAGCACACTTGACCAGCACCATGATGATTCGCTCCCCTTACCAGCTAATTCCATAAAACTCTTATTAGGTAAATAAAGGCCTTTCAAAATCCTGCACCATGAATCACCTAGATTTTGACATATCCTGCAGACCATTTTTGCCAACAAGACTTTATTAACTTCCATGAAATCCCTAAATCCCATTCCTCCATGTCCTTTTTCCATACACACAGAATTCCAGGACTTCCAGTGAATCCTTCCTTCCATTTCCTTCTGCCCCCACCAAAAACCCGACACCAATCTATCAAAACTCACATACTTTCTTGGGAAATTTAAAACATGACTTGGAAAAAATTGGAATTGCATTTGCCACGGCCTTTATCATTATTTCTCTACCAACAAAAGTTAACAGTCTCTGCTTCCACCCTTGTACCTTCGTACTCATCGTTGTTTTAACAAAGGCTAATGCTTCTGATTTAGATCTCCCCCAAATCACAGGCAAACCAAGGTATTTGCCAGGATCTTCAGTGGCATTAATTCCCAAGATCCTAAACACCATCTTCTTTACCCTATCCACTGTACTTTTTGAGAAAACAATTCAGGATTTGTCAAGATGGACCACCTGCCAGATGCATTAGCATAGCTATCCAAAATATCTTTTAACACTCTACAATCCTTATGCTTTGCACTAATTACAAATAAGGAATCATCCGTGAAAAAAAACAAAGCGAAAGGACTGGACACTTGTTATTAGCTTGACTCCTTTTGCCATTGTCAACATGCCACTGCACCATGGCAAAGAGAATATCCGTGGCTATTATGAATAGGAAAGGAGATAGTGGATCTCCTTGGCGAATACCTCTCTTCATATCTATATCAGCCACCTTCTTTCCTCCCATAACCAAGCTCAATGAGACAGACTTAACACTTCCATGATCCATGACAGCCACTTCTCCCTAAACCCCATCTTCTTTATTACTTCCTCAATGAATCCCCATTCTAGCCTATCATAAGCTTTATTTATGTCAACCTTTAGAGCCATCTCATACTTCTTACCTTTCTTCTCATTTTTCAGGTAATGGTAAGCTTCATGAGCCATTATGATGTTATCTTGGATTAATCTTCCAGCTATGAAGGCTCTAATTCTCTGAAATAATCCTTGCCAATAAACCACTCAATATGTTAGCCAGGACTTTCAAGATTATTTTGTATGCAAAGTTACATAGACCAATGGGTCTAAATTGACCTACTTTCTTAGCTGCTTCGACCTTAGGAATTAAGACCACATTAGTCTTATTGATTAATTCTAGACTTGCATTATGATTAAAAAAAGCCAGCAACATCTCGTCTACCACATTTTCCACCACGTAAAGGCCATGCAGAATGATAAAACACTCCAGAAAAACCATCTGGCCCTGGTGCCTTATTACCTCCAAGTTGATGTGCAGCTTTCTTAATTTCTTTTCTAGTCACAGTCCTTTCTAGCAATAGATTATCATCCCTATTGACCTTTTGTTGCACAAACTGCAACACTCTCTCCAACCCCCTACATCCCTCAGAAGCGTATTCATCAAGAGTAATTCCAATGCACATGATTAACGATGATAGTTTAGGAAAAATCAATACGCATTTGTCACAAATAACTAATTTAACTAATTTCTTTAATATTCCCGAATTAGTTATTTAACTCCTATATCAAAGATTCGAGTGGTAGTATATCAGACAAATTATATGCAGAAGCTAGAAATATGATAATCATGCCAAGTAGACGATACCTTGTCAGAAAGGATGTTTACTGCTCCGTGATTTGAAGTGAGATCAGCAGATAAAATGCAAGAAGGAAGAACAAACTGAACAGTAACCGAATCGATTGTCTTTCCAGGATCATTTCGTATTCCAACCATTATATTAACACAACATGTTCCCCCATCTGATGTTAACTGTGGCTTCACATATATTGGGGTGCTCTTCAATTTTCTTACCCTGAAAATGTTAAAAACCATAATCTGAGAGTGCAAGCCACTTGGGATACAACACAACAACAACAACAATAAAGCCTTATCTCACTAGGTGGGGTCGGCTACATGGATTGCATAGCACCATTATGCTCTAGTAGAAACCAAATCTGATAGATTATACAATGTAGCATCCAAAAAAAAAAATGTCAGGCAGAGTAATTTACCTGTAACTCATTAGCTTAAACAGTCCATCAGGAGGCACAAATGAGAGAACTTGATGAGATTCCCAAGGCCGAAATCGAACACAGCGATGGAACCTCACTTCATCCAGAATAGAAGGATTTGCAAATGAAAGAGTCAAGTCAGGAATACCGGTGATATGAGAATTTACTTGAACTTCACCATTTATATCACATTTTACCAGAACACCATCCCTGAAAGAACAGAACTTCATAACAAATGCAAAAAATGCAGTCAAAAGACATGAAGCACAAGGCAAGAACAGAACTCCGTAACAAACAACATGCCATTCTCTGAAATTCTCGAAAACAGATCACCCTATGCGATGGATATCAAGCTATTTCTTCTAAACACACCTCGATGAATTAACAAAATTCAGGTGGGATTTTAACGAGTATCTAAGAATTCCACGCTTTATAGGTTACAGCGGCACATCCCCACAATGATTTTCAGGGTTATTCGCAAATTAATCAATTGCTTAGTCTCTGATATTTTAGGTGTGGGTTAATACTATCTTTGGCCCCATAAGTTTGCCCTTATTTTGGTTTTGGTCCCTCATGGGATAACATGGTCTAGGTTCTTATTTAACTGTAGAGACCAATATCTTAAACAGAATGAAACTTGAGGAACCAAAACCGAAATGAAAGCAAATTTGAGGAACCAACAATTATATTAACCCTTTAGGTTTTTCTTGCTAATCTGAGGAATATCAACATTACGATCTTTTTCTATCCAAAAAAAAAATTATCAACGTTTGGAACTGAAAAATGCGCATGGAAACATTTGAGCATAGAGACCTGCTTATTATAGCATCCATTTCCTCAACAAGATCAACATAATCTTCATTATTTGCATACTTCGCGTCGGCTGTTCTCCAGGGAACACAAGATGCCGTTGCGCCAGGAAGGATGTCGCTCACATTTGAACTGTTGCCAGTCACAACACTCAACATTTTGCTAACAATATTTGGGGGAGCTATCATTTCTTGAAGGATATTAGGTTCAGTAGTAAGCGGGAAGCCATTGTCTATCATCTCATCTAGCAGCTGCCAGAATAAAAACAAAATGGCACTTTTCATCAATGCAACACAAAGCAATGGACAAAACTAGTCTACAACAATTGACAAAAATGTTCAAATAAAAATGTAATAAAAGGGGAAAAGAAAGGATTTTTTTTTTTGGCGTAAGTAAATCATAAGCATATATCCTTTTCTTTTTTATGATAAAGAAGAAAGCAATCAAGGTTACTCTACATTACAAGAAATAAACAAACAGAAATCATCTAAAACAACCGAGTGAAATCAAACGGCATTGCTGAAGCACACTTGGCTAGCATATCAGCTTCAGAGTTTTTCGTTCTGTTCACAGGATAACGATCAACCAATCTCTCTCGTTTAAGCATGCCATGACATTTGAGGATTAAATCATAGTTAAATCATAAGTATATTTCTTCCTATTACAGTGACTAAACTTCACAATTCATATCCATGAGTTCACATAAACGAATTAGTTACTGGAGTGATGACCAACTATTAAATTGGTATATTAAAATCATACATCTGTGCATAAATAACATACATAGAACCTATCTGAAGTTATTTAAAGCACTGATTCAAGAATTTCAATTCCCACCATCATAACATCAGAGGTACCTCATACACAATAACAAAGTTGTCTTTTATCAAGTCTTCGTTCAACCCTCCAAGATAATCACTGAGGACATCAGCTACCCTACAAAGGAACTAAAAATCAGATAGTTAAAAAACAAAAATACTACGATTTACATAGTAGCACCACATTATGAGTTGTTGCAGCACGCATTTACCTCAATTCCCATCAATGGTGGCATTTCAACTTGGGTGCAAGCCAAAAAAGTAATTTCCTCCCGAAACACTTGAAAAAGATAATGTGTTGGGGATGCAACCACTGGTAGTTGCTATATACAAGTACAGTTATTACCAGAGGTTAGAGGCTTAGAGCAAGACACCGAACAGTCTCAATAAAATCACAAGAATTAGCAAGACAGAAGTTAAAAAAAACATAAATGAAAAAAAAAAAAATTGAATTTCTGATCAGAATGGCTAAATAATGCTCGGTAAGCTCCATATAACTTTCAAATCTGGGGGGAACTCAATATAACTGATGAACAAACAAATACAACTTTGTCAAGACTAAAGAAAATACTCGTCCGGTACTTAATGTAATACCTAATTGAAGAGTTAATACAATAATCAATTAGGAGAGGGACTGAGGGAATTGTGGATGATGATTAGGAATTTAGGATGTTTTAGAAAAAAACATATCATATTAACTAATTTAACTTACTTCCTTATCTGATCAAATTAGTGAACTAGGTCTTTCAGTACCTTGAAGGAATCACCTTGTGAAACGGCCTGCTCCCAGAACCAGTCACATATAGATCGATCTACGCGATGCCCAGTAAGTTGTTTCTCAAGCATGACCTCTCTAAGAGATCGAAGTTTCAGAGTCGATTAATAAATACCAGAGGCAGTCATCAAACATCGGAAAATAAGAAGAAATTGATTAAATTTATAACGATGAATCACCGGTTAGTAAAAGCTTTGAATTCCAGAAACTTAGTTGCAGGTAAAATTATCTAATTGGCATACACTAATGGGTAGAGCGGAAAAAACACTATTCTTAGCTAAATATAATCAACAAAATAACTCACCCAGAATCGGACAGAAGAAATATGCACTGAAGCATCTCCGACCTCACCCTCTTCTATTCGATTGAAAGGAGGACCCCAAAAATGGCAACAATTTTTCAAGTTTTAAACTTTTTCAGATCCTACGAAACTATGCAGATGTTTATATGTTTTCAGATTAATTAGTAAACAAACTCTTAAAATTGTATTTTCAAAGATTTTAGGAATAGGTGGGAAAGTTATAAAATATAAATATGTTGATATATTCCCTCTTGTTCACAGTATATATTTCACTTTAATTAATTTATCATAATTAAGAAAAACTATAGCTAACTCATTAAATTTATCTTTAATTAATTATTTTTTATAACTTTACCTTTATTAAATATGATTTTGAAGGTTTGTTAAAAAAAAAATATGATTTTGAAGGAGAGAGTAAAATATAAGAAGTCACATTCAATCATTAATTGTATGGGCAAAATTGATAAATAAACATTAATTACTTTCTAAATGATGTATATTATGGACCAAACTATTTTTCTAAAAGTAAATTATATTATGAATCGGAGGGAGTATCTTACTTGTGTGATTTAAAACCAGGTTGCCCTCACTTCTATGATTTATTTAAGAATTTCGTCTTTCTTTTATGATTATCTTTGATCCACTCACTTATCCCAATCAAAACCCTATTTTTTATTTCTTTTTTTAAGGGTTATTTGTCTTTAAAATGCTAATATGTACAAGGTATTACGTATCAGCTACAATACGGCTTCCGGTGACCGAGGCAACTTCGCTCGCATGGCCATCCTCATAGATCTTTCCAAGGCTCTTACGTCGAAGATTGTTGTTGACAACCAAACTTTGTTTGTTGAATAAGGGTGTGTTTGGAACAGCGATAGATAATTGGGTTTGTTTCAATTGGACTTGTTGTAATATTACTTTTAGTAAAAGCCAAATTATGTAATGTGATTTATGTTTGAATTGGCGATTGTCAATTGAGCTTTTGCAAAAATAAAAACTTGTTTTGATTGGCTTAAGCATAAGGGCTTTTTGTGATAATGGTAAGAGAGAGTGAGTGGAAAAATATTTAAAAAATTAAGTAAATATTTAAAAATTACTTTAAAATATTAGGTGCTATTGGAAAAATATTTTAGAGTGGGTGAAAATCAATAAATTAGTATTATAAGTTTTGGGTGCTCTTTACTACTAAAAAAAAATACATTAAAGGTAAAATTGTAATCGGTCTTATAAGACTAGATACAACTGAAAAATTATTTTAAAGAGTTAAAAGCACCAAAAAATATTTTAAAGTAAATTTTGGAGCTGAAAAAGTACATTAAAGGTAAAATTGCAATCAGTCTGATAACACACTGGATACAGTTGAAAAAATATTTTAAGGGGTTAAAAACACTCAAAAAATATTTTTTGAGTGGGTACAACTAGAAAGTGGGTAAAATTACAATCAGTCTGATAGTAAACTAGGTGGTGGGTACAACTAGAAAAATATTTTAAGGGGTTAAAAATACTTAAAAAATATTTTTTGATACTACATACTATTTAAAAATATTTTATGGGAAAAACCAATATCATATAATTAATTTCCAAACAACCCAATTTAGCATAAAATGCCATTAGCTTTTAACAAAAGCTCCATTATCTAGCTTGTCTCAATTGAGCTTTCACCAATTGGGCTTTGGCAAAAGCACAATTGTCAATAGGCCTGTCCAAACACTCAAAAAAAAATTACTGACTGCCAATTGGGCTTTTGCCTCCTACAATTGGGCTTATTGGCCTCCCTAAACACACACTAAAACTTTCATTCTCTTGACCTCAAATTAGCTAAAATTGTGTATGTGGCCGTTCAGGGCCCAAACGTCTGAATTTGACAAAAAATGTTGGGCACTCTAGAATCCATATGAAAAATGAAGTGAGTATATGGGTTTTCATGCAAATCTGAGACCATAACCAAACTTTTATTCCCTTGACCTCAAATTAACCAAAATTGTGTATGTGACCGTTCAGGACCAAAATGGACGAATTTGACAAAAAAGCTAGGCATTCTAGAATCCTCATAAAAAATGGAGTGAATATGTAAGTTGTCACGCAAACTAGCGTCCAGGCTATGAATATCGCAACTACTATTACAACTAATACTAGTGTTGTCATATATTATTTACATCATGTACAATCTAAAACAGATAACCAACAAAATTTTCAATCTTGACCGCAATCCTATTCTCATCCGCAACTATCTTCTTGCCTCTTGAGTCGCTTGCCCTTGCTGTAGGTTAGTTATTGAAAATTGTGAGATTCAAAAGAATCTCAATAGTAATAAGCATTCAATCACATATATACAAGAACACAGAGTATGCCATACAGTCATCATATAACACGGAAATAGCAATAAGCATTTATAACACATCATGCAGCATATCACATAACCATAACACTAGGTATATAAATCACTTGGCCCCGAGTGTTCACCCGTGCAACAAGCCCCAGGATTCCACTCATTTATAACAATAATTTTCATGACCCAGGCGTCCACCTGCGCAACAGGACTCGGGCTACTACCTCGCAAATTGTGAATGCTTCCAAACTCATAATGAAACCACAACCATACAATGTTTCTTATAACAGATGAAAGAAAGAGTTACTACCTGGATGCCTTTACTTAGGGTATCCAATTATTTCTCCACGCTCGGGCAGGTCTTACATCTCATATAGCTCACATGTCCTATAATCAGAATTTACGATTGGTGTGTCATTACTTAGTCTAATACTTTTGGCATAATGTAAACTAAGTTATTCTTCACCTATCCCCATGTTTATCCTTTGTTTGGAACTTGTTGGTTATCATTTGAGTCATTGGGGTGGCCATTGGAAGCTTAAACAAATGCCTATGGGGTTGGAAAAGGCTAGAACAATCAACATCTTTCAGAAAATATAAAGTGCTGAAATAGAGGTCTTGGTTGCGGCTAAGGGATTCTCTGGCCGTGGCTAAGAGAGGTCAGAACCATTTGGGCCGCGGCCAAGAAATCCTCTGTTTCTTGGCTCTGCTTCCAAAAATCATAACTTAATCTAAAAAATTCCAAATGGAGTGGTTCAAAGTCCTATTTGAAGCTCTCTAAGCCCTTTGTAAAGGAAAAATATTAACTACTGCCACTTGTAACCACAAAACTACATAATTTCACGAATTATGATACTATTTCAGAATCCATTCCAGTTTCAGCCCTCAAACTTTAACAATTAGTATATCCTAAAGTATTGACCCAAATTCAACGTATTATATATTAAATTAAAGCTTATAACAGCCATCAGACAACATTTGACTAATCAAATTCATCCCACAAGCAATCTAGTTCCAAACTGGTAGCAACTAACCACCAACCAATTTGTAATTTAAGCATTAAACTAGTCTAATATCCTCATGAATCACCATATAACCAAAAATACATAATCAAAACATCATTTTTCCTCAAAATCACAAGATGGCCAAAACCCTAAGCCCCCACAAGATTCAGAAAACTTATCAAAACCTCAAAATAACCGGTTCAAACTAAAGCTTACGCTTACCTTTACACGTTTCTACAACTGGTTTTGAAATTTGGCAATACTTCGTCAGGCAAGATGTCACCAAACACCTCCAAACGAAATTTTGAAACCGTAGAAATAAAGCTTAGGATGAGAAGAAGAAGATTATATAAGGGTTTTTTCATATGAAAATGTCGATTTGGTAGTGATTTTTGAGATTGAACTCAAGAAAAATCACTATTCACACTTTCTCTTTCCTTTTTCAATTTCATGTGAATTTTCTGATTTTTCCCCTTGGTTTAATGAGCTTGGACAAAATTTGAGAGGAGAGAGGGAGTATTAGGTGATTATCTTCACCTAATCAAAATACTTAGCCCATAATGTGCCACTTGTCAAAAGCCTATGATTCCTTTTAAAAGTAAGTAACTAATTAGTTACTACAACTAATTTAGTTAGCCATTTAGTCCTCTCTCTTCTTCTTTTGATTATTGACCAATTTCTTCTTCTAAGAGGAGAGGAAATTGTTGACTAATCGATCAATAATTCCTTTCTTCCCTTTTTGCCCTTGACTACGACAACATTAATTGTATTGCTATTAGTTGCTTCTTTTATTTTATTTTCCTTCTTCCAAGATGTCACTCTGTCTCTCTTTGGATCCTAGTTAGGTTTTATACCCTATTTGACTTTAGATAAAGGAGTTGGGTATTTTTCTTTGACTAATTAGAACTAAAATCTAATACTTTAATTCCAAATTAGTCTCTAAAAGTCATTATGACTCTTGAACAATCTTGGGACTCTTGCTAAACTGAGGCTTAGCGGTCCATTGAATTTAGGCTTATTCTCTAGCATCTAGTCCCAAAATTCGGGATATTACATCGGGGCCCTCTGGCTGAATAGGCATATCTGGTGGGGCCATCTGTTGTGGGGGGTCACCTCTTGTGATGGCCCAGGGACATTGAAGAATAGGCGTTGTCAACTTTTGTGCCTTGACAACCTCTTCAAAAATTTAATCAAGGATTGCAATATAGAATGCAATCTCGAATCATCTTTCGAATAGCCTTTTATTAATTATCTAGGAACTAAGTGCAATGATTGACATGAGATGATTGAAAATTGGAGAATTTGGTCTTTTTAACTATCTACTACTTTTTGCAATTAATAATTAAATTGTTATGAACTAATTCTTTTTGTGATTTTTCTTTACAAAATAAATGGAATGATTATGCAATTAATGAAATGAAAGAAACAAGAAGATCAATAATGGAATAAGCAATCACTCATAATAATGACGCAAGCAATCCTCACTTCAAATGATTATGGGAGATTAATCATGCTAATTCCAAAATAACTCCAAGGGCCACCCCCTTAGACTAAGCCTAACTTAGATTAATTAATACCAAGCCACCTTACATATTAATTTCTCTAAATTAAGTTGATTAAGCACTCTAGCAATTAAATGAACTTCAAAATCATATTTAGCTTTTGATCCAATAACCGAGCCACCTTGTATTACCATTTGATTTTCTCATTAATCTGAATTTAACAATGGCCCCTATATGAAAAATCAAGATTAATGATGCTAAAACTCAATGCTAAATACAATTAATAAATTTACATTCAATTAATCAATGCAAACACAAGACATTATTGATCTACTAATCAAACTACCTTGAAATTAGCACAAAATGTTCATAAAATCATCAATTCAATGGCTAACCAGCACAAAAAAATGATAATTAAGCTAATTAATCACAATATCAAATGTCTAACTAAGGTTCAAACCACATCTAATTCTCTAAATACATTAAAATAAATCAATTCAGCATTATAAAATTCATCCTAAGACCTAAAAATTATAATTACAATATAGAATCAGAAAAAAATAGAAGAGCAAAAACTCCTCTATCCTCTGTTGAAGCTCCAAGTTCATGCCATCCTCTTGCTACTAAGGATCAAGAAATCAACCACTGCCAACCATCATAACAGCCTCACCACACACTTCCAGAGTTCCAGACATTGAAGACAACCAATTAAACGAACAAATTAACATTTAATTAAGAGCAATTGGAGGCTGGATATAAGCATCAGAAACAGGGGAAGCTTCGGTCTGGGATGATTTCAGGCAGAGGGGAGACTGATGGAAGTAATAGAAACTGAGGCGAGGATGGTGGTTGCTGTGGGAGGCTACCAGTGGTAGAAGGGCAGCAGTAATGGTTAGATGACAATGGGATGTCCTCACGGCTGCCTCTCTCCCAGCTCACACATACGGCTCTGTCGCAATGAGATGCTACCTATGGATGACAGAAGTGGGACGGTGGTGGATAGGCGGAAGTAGGGTGGTAGACAGAGTGGAAAGAGAAGGTGAAGGTGATGAAGCTAGCGGCTAGCTCCCTCCGATCCTCCAATCGCAGCTCCCTTTGATCTTTTGTCACTTGCGGCTTCTCTTCTCGGGATGATGGAGCTCGCCGACGGTAGTGGTGGTGGATGGTGCCACCGGCGAGAAAGGAATGTGAAGGTGATGAAGGTGAGTTCTTCGGCAGCTCATCGCAACACCCTGCTCCCGAGTCTATCGTTCGCCCTTCCCCTCGGCTCTACAATTCAATTCTTAAATTCATTTAGGATCTGACCTACTGCTGCTGTCAAAACGATGAGTATTGGCTAGACTAACTTGACATTTTCAAATTTCATGGTACCAAAATGTTATTTCTAAAATTCAAGCCAAAAATTGCCATTTTCAGATTTAATCCAAAATTTCAAGGACTTTCAATTGAAAACAATTAAACCAATATCAAATCCTCCCAAGAATCAATGATTAAGAGTAATTGTGATTATTTTGACAATTTTTCCCTTTTTAGCCTAATTTAATATATTTACTCTTAATCTCAATTAAGCACAAATAAAGCATTTTAAACTAAGTTATTATGACAAAATCCCTAAATAAAATATGAAAATATATAATAAAATTAGGGATTGACATGTCTACCTCCGTGCTTCCTTCTACTGCCCCTACCACTGCCTCTTTAACTACTGCGCCCCCGCAGAATAGGTTTGGGGGGAAGCTCAGCCTTCTTCCTCTTGCCCTTATCTCTCTTAGAAGTCATAATAATTGCAGTTATTATCAAATAATTAAAAAAATTATCAATATTTATAACAAAATTATAGTAATAAGGGGAAAATGAAATAAATGAGTAAACTTTACTAACCTCAAGTGCCTAATTCTGTGAATGCTTAAGCAGAACCTCGTATCTGAAGCAAATCCTTTCAGAGGGAGTATGAGAAATGAATTTGCCAAAAATGGTAAAATATGGGGTGATGATGCTTTTATAGTGTTGATATTTGCAGCGGTTTCACAGAAAACCCTACCTCAATCATTACAAATCACAAAACTCTACCTCATGTAATGTGAAAGTTTGTAGAAGTTTTGCAAAACCGCTACAAATGTCCATTCTGTAGCAGTTATACATTGAAACCACTACAAATATGAGGTGAAAGTTTGTAGCGGTTTTGTAAAACTACAACAAATGTTCAAACCCTTTGCATTCTGTAGCGGTTATACATTAAAACCACTACAAATATGTGGCCCTTTGCATTCTATAGTGGTTTTTATCATATAAACTACTACAAAGAAACCGCGAAAAATGTGGCACAGATTAAAAAACAAATAAATGGATATCATCATTACTAAACATGATTACTATATCATATTTTCTCATCAATATTCATAAGATTAGAGCATATACACCAAGATAACATGCAATATGACAAAAAATAGAAATAGAAAATCCTAATCAGCAGAACCCACAACACTCTTCTCCCCTTTTTTGTCATCAGCAGAAAGGGTGAAAGGGGAAGGAAAAGTAAGATCAGAACGTGGAGGTGGATTAGTATGGAATGGAGCATGTGGTGGAGCAGGATCTCTATCAGAGGAAGAATGAGACAGAGTATAAGGGACAATGTCGTCATGGGATCAAAGGGTACTGATATATGTGATAAACCCATGTTGTGTGAGTTCTCAATAAAGAAAAACTAAATTGTAATTAAATGAGCACTACCATTATGTACAATAAATCTAACTCAAGGAGAAGAATAATTAACTTTCAATTCTAAATTGTAATTACTATTAAAAAAATTCAAAGCATTCAGTTTAGTCATTTAAAATTCACTCAACCAAGTCAGAATAAACAACTCAACCTACTCCTAATATGAATTATACAAAGCTTAATTAGTCAGTTCCTAGCTCAACCACCAAGTTTATTCATTTGGCATAGAACAATCTACCTCACAACCATATACTTAACCAAGCCATATAATCATGAACTAGAAAGAGAGTTTAAAGGAATTCCATTGAAGTTTATAAGTTCAAACCATTACCCAACTCAAGGAAATCACTAGAACTTAGCTACCCATGGAAGAGGAAGATGAAGTTTGAAGAAGGAAGAAGCAATTAGCCATGGAGAAAGTAAAAGGCACCAAACACTTCCTCAATTCTTGCCAAAATCAGATAATTGGTGTAGCTCTCCCATTTATGTCATATCTTCACAATGGTTTAGAATCTTGCTGTTATTTTCCCCATGCTCCACCAAACACATTCAATCTCCTACTTAATTGTCCACCTCCTTGCTTCTTCCACCATCAGTCAAAACCCTAGTTCAACCGCTTCCACCATTTCAATTCTCCAACAATTCAGTCAACTCTTTCTTGTGCTATCTTCATTTTTTTCCTTTCATAGCAACCTCTCACAAATGGTCCCCACTTCCTCATGCTTTTTCAATTCTCTTTTGGTTAAAAGTGAGTTAAGGCATGTGTGGACGAGGGGTGAAAATCTATTTTAGGATTATGCACAAAATTACAATCACCAAACAATGACATCTTAGAAAAAATGTGAAAATAAATTCTACACTTTTGAAGTTCCACTTTTTCCCTTCATTAAGCTCCAAAATGACATCTTTGACCTTTACCAATTGACAAAATTTGTGCCACATCATCATCTACAAAATTAAATTCACAAAGATAATATCTTTTGCTCACAATTAAGGAATAATGGGAATAAGAAATATTAATTAAAAATACTACAATTTTACCACTATAATTCTCAAATTACCTTTCACTTAAATCTCACATTAACACTTAATCATGCCTAAAATATTCAATTAATTTTCACAAAAGCCTAAGATTAATTAATAAAAATATATAAATATTGAGTTCTATTAGTATGATCAGGAGAGAAGGAGTGAGCATAGGAATGTGGAGTGAATATGGGAGAGGAAGGTAAAATAGGCTCTGCCTCAGTAAGAGGATTAGGATCAGATCTAGGAACCTTAGAGGTGGTTTCCTGAGCAAGAATCACAATCTCTTCAGTATGAGAATTGGAGTCAGAGTAGTGAGATCTCTTAGGGGAGAAGTGAGATGGAGACTGAAGAATAGGATCTTCATGAAGTAGGTCCCCACATACAATGATGTCAGAAATGAGTGTGGAGGAAGGGTTGTCATCATTGGTGATATCAGGAGCAGTGGTGGTGGTATCAGGAGTATTGGTGGTAGTATTGGGGACAATGGTGGTGGTGTCAGGAGAATAAGTCTAAATTGTAATCCTTCTTGAGTACTTCCAAATCAACATAGGCTACATGACAGAATGATCTTTTAGCAAAGTCTGAGTCATAAGTAGTTTGGTTGACTACCTTTAACTCCCCTGTGTTGAAATTAGGAGGTGGTGTTAGCAATTCTTCTTCCTCAGCTAACTGAAAAGGTAAGGGTGCAACTGAGACTGAGGGACCCGGTGTAGTCTGACTTGCAGTAGCCTTATGAGTTTGTGAAGAAGGAGCATATCCTTACTTTTTGGGATTGGACTCTCAAAAGTAATTCTTTGGAAGGTAGAGTCAAGTTTGGCTCTGAAAATTTGATCTTGAAGGTTGACCTCTGAGACTTCCTTCTCTTTCCCCTTTCCTTAAGGCATTGGCTTTGTTGTTGAACAAGTTTCTTTAGGTTCTTGAATAACCACACCATTTGCCTTTGGTCTTGGTTTGGGAGGACCAGTATCCTGAACCTTTAGTCTATGCTTCAGTGATTTTGGAGGTTTGGAAGACTTTGATTTCTTTTCCAGAGGAGGAGGTGACTAATCTTTATCGACATTTGGCCTATTCATTCTCACTATACTAGAGTCGAAGATGATTGGGTTTGAGAGGTCTCAATGTTAAGGTTTTAGTGAAGAAGGATTAAGAGTAAGTTTTGGGTAATAGAGAGAGAGATATGAAGGAAATGCTAAATGGAGTAGCTGGAAGTTTAATCAATAAATGAAGCTTAACAGTTACAAGATTGAGAATTATAAGGTTTGGGTTTAGAGAGATAGAGATAGAGTGCGAGACGAGGGTGGAAGTTCAGAGCTAATATAATCTGACTTTTCATAGGTTTACACTCGAGTGATCTGTGAAAAATCACTTACACTCTAGTGATTTTTAAATCACTGAAGTGATTAACTTAAAGATTACCTCACTTGAGTGCATAATGTGCATACTTGAGTCCCTTTGCTTTGAGTTTGAAAAACTTGTGTCACTCGAGTGCTGTCTCCCTCACTTAAGTGATTCCCTTCTTTGTTGTGTTCTGCCATTCCTCATCACTCAAGTTCCCTTATGAATCACTTGAGTTATTTGCTATCACTTTCAAAATCATTCGAGTTATTCTTGCAAGTGATCCCTTTTCTGTTTGTCTCTACTTTTCAGCACAAGAACATAGGATCCTGCAAAAAGAACTTCTAGAGACTCTAATGCTTAAGTTAGTTAATAAATCATCAAAATATATTTAAAAAATAATTAAAATGAAAGAAATCACTTACAGTTCATTGGGATTTACCTTACCCAATTCCCTTCTTATACATAAAATTGATCCTTTGCCAAAGGTTTGGTGAAAATGTATGTTATTTGGAGATGTGTAGGAATGAAGACCACTTTGACATCTTTTTTTTTGTATATGATCTCTTATAATGTGATGTCTCACATCAATATGCATGGTCTTGAGTGTTGAACAACACTCTTTGCCAGGCTTATTGTGTTGGTATTGTCATAGTATATGGGAATTTCTTTCAGATATAGGTCTTAAAGTTATTGTTTTAGCCAGAGTACTTGTGCACAACAACTTGAGGCAGCAACACACTCATCTTCCATTGAGAATAAAGACATAGTATTTTGTTTCTTACTGAACCAAGACACTATTGAGCCATGCACTAAGGAATTGACATTATTTGTTGGTGCTTTTTCTATCAATTTTATAGCCTCCGTGGTTAGAGTCTGATTAGGCAACCGGGTATTTGTTTCCTCCTTTTGGATACCAAATTCCCAGTTCAATCGTATTAGCAAGATATCTAAATATTCTTTTGACGGTTTTAGCATGAGACATTTTGTTACAAGTACATCATTAGTAGCACCAAATATAATATCATCAACATATGTTTGTACAATTAAAATGTCATTTCTCTTATGTTTGATGAACAATGTTGTGTCTACATTTCCCCTAACAAACCCTTAGTCGATGAGAAATTTGCTTAGCCTTTCATACCAAGCTCTTGGAGCTTATTTTAAACCATAAAGGGCTTTCTTAAGTCTATAGATATGGTCAGGTTTAGATACATTATCAAACCCAGTGGGTTGTTCTACATATACTTCTCCCATGATGTATTCATTTAAAAAGGCACTTTTAACATCCATTTGATAGAGTTTGAATCCCTTGATGCACACAAAGGCTAAGAGTACTCGTATGGCTTCCAATCTAGCTACTAGAACATATGTGTCCTTATAATCAATTCCTTTTTTCTGATTATAGCCTTTAACCACCAATCTTGTCTTGTTTCTAATAATGATTACGGATTCATCACGTTTATTCTTGAATACCCATTTAGTGCCAATAACCGAATGATCCTTAGACTTGGGTATTAAGTCCTAAACTTGATTTCTTTCAAATTGATTAAGTTCTTCTTGCATTGCTATCACCCAACTATTGTCTGATAAGGCTTCTTCAATGTTAGAAGGTTCCAATTCAGAGATAAAGGCAGAGAAACTTACTTCATTTACGCCACCTATGACTTAGTCTAATGGATGACTCTTATTGTATTTCTAAGCTCTAGGTTGGCTTTGGTTGGTGGGTTCATTATCATCTTCAGGTTTGTTATCTAAAGAAAGTGTTTAGAAACAGCTTGACTTCTTGAAAGACTACCTTGGGCTCATCTTCTATGGGTTTGACTAGAGGTTCATTTTCAATAAACACAACATGTATAGATTCTTTAGCAACACAAGTTCATTTATTGAAAAATGTAACATCCCACTTTTATTCGTCAATATTCCTTGTATGTATTGTGACATTTAATGGAATAAAATGATGAATTTTGGTGAACATGGAATGTCAAAAATAAAGCTAATAGTGGTCACACACAATGACTAAGTTTTGGAACACAAATCGTAAGAATTAGGATTTGCCACTAGTGTAATTTCTTGTGTGGCAGTATGGTTGTGTGATGTTTTTAAATAGGCAAATGATGTCCAATGCCTATGAAATTTTCAGAATAAAAGTAGACATATCAAGCTTTAATTTGATAGGTCATAAAAGTCATTTGGACCTGTACACTGAGAGTTATGTATTTTTGAAGTTAGCCAAGTAAAACTAGTAAGTTAATTTAAAATACTAAGTGCTACTAAAAAACTTTTTTAAGGGTGTTGCATATTACTTAACCCTATTATATTTTTATTCTCTCAATAAATAAAAAATTTGAATCATCTTGTTAATTTGATAATTTTCTATTAATGGATCTTAAAATATTAAGCAACAAATAAACAGTTAAAACCAATGGAATATCCAAAGAATGAATGATGTGCACTAGTGCCTATAAGCTATTAGGAGTCTTTTTTTGGGACAATCAATATGCATTTGAAAAATGAAGAAAAATTCTATACAAAAAAAATTTATTTTCTAAACCCTTATCATGGTTACTAATTTAACCCCTTAAAAATGACGTATGGGAGGTTAGAATATATGGTGCTTTTTTTGCTTGCTTAAATTTTCAAGTTTTCTAAAAAGATGCGATGAGAGATATCTCTTTTTCACTTGATGGAATAGTGATTAAAAATTAAGAATTATATGTTAAAAATTTTGAAATTTAAATTTTGGCGATGGTACTAAAACTTAGAACCCATTTGGTTCAACTTCATTACATGCCTACAATGGTAATCATGATTGTATTATCAAGAGAAGAGTGTTTGATTGCTCTTTAGCATGGTAATATGGTTTACCATGGTAATGATGACTACCAAAAAATTGGTAATCCTCATTTATACCTCCCCCCATGAATACTCATTACCAGTCCATTGCATGATTGAAAAGTTCAATTTGTTCTTTAGTCTCATTTATCTGTTTTACTTGTCTCATGTCACCCACCACCATGCTACAACCATTGTTACCACTACCTTCTCCTTCACTATTGTCGCCGCCATTGCCACCTCCACCATTGTTTATGTTACTGCCATGGTAGTTGCCGCCACCACTATACCTCTTCCTCCAGTGTTGCCCCTGTCACCACCTGCCATAGCCATAGCATCACCTCTACCACCCCCAGCCGCAACTACTTATACCATTGCCGCCGCCGCCACCACCACCATGGTAGATGTTGCCACCACTACTACCTCCTCCTCCATCATTATCACTGTTACCAACTACCATTGCCACCACTACCTTCTCCTCCTTTACCACCACCCTCTACCTCCACCACATCCACTGTTGTCATTACCGCCCCCATGATAGTTGCCACCTCTACTTTGTCACTGTCATTACTTACCAATGCCACCACTACCTTCTCTTCCTCTACCGCCACCCGCCACTATCGCCACCTCCACTATTGCCGCTGTCACCACCTTGGCAACTGTCGCCACCGCCACTACCCCCTCTGCCGTTGTTGCTGTTATGACCTATTATCGCCACTACTACCACCTCCTTCATTGTCGCTGCACCACCTACCACCGTAATTGCCATCGCCACATCACTATTACCGTCGCCTCCACTACTACAACCTTCGCCATCAGAAGATCCTTGGCGAGGTTGTGTGATGGTTATGATGAGGCAACACGATGGCTTTTAACTATATTTTTACAAAGATTATATTAAGAGTAAAATAGACTTCGTGTGATATTTTAATTCCAAATAATTATTAAAAAAATAACTCATTACACCTTGCTCAAAATTATACCAAACACTAGCTTTGTAATTAATATTGCATTGCATTACCATTACATTGCATTGTATTGCATTGCAAGGTGTAATGGGATTGAACCAAACAGACCTTTAATGACAAAGTTTTCACTCCTTGATGAAAATCTGTGTCCAATCCTACTAAATTTTAAATTATTAATCTTGTCCCTTTGTATTAAAAAAGAAATTCAAATTTCCTTCTATGTTTTTGTTAGAAAATAAATAGAGAGAGAACATGTCCTAGATCAGATATGGGTAGAAGTTCCAAAACTCAGTAGAGTGTACTAAAAGGGAGTGACACACCACAACACAAAAGACAGTCAGGTTGAGGAACAATGAGTGAGGCACCCTTAGTAGATAATTATGGGTGGAAATAGGTCAAGTAACTTGTCAGGGGTATATGCCTTGGCCAAGCCTATATGTAAAAAAAGGTCAAACCAATTCCTATTTAATGGCTTAAATGTGTAAACTAGCAATACTTGTTTTGTTAAAGCCTGTCTTGTAATCCTTCAGGCCTGATATATTTACACATTAAAGAAATAAAATTGTATTTATATCATATCAATAGTATTTATTTTTTTATTCTTATAATATGATTTAAAATATAATTATTTAATTACTGAAATACCCCTTTTGTTTTTTGGCTTGTTTGGAGGCCTAGGCTAATTTTTTGGTGAAGGCCCAATGTTTGGCATGCTTAGCTCTTTGGCCTATTAACCTATATGAATTTTTTAAAAATGTAGGGTTTTAACCAGTTTTAGGTTAGACCAAGCCTATGTACAAATGAGGCTTATGCTAAAAAACCTATGACAAGCTACAAGCTAGGCTCAGACTGACTTGTTATAAAATAGGAATGGCCTGTTAAGGGTAAAGGCTTACCAATTTTCACCCCAAGACGATAAATAAGGAAGGTGAAATCTTCATATGTTAGGACATTTTTCACAAAAGGTACTGCTATCTATACTTCAATGCATATCCCTTTTCACAAATAAAATTTTTTAGGGCATCTTCACCTAGGCATGATCAATTGAGGATACCCCAAAAAGAATTATTTAAGGATTAACATTGTAATATCTCAAATTTTATTCACCAAAGTTCCTTGTATATTTGTGACACTAAATGGAATAAAATGATGAATTTTGATGCACTTGGAATGACATAAATATTGCAATTAGTGGTAAAAAACAATTTGGTTAAGTTGGACACAAGGATACAATTGTGTTCCCTTAAAGGCCTAATGTTGAAGCCCAAAATGAAGAAGGAAAGAGCACAATTTTTGGCCCAAAAATTAGTGTGATTTTCGGCCAAAAAGAGAAGCGAAGAAGGAAGACACAATTAAATTCAAAAAGTGGAAAAATGTAAGGGCAAATTGGTCTTTTGGCCATAAAGCAAGAAGCTCTTAATTTTTCCCAATAATTAAGGCCAATTTCGGCCAACAAGGAAGATGAGAGGGAAAAAATAAATACTTGGTCCAAAATTAAGCAAAGAAGAAGCAATTGTGACCAAGTAAAAATAAGAAGAAAAGTCAAAAAAGTAAATATGTGTTAATTACAATTAAAATATTATTTGTTATGGAGGTGGAGGAGGATATTTTTAAGAGCTTATTAGGCTCTTTCAAGGCCTCATTTTCGGCCAAGTGAAGAAGCATAGAGAGAGAGAGAGAGAGAGAGAGAGAGTCTTAAGAAAACAAGAACAAGAGAGGGAGCTCAAGTGTTCAAGAAGCAAGATCAAGGTGAGTGGTTGTGAAATTCTTGTGTTTATGCCTTCAAATTCATGGAAAACTCCCTCTAATCTCTATACCTTCTTGAAACACACATATAGCAAGCACAAAATCAAGAGTAAGAAGGAAGAGGAGGGACAGTTTTGAAGGTGTAGAGAGAGAAGCAAAGGTAATCTCAAAAACCTTGCTTTCTTAATGATTCAAGGTTGCTTGATGTTGTTGTGGTTGATTATTGGCTTGTTTTGGCTTGATTTTGTAATTTGGGATGCATAACCCTAAGAGGAGGTGCTGTCCAAATTTTGATTAATCATGTTTGAGAGGTATTTAAGTGGTTAAACAAGTGATTAGAAGTCAAAGGAAGGAGTTTGGTTGAATGGAATCATGAAACACCAATTTTCCCAAATATTTCTAGATTTTCTTCCATACTTGTTTTGGATGGGTTTGGGCTGGAATTTCAGAGATTTGATGATTCCATTGTGTTTTACATGAAAAATTGTGTAGAAATAGCTTCTAGCTATAAATTCTGGATCACTGGAATTAAACAGTGAAATTTGGAATGTAAACTGTGCTGCCAGTGTGATTTCCTGCGTGGCCATCTGGCTGTGTGATGTTTTTGAATAGACAAATGATATCCAATGAATGTGAAATTTTTTAGAATGAAAGTAGACTTATCAAGCTTTAATTTGATAGGTTATATAGGCCATTTGGAGCTATACACTAAGAGTTATGTATTTTTGAAGTTATGTAAGTAAAATTGGCAAGTTTTTGTGACAATGTCTAATAAATGGTAATTCTGGAATTCTATGCGTTTAGTTGTCTAAGGACAATATTTTTTCTTAAAAATAGACTTAATAAGGGTCACATAGCGTTTGGAATCACTGCATTGGACATTTGTAAATAAAGATATAAATTTTCAAAATTGATGAAAATTCTGGCAACTTTTAGTAAATATGCGAAATTAAAAAGGTAACGGCACAATGTAATTACCTTGAATCATAAGGGTAAAAATAACCAACTACATGAATTTAGAAAAAAGTTATGAATGAGTAATAACTCATTTATTATAAATTTGAAATTTTAGGACTTGAAAATTGCCTAAGCCGGATCAAGAATTAGTGGACTAACTAACTAGGCACTGGAAAAGGATTTCATGTAGTAATTCTATCTTTCATACACTATGTGATTGTTTGTATGCTTTGTGTGCCATGTTTTGTGATATGAATAGTGCTTAGGGCACAATATCTAGCTGTGGCGTGGGAAAAGCATAAGTACCAGCCGGCCTAGTGGGACCTAGCTATGATATACACTGTATGTACAGAACATAGCTTTGATATGGGAAAAGCACAAGTACCATTCGACCATGTGGGACCTAGATGAGGTAGTGAGACAAATAGGTGTCTAATAGTTAGTTGGGCCTAAACAATGTGCACAGATATGTTTACAGTATAATTATTCTGTTACACTATATAGTGCATTATATATTTATTTTTTATATTTTATATGATTGATTGTGTGTTACTATTGAGATTCGTATGAATCTAACTCCTTTCCATAAATTTAAATTTACTCAGCTAGTGGGAGCGGCTTCAGGGGCAAAGAGGTAAATACTGGTAACTGAGGGTTCCAGTTCAGATCAAGTGGTGCTGTTGGTTATCTATAGCATCTTTTGATATTTTTGGATATTGTATATATTTTGTTCAAACCGTATGGGAATTCCTGTAAATGTAATCAAGTATTATGTATCAGTATACTTACGCTATTTCTGTATGCCTGCTGAAGTGTGCGTTGATACTTTGTATGTTATCAAAATGTCGAGGGGTTTGACATTTTTAGTATTAGAACATACTAGCCAAAAGCCAAAATCTCTACTCATTTCTTTATACCACTGGATATTCATTAGGTCTTATAGCTCAGGGAAATTCCCCATACAAGGTGCACTCACAAGCTTTCTGCCTCAAGCCTAACTAGTTCAAGACGCCCTGGGTAACCCCGTGAATAAAGTTAATTAATCCGGTAAATACTGCTTTACCAAATGAATAGTACCCCAAGAATAATTGTGTAAGTTTTTGACTAGGAGCGTATTTACTGATTCTCTTGGACCATAATAATAATGATATCGCTTCCAATTATAAAGAACCGGCGTTACAAATATAAAGCCCAATGTTGAAACAGATGGGCCTCAGGCCTATTTAATTTCACATCTCTCTGATATCCACTGATGAAGCTGGAACAGAGCAGGGATGAGAAATCCAAGAGGTTTGGAGTTAGCTTCCAAGGTAAAATTCTATGGGCTCTGACTTATTTAATCTGATTCCCTATTTCTATTACAACCGACATTAACAAGATGAAAGTAAGGTTATCTGAGTTGGAATTTGAGCTTATGGTCTTTCGGAGATTTGGTTGTAACTTCCATACAAAATAGTTATATCGTCCCCTTCCTCATTCATTCTTGATTAAACTGGGATTGGGAGGAAACGGTTTCGTGACTATGTGTGTAAAATGTTGATGTCGTTTTATGTTTGATTTCCTAGTAATTTTGGGCTATAATGGATTTGGATTTTAGAATTAATTGGATAGGTTCCAAAACTTAATCCCTGATGTGGTCTTGCACAAAATT
Organism: Inga oerstediana; assembly: GCA_963210345.1. Taxonomy (NCBI): domain Eukaryota; kingdom Viridiplantae; phylum Streptophyta; class Magnoliopsida; order Fabales; family Fabaceae; genus Inga; species Inga oerstediana. The sequence goes on along the minus strand of OY723405.1, from coordinate 26,630,042 downwards.
CTACTTTTGCTGTTCAATTGCTTTTAGCATTTTCTTATCGGATCCTTACTGTGACTTTATGCAAAATCATTACTTGAAAGTTATGCTTGCATTTCTACGGTTCATATGATTTAACCTTGACTTCTGAATAAAATTTGTGCCAAAATTTTGAGCGAATGTTTGTCCTATAGAATTTAACTTGCAAAGGGAATGCTTACTGATTACAGTTCCTATTGTTGCTGCAATAGAGTTGGAGATTGTTTCCTTCCCTTTTTATTTAACTTTTCTTAAGGTTTTTTTTTTTATTTTTTATTTTACTTTTTTTGGTTGTTCTTTCCTTCCATCCTCTATTCTTGAATCATTAGGGCATTGGTGGTGATGTTGATTATGGTTAGAACATTCGTGAGCTTCATACTTATTGTTTTTGGGAGGGAGTTAGATACAATGGTATGGTTCAACAGTGTTGGTATTCCTGTGTTGTGTGAACTACTATTGTATCTTAAGGCTTATTTCTAAAATAAAGCATACCCTCTAACAGTGGTCTAATGAGCATGGGCTAATGATTGTCCCAGTGTTATGAAGCCAGAGGAAATGATCCTTTCGCTCTGGCTTTGCATGTGAAAATTGTCCTTGAAAAAAAGCACTGGTTTTTCCTTAGCTTTGAATGAGAGAAACTTTCATTTAGTGGCAGTAAATGTGTAGGTGGTGTTTAAATTCTAAGATACTTCATGTTCATATATTTTTGTGCGTCTGTGGTTGACTTTAGCCGCTACATACGAAGATTCCGTTTTGGAGTTTGTATTTTTGAATTTAGGTTATGGAAGTGATTGTGTTGCCTACAATCTCCATTTACTTGTGGATATAATTGTGATCAAAGAGAACACTTGTATCTAAGACTCCTTTTTATTTCCTTTCTTTTTTTCTGTCTTTGATGGTTTGCAACACTGTGCAATAGACTTTAGAGAGAACAAGAGTACTGATGAAAAAAGCCAAAAAGGGGCAAAAACCAAACACAGTATCCATACGCTTGGGTTGCGTCAGAGTTCCTTACACTTTTCTATTTAAATTTTTTGGAGTATGATGTGCATAAGAAATTTGAAATACCATTGTCTATTTGGAAGACTTAGTGCTTTGAATTTTTAAACAGCTTTTGAATTGCGAGGGTAAGGCTATGTATATCTATCCCTCCTCATACCCCACCTAGTGAGAGCCTTATATATTGGGCCACCCTTTGAATTATCTGTTTTGGAGACTTGGTATTTTGATTTTTTAAAAGGAAACCTCGGTAAAGCTTATGCAAACTGATATATAGAATGGGTTGTTAGAAACAATGTCAGTCATCTCATTCACTCTAAATACAAAGTTTTGGACTCACTCAGATATGACGAAATCTTCATGGTTCCTTCTTTCTGCTGCTCTGTTGCGTTCTTAGCATCTCTCTGTCCACATCCGCTCTTTCCTCTTCAAAATATCAGGTTTTAAAATCATAAAGCAATTAAATTGAAGGAGTATCAGATGATCGCGGAAAAAAACTTCATTTCTAGTTGCATCAGATTCCCGAGGACTAAAAAAAACTTACTTTTTGAGTCAGATTACATTCCACAAATAAAATGTTCACAGGTCACAACATTCTACATTCAACAAATAAAATTCACACTTGTTACCTAAAATAAAATTCACACAAGTCACAACATTCTTAACCCGTTGACAGTGAAGTGCTCCAACCATATCCTCACTATCACGCTTCAACCTCACAATTGCTGAGTGAAACATGTTGCAAAAAGAGAATGCATATTAGCTTCTTTTGCTAGCATATGTATATTGTCAACTTTGCACCATGAGACACAAGGACATCAAATAATATTTCCAAGACAAAACACTAAATCTCTCACCGACAAAACCTAAACTTAAAAAAAAAAAACAAAGAAAGAAAGGAAAGTGCAAGCCATGCTTCCAATCATTTGAGTCAGTCATTGTTAATTTTCTAAAGAAACTTTGTGATTTGATTTTTATTTCTCTTTTTGCTTGTGACAGTGAAACTTCCGATTTGATTTTCATTGAAAATAATTATATATATATATATATATAATAACTTTCTTTGTGCAACTTGTGCTCAAAATAAGTCCAAAGAACAAACAATCTATCATTTTATAAATGTATGTGTGCATTGTGACTTCAATATGTACAAGACATCAAAGTATCTAGGTGAGAAGAAAATAAGGGGCTTATATAGTGATTTACCAATCAAGAAAACCATTTAAGTTTTCTCTGTCGAGCTGAATGTGTTTCATTGACAGTGACTTCTTGCAGATCTTCTTCCTCTTCACGGTATCTCTTTCCATGTACAGATTCTTGGGAAAGGATTTCATTGTTATCACTGGCACTGCTGCATTGTTGGATTGTTCTGAGCCATTCTTCCACATCTTCCTTGCGTGTCACTCGCCAACCACACTTGCTTATTATGAACTTGCCATTATCTCCGCTGTCAGCTTTCATATCCAATTCTGCTTCCGCGCGCATAATTTTTGTACTATAAAATATGAATTCAACCTTGTTGCAATCAACTGCAAAATTGCTGGAAGGCAAATACATGGTCAAGATTTGGTGGGAATGGCCTTCAAAAAAAACAACCCACCATAGGTCTTTCTTGAAGAATTCTTCTTCTGAAGCTTTATGAGCCATCCGAAGGTGAAGATCAAACACATCATCATCAAGGTCCATATCTTGTATAACAACACACAAAGAAATTCCCCAACTTTCATTCGAACCGCAAAAATCAGCTATATATACTTCCATTGACACAATGGAATCAGAATCAGCTTGTACAAAATCACCATTCTCAATTTTATCAAGTACTTGAAAGTCTTGGTTGTGGAACCATGATGGGATTTCACCTCCTAGGGTCCACCAGACACCAAATCGGATGTTATTTGTGTGCAGATGAGGAGGAATAGATTCCACAGAAACATTTGAGAAAGCAATACACTTCAAGAGCAACTCTGGAAATGACAAAGTTTGCATTGAATGACAAGCAATGGTATCAATACGTTGTAAATTTGGTGGGAGATCTGGCAAAAACTTAAGCCATGGGCACTGACTCAAATGAAGATTATGAAGATGCAAGAGGTTAGAGATACAACCAGCAGGTATATGTGTAAAATTGTTTCCTGTTAGACCAAGTGTCTCCAATGCTGATAAGCTATTAAGGTCATTAGGAATTGAACCATCATTGAGATTACAGTTACATATGAATAAATACTTCAATGAAGGAGGAAGCACCCAGTTACCAGTAGAAGCATTGCCAAAATCATTTCCACGTAGACTAAGATATTCCAATGATGTTAAACAACCAAGTTCATTTGGAATTGATCCAGCTTTCAGGTTACAGTAATCTAAACGCAATTCCTTCAATGACGCCACACTTGAGATGAAAGAAAGATACATGGAGCTTGTGGGAGATTCATTATGAAGCCCAAGTACCTCTTGAACTGAGAAAAACAATCTCCTTACTAATGAATTGGATCTTGAACTCAGACCTTTACATCCTCTCAAATATAGTAGCTTTAAATTTTGCAGGCCAATGATAGATGAAGGAATTTCTCTGATAGCAGTTTCACTCAAGTCAAGCTCCTCTAGACACTTATTTTCATTCAAGTTTTCTGGCAGTGAGGAAAATTTTGAGCAACCTAAAATATTCAGAATTTTCAGAGATTTCAAGTTACAAATTGAACTGGGAAGGTAGACAAGCTTTTTGCAATTTTTCACATCAAGAACCAATAGGTTGCTCATATTTTTTCCAAACTCTGGAAGTTTCTTAATTTTCAAACATCCTGAAAGGATCAACTTATTCAATGACTCCATTTCCATTCTAGTGGGAAGAGCTTTAAGATTCTTGCAATCTTTCAAGTCCAGCACAACAAGTTTCTTATGTTGTGCAAGTGATGGGTGAACCCCAACAAGTTTTATGCAACCTTCAAGAACCAGTTGCTCCAGGTTGGGAAGCATCGAAAAATCAGGAGTTGTACTAAAATCTTCAGAATAACTAAGATCAATGAACTTCAGCTTTTCTAAAATCTGTTTCAAAACAGGTGTAAAGTGATTATTATTGGAAAAACATGTAACACTACTGAGCTACTCCTCTGATTCTTAATGTATAACTTAATTGGAGAGTTGATCTTGATTATAAATATAAGGCTTATTTCTTATGTATCATTTTTTCCCCTAATTTGTCCCCGTTAATGCTTCCGTAACTATGATTAAGCAAGAGAAATGGAGGGAATTAAGAAAGATGATTAAGGTGCTTTAAGAAAAAAATTTTATATTAACTAACTTAACTAGCTCTCTTAATATAATCAAATTATGTAAACATGTCTTTCATCAATGACTGAATAGAGTATGTTTGATCAGTGGAAAACATAATTTTCTTACATGTGTTCTCTTCCAAAGTTGTACAATCTTGCTGTGATGCATTTTAAGGACACCAAGTTGATCTAGACTTCCACCAGATGGAAGAGAATTCAAAGGATATGATTTCCATTCAAGAATTTTTAGTGAACTCGGAAGACATTTGAGGCCATGAGGAAGGTGCACATCACATGCTATAATAAGTATTCTGAGATTGCACATCATAGAGAATGCTTCAGGATCCCAATTTGAATCATATGGCGTAGATGATTGAAGATGTATGACTTCCAGCACATCTGAGCCCTGGAGAATAAGAATTTTCAACATTGCATGTAAAGATGAGGAATAAATTTCAATACAAGTTTAGCACTTGATGGGAAACTTAACATGCAAGATCCTACAATTTCACTTCATTTTTAATCAAGTCCTGGTAGTTATTGTCTCTTTTTATTGGGTCCTTGTAGTTTTCTCAATTATAGGCACTGGACACTGGTCCATGTACTCATAATTTGTTAATTTTTAAAAGAAACAACATTAGTAGCCGATGGCGTGACTATCCCACTTAGCATGCACATGGATCAAATTGGTCACATTTATCTAAATAAAATCAAAATCAACTAGATTTAAAAATCTATATAAATGCAAGGAGAAAGTTAAGAGTACAATAATTTTAATTTTGTGTTGATAATGAATAAATTTTATTCCATCATTATGTTTTTAAAATTTTTTTTTATTTTGTATAGTGGGGCAACTTACATGTCTCTTAGACAGCATCGCATAAGCCAAAATTAAGTTACAAATTATTATCACAAAATCAATACATATAATTGAGAAAAATATAAGGACCACTCAATGAAAATTAGGGGAAAACTATAAAAACTTGATTAAAAAACTAATAAATTATAAGGACTAACAAATTAATTTTCCTCAAAATTTTAATGCACAAATAGAAATAAGCTGCTTACTTTGTTCTTTGTCATCACACGATCAATATCTTTTAGTGACCATAATCTACTTCTTCTGCTAGGATCATTAGGTGATTCCTCCAAAACAATAGCTGTACCCATTTCTTGAAGGATATCATGCATACCCAAACGCCACGTACCATGATCAGAATAGTATTCAATTATCAAGCATTTCTCCACAAGTTCTCTTATTGCAAGTTGTGGATAAAGATCACATATTTCAAATATTTGTGTCACTCGATCTTTGACCATTCCTTTAAAAAAACATGCAATATCCAAAAAAGTTTTCTTTTCCACTTCACCTAATGTATCATAGCTTACTCTGAGTCTCTTAAGAATATCGGTTGGTGGGAACTTTTTAATTTTCTCCAAAGCTACTTTCCATTCAAGTTCACTTTTTCCACAAAAATAAGAACCCAACACTTCAAGAGTCAAAGGAAGGCCTGCAGCATAGTGGATGACACTTTTACACAACTTCACATAATCTTCTTTAGGTTTATCACTCTTAAAAGCCCTCTTGCAGAGAAGTTGGAGAGACTCGTTATCATTTAATAATTCAGCCTCATATATTTCAAATTCTCCATGCGCCATCAATACTTGGAGATTTCTAGTTGTCACAATTACTTGACTGCCACAACCCAACCAGGCTTGTTTTATTGAAAGGTTTTCTAGTTGGCTTATTTCACTTACATCATCCAACACAAGTAGAAGTTTTTTGTTGCACAACAAGTTTCTTATTAGATTCCTCCCCTCATATGTATCATCAACTTCTAAGTCTCTTATCTTGAGTTTAGAAAGAAGTTTTCTTTGCAAGTAAACCAAACCCTGCCTGGTTTCAGATTTTTCTTTAACATTAGCTAGAAAACAACTCATGTCAAACTGGCCGCGTATTCTCTCAAAGATCACTCTTGCAAGAGTTGTTTTACCTATACCACTCATGCCCCAAATTCCTATGAAGCGACGACGGCCATCATCCAATCGGATCTTTAAAATTGAATTCACGTGCTCTATCTTTGATTCAATGCCAACAAGCTCGTTACTGAAACAATATCGTAATCTAGGTTGTAGCTTTGCCCATACGTCTGCAACAATTTCTTCAATGAGTTTCCCTTCATGCCTACATATAGAATATAGATCACAAGAATAATTAAGGGCTATTTAGTTATGTCCCAACCCAAATAAAAAAAACAACAACAACAACAGATCTTTTTCTAGATTTTATTACTTGGTGACCAAGACAAGAAAAGGATATTAATATCATGTAATCAATAATTGTTAGTTCTGGAAAACAGGAAAAATAAAAAGAAGGCAAAATTCTTGTGGCTGCACATTAAGACTATCTACAGTAAATATGGCAAATATGTACATTTTGTCTTTTAGCATCATATCAGATTTCAGTTTATTGGTTCTCTACTTTTATACGGCCATACGTTTTCAATCTTCAAACCTTAAAACTGCTAGTTTCAAATGATTTTTTTTTAATTAACAATCATTGTTATTTTGAAACATAAACTTGATATGTCAGCAATTGAGAATATTTGTCTAAATTTAAAATATTAATATTAGCGTTTTATTTTGTTAGCGGTGTACGTTAATATAAAAAAATAAAATAAAAAGGCGGTTTATAAAATTAAGAGGTCAATATGAAATCTTATATAAAGTTAAAGGACTAAATATGCACTTTTACTGATAATAATGATAATGATAATGATAATGATAATGCAATTGTGATTAAATCTCCATGATTTTAATCATAGCTAGGTATGCATGCCACTTTATTAAATAGCCGTCCAAGTTCCTAGTGGCTAGAGGTGTGTGTCAAAATTATGTTCACCTAATTATGGGTGTGTTTAGATTGGCGATTGGATAAGTGACTTATTTTTACTTAGACTTATTGAATCTTAAGATTGGAAAAAAGTAAGATGGGGTAAAATGATGAGTGTTTGGATTGGTGATTGGATAAGTGACTTATGTAAAAGGGAATGATGTTTGGTTTGACTTTTGCATAATTGACTGTTGTATTATTTAATTATAAAAATTATAAAAAATGAAAAAATGAAGGGATAATTGTGAAAAAAGACCTCATTGGCAATTTAATTATCAAATGGGACATGGGAAGATATCTACACACGGAGGGATTTTTTCACAATTTTTCCAAAAATTAACTTTGAAAATTTGGAAATGGTACAATTTTAAATAAAATTATATCAAACTCTAATTTAAATTGGTATACTCCAAAAGTATTATCTATTGTGCACCTCAAGCTTAAATTTTATAAATTATATCAAACTCTAATTTAAATATTAAATCCTAACTTATATTTTCATATAGCTCAAAATCTAACAAAATAAACCGATTAAAACCTCAATAATACCTCCAATAATCCAAATAAATTATTTAAACCAAATTTAATTGGTAAAAACACCATATAGAAACTAATTTATGATATGTTTTATAAAATAAATTGATTATAAAATCATAAAATAACTAAATAATAAATCTAAACTGATTAAAATTAATTATTAATTATTCTTTACATTTCTACAGTCATATATTGACAAAACTCAAAACTTGCCTAAACTCTTATCCCAAAATATTCTCTAATTAGCAGAAGATTACTATCTGAAACAAACACGCTCTATCATGATAGTATAGTACAATAATACTGCCTTCAATCATTAATTGCGAGAATTGGAAGATTTGACAAATTGAGAAGATAAACTCCATTTGTCATTTTATCGCAGAATCTGAGTTGATGATGCTAAAGAAGCTCTTAAGTAAATGGAAAATAGTAAAGCTGTTGGACCTAATGGTATTTCTACTGAAGTTTGGAATTGTTTGGGTGAAGAGTGTGTGTTGTGACTTTATAAGTTATTTAATGGGATTTTATGATCCAAGGGAGAAAAAGTACTTTAGTACCTGTTTATAAGAATAAAGGGGATATTTAGAATTGTGCAAACTATAGAGGAATTAAACTTACGAGTCATGCAATAAAATTATGAGAAAAGGTGATTGGATACATGTTGAGATTGTAGGCTAGTATTTTTGATAACTAATTTGGGTTCATACCAGGAAGATTCATTACAGAATCAATTTATTTACTAAAGAGGGTAATGGAACACTATCAAAGTAAAAGAAGAGACTTGCATGTGTTTTCATTGACCTGAAAAGAATGTATGACTGCATGTCAAGAGATGTACTTTGAAAAGCCTTGGAAAAGAAAGAGGTGTGTATTGCATATATCAATGTCATTCAATAAATGTAAGAGGGGATAACAACTGGTGTTAGAATGGTTGGAGTTGAGACAAAGGAATTTTCTATAAGGATTTACCTATATCAGAAATCTTTGAGTCTTTATTTGATTAACTTTGTGGTAGATATTTTACCTGAGCTTATCAAGTAAGAGATCCCTAAATGTATACTTTTGCTAATGATATAATTCTATTGGCTGAATCAAGGAAAGAGATTAATTCTAAACTTGAGATATAGGAGAATGACTTTGGAGTCAAAGGGTTTTCATCTAAGTAGGAGTAAGACATAATATTTGCATTGCAATTTTGACAAGAGACAAGTTGGAAGTGATGTGGATATTAAATTGGGAAATCAAGTCATTCTAAGAGTGACAAAGTTTAAATATTTTGGATCAATTTATACAACGAGATAGTGAAATTGATAGAGATGTTAAGCATATAATTCAAGCTGGGTGGTATATAAATGGAAGAAAGTTATCAGAGTTATTTGTGATAAAAAACTACATAAAAAGGTAAAAAGGAAATTTTATCGTATTGTTATAATACTAGCAATGCTATAAGATAGTGAATGCTCGACTTTAAAGGGACAATATGAATATAAAGTAGGGGTAGCCAATGAGGAGGTTTGAAGAAGGCCATTGAATAAGCCAGTGAGGAGGTTTGATCAAGTAGTATATAGAGTATTATGAAAAGCGACTGAAGTGAATATTTAATGAATTTATTTAGCAAAATATTTCAGTTAATAATCTATTTAAAGATTTAGTTTTCAATAAAGTACAATGGTACTATGCAATTCATATAACCGACTCCACCTAGTAAGATAAGGTTTTGTTGTTGTGTTGATAAACAAGAATTGAAATAAGAATGAGAATGAGAATAACTTCTAATGAAATAAAATAACTTCTGGTATGCTAAAGGAATTAATATTTTGTTGGAAGTATCTGAAAAAAACCTGGTTTATGAAGAAATACAACCGGCTAATTAAAACATAAAGGCAAGTACTCAACATTGTGTCTAACTCGTGCAAGCATGTTTTGCACACGAGCCCACTTCCTTTTTTAGCCCTTTTATACTAGCCCAAGTTCACAAGCACGCACGCACGCACACTATATTTCCTTTAGTCTAAAATATAAGACCTAGTTGAAGGCTTTGATTTGATTCTAAACGTGAGATATAACATCCCAAATTTGGGCTTAGAAGTTTAAATATAAGCTTGAGTTAAGTGGATTATTAAATTCAGTTGAGCTAAATTAAATATCATAAAGAAAAGGCTTAAGATAGTTATCAAAATTATTCAAGAGGTGTTTTGGGCATATTTGATGTCTAGAGATACTATTTACAATTATAATCAGAGTACAAAAAATCGGACCGGACCTGCCGGTTCGACCGGTTGAACCGAGAACCAGTCCCTGGTCCGGTCTGGTTTGATCAGTAAACCGGTCAGACTGGTTGAACCGGTCAGAACCGGTTGGACTGGTCAGAACCGGTTAAAACCGGTAAAACCGGTGGTCCAACCGGTTGACCTGGTTTCTTTCTTTCTTTCTTTTTTAAATTTTCCAAATTTTTATTTTGTCTTTTTTGAGGGCAAAATGAAAAGTTGAAGACTAAAATGAAGAGAAAAATAGATAAAGAAAGAACAAATCTAAAAAAATGAAGAAAATAATGAAAAAAATTATTTAAAAAGATATAATAATTATAGGAAATGAGATATCTTTGTATAAGTATAGGTATTATAACTAATACTAATAGATTTTAAACATTTTTTTTCTAAAAATCTTTATTTTTATCTATAGAAGTTTAAAAATATATTAATATATATTATTACTAATAAATTATAATATTTTAATATGACTGGTTATTACCGGTTCAACTACCGGTTAGACCCCGGTTGACCCATTAACCCTTGAACCTGTGCTGTGACCGGTTCATTGCCCGGTCCGGTTTTTCGTTCCTTGATTATAATACCTCAAAAGTGAATTATTGACTAGAAAACCTATTTTCAATTAAAACTTTAAGGACAAATAATTACTTATAAATTAATTAAGTTCCTAGGAATTTGAGGAAGCATTAAGAAATGTAATGCTGGGGATTTAAAAAAATCATGACGAGGTTTAAATCTGAAAAAGTTGCCTAAATAATTTTAAAGTTGATTTTTGGGAATTAAAGGTCTATTTTCCTAAAAATTCAAGGAAAACTAATTAGAGGTAGCGTTTTATGATGGAATTTTTATAGATGTTAATTTATGAGGTAAAGAAGCTAAAAGATCCAAAAAATATTTATAAAGTATCCTATAATAATTTCTAGAATTTATTTGATAAATCAATACCGATAAAGAAGGGGTAAAATGGTAAATTTACTACCCCAAGCTTAAAAATGGATTTGGGCCAAAAATAAGATCATTTTGAAGATCCGATGTCGTGCCTGTTCAGATTCAAAGGCACAAAGAGAGTCTAATTCATTATGTGGTCCAAAAATGGGAGAATTTTGGTTAATGGAGTATAAGGTGGCAAATGCTCATTAAAATAATAATTCCCTCTTGACCACTTAAACACTTCATCACTCCCATTCCGCCCATTTCATTTTGCAATTAGCTGCACCTGATTTTAGATGGAGAAACCGAGAGGAAAAGAGAAAATAAGGAGGAAGAGGAAGAGGATGATCAAGTGGAAACCTACATGCAATCACATATTTAGGTAATTTCAAGTGCCTAAATCACTATCCTACCTTTGTTTTCTCCTTTGTTTAATTACTTAGCAAGTTGATCACTCTTGAAAGTTTGGGTTTAGAGAGGGAAACTCCAATAACAAGAGAGGGAAGTATGATCAAGCTTATCTAGACATAAATAGAAGCTAGTAGATAGTGATTTAGTGCCTTCTATATATTGATTGTTGTGGTAGCATGTGTAGTCCAAATTTTCTTATGTTTGGAGATGAAAATGTTGGCTTCATGATATCTAAAAATATGTTAGAATCATCTTGAATTCAAAAATTAGATATATAAGATGTCTAGAAACTCCCATGAGATGATTGAATGAAATAGAGTATAATTTTATTAATGTTTGCCTATTCCCCGATTTTGGCCAGCACCATTTGATCATGTAGGAGTTATATCAGGATAAATCTAATCCTTCCAATGAGTTTGGAATTAAAAATTGTCTGGGTGATGCCCCTAAAATACGTTTGAAAGCATTATAAGAGAAAATGTCATTTTTTATGTATATAAGGAGCTAGAATTTGACTTATTTAAGCTCAAACATGAACTCCTCATGAGAAATTGTGCAGGGGTTGCATAAGGGAAGGATTTTTTGGGAAGATGATGTCAAGTTAAGAAGTTTGTTTAAAAGAATAAATGTTAAAGAGCTCAATTTTAAGAGTTAAGAGTTGAGCAAAGGGGGAGGCTATTTATGCATAAAGAATCCATAAAGATAACATGTATTAATCTGTCCATATTTGTCATGATTAGAATTGTGCCAAGATCCCACAAGAAATTAAGAGCAAAAGGAGCAAGGAAGTGGAGCAAATGTAGAAAGAAAAGTAACAACAGGTTGTGAAACTTACTCTTATATAATTTGTGCTTAGGTGTTTGGATGCTATTTTTCATGTATGTCATATCTAGGTCTTTGAATATGTAATATCCTTGTTTGAGTTTGTAACATGACCATGTGTATTTGCTTTAAGGTGTTGTTCTTACTTGACTGTTTATATGTTTAGTTAATTACCATTGCACATTATATATTGAGTTGATGTTCTGCTGCTGAGATTCCTCTGAATCTCACTGCTTTCTTTCATATACCATCCATAGGGCTTGCACTTTTATGGAAAAGTACAAGCTAGTGGAGGAAGTTTGAAGCCAGAGAACAAAAGGAGCCACTTTGGTTATTGTTGTTTTGCTTAAGTTACTATAACTTGTATGTGGTTCTTTGTATATTTATCTTTGCTTATGTAAATTCATCATGTATTAAGGGATCTATCTAACTTACATAAGTAGTAGATGAAGGGCTGTTGTCAAGCCCAAGCTAAATGATATAGAATATGTATGGCAAATAAGGATTAAGGTAGATAGTTAAAGTCATAATTAGTCTAGTTGAGCTATGAATTGTGGGGTTATGTTGATAGGGCATTTGAATGATTATGATAGAAAATCAAAAAGCAATTTAGTCCATTTTGCTATATATCCCACATCATTTGGTATCAAAGCCATAATGTCCATGTTTGAATGTCTAGTGAAAAGAAGCAACCAGAGCATGTATTCCATACAAGGTGCTACATCAACAATAAAATTTGTAGCGCGTTAGTTGATGGTGGGATCTTTGCTAATATTGCCAGCAGCTTGGCAGTGGAGAAGTTGGAGTTGCCTACCATTTAGCATTCTAAGCCTTGCACCTTACAATGGTTGATGAATCCAGTGAATTTTAGGTGACAAGGCAAGTAATGATATCTTTTTCTATTGGCAAGTACACTGCCAATACAAACTTGTCATCTTTTACTTAGTCATCCGTGGCAATTTGATAAGAAGGCTAGGTATGATGATTATAAGAATTATTTTTCTTTTCTCCTTAATAACAAAAAGGTTATTTTGTCTTCTCTTAGTTCTCAGCAAGCATGTGAAAATGAAATTAAAATTTCTAGACACTGTAAACTCAAGGAAAATTTGAGTGAAGAGCAAAAGATAGAAAAAGAGAAGAATTGATGGTGTTGATATATTTCAAGATGAGAGTGAAAAAGAAAAGAAAGGTGAGATTGTACAACATATGGCTGAGGATGATTTGAGTGCAAGAGAAAAAGGAGTACCCCAACCATTCTTTAATTTCTCTAGTTCGGTTGTTTCACTTTTGCAGGTGCAACAAAAGATCTTTAATCTTGGGTATCTCTTGAAGATTCTCAAGATTTGAGGACAACTCTTTTTCAAGAAGGGGAGAATGATATAAGATCAAAGGGAAATTTTGTCAATTTTGCTATAAATCCCCCATTGAATTCTGTAACAATGCCGTGAAAATTATCTATCCTCATTTGAAAATAGGTGTTTTTGAGCCAAATGGGTTACCAATGAACCTGGGACTTATTTATATTGCAAATATAAATGCAATAGCTAAAAACAGAGATTTGAACCACTAATTTTAGAGTTATATTGAATTATTTATGAAGTTCCAAAGTTTCAGGAAAATTCATTATTCATATACCTAATCTTTGAGAAAGAGATTAAAGTTTTATTTAGTCAATCCAACAGTATTATTTGGGTTGTAAGTGATTTTTAAATAGCTAAAATACTCTGATAAGTGACCCTAGCGTGATGTGTTACATAAGACCTAATCTATTAATTGTTTCTCAAATTTGAATTGTTTTATTTAGAATTTCCTTATTAATAAGGACAATTAATTAGTATGCAGATATTTTATTTCTTTTTGTTATACAAAGGGCAAGCTAAGCTGGAACACGAGACAAAAGAAAAATGAACAAATTTCTACTATATAAATTAATGAGAGATCTATCTAGGTGATAGCATGGTTCTAAAAACTAACCTCGACCAACCAGTACTTCAAACCGGAAACCAATAAACCGACCACTTATCTGGTTTGAACTATGGGGAAAGAAACTCAACCCATCCTGAATCAGCGTAACCTAGGTGGATGTTTGGGTAACACCAAAACCATGGTTTTAGAAGTCTTTTTTTCCGTAAATCGAGACAAAACTCTTCTCACATACTTATCTCGTAAATCGTAAAAATTATTCTCCAAAAGCTAATCCAGTGGTAACCTGGATAATCCACCGGGTTGGGTCAGTTCCGGGTTATTAAAAATACTAAGATTGTTGTTGCCCACTTGCATAAAAAAGAAATGGCGAAAAAAGGAGAAGAGTGGAGGATGATGGGAGAAAACAACCGATGAAGGAAAAGAACACATATATAATGCAAGTAGATGAGCAGTTTCATACCTTTTTTTCACTTTTTTTCTGAGTCGTGCCCTTCCATTTGAACTACATGGAGATTTGAGTTGAAAATGAGAAACTCTCTTGCTGGAAGTCTCCATTCTGAATGAGAAAGAAAATTGGATGGATCGAAAGTGTGAGGTTGCCTCCTTGTTATCCGTTTTTAATGGCTGGCTCATGTTTTGATGCAGAGTTTTGTGAAAAGCAATAAAAAGACAGAGAAAGTGGAAAGTTGAGGAGGGAGGGGAAAGTAAAAAGAACGAAAAGAAAAGATGGAAGTACGTGATGGTCTGGGCGTGTGACAAGTAGCCATGAAAGAAAAACCATGAACAAAAAGCAAGAGGAAGTAAAGAAGAAAAACAAAAGGAAAAAAATGAGAGAGAATTCAAAATTGGTTTTTAATTAGCTTAAAAACTGGGAATATCCCTTATAAGGTATTAGAAACACTAAAAGACAGAAAGATGATTCCAACATGCATAATACTGGAGAACTAAGAAGTTTGATTTGTCCTTTTTAAAAATAAAAGAAAATGTCACAATCTTCTCCTCCTCTTGCAACGTCAACACTTTCTTCAATTACGGCGGCCTTCAATGACGGCAATGACAATCATTGATCTCTACCACCGTCTCCTCTTCAGATCCAAATTTTCTGTGAGTTTGTGTCCCCATATCATCTTTCATAGATCCTATTGTGGACGGGGGCATCTTTGATGGCGGCTACGAGCGCCGCTGTGATGGCAAGCCAAGCCGTGGCTTTGGTGGATGAGAGAATGAGCACTGAAGGAACATGCAATCCCTTTGGCCTCAGCTACAACATTTTAGGTTGCATCATGTTTGGTGTCTTCGGTTTCATTTGGGTTCTCTATTTTGTCCAAGATGTGTTTGGATTAGTTTTTGGAGAATAACTTTTAGAAAAAAAGTGGAGAATAGCTTCTGGAAAATAGATTTTGAGGAGAATAGATTATGAAAAAAAAAAAATAATTTTGATAAAATGAGAGTGTTTGAGTATTGTGGTCAGAATAACTTTTTTTTTATGGTGTGGGGCCCACATAATAAGAAAGGATCAATGTGAGAGAGAGGGTGGGGTATACATAAGGAAAAAGAACCAATAAGAGAGAGAGAATGGGGCCTAAAGAGAGAAAAAATAGAAAAAAATAGCTTTTCCTAAAATCTAGGTTTTGAGATCAAAACCTAGGTTTAGAAAAAACTTGAGTGTTCGTCAATCAAACCTATGTTTTGAATAGATTGCCCAACACACTAAATTGGGGATCTTGAGGAGGATGAGTCTGGACTTTCCCTCTAAATTTTTGTTTGATTTCTTGCATAAATTGCGGAATTGAGTCCCTTTATGTTGCATTAAACTTCCCTTGTCAATCTGTTATCAGGATCAATTACTTGTTTTGAACTCCTCAATCATTTCTTCATTGCATCCTTATTAATTTGCTAGCTACTCTTATGCTCAATTAAGATATTAATTTTCCAGTGAAGGTGGCACGTGGTGGTTGATGGTGGCTTGTTATTTAGTAAACAAAAGTTTTAAATACCTAATGAAATGTAAAAACTGCCTTTATAAAACTTATAAATGACTTGAAAGTGTAGGCTACTTTCTTTTAATTTATAAAAGAATAAATCACGTCTAACACTCTTTTGATATTATGAATATTAAAATCTTCTTTCTGTCTTTTAGTATTTTTAATGATCTTCATAAGGGGTTTTTCATAAAAAAATTGTATTATGTAAATACTTTAGAAGAGTTTTGTGTTCTAAAATGTGAAAATATTAGTTAAAGTTAAATCAAACACTCTCTTTGTTTATATTAAATAAGATTAAATCTTATTTTTTTAATTAAATGTAAATATTTTAAACATTTTTATTAAATTCTATTATTTTAATTATTACTGGTCTAAATCGACTCCAATCCAACCCAGTACGTGACTTTTAAACAACTTATCTTTAACCTTTTCATTGACTAGTTCTGTGTTTTGAACCTTAGGCCGCGATAGTCCTCAAAAACAAATTAGACGGCCCAGTTATTAATTAAAGCACTTCAGTTATATATATTTACCAAGTTAAATGATCAAAATAAGAAAATTAGATGACAGCTAGTGATTATAAAATTAAAGTCTTGTCTATCACTCAAACTAGATTCCAAAATTCATTATTTAGTGAGTGTTTGTTTAGCTTATTTTAAATCATTTTTTGCTATATGAGCAGGTAAATATTTGGAGAGTTTTGCAAAAAACAAAAATGATTTTCTAAAACCATGAACAAAAGCAATTTGAGATAAAGTGGTAAAGCAACATAGAGATAAAATAATTATTTATATAATTTATATTAGGGTTAATGTTTAGAATTACTCGCAATTGGGCTCGAGAATGTTTAGATAGCCATAAGATTAAAGGCCCGTTTGATTCGATTCCATTACACCCAGCGGTGCAGTGCAATGCAATGCAATGGTAATGCAATGCAATATTAATTACAGGGGTAGTGTTTGGTTTGCTTTTTAAGCAATGTGCAATGAATTAATATTTTAACAATTATTTAAAATTAATATATTACACAAAGTCTATTTTACCCCTTAATATAATCTTTGCAGAAAAAATAGTTACATGCCGGCGACGGCGGGGATGGAGGAGAAGGAGGTAGTTGCGGTGGCAATGATGGGGGTGGCGGGGTAGAGGAGGTGGCGGCGACGGGGGTGGAAGAGGAGGTGGTGGTGGCGGCGGGGCCGAGGGTGGTGGCGATGGGCGGCGGGGTAGAGGAGGTGGTGGTGGGCGGTGGGCCTGTGGCGGCGGTGGGGGTAAGAGTGGCGGCGGAGAAAGAGGTGGTGGTGGCGGCGATAGAGAAGGAGAGGGTGGGGGCGGTGGGCAGCGAGGGTGGAAGAGGTGGTGGTGGGCGGTGGGCCGGTAGCGGCGGAGGAGGCAGGGGTGAGGGCGGCGGCGGAAGAGGAGGTGGCTGCGGGCGGTGGGCCGGGGTGGTGGCCGCGGCGGCGGGGGGGGGGGGGGGGGGGGTGGAGGTGACGGCGGTGGAGGAGGTAGTAGTGGTAGCAGAGGGTGGAGGTGACGGCAGTGGAAGAGGAAGATGTTGTAGCGGTGGCAGTTATCACTACTACAAAAAAGGGTTTTAACGTCCCTATTTTGGCATTTTTAACGTCCAAAAACTGGGGGACGTCTATATAGGGGGCGTAGTATGTTTTAAGAAAAGACGTCCCAAAAAAAACAGGACGTCTAAAGTGAGACTTTAGACGTCCCAAATTGAGAATTGGGACGTCTAAAGTCCTCAACGGGGGGACTTTAGACGTCCCAATTCTCAATTTGGGAGGTCTAAAGTCCCCCCGTGGAGGACTTTAGACCTCCCAAATCTCAATTTGGGACGTCTAAAGTCCTCCACAGGGGGACTTTAGACATCCCAATTCTTAATTTGGGATATTAAAAAGTTTTATTTTTTTAAATTATTATTTATATTCTTCATTACCCAGCAAATTAAAATTGCAGAAACAGAATTGAAGATGGATTCATAAACCACAAAATATCCCTTACAAAATGATAAAGACATCTAGCATTGCAATCTTTTTACTATATATATATATATATGTATAATAACAACAACTCATACAACTTAATATTATATATGTATAACAACAACCAAAAAGTGTCAAAATGTTTGTCACTAACAACTATAAACTAATTGTTGTTCATTTCATCAAACTAAATATACATATGTATGTCCCTCTATTTCCAAGCTCCAAACGTATAAAACAAAAACATTATTAGTATTGCATAACTACTAACAACTAGTTTATGATTCTGGAAAAAAAAAACAATCAAGGGAAAAACACTCTAATAACTAGAATCATGTAAATAAATTGAAAGCATTATAATAATTTCACATTGAAAGTTTAACTTAATTCTTCATGTAAATTTATATTTAAAAAAAATATAAACCTGATGAAAGTAGGGGAGAGGGCAGCCAACGATATCTATGTGCTTCCAAGGTGGAGAGAAGACGTTGGAGGAGTTGTTTATGCACAGTGAAGAGGAGAGGTACGCCGAAGGCTGAAAGCAACGATGAAAGTGGGAGGTCTACGCCGGAGGGGGGGAAAAAGGTGGAGGAGGCGTTCGCCGGAGGGTGAGAGCAAAGAAGGTGCTATGAGAATGGAAGGAGGTGAAGGAAAAAGGGAATGAAGAAAAGGAAGAGAGGAAGACGAAGTGTAATAAAGAAAAGAAAATAATGAAAAAGCATACCCATGGTGTAGATAGAGAAGACGAAGTCACGGGAATGAAAGGAAAAAGGGAAGAGAAGTTATGGGGGATGGGAAAGATGGAAAAGGAGGGATGGGTTTCTGACATGGGAATGAAGAAAAGGGAAGAAAAGTCTTACGCATGTCAGAATTTCTGACATGACTTTAGGAGTCCAAATTTTTTTTGGGACTCCTAAAGTCTTGACTTTAGGCGTCCCAAATGCCATTTGGGACACCTAAAGTCTTACTTTAGGAGTCCCAAATTTTTTTGGGTGGGACTCCTAAAGTCTTACTTTAGGCGTCCCAAAACCATTTTGGACGCCTAAAGTCAATACTTTAGGCGTCCCAAATCCCATTTGGGACGTATAAAATAAGTTAAATTTTTTTAATTTATTTTTGTCGCGCCAGTGGAAATCTTTAAGCGTCCCAAATAAAATTTGGGACATCTAAACTCTACTTTAGGCGTCCCAAATTCAAATTTGGGACGTCTAAAGGTTTCTCTACGTATACATAATTACGAAAATGCCACCGCCTTCCTTTTTAACCACCCAATTTTAAAATTGGGACGTCCATTGGGGTGGTTATATCATAATTCTGTAGTAGTGTATAATGTGATGCGGCAAGTGAAATGAGATAAATAAAACAAAGACAAGGGAAACTAAAGGGTAAATTGGACTTTTTATACCATGCAATGGGATAGTAATGAGATTCATAGGGGGGAGGTATGAATGAGGATTACCAATTTTTTGGTAATCATTATTACCATGGTAAACCCTATTACCATGCTAAAGAGCAACCAAACACTCTTCTCTTGGTAATGCAATCATGATTACCATTGCAGGCATGCAATGGGGTTGAACCAAACGGACTCTAAGTTGGAAGTGAATGATGGTCAAATGACTTTTTTTCCACCAAGATCAATGGATTATAATACCTATTGTATACAAATATATTGAGGCATTTAATATTATTTTTATTAGAAAATTACATCTATTCGAACAAAATAGTAAAATAGTTGTTGGCAAAAAAAAAAAAGTTATTATATATTGGACTGAATCCTATACGTACCTATGAACCACTAGATATAGGACATATTCTTTTTTGTTATTGGCCAAGATATAGAACCAATTCAAAGTGGGAATAATTTGTCGAATCAATATATGAAACACTTCATTAATTTATAAGCAAGTTAAAATGTTAGCATAATAACAATAACTGTCAATCACTGATTATAAAAATTCGTGTCTATATCACTTAAACTAGATTCCAAACGCATTATTTCTTCTTTGTACATTTATTTAGTGATCACATTCGTAGATCACTAAGAGGTATGTTGAAACAGATATAGAATTGAAATCACTTTATATATAATTTATAATTATAATACAACAAAAAGAACACTACTAAATAGCGTGAAAATAATCAAGCATACCCACACTCAAAGTACTAATTGACATTAGCTTGAATACAAACTGTTTATTATATAAAGTTGTTATTTTATTTTCTTTACATGTCAGAAATAGCAACACAGCTAAAAAAAAGTAAATAGGGTGGTTATCAAATTTTAGCATCTTTATTTTGACAAAAAAATAGAGTAAAATGTATCAATTGCCCTCTATTTACTCTAAATTACAAAAATCTCCCTTTTATTTTAAAAACCTATATGGACCTCCCTTAAAATTAAAATATATGTTGTATAAACCATCCTTCTAGTTTTAAAATTCAACTTCCATTTGCCCAATCGTTAATTGACCCTTAAATCACAGCATTGGCCCATCATTTTGACCAAAATGCACTCCTTACCATAAAAAATTACTTAATAATAATAATAATAATAATAATTTAATTAGATATTTTTATCCAAAATTAGAAAATAATTTTAGTATAATTCTTAAATTTGTTGAACTAATTACCATGTAATCATAAATTTTTATTTTTTTTAATAAATTTAAATATTTAATCTCGTTTATTTATTAAAAATTAGTTGTGATGTAATAATTTAAACACATATTTTAGCTAAAATTTTTATTTTTCAATTAAATTCTAAAATAATATAATTTTAAGATCCTTATAATAAATATATTACAATACACAATTTTTAAATTTATTTCGTTTAACATATGTTTGTTAAAAAATTACTCAAGTTTTCAATTAAGTTTTTAATATTTATCATATAAAAATTAATTAAATTTTTCTAAAGTTATTAAAAAATTAAATAGATCATTAATAAATATTAGTGTTAAAAAATTAGGGATTTGGTTTAAGGAGGGATAAATCAGTAAACGAGATTTATTCTAATATATATATATAGTTTTTAGTTAAAAAATACTTTTATATTCTACTGATATTGTTCATTAGTGTTGTTAATGGTTTGGGCAAAAGACCGTATGTTTTCAAAATAAAGGAGAGGTCTCTATAATTGAGGCAAAATAAAAGGATAGTTAAAAGTATTTTTCTAATTATATTAACATCTTTAAAATTTTCTCCAACATAAAACAAATTGCTAGAATATATGTAACTGTAGCATTTATCATATGAAAATAATAGGGAGAAATACATTCAGATCCCATTCAAGAGAAAACAAATGAAAAAATGGGCCGTTGACAACTCCAGGGGCGTGAATTAACAACTCTAGGGGCGTGATTGACAACTCTATAGAATCAATTTTTCATTTTTTCTCTTAAACGGGACCTAAATGTAATTCTCTTAAAATAAGAAGATGAACTTACGGAATCCCACAATATCATAAGATTTAAATCTAAATACCTCTCACCATGCTAGATGTTGTGAAGTTAAAATTCATAAAGCTCTCGATCTAAAATAAGAATAACTGAAATTATATAACAGGCATAATGATGATGACAATTAGGAAGGAGTTGACACCAGTTAGAAAACCCTCAAGGGCGATGATAAATTTTTTCTATATATGTCGCTCACATTTCATTTGTCATGTAAAAACCTCCCATCAAGATAATAAATGACTAAATGGGCTGAGGAAAAACACTTGAACTAGCTTAGCCCTAATTAAACTAATCAAAGAGTCACACTTTTTGTAATTAGATAATAATTGTTTTCTCAAAGTATATCCTTTTTCATTCACATATTAAAGGAACGTCTATAAAGGAGTAATAGTACACACATTAATGCACATAATTAAATAGGGTAGTTTAGAGAAACAAACACATATTTTTTTTTATAAATAATTAACTTAAGTAATTTCCTTAATATTGAAAAATTGGTTATCTAACTCTAGTTTCTCTGTGTGTCTATATATGTACAAGTTTATCCTCACTCTTACTATCAAGTGACCTCAGTTTGATAACATACCCTGCATATTTCATCCGTTTATTTATTTGGCTAAATTATACAAAACCCTCTTGAATTTTGGGTTAGTTGCATATAACCCCCCTGATATTTTAAAGTTTAAATTTAACCCCCTTGACTTTTCTTTTTTTAACTATTAACCCCCTGCCGTTAAGTGACTATTATGTTTTTAAATGAAAATCCCATGTCAGATTATAAGATGATACGTGTCATCCTACGTGGCATCATGTATAAATTGCTAATTTCATAAAACCTCTCTAAACTTTGAATAATTGCAGAGAACTTTGAACATTAAAATTTTTATTTGAACATTAAAATTTTTACTATCATTTGTCAATTAAAATAGTTCTATTGTATGGCAAAAACTATAGGAATAATATTTAGAGAAATATAAAATAAATGTTGAACCTCTAATTAAAAAAAATGCATTACTAATAAAAAATTAATGAGGGCAAGGTATATCCTCTAGCAAAAATGTAATATTTAAACTATCAATGCTTAGTCATTCCAAGAATATATATAACACAAATGATAATAATTTTATATTATTAATGCTCAATTAACCCAAGAAACTAAGTAAATGTTATAGAAATGATGACATTTTTATTTTTATACTTTTTAAATAGTATTCTTCCAGTTTTTTTTCATACAAGAAAACTATTTTAATTGACAAATGTTAGTAAAAAACTTAATAAATTTATTAAAATGATTAAAGTAACAGCATGGGCTTTATTTATTATAAATCAAAATTTTAAAGGAGTTAAATTTAAATTTTGAAATGTCAAGGGGGTTATTTGGAATTGTTCAAAGTTCATAGGGTTTTATAAAATTAGTAATTTATATAGGATGCCATATAGGATGACACGTTCATCTCATAATCTGACATGACAATTTCCGCTAAAAAGAATACGGTCATTTAATGGCAGGGACTTAATAGTTAAAAAAATAAAATGTCAGGGGGGTTAAATTTAAACTTTAAAATGTCAGGGGCTTATATACAACTGACCTAAAGTTCAGCAGGATTTTGTATAATTTAGCCTTTTTTTGGCTTAAAGAAAGCAAAGGTTAAACGTTCAGAGAGTTTGACACAATGTATTAAAAACCGAACCGGATTGGCCGGTTCAGACCGGAAACCGTTGAACCGATCAACGGACCAGTCCGGTTGAGGTACAAAAATCGGGGTCTAACTGACCCGGTCTGACCCGGGGTGACCCATAGTGAACCGGTTTGCTCCTTTTTTTTATTTTTTAAAATTTTTTATATCCCAAACGACGTCATTTTGTATTTTTTTAAAATTATTTCTTTGAAATTTTTTGATTTGTAAGGAGTTTTAAAAGTATTGTGGAATATTTTTGCTGTTTTGCATTGGTTGGAGTATAATCCTTATATACTTAATGATAATTTTGTGGGTATTAGATTCACAAGGTTATATTTGACTATTGATTGGAAAAAAACACTCCTATATAGTTTTTTAAATGGTATACATGGACATTTAAATTATATATATTTTAATTAACCCCGGTTTGACTCCCGGTCTGACCCCCGGGTTGACCCCGGTCTGACCCCCGGATTGACCCTGGTCTGAACCATTGACCCAGTGTCTTGACCGGTTCAATATCCGGTCCGATTTTCAGTACCTTGGTTTGAAAATATGCTCTTCATTCATTTTTTTTAATGACTGTTTGGCAAACATGCTTTTCATACAATTTTTAATGACTGTTTGGCGTGTATCGATTAATTATTTGGAAAACTGATTGCAATTCATTGAATGAGAGAGAATGAAACTGATATTGAGCATATTAGGATAATATAAAACCGTTGAATTTTTCATTTCTTACCGCCCATTGATGAGCTGACCGATTCTCCCCGGGGCGGCTGAGATAATGTTATCGATTAATAAATTAGATAATCAAATGATGACTAATAATCAATTAAAATATTTGATATTTAATTTTGCAATTTGCATGTCAAACTTAGAATTTAAACGTACGGAAGTTATTTTAATTGGGTTATTATGAAACTGGAAAAACAACTGACATAAAGGTGCCAATAACAAGTCTTAAACTACCATGTGATTAATTCATTGGAATGAACTTTTGTATATGGTGTCATTCAAGAAAAGCAAAAAACAAAAAAACAAAAAACAAAAAACTCACATGCGCACACACTGATTTATTCTTCCTCCTTACTCGGCCGGATTGGTGTTTTTTAATTTCTGTGAAACTATAGTTGAAATGGAGTTCTAAATATGATTTCAATCAATGGCATGGAATATAAGTTTTGAGAATGATCTGTTGCATCAGAAAAAGCTCAATCAATAGCGCAGAATTCCCAAAAGGTACGAGATGTAATACTTCTGTATCAAAATTTCTTCAGCAATAAGTAACTAGTAATTCTATATATGCTGAGGTTTTAAAATGCCTACCATCACTCATGAAGTGGTTCTAGTGCTCATCAAGAATACCAAAATCTGAACCCTTCAGATATAATTTAGATAATCTAGATTTAATTTTATTTCTTTTATTTTTTTAAAAAAATTATTCTTTCTTTATGTGTTCAAATAAAGTACAGATTATTTGTAATTTTTATTTTGAAAATTATTAGTTAAAAATTTTAGATCTAAATTCAAAACTATATTTGGATGGTGTGCGTCTCACTGCAACAATGAACACTAAACATTTATAGCTCATGTTGTCAATATATCAATATGTATGTACTATGAAAAACTTACTGGTCCGTAGAGTCATAGCCTGATATATTTGCAACTTCTTTTAAGGCATCTTTCCATCTTTGCACCTTGTCTTTGTTTTCAGCAAATCCGTCACCGTGTTTTTGAAGGGCGCAAGCAAAGGTACCTCTTTGATGACGCACATCAGATGGATCAACATTATAGAAGATTGGGATAACTTCTCTACCCAAAGATTTTTTAGATTCAAGAATTCTTTGAAGTTCATCCAAACACCAACTAGAAGAAGCATAACTTTCAGAGAGAATAACAAGAGAGATGAGAGATTCATCAATTGCTTGGAGGAGTTGATCAGAAATAACCTCTCCTCTTTCGAGCTTATCATCTAAGAAAGTTATGATACCTCTTTGTTTTAGAGCAGTGTGTAAGTGATCTGTGAAGCCTTTTCGGGTGTCTTCTCCCCTGAAGCTCAATAAAACATGATACTTCCATGGTGCGATTGTCAAGTTCATGGAAGATATAGAGAGAGAGAGAGAGAGAGAGAGAGAGAGAGAGCGCTTCAGCAATAGGATCTATTGAAACTTGAAAGGCCTGTGGATTAATAAGAGGGAGATCTATTAAAACTTCGTCAACGGTTTGGTTGTAGCATTAGGTACGTGGTTTTGCTTCAAACTTTCAATGTTTTATCTGGACAGGAAAGTAAATGCGAGACCACCTTTTAATAATTAACATTTTATGCTAGTAAAATAATAACAAATTGCCTTTTTTTTAATTTAAATTTCCCTGCAAATCGGTGTCGATCAAAAATTAAAAACA
Source organism: Inga oerstediana (assembly GCA_963210345.1). Lineage (NCBI taxonomy): Eukaryota > Viridiplantae > Streptophyta > Magnoliopsida > Fabales > Fabaceae > Inga > Inga oerstediana. Next base: position 26,604,454 of record OY723405.1, on the reverse strand, counting down.
AAAAATTGAGGCCATAAAGTCTTTGATATGGATAAGAAGAAAGTTTTTATATCTCAATATGTGATATTCTTTGAACAATGCCTCCCTTTTAAAGATGTTACAGAGACTATGGCATCCCCAAGCATCAACTTCATCGGCAACAATGGTAAAGACATTAACTTTATGAATCAGATTGAAGTTAAAAAAGAAAAGGAATTGATAATGCTCACTCACAATCCAAGAGAAAGAGATGAAGTTCATATCCATTAAGGTAATAAGATGAATGAGGAGCTTGAAGAGAGGGAACATCGTGCTAGGATAGCTCTCAAGCACCTAAGAGATTATGTAGTTGAATTGCTATCCTCACTATCACAACATAATGATATGACTACAACTGTGAGTAGCATAGTTGTTAACTTCAGGAAATTCTTACTAGAATTTCATATTTCATACTGTTTCACTTCATTTTGGAGGCATAAGTGGGTATTAGAATGGATGAAAGTGATAAATTGTGTTTATCTCATGTTATGCACAGCAAAATGAATGTGTGAAGGATATTACTCCCTAACTGTTATGAATGTCTAACGTTGTGTGAAAGTCCTTTGTGTGAACTTGTACAGATTAAGTCAGGGCTAACCCAGAGGAAGCTGCAGGCAGTGCAAAAGAGAGGAAGGAAGTTGAAGCTGACAACCAATGAAGGAAAGACCAGCTGGAAAATCAAAACAGGACAAATAGAGCCCAAGAGAGTGTTGGGCCGCGGCCCACCATCTCTTGGGCCGCGGCCCAGGAGGCCAACCCCAGCACAGAAAGTTCTGGGCCGCGGCCCACACACTCATGGGCCGCGGCCCACAATGGAAGCAGGAGCACAGAAACTTATGGGCCGCGGCCCACACACTCATGGGCCGCGGCCCACAAGCACAAACTTCAGGTCAGAGACTCTTGGGCCGCGGCCCAACCCCGAAAATGAAGAGTTGCGTTTTGACAGCTGAGATGGTATAAAAGGCAAATGGAGGGTTTTGAAGGGGGGTTCCCACTTTTGGAAAGAACGACAGAGGTGGCTAAGGAGGTTCTAAGAGCTGGGGAATTGCTAGAAGCAAGGAGAATCAAGTGGGTTCGAGGATCAGAAGAGATTTCATTCCAGATTTTCTTGATACTTCTGTATTCTGTCCCTTCTCCCCTGTGATTCTGTTATGACTTCTTTAGTTATTGTAATTTGTAATCAGCTAGTAAACATGTGTAGCTAATCTCTTTTATTCTAGGATTGTTCGATAATTTTGTATGGATTGAACTCAGGTTTTTCTTCCTCTTCATTATCTAATGGCATATATGTGTTAACTTTGCTCTGTTTTCTCTGATATTCATAAATAGCTAGCTATGAATAACATGTTCAAGTGGATTAAGCTTGAGAGAGTTAATCTAGTTGAAGAACGAGGGTAGAGTTATGCTAGACCTACAGTTTAACTAATTAAATGTAGGGTTTGTTAATAACCTAGAGATAGAGTCATTAACCTAGCATTGTCAGAGTGAGGAGGAGCTGATTAATGGATGTTCTCCCTTAAATGCAGCAAGAGATTGTGCATTTAATTGGAGAATATATGTTGGTTATGACTCGAGAGAGCTTACCCAATGATTATCGATCCTTAGACTGACACATATAGATCCCATAAGTAGGAATGATGAGGAGGAAGTAGATTGAGTTCATGATATACAAAAGGAGAGAGCAATCCTAGAGTCACTTTAATTGATTACTTTTGCAAGAAGCCCATTCTGTCAGTATTTTCATTAGCCATTATCATTACGTCTTTTAAATTTGTTTCTCTCAATATCAACACTTTATCCGAGTCAACTTGATCAAACACATAAAGCTATTGCTCGACTAGTTGTTATTCAAATCCTCGTGGGACGATCTTTACTTATCACTCTATTACTTGACGCGATCCGTGCACTTGCGGTTGCGAACAATAGTACACCCTATGGCAACCTATGTTAGCAATGAAAGATTCTTAACGGGCTATAAGGCTTTCCTGGCAGTAGTGGCTCACATGACAAATCCTAAAACCTTCAAAGAGGTAGTGCGACATGAGTATTGGAGAAATCCAATGGAAAGAGAAATTGAAGCCTTGGAACAAAATGGAATATGGACACTAGAAGCCCCTCCGCCAAATAAAAACATCATCGACTCAAAGTGGGTGAATAAGACAAAGTATAATTCAAACGGGGAGTTGGACAAACACAAGGCAAGATTAGTTGCTAGAGGTTTCACTCAAGAAGAAGGTGTTGACTATCATGAAACTTTTACCCTAGTTGCCCAGTTGGTCACTGTGAGAATGGTGTTGGCAATGGCTACTAAGAAAGTCTTGTTTGTACACCCACTTGATGTAAATAATGCATTCCTTTATGGCGACTTAGAGGAGGAAGTCTACATGAGAATACCATAAAGTTTTGCACAGAAGAATGACAATAGAGTGTGTTGATTGAGAATGTAACACCATGTTTTCCCAAACATTTACATAAGTTCTAAACATATAATGATTACAAACCTGAGACTTTGTTCTGTTGTAAACTGTTAAAGTCCCGACTTCAATATAGGATTCGAGCCTGCCATTGAGTGTGTTTTTCAAAAGCTTTTTAAATTACTTTGAAACAGTCTCAAAATGGTTTGCGGGTTCATTTTAACTCATTAAAGTATAGTTCCATTCATTAATATTATAGTGTGTCTCAAAGTGTTCTCTGCTGAAAACCCACAATTCATTTGTTAATTAATGGGCCTACAGTGTATGATTGCCTGATACTAGTTCATTTAAAGGGTCAAGGTACACTATTTAGGAGTACAACCAATACTTCTAATGCTACAGCTAGTATTAGTCCTTCTACGGTTTCATATACAAATATACAGTTTCTCAAAATAGATAACCAACAGTATGCAAAGTCTATCTATCTTATTCTTTCACTACTACAAAAAGGTTGAAAGGTGGCGCACATTTTGTAAAGAAGTGCCACAATTGCCTTTCTTTTTCTTTTTCTTTTTTCTTTTTAAATTTTGGGTACCAACTGTGGCGCTTGGTGGACTAGATGCCACAGCTGGTAGGCCCAATTGTGGACTAGATGCCACAATTGCCTACCAAGGCAGACGCCACAATTGGGGGCATACTACCAGCTGTGGCGCCTGGAAAATCAGGCACCACAGCTGGTTGTATAATAAATAAATAAAAAAAACTTTACCAGTTGTGGAGCCTAGAAAACCAGGCGCCACAGCTTCTTCTATATTAAAAAAAAAAGACTAGCTGCCTCGTGCCTTTATGGTTCTAAAGCCTTGTAGTTTTAGGCGCAGGTATTCCAAAAAAAGAAAATAAAAAAAAATAAAAAATAAAATAAAAAATGGACCAACTGTGGCGCCTGGGGCCACAGCTGATCCTATTAAATAAAAAAAAGTAGGTATTCCCAAAAAAAATTAAAAAAAAAATTAAAAAATGGACCAGCTGTGGCGCTTGGAATACAGGTGCCACAGCTGATCCTAGTAAATAATAAAAAAAATTTGGTGTAGGTATTCCCAAAAAAAAATTAAAAATGGACCAGCTGTGGCGCCTGGAATCCAGGTGCCATAGCTGATCCTAGTAAATAAAATTTTTTTTGTCAAAATGTTCAACTTATATAAAAATTTTTTCTTTTGACATTTTTAATGGATTACACTATCCACTTCTCACCAATCACAATTCCCCCTACTCTCACCCTTATCTTTTTTCCCCTTCTCGCGCAGTGGCCTCCTTCCTTCTCTTTTAATTTATTTTGACTCATCCCACTTTAATTATTCCATCCTCTCTCACTTTCCCTTTTCATCTACACTATAGCTTCTTGCAGTGGACGACCGTCGCCCCCTTCCCTCCATTTCCTATCATCTTCACACTTAAAAACATACCCACATGCACACACGTCTTCATCATCGAATCTACTTCTTTGTTTTGTTTCAACTGCCATCCACACTCCTCCTCCTCCTCACTCAAGATTGCGACACCAACAGGCAATGTGGTCCCCCACTCCACTGCACTGATCAATTAAGATTGTAAGTTCAACTTGCTTCTTCCTTTTTTTTAATTGGCATATAATTTCTGCAATTTTTTATTTCAAATTGATATCTATGTTCTAATCTGTGTTTAAAAAGTGGAGAATATATATAATATTTCAAAAGAAGTTATCCAAAAAAATAATATTTCAAAAGAAAAGAAAAACCAAAAGTGGACCATGTCTCATGATGCCTTTAGCATGTTGATAAAAGATATCTTTACATATCTGGAGTACTTGATTTCAGATTAGGCTTAAGCAATTTTAACATTTTTTGCCTGAAAAAATTTTTAATTTCAAAAAACCTTATTTTAGTAATTTAAAAGAAAATAGTCTAGTCCATACGCATGATTAAGAAAAATATAATATTTGTATCATAATATAAGTTTCTTTAGCTTAACTTTTTTGCCAACAGTTTCTAGTTTAACACTGGCCTCAATATCTTCAATTTTGAAAATAAATATGGACAATTAATATTATTTTTTACATTAAAATAAAACAATTTCTTTAGCTAAATTTTTAATTTTTTTAAAAAAATTACCCTCCTGTGGCGCTTGTTGGAGGAAGTGCCACAGGAGGGGGTCTCCTGTGGCGCTTGGTAGAGGAAGTGCCACAAGAGGGTATTTTTTAAAAAAAAAAATTTAAATGCTGTGGTGCTTTCAAGCGCCAAAGCTTCTTTTAGTGGCGCTCAGATATGTGGCACTTCTCTAATGCCACAGTTAATGCAATTATAAGTACCACAACTTTATTTTTTGGTTGTGGTGTTTATTCGTCCGTTGTTACCTTCTTGTCCTTGGAACTGCTAGCCCAGGGTGATATTCAAAAGAATCTCGGTAGTGACAAATATCACTAAGATAAAATGTAAATTCATAGAACATGTTAGGCAAACCATAAGTTCAATAAAGCAATACACATTCAACATTTAGTTTATTCTATGCAACATGCACATTCTCAGGACTTATAATCCATTCTCACAACGTCGGATATTCTATGGCCTTTTGCCCTTCTATTACTGAATGCTTAATAGGCCATTCTACCTATATCGTGTTTCTCATGTAGAATTCTAGATGGTTAAACAATCATGTAAGAGAATACATAGTATGTGAGGGACAAGTTACTACTTGACTGCCTTTGTCTTTCCAATATTCAACTGGATTTTCTGACTCTTGGTTGTCCCGAGCAACTACTAAATCATATAAATTGAAATTCACGAACGGACGAGTTATTACTTATTCCAATTCTTTGAAATTCACGAACGGATGAGTTACACTAGCCCAAAATGCAGTTCTACCCTTGGAGTTCAAGTTTATTACAAGCTACCCTAATTCTCTTAAATTTGCATGTTCTCCAAAAGCTGCCAGAATTTTCAATAAACTTTGAAAATTCATATCTTTATGAAGGAATGACAATTGTAGTGGTTCAAAATTTTATGTGACACTTATTAAGTCTAGTTTGAAGGAAAAATATCTCCTTTAGCCAATTACACACTCAAAATTCCAGAACCACAAATCAATTCACACTGCTACTGATTCATTTCAGTCTAACTTCAAAAATTCATAACTCTTAATGTACAAATCCAAATGCAACAAATGACGTATCAAATTAAAGCTTGGCATGTCTATTTTTATTATGGAAATATCATGTTCATTGGATAATATTTGATCATTCAAAAACACATCACATTCCATTTGCCTTGCAAGAACCCTAAATTGGCAGCACTATGTTAAATTCCAATTTTCAGAATTTCATTCCAATAATAGAAAATTCATAGCCAAAGGCTATTCCTACATAGTTTTTCGTGTAAAATCCATCAAAGGCTATTCCTACATAGTTTTTCATGTAAAATCCATTGGTGACATCAAATTTGCCAAAATCCTACTCCTCCTACATGCCTTGATTTGGCCAAAACTGGCTTTCTAATTCAACAATTACCAAATCTACCATTCTATCATCAAACTATTCCAATAGGCTCTTTAAACATCATATGACATCATGTATATGGTCAAAACAACATGGAATCCTAAATTCTCATATTGACGAAATTCTAGGGTAGCAAAACCATTTCCACAAAACTCAACCAATCAATAAGAGACTAAGTTCAAGTTGAAGCTCAAACTCACCTCTATCACTTTTCCAAGCTAGTTCTTTGATTCTCCAACTTTGGCTCTTCCTTGGTAGCTTAAAACACCTTGACACTTTGTTCTTCCAACTCTTCTTTCTCTTTCATTTTTCTTTTTTTTCCTTTCTTCTTCTCTCTTTTTATTTGCCTTGGCTGACTTTTTAATATGAGGGAAAGAGAGTGCAATGTTTAAATATCCATTCCTTGCCTTTTTGAATCACTTGGCTGAAAATCTCTCTCCAAAAATAAGAAAAGTGATGTGTCAACAATTTTTGGCTTCTTACATAAAGTTATCTAGTTAATTAACCATGATAGGTTTTGTTAAGTAATTGATATTTTCTCTTTCCCTCTTTGCTCAGTCTTGGCTGAAATTCAACATGAAAGAGGAGAGAAAATGTTGACCAAATTGCACTCTTAAATTCTTGCACTTTAGTCAACTTTCCAATTTGGGAAAAAAGGTAGAAGGCTCTTTGACTTTTCCTTTCTTTTGACTTAGTCAATGGGCTTGAAGATGACTTTATTTGCATATTCTTTTCCTCTTTTCCTTGGTATTGGATGGAATTTAACAGCCCAATGGAAGAGGAAATTTGTTGACCAATTGATCTTATATACATAGGTTCAAGTTTGACCAAAACCTTCTTCACAAGGGTTGACACTTAAAATAAACTTTCTTTTTTCCTTCTTTGCCCTCTTTGACTGATTTTAACCCTATGTGAGGAGGGTTAATTTGCTTTTTGGATCTCATGATTGCTCTTGCTTTTTGAGATCAAATCTTGGACCTTCATTTTGTCTTCCAATTTTAAGCTTAAGATCAAGTGGCAAATGTCTCTTTTGCTCTTATTTTTTGCTAATTGTATTGCCATTATTTAGTTTATTTATCTTTATTTCTTCTTTCTAGATACCATTTCCCTTTTCTTTTGATTCCAAGTTAGGTTTTACATTATACTAATACAACCTAAAGGAATCAGATACTTTCTTTCTATGTGTTGGAACTGAATCCATTTCTAAATTTACAAAGAAATTTCTTTCATTATTTCTACTTACTTTTGAGTCATTTAGCCCTTATACACATTTTGGGATATTATAGAGAAAATCTTTGTAGGGTTGAAGTAGGTGTTCAGGAACTGGTATAAGAAGTTCACTATAGAGTTAAAGAACATTGGGTTTGTTTAGTTAAGGATGGATCATACAACATTCATCCTTAAGATAGGGTCAATTTTTATCATAGCATTGATCTATGGGGTTTATTAGCTCTCATAATGTTTTGATGATAACAAATCTTGATATCTAAGTATATTTTGACAAGCAAAAAGAATGACACAAAGTTGATTTGATGACTCAAGTCACTTGAGTGAAGTTGTAAGCACTTGAGTGATATAAGTATTATTGGAAAAACTTGAATCAACATGTCACTTGAGTGATGATTTTCCACTTCAAGTGATTAAAGTGAAACTCTGTGGTAATCTTCTATGTCTTGGGAAAATCACTTTAGAGATAAGCTTTCTTACTCAAGTGATAGCCAAGTAAGAACCAAGATTATCAAAGAGGATCACTCGAGTGATAATGGATGTGCTTGAGTGATGAAGCTTTACTTCAAGAATTTCAGCAAGTCACTCAATGATGATCAGAACCTGTGAAAGTTTCAGAGTTTGAATCATTAGAGTGATGGGGATTACTTGCAAGTCACTTATAAGTGATATAAGAGTTTGTGATCTGGTAATGCCGATCACTCGAGTGACAGAATGGTGCACTCAAGTGATATTCTCAACAAAGACTAAATTACTCGAGTGATGTGATTATCACTCGAGTAATGGCAATCACTTGCGAGTACTCGCAAGTGAAGCTGAAGTGATGTGATCTTCTAATGGTGATCACTCAAGTGATTTGTGATCACTTGCATGGCATCTACAAATGATTTGAAAGTACACTCGAGTTACTCAGTAGTGATTGAGCTCACCTTTTTCAAAATTGTGGAAGATCACTTGAGTGAATGAATATGTACTCTAGTAATATTCATCTTCTTAAACATCGCTACTAGGTCACTTGCTAGTGATTATCAAGACAAGATCACATGAACACTTAAGTAATAGAGTCAGTACTCGAGTGATAAGAGACCACTTGAGTGACATTGAATTACACTCGAGTGAATGTTTTTTCTAAACTTTGAATTAACACCTCGATAATTTTGATACCTATCGTAAACATTTTGATTAACATCATAATCTCTTATGTTACTCTCATATGTTACTAATCAATAGTATATATGAGTTTCAATGGTTTATCTACGGATTAGCTTCAAGATTTCAAAAAGTTAAAACGTTGTCAAAAGCATTAAATGCGAAGTAGCCTTGATCGACTCAAATACTCTCTTTCACTAAGGGCTACATTTACTCTCTAACAGATATATTTGAATGCTCTCAATAGTCATTAAAGACTTTTTACCTATAAATACGGAAGCATTCAAGACGAAGCAACCAACGAATGATAAAATCAATTATGTGCATTAAGTGCTTTATTTCTTTCTAATATTCTACTAGTACAAAATATAAATTTAATAGCGCTAATCTTATGGCACTTCTTCAAACAAGCCCCGAAAGAGACTTCTATTTTTTTTTAAAAAAATACATGTAGCAGCTATGGCGCCTAATTAGGAAATCACTATAGCTGTCTAATACCTTGTATGGCGCTTGCCTAGGGAAGCACCATATAAGGGGTTATTTTTTAAAAAACAAAAATTAGACCACTTGTATAGTGCTTACTCAAACAAGCGCCATAGCTAGCCTTATTTTTTTTTAAAAAATATAGGCCTTATATGGCGCTTACCTAATCAAGCGTTATACAAAGTCACCCTTAAAAGTTTTAAGACATGACACAGAGGTTAAAATAGTGAAACGCTGAAGGCCTTCAACGGCGCTTAAGGATCAAGTGCCAATAAAGCTAAGGCCTTCAAAGGCGCTTGACCATCAAGTGCCTTTAAATATGGCCTTGAAAAATCCAAGGCCATATAATTGCCTTCAATGGCACTTGATGATCAAGCTCCTTTAAAGGCAATTTCCTTTAATGGTGCTTGAAGTTCAATCGCCTTTGAAGGCAATTAGGCTTTTTTATTTTTTATTTAATTATTGAAAGCTAGGCAAGCGCCATAGCTTTCCTTCTAACAAGGCTTTTATTTTAAAAATTTTTCCAACCTGCCATATATTTTTTTCTTCGTATTGTGACTTATATGAGGCTTTATTTTAAAAAATTTGTCCAGCCCACCATATATTTTCTTCTTCATATTGTAACTTATATGTACAAATCTAGATGCGGAAGTTATTAATCTGTCGCCCAAGTTTCTCATGTTTGAAGAAATACACAATTCAATTCGATTGAAAACCTTACACCCAAGCTTGTGGTACTAGAAAAAATAAGTGTAACTTTGGTTACCTCTTCTTTAAGTACATATTGAATTCCCAAATCTCATAAGCTTTTTTTTTCTTATTGTCTCCTCCTACAAAAACTTCCTTGTAAGTCTTTTTTCTTTTTTAATACAGAAGCTTTCATCGATTGACACTATAGTTTCCCTTTTTTATTGTAAGTTTAAAATCTATTATGAATCTTAGCTTGTAGCTTTATGCTTATAATTTTTTTTCCAGGTATTTACTTGAAGTTACAACTCTCTTGTTAAACTTCCTATTCATTGTAAGTTTTTTAATTTTGAGCTTACAAATATAATTTTATTAGTTGTTACTAGTTTAATTTGCTCAATGTAGTTATTTTTTGGAGTTATTTCATTCTAATTTGGTTTGATTCTGGTTTTATTTTGTTTATTTTTGCTATGAATTTGGACTATAAAATATATAAGTCATTAGGAAAAGAAAAAATTACGTAAAATTATTTTTTTAAAAAAATACTTCCTTTGGTGCTTTTTTGGAGAAGTGCCACAGGAAATGATACTTCATATGACACATCTCCAAAGAAGCGCCATAGGAAGTGTACACTTGTTATGGCTTTTCCTTAAGGAAGCGCCATAGGAAGCTTTTTTTTTAAAGAACAAGCTATCATTTTTCCATATATTAAAGAAGCACCATAGCTTTCTTTTATGGCACTGGAAGCTATGATGCTTCCCAAGTGCCATAGTATTCTTAAAAATAAGCACCACTTATTGTGTTTTTTGTAGTAGTGTTTTCATATATTCTTATTGCTCTTTAATATTCATTTATAAACTCTTTAAGAGAGATTTTACAACCTTATTCAATACTCTTGTAAATAAGCACCACTTATTGTGTTTTTTGAGGTAGTGGGACCTTGAGTGAGGGTGTCAGCTTACAAAGTGTAAAGGGGAGTAGGTGTCTTATTGAGAAACTCTCTTGTACTATGGTGCCAAGAACCCATCGAATCTTGGAAGTATAGTGAAAATCTCATAGGCACTCTGAGGAATAGACGTAGGTCAAGAGGTTAGGGCTAAACCAGTATAAAGTCTAGTGTACACTTTGGTGAAATTTCTCTAACCCTTATCTTTAATTAAGACTTTTAATTGTGATTTTTTGAATTTTTAAATCACCCAATTCACCCCCTTTTGGGTGAAATTGTTGACACTAACATTTGGTATTAGAGCCTAATCTTCTTGTTTCAGGCTTAACATCCTAAGAAAGATCCTATGATGAGTATAAGTGAAGGAATACTACCAGATAGTGCCTCCATTACTAGACTATCTGAAAAGCAAAATTCAAAGTGTTTGCAATGGCCATCAAATATGGGCCATGGCATGTGATTCAAGATGGAGATTATGTGCCAATACATAATATCGATGAAGTTATAGTTCCAAAAAACACTAGCAGAGTTTGATGATAATGATAAGAAGCTCATAACTCTCAATAGCAAGGTAATTCTTACGATTCAAAGTGCCTTGAGTCAAAAAGAGTAATTCAAAATTTACACATTTTCTTCTTCCAAGGATATAAGGAAAGCTCTAGAAATAGTTCATGAAGGAACTTCTAGAATCAAGGAAAATAAAGTCAACACTCTTATTACAGAATATGATTTTCTCAGAACAAAATTAAGAGAAACAATTGCTGAGTTTCAACTCAGATACACCCATCTTGTAAATCAATTGGGTGCACTTAGGAAATTCTATAATCAAAGGTCTCAAGTGAGAAAAATACTAAACATTCTTTCAAAAGAATGGGAAGCCAAAGTCACGGTGATAGAAGAGGACAAGGGAGAATCGATGTGTTCAGTAGATTCCTTATTTGAAAGTCTTTCTGAATATGAAAGCAAGCAGAAGTTCAAATGTGAATTAGAGGAGATTGATGAAAAGAAAAAGAAAGGAGTAGCCCTAAATGAGAACAAAGAGGAAAAAGAACAAAAGGAAGGAGAAGAACTTGATGATGATGAAATGGGCCTTATGGTAAAAAGGTCTAGGAAATTTTACAAGAAGGGTTAAGGCTTCAAAAACTTCCATAAAGGAGGGACTAGCAGCCGAAAGGAAACAAAGGAGCAAATTATCTGCTATAAATGCAGAAAGCCAGGCCATATTAAATTAGAATGCTCAAAGTACATGAAAAACAAAGAACAAAAGAAGAACAAATACTTCAAGAAGAAGGCATTTGTTTCAAGTGACAATAAAGAAGTTGCCAACATCTGCTTGGTATCTCAAGAAGAATCAGAGGATGAAGAGGTAAATGATTTAGCCCCTACTTATGATGAATTACATACTAAGTAAAATGCATTACATTTTGAATTCATCAAAGTTGTTAAGGAATTAGTTAGTTACAAGAAATGGGTTAAATCTCTTGAAGAAAAGCTCAAAGAAACTAATATGAAGTCTTGTGATAATTGTTAGATTTTAGAAAAGAAAAATACTGATCATACTAAAATACTTGAGAAGTTCACTAAGGGAAGTAAAATGCTCAATGTGATTTTGAAAGCTTAGAGATTTACTAATGATAGGTTTGGAATTGGATACAATCTAAAGATAGATAAAAAGAAAGGGAAGAAAAAGTTAGGTGAAAAAGTCTATCTGAATTACTCTCAATATTTCATTCATATATCTAATCTTTTTGTGCATTGTAATTTCTATAACAGAAAAGGTCATTATACTTCCTCTTGTTTTCATAAAAAGGAAAGGAGAATGGGAATCTATAAGTGGGTGCCTAAGGAATCACATGTTCCAAAAGTGATCTTTACTAACCTAAAAAGACCTAAGAGAGATGCGTACACAAGACTTAATCATCTTTAATTGTAGGTATTTCTTAAGGCATCAAGAATAAGTAAGTGGTACATAGATAGTGGATGCTCAAGACATATGACTGGAGACAGAGAAAAATTTGCCAAAATGGAGCCCAAAGAAGGAGGCAAAGTCAAATTTGAAGGAAATCATTAAAGAAAGATAGCAGGAATAAGTGAAGTTGGCTATAGTGATGGAATACAAGTTAGGGATGTTCACTATGTAGAAGGACTATGCCACAACTTGCTGAGTGTAAGTCAAAACACTAACAAAGACAATTGGGTCATGTTTAACTCAGAAGAATGTCTAATAGTAAGCAAGAAGGATCTTCAACTTAAAAAGGAAGATCTTAAGGTCAAGATTAGAGCGAGAAGGGAAGGTAACTGCTATACTCTTGACCTAAACAATAATTTTTCTGAAAATTATTTTTTGAGTAATACCGATGAAAGTTAGCTATGGCATAAGAGACTTGCTCATGTCAACATATACTAATTAGGCAACTTACTCAAAATTGATTTAGCAATTGGTTTACCCAAACTTCATTTCTAAAATGATTTAGTCTATGCTGCTTGTCAAAAGGGTAAACAAATAAAATCTTTATTTAAATCCATAAAGGAAATCACAACTAAGAGACCACTCGAACTACTCTATATGGAATTAGTTGGACTAGCAAGAGTTAAGAGTATTGGTAGTAGTTTGTATACATTGGTCATTATTAATGATTTTTCTAGATTTACATGGACTATTTTTCTCTCTTCAAAAGAGGAAACTTTTCGTGATTTTTTTGTTTTTGCCAAGAAAGTGCAAAATGAGAAAGGTATGTCTATTGTAGCTATTATAACATATCATGGAGGAGAATTTGAGAATCATGCCTTTGGAGACTATTGTGACATAAACAACATTGATCACAACTTCTTTGTTACAAGAACTCCACAACAAAATAAGGTTGTGAAAAGGAATAATAGAGTTCTTACAAAGATGGCCAGAGCCATGCTTAATGAGAAGAATGTCTCACAAGTCTTCTAGGCTGATGCAATAAGCACTGTAAACTACATCTCTAGTAGAGCCTACATCATATCAAAGCTTGGCAAAACACCCTTTGAGGTCTACTAAGGAAGAAAACCAAATCTTGCTCACCTACACATATTTGGTTGTAACTATTTCATTCATAACAATAGAAAAGATAGCTTAGGTAAGTTTGATCCTAAGGTCGACGAAGGTATATTTTTGGGTTATTCTAATAGAAGTAAAGCTTATAGAGTTTTTGTAAGTCCCTTATGTTATATCCATACTTTTCATAGTATTTGCACGCAGTTTAGTGGGCACATAGGAATAACATAAAAATATAATGATAATAAGTACTTGATTGCATTACAAGAAATCCCTATAGGGCTTGAAAAATATATACAATCCTCCAAAACTTAACAAAATAAAACTAAGGATAACCAACAACTATGCTTTCTTTATCCGGAATCCTCAAACGCCAGTATTTACTATTTTGCCCTTAAAGCCGCTAGCTTCTGCTGAAATATTTTTAAATATTGAACAGGGTGAGATTCAAAGAATCTCAATAGTAATATACAATTAGTCATATAAAATGCAACAAATAAATATGCCAAGCACCATGTAATGTAACAGAATAATAATATTGTAATCATCATAATTGGTATGCGCACATATTCAAGACCAACCATTGTTAGAACCCCTACTTGTCCGTACCTCAGTTAGGTTCAAGACCATAGACTGGGTAATGTACCTCTGGCACTGTGTATCATAATAGGGTCCCCTTTGGGCCGTGGGGTACTTGGGTTTTCCTCCCAGTCGGTACTTGTACTTTTCCCATACCAGTTAGATATTGTATGTGTATTATACACATCATAGAAGATGATATACACAAAGCATATGCAAGTTAACATAGTGTATGAAAGATAGAGTTACTACTCGGGCACAACTGTCCGATCCTAAAATTCCAAATTTACAAGAATTGAGTTATTACTCACTCATGTACTTTTCCAAACTCACATTGTTGGTTATCTTAATTTAAAACTACAAAATGACCAAAATACCCCTAGGGACTTGCTCCAATCCCTTCGTACCCAGTTCAATTGTACTTTTTCAAAAATTATAACCCAGGCTATTCCTATAAAATTTCACATTTAGAATCCATTTTTTATCTCGTAATTGCTAAATTCACTGCCAAAAGACAATTTTGCCCTTGACAACCCCTAACTTAGGGTTTTATGGATCATTTTGTCATTTCATATTCTAATGCTTTTTACACTTCACACTTAACATATACCCTACACAATTTTCCCTTCCAAAACTTAATGGAACCATCAAATTGATGAAATTCTAGCTCCTACCCCTATTTCTGCTATTGGCCAAAACTCAACAAAGAAAAAAGGGAAAAATATGATTTTCTTGATTTAACCCTTTAAAAACCTCCCTTTTCACTCCTAGTCACATGTTTAACCTCTTAAACACTTATTAATCATGATTTGGTGAAATTTGGGTAGCATAACCCATTAGGGTTTCATCATTCCAAAATTACAAAATCAATCTAAACAACCACAAATCAAGCCAACAACAACCACAACCACCACCACAACAACATAATCAACAAGATAATCAAGGTTCTTGATATTACCTTTTGATTTCTCCTCTTTCTTTCTCTAGGCGTCCTCTTTCCCCTCTCTCTCTTCTCATGGATTTTTGCTTGCTCTATATGGTATTCATGAAGGAATAGATATTAGAAGAGGTCCTACACAATTTTGAAGGAAAGAACACTTGAATTTCCACCAACTTACCTTGGATTTACCTTCTTGAACTCTCTTGTCTTTCCTAGTTCTTCAAACTCTTTCTCTCTTTTTCTCTCTTATGGTGGATGAATATGGAGCTTAAGGAAAAGGATATGAAGCTTTTAAAATATCCTTTCCACCTCCTTACTTTATTGTATTTTATTTTAATTGACACATGCCAATTTTTAATTGTCATAATCTTTTTTCATATGACTTATCCCTTGCCAACTTAATATAATTGCTTCTCTTTCCTCTCTCCCAAAAGTGATGAAAGTGAAGCCTTTAAAGTAACCAAATAAGCTCTTGAATTAGCTTCATCTATTCCCTCACAATTAATTGCAAGATGACCATTTACTACAAACTCAACTTTTTGACTTTTCAAACTTTCACCTTTTTGCTTGGTTTAATTACTTCAACTTGGCAATTGTATTTCAATCATGATTTCCCTTTTCTTCTTGTCCAAAAGTGATGAAATGAAGGCCCTTAAAATAACCAAGTATGCTTCTTCAATTATCACAATTTACCTACAATTGTTAACTTTTCAACTCAATTTTACTTGGCCAAGATTATTCCAACTCTTCTCATATGTTTCTCAAACTTCAATTTCCCTCTTGCTTTCACCTTTATGGACGTCCCAAGCCTATTGAAAATGGGAAAATATTAGCTTTTAATTTTATTAGCCAAATGACTATTTTACCCATACATTTTTTCCATTGCCTTGTTAATTTTGCAATTGGCCTAAAAGCTGACAGAATTTTTTCAAACTTTGAAAATTCATATATTTATTTAAAGATGTCTAATTGTAGTAGTTCCAAGGTTATGTAAACCTTATTAGGGGAAAGCAATGGGCGGGTTAGGTAGCCCGTGTTCAAACACATAGCCCGCCCATTTAACTTTATACGGGCATGGGCTAGTCCATACCTGTACCTCAACCCATTAAACGGATGTTAAACATGCTAACACATAAATGGGCTAGCTAACTAGGTTATAGGGATCCCATTTACATTGGACCTATTTATTTTTTAAAGAAAACATACATAAGCATCAATCATTTAATCCAAATTCATCAATCTAAATTATGATGTTCAAAAGAAAGATTCCCATTAAGCAACACATGGCTTCCAAAAGTAAGCTTCCAAAATAGAATCAAAATTTCAGATTCTCAAAACAGAATCAACATATGGCTCCCATCAAGTAATAAATTCCAGATTCTTAAAAATTGCAAGATTTATGCTAAGAGATTCAAGGGCACTCAAATTAAAAACTACTTAATTTCAAAATTTAGAAACATAATCAAAATGAAAAGGGAAGAAAAGGGAAATACAGAAATAGGCAATAGGTGATTAACTGACTTGATGTTGGGCGTGGTCGGCAGTCGATCACAGTCAAAGGTGTCAGTCTGGTATGCAGGTGTGGTAACTGACTTGGTGTTAGTGAGTGTCTTGAGACTTAGAGTGAGAGTGTGAGACTAAGTGAGAGTGACTACTGTATAGTGGTGACAATGATTACGTAATCGATAAAAAAACTAAAAAAGTAGTCAAAGTGTGATTGAGTGTGTAGTGACTGATGAGTGGTAT
Organism: Inga oerstediana; assembly: GCA_963210345.1. Taxonomy (NCBI): domain Eukaryota; kingdom Viridiplantae; phylum Streptophyta; class Magnoliopsida; order Fabales; family Fabaceae; genus Inga; species Inga oerstediana. The sequence goes on along the minus strand of OY723405.1, from coordinate 26,587,714 downwards.
GGTGTACAACTAGGGGGCTCTGGGTTGGGCAGGGACGCAGGACGACATAAGGTTGGTTAATTTAGAAAAAAAATTAAATGGGCGGGTACGAGCAGCCTGAAGGTGTGCCCATAACCCGCTTATTTGGTAGGTCTATTTTGGGCAGGCACAAAATGGCTCAATTACATAGAGTCGAGGGGTGGCTCATGGGTTTTAGGCTCCCTGGTCAACGCTAACCCTTATTAAGTCTATTTTGAAGGAAAAATATTGCCTTTAGCCAACTGGACACACAACATTCCAGAATTACCATTTATTGGACATTGCCTTTAACTTGCTAGTTTTACTTGGATAACTTCAAAAATACGTAACTCTCAGTGTACATGTCCAAATGACTTAGATACCTGTCAAATTAAAGCTTGATATGTTTACTTTTATTCTACAAAATTTCATAGGCATTAGACATTATTTGCATATTTAAAACATCACATAACCAAACTGCCACGCAAGAAATTACATTGGTTGCAAATCCCAATTCTTACAATTTGTGTTTGAAACTTACTCATATTGTGTGTGACCACTATTTCCTTTATTTTTCACATTCCATGTTCACTAGAATTCACCATTTTATTCCATTAAATGTCACAATACATATCAGGAATATTGGTGAATAAAATTAGGATGTTAGACTCTCCCCTCCTAAATAAATTTCATCTCTAAAATTTGCTACATATACATACTCATGAATTCCAGGTAAAGCTTTTAGATACCTTTCTCTGTTTCCTATGTGGCTTCTCTATGAGATAATCCCTTCCAAACAACTTTTATGAATGAGATACTCCTGTATCTAAGCTATTTCTCCTGTCGATCAATGATTCGGGGGTAAAACTATTTGGTACGCTACTGGCCCAATCTTCGATAAGATTTCAAATGGAATAATGTACCTAGGGCTTAGCTTCTTTACCTTTAGCACCCTACCAATGCTTATAATAGTTGAAACTCTCATACATACATGAACACCAACCTCAAAATCTAGATATTTTCGCCTCTTGTTAGCATAGCTCTTATATCAACTTTGAGCAGTTAACAATCTTTGTTTATCAACTTGATTTGCTCTATTGTCTGATCAACTATGTCTGGCCTAAATATCCACCTTTTAGATAGTTCTATCGGCATAAGGGCGATTGGCATTTCCTTCCGTACAATGCCTAATAGGAAGCCATCTGAATGCTTGAGTAATAACTGTTATTATAAGAAAACTTTGCAAGTAAAAGGAATTTATCCCAACTACCTTTGAAATCTAAAGCACACACCCTCAGCATATCCTCTAATGTCTGTATTGTTTGTTCTATTTGCCTATTAGTCTGAGGATGATATGTTGTGCTGGATTTGAGCTTGGTACCTAAAGCCTCATCCAATGCTCTCCAAAAGTTAGAAGTGAAGCAAGGATCTCAATCAGATATAATGTTCTTCGGAATACCATGTAGCCGTACTATCTCCTTGATATAGATCGCTATTAACTTTCAGCAGAATAATGAATGTTGATGGGCAGGAAATAGGCTATCTTTATGAATCAATCAACTATTACCCATATCGCATATTGATTTCTGATCTTGGGTAATCCTGTCATAAAATCCATTATGATGCTTTCCTATTTCTACTCAGGAATCTTCAAATTTTATAGAAGTCTGGATGATCATTTATGCTTAAGTTTTACCTTCTGATAGGTGAGACAACGAGCCATGAACTTTGTCACCTTTCTTTTCATGCCTGGCCACCAATACATGGACTTCAAGTCATGATACATTTTTGTTGCTCCTGGTTTTAATACCTACTCTTATGTGCTTCATCCAGGATTTGCCGCTTAAGCTTTGTTTGCAGTGGGAAATATATCTACTTTCTGTATCTAACTAGTCCACTTAGTGACAAATCATGTTCTTGAGTTTCTCCCCTTGTAATCATGTTTCTGATAGATTATGCTCATCTCTCCTGCATCTAACCTTCTTCAATTACTACTCTCAAATCATTATCTACCTAACTGACATTGTTGCCACAAATCATGATCTAATTAGACATATTGAGATCTCTGAAATCATCTATTAGTTTCTGGTTATGAATCAATAAGGCTACCACCTACACTGTTTTATAGCTCAATGCGTCAACAACAACATTAGCCTTTCCTGGATGGTACTTTATCTCCAGGTTGTAATCTTTAAGTAGCTCCATCTATCTACGTTGTCTCATGTTGAGCTCTTTCTGATCATATAAATATTTCAAGCTCTTATCGTCACAGTACAACTCTACGACCGCCCCATAGAGATAGTGTCTCTAGATTTTTAGTGCAAACACAATTGCTGCTAACTCAAGATCATTTGTGGGATAATTTTGTTTGTGAGGCTTCAGCTGTCTAGATGCATATGCCACAACTAGGCTATGCTGCATTAAAACATATACCAATCCATGCCTACTAGCATTTGTAGAGACAACGAAGTCAATTGTGGATTTGGGATTGTTAGCACTGGTGCTGTTGTTAATTTACATTTCAACTTTATAAAGCTCTTCTCACAATTGTGGTCCCACAGATAGATTGAGTTTTTCATGTTAACTTTGTTAAAGGCAAAGCTATTTTAGAGAAATTCTGAATGAATCTTCTGCAATATCTAGCAAGACCCAAAAAACTACGTATTTCAAAATAGTCTTTAGACTTTTCCTGTTTAGTATTGCTCCCACTTTGCTAGGATCCATTAAGACTCTTTATTATGAGACCACATGGCCTAGAAATTTAACTTCTGAAAGCTAAAATTTGCATTTACTCAACTTGACAGAGTTTCTTATCTCTCCATGTGTTAAACACTATTCTCAAATGTTGTTCATGTTCTGTTCTGCTTTGTGAGCATATCAGAATATCAACAATGAAGACTATTATGAATTAGTCACTACTACAAAAAAGAAAAGCTGTGACACTTATAATTGATTGGCTTTGGTGCTAGAGAAGTGCTACATATCTGGATGCCACTAAAAGAAGCTGTGGTGCTTAGAAGCGTCGCAGCATTTTAAATTTTTTTAAAAAAAATACCCTCTTGTGGCACTTGTTGGAGGAAGGGCCACAGGAGACTAGACCTCCTAGACGCAAGCGCCACAGGAGGGTCCTCCTTTTTTTCCTTTTCTTTTTCTTTTTTCTTTTTTTTGGGTACTTCCTATGGCCTTTGTTTAAAGAAGCGCCACATAAACTCTTTTTTTTGGGTATTTTTTGTTCATATCTCCCATAATTATAGTATTGCACACTGCATGGTCTAATAAACATTTTGTATCTATATCCACAGTACAACAGAATAAAGAAAAGCAAACAACAATAATAGATAATTTTAAAATGATACAAACAGATGATTAATTAGTTAAAGTAGTACATAAAATAATTATACAATATATTATACATGAATGAATTATACAACAAATTCAACTTGAATACATGCATGCATGACACAACAACTGCCAAGAAACAACACAACAAAGGCCAACATCTAGTGATGAATTAAATAGTATAGCTACCCAGAGATTTGCCTAAACACATATTCACACCATTCCTTGATCACTTCATTAAGCTGATGGTCAGTCAAAGTGTCACAACATTAATCTTTATAATACTACATATATATACAACCAGCCATAAATTAAAATGAATTTAAATCAGTAAAACATAATTATCAGGCACTAATTAAATTTAATTAAAACACAATATGAAGTGTAACTAAATGACTTACTTTTTTAGGAATAAATGCCTGATCATGCGTAATTACATCCTTCATAAATTTCATGATGTAATACCCACAATCATTGTCATTGGTATGGAAAGGGCACTGCAAAAATATAATGCAATATTTAACTTTGTTTATGAATAAAAATTGTTTACTAACAAAGTTTGAGTAAATTCATATATCAGTACCAATATCTTCTTTCCAAGGATAGGTAAGGTGAGGGTCAGCGCTTTAGAATAGCTTAAGGATATAGAGGATTGATACGCAATCAATGTGCTAACAAAACAAATAAAAACTGATTACTTTTGGTTATTCAATCACATATGCAAATATTTACACATACGACCTACGCTTACCTATTGACAATGGTAACATATCAGAACGGTTTTGTGGAAGACCATTTTTTAGAGGATCCAGATAGTAAATACGAGGGCCTGAAGGTTCTGCTGGATTTATAACTATCAATATCCAATGAAGCCTAAAATATTTTAAAAAATTTGTTTCAACAATCATGGTATGATAAAAGTTAAACAATAAAAACAAAAATTGTACCACTAATAACTTACCCCGTATTGTATGGCACTAAAAATAGCATAGTTGGTGTCACATTCTTTCTAAAATAATCTTTTAGATAATTAGACTACGCATTTATATCTACTTTACCCCCATGGTAGCCAACAAGATAAGGGTTGATAAATACGAATTGCACTATGTTTGTATCCATTAAGATCTCATTGTACAAATGCCTGGTATAAAACAAACAGTGTCATGAAAAATAAAAGAAAAGGAACGAGAAATATTAATAACAGTGATAAACGATTATGGTCAAGTACCTTATCCATATGTTGATAGCTGAAGCACTAACTCAATCACAAGTACATATGTCATGCATAACCTCGACAGTAACATAATCAACTAGACCGCCAACATTGTAGATATGTCTTTCAAGATGTATTTCCAGTCCTCCTACACCAATCAATTATGGTGCAATCGATACTAATTGATCGTGATATGAGGTCAGTCTTCTTTTGCTCAGTTGGCTAGCCGATGCTTTTGACTTAGGTTGTGTTGTCGAACACTTTGAGATCTTATCATAAGGTTGGATTTGTTTCTCTCTAGACTGTCCACCCTGCGAAAATAAAAAAATGAAATCAAATTTTTAGATGGAAGTATGAATGAAAAGTGCAAGGAATTGTAAATGAATGACATTTTCATATGGCTCGATAAGACCTATTGGCCAAGCAACATAGCCACCTACAACATCTTTCACCATTATTTGCTCATCCCTAGATGGGATCAGAAAGAGGGCGTCTTCATTCGTGCAGACGTCAGCCCTCACTCAAAGTATATTGTCAGGCAACGGTGAATTGTGCAATGTGTCCTTATCAGTGTTGTAGGCAGTACCCACTGCAACAGCGTGCTTGGAAGCTTGATCGGCATATAACTTGTATTGAAATTCACCCTATAAAAAATAGAGTTAATATGTTATAGTTCACTAAATTATAATGTAACAGAAAGTTAAGTAGAGAAGAAATTAATTACCAAAGGAAAAGGGACTTTAAGCATGGAAGTGCAACTATCTCTGACACTTGGGCTATCACAGAAGGGAATATTTTGTGTTGGCCTACACTGCACCAACTGTTGTATTTGCATTATTAATAGTGCATTCTGTTCTTGCATCAAATGCATTTGTTCTAAGAATTGTTCTTCTCATTGTTCCTTGTAGCGCATTTGTTCTTGAAGTTCTTGCATTTGATGCTTGAAATTAGTCATCTCGTCATATAGCTGGGAAACGTCACTTTTATTGGGGCGCTTTTGACATCCGAAGTATGTTAATAGGGTGACAATAAAACCAGTACCCCTAACACGACCATCATACTCTGGTACTCCAAGCGCTCTCTGCTCAACAAATCATCCTGACCAACATAGCTCGCCAACGCAGGATCCTCCTGTGTCATTTGTCGCTATCACAAAAAGAATTATAACAATATTAGTTATTATAAATCAAGTTCATTTAAGTAAAGCCAATTATTTATTGTACGCATAATCTAATACTTACACAATATTTGGTTACTCTTCTTACTTCCTCACTACGAATTTCACCTTTCTTATTTATGACACTGGCTACCCACAGATCTTGTCGTGGAACCTATGTAATATCTGAACTTGATTCTTCTATCTGCACAACAAATTTAGTTGAAGTTAAATGATATTCATACAATTTATCTACAAATGAAATAATCATTAGTTCATACCAGGTTTCTTTCTAACTGTGCGTATTAAATAGGTCATTGTGTGTACCAATATGCCATGTTTGTCGCGTTAGCTCAATTTTTCTCGCTAAACTCCTGTTTAGATCAAAATGATTCATATTAATATATAAATGTTAATTACAAATACGTACATTACAAGTAATAAGGAAAGTGAAACATATTATATTACCAGGAATTCCTTAATTGTATGTGTTTTGATAAACTCAACCCACATTTCTTGAGTGATGATTCCTTCGTACAATGTCGGCGGTGTAGTAATGATAATCTCATTATCATCCCTCAAGAAGTATTTGATAATCTCATAATTTTTCTGGCTTTTCTTAGCACGAAAGTCTTCCGATCATAATCAATAATAAAAATGCTCTGTAACAATAAAAAACATATATAATATGTAAGATTGAAATTAAGTGAAACAAAGCAAACCGAACAATAATATAATTAATGTATTACTTGTACTTCATCCTAGATGTCATCCTCATAATTTTTTCTTGCCATTTTCCAGTTTGAACTGCAATAGGGACTCTGTCTCGAACTATAGTCCCAATCAAGTTATTTAATGAGGTATTGTTCTCACTGAATGAGTTTCCCTTTTCATTCCACTCTAGTTGTAACTTGATTCCCTTACTTTTCAATTTGATCAACCCCGCCATAATTGTCCTGCCATGTTGTACGTTCTCCTCAAATCTTTGTCTACCAATGTTGTTGGGAACATTATCAGTTTCATCGTGTGGTGAGTCCATACTCCTGGAAGTGAAATAAACCAAAACAAAACATTAGTGTACAATATCAACCATATCAACGAAAGCAAATTATTTTGAAATTTATAAAAATGTATGTACAAGAAAAACAAGTCAAGGCACTCATTATCTTTTCCTTTTTCTCATTTGATTTAAAATTTTATTCTTTAGAATTTATGTTGGATTGAGAATTGTGTTTCTCGTGACCTAATTTCCCTGTTCATGATCATGTCTCACGTATACGGGTCCATATCCATCTCTATCTTCATCTTCATCTGCATCTCCATCTATACCAATCTCTACTGACCACAAATTCTCAAACGAAGGATCATCAACCTTGATGTTCAAATTTTCATTACTTTCAAAATCACTTAATGTTCAAATTTTCATTACTTTCAAAATCAACTTGTTCTTGACGATTCTTGTTGGATGGGAGTACAATAAACCAATTCTTTTTAGCAGGATCAGGAATACAAAATGCTTGTTCTACTTATGCAGCTAAAATAAAAGGATCATCTTCATACCAAATCTTAGAAAGGTCCACTTGAACAAAGCCTTAGTCATCTATCTGCAATCCATTGTTGTTGTTAACCCACTTACATTTAAAGACAGGGACCCTGAACATAAAGTAATCTAACTCCCATATGCATTCAATGACACCAAAGTATGACATTGATGCATAGATAGGGTGTATGTCTTTAGCACTGGATCTATGCCAAGAATCAGTAACAAGTATTACCCCACTATTCTATATTATGCTCTGTGTATCATGGTCTTGTATATAGAATGTGTAACCGTTGATTGGATAACCATTGTAAGATAATACATTTAAGCTCATTCCCTTCGATAGCCATTTCAATTTTTTAGAAACTGAATCAGGGTTCCGCTCCATCTCATCACTAATGCAATTTTTCAACCAGCCTGAAAATTGTTTATTATGTTCTTTTGTAACAAATTTTCATTCCTATCACCATGTACTAATCGAAGAGCATCCTTGTGTTCTTTTACATACGGTTCAACCTTATCAGTGTTATGTAGCACATACAAGTGGCTTTGCTCCCGTTCAGTCGCTGATATCGTTATTACATCCCTCCCAGTTGTTCCTTTCCCTGATCTTCGCCCATCATGACGGGACTTGGGGATCCCTACAGGGTCAACATTTGACAGAAAATCAGTACAGAAGTCACTTACTTTTTCAACCATGTACCTTTCAGCGATACAACCCTCTGGACGATATCTATTTTTCATATACCCTTTTAATATTTTCATGAAGTGCTCATTCGGGTACATCCATCTCAAGTACACTGGACCGTACAATTGAATCTCTTTGACCAAGTGTATAGTTAGATGTACCATAATGTCAAAAAAAGAAGATGGAAAATACATTTTAAGTTCACACAGAATACACACAATTAGCCTTTGTAAATCTTGTAACTTAGTTGAATCTACCACTTTACTGCAGATCAACTTGAAAAACACGTAAAGTTTAGTGATGGTATTTCTTAAATTTTTGGGTAAAATGGATCGTATACCAACCAGTAGGAAATTTTGCACGAGCACATGACAATCATGAGACTTGAGGTTCTTTAACTTCAACTCTTTAACTGATACAAGGTTCTTTATATTTAAAGAGTAGCCCTCGGAAACTTTAATTCCTTGCATAAACTCACAAAACAATTTCTTCTCTTTCCTCGACAGAGTGTATGCCGCTGGCGGTAGATAAGTATGATGCCCTTGCTCAATTGGTGCCAACTCTTCTCTAATTCCCAAGTTCACCAAATCCAACCTCGAATTGACACTATCCTTGCTTTTTCCTTGGATATTAAGCAACATGCCAATTAGACTATCACATATATTTTTTTCTATGTACATCACATCAAGAAAATGTCTCACATATAAAGACTTCCAATATGGAAGTTCAAAGAAAATAGACTTTTTCTTCCAATCACTTGTCTCGATTTGTTTAGTAAAGGGCTTACTAAAATTGTTATCCAAGTCTTTTACCTTGGAATACACTTGGGCACCGGTCAACATCTTTGGTGGGCTACCTTCTTCTGAGTCACCATTAAAAGGCTTTTTCTACTTCCTCCAATGATGTTGTGATGGTAAGAATCTTTGATGCCCCATGTAAACATTTTTCTTACAATAATGAAGTCGCACTGCATGAGTGTCATCTTCACATATAGGGCATGCACCATATCCTTTGACGCTGTATCCCAACAAATTACCATAAGCAGGGAAATTATTAATTTGCCAAACAACATGGCTTTCAAAGTAAAACTTTCTTCCATATATCCTTCATACACATTGACGCCTTCCTCCCAAAGCAGCTTCAAGTCATCAATTAAAGGAGCCAACTATACATCTATATCATTCCCAGGTTTCCTTAGCCCAGAAATTAACATGGACAACATCATAAACTTACGTTTCATAATCATGTATGGAGGAAGGTTATAAATCATCAATATCACTGACCAAGTGCTATGTATACTACTCTGAACACCGTGTGGATTAATTCCATCAGCTGACAGTGTAAGGCGAAGGTTCCTTGCTTCATCCGCAAAGTCAGGTTACTCATTATCAATTTTTTTCCATTGAGGACATCTGTAGGGTGCCTAAGCTTCGTGTCTTTAATCCTTTCATCTGCATGCCATATCAACTGTTTAGTAATCTCTACATTACTGTACAGTAGCTTGAATCTCAGAATAATGGGAAAATACCATAGGATCTTCAAAGGACTTTTTCCTTTCTTCTTCCTATATCGAGATGTGTTGCATTTAGGGCACTTGTCTAATGTTGCATACTGATTTTGAAATAATATGCAGTCATTAGGACATACATGTATCTTCTCATATCCCATACCGGTTATAGAGCAAAGAATTCGCTTTGCCTCGTTTGTCTTGGTATAAAGTACATTTTCTTTTAGAAGCATATCTTGCAACAGTTCAAGCAGTGTAGTGAAACCTGAATCACTCAATCTGTAGCGAGCTTTAAAGTTGTACAACTTCAACACTGCTAGCAATCTTGTGTATTTAGTACTACCAGCATATAATGGTTTCTCTGCATCACCTTTCAACTTCTCAAATTTAGTAGGGCAGTTATGAAGCACCTCTTCAACCACATTTAGCATTTCTTCAAGACCATCATCTTCATCAAACATGCTTTGATCAAATTCATCCGAAGCACCACTCGTGGTATGCACCCGATCACTACATGCATCTTTCATCTTACCATGCCTTGTCCATCGTATATATGTTTGATCAATACCATAACACACTAAATGATCTAGCAAATCAAGTGGACTAATCCGCTTTCCAAAATAACAAGATAAGCAAGGACACAAGATTTTGTCAGGATCTTGTGTGTGCTCGATTGCAAATGTAATAAACTCTTTCACCCTATCTATATATTCCATTGAATACCTATTAGATAACATCCATTTACAATCCATCTATGCCTTCAGTCTATTTTTAAAAAAGTATGTGGTTAGTTGTATGACTATTTTACTAATTACTTTTACCTTTTCTTACCAATTTTAAAATAAAATTGAAGCTTTCTAAATCTTAAATTAAACCCTATGTTTTAATTTACAAATAATACATCTCATAAGGAAAGAAATCATGATACTATGAATAATAGAAAATCAAAATAAAATTAAAGGAAAGCAAGGTTTGGCAATATGGAACACAAAAATTAATTTGTTGTATGTGTTGTTTCATGATACTATGAATCATAGAAAAGTAAACTAAATATTTTAATATGTTCTGATCTGTTTTTTATATATACCAACAAGCAAGAATATATATGTTTTGAAATCTCACATACACATATATTTATTTTCCAATTAAATTATAAAATGATATAATTTTGACATCCTTTTATTAATATATTATAATTATATTTTATTAAGAAAATTACTTGTATTTTGTATTTTCCAAATTTTAATTCTTTTCACGTAAAAAGTACTTTAATTTTTCTAAATGTAGTAAAAATTCAGGGGGTTATTTACAACTGACCCAATTAAAATTCAGGGGTTTTATATAATTTTACAAAAAAAATTAAACTTCAAATACACATTCATTTAATATATCTAACAATAATAAAATTTATTTAAAATAGAATTAGAGGATTTACAATTAAAATCATTATTATTGAAATGCTAAAACTTGTTTAAAATAATTTCCCTTTCACTTGTGTCATTTCGGTCTAAAATGTAATATATATATATATATATTTATATAACATTTATTTTTTTCACATTTAACATTCAATTTTAATAGTATTTTTTAAAGTATATACAAATCAATTAATATATATACTAACAAAATTAAAATTCTGATATTCTTTTTTCAAATCTCAATAGTGTTATAAATGAGTGAAATTATCATATATATGTAACTCATTTTCTTATTTAGTTTAATTTCCAATTTTATCTATTTTTATCTAAATTAAATTAGACACAAAAAGTTCACGAACGACCTTGAACCTCTGGGAAGACAATTTTGCAGCTATATGTGACATACATTAATTAGAGGAATAGATATATGTGGTTGAAAGAACGCCTAAGAAAAGACAGAATGAAACAAAACAAAACATTCATAAATAGATGCTCCTACGTACTTCTGAAATACTCTAAATTAATAAACAAGTGTAACAACAAATTATGGAATAAAAAAACCCAAAACCTAAAAAAACGCAAGCTAGCTATATCATAGTACAAGAACTTATTAATTGATATGTGAACACATGAAGTACATCAGCAACTAAGTAATTAAAGGCCAGGATTAATAAAAAAACACAAGCTAGTTGCCAAAAAAATAAAACAAAGCATGCTATCATATAAAAAGAACCTGAAAAAACATATAAATTAAAAGAGTACAAACACTTACAAATCGATTAATTGACTACAACAGCATAGGGAGTGGGGGAACACGTTGTTGGTGACGCAAGCTTGAGTGAAGAGGATGAGAAAATGTGAGCTGTGGAGTGAAGTGGGGACAACTGGAGTGGGGTTTAAAAGAGGAAGAGAGACAGAGTGTAGGAAGAAAAGGGAACAACGTAACTGATGGGGACAGGAGTGGGGATGAATGACAGGGAACAAAAAGGGAAAAAGGGACCAAGAGAATTGGATGAAGAAGACGTGTGTGTTTGTGTGTGTGTGTTTTTTTGTGTGCAGAAATGGAGAAAGGGGGACTATCGACTTGCACGATAATAGAGAGAAAGAAGGTGAGAAATTGAAAGGTAAAGTAAATAAAGTTAAAGAAAGAGGAGATAACGTGGGTGAAATCTGATTGGCGGAAGGTGGATTTTTTATCCACTTCTTAGCCAATCGTGGCAGGCGCCACACATGGCCAAGACCAGCTATAGCACCTAGTCCACCAGGTGCCATAGCTGGTGCCCAAAATTTAAAAAAATAAAATAGAAAAAGAATAAAAAGGAAGTTGTGGTACTTCTTTAAAGAAAGGCCATAAAATATGCGCCTCCTTTCAACCTTTTTGTAGTATTGAGTCCATATACGGATGAAAAATTCAATTCATGTAGTCTATGAACACAGCATGTGCATTGGTAAGCCCAAATGGCATTACTAGAAATTTTTAATGGCCATATCTGGTCCTAAAAGCAATTTTTGGTATGTCTTCTACTTTTACCTTGAGCTGGTGATACCCTAATCTCAAGTCAATTTTCGAAAACACACAATAACCAGATAATTGATCGAGTAAATCATCAATTATAAGAAGTAGGTATTTGTTCTTAACAGCCACCTTATTTAGATCCCTGTAATCAATACAGAGTCATAGATTTTGGTCTTTCTTTTTGACAAACAGCACTGGAGCTCCCTATGGCGAAATAGTAGGTCGAATGAACCCTTTCTCTAATAACTCTTCAATCTGCTCTTTCAATTATTCCATTTTATTTGGAGCCATTTGATATGGGGCTTTAGATATTGATCTCGCTCAAGCCTAAGGTCAATTACAAACTCCACTTCCCTGTTCGGAGGTAATCCATTGATTCTTCCTAAAACACTTCTAGAAACTCATTCACTCAGAGATACTTTCAAATGTTGTTCCAACTTCTGATTGTATAGAAAAGATTACTATCTACCTCTAACAACCTTTGTGCAGACATCTCTCAGCCTCAACTGCTGAAAGAAAATTAAGGCTGATTTCTGTGCTGATTTAGGGTTGCAGATTGGGATAAATAACCCTTTTGTTTCTATAATCTAGCAACACATTATTTGCCATCAATCAATCAATACCATGATTACTTCTAAGCAGTAACACCTCAAAATTTGATTAAGGGATTATGACTCCAAAAGTGGATGTGATTATTGTTAAACCAACACTTTTAGAGAATATGATGTGAACTGTGATTCGAATGTGTTATGAGCAGTACCGAAATCCTGTATTTAAGCTCAATTATGGATTAACATCAAAATTGACTTAAAATATAGGGAGGGCGCATAATATGGTGAAAGGGAATGATATGATGTGTTTGGTGGTGATTCAGTAAGAATTACCATAATATGGGGCAAAACAGGAAAGTTACCGACCAATTGATCAGCTGCCGAAGAGGAAGCTTATTAGTAACTCAGATCAATAGTTGTGATTTATTGTTATGAGATTAAAAGAGTGGAATCCCATGTGTTTGAGTTCATGTGAGCTCATGAGGATGAAACAAAATCTTGACAAGTGTCACAATGTGAGCCATGTATCATGGCAATGTTTCAACTCCTCCCTCTCTCCTCTCTTCCCATTAAGGTCGGCCAAAGGGCCTTTATTCCTCCAAAAATCTGATCTCATCTCTCTCTCCTCTCATCTCCATGGACGCCCAAGCACAAGGAAGAAAGAGAAAGCTAGATGTGAGTTTTTGGTTGGTTTGTTGTCCTCTTATACCCAAATACCCTTCTATAATATTGTTCATAGTGATGAGAGCTTCATCTCTATGGTTTTAGATTTGTGAAAGAAGGTGTGAGTGGTTGAAGAAATTGGAAAGTGGAGGAATTAAGAAGCAAGTTTGGGGAAGAGGAACAGGTGAGTATTTGATGACTTTTGATATAAGTTTTGTGACTTTTGGTTGGGTTTTGTGATTTATGGAATTTTTCCCTAATTTTGAGTAATTTCAAAATGGTGGAATTGGATGGTGTAAGGTGGTGCAATTGGTGTTATGTTGTGGCATTTGGTTATTGGAATTAGTTTGGAACTTTGATTGGAAAGGAATTGCAATGTTGAGGCTTGTGTATGGCATTGTGTTGACATGTTGTAATTACTGAGAAATATGTCAATGTGATATGAATTTGATTGTTTTAGTGTTTCCAATGGATTCCTTATGCAAATTGGTGTGAGAATAGTATTTGTTGTGAAATTGGAACCATTGGGAATAAAGATGCAAAAACTGAAATTCCGTCCATTGAAACTCTTTGCTGGGCAGTCTATTTGTACTCACGTTTTGAATAGGTAAATCGTGTCTAAAAATTATGAAATTATCTAGTTTAAAATTTCACATGCCAAGCTTCAAAATGGACATATAATTTGTGTCATTTCGTTTTGTGAACTGGGAGTTATGATTTTCCAAAGGTTGGGATTAAAACTGGAATATGTTTTAGAGCAGTATTGGATTTTGTGTAATTCTGTATTTCTGTGGTGATTTCTGGTAATGGTTCATATTTTTCCTCTATCGAGGACTTAAATATCTTTCAATAGGCTTTGGAATAAACTCATTTAAATTTTTTTTGGAATTAGTTAAGAATTTCTGAAGTTTCTTTGGCTGCAGCGTAAAACTTTCTAGGCAATCGTTGACCGCAGCCAGAAAATCTTGGCTGCAGCCAAAAATTTTCTGTGCTATTTTTTGCCGCAACCAGAGATTCCTTAGCTGCAGCCAACCCCTGTTTTCAGCACTTTGTGATTTTGAAAAATGGTTTCTAACCTTGTACTGCCCAATCCCTTTAGGCATGTGTTTAAGCTTTGACTAGCCACCTAAAGGTCATGAATGATAACCAACTTAAGCATTTGAAAGTTAAGGAATTGAAAAAGGTATTAACCTTATGTCCTTGCATTGGTTATAGGTTTGATGTTCGCCCTAATCATGAGTAGCTTGTGCCGGAGCATTTATAGAAAGAACAAGGGCAGATAACTTATCTCTCCTGCATGTATTTGATATTTGTGTTGGTGTATTGATGCATGTTATGGCTTTGCTTGATTATGTATAACATATATGAATATATGAAGCTCTGTTTCTATTTATGCTATGGCCATAAGTATGTTGTTTGAAATAGTGAGCACACAGATATGTCATTATGTGAACATGAGTTAGTGTAAAGCAAGCATGTCATGTATTAAACATTTATCTTGCATGCATATTAGTATTATTTTCCTATTGAGATTCTCTCGAATCTCACCCTCCCCTACCAACAATTTATACAGGGCAAGTAGATCGGGAAGGGAGCAAGCAATCGAGGGCGGTGAGGACTCCTCTAGGGATGTTTAATTTTGGTAGTTGGTTATCAATATGGGTTAGGATAACTGTATGTTTTGTTGTGGATGTATATATGGTTATGTATTTGAAAGGTATTGTGTAATTTATATTTGTAATTGGATTTGAGATGTATATTGTAAAATGAAGTATGGTGTGATCCCCTGGATGAGAAATTGTATATGGGCAAATATCCATGTACACCTTTGATTAATGAATGGAACCCGGAGTTGGCCGAGAATTATATTGTGTACTCTGATATATAAATGTGATTAGTTGCGCTTTGTGTAATTATATTCAAAATGTGAATATGAGACCAGGATGTTTGGATTTCAAAAAGTATATGTGAAAACCATATCATGTAGATGGGTTTGAAAATGAGTTTTGCTAATCGTTGGTCTCCAATCCATCTTAATTTATATATGTGGTTATGTATTTAAAAGGTATTGTGTAATTTATATTTGTAATTCGATTTGAGATGTATATTGTATAATGAAGTATGGTGTGATCCCCTAGATGGGAAATTGTATATGGGCGAAAATGCCCTGTACACCTTTGATTAATGAATGGAACCCAGGGTTGGTCAGGAATTATATTGTGTTCTTTGATATATAAATGTGATTATTAGCTGCACTGTGTGTAATTATATTCAAAATGTGAATATGCGACCAGGTTGTTTGGATTTCGAACAGTATATGTGAAAACCCTATAGTGTAGATGGGTTTGAAAATGAGTTTTGCTAATCGTTGGTCTCCAATCCATCTTAAATGCATATTTTTGAATATTAATTATGATTTAAAAAGTAGAGTGTTACATTTTAGTATCAGAGCTGTTGTTCCTGGCAAGTATAGGAATTTGCTAGGATAGCTCCCTTAGATCTCTGCCTTAGTGGTAGAAGATGATTTGTGATAGTTGTTGTGTATACACATGTGTGTTTTGTTGATTGGATATATGTGATTTATAGATTATGTGTATGCACTGTTGGTTATTCTGAAGTGTGAATCACTATTGAATTGAAACATATAATAGCCCACCCGAGAATTTGATGTGCAGGCCCAGAGGTGGAGGTAATGAATGATAATCCACCAGATCCTATGTGGGGGATGATGGGTCTGATTAGAGAACAGAGGAAAATGACTCCCAAGGTATGTCATAGTAAGGTTCTAGGTGTCATGATGAACCTAAATGTTGGGTGAGAAACCCTAGATGATATGATATTACATGCCAATGATGTCATACTGGACTTATGTGTTTATAGGTCCTAAGACTTAAGGGACCAGTGTAACTTAGGTTGGTAGAGATAGTTGGAATCGTGTTGGAATTGATGATACTCCGTGGAATTGAGAGAAGTGATTTCCCAGTTTAAATGATATTGACGTTGTGAGAGATGAATTGTGATCCAAGGATCAGACTTAATAGTTGAGCAGATTCTTAGGAAGTTGACTTGATTCGGATGGTCTGTGGTACCAGAGTATGGTACTAAATTCAAATTAAAATGTATATATGGTGTCCTGAGGTTGCTAGTTGTTAAGCTAGCACAAGCGAAGAGTTATTCTATGAAGGATTTGGATCGAAGAGGGCTACCTACGGAGGATTCGAATCTGAGACGGCTACCTACGGAGAGTTTAGATCGGAGAAGGCTACCTATGGTGACATCTGATTGGAGAGGCTATTTGTGAGTCTTTTGCCTGCGGCCCATCGGTGGTTCTGGTGGTAAAACCGTTCTGCTAAGGCGGTGGAGATACGGGGGATTGACTATGTGAGCCGAAAGGCTATTTGTTAATTTTTCACTAGCGGCCCATCGGTGATTCCGCTGGGAGAACCATCCCGTTAGGGCAGTGGA
Organism: Inga oerstediana; assembly: GCA_963210345.1. Lineage (NCBI taxonomy): Eukaryota > Viridiplantae > Streptophyta > Magnoliopsida > Fabales > Fabaceae > Inga > Inga oerstediana. The sequence continues at coordinate 26,570,661 of OY723405.1, read as the reverse complement.
GATTCGAGGATGTGATTATGTGACTATGTGAAAGCCGCCTGGACGACAAACCCTAGTGTGCAGCTGCCGTGACGTTGAATTGTAGAGTAGAGCTATGGGAAAGTTGGGAGTATGGGCTCTCAAAGATATGTTGGTTATGGCTTCTGGAAGTGGAACTTCGGGGCCATATATTTGTGTGAGAAGGGGGTCTTGGAGGATACCAGTTTGATTTTACGGTGTGTTGTGAACAAGCAAGGATTTGGGTATGCCCTGCCCTGCCCAGCTTAATGGATAGTGTGAATTGTGATGTGAAAAGGTATCAGTGATAAATATACCCAGTTCCATCTTGATGTGATTGTGTATTATGAGTCCATCTCCCGGGTTAGGCCGGATTGGGTTGGTTTGGTGGGTTACACCGGGATGGCATAAGCCCAAGGTGTGACAAATATTTGTGTCTTTTACCTGCGGTCGCATGGGGGGTTCCTATGGCAGAGGACCGTCCTGCTGGAGTGGTAGTTTACGGGAGATTGACTATGTGAAAGCCGAAAGGCTATGTGAACAAGCTGGGATCGGGGTATGGTTGTGGCCAGAGAGCAGAGCTAGTTAGCTAATGGCAAATTCGACTATATGATCGGGGGTTCTTATTTGTGAGGGCACTTACCCAGGTATGGCCAGCATGGCTAGCCACCAAGTTGGTTGCACCAATATTGACCCCAAGCTAAAAGACGATGCTTAAAATTAGAGTCTGTGATGTGTGTTGCTATAGAAGTTATGTGAATACAGTGAAAGCTATCATTATACAACGGAAGGCTATCGTTATTGTGAATACAGCACAAACTGTCGTTATTGTGATTACAGCGAAAGCTGTCGTAATGTGTATGCACCACCACACCAATAGTCCTCAAGTAAGTAGCAACGGTTCAGGTGATTTATTGTGTGCATCTCTGGCAGAGAAAGAAGATGAGGGTGGGGTGTAACAATGTGTATTTCCATTCCAATAGTGCTTGAGTAGCTAACAATGGTTCGGGTGGTTGCAGTGTGCATCCCCAGTAGAGAAAAGGGATGAGGATGGAATGTGACCATGCTAATAGTCCTCAAGTAGCTAACAACGGTTCGGGTGATTGCAGTGTGCATCCCCGATGGAGAAAGAGGATGAAGGTGGTGTTGGGAGATTGAGACTCTCGACCAGTTGCCTGTATAGAAAAGACTGATATTCTAGGTGGGCCGTTATAATAGGGTACTTCGAAAGAAGAGAATGAGTTTTCGAAATGGCATGATGTGATTGTGAATGCCCAAAAGTCCCAGTTACCACTAGCGGAGTCACTGGTGGGTGTACGGGTAAGGGTAATATTGTGAATTTGTAAACAGCGAAAGCTGAGGTATTTTTGTAAATAGCGGAAGCTGAGGTATTGTTGCAAGCAGAAAAGCCGAGGTATTCTTGCAACCAGTGAAAGTTGAGGTATACGTACAAACGGCGGAAAGCCGAGGCATTTTTGCAAATGGTAAAAGCCGAGGTATTTTTGCAAACAGTAGAAGCTGAATTACTTGTGTATCCAGCAGAGGCTGTCGTTTGGTGTAATGAATTTTGGTGTGTTGAGTTACTCCCAGAAGGGGTGACTAGATTGAGCAGTGTGATGGCCTATGCCTCCCAACTGTTGAGTTTGTTTGATATGCGCTAGCCCATCTAGGATCTGGGGGCTTACGGCCATCGTGGTTATGTAATGATGGTGTTGTGGCAATAGTATGAGGAGGTGATTGCATTCGTTTAGCAAAAAGGTGGTAAATGTGTTTGTGCGACAATCGTGTAATGGGCCGATTGTGGTTTCATGGTAATTGGGTTGTATTCGTGCTTTTACCAAAGATATAGCGTTATCACCTATATGGGGTGATAGCAGAATTATACGGTGATTATAAGAATCTCGAGTGTTGTGTAGTTGGAAAGAAATCAAGCACAACACATTAGTTCATATAGAATTTTGCGAGAATCAGATATGTGATATACCATTATGTGGGTGATCTGAAAGGGACTGTCCCAATGTGAAATAATCTGTGATGTACCGTTGTGTTGTGTGTTTCTATTTATGCTATGGCCATAAGTATGTTGTTTGAAACAGTGAGCAGGCAAATATGTCATTATGTGAGCATGAGTTAGTGTAAAGCAAGCATATCATGCATTAGACATTTATCTTGCATGCATATTGGTACTGTTTTTCCTACTGAGATTCTCTCGAATCTCACCCTCCCTTACCAATAATTTATACAGGGCAAATGGATCGGGAAGGGAGTAAGCAATCAAGGGCAGCGAGGACTCCTCTAGGGATGTTTAATTTTGGTAGTTGGTTATCAATATGGGTTAGGATAAATGTATGTTTTGTTGTGGATGTATATGTGGTTATGCATTTGAAAGGTATTGTGTAATTTGTATTCATAATTGGATTTGAGATGTATATTGTAAAATGAAGTATGGTGTGATCCCCTAGATGAGAAATTGTATATAGGCGAATATGCCCTGTACACCTTTGATTAATGTATGGAACTCAGGGTTGGTCGGGAATTATATTGTGTACTCTGATATATAAATTTGATTGGATGCGCTGTGTCTAATTATATACAAAATGTGAATATAAGACCAGGTTGTTGGATTTCAAAAAGTATATATGAAAACCCTATCGTGTAGATGGATTTGAAAATGAGTTTTACTAATCGTTGGTCTCCAATCCATCTTAATTGCATATTTTTGAATATTAATTATGGTTTAAAAACCAGGGGGTTACACAAGCCATACAACAATAGATAGATCCAATCCACTATTGATTCATGTCCCTCGGCATATACTATGCAATTTAAACGGACGTCGGCTGTGGTAGCTCTAACACCCGTCGGTATAGACATAACCAAGTCATATGAAAATTTATGTGCACTCAGGCCTAGCCATCTTATACAATTATATGCAATAAATGAATGACTATCACCCATATCATATATTACTTGTACTAAATTGCCATTAAAAGAACCCATACCTCGAATCAATTCAGGGGATTTTCTGGCCTGTTTCAACCCAATGTTGTATCTATTTTACTAGTATTTGATAAATCCCATTCTGTGAGAAATCACCGTTCAACAAGTTAACCTCTAAAAGCCAAAGCTTATATGTGATTTCCTAGCACCACTCGTAGATGCATCTCATGTTCTTATCTACTCCTTGAGTATATCAGAATATCGACACTAAGTCTAGATCCTTAAAATCACATAAATTAGAAATCACTTTCTTCAAGGATACCTAATAGGCATGCTAAGATTTAGGATCAATAGCGTCTATTATAACCTCAACTATAACCCCCATGCCGTAATTAATATTCAGATTACGCAATTAAAGTGAAATAGAGACCAATAATAATGAAAACTCATTTATGAACCCATCTACTAGATGAGGTTTTCACAAATACATTTTGTAATCATTTATAACCTGGTCTCACATTCACATTATGAATACAATTACTACACGAAGATAAATCACATTTAAATATATCAAAGTACGCAATGTAATAATCCCGGTAATCCTGGATTCCATATATTAATCAAAGCCTTATAGGGCACATTCACCCAATACAATTACCCAAATAGGGGATTACACAAAGTCATTTCCAAATACCAAATCAAATACTCATCCATATAAACACATCTAGATCCAAATACATAATACTCCCAACTATATGATAACCAACAACGAGAATGACAAACCGAAGGAGTCCTCATCACCCTTGACTGCTTGCTCCATCCTTGATCCACTACCCTATCTGAAAGGTTAGTAGGGGAGGGTGAGACTCGAGAGAATTTTACTAGGAAAAAATACCATATGCATGTACGATAAATGTTTAATGCATGACATAACTCATGCTAACAAAATGACAAATTTGTAAACTCAATGCCTCAAACAACATACTGATGGCCATAGCATAAATTGAAACACAACTTCAAATTACACATAATCATGTAAAGCAAAGACATGCACCGACACACCAACACAAATATCAAATACATGCAGGAGAGGTATGTTTCCTATACTTATTTTTCCACATAACCTCCAACTTCGGCTTCTCATGATCAGGGCGAATACCAAACCCTATAACCAAAATAAGGATATAGGGTTAATCCATTTTCCAATTCCCTAACTTTCAAACACTTAAGTTGGTTATCATTCACCACCTTTAGGTGGTTACTCAAAGCCTAAAGGGTTGGGAGAAACTTGACCAAAGATCTCTTTCATAACCTCAAAACCCCATTTTTGACTTCATCACTCGAGTGATGGATGGCTCGTTCCTGAGTGAGGACGGATCACTCGTGCAAGTGCTTAACTGGAAACATAACCAAAGACAAAAAATACCCACAACACTCGAGTATCCAACAAAGCACTCGAGTGATGGCCTCACACTCACCTGAGTCCCACTGAGTGAGGCTCCAAAAGTGACCACCCGAAAGCAACAAAAAACCCAGAGCCAGAAGTGCACTGGAGCACTAGCTCTGTCACTTGAGAGATGGCACGAAACTTGTGAGTGCCAGCTCACACTCTTGACAAATCAACTGTGAGTGACAACCTGAGAAGCGGCTCTTAGTGTAGAAGTATATGATCACTCGAGTGATAACCCACATCACTCATAGGTGAGGAAGTGCACTCTTCTTCCATGAACAAGTGCAACCAAAATCGAAGGGGAAAGGGAAAATACGATGCTGCACTCGAGTAAGACCCTTGTTCACTAGAGTGAGGCTCTATCAGAAGCCAAAACACAGTAAATATTTGAATTTTCCCCAACTTAACCAATATGTTTCCAATGGTCCTAAAAATCTAGCACAAAGCTACTCCTATATAATTTCACATAAGGAACCTATTAGAAACCTTAAAACAACCAAAATCACACCACAATGACATTGTCACCATTGGTCACACCTATTCCACACTTTACCTAATTTCATTACTTTTCTTTTCCAATGATCATAAATCAATTCTAATGGCATCAAAACACACTATGACACCATTTTTACCATAATACAACATGCAATTCTCCCAATTACATATTACACAAAATCAGGGCAAAATCCATAATTCACATAGCTCAACCAAAAATCATAAAACTTTGATCAAAAGGGTACAAATACTCACCTCTTCCTCTTTCCCAAGCCAAATCTTTGATTCTTCATCTTTCAACTTTCCTCACTCTCTCAAAACACCTTTTTTCACAAATCTAAAACCATAGCAATGAAGCTCTCATCACTATGAACAATCTTAATGAAGGAAGTTTAAGCTAAAGAAGACAAGAACCAAGCCAAAACTCACCTTTCCATTTTCTCTTTCTTCTTTCCTTACTTGCATAAACATGGAGACTAGAAGAGAGAAAAAGAATGATGAAGAAATAGATTTTGGCTCCCCACACACACATAAACCGACTTGAGGGGGAGAGAAGAGAGAGGGAAAGCTTTTTGAAACATTGACCAATCCTATAGTCCATATTGTGCCAAGTGTCATGATCTTGCTTCACCTTCATCAGCTCACATACGCACACACACCCACATGATTCCACCCCTTGATCTATTGCACAAATCAATCCTAACCATTGATCTTCAAGTTACCAATGAGTTTCCTTTTCGGCAACCGATCAATTGGTCGGCAACTCTACCATTTTGCCCCTGATTACGGTAATTCTCTTGAACCACCACCAAACACATCATATCGTTCCATTATACCACAATATGTGCCCTACCTATATTTTAAGTCAATTTAGATGTTAATCAATAATTGAACTTAAATACAGAGTTTCGGCACTGCTCATAACACACTTGAATCACAAAGCATATCATCTTCTCCAAAAGTGGTTATTTATAAATAATCACACCTACTTTTGAAGTCATAATCCCTTAATCAAAACTTGGGATCCTACTAAACTAGGGCTTAGAAGTCCACTTAATCCAGGCTTATTCTCTAGCCTCAAATCTCAGAATTTGGGGTATTACATCCACGGTATTCAAGTAATATCCTTAAAATATTACTGAAGGTTCAACATCATCCAAGAGGTTCACAAGGTTCAACTTTCTTTATGAAACAGAACCATAGTGCAACCTGATTCACATTTTGACCTAAGCACTATTTAAGCTTAGATCTTATTCAAATCTATCCTCAACCTTCAGTATCGTCAGATCGGATCTTCTAGGATCGATATACGGCATAATCACCACTCTTTTACCTCAATTTTTCTCATAGAGGCTTCAAGATTCTATTCATTAAACCATTCTCTTAATACCCTGAACCAACTCAAATCATTGCTTAGATAACATAACATATCATTCTAGGTAAAGAAGCAACATATAACATTCTTTCATTGCATCTTAATCTCAAGATCATGCCCAATTATCACTGGAGCATTCTTAACTATAGTCTATGCTTCAAACGACTATGAGCCATTTCAGTGTTCTTACGAACTTAAGGCTTAATATTGATTCTTGGATTATAATCCAACTCTTAATTTCATACTAGATCTATATCCTCAAAATTAATTGAGTCAAAGTCATTATGCCTCGATCATCCCTACCATACATACTAAAATCATCATGTAGTACTGTATGTCATAATTAACTAATATCATCACTTAGTATAGAGAAATCTCAAAGCAACCATTAAGTCTCAAGTTTACATAGCCTCATTAAATGAATCTTTCTAGGCAGTACTCACTCCAACAAAAATGTTCCAAATTAAAATCAATACTTACACCATCATCATCTCCATGTTTCTAGGCATTATTTAAATCATATAACTAAGATGAGTATTAGCCATGGAGAAGTCTCAAGGTAACATTATTCCTCAAGTCTCCATAACCTTACTAACTTAACTTCTGAGGGCGTCACCTATCCTAATATTTTCTTGGGTTAAGCACACTTAAATTTTATGTACTTGTGCCAAAATGTAGATATGGGCTCTATATACTTCCGACCACTGGTACCCTGTAGCAGTCCTTGTTCCATAGAGTCGTTCTGACTATCTTCGGATGACTAAACACTGAGTGTGGTTTATACATTGGCCTTGGTTGTACCTACTCCTTAGGTTTCACAATATCCTTAAACCATCCTCAGTTCGGTATCACACTACTTACTTCCCTTCGGGTATTCGATGATCTCTTGGGTCTTGTTCATAAAATAAGGTGTTTCACTCCTTTGATACCCTTTTCTATGCATATTTCCTGTTATGTATAATGAAAACCATATCAGTATAATATTCTATCGCCAGAACCACTTTTAGGTCTGATACCAAAATGTAAGTCCCTTATGTTATATCCACATTTCTTAGAGTAGCGCAATTCAGTGGGCTCACAGGAATAGCATAAAAATATAATGATAATAAGTACTTGATTACATTGCAGAAAATCCTTATAGGGTTTGAAAAATATACACAATCCTCCAAAACTTAACAAAATAAAGCTACACACTTTACCAAAGTCCTTTGAATGCACAAAGCCTTTAGGTTGTGTCATGTATACATCCTCAAGCAACTTTCCATTAAGGAAGGCTGTTTTGACGTCCATCTGCCATATTTCATAGTTATAATATGCTACAATGACAAGAATTATTGTGATTGATTTGGTCATTACAATTGGGGAAAAGATTTCATTATAGTCTATGCCATGAGTTTTAATAAATCCTTTTACAACCAATCGTGCCTTAAAGACATTTACCTGCTATCCATGTCATTTTTCTCCTTGAAAGCCCATTTGTACATGATGGTTTTTACACCTTTAGGTGGATCAATTAAGGTCCATACCAGATTGTTGTTCATGGATTGCATTTCAGCCTTCATGGCATTTAGCCATTTCTTAGAGTTTGGTCCCACTATGGCTTCTTAATATGTAGTTGGCTCATTTTGCTCAATGAGCAATACATCATGACTTTTAGTAATCAGAAATCCATATCTTTGGGTTGATGTCATGTTCTATTAGATCTGAGTGGACCTGTGTTACTTGAGGAGGCTAACAAATTATTGTGAGTCTTCTCTATTTCCCATCTGTGGTTCTATGCTATATTGTGAGTCTCAAACTTCTTTGAGATGTACCTTGCTCCCATTATTCTTTTAGAGATAAACTCTCTTTCTAGAAAATACCATTTTAAATAACAAATACTTTGTTATCAGTGGGATTGTAGACATAGTATCCCTTCATTTCCTTAAGGATCTAGGCACTAATTACTGAGGCATGTTGCTAACATATACCTCACATCCCCAAATTTTGAGAAAAGATAAACTAGGTTTCGTTCTAGTCCATATCTCATATGGTATCTTTTCAATTGCCTTCAAGGGAACACGATTTAGTGTGAATACAGCTATCTCTAGGGTATGGCCCCAAAAGGACTGTAGAAGATCTGTTTAACTCATTATAGAATGAATCACATCTAATAGTGTTCAATTCCTCCATTCAGAAATGTCATTCCATTGTGGTATTCCTAGAGTAGTCAATTATGAGATTATCCCACAACTCCTAAGATTACCAATAAACACTTAACTCAAATATTCACCACCTTGATCAGATCAAAGTGCTTTAATAGTCTTGCCAAGTTGGTTTTGTACTTCACTTTTGAATATTTTGAACATTTCAAAAGATTTAGATTTATGTTTCATTAGATAGATATATCCATATCTACTAAAGTCATCTATAAATGTAACGAAGTACATATAACCTTATCTGGCAGCTGTATTTAGTGGTCCACATACATCTATATATTTGAGGCACAATAAATCAGTAGCTCTCTTACTATACCTAGTAAAATGTGCCTTTGTCATATGTCCTAATAAGCAAGACTCACATGTATCAAATATATTAAGAAATCCATCTTGATGGACTTTAGAAATGCATTTCTTATTTATATGGCATAGACAGTAATGTCATAGGTATATCAAATTCAAATCATTTGACTTGTTCCTTTTGGTTGTTATGTTATAGATATTTCTACTATTAGGATGTTCCAAATTTAATATATAATGACCAACATGTAAATCACCATTAGCATAGAAAATGTCATTACGATAAATAGAACATTTTTCATTCCTAGTAATGGAAGTATAACCCTCCTTATCCAAATAAGAAAGTGAAACAATATTACTACTCAAAGCAGGAATATAATAACAATTGTTCAAAACTAGCAAAAGCTCACTTGGCAAAACTAATTCATAAGTGCCTAAAACTAAAGCAGCAACTATTACTTTGTTTCCAACTCATAGGTCCACTTCACCCTTCTTCAACTTTCTACTATCCTTAAGACCTTACACATTTGTACAAATATGAGAACCATATGCACTATCTAATACCCATATAGATGAAGTAGAAAGATAAATGTCTATAACATAAATACCTGAAGAGATAGCCCTGTTATCCTTCCTCTTTTTTAGATCTTTGAGGTAAAGTTTGCAATTCCTCTTCCAATGACTAGGTTCCTTACAGAAGAAGCATACTCCTTTATTTATAGGCTTGGCCTTCTTGGCTGCAGGCTTGGTTTCAGGCTTGTTTGACTCTTTGGTCTTACCATCTAAGCCATTACCCTTCCCCTTGCCTTTTCTTTTCATACCCTTTCCTTTATGAACCATCAAAACAATGTTAGGCTTTTTCTTAATATTCTGCTCAATAGTTTTAAGCATCTCATGTAGTTCAGAAATTGATTTCTCTATGTTGTTTATGTTGTAGTTCATGACAAACTAGTCATAACTTTTTGAGAATGAGTTCAAGATCAAATCTGTAGTTAACTCTTGGCTCATGGGAAATCCAAGCCTCTCAAGGTGATCAATGTAGCATTTCATCTTTAACATGTAAGCACTAATTAATACACCTTCAACCATCTTATAGGAATGTAAGGCCTTTATGATTTCATACCTTTCTTACCTTACCCGTTACTAGAATATTTCCTTGAAATGCACAATCATCTCATGAGCCTCCATAAGTTCCAGATCTCTTTAGAGCTTTGGAACCATGGTGGCAAGCATCAAGCAACCTACATTCACAGAGTCTTCCCTATACTTCATGTAAGCATCTTTCTGAGCTCTTTGAGCATTGGTTGTAGGCTCCTCAGGAATAGGTTGTTCTAGGACATATGCTTTTCTTTCCTGCTTGAGAACAATTCTTAAGTTTCTGAACCAGTTAAGAAAGTTTGTCCTTCTCAAGGACTGATTGTAATGATAGTGTAGTAGTATTACTAGTCGAAATGATTCTACAATAAAATGTGCAAAGTTGGTTAGTAATCTCCCACTAAATTAACAACCCTAAATATAATAATTAGTAGGCTAAGATCCATATTTCACTAAAATTTAAGTCCACTTTTGCAGGAAACTTAAATCAAGTTATTTAGCTAGGTAACCTCTTTACCAATTACATCACATGTAACTCTTAGATCTTTATGGGATTCGATCATCATATGATCTGACATGTTTCATCTCATCTAATGCTTTAAGATCCAAAACCATTTTGTTAATCTCAATTAAGTCAAAACATAATGAATCTTTGTGAGTAGCACCATTACTCACAGTTGTCTCACCAAGATAACTCAAATGCATCCACTTTGGTGGAACCTACAATTGACCGATCTAGGTTTTGACAAGTATTCACTAATTGACAGTATTATGGCTTAAGATTTCATTTGGAGTGCTTAATTAATTATTTCATTTAGATGAATACATATATCGCAGTTGTATCTCATATAAATATACATATATAATTATATATATATATATAATATGCATGTAATGATCTAATCAAAGGAAACAAAATTTAAACACGACATAATATGGCTTGCCTAACCTAAATCCTCTCGAGCCAATGAGAGGACCTCTCTAATAAGAAAAGAAAAATACATTGAGAAACCTCGTTTAAACATACGAAGAAAGTAAGATGAGAAGAGAATGTACATCCAGACTATATAGAGGAAGGTATGGCATATAGGCCGTATTTAAAAAAATTACAACCCTTGTAGAACTGGAGCCATATTGTTCACTATACCTAAACAATTTTAGAAATTAAAACCACAACAAATAACAATTCATACAATATGAAAAGTAATAAATGTTATGATTATGTCGAGCTACGAATAGTTAACCACCGCGATCCCGATAATTCCTCATTGAAATTAAGAGTGATCCCAACTATTAATGAGAATGATCTTATCAGTACTAGAAAGGCAGAGGTATGCTAATTTAGTATGGTTGGCTTCTATAATACTAGCTTCCTTATATTTTGCTTGATTTTCAAGCTTTTTTACTCTAGCAGTAGAGGCATCACATGTCTCCTAGAACATTTATGAATCTTCTTTATCTATTCATCCTTAACATTTCATGTAAGAGATCCCCATGTGTTTCTACTAGACATGCTACCCATAAGATTTTAAATCTAACAACTCCATAACACAAGAGCGCCAAAGTTAGGCCAGGTTCTCCTTAGTCTCCTATCTTTCTCGATTAATCACCATCAATCGAATCCAAAGCAATATATCACATACAACTTAAATATCTCATATACAATTTATAATCAAGACAAAACCTCAAACTTAACTTAAATGCACAATTAACTTGGCTTTGATGCCACTATTGTAATTGGTAGGCACAATGGACTATTAAAATTCAAAATCTTCCCAATCCCTACTATGGATCTATCAACGACGTTTAAATGAGTAGTAGAGAAGCGTACCTTTCTTATGTGTTCAGTCTTTCTTTTCGATCTTAAGGAGCTAACAACTCAGATCATCTCCCTCTATCGGTATCTACTCGAATAGGAATCCAACACGAATAGCGTGCTAGCACCACTAACATCTCTCCCTAGAGTTTTCTTTTCTCACGACTCTCTATCTTGTTTTTTTCATCACACGTAGAAAACCCTAACTCACCCTTTTTAAAATAACTAGTCAGGGCTTTCTATTTTATGATGGATATTGGATTTTTAAAATTAATCTTAATTAATTTTGAAATCCATATCATATCAATGAACTATTAATTGTCTTTTGATAAATAAATTAAATAAATATGGTTTAATTAAATCTGTCCAACAATTTTAATTTAACCTATTTATTTAATTTGAATAAAAAGCCAATGAAAATAGATTTAATTTATCTTTATAAATTAAATCTGAAATATTATATATTTGTCGTGTTAGTTATTAAATTTAATTTATCAGATAAAACTAAATTTAAAACAATGCAATATAATAATATTATCATATATGCGTATGTGTATGTATTTTGAAAATACATATATGTATATATAATATTATTAATTTTTTTTAAATATATATATATATATATATATCCACTCTTGATTAACCAATACATTCATTAAATCTAGACATATCTTAGATTCAATCAATATAGACATTATAGCTCGTATTAAGCTATTTGTGTGCAACACTGTAGGCCTATATGAAGTTGGAAATAGGCCAATGGCTATACTAATCTATAAGTGATAAGCAGCCTCTAGGAAGACATTATGACTACCTAATTCATATGAGGATTGATTAATCGATGCAACCTATCATACAACCATATCATGTTTGTAACCCCCTGCTTTTTAAACTGTAATTATAATTCAAAAATGTGTAATTAAGATGAATTAGAGACCAATGGTTATTTCAAAATCTATTAAGTCCCAATCTTCAAAACAAGGAATCGCCCTGAGATGAAGTTGGTTTTCAAAATTTCTTTTAAAATTCAATTAACGTGGTCTCACATTCACATTTTGAATATAATTCACCTACGCAGTTAAGTTGCATTCATAAATATCAGAGTGTAAACCAAAATTTCCAGCATCCCCTAGGTTTTCATATAATAACTAAAGGGTCTACGGGATATATTCGTCCCTTACAAGTTCCCATTCAAGGGATTACATATCCTTATCCAAAATAATATTTACAAAAGGTATAGTAATTTGAACCAAAATATGACAACCAACCAATAAATGAAAATAAAGAACTAGTCGCCCTTGGTTGTCTGCTTCTCCTTCGAGCCACTTGCCCTGGCTGTAGTTTAGTCCATGGAAAAAATGAGATTCAAGAGAATCCCAGTAGTAACAAATCACTCATACAATATATAATCACATAGCATACAAGCAAATCACCAAGCAGCAGCAGCATACACATGGTCTTCACAGCATACACATAGCTTTCATGATATACACATAGCCATCTCGATATACACATGGTCTTCGCAGCATACACATAGCCTTCATGGCTTACATAATTACAACGGCAGGGGTAGGTATGACTTGCGTCACCTCCACGACTGCTCACACTGTAATACACATAGCCTTTACGGCTTACATAATGCTTTCACAGCATACACATAGCCTTGCGGCTTTCATATAGCCTTTACAGCTATCACATAGCCTTTCGACTTTTACATCCACAATGAATTTATTGTCACACCCTACCCTCATCCTCTTTCACCCGCCTTCACCATTCCTGTTGTTAGCTACCGGAGGACTCTTGTAACCCCCACCTCGAAAAAGACCACAATTCACGTTTAAACACATTTAATAATCAAATGAGAGATCCGAGATAATTTAAAAAATTTTATAACACCTGTATAAATAGATCACCATTCATTTCGTTCCTTAAAACAAATGGTCTGTTCTATCTGTTACATGTACAATATCAGAGTATACCATAGTTCTCGATATTCACCTGGGATAATAACATTAATCCAAAATAATAATAAGGGCATCAATGCTCATCTCAGTATCCATATCAGGGATTACACAAAACTATACTTCTATGGTCTATTCAATATGTACATTTATCCAAAATGATAACCAATTTAGTATAAAACCAAAATATCTAACTAAGACTACCGCCGGCAGTCCTAATCGTCCTTATTCACTTGCTTGTTCTTCGAACTACTTGCCCTGTCTAAAAAAGTTATTTGGAAAGAATGAGATTCTAGAGAATCCCAGTAGCAACAGTTTACGTATATGATGCATATAAACAAAGTAAGTAAACATATATCACAATGAAGCAATCAATATTTGAGGCCGGGTACATTGCCACATCCCCTTCACTGTATACGAGACCGGGCTTACGCCACATCCCCTCAACTATATTTGTATTTGAGTTTAGGCTTACGCCACGTTCCCTTACTATATCTGTATTCGAGACCGGGCTTTCGCTAAGTTCCCTTACTATTTCTATATTCAATGATTAATGCAAACAATCAATGCAATATACATGATATAAGATAAAGTGTCACTATCTTGTTCTTTCTGTTCTTGAGCAGGCACAAGCCTTCTACGCTCCGAGAAAATATCAAATCCTAAAGTCATAATTAAGGACGAAGCATTATTCTCTATTCCAATACTCAATTGACTCTTCAACACTTAGATTTGGTTATCAATAATGACCCTTAAGAAGCTACAAATGCCTCTAATAAAACCCCTAAAAGGTTGGGAAACAATAGGTTGAATATCTCTTTACAAAAACTCAAAGTGTTGGAACATAGGGGTTGGCCGTAGCCAAAATATGGTCAGAAGGTCACTGGCCGCAGCCAGCCACCCATGGGCCACAGCCAGAATCAGGACAAAAAGGTTTGGGCCGCGGCCAAGAAATTCGCTTATTCTTAGCTGAACTTCTAAAATTTATAACTAATTCTAGAAAAATCAAAATGAGGTGATTCTAAAGCCAAAAGAAATTTATTTAAGTCCTCTTTACTAGAAAAATATGGACCATAACTAGAAATCACTACAAAATTCCAGAATTACCCAAAACTCAACACTACTCTAAAACAGAGTCCAGTTTCTTCCCAAACTTTGGCAAAGCATAACTCTCAGTTAACAAAACCAAATGGCACAAATTATATATCTATTTTGAATCTTGGGATGTGAAATTCAAGACTGGAAAGTTTCAGAATTTTCCAACACCATTTGGTTATTTAAACCTTTCTTGTAAACTGACTGCCTAAAACAAAGTTCACACAAGACATATTTCCAATTTTCTACCAAAGTATCCAATGACTCCAAAATCAATAACCAAACCTATTCCCATACAATTTTCCAAAAGGAACACAATGGCAACCTCAAAATGACCATAATCACAACCCACTGACATGCCCTATTTTTCCCAATGCACAAAAAGTAAACCAAAGTGATCAAACTTCACATTTAAGCTTCAATGCAATTCTATCCATTCAAAACACTAACCAAGGCACCATTTCCATAACAGTAATATACCATCAACACATTGACCCTCAATTTCAAAATTCAAGGCAATAAATTCTAGAATTTCCAAGTTTAATCGAATGGCATGAAACATAGATGAAAAAGTTTCTTTTACTAACCTCTTCAACTTTTCTAAAGGGACTTTTTTATTCTCCAACCTCCACAATTTCTTGGGGTCCAAAACCAACACCAAATGGCAAACTAGAACTATCAAAATAAAGCGCTCAACTCAAGGAACAATTTTAATGAATGGAGTTTGAGCAATGGAAGTCATTTTTCCTTACCTTTTCAAGTTTTTCTTCCTCTATTTTCAGCAACAATGGTGCTGAACCAGGGGGAGAGAGAATGAGAGAGAGATAAGAGATGAGATGAGTGAAGGGATGAAAATAATCATCATACTCCCTCTACCATACCTGGTCAGCGAGAAGAGAGGGAAGAGAGGAGAGAGAAACTGATTTAAAAATACATTTTGACTTTTCTCCCAATCCCTTCACATGTGATCTTGCCAAGTGTCCACTCCTTATTGGCTCACACACACTAAGTCTCCAATTAGCTTCTTTAAACCATCCATTAGTCATTTAATCACACATTTCATTTCCTCTTAGTTAGTAATTAATTTCCCCATTAATCACCAACTTATGGCCAATAATTTCTATTATATCAATTTTCCATCAATTATGACATATTAGATAATATTGTCACAAATACACATTAATTCAACTTTAACCCACAATTACCATCTCAATAATCAGCATTAGCCCTTAATCAAAATGTGGGGTGTTACAACTCTTGCCATAGTGGTGCAACTTGTAACGCCCCAAAGTTTGATTAAGGGTTAATGATAATTATTAAGAATATTTTGTGAATTAAAGCTTGAATTATTATGGGTTATGTGACAATTTAAGTTAATATACCATAATTAGTGGAAAAATGGAAAGAATAGAAATTATTAGTTAGTGATTAATGGAGAAATTAATTACTAACTAAGGAGAAATAAGGCGTGTAACTAAATGACTAATGGACTAGTTAGTGTAACTATATGGTTGCTTATTTAGTTAGAAATGAGGAAATTTAGACATGTGATAAGATAATATGATGATAGTTGTTGAAGAAAAGTCAAATACCACATGTTAAATGATTTTCCTTCCTTCTCCTTTCGTACACTTCAGCTGCGTGAGAATGGGCTAGAAAGACCCATCATTTCTCTTTCTTCTTCACTCTTCATCCTTCTTATTCTCTCTCATTTCTCCCTCCCTCCATTTTTGATGATTCTTGCTGTAGAAAAAAGAGGAAGAGCAAAGGTAAGTTCTTGCCATTTTGACCTTCCAAGTGACCTCTAATGCAAAAACTCTCTTCTTCAATCTTGTTCCTTGTGTTAAGAGCTTCAATTCTATGGTTTTAGATTTTCCATTGGTGGTGATTTGAGCTCTCAAGGAAATATAGAGTTTGGTGAACCAAGGAACTCCTTTGGGAAAGTTAAAGAGGTGAGTAAGTTGAGCATTTTGATATAAGTTTTGTAGTCATTTGGTTAAGTTGGAATTTTTGGGAATTTAACCCTATTTTCGAAAATTAGGGTCTTGTGGTGTTTGAGTTGTTGTTGTCATGGATATGGTGTTTTGATATGTATCTTGGATAGATAGAAGTTGATTGGAAACTTGGATTGAAAAGTTGCAAGTTTGGTCAGTGAAAAACTTTGTGCTGGCAGTGGTCTTGCATGGACGTTTTAAAATAGCAAATGGTGTTGGAAAATTATGAAACTTTCTAGTCTTAAATTTCACATGCCAAGATTCAACATGGATATATAATTTATATAATTTCGACTTTTGAGCTAGGAGTTATGACTGTCCAAAGTTTGATGTTAAATCTGGGAATAATTCTGAAGCAGTGTGAACATTTCTTAAATTCTGTATTTTTGTGATAATTTTTGGTAATGGTCCATATTTTTCAAGTAAAGGGGAATTAAATAGATTTCAAAGGGCTTTGGTATCACCTCATTTAGATGTTTCTAGAATTAGTTATAATTTTTGGAAGCTAAGACACAAAAGTCTAATTTTTTCAATTTTTGCCTAAACTTTCGGCCAGCACTGTTCTGAGGGGTAGGAGCTGGTTTTACATGAAATATATGTTTTCATTGGATTCATTGGGCAAAAATATGTGGGGTTATAGTTGGACACTTTTTCGGTAGAGGTCGAAAAAACATAATTACGAAAACGCCACTGAAATCCCTAAATAGGGGCTGTCAAGTGTATTTTTGTAATTTGACAATGATTTTGGTGATTTCAAGCCCAGAATTGGATTCCTTGGGCGAAAAAATGTCAGAATAGCCTTGGTCAAACTTTTGGGAAAACGTGCTATCGGGCCAGGTACGGCTGGGCCAGGGTCCCGGGGGCATTTTGATAAATTTTCACCATAGGCTAATATAACCACAATAAACACTATGGAAGAGTATAAAATGATACTTGGAAAGGTTATGACCTATTTCTTGTACATTTAATACTTTAGAACCGATTCGAAAGCCGGGAGCGGCACGTTTTACGAGGCACACTAAAAAGGGTGGTCTTTGAGATAGTATTTCCCAATCCTTTTAGGTGATTGTTAGAGACTTTCATAGCTACTTAAGGGAATTTAATGATAACTAAAACTAAGTGTTTTGAAGTCATTTAAGTATTAGAGTAAGTGATAACGCGTCGTCCTTAATTATGACTATAGGATTCGACATTTGCCCGGATCGTAGAAGGCCTAAGCCTGATCAAGGACAGAAACAACAAGGTAGTGACACTTTATCCTATATCATGTTTAATGCATTGCTTGTATGTATTTATCATTGAATGAGTGAAGGGACGAGGCAGTAAGCCCGGCCTTGAATAGGGGACGTGGCGTGAGCCTGGACTTGAATATTGTTGAGGGGAAATGGCGTGTGCCTGGCCTTGAATATTGATTGAGGGGACGTGGCAGTTAGCCCGGCCTTGAATATTGTTATGCTGCATTGTGATATATGCTTACTTGCTTTGTTTAATTATACATCATATTTGTAAACTGTTGCTACTAAGATTCTTTTGAATCTCACTCTTTCCAAATAATATTTTTAGCCAGGGCAAGTAGATCTCGAGACAAGCAAGTGAACAAGGACGACTAGGATTGCCGGTGGTAGTCTTAGTTTCTTTTTGGTTTTTGGTTATCATTTGGACAACTGTATGTATATATTGGATTGACCATAGGTTTGTAGTTATTTTGTAATCCCCGGTATGGGAAATTGAGATGGTCGATGATGCCCTATAAAACTCTTGGATTAATGATATTATCCCGAGTAAATGTCGGGAATTTTGTTATTACTCTGATATTGTATATGTGACAAACCGAACAGGCCAATTGTTTTTATTTAAAAATGAATGGAGATCATGTTGTACAAGTGTTGCAAAAAGTTTTTAATTATCTCGAATCTCTTATTCAACTATAAAACGTATTTAAACACTAATTACGGCCTTGATGACGGTGGGGGTTACACAACTCAAGAGAATATACACATGATGTGTGACCAATGTCACAATATACACATAGCAACAAGCTCTGCAACATTGGCAATACACAATTCAATGATATCACATACATACAATGCATCACATACAATATAAGGGGAAGTGTCACTACCTTGTTCTTTCTGAGTGTGCTCTGGCATAGGTTGCTCATGTTCAGGGCAAATATCGAATCCTATCAATTAAAATCAACGACATAGTGTTATTCCCTTTTCCAATTCCTTAACTTTAAAATACTTAAGGTTAGTTGTCATTTGAGTCCCTTAGGTGGCTATGATAAGCTCAACGAAAGCCTAAAAGGATTGGGAAGTACTAGGTTAGAAACCACTTTTCAAAATCACAAAATGCTGAAAATAGGGGTTGGCTGCAGCCAAGAAATCTCTGGTTGCGACTAAAAATAGCACAGGGAGTTTTTGGCTACAGCCAAGATCTTCTGGTTATGGCCAAAGATTGCCCAGAAAGTTTTGGACTGCAGCCAAGAACCTTTAGCTGCGGCTAAGGAAATTTTCTGCTTCTTGGCTGAATTTTGAAAAATCATAACAAATTCTACAAAAATCAAAATGGGATGATTCTAAAGCCAATAGAAAGCTATTTAAGTCCTCTTTATAGGAAAAATATGAATCAATGCTGTTCATAACCACAAAAATACAGAATTACATGAAATCTCATACTGCTCCAGAATAGCTTCCAGTTTCAACCCTAAACTTTGGAAAATCATAACTCCTAGCACACATATTGAAATGACATCCATTATATGTCCATTTTGACTCTTGGCATGTGAACTATTAGATTGGAAAGTTTCAGAATTTTTAGACACCATTTGCTCATTCAAAACATCCATGCAAACCAACTGCCCAGCACAAAGTTTCAATTGATAGAATTTCCAATTTTCAACCAGTGTCTAATGGCTCCAAAATCAACAACCAAACATATTCCCACACAATTTTTCACAAGGAAACCATTGGAATCACTAAAACAACCAAATTCACATCATATTGACACATGTTCTATTTTTAAACACATTGCAATCCAAAACCACTAAATGGCCAACTTTCCATTCAATGTTCCAAATAAATCCAAACAAATTTCATTACTCAAGACATATAACAAAATACCAATTCCACCACCAAAACACCATGATAATCATAAGACCCCAATGACACAAAAATTAGGGCTAAAATCCAGAAATTCCAAGTTCTACCAATGGTCACAATATATATATATATATATCAAAATATAGCTATTTCTCACCTCTTCCACTTTCCAAAACTTGTTCTTTAATTCCACCACTTTTAATTTTTCTCAAGCTCTCTAACACCTCATTTCAAAAATCTAAAACTATAGAGATGTAGCTCTCATTAATATGAAGAACATTAGAGAAGAGCATTTGAGCATACAAGGTCATCTCTAGGGTCAAAATCTCACCTTTTCCATTCTCTTTCTTCCTTCCATGCTTGGCAAAAATGGAACTTGGAGAGAGATTGTGGAAGATGATGATGAAGATGAGAGAAATCAGATTTTTGGGGAGCCAAGGCCCTTTGGGCCGACTTAATGAGGGAGAGGAGATAGGGAAAAATAGTTGACATTTTGACCAAGATCCATGACTCACTAAATGTCAAGTGTCATGATCTTGAGCCTCCTCCCAACTCCTTCAATGTACAAGCATACATAGGATCACTCTATCATAATCTCTTGAGCAACTAAGCACACCACAAAATCTTCAAGTAATTAATAAACTCCCTCTCCGGTAGCTGACTAATTGGTCGATAACTTTCCTTTTTCCCATTTTTTCCCCTGACTATAGCAATTCCTGTAAAATCACCACTTAGAACATTTTCTCATTGCACTACTCCAATCATACGCCCTCTCCTTTTCCTTCAATGCATTTTAAGCTTTGCCACCCATTTAGGCTTAAATACAGGGTTTGGGCACTGATTGTATCACATTTAGCTCATAATTGGCATAGTATTCTCCAAAAGTACTTGTTTAACAATAATTACATTCACTTTTGGAGTCATTAGCCCTTAATCACATTTTGGGGCATTACAACATCCCTTTTGTCACACGATATTTTAGTCAAGGATAAGGCATGGAAAATGTCATCCTCCTATTCCTAACCATTACTTTCTTGATCCTTGAGTAGTCTGACTATAAAAATGGAAACTCCTTTCCATCATAGTTTGGCCATACATTTCTCAGATTCACTCATCAAGGGGCCCAATAATATCTCTCTACTAATATGAGGGACAAATTTCATCTTGACCATTCACATTCCTTTGCATGAAAACCACCAAGCTAGAACATAGCCTTTATCATCACCCGATCAAAGGTGACTTTTGAATAGTTTAAAGTTGAGTGACTCTCGTGTAAGAATTCATGATAATCTCAGGTCAAAGGACATAGTGATGTGGTTATACATGAGATAAACTTATGACTTGATCCATACAGCTTTCTCATAGCGGATCGGTCTAGTACCTTGTACTCTTACAAGTGCCTAGGACTTTAATTCATATCTCCATACCTCTTAAAAGTCATACTGGTCTTATTTCATCTTTGGTCCCTCAGATGACCGACCATGGACATTTAGGGCAATATTATGATTTATCCAAGGATAGTTATCACAGTGAACATACAAATAACATAATAACAAAATGGAGAAGTTGATTGAATAATAATGTTCAAAGTATCATATTGGCCCCTATGGCACAATTTCCAACAAATCGATGGCAAAAGAGACATTTACTGTCACACCCCCGCTGGCCGCTCGTACTTGGGCTAGACACCAACGGTGGTGCCGTCCCTGGTGCACGTACTTGGGACTGGCTCGAGGCTGGGTGCTCGTACATGGGACCCAAGACTCACAAGAGTCCCTCGCCATTACTTACCCCCAGGTGTAACCCCCTGCCTTAATTAGCGTGACTAAGATTCGATAACGCATAGTAAAAAGGGGTTAGAGACCGTCGGGTAGTTCAAAACTTATTAACACACCCGCTAAGTGGTAGGGACTTTATAAAATTTCCAAAAACTTCTTTCCTATTCTGGTCTCAAGTTCAATTATCGAATATAATCACCTGTGCAGTTACTTTACATTCATTCATATCAGAGTATATAACCAAAAATCCCGGCAACCCCCGGGTTTTATTCATTCCCTAAAAGGGTTATAATTCCCATAGAAGGGATTACACAACTATATTCGACTAATAATTACAACCCAAAATAATTTACAAGATCTCTGTCCAACATTTTTAACCAACATATCCAAAAGAGAATGTCCCTACAGGGTTCTAACCACTCTGGGTTGTGCGCTTCTCCTTGGAGCCATTCACCCTGTCTGAAAGGTTAGTTTAAGGAAAGAGTGAGATTCAAGAGAATCCCAGTAGTAACAAAACATTTATACCACACATAAGCACACAGCATGTAAGCAAATCATCATACAGTAGCAGTAGTACAAATCACACTCCACCCTATCCCCTTTCTCCACTGGGAAGACACACTGTCCTAACCCGAACCGTTGTTAGCTACTCAGGGACTATTGGCGTGGCAGTGCATACACATAACCTTATAGCTCGTATAGCTATCCGGCTTTCACAAATAGCCCGTCAGCCTTCACAAATAGCCTTTTGGATTTTCACATAATCACAAAGTCACACCTCATCCTTACCCCCTTTCTCTGCCAGGAAGGCAAGGCACGCAGCCCTTACCCGAACTGTTGTTAGCTACTCAAGGACTATCGGAATGACGGTGCTTACACATATTCACAATGTCACAGCATACGAATTTATCACAAATCAATGATAATACACACATACAATGCATCACATATGGTACGAAAGAAAAGTTACTACCTCGTTCCTCCTGACATTTACTGGCTCAGTGGTCTCACGAGGACGGCAGATATCAAATCCTATAAACCAAAATAGGGACATTAGGTCAATTTCTTTTCCAAGTTTCCAAATTTCGTAATACTTTATGTTGGTTATCATTTAGACTCTTTAGGTGGCTATAATAGGCCTAAACATATCCCCAAAGGGTTGGAAGAAACTACCCAGAAGATAGCTTTTTTTAATGCAAAATATCACTTTTAGGCTGCCTCACTCGAGTGACAACCACCTCACTCAAGTGATGCCCTCAGTTGTGCTCGAGTCTCAGCGAGTGAAACACAAAAAGTGTTTGCCCGAGAGCAAATCCTCAAAATATCTCTTACACTTACTTGAGCACAAGAAGCTGCACTCGAGCACCAAGAAGTGCAACACCAAGAGTGTTTGCCCGAGAGTACAGACCGCTTCCAGGCAAGACCTCACTCGAGCATGCCCATGCGCACTCGAGCAGGATCATATCTCACTCACAAGTCAGGAAGTGTGTTCGTGGTTTCCACCTAAATACTTAACCAAAATACCCAGAAATTCATATCGTGCTCAAGTGAGATCCTCCCTCACTCGAGTGATGCCTATCAGATACCAAATCGCAGCAACTGATATAGTTTTCCAGAATTGACCAATTGGCTACCAATAGTCCTAAAACTCATACCACAACTCATTCTCACTTGTTTTAACACCAAGAACCCATTGGTAAACCCAAAACAACCAAATCTCTGCTCAAGCAACATATTCTTATCTTTAGACCACAAGATCACCAAAACTATAATTTATCAAACTTCCTCTTTTCAAATCCACACCAAAACCATTGACTCCCAAACCCTATTTAGCATCTATTTCACCATATTACATCACTTAATTCATATCTTCTGAAATCACAAGAAATCAGGGCAAAAATCCAGAATTCGCTAAACTAAACCAAAAGCCATAACATTTATACCCAAAAGGTCACCAATACTTACCTTTTTAACTTGCCAAGATCAAACCCTTGATTCCTCAACTTCTCAAACTTCACAATCCTTCAAATACCACCAATGAAAATTCTGAAACCATAGAAGTCAAGCTCTCAACCTCTTGAACAACTTTATTGAAGAGGTTTTAAGCACCCAAAAGCAATTACTCACCCAAAAGCAATTTTTCCTCTTTCTCTTTCTTAGTTCAGCTGCACCAGATGGAGAGAATAGAGAGAGAAAAATGAGATAAGAGAATGATGATCACATTTCCCTTCTTCCCAAGCTTCTTCATCGACTTGAGAGAGAGAGGGAAGAGAAATTTGAGTTTGAAACTTTGACCTTGATCCAAACGTCCATATTTTGCCACTTGGCTCCATCTCATTCTTCCTACCATGATTTCATATGAACTTGCATGCATAGGATTCCACCTCTTGTTCTTTCAATCCTAGCCATTTATCTTAATTACTAAAGAGTTTTCTCTTCGGTAACTTTCCAGTTGGTTGGTAAATTTACCAATTTTGCCCCTGATTATCATAACCCTTGCCAAATCATCACTATACTTCAATATAAACTTTAACATTGCTTACAACATGTTTACAACAAGATTAACAATAATTACATCATTAAAATCATAATTAGCCCTAAATCACAAGTCAGGATATTACACCAGGTAGTGGCTTCAATCCCTGGGGAGGCAAAAAACCTCGCTTGGGGAGCGAGGGACTCTTGTAAGTCCTGGGTCCCATGTACGAGCACCTAGCCTCAAGCTAGTCCCAAGTACGTGTACCGGGGAAGGCACCACAGTCGGTGTCTGGCCCCAGTACGAGTGGTCGGTGGGGGGTGACAATAAAAAGGCACCTTTTTATTGTGATTTTTGGATAAGTTTGATAAAATCTGGAATTTGCCCTGGTTTTGTGTAAATTTTGAATATATGAATTTCATAGTGAATGATGTTGGAATTAGTTCATTGGGAAGTGATTTAAGTGTTGTATGTGGTTTTGAGTTTTGGAAGTGTGTTGATTAGAATTGGGTTTTGTGTGTGAATTAGAGATCCAAGAGTAAGATTGTGTTTAAAATTGTTTTTGGGTGTTTTGGAGGTTACCAATGGGTTCCTTAGGCAATGTTATGTGGGTATACGCTTTGTGTGGAGTTTGGGAACCATTGGGAGCAATTTTAACAAATCTGGAAATTTCTGTTAGTTGCTGCGATCTGGGCAATCTGATAGCATCACTCGAGTGAGGGAGGATCTTACTCAAATATTGTCGTGTAGTTCCCCTTTCTCCTTTATGTTTTTCCTGGGTTTTCATAAAGGAGGCTCGAGTGAACTTCTTATCTACGAGTGAAGTTGGTTGTAACCCCTGCCTTGATTAGCGTAATTATGATTCGATATCGTATAATTAAATTGGATTAGAGACCATCGAATAATTTAAACTCATTTCAACTTCCTACTTTGCAGTAGGGTTTTCACAAAGTCTTTTAAAAACTCTTCCCTATCCTGGTCTCAATTTCAAAACTCGAATATAATTACTTGTGCAGTTAATTTACATTCATACATATCAGAGTGTATAACCAAATCCCCGGCAACTCCCGGGTTCTATAGATATATAATCTAAGGGTTTGTAAGTCTCCACTAGGGGATTACATAACCAAAATCAAATGTAATATTTACATCTTGAAATATATAGTAATCCCAAGTTCAAAAGTAGATAACCAACATCCCACAATCAAATATACCCCAAAGGGTCCTAATCACTCTGGTTGCCTGCTTCTCTTTAGAGCTACTTGCCCTATCTGAAATGTTAGTCATTGAAAAGAATGAGATTCAAGAGAATCCCAGTAGTAACAAATCACTCATACAGTGCACAAACACATAGCATATATGATCATGTTAGGCAACATCACAATGTATCTTGGCTCTCGCCACAAACGACAACACTTATGGCTGTAAACTCTATGCATCAGCTTTCGCTGCGATCTCTATGTATCACAAAGTATCACTATGCATCAGCTTTTGCTATGAACTCAAAGCATCATAATGTATTGACAAAGTATTCTCAATGCATGACAAACATACATACAATGTTTTACACATAGTATAAGAGAAAGAGTCACTACCTTGTTAGTCCTAATCGTTCCGGGTTGCCCGCTTCTCTTTAGCGCCACTAGCCCTGTCTGAAATGTTAGTCATTGGAAAGAATGAGATTCAAGAGAATCCCAGTAGTAACAAATCACTCATACAGTGCACAAACATATAGCATATATGATCATGTTAGGCAGCATCACAATGTATCTTGGCTCTCACCACAAACGACAGCACTTATGGCTGTAAACTCTATGTGTCAACTTTCGCTGTGATCTCTATGTATCACAAAGTATCACTATGTGTCAGCTTTCGCTGCAAACTTAAAGCATAACAATGTATTCATAAAGTATTCTCAATGCATGACAAACATACATACAATGTTTCACACACAGTATAAGAGAAAGAGTCACTACCTTATTCTTTCCTGATGCTCTTCAGCACTGTGGGCTCTTGAGGGCGGCAGATGTCAAATCCTATAAAGCAAGTTAGGGACAACCCGTCAATCTCTTTTCCAAGTTCTTAATTTTGTAGTACTTTAAGTTGGTTATCATTTAAACTCTTTAGGTGGCTATTACGGCCTAACCATATGCCTAAATGGTTGGAGAAACTACCCCGAAGATCATGTTTTCTGAAGAAGAACACTGATATTGGGCTGACTCACTCAAGTGAAGGAGGCCTCACTCGAGGGTTGCCCTCACCCGTACTCGAGTCCCAGCGAGTGAGACACAGAAAGTGTGTACCTGAGAGCACCAACACTCCTTAGAGTGGTCAGTTCACTCGAGCACAGACACAAGCACTCGAGTGATGGTACTTTAGTCACCCAAGTCCCATCGAGTGAGGTGCAAGAAGTGACAACCCGAGAGCAACTAAAATTCTCATGTGACAAGTACACTCAGGTACTAGCCCTAGCACTCAAGTGACTTCCCAATACTCGTGAGTGCCCATGCGCACTCTTGACCATCTGCTTACGAGGGATAACCCGAGACGTAAGTGCTACATGCACTTGCACTCGAGTGATACCATATGCACTCGAATGATAACGTATGTTACTCTGAGATGAAGAAGTTCACTCACGATCTCTACCTGAAGACTTAACCAAAATACCCAGAATTTCATACTGCACTCGAGTGAGACCCTTGCTCACTCAAGTGAAGCTTATCAGAAGCCAAATTGCAGCAACTGATATAATTTTCTAGATTTACCATAACTGGTTCCAATGGTCCCAAAACTTATACCAAAACTTATTCCCCTCTAAAATTTTCCATGAGGAACCTATTGGTAAACTCAAAACAACCAAAATCTTACCACAATGACACATTCAACACTTCTAACCACATTGCAACCAAAATCACCTAATGACCAAACTTCCTCTTTTCAAATCCAAACCAAAACCATGGACTCCAAAACACAATTTGGCATTTATTCCACCACCTTATACTACACAATTCATTCATTTCAAATTTAAGCCAAAATCAGGGCAATAATACAAAATTCTCAAAACTTAATCAATGACAAAGGTAATTATACCAAAATGCATCTACTACTCACCTCTTATTTCTTCCAAAACCAACTTCTTGATTTCACCACTTTCAAATTGGTTCAAACACCACCTTTCAAAAATCTAAAACCATAGCCATGAAGCCCTTACTATTATGAACAACTTTAAAACATAACATTTGGGCCAAAGAGATCATTTCCAAAGTCAAAATCTCATCTTTGTTTTTCTCTTTCTTGGCTAGTTTCAGCGAAAATAGAGGAGAAGAGAGAGAATAAGATGAGAATGATGATGACATATTTTTTTCCCCATTTCCTATGCTTCAACTGACTTGAAAGAGAATAGGGAAGAGAAAATTGAGTTTGAAAATTTGACCCTTATCCCATGGTCCATCTTTTGCCACTTGTCAACATCTTGTGCTTCCTTCCATGATTTCATATCCTCAATTACACACTTGATTCCACCCCATTGATCACTCAAGAATCAATCCTAGCCTTTGATCTCAAGTTACCTAAGAGGTTCCTCTTCGGTAACTGACCAACTGGTCTGTAAATTTACCATTTTGCCCCTGATTATCACAATGCTTACTAAACCATCACCAAACATATTTTACGTCACAATTCACATCACATACTTTAAAAGTACTTAATTAACATTAATTACATCACTTTGAAGTTATTAACCCTTAATTACAGTTTAGGATATTACATTGGTAATCACTCGAGTGAGCTTGGGATCACTCGAGTGATGGTGTGAGTTCATGGTTAGGGTTGCTCTCAGGTCGTCACTCGTTGGTCAGTGTTCAAGAGTATGTTCTGACACTCGCAAGTATGGGCTACTCACCTGAGTGCCAAGGGTGGTGCTTGAGTGAGCTTTTCCCTCTGATGTTGCATGTGCTCTCGAGTTATCACCTCCTGTGTTTCACTTTTAGGGACTCGAGTGGATTTGGAGTCATCACCCGAGTGCAAACCCTTATGCTCAAGTGTTGTGAGCACTTTCGGGCCGTTGTTGTTGCTCACTGTCAAACACTCAAGAGTGAGAGCCATTCTCACTCGAGTGTAGGTCTCTCATCACTCGAGTGAGGTCATCTTCACTCAAGTAAGTTAGCCAAAAATCAGTGTTGTGCTTCCGAATAAGGGGTCTTTAGGGTAGTATCTTCCAACCCTTTTAGCATGTGTTTAGGCCTCTAATGGACATCCTAAAGAGTCTAAATGATAACCAATGTAGAGTATTATGAAAATAATTATTTGGAAAAAAGATTGATCGGTTGTCCCTAATTTGGCTATAGGATTTGATATATACCCGACTCGTGAGTCTACTGTGCTGAAGAACGTTAGGAAGGAACAAGGTAGTGACTCCTCTCTTATACTTTGTGTAAATGTATTGTATGTATGCCTATCATACATTGTGTTGCTGCTGCTGCTTTGTGATACATTGAGATGCTTTGTGGAGCTTTGTGATTCTTTGTACCTTATGATGTTGCTGCATAGTGATTACAGCGAAAGCTGGCATAGTGTTTACAACGAAAGCGGGCATAGAACATTATGATACATTCGTGAGTGCTATCGGTTATGGCGTGACCCATAAGGGAAGTGGACAACCAGGAGTGGTTAGGATCTCTTAGAGACATTTTATTGGGGGTTGGTTGTCTATTTTTGATTTGGGATTACGGTGTATATGAGATGTAAATATAATTTTTGGATATGTAATCCCCATCTTGGGAAACTCTAAACCCATTGTATATATATACATGTAGCCCAAGGTTGCCAGGATTTTAGTTTCGCACTCTGATATTTATGAATATGATTTAACTGCACAGGTAATTGTATCCGAAAGTGAATATAGGACCAGTTTAATTATGTTTTGAACTATTTTTCGTGATACCCCATCTCTTCAATAAGGGATTATAACTATTATTTTTGTCTTATTGGTCTCTATTTTACTTAAATTTCATAATTCGGGTATAATTATGGTGAGGGGGTTACATTTACCACTTAATCTTGAGTTTAAAATTGGAAACCAAGATGAAGGGCTAGAATTCTCTCTTGAAAAGCAAAAGTAATGATGAAGATGTGAAAAGCAAATTAACCCTCTTTCCCTTAAGATGACAAGGGATGGACAAGGGTAAAAATGGAAGAAGGAAGGAGTTGGTCAAAGTGTCAACTAACTTTTGAAAATACTTTGGTCAACTTAAACACAAACACATGAAATAAATTGGCCAATATTCTTCTTTCCTTTTTGATGAAGCATTTCAATCAAGACCCCCAAAAGGAAATAGAGAGAATATAATTTAAAGTAAATCCATATCCATTGACCATGCCAAAAAGGAAGAGAAAAAGAGAAGAAGAAAAGTCAATAAGTCATATTCTTGTTCAACTTAGAGAGTTGACCAAAAAAGCAAGAGTGTAAGAGGACAATTGGTCAATATATTTCCCTCCTTTTTAAATGGGAATTTTGGTCAAAGACAAGAAGAAAGAGAGAAAGCGTGAATCCTAAATTAACTTAAACCATCTTTGGTTAATTAACCAAGCTTGCTTTTGCAAGACGCCATAAGCTATTGACACCTTATCACCTTCTCTTACTCTTTTGCACTTAAAATTTCAGCCAAGTGTTTTAAAGAGAAGAGGATTAATGATTTAACCATTTCATCCTTCCACTCTTACTTAAAAAGTAGGCCAAGATAGAAAAAAAGAGAGAGAGAAAGGAGACATTGAAGAACAAAGAAGCAAGGTAAGGCTTCTTGCTCAATTTTCACCCTCCAAATCACCTTTTTAGCTCAAGTGCCTTCACAAACATTGTTTCTCTCACTAAGAACTGCATTTCTATGATTTTTTTCTCAAGGAGAGGATATTTGGGCTGTCAATAAAGTGCTAAAATTGGAGAAACCAAGAACAAGCCATAGAAAGTAAAAGAGGTAAGATTAAGCTTTGATTTGAGCTTAGCATCTTGAGATTTGGGTAGGTTTTTTAGATTTTATGGCACCGCCCTGCTTTATAGAAATGGTAATCTTAGGGCTTTGATGATATTAAGAGCATAAGAATGATGATTAGTAAGGCTTAATGATGATTTATGATTAGTCTTGTAGTTAAAATGGCAAGAAGATCAACTTGTGATGATTAGGGTTGAGTTTCAACCAGCCCTAAAACCCTAGGAAGGAATTGGATTTTGACAGATCTTAGGTTAAATATGGATTCTCTATGCAAAATTGTGTAGGATTAAAGTGTGGATATGATTTTAGAATGATTGGGTAGCAAACCCTAATTTTGGAACTTAAGGTTAGTGGCTGCCAGATTGTGATTTTGGGGAGACATACTGTTTGTGACATGTTATTGAATAGACAAATCTTATTCAATGATCATGAAATTTTCCAGATTCATAGTAGACATCTTAAGCTTTAAAAGATATATAAAATGCGTTAATTGGATGTCTAGAAAGTAATTTATGAATTTTTAAAGTTTAGGAATTGAATCTAGAATAAATTCTGGACCAGTAAGGTTTGTCAAGGATTTCTGAAATTTATCCCCTGTAATTAGCAGTGGCTAATATTTTTCCCTTAAAGAGAACTGAGAGAGCTTCAGATTGGGCTTTAAACCAACTCACTTAGAGTTCTTTAGATTTAGTTATGAATTTTAGAAGTTGACCAATGAAAACTAGCAGACTAGGGTGATACCCAAATTTTAAATTCTTGAAGAGAACAAGTCAAATGCAATGGCTTGCATTCATGGCTCTAATGAGTTAACACATAACTGAATGTGTGTTTAGGTCTATGAGATGTCAAGGAAGAGCAAATGGAAGGCTTTACAAGAAACTACAATGGTTAAAAGAAAAGGAAACAAGAAGGGTCCATAAAGACAAAAGGTAATGTACTTTCCTAACTTGCATTTTCTAGATATGTTTGCTTATGTATTGATGTGATGATTGCTTTGATGAATTGTATGGAGCATGTGTGAATGATTAAAGCTTTGCTTTTACTTATATTGTGGCCATAGGTGTAATGTGCAAAGCATTGAGCATGCAAATATGTCATTATGTATCATGAATTTATGTAAGCAAGCATGTCATGCATTAAGCATTTATCTTGCATGCATAGTTGGTAATGTCTACCACTGAGATTCCCTCAAATCTCACTCTCCCCTCACCAACTATATAGGTATATGAGCATGAAAGAGGAGTGCATAAAGATATGCAAGAAGGAAGGGTGATGACGAATTGAAGAATTACACATGATAGTTTGTCATAAAT
Source organism: Inga oerstediana (assembly GCA_963210345.1). Lineage (NCBI taxonomy): Eukaryota > Viridiplantae > Streptophyta > Magnoliopsida > Fabales > Fabaceae > Inga > Inga oerstediana. The sequence goes on along the minus strand of OY723405.1, from coordinate 26,539,290 downwards.
TATTGCATGTTTTCATTAATTGTATAAACATGCCATGAATGATGCATGTATGTATACAAGGATGAATGAGTGCGAATTTGCATATTTGAGAAGTTGAGAATGGAAAGGAAAATGTAAAGTTTAAATTGGAGGGTAAATTATTGACTCACCTAAGCTACAACGATAATGCTAGCGCTTCCGATAAATGATAACAAGACATAAGAAGTATAAGCAGAGGCGCTCCAATAGTAATGAAAGGAACTAAGCATAGATGAGCTATAATGAAGTGGTGGACCATTACGAAACTATTATAAAATTTTTAAATTTCTCAGAAAACCCCATTCAATTTTAGGTTTAAACCTTGTATTGAAGTTGGGATCTACAAATGTTTGCAAAGATATGTTTGTCCCAGGACTGAATCTTGGCTTAATGGTTCAATTCATAATGCATTTAGACTCATCTGATGATCATGGAATTAAGGGTGTTACAATTATCTTTAGGATTAGTGTATTATGCCAAATGAGTAGGTAATATGCCTACACTAGCCCGAAGTACTTAACTTTAGCCTTGGAGTTCAAACTTATCACTATTTACTTTAAGTGTCTTAAATTCTCATAATAACCATATACTGCCAAAATTTTCACCTAACTTTGAAAATTCATAACTTTGTTTAGGAACCTCCAATCAAGGTGGTTCAAAGTCCTATGTGACACTCTTTAAGTCTAATTTAAATGAAAAATACCTTCTATGGCTAATTATACTCACATAGTTTCAAAATCCTCAATCAATCCTTACTGCCACATGATCATTCTAGATTACATGCCTAACTTTAACAGGTCATATCTACCAATGTAGTAATCCAAAAGCCACATACGATATATCAAATTAAATATTAGCATATCTAGTATTATTTTGGAAAATATTATGACCATTGGATAACATTTGATCAGTCAAAAACAAGAAACAATCAACCTGCCTTAAACTGGCAGCATTTAACCCTAATAACCTCAAATTCTAATTTTAAGATTTTCTATCCAATTCATTCAAGATCACAACCAAAGGTTATTCCCATACAGTTTTTCATGTAGAATCCATTAATGACCTCAAATTCAGCAGATCACACTCCTCCATCTTGCCCTGCATTTGGCCGAAACTCACTTCCCAAGCCAACAATCATCAAGTTTGCAAATTTTGCTACTAAACTAGTCTAGTATTATCTTTAAACATCATATATCACCATGATCATGCCTATAACAACATCAAACCCTAAATTCATACTTTGATCAAAACTTAGGCAGCATCAAGAATGTAACACCATAACTTCAAAGCATTTAAAGCAATTCAAAGCATGTAATAAAGTCAAACCGAAGACTAGAAATAGTTTTCAACCTATTTGGGATCCTAACTTTAATACAGGATTAGATCCTGTATTAAGTTGGTTTTCAAAAAAAAAATTTCAAAACATGTTTGTTGTGGTCTTATTTTTGTTTTTCAAATTTGTTTGACTTATTCAGTTTTATTTCCATTTGTTAATATCAGAGTGCTTACCGAAGTTCTCAACAAATATTTTGGTTAAGTTCATTAAGTAAAGGATCCACATTGTATGTGTAACCCCCTTCCACCATAGGCCGAGATTTAGTTCATAAACACGTAATTGATGTAGAATTAGATACCTTAGATGATTTTGGGACTTAAACAAAATCAAACTTCCCAAAATCATGACTCACAAAAAATTTTACAAAACCTGTTCATGATGGTCTCATATTCACATTTCAATACTAAATGGCCTATACAGGTTGATTTCATTCATACATATCAGAGTACAGCATAAATTCTCGACATACTCAGGTTCCATTAATTAATAAAGAGATTATACAGAGGCACAAATCCCATACGCTTTTTCCCTTTTTCTTGGAGATTACACAAAACTATACATTAATCCAAAACATATACAATTGTTTCCCAAAAATATATCCAAATGGTTTTTACATGATAACCAATGTAAAACTCCTAAACCGGAGCTCTAACTGCTCTTCGTCACCCACTTTCCCTTCGATCCTTCTGCCCTGTCTAAAAATTTGGTTTATGGGAGAGTGAAATTCTAAGGAATTCCCGTAGTGTCAAATCACTCATAGTATGCACAACAATAAGGCATGAAAGCAAATCATCACACACACATTGCAACTACAACGGTAGTTACAATAACAAAGGCATTGAAATCTATTTAAGTGCACATTGCAAATACAACGGTAGTTACAACAGTAAAGGCATTGAAATCTATTTAAGTGCTCTTTACTAGAAAAATATGGACCAATACCAGAAATCACCACACAAATACAAAATTTAAGAAATATCCATACTGCTCCAGAATTGATCCCAGATTTAACATCAAACTTTGGGTAGTCATAACTCCTAGTTCATAAATTGGAATGACATGAAATACATGTCCATTTTGAAGCTTGGGGTGTGAAATTTAAGACTAGAAAGTTTCAGAATTTTCCAACATCATTTGGTCATTCAAAACGTTCGTGCAAACTGACTGCCCAGACAGAGTTCACACAAGACATATTTTTCAACTTTTCTACCAAAGTGTCCAATGACTCCAATTCATGTTCACAACTCAATTATTCTACTGGACCAAAGCCCTTCTCATCTGAATGCTTAACCTGCAATTTTGCTCAATTCATGTTCACAACTCAAGTATTCATAATGACAATAATATGCACGAAACAAGATACATGGAATATTGAGGGAAAGTTACAACCTTATCCTTTTCAATCTCGTACTTGTCCAAATTCTAGCGCTCAGGACATATATCAAATCCTATAATTAGAATTTATGGACGACGAGTTATTACTTAGTCCAATTCTTCCATAATTCAAACACTCAAGTAAATTATCATTAGGGTTAATACACTAAGTCAAAGAAAGAGTCAATGTGGTCAACCTTGTAATATCTTAGATTTTAGGCTTAGATACTTAAGGATAAGCTTGTATCAGGCAGACGACTCAACCTAGTCTGAGAAAAGTCCTAAGAATGATGAGGGATGGAAAAAATCTCAAGGATTATGTAATTTGGCCCTACTGGGTAAAAGGCTTAGTGTTTGTAGGTAGTATGATTAAAGTGTCAGTACAAATGTACACAGGACACATATATGATACCATTTGGTTAGTAGAAAGATGCCACCCAACTATGTCATGAGATATGGGACAAGTTAATCGAGTAAAGTATGCTGGTATGTGAGTGCACATGGCTTTTTCAGAGTAGACATGAATACCCTGGGTTTTTATAGTAGACACCAGTGTATGGTTCCATATGGGACCCACACACATATACTCTGACCTGGCATCATTCGGTGGGCCTTGATATACGTGAAGCAATCCTAAGTAAGTCCTGAGTAAAACCCAAGTAGACACCAACAAAGTAAATTTATTAAAGTAGCTTTAATAAAATAAGAATGATGACACAACTTTTGTGTTGGACAAAGGAGAGGAGGACACATGTCCCTTCAACATAAGAATCATAAAGTGACTTTTGTGTTGGCACTCTTAGGAGGTGCTACCTAGCTCTTGAAGTCAGGGAAATCCAACAGTCCCCAGTCCGGTCAACCAACTAACTTTCTAGAACACCGACCCTAGGAGCTGGGGAAAACCATCAGACCCTAACTTTCCCTGATCAGGTAGATGGCTAAAGGCCTGAGAAAAGATGCAGGACCCACTTTATTAAAGCAAGTGACACATGTCACCAAATCACTGGATCACCAGACAAATGGCACCACAACATACTGACACATGGCATAACTTTTTCAAGACCCTCTCTAGGCCATATATTTCGTCCAGCACCAGAAAAATAAGGGAAAAATCATATTAAATCAAGAAAAATTGTTAGAGGAGAGATAGAAGGTGAATAGTAACTTTTAAGAACTTCAATCCGCCAAAACACTATCGAATCGGCTTTTTCTCACAAAATACTTTTCATAAAATTTTTCTACTCATCCCAAGCTTCATTTATACAATTTCATATTTTTATTTGGAGGGGTTTGGTGCTGTCTCATTTGCCAGAGTACTGTAGATTTCCAAACCGGTTGTAGAAACACGTAGAGGTAAGCGTGAGCTTTATTTTGAACTGATTGGTTTATCGTTTAGATAAGTTTTCATGAGGGTCAAGTACTGTTCATTTTTCTACTAGGGGGTATTTTTCAGGTTTAATCATGTATTTATGGTTAGATGATGATTTATGATGATATTAGACCAAGTTGTTAGACAAAATTCTATTTTAGTGATTTTGGCAAAATTGGGTCTGTTCGGTTAGGAGGTGTAGAGGCTGAAGCTTTGTGATTTTGATGATTTTTATATTCCTATTGTGTTTAGAATGTAAAACTGTGTGGGAATATCCTTAGTTGTAAATTCTGAACCACTGGAAATATATACTACAAAGTTGAAATGCTTCCACTGAGTGTTCTGTACAAGGCAGATTATTGGCATGACATTTTTAAATAAGTAAATGATGTCCAACAATTGTGAAACTTTTCACCATAAAAGTAGACATGTCAATATTTCATTTGATATGTCATTTGTGTCATTTCGATATGTGTGCTGGGAGTTTTGCATTTTCAAAATTTGATCTAGAAAACTGGCAAATTCTAGGGGCAGTGATCAATTAAGTGAGATAATGTATTGATATGTATCTAGAAGTGTAATGGCTATATTTTTTCCTGAAACTAGACTGATTAGGGGTCACATAGCCTTTGGAATCATCACAATTAGACATCTATACAATTAGTTTTACATTTTCAAAGATTAAAGAAAATTCTGGCCGATTGAGTAAAAGTATGAAAATAAGCAAATGTAATGGCACTAGGTAATTATGATGAACTTTAAGGGTGAGGTTAACCAAATTGAAATGGTTATACCACTTTGACTTTGCTTTTGGCTTAGTGTGATAACCTAAATGACAACCAACATCAGTGCTTGGATTGTAAGAGAATTGGACCAAATAATAATTTGTTGTCCGTAATTCTAATTATAGGACCTAATTGTTGTCTGGAAGCTAATGACCTACCTGAGCTCAGGAAAATAGTTAGATATTGCTCAAGGGAAATAACCAGGTAGTAACCTTGTCTTTCATATGTTATATGATACACTGCATATTTTATGGATTCATCATGAATTGTCTGACACATTTTGACTATGTGAGGTGGTTGCCTAGGCCTATTGCACGGGTGGATGCTCAGGACAATATAATGTTATGTGATACACAAACGGATGCTCTAGGCCTATTGCATGAGTTACACTCGGGGCCATGTGATATACCTAGCGCTATGGTAATATGTTGAACTGCATGTTGTGTACTAAATACTGTTATGATAATTCTGTTATATGATAACCATAGGGCATGCTCTGTGATTTGGTATCTATATGATTGACTACATGTTACTACTGAGATTCTTTTGAATCTCACTCTTTTCTATAACAACAATAGCACAGGCTAGTAGCTCAAAGGGCAAGAAAGCAAACTCGAAAAACTAGAGGACAAAGCTAAGAAATTTTATTTCCTGTTGGTTGTCTAATTTGGTGATGTATATGATGTGTATAACTTCACATCATAACTACAATACCAACAGTAGTAGTAATGGTGATGACAGCCTCACAGACATATGGTAAGTGAATAGTTGACTACTAACTTGGTAAATAAATATAATAGGGAATCTATACACCAAAAGGCCCATAACCAAACAACGACAAAAGGGTAACAAGCAGAGACACTTGAACACTCTGATAAAAAGAACATTAAAAAACAATGAGTTATAAAGAAGTTATGAACTACTTTATAATAGTTTTGAAAAGTTTTAAATTATTCAGAAAAACTCACTCAACTGCAGGTTTGAGTCCTATCTAGAGATTGGGAATTGAAAGAGTCTTGCAAAGAAGCTTCGCTTAGTGGTTTGAATTCGTTAGGTAAAACTCATCAAATTGATCAAGGAAAATAAGGTGTTACATGTTTTGTATTAGCAGAAATTCTGGCACTAGGCTAATGTTCTCTACTGCTGCGAATAGGTATACTGATACCTTGTTAGTGATCCTATAACGAGAAAGAAATATTGGTAATGGTTAAACGCAAAGGAATAGAATTTTCCCCTGACCACTAATTGGTAAATTGGTTTAAAGGAAGGGGTAGAGTTGTATATAGAGAATAAAATGGGGCAGTAGTGATGTATACCTAATGGAAAAGGGTATGAGCTCTAGAGAATCTCATGCCAAGCTGGCCTATGACCCAGATTTCAATGGAACTATGTGGTTAAGCATACTCAGGAGAGAGAAATCCTGAGATAGGTGACCCCCTGGGAAGCACATTAGAAACTTGAAACCTTTTGATTAAAGGTTTGGAATTTTGATTAGAAGTTCTTAGATGATATAAAGAATGATTAGAGGCATAGAGATGATGAGGTAAGTATTGATCTTTAATCTAAACCATTTTTATTGCAATGAGTACTGCCTAGAAAAGTTCATTAGAAGGGGTTATAGAAACTCGAGGCATAGTGATTGTTTCGAGGTTTCTCCATACTAAGTGATGATCCTTAGTAACACCGTGGCGTTAAAGGTATATAGGTATGATATACAGTGATACATGATGCACGGTGATTATGTCGTATATTGATTCTAAAGGATCTGATCTTATGATACTGAAGGTTGAGGATAGACTTGAATCCGATCTAAGTTGAAATAGTGCTTAGGTCAAAATATGAATCAGGTTTCACTATGGTTTTATTTCATAACGAAAGCTGAACCTTGTAGATGAAGTTAAGCCTTCAATAATATTTTAAGATATTACCCAAAAACCATGGAGGTTAAAATAGGTGCTATTGATTTTGATTCATAGCGTACCTATTAGGTGTAATTGAGGAAAATGATTTTTGATTTGCATGATGTCGAGGTTTTGTCCTTAGTGATGAACCTAAAAGTTAGATGTCTACTCAATATCCAGAGAATGGTTACCAAGTGAATTGTAACCTAGAAATCAATTGTTAAGTTCTGATTCCTTAAGAATTTGAGATGGCCCAGGGTAAGTCAAGGTATTTGAGCATGAATGCCAATATGATATAGAAATGATTTGAGGTATTAGAATATGGTACAAAAATGTGTATGAGGTTTCTGAAGGTTGCTAACTACTAAGTCTAGCATAGGGAAATATTATTATCATAAAATATTCCCTTAAAAGATTAATTGAGGTGATAGCTCTCTAATAAAATGAGAGAAAGAATTTATCTGCCTACAATTCCACTAACTTGAGATTATACTAGGAGTCAATTGGTGGATGGTAGATAATGAGTTGAAAGGTATAAGTAGAGTACTCCTGGTAGGGGAGGTAGAGTTTGTGATTATTCCAGAAGATGGACTGATATTGAAGGTCTATGTAGAATGACCTCAGATGAAATGGCAAAATTAGAGAAAACAGATTACAAAATTGCTAGAGAAAAGGCACCTTATAAGATTTGGGTTTTTCGTTACAATGGTACTTACATTCAGAGACAGCCAACCAAAGAGGGTTACCTATGGGGAGTTCTGATCGGAAAGGACTACCTACGGAGAGTCTTAATCGGAGAGGTCTACCTACGGAGAGTTCTGACCAGAGGTCCTGACCAATCAAAGTAGACTGAGTGAAGCACCTAGTACAGCATCGTAGCATAGAGCCACCGTGATGACAAACTGTAATATGGAGCCATCGTGACATCGAATGATAAAGTGGAGCCGCCCTAACAATGAACCATAAAGTAAAGCTATAGGGATGTCAACTCTCAAAGGTGGTGCTTTGTAATGAGTCTCCTATCGAATGGGTTTTCATGAGAAAAAGGTTTATATAACCGAGTGAATCGCCATAGGGTACTTCAGTACCGTTTGTAGAAAGAAAGATAAGTAAGGAAATTAAGAAAGAACAGGCTCAATGGTATAAAGGGAAGCAACTCTTGCTCTCGTATCTTATGTAATGGTTCTACATGTATGTATTTAACAAGTATATTCATGTTATGAATATACGGCAGGCAGTAAGTCTTATTAAATCAATGTACCCTTAGGCAGTTAAACTTGATGGGCAGAGGCTCGAGGCTGTAAGTCCCGTAATGCCTATAGCATAGGGGTAATTCCCTAGGTAGTAAGACCTGATGAGCATTCAAAATGTGATGTGTTTTTTACCAGGTAGATGCTCGGGGTGTAATATCCCAAATTGTAATTAAGGGGTAATAACTTCAAAGTGATGTAATTAATGATAATTAAGCACTTTTAAAGTAAATAATATACTGTGATGTAAAATGTGTTTGATAATGGCGATAGATTATGATAGATGTGTCATGGCAATCAGTGGTAAAATGGTAAATTTACCGATCGATTGGTCAGTTACGGGAGAGGAAACTCGCTAGTAATCAAGATCAGTGGCTAGGATTGAAAGAACAAGAGGTAGAATCAAGTGTGTAAGAAAGTATATGAATTCATGGAAGGGAGGATGAGATTGTGCCATGTGTTCAAATGTGAGCCATTGGATTTGAAGTCAAAAAGTCAAATGATTTTCCCTCTCTCTTCCCTTGTTAAGTCAGGTGTGTGCGTGTGCGTGTGTGTGTGTGTGTGTGTGTGTGTGTGTGTGTGTGTGAAGGAAAAATATGCCATCATCATTCTCATCTCATTTCCTCTCTCCTCTTCCATTTTTGATGAACTAGCCAAGAAAGAGAAAAGCAAAGGTGAGTTTTGACTTTGGAAATGATCTCTTTGGCCCAAATGTTATTTTATAAAGTTGTTTATAATAGTAAGGGCTTCTTGGCTATGATTTCAGAATTTTCATTGGTGGTGAATTGGTGTTTGTTCAAATTTGAAAGTAGGGAAAATAGAGATTTGATCTTACTAAGTTGAAGAGGTAATCATTTAGTGCATTTTGGTATGATTGTTTTAGCCATTGGTTTGGTTTTGAGATTTTGTGATTTTACCCTGATTTTGGATCAATGTTGAAATGCATGGATTGAGTAGTGTAATGTGGTGGAATAGATGTCAAATAGTGTGAGTGTAAATGATTTTGGTTTGGATTTGAAAAGAAGAAGTTTGGCAAATTATGGTTTTGGTGATCTTGTGATCCAGAGATGGGAATGTGTTGCTTGAGTAGGAATTTGGTTGTTTTGTGGTTGCCAATAGGTTCATTGTGGAGTTTAGTATGGGAATGAACTTTGGTATAAAAGTTGAGACCATTAGAACCAGTTTTGGTCAATTCTGGAAAACTATATTAGTTGCTACGATTTGGCATCTGATAGGCATCACTCGAGTGAGGGAGGATCTCACTCGAGCACGACATGAAATTCTGGGAATTTTGGTTAAGTCTTTAGGCAAAAACCGCGAGAACACTTCCTGACTTGCGAGTGAGATATGATTCTGCTCGAGTGAGCATGGGCATGCTCGAGTGAGGTCTTGCCTGGAAGTGGTCTGTGCTCTCGGGCAAACACTCTTGGTGTTGCACTTCTTGGTGCTCAAGTGCACTTGAGGTCATTGCTCGGGTGCAGCTTCTTGTACTCGAGTGAGTGTGAGAGATATTTTGAGGATTTGCTCTCGGGCAAACACTTTTTGTGTTTTACTCGCTGGGACTCGAGCACAATTAAGGGCATCACTCGAGTGAGGCAGCACAAAATTGGTGTTTTACATTCAAAAAAGGTATCTTCTAGGTAGTTTCTTCCAACCTTTTAGGGATATGTTAGGCCTATTATAGCCACCTAATGAGTTCATATGAATACCAACTTAAAATATTACAAAATTTGGAAACTTGGAAAAGAGATTGACCTATTGTCCCTATTTTGGTTTATAGGATTTGATATATGCCGTCCTCGTGAGCCCATTGAGCCAGCAAACGTCAGGAAGGAACGAGGTAGTGACTTTTCTTTTGTACCATATGTGATGCATTGTATGTGTGTTATATCATTGCTTTGTGATAAATTCGTATGCTATGACATTTGTGTATATGCGTAAACACCGTCATACCAATAGTCCTTGAGTAGCTAACAACAGATCGGGTAAGGGTTGTGTGCCTTCCCGGCGGAGAAAAGGGATGAGGATGAGGTGTGATATATGTGATTATATGGGCCGAAAGGCTATTTGTGAAGGCCGACGGGCCATTTGTGGAAGCCAGATAACTATATGAGCTATAAGGCATGTGTATGCACTGCCACGCCAATAGTCCCTGAGTAGCTAACAACTGTTCGGGTTAGGACGGTGTGCCTTCCCGGCGGAGAAAGGGGATGAGGGTGTAGTGTGATTTGCGCTGCTGCTGCTATATGATGATTTGCTTACATGCTGTGTGCTTTTGTGTGGTATAAATGTTTTACTACTACTGGGATTCTCTTGAATCTCATTCTTTCCTTTAACTAACCTTTCAGATAGGGCGAGTGGCTCTAAGGAGAAGCGCACGACCCAGAGTGGTTAGAACCTTGTAGGGATATTTTCTTTTGGATATGTTGGTTAATCATGTTGGACTGAGATCTTGTAAATTATTTCTGGGTTGTAATTAGTAGTTGAATATAGTTGTGTAATCCCCTATATAGGAATTGTAGACCTTAGAGTGGATGAACGGAACCCGGGGATTGCCGGGATTGCTATTAGATATTCTGATATGAATGAATGTAAATTAATTGCACAGGTGATTATATTCGATAATTGAACTTGAGACCGGAATAGGAAAGAAGTTTTAAAAATTTCATAAAGTCCCTACTACTTAGTGGGTGTTTTAATGAGTTTTGAACTATCTGACGGTCTCTAACCCTTTTTAATATGCGTTATCGAATCTTAATTATGCTAATTAAGGCAGGGGGTTACACGAGGGCCATGTGACTTGTTTTGCACCGGGTGGATGCCCGGGGGCTATATGATTTGTTATGATATATGAATGCTCACTAGATGGTAGTGGTAGGATTATTTGTTTTGCATGCTTTGTGAACATTATATAAGTATATAAAGGGTTTAAGTAGCAAGAGTTAGAGCCTGGAATAAATTCAAAATACCTAGTGGACGTTGTGTCCTGAGGTAGTTAGTCTCGATAGGTATTCGGCAAAGATGATGGACTGAATGTCCTGAGGCCATAAGACCTGAGGGACTAATATGTCCTTAGGCTGACAGAATGTTATGTATTTGAGAATGGTTGCCATCAAAGGCTCGAGGCATTAAGACCCGATATGCAAATTTGCATAGGGCAGAGGCCTTGGGCTATAAGACATGATTGCCTAGCGCTACGATATTGGATTGGTGTGTCCAAAGTATGCCTTAAGGTTGGCAAACCATTCAAACTGTACCAAGTTATAGCACGTGGCAATAAGACCTATAAGTACGTGAAGCATAAGGTTGTACCCTATTCCATAGATCTCAAAAAAGCAAAGAAAACGACACTAAGAACGTGAAAAATGGATGTCGGATGGAAGAGAAAATGAGGAGAGAAGTTTCAGGTCTAACGGACCCGACCCTTCTCTCATGTCAAATCTAACCCCAGCAAGAGGTTGAAGATGACTTCTGCATCAAAATGATGTCATTTTCGTTAAATTAAAAAAAAAATGTAGTGTTCATACGCGTCTGGCCTTAAGAAAACAAAGAAAACTTTTCTTTTGGTAGTACAGCCTAAATAGTTCAGGCACAAAGAAAAAAAAGGTTTTTCTTTAAAAAAAACTCTCTATTAAAAAAATTCTTGGAAGAAAAGCCATGTAGCGAGTGAGGCCACATGGTATCTTCGATTGACTAGTGGATACCATAGTTTGACTGAACACTGCACATGGAGTATGTCCACACAACGCATGTCATCGGATGAAGGCTAGAAGACGGCATGTAGTAGTCACACTGTAATATCCCAAAATTTATATAAGGGATGAAAGTCCCAAAAGCAAGTGTAATTAATGTTAGAAATTGCTTTGGGAATTTTGTAAAGAAATTGTTCGATGAATTAAGGAAAATATGTAATTCCTTTAACATGTGTCAAACATGATATAAAGTGATTATGAGGCTCAAAATTAAATTAATTCTGCCAAAGAAGAAGAAAAATGAAAGACAAGGAAATTCAACCAAGTAACCAATGGATAATAAGCTCTGTGTACAATAAGCTATAGACTATTGGATAAACCATTTTTTTTCTTTTTTTCTCTCTCTCAATTTCAGTTTTGGCTGCGCAAAAATGAAGAGGAAATGATCTTGTTAGCTTAACCAAAATCCATTTGGTTAGAGTAACTAAGTAGGTGGAAGTAAGACACTTGTCAACTTAGGAGTTAATCAAAGGATTAAGGCACTTTATGAGCATGACACCTAGCCAAGGTGAGATCAATCTCAACCCTCCATTTCCCATTAAAATTTTGGCTGACAAGAGAAAAAAGGCAGAAAAATAACCAAAAATCAAAGAAAATAGAAAGAAGAGAGAAGTTAGAGCAAAGTGGAATTCAAGAGCTAAAGGTAAACTTCTCTTTAAGATTTTACCTTCCAAATCTCATTTCTAGTTCAAAAGCTCTTCATAAACATTGTTCTCCACATCATAAGCTTCAATTCTATGGTTTTAGTTTCTTGAGAACAGGTGTTTTGAGACATCTTAAAAGACCGAAAGTTGTAGAACTAAAGAATAAAGCTTAGAAGAAGCAAGAGCTGAGTAAGAGCTTTGTCTTGAGCTAGGTGTTGTGTATTTTGGTTGAGTTTTGTGAAATGTTTGTGACTGCCCTAGTTTCAGTTTTTGGGTAATGTTAGGGTTCATGGTGTTTTGGTCATGTAGATGGTGTTATATGGTGTCAAATGATGATTTTGAGGTGAAATGGCAAGAACTTGATTTTTGAGAAAATGAAGGGGCCTGTTCGGTTTTGAGTAAATTGGAAAAAAGACTTGATTTTTCATGTTTGAAAGTACTCCATTGCATTCTACATGAAAAACTATGTGGAATAATATCTGGTTGTGACTTTTAGGTGATTGTGTTGAAAATGCTAGATTTTGAAAGTTAGGGTTTGGTGCTGCCAAAATTCATTTTCTGGAGGAAGTAATGTTTTGTCATGCTTTTGAGTAGCCAAACCTGGTCCAAATGCTATGAAACTTTCCATAATGAAAGCATATATATGGAGCTTCATTTTGATAGGTAGAACGTAATTTTTGGACTAGTGGATTAAGTTATGATTTTTCAAAGTTTGGTCATATTTTTGGAACCAATTTTGGAACAATTAAGGTTTGAAGCATTTTTGGAAATTGTGTGACTGTAGTTTCCAAAAATGATATTTTTTCTTTGAAACTAAACTTATATAGGTTTAAATGTATGTAGAATCAATTAATTTGGAGTTTTCTAGAATTAATTTATGATTTTTGAAAATTGGGCATTGAATATGGGAGATGTTCTGTGGCAAACTGATTGTGACGTGATTATGTCTGGCCAAATGAAATCCAACGGCCACAAAATTTTCAAGAATTAAAGTGAACATAATAAGCTTTAAAATGATATATGATAAGTTTCATTTGGACAAGTACATTGGGAGATACAAATTTTTAAAGTTTGGTAATGACTCTGGAAGCTGTCCGTGACAGAAGTGAGTAATTGTAAAATATGGGATTATGTGCGTGTGAGCTGCAGGAGTAATCATTTTTCCTTTAAATTGGACTTAATAGGACCACATAAGGCTTTGAACTACCTTAATTAGAGGTTTGTAGAATTAGTTATGATTTTTCAAAGTTAAATGAAAAATTCTGCCAGCCATACGAATTTAATGAGCTTTGGGCCAAAAGTAGTAAGGGTGAAGATTTCTACTTGGGCCTAGTGTAAACACATTAACTACTTAATTGGGCCTAAGCACAAACCCAAATGATAACTAACTAAGTGTTATGAGTTATCAAGAATTAGAACAAGTATTAACTTGTCGTCCGTAAATTCTAATTGATACGATTTGACATCTACCCTGGACACCCAATAGACTGGGAACAAGAACCTAATTTGGAAAGACTGCCAGGTAGTACCCTATCCCTTATGTCATATGTGCTGCTTTAATGTATTCTCTGTCATTTGTGCATGTACTGGACAGTTAGTCCTTAGGCAGTAAGACCTATAAGTACAAGTTGCACCGGGAGTAACTCGAGGGTGTCTTGAGCCAGGTAGGCTTAAGGCAGAAAACCTGTGAGTGCACCTTGTGTGAGGCAGAGGCCTTGGGCTACCAGATTGAGATTTTCAAGTGCTATGGCTTTGTGCTAAGGGACCAGTTAGGCCCTTTATTTGCTACATACTAGAAGTATTATTGCTTTGATGATTGCTTTACATGCTTAGTATTCTGCATATCATATAAGTGATCTATGTACTACTGAGATTCTTTTCAATCTCACCCTTTTTCCACAAATGATATACAGTAAAGGCATCCAGCTCCAAGGGCAAGGAAGGTAATACGGACTAGCAAAGAGAAGGATAATTAAATAAAGATTATCTAGTTATCAAGATGGTCGACGTCAAATCCACTTGTGTCAAAATCAAGTGATACACAACTTTCCATATTTCAACCACCCCACTGCTTGTCTCCCCATGCCTCGTCCAACATGTATAAGAAGGATTGATTCCATGAATCACTAAGTGTGACATACAAGTTTCTCGGTTACACCACTATACCTTTCCATACTTTACATAGGGGCAAAGCATCAAATGTCCTTTGGGGGATTATGCACAAATGCAAACTCAAGGAAATCCATTACCCTATCATAGTACTCATTGGATAGTCAATAGGCCTACATCCACTACTTATTCAAAGACCCCATCTAGCATAAATCATTTAGAAACAAAAACCCCAATCAAAACCAAATAATCATCCGCGCCCATAATAAATTCGCCAATATGTATAATGATAGAAAAACCATAAACCTTATGTCAACCTGGAAGTTGAAGGAAGAAAAATCTAAGGTTGAACGGGCGCTTTTCACAGAGCTGCAATAGCTTGAGCTTTTGATCAAATGCAAAAGTTTTCAAATGTCAAACTAATTAGATGTTTTACAAACAAACCCCTGTTAAGTAGTTTTTAAGGTATTACATAACAGTTAGTTGGTAAGAACCGCTAATTGTTTTATTTTTATAATGGTTATATTCAAATAATCGCAAGGTATGTTATTAACAAATCTTCGGTGTTTAAGGTCTTACATAAAGGTTAGTTGGTAAGAATAGCTAATTATTATTTTACCTTTATAACAGTTATTTTTAGTTTATCATAAGGTATCACTCAATTTTTCATGAAGATTCTAGAATGCCCAGCCTTTTTTCAAATCATCCTGTTTAGGCCTTGAACAACCATATACGCGATTTTGGCAAATTTGAGATCAAGAAAATGAAAGTTTTGTCACCATCTCAGATTTGCGTGAAAACTCACATACCTACTCCATTTTTCATGAGGATTCTAGAATGCCCAACCTTTTTGTCGAATTCATCCGTTTAGGCCCTAAACGGCCACATACATGATTTTGGCTAATTTGAGGTCAAGAGAATGAAAGTTTTGTTACCGTATCATATTTGCGTGAACAACCGACTTTTTCGGCGGCTACCAGCTCCACCATTCCAATAACCACCAAAAGGAGGCTAGAGATGTACAATAAAAGGTAGGAAGACGAACTGTACGGTTCTTGGATGCAGGTACCTACAAAGGGGAGAAAACGTGAGCACAGTGATCGAAGAACACCAGAAAGCAACACCCAAAGAGGTACAACCCAGAAGCTCTAGGTTTAATCTACTACTGACCAAAGAAGCAGATGTTGACATCAACAAATAGTCCTTATCATCCCACAAAACACATGCCAATACACCTATAAAACCTGCACAAACAAAAGCCAAAGAACCTGTTACCAAAATGATGAAACTCGCTTTAATAGCCCCAGGATAGACACACCCCGCCTGAATCCTTAAGAAACCCAACCCCACCCATATCTCAGAGAATCCCCACTCCCTATAACCAACCCTGACTCCTTATTCTCTAGTCATGCCTATCACATTCAAAAACCCACCCTTCTAGACCTCAGCCTACACACCGCCATCTCTATTCCAAATTCCAAAGAAACCCTTAAGCCAATTAGCAACCCCCAGCCCACCAACCAAATGCCAACAATTGAACCTGGCAATGAAAACACAAAACCCAAAGATCCAAACCCATTCTTACCCAAAACAAGAAAAAAAGAAAAATAGTCAACATCTCCTTAAAGAATGCCAAAATCTGCCTAAAGAAGCCTAACCCATCACTACCTGATAAAGCCCTCAAGGTTCTAGTCAACTCCCTAAAACCACTAGACTCACAAGGTCGTAGCGACGCTCTTGAAAGCTCAGATGATGAGGGTGACAATAGAACTCACATGGAGTGCTATCCTCCAACCCCTACCATATGTTTTATGTCTGCATTCATTTGGAATTGCCAAGGAGCAGCGGCTTCAAAAACACTGTTCTTAAATCGTTTATTTAAGAGTACAAGCCAATAATTCTTGTCCTAGTCAAACCTCGGATCTTGGGCTTAAAGCTGAGAAGGTTATAAAAAAATTGGGATGTATCATTCTCCTAGAATAGAGGCAAATGGCTTCTCATGAGGGATTTGCTTGCTTTAGCCCTATACAGTCGAAATCTCCATTCTAAAAAACCACCATCAATTTATCCATTGCCATACTCAAACCACTGATGCCTGGCGCTCTTTCTTCTTTTCTGTAGTCTAATCCAATCCCAACCCCTAGGTGTGGCCCATTCTCTAAAACAAACTAACAGCGATAGCATGCAACACCACTACCCCCTGGCTACTAGCAGGAGATTTCAATGCCATATGTCATCAAAAGAGCACAAAAGAGGGACAGAGCATCGAAAAAGGGGATGTCCCCTTTTCTGCCAATTCATCTATAGCAATGGACTCCTTGATATAGGCTTCTTGGGCCCAAGTTTTATAAAGTGAAGAGGCCTAACTTTAGCTCGTCTTGATCGAGCTCTTGTGAAACCACAATGGCTCCAATACTTCAACAACTCTAAGGTGACCCACTTACAACAAATTAACAAGGACCATAAGCCCCTTCTAATTGATCTGGGTCTCCAACCTCCCTCTCTTACAACACCCAAACCTTTTAGGTTTTTGGTATTTGGACAACACATGATTCATTCACCCCCAATGGTCAAAGGAAACTAGGCCTAGTACCTAAGGCTCTAAAAGGATATCCAAAATTTCTCACTGGCTGCATCCCAATGGAACTAGCAGACGTTTGGAGAAATTGGGCGAAATAAACGCCACCTCAAAGCATGTATATTGGGGGTCTAGCATACATTTGAGGACCTGCCTCATCATCTCAGCTCTTATCTCTTGATTTCTCCCTGTATATTGATTTTGAGAAGGTCTTCCTCCAAGAAGAACTTTTGTGGCTCCAAAAATCCAGAAGTGATTGGATATGCTTAGGGGACCTAACACCACTTACTATCAGATGAAAGCCCGAATGTGCAAACGTGCCAACCAGATATCCTCTTTACAAGATGAGGAAGGGAGATAGATAACAGATGATATGGTTCTTCGACAAATGGCAAGGCACTATTTCTCTTCTTTATACTTCTCTAATAGTGAACCCTAGGCCTCTCGCATACAATCAAGTTTGTTCCCTATCCTACCTAATGAACCCTAGTCACACCTTTTGAATCCAATTGTTTTAAAGGAAGTCAAATGCGCACTTTAGGAGATGAAGCCACTGAAAGCTCCAGGTGTAGATGGCATACATGCACTATTCTACCAACACTAGTAGGAAATAGTAGGAGACTCCTTGTGTGCCCTTATTAAGAAATGTTTTAAAGGAAGAGCCCTTGACCCAGTCCTGAATAAAACTCTTATCACTCTAGTCCCTAAGATAGATAGGCCTTGAAAAATATAGGAATTTTGCCCTATAAGCCTATGCTCAGTTGCTTACATAGTGGTTACTAAAGTTCTAGCCAACCAACTCAAGCCAATCATGGTCAACCTTATCCTACCTTATCAATCTAGCTTCATCTAAGAGAGGAACATCACAAATAACATTATTATAACCCAAGAAGTCATTCATTCAATGAGAAAGAAAGGGGAAAAGAAAGGTTGAACAGCCATCAAAGTCGATCTTGAAAAAGCTTTTAACCGGCTTAAATGGAGCGTCATAGAGGAAACTCTCAAAGAAGCACAATTCCTTGCATGTATTATTCATCTAATCATGAACTGCATTACCATGCCAATTATGTAAGTGTTATGGAATGGAGTACCATCAGAAAGCTTTAATCCATCTCTAAGCATCAAACAAGGAGACCCCTTATCCCCCTATCTATTTGTGCTATGCAAGGAATGCCTATCTCAAGCAATCCAAGAAGAGGTAATAGTAGGTAATTGGGAAACAATCAAGTTAGGCTCAGGGGGCCCGCTACTCTCACACCTGTTCTTTACGATGACCTAATCCTTTTTAGCTCTATGAGCCCTAGAGAGATCAATCTCATACAGAAAGTGTTGTCTGAATTATGTACTGCATCAGGTCATTTCGTTAGCCGAGCAAGAACAAAAAAATTTTCTCTAGGAATGTCCATAAACAGGACTCAGATGCTATATGTGATCATCTAGGATATGCGAAAACAGAACAGCTAAGCAAATACCTAAGAGTCCCTCTATTGCACTCAAGAATAACGAAAGATACTTACTAATACATAGTCTAAAAGCTCCAGCTTAGATTTTCCTCTTGGAAAGCAAGAACTCTCTCCTTTACAGGAAAACTCACTCTTGCAAAATCTATGTTGTCATCCATACCGTACTATACATTGCAAACCTCTATGCTCCCTTCCTCATGCTACCTCCAGATTGAGAAACTAATCCTCAATTTCATATGGGGATTATGTACCAACCACAAAGGCATTAGTCTAATAAACTGGCACGATGTTTATCAACCCCTAAAAAATGGTGGATGTCGACTTAGGAAAATGCAAAGTCAAAACTATACCTTCCTCTCCAAACTATGTTGCTTGCTTCTTAGTAAACCAGACCTCCTATGGGCCAAAGTCCTTTGCGCTAAATACAAATGGTCTAAGAACTTGAACTTCAAATTCAAGATAAAGGCTAGTTCACATACATGGAGGAGTATTGCAAGGGCATTTCCGCACACAACTTCAGGACTCAAGTGGAAGCTGGGGGACGGTCACCAAGTCAGGTTCTGGTCAGATAATTGGTTAGATGACATTGGACCTCTAAAGCTCTTGGCATTCTTAGACATCGACGACAAAAGCTTAAGGGAACCAATCAAGGACTTCGTGGATGAGGATGGACATTGGAAATGGGATTCCTTCCAAGATATACTTCCCATGAACATCAACCTCTTATTAGCCACTACTAACCCACCAACAAACTCAATTGAGGAAGCGAGTTGTTCATGGAATAGAACACCGAATAGAACCTTTATAGTCTCAACGGCTTATGGTATCATAGAAGAGGACTCATGGAACTAATCAACTTAGTGTTGGAAGCTAATTTAGAAGCGGCCGAGATCCCAGAGAGTCTGTTCTTTCCTCTAGTTCGCTTATAATAACTAGCTCCTTACTAATACTAAGAGAGCAAGAAGGCGTCTTGCCACAGACACTACATGCAAACTGTGTGGAAGAGCAGAAGAGGATACAGACCACATCATTTGCTGTTGCTCCCTTGCTGTTGCTTGCTGGAAGATTTTGATCCCCCCCAAACCTTATCAATTCTTTCCTCAATAATCCCCTAAGCGAATGGTGGCTTGACAACATCAACCCAAGATCACCCTGGAACGATGGATGCTGACGTTCGATATCCTAACTTGGAAATTCTAGGAAGCACGCAATAAAAGACTTTTCATAGGGGAATCATTCCAGCCTTAATAGCTCATCGCATCCACTCTTGCTATGGTAAGACATACGATACAAGCCACAAACTGCCTTGCTAGCTTCGATACCCATAGTTAATTTTTGAAACTTTGTTGTAGTGTCCTTTTCCAATTTTAACTTTTGACTTGCATTGGTCTGGTTACGTAATTATTTTTACACTCTGCTGTATTTCTTCAATTACTAAATGAAATCCCATTTCCATTAAAAAAAATGCTAATATTTACAAACCTTTGATATTCTCTTATATGAAAATTACATTAATATCATCCTTAAAATTGATCATGAATCTTGCAAATAGGAATTTTGAATTCGTTTCCCGATTTGATAACCTTGGTGACAATAATTAATTTTAATATTTTATTGACACATAATAAATAAAGGAAATGTCAAGATTTTGAAACCCGACCGGTCACTGAACTGGCCAAGGTACTGAGTCAAAAATCAATAAGTCATATCGGAGTCAAACCAGAGCTAAACCGATGAAGAAATGAAGATTTCAGGGCTATTTATATGAAATTCTGAATAAAATATTAAAAAAACCGGTCGAACCGCGAAAAATCCAGTTAAACCGAGGTTACCTATCAGAGTGGACCGGTTGGACCACCGGTTGGCCGGCCCAGTTTTCTAAACTCTGGGAAATATATGAAAATGGAAAAATTATTGGGAGTTCTAACAAAAGAGATTTAATGAAAAAAAAAAACAATGACAGGTGTGCAGGAAAAACATTCAAATTCAAGCATAGAGTCGGTATCATTAAAAAGTATCAAAAAGTGCCATGTAAATGGTATCAGAAATTGGCAAGTGAATTTCTATCTGAACCTCTAAAGAAGAAGAAAAATACTACTATTAAATCACATTCAAATTCAAACACTCATGCATTGTCTTAGAAAAATAAGCAGAAAAAACAGCGTCAAAAAGTAGCATAGATGCGGCATCAAAACATCACAAGAAAATTTCTATATGAACCTTTAAACAGGCAGAAAGGTACTGTTGTCATAATCGCATTCAAACTTAACCATATAGATGGTGTCCTAAAAACATAAACAAACAATAGTACGAGAAAGTGGCATGGAAGAGATACATATATCAGACAGAAGAAATATCACTGGCAATGGTGGCTAGGTTTATTTTAAAATAAGGGACAATACGTAAAAACATATTTCAAAATCCCATTTTGGTGATGATTTGAAAATTTGGATAAATCTTTTGGGATTTGAAATTCCACATGGTATTTTTGAGATTTTTCTTGAATATCATCCCTTTATTTTTATTTTATTTTATTCAAATAAATCTTCCTTATGGTTGATAAGAGCTTGAAAAGATCATGGAAAAAAGCATGTGCATCAACAAGAGTAAGTAAAGTTTTAGTACCAAAGTACATTGAGTTTCAGACAAATAGAGCTAAATGGTTCTTGCATGTCTCCTATTGAGCAATATCATATCACCATAACATTCTAATCAATTTGATGGAGATGCTCAATGGATCATATTTGGATATATTGATTTCTTTAATTTATATGGCGATGCCACTTTTGATGGAAAAGGTTCAACTCCTTGAAGCAAAATAATTGTGCTCACAAACTTAGATTTGTAAGAAGCTTTCCATATTAATTAATAAATCATATGTATCTCTAAAATTTACAAACATGTCTTGAATTCTTTACATCTTTTTCGCTTTAGCTTCCTAATTGAAATACAATAAATCATAAATGTATCATTTTAAAATAATAATATGGGTATGGGTTTTAATATAAGAAAAAGCATGTGAAAATTGAATTTTCTGATATACCTGAAAAAAAAAATAATCGTATGTAAAGAGAAAGTGAAAGAGAATTAGGCTAATTTGTGATGATTCTGTTAGATCTAACATGTTCTTTCTCTATTTTTAACTTAGTCTTCTCTTGCCGTTAAAAAAAAAAAAAAACCCTAATTAGTGTATAAATTATAGTTGGATTGTGATTCAATGCTACGCTGCAAATTTCCAACAAGAAACACAAAACAACTTTGAGGTCAAAATATGTCAAAATAAATAATAGGTTAACCCAGTCCAAAAGAAGAAATCTGGTAGAAAAGAAAATACAAATATTACTGATTCATGTCAGGTTAATAAATCTCAATACAGTAATTGGGCTAAAATCTATTTATGAAAAGTTATCTTAAAGAAGATTCTCATGAAAAGTATGACAAAAATTATAGCAAGATATAAAAGGTAACCACCGAACACTTAGATCAATTGACTCCAGCTTAACTAGTGGTCTTGTGTTAGAGCCCATAATATGCCGTAACAATAATTACTTGGGGGCAGCCAAGTTTCACCTGTTGTGGGTATACACTTCCCTAAAACAGACTAGTCTATTGCTAGTAGTGTTGGATTCCTTAGAGAAATCCCAAAAAAAAACGATATAAAGGAACAATGATAGCCATCATCTTATCTACAGCAGTTATAACAACACCTCATCATTCACCAAAAATGGGAACCAGTGGCTTAAGTTCTACAAGAACTAGACGTATAAAAGTCATTCTGCAACAACTACTCAAAACTCTGCATTAAAAGCTAGATAATTTATAATCAACTGATGGCGGCGCTAAAATTAACAAAGTTCACAGAAAGGAAATCAGACAAAACAAAGTTAGGAACTTATTGAAGTCAACCAACTTCGTAGGATAGGTAATATTACTACTACAATATTATCTTCTCCATGTTCATTGCTTTACTATATCTCCTTTTTCTTCTTCACAAATACTTGTTATGAGGATGAAAAATCAATATATATGTATGTTTTCGATATTATCATCATTATCCAGTTCGGGATTTTTTGTGGCTTTATATGTATGTTTGTGTGTGTGTGTGTATTCCAAATTTGTAGAAAGTAGCTTTATTGAACAATGTAGCTTACCTCGTTATTTCCCACAAATACAATGCACTGGACTCACATCTTTTTTTTTTTTTTTTTTTTTTTGCCAATGCACTGGACTCACATCTAGTTATCCAGAAATCATTATAGATATTAAATCCAACATCAATAACTTAACTTGAAGCAAATTTTGTCAGTCCTTCTTTTCCTTTCAGTTAGGGTCTGTTTGGTATGAGGGATTTGGAGGAGAGGGAAAATTTTTATGAGTTGAATTTTAAAAGATTGAAGAAGTGGGGTAATAAAATTTTAATAAAGAGAATATATAAGATAAAAGAGTAAGAAAAATTAATTAAAAATTTTTAACCCCACTTCTCTAATTTTTTTAAATTCAACTTAAAAAAATTTTCCTTCCACCTACTTTCCCTCCCCTTCCCTCATACCAAACAAGCCCTTAATATTGGGATAAGGAACCTTCAGCATCAACAGATGGAGGCTCCAAAATTTCATCATATTCTTAAACGAGGAATAGCAGACAAAACAAAAGCACAGACCTATTGAAGCCAGCCAAATTCCTGGGAAAGTTAATAGAACTACTACAATGCTATCTTCTCAACAGCCACTGCTTTACTTTTACTTCTTTTTCTTATTCAGAATCACTATAAGGGCTTGTTTGGCCTGAGGGGAGGGGACGGGAGGGAAAGTGGGTAGGGATGGAAATAGGCCAGGCCCCTAACAGGGGCCTACGGCCTAGCCTACATAAAGCCTAGCCTAGCCTATTTAGTAAATAGGCCAGGCTCAGGCTCAGGCATATTGCTAGGCCTATTTAGATAAACAGGCCAGGCCTATTTTTATAAAGCCTAGCCTACAAGCCTACAGGCCTGGCCTATTTAAATTTTTTTTTTAAAAAATTATACTATTATATAAGTATATATAATTATCTAAATAATTTTATAAATTTACCAACTTAATCTTAATTCTAAGTTTCATATTTTATCGTCATTATACTCAACCTTTGTTTTCGCATAAATCATTCACCTCTACATCTCTTCTCTTCAATCGCTCGAGATGGCAATACTAACTCACTTTCTCTCCCCTAATTTGTGCCCTCTACTAAAGAATAAAAATTGTTATGCGTTTATTTTTATGTCAAATGAAATATTATAATCTTAATAAGGGGAGTTTGTCCCAATTTACGTGCAAAGAGTAAAATAGGTGAAAGTCTAGTTTTACATGTTATTTGTTATGCTTAGTCGATTTTAAAAAATATATCTCATTAGTCAACAAACGATTAGTTTTTCTTATTCCTATTTACTCGGACAAGTGTTATCACTAGACATTATTTTCATTTCTTTACTAAGCCTTAACATTACGATAAGAATAGATGTTAGGCTTTTAAGACATAATGTAGGATTGTATATAAGCATGAAGGGTTAGATATGAATTTGGCGGCATAGGCTTTAAAGGCTATTTAAATTCCTACATTTTAAGTAGGCTTTTAAACAGGCTTCAGGCCTTGTCAGGCCTTCTGAAGGCTCAGGCTCAGGCCTAAAAAATAGCCTACATACAGGCTCAGGCTTTAAATCTTCGTTACAGGCCCAGGCCTATTTAGGCAAAGCCTAGCCTAGCCTAGCCTATTCCCACCCCTAAAAGTGGGCGAAGGGAAAAATTTTTTAGTTGAATTTAAAAAAATTAGAGAAGTGAGGTTAAAAATTTTTAATTAATTTTTCTTACTCTTTTATCTTATATATTTTCTTTATTAAAATTTTATTACCCCACTTTTTCAATCTTATAAAATTCAACTTATAAAAATTTTCCCTCCCTCCCTTCTCCTCTAAATCCCTCACACCAAACAAACCCTTAAGAGAATGAAAACTTCTAAAAAAAATCATTAAAAATATTGAATCCAACTTCAACTGGTTAATTTGAAAGCAAATTTTGCTTAGCGCATTAGGCACCTTTAGCCTTAACATAAGCACTAGAACAGAGATGCCCGTAAAAGTTATTGCTATATTGATATTTAACAAGAATACTTGCTCATGATTTACGATAAAAAGAATAATTCATATGGTTAACAGAACAGAAAACAATGTTTACACATTAAAAGATCAAATTAAGCTACCATAGCATAAGAACAAAATAAAGAGACTAACAGAATAAGAATTAAAGCAGAAAAGTTATCATAATAAATCACAAAGTCAAAATTCACAATCATACCCTGCAAGTGACTACCTAGGATTGACATTCAGATAAAGCTCAGAGTTTTTTCTTCTTCTTTTTTTCCGGCCTGAGATAAAGCTGTGAGTTCACCTTCATAGATTTTCGGTAGCTCAGGAACAATTTCCTGAAATTTGATAACAAAATTCTCCCTAAACAACTTCTCACTTAGAATGATAATGTAAGGCAAAGACCACTTTTTATCTGCAGCCAAACCATTGACGTTCAAAGCTTTAACTACTGACCATCTCTTAATAACCCGCTTCAAGCAATAGCTAAGAATTGTTGGGCATTCAGCTATATCTTCCATTGAGCAACCCATTTCATCCACAAGAAACTTCATTTTTTCTGTGATATTTTCTTTTGACAGAAGCATGCAATTTGGAAACTTTCTAAATGCTGTTAGAGTGAGATTCCTAGTCCAGCCATACGTCTCTAACAGATCAAGTTTTGACTCCCAGTTTGGTTTCTTTACCTGTACCAAAACAGCAATAGCTTGAATGAACGCGACCTTAGAAGAATCAATTCCTGCTTCCTTAGCATACTTGACACATTCAACAAATTTGGCAGGATTCATAAATGCTGCATTTGGCAACTTAGTTAACAGCGCACAAACAGAAGATTCAGGAACTCCAAAATCTCTCAAAACTTGTAAGTTCGGAACTAAATTGTTCACATCCCAGCAGACCATAAACCATCTTGACCGTTTAAAAGCTATTTTCACTTTCGCCTCGTCATTAAGAACACTCTTAAGGGCCTCACTAAAGGGAATCAAACGGTTATTTAAGCTCCACTCCAAGATTACAGAGTGAGATATGAGAAGTGATTGGAGCTCAGAACATGAAAACCCTAAAGACTGGAAAAACCTAAGCTTAGGTAAAATAGTCTTCTCGGGATTAGCCACAAGCAAACTTGGAAGATGTTTCACGATTTTGGAGATCTGTTTATCAGGGAATCCGTGGCTCCGGAAAATATTAAGAACAGAATCGGGATTACGAGGGGATTTTAAACGAACCTTTTTGGAAACTTCAATAGCTGCTTTGGCAGACATGCCACAAGAGTTAGTGAGGTAAGAAACTGTAAGCGATTCATTTGCTTTCAGTTTTTGATTCGATTTAGATGATTTCGCTAGGGAAGAGAAAGAATGGAAAATGTGGGAAGCATTGAAGAGGAGAAACCCTAGTTGGGTGAATTGGGTCCTCCTCTGGCATGTTTGCGAGGCAGATAATCGCGCAAGGATGAAGTTAAGCATAACGAAGACGATAAACTCACCCGATTTGCGTCAATCCTCCAATTTTCCGCTGCCAATTCTGACATCTCTCCAAATTTCAAGCACTCGACTTTGGAGCGTGGACTTTGGACTTTGGACTATGGAGGCACTTCCCTAACGGTTGGAACATCATTACCCAAATGAAACATTCGAACCCCTTATGAGTTAGTCATATTTATCTAATTTTAAATAAATTAAAAATAGTAGTTAAATTAATTAATCTTATTTATTTTCTAAAAATACCCTTATTTAATAAAGGTAATTTAGGAATACTATATGAGTCTACCATGATCATGGTGTGCGGTGTCTGAAAGGATGGAGAGAGAAAAGATGAAGAATACGCAGCTGAAGTCTTCTTTATCTGCATTTTTTCATAGGGTCAAGTATTAATAATTCCATTGGTTAACTGAAAAGTCATTATTATTATTTTTTCTTTACAACTTCAGAGACACACAAGCTTCATAGCGTTGTTAAATTAATTATTGCGAAGGAAGTATTAGTAGGGGTGATTTAGGAAAAATATGATAAAAATTGCTCAAAATTATTTTATTAAAAAAATAAAAGAAACAGTAGAATTGAAGTGTATGTGATATTAATGAGTTGCAAGTATTATTCACTTTATAGAATACATAGGCGTATTATAAAATTATTATTGTGTTTCATTATTATTGAGAAAGTATCAATGGAGGGTATTTTGGGAAAAAATTGATAAAAATTAAAACTTTATCCTATAATTAGGACCAAAATCAACTCCTAAATATTGTCCTATAATTAGGACCAGAGGGAGTATAACATTTAGCCCAAATAAATAAATAAAATACAATAATATAGAGAAATTAAAGGGAAATTTTCAGAAAATACCTTCAAAATGTCAAAATCTCATATCAATCTTGTTTCCTTGAATACATTGGTTATTAATTACATTTGATTAGCAATTTATAACTCATTTTAATAGGATATCATTGATTTAGCATTTTTAAATGTTGAAGTCATTTTTCTGAAAATTTTCCAATTAATAGATTTTTTTTTTCTTGTTCCTAGAACTAAAAATTAATCATTCGAGTCCTATAAGTTTGATTCTATCCCAATTTTTTTAGCTTTGACACCATTTAAGTTCAATTCTTATAATTTTAGCTATTTAATTAAAGTTTTTCTTAAATTTTAACACAATGTAACTCAATTTTTATAATTTTAGCTATTTAAAAATTTTCTTAAATTTTTAAAAATATATGATTTTATTTTTAAAGAACAGGACCAATATTGGTTAAAATTATAAAGATTAAGTTGCATTAGATTAAAATTGAGGAACTGAGTTTTGACTTAACCAAAACTATAGGGATTTAAGTTGTCTTGAGTTAAAATTTGATAACTAAATTTTTAATTAAGTCAAACTTATATCAACCAAATGATTAACTTTTTTTTGGTAAAATAAAACGATAATCACAATATGCCCATTCTTTCATTTTATTTTTATTTTCGTAAGGAGAACCATCCAATATTTAATACTACATCTGATCTTAGAAAAATTATTTTAGAAGAAAAATGATAAATATAAACATTTTAAAATAATTTAATTAGTTTCCTTAGGGCTTGTTTGGTGTGAGGGAAGGGGAGGGAAATTGGGTGAAGGGAAAAAAATTTTAAATTGAATTTAAAAAAATTAAAGAAGTAGGGTTAAAAAATTTTAATTAATTTTTCTTACTCTTTTATCTTGTATATTCTCTTTACTAAAATTTTATTACCCCACTTCTTCAATCTTTTAAAATTCAACTCATAAAAATTTTCCCTCCCTCCCTTCCCTTCCCCTCCCCTCCCCTCCAAATCCCTCACACCAAACAGACCTTTAATCTCTCAAAAAAGTCAATTAGATCTTATATTTAGACCTAGAGATACTACTTCATGATTTACAAACAGCCAAACTGATCAACTTGGGTCAATACCTTTTTAATTTTCTTATCAAGTTATTAGTCCTTGACATTTTATTCCATTTAGTTAAAATTCCTAAAAATAACATGTTGATATGACCATAACATATTGAGAGAAATACTTACATACTCCTAAAGTACCTGATCATTCATACTCTCTCCAACCAAAACACAACATCTCACTCAATTTTTATCATAGATGTCAGCTTATGTGTTATTTACTTAATTTATATTACTTTCTAAAGTATAATCCAATTTACATAAATTATCTTAATTAATTTATTCATCAAATCTCTCCTCCCTCTTCAACAAAACCCTCATTTTTCACTTTTTCTTCTAGTTGAAGCTCCGCCGCTAACAAGGTTCTATGATGCCATCCTTTTCCTTCTTCCCATCTTGGTCGATGGAGCTCTGCCACTAAATACAGTCGTCGTTAATTAGTTAGCAAATTGGCCGTTGGACTCGCCTTCAATCTCAATAGTACCTCTCGTGGAAATCAATCTCATCAGTCTCAAACTCCATGGCTTCTGTGTCATTCCATTAGCTTTGTTGCCTTCATAAGTTCTCTCTCTTTCTACCTTCAATGCCATCATCAATTTCATTGTAGCTAGCTCTCTCCAAAGGGTTGCTGCTCTTGCCTCTGACATTTCTCCTCGAGATGAAAACCGATGGTTGCTTTTATCACTAGAGACATTATTTTTCTAATAGGGAACTTTTTTAAAAATTGGGATCACTAGAGGCAATATATCAGAAATGGTGGTTGCTATTATATTGTGATTCTTGCCAATTGCCATCCCATTCCAAGAAAGGGAGAGAGACGCTGTGGAGAGGTATTGTTGCGGCGAAGCTTTATCGGGAAGAAGAATACTGGTTCTCTCTAGGAAGAGAGAGATTTGATGAATAAATTAATTAAACTAATTAATGCAATTTGGTTTTCAATTTAGAACATTATTTTTTAAAAGTAAAATATTATAATTATAAATTAGGTAAATAACACATAAGCTTACAGTTAGGATAAAAATTGGGTGAGATGTTGTGTTTTGATTTAAGAGAGTACAAACAATCTGGAACTCTTAGGTATGCAAGTATTCCTCACATATTGATGCACCAAAGATGTTTGATAATAGGTTAATAATGGAGGATTTTTTCTTTTGGTTTTTTTTTTTCAGAGTTGTGAGAACAAATTGTGGTGTTTTAGGCTTATGAATAGGGCAATATTTATAGAGTTTTTACACTGTGTGTCCAAATTAATCACACAAATTTGTCCATTCATATGACACACGCATCACACAGAAACTTATATTTCCTAGCCTAGACAATGGCATCATTCAATGACCAAGTAAAACAAGCATATACCCAAAAACAAATTGAAAGACTATAATTTGTTCCCATGATCTAATCAACATCATTATCATCAATTTATCATTAACTACATGCTGCAATGCATATTTTCACTACATAACAGTACGGAATCGAAGTTAGGAGGTGGGTATAACAAAACAATTTAATTGGTTCTTCCAAAAAATTTTATTAACATAAGCCAACACTCAGGATCAGCAACTATATCTAACTTTTGTCCAGTTATAGGACTAGAATGATACAATTTTTAGCATGCTTGTATCAGGATCTACAAGAAAAGTACCTCAAATGTGTATTGAGTTACAACTCAACACCACACTTCCACACAGTTACCCCACCAAAAAAAAAAAAAAAAATACTCAACATGTGATATTTTGACTAGAAAAACCTACAAGAGATAAGAGACTTTAACTAACTTTTAGTCTTCATGACGCTGGTTTTAATCTCTTGCTCCATTTCTATCACTTGCCCTCTCAATACTGTCCCTCCACAAGTCAGAGAGCACAGCCTTAAATCTACATCCATAAAGTTCAAAGAACTGAAAAGGTAGCTGCACAGAAAAGAGAATATGAACGAAATGCCTACCTTATGTATCTAATAATAGTTTGTTTTTAGTCCCTACAAACCTTCATCTGGATTACGGTAAGCTCTAAATATTAGGACATGAAAAACCATTTATCATGAACTTCTATGCAAAGCAGAAGTATAATACAAGAAACAAACATGCTTTTCTGTGAAGATTTTTGACATCAATCTTAGGAAGGGGGCCAAACAACTCCATGACCAATTCGACAAAGTAATGATTTTAAATGTTAACATGAATTCTAACATCAAGGTGTTGTTACTTGCAGACAAGTAGCTACTGTACAAGAATGCAGAACAGATGCAGGAAAAAAAATTATGAACTCGAAGTTCAGATTGAACCACCATAATATATAGATGGACATCAGTCAGAAAAGAATTTGACATAAAACAGTTGGATAATTATAATAAAACTGGAAATCTGAGAAAGTTCTCAATCATACGCTTGAAGACTTCGGAGCTTCAGGTGGATGTGTTAGCTGATCTAGATAAATGTTCAACAGCTCAGGAGCACTTTCTTGAAATCTGAAAACAAATTTCTCCAGGAACATTTTCTCACTTAATCTGACCAAGGAAAATAAGGGCATATCATTATCAATCAGACCCTTCATTCTCAAAACTTTAAAAACTGAGGACCTAGGAATAATCCTGTGCTTCAAGTTATAACCAAGATAAGTTGGGGATCTAACTATATCTTTTGATGACAAACCCAGTTCATCCCCAAGAAACTTAATAGTGTTCGTGATCTTCTCCTCGGATATTAACATACAATACGGAAACTTCCCGAATGCCGAAAGAGTCTCATCCCTGGACCAGCCACACCCCTCATAGATCTCCAGCTTTGACTTCCAAGTTGATTTCTTTATCATTGATAAGGCACGAATACAGTGGATGAACGTAGCCCTCAAGGGTTTAACTCCTACTTCTTTAGCAAACTTCACATGTTCAACAAACTTTGCATGATCCACAGTTGCTACACTGGTAAACCTATTTAGCAGCAGGTTGAGAGAAGATTTAGGTACTCCAAGCTCTCTCAAAAACTTTAAGTTTGGGGCTAAATTCTTCACATCATTGTACAGAAAATGCCATCCTTTGCGTTTGCTAATTATTGTATGCACTTCATGATTGTCACCAATCACACTCTTTAGGCCCTCGTAACCAGGGATTATTCGGTTCTGTAAGCTCCAGAGTAGCAATCGAATGTTATAGATTAGGAGTTCTGGGAGTTCAGATCTTAAAAATCCGATGGACTCGAGAAACTTTAGCTTAGGCAAAAGGTTATTCTCATGAGTCAAAAGCACGGATGGATGCTTTATCACAATCTTGGATATCTGAGAATCTGAGAATCCATAGCTCTTAAATAGATTAAGTATCAGGGTGGCGTTATCTGGGTCTTTCAAATTAACCTTTTTGGATACTTCAAAAGCCAGTTTGGTGGACATGCCACAGGAGTTCATGAGATAAGAAACAGTAAACGGCTCATGTACTTTCTTTTGCTTTGGTTTAGCAGATTCAGATGATTTCACAACCGAAGAAAAAGAATTGAAAATGTGGGAAGCATTGCGATGGGGAAAACCCAAATGGCTCCTCCTCTGGCATGGTTGTGACACAAATAATCTTGCAATCAGAAAATTAAGCATGAATGAAGGCCAGAAACTAACCCAGATCGTGTCTTCAGCTGCAACAGTAGGCGCCGATTCTTATTTCAGTATTATTATTCTTCACAGCTTAGGCTCAGAAATTTGAACGTCCCCCTTCTCTAGTTGTGCTTCTGCTTCTGGAGGAACGGAGAAGAAGAAGAGATATATATATATATATATATATATCAAATTTGTAGAATGAATCGAGTGGGAAGTGAGCAGAGTTGTGATTTTTGCGAATGAATGAAGTAGGAAAATTCAGAAACAGAAAATAGGGTTGTGATTCCAGAATAACCCCGGCACGGCGCGCTTGGTTTTGGGAAGGATTACGCATTCCAGAGGGTTTAAAATTAGGTCTGGGTTATTGCACAGATTTTCTTACAAAACCCCCCAAAATCATTTTTTTTTTCCCGACATTAAAAGCAAGTATAAATTTTTAAAATAAGTGTAAAAATTCATATTGACCAAAGAGACCGGTTGTTTAATTTTTTAAGGGTTAATATCATGGTTCATCAACTTGGACCAGCCGGTTCAAACCAAAACTCGATGAACTGGCCAACTCTCCAGTTCCGTTTAGTTAGACACACGGTACTGTTCTGACCCGATGCAACCCAATCGAGTCATGGGTTGCCTTTCTAAATTTTTTTTTTATTTTTTTATGCTCCAAACGTCATCATTTTGGCTTTCTTTTTCAAAAAAATGATTTCCTTGAAATTTTTTAATTTTCAAGGAGTTTTAAGAGGATTGTAGAATATTTTTGGCATTGATTGGAGAAAAAATCTTTTGTACTTAATGATAATTTTGTGGGTATTAAGTTCAGGAGGTTATATTAGATAATTGGATGAAAAAAAAACTCTTATGTAATTTTTTAAAAGCTATGGACGAATATTTAAATTATTTTTTTTTTAATTGATCCCGGTCTGAACCACTGACCCTTGACCTAATACCTCGACCAATTCAATGTCTAGTCCGGTTCTTAATACCTTGGTTAATGTGCAAAGTTACACAAGAGATTTTCTCAAAAATGCGCCCAGTGTTGGAAATTGTATCCTAAGGCCAATCATTATACTTTGAACATTATTAATTTAATGAATTTTCGCCATTATATTATCATATTATTCGCATATTCACTGTGATGATTATATCCTTAGATAAATCATAAATATTGTTCTAAATGTCCCTTGTCGATCATTTATGCAGAAGTAGAGATAAAATAAGACCAACATAACTTTGATAAGACATGGAAATACGAATCAAAGTCTTAGGCACTTTAAGAGTACAAGGTACTGGACCAACCCACTATGAGAAAGCTGCATGGATCAAGTCATAAGTTTAACTCATGTATAACCATGTGACAATGCCCTTCGACTTGAGGTTATCATAGATCCTTATATGAGAGTTGTTAAGCATTGAACTAATCAAAAGTCACTTTTAACCGGGTGATGATAAAGGCTACGATCGGGCTTTGTGGTTTTTCATGCAAAGAAATATAAATAATCAAGATGGAATTTGTCCCTCACATTAATATAGAGATATTACTTGGCCTCTCGATGAGTCTAAGAAATGTATGGTCATACTACAATGAAAAGAAGTTTCCATTTCTATTATCAAACTGCTCATGAATCGGGAAAATAATGGTCAGGAACAGGAGGGTGACATTATCCATGCCTCATCCTTGAACGAAATATCACATAACAAAGGGACGTGATATGGTTGTATTGTAATATCCCAATTTTTGATTAAGAGATAATCATGATTATTGTGGATAATTATGAATTTTAATGGGATTATTGTGTGTTTTATGACTATATTAATTAATGTCATAATTAGTGGAAATTGGAGGAAGGGAATTAATGTAATGTGAAATTGGTATGCATGTGTGTGGTATTTAAGATCAAGGGTTGTGATTCCTTGACCGTGGGTCGGAATCTAGTGTGTTTAGCTTGTGTGAGCTCAATGTGGGAATGAAGGAGATGCTGACATGTGGCATTGTGGTGGCCAATGGATGAGATCACATGAGGACAAATGATCACTTTTCCTCTTTTCTCTCTCACTCCATCTCTCCCTCTCTCTCTCGTGCTCTCTCTTTTTCCTCTCTCTTTCTCCATTGTTGAAGGCAAGGGAAGGAAAAGCTTGATCTTTGGATAAGTGAATGCCCTCTATTGCTCAATCATCATTCATAAATGTTGATCCTTGAGTGATGAGCTTCATTTTGGTGTATGTAGTTTGGCCATTTGGTGTGGTTTGTGATCACACGAAAATTTGGAAGGTGGTGAATCAAGAACTCTCTTTGGAGAAGTTGATAAGGTGAGTGAAACTAATCCATCTATCTAAGTTTCATACCATTTGGAATAGTTTATAAATTCTGGGAATTTTGGCTTGAATCCGAAAATGGAGTGCCACTGTTCATTTGGTATGTTTTTGGCATGAAAATGGTATTTTGGAATGAGTTTAGGATAGATAGATTGATTGGTAATTGAAATGTGAAGTTTGGTTAAGATTGGTGTATTATTGAAATTGTTGCCCAAAACCCAAATCAGGATAATGGAGTAGGATTTTGATGATTCTGAGGATTCCATTGAGTTTATTGGGTGTTTTTGTGTGGGAATGGCTTTGGGTTAAGTTTTATGTCCATAGGAATCAATTGGGCAAAGGTTAAGGAGAGTGCCTCTGTTTCTGCGTTTTCTGCTATCTGAGGGATTCACTCGAGCACGCTGGGGTCTGCTCGAGTGAAGGATGAATATCACCCGAGCAGGGATGAACTCTGCTCGAGTGAGGTGGTGCTCGCGGGTTATCACTCGCGGGAATGGGGTATCTGCTCGAGTGATGGAGGAACATTGCTCGAGTGAGGGAGTCCTGCTCGAGTGATATGTGAGTTTTTCCTTATTCTGCTTCGAGTTGCCTGGGTTTTATGGGTTGTGCTCGAGTGATGAGTGTATTTGACACAAAGGGCTTGCTTCTCGGGTTGTCACTCGCGAGTAAGTGCACGAGTGTGCCTTCTCACTCGCGGGTATGGGCACCGTGCTCGAGTGAGTCGTGTGTGCTTGAGTGATCCGTTTCCTTGAAAGGTGTTGTGCTCTCGGGCAAGTGCTTTCTGGCCTCACTCTCTCTTGTGCCCGAGTGATGTCCGTACCAATGCTTGAGTGAGAGCATTTGTGCTCGAGTGATGTCCGTACTTGTGCTCGAGTGAGACCATTTTCACTCGAGGTGAAGCAGTGAAAAATGTGAGTGTTGTGCTTCCAAAAGGGAATCTTTGGGATAGTTCTTCCTACCCTTTAAGGCTATTGTTAGGGGTATTTAGTTACTCCAAAAGAGCAATAATGATAACCAATTAAGCATTATAAAGTAAATTAAGTCTTGGAATAGAGAATAACTCTTCGTCCCTAATTGTGAAAATAGGATTTGATATTTGCCTTCCTTGGGAGAGACCGGCGCTAGGACACGCCCGGAAGAACTCAGGTAGTGACTTTTTTCTCATATCTTGTATGATGTTTTGGCATGCATAACTTATCGTTGAATTTGTGAAATGTGTGCCATGATACATTACGGCGTGAGCACTTCAATGTGAGCCGTATAGGGAGTGACAGTGGTCATCTCTAGGTCGGCCGTCGAACTGCCGTCGTAAATGTACATGGATCTTTGTGAATCCGACCCGTGGGGCGGCGTTTGTGAAACCAGCCGTGGGCTGTGTGTGTGAATCTTGCCTATGTGGCTTGCGTTTATGATATGCTTTATATGGATCCCAGCTGTGGTGAATTATACTACGTTGATTGTTGTGATGCAATACAACGTGAGCAATTCAGCGTGAGCAATCGTCAGGGATGACATGGGTCATACTAACCATTGCCGTTGTAACTGCCGTTGTATTTGCTTGTATGGATAATGATTTGATTACATGCATTATTATTGTACATTATATGATTGTCTTGTTACTACGGGGATTCTTTAGAATCTCACTCTCCCAAAAACAATGTTTTAGACAGGGTCGAAGGATCGGGAGGCAAGCGGGCGACGAAGAGTAGTTAGATCTCCTGTTTAGGAGTATATTTTCGGATTAATGGTTATCATTGTATATTTTGGAATTGTATATTGTAGATTTTGTGTAATCCCCAAGTTAAGGGTATTGAATTGTGACTTTGTGCCTTTGTAAATCCCTTATCTAACGAATGGAACCCGAGTGAGACGGGAATTTATTTGCACTCTGATATTGGTAAATGGAATCCACCTGTTTAGGCCAGTATTATTTTATATTGTGGAAATGAGACCATCGTGTATAAGTTTTGAAAAATGTTTTTGCAAATCCGATTTTTGGGCAAAAGATTGTCTTAATAAGTCCCAATTTGAAATATGGTCTCTAATTACAGCTTAATTACGAGTTTAAGAACTTAATCTCGGCCTAAGGTGGGAAGGGGGTTACATTTATGGTATCAGAGCTATAGTTCCTGGCAATGTGAGGATTTGCTAGGATAGCTCCTTAGTTGACCTTAATCCTTGGGTTTAGGGTAACTTAATGATTGATAAGTGCTTGTTGCGTATACACATGATATTTCTGCTAGTTGTAAATATATCTAAGTCTTACGGATTATGTGTATACCTTTGCTTTGGAACTGACGTGGTGAATCATTGTAGAGTAAAGGACAACATGGTTCGCCCTAGAGTCAGGCAAGGGGATCCAGAGGTGGAGGTATTGAATGACAATCCTCCTGACCCAATGCAAGAAGTGATGGATCTCGTACGTGAACAAAGAGATATGATCCGTGAGCTAAGGGAAGAGCTCCGGGAGGAAAGGGCCAAGCGTAATGAAGAAAGGGCCCAGTCAACTCGTGAGGAGACTCAAGCAGAGACTCATCATGAGGAGACGGCTGAGGGGTCCAATCGGTCCCATGAATCCCCACCTCACACAGTGCCCAATCAAGAGTTTCAAGGGGTACTGATTCGTGAGGGAAGAGGCTTGCAATATTGGGTCTCTGAATTTTGCAAGCATCTACCTCCTGTGTTCAGGGGGAGGTTTGAGCCCCAAGTTGCTGAGGATTGGTTAAATCGTCTGGAGAAGATCTTTGAAGTCCTCGAGTGCTCTACGGAGGTAAAGGCGAAGCTAGCTGTGTATAAGCTAGAGGGAGACGCAGACCGGTGGTGGCGGAATATCGCCATGACACTTCGAAGCCGAAATGTGCCATTGACTTGGGAAATGTTCCAAGAAAAGTTTAATGAGAAGTATTTCCCCAAGTCTGTGAGATTGGAGAAAGAATCTGAGTTCCTGGCTATCAGGCAGGGAGATACAGAGAGTTTTGATGAGTATCTTTCCCGTTTCGTCCGGCTCTCTCGGTACTCTACACATCTCCGGGAAAAGGATGATGAGGAGTGGAGCTCTGATATGCTTATCAGGGGCTTGAGGCGAGAATTGAAAAAGAGATTAGCCACTCACCTGTTCACTGACTTCAACAAGGCGGTGGAGCAGTGTCGGATCGTCGAGAACAATCTGAGGGATTGGTACCCAACTAAGGGTAAAGACAGCCGGAGTGAACCTAGCAAGGCTAACACTTCCCAGAAGAGGAAGGGGCAAGGATCCTCATATGGGGGTGGTAACAAGAAGCCCTATCAACCTGGGGGTCGTAGTGACCAGAGACCTCCAGCGGGACCGGTGTGCAATCAGTGCAAAAAGTACCATCCGGGAAGAACTTATGCTGGAGAAGTGATTTGCTTCAACTGCAAGCAAGTACGTCATGTTTCTTTTAAGTGCCCACGACAGCCGGCAGAACAAAGGCCTAGGAATCAGGGTCGAGTATTCGCCATGACTCATGAGGAGGCCGTTGTATTTACTTGTATGGATAATGATTTGATTACATGCATTATTATTGTACATTATATGATTGTCTTGTTACTACGGGGATTCTTTAGAATCTCACTCTCCCAAAAACAATGTTTTAGACAGGGCCGAAGGATCGGGAGGCAAGCGGGCGACGAAGAGTAGTTAGATCTCCTGTTTAGGAGTATATTTTCGGATTAATGGTTATCATTGTATATTTTGGAATTGTATATTGTAGATTTTGTGTAATCCCCAAGTTAAGGGTATTGAATTGTAGCTTTGTGCCTTTGTAAATCCCTTATCTAACGAATGGAACCCGAGTGAGACGGGAATTTATTTGCATTCTGATATTGGTAAATGGAATCCACCTGTTCAGGCCAGTATTATTTTATATTGTGGAAATGAGACCATCGTGTATAAGTTTTGAAAAATGTTTTTGCAAATCCGATTTTTGGGCAAAAGATTGTCTTAATAAGTCCCAATTTGAAATATGGTCTCTAATTACAGCTTAATTACGAGTTTAAGAACTTAATCTCGGCCTAAGGTGGGAAGGGGGTTACATGTATGACATGTTGCATCATATAAAATCTTTTTCTTATACACAATAATTCACTATGGGTTTGATATAATTGTAAAATCTTTTCCTTATATACAGCAATTAACTATGAATTTGATAAAACTATTTTTTTAAATACATTATTATAATCATTTGAAAACTCTATCATGGTAATAAAAAGATTACAACTCATCTTTCAGAAGATTACCATGATAGAAAAGAGTTCAACTAACCATTTAAAAATTCTACTATGGTAATAAAGTATTTAAGCCCCCATAAAGAAAATATTACAATTTATCTTTCAAAAGATTACCATGGTAGAAAAGAGTTCAACTAACTATTTAAAAACTTTTTAACTGAATAATATCCCATCATATATTAAAATATCCACATCAGACCAAATTATAGTTCCACCAATTCAAAACACATCATATGGCTTATAGGCCATCCAACATCATCAAGAGTAATTAAAAATATATAGTTAAAATATCAAATCTTCAAAATAAAATAAAGTATGCAAAATGAGCCTTAACGTGGCAATAAACAATAATCCTAACACATGTTAAAAAGATAGAAGCACTAATTTTAGCAGAAGTAGTTTAAGCTTTCGGAATCTTCCCTGATGGAACCGCACAACAACTATCACCTGGAAAAATGTTAAATCAACGAAGTGGAACAAAAGCCTCAGCAGCCAACAATCCATCTCATCATGCATACGAGTAAGTGTCCATAAGGTGCCAAATAGGACAATTATAAAATCATAGCATTATTGAAATGTCACATGTCCACATATATATATACACACATTAATTCACAATATCATAATCACATTCTCATATTTATCACATAAGTGTAGAAGAATCGATATACAATAATTTATTCTTTGTCCTCCCTTATTTCCTCTCTCCTGCTTTATTTCCTCTGACTGAATCCATGAGCTAGCACTCATTCATATGACTGGTAGTTTAACTCAACAAGCTCACCAATCAAGTGATATGGATCGGCCAAAATCCACAGAGTACAAGACCAGACCATGAGTTCCCCCTCTAAATATATTAGTGCGCTGTCAAAGCCTTACTAGGCACAATTGGGCCAAATGACTAACCAGTGTATATCTGAAAGTTCATTACGTTGTTACCTTTTTTTGTATAAAAATTCACCCTTTTATTTCCTCTGTAAGTAACAACCCATCAAATCAACATTCACCATCCCCTCTCATATCAATATGTGTGATTATAACATATCATTATCAATTCACAAGTATCAAAACGATCTTTTCAATACCATAAATACATACCAATTCATATAATATAATATCACTAGTCATTTTCTCAATTAAAAATAAGTCCCACAAGACTATTTCATTAACAACATATTTTCAAAGTCCACATTACATATCAATAGCCAGATTTATAATTCTATATAGTAAAAAAATCACTCACAAACATCATACAAATATACACAATAAGAGGAAAGTGGCTACCTGTTATCAAAGCAAAATTATAAACACAAGCTCCTATTCCAAGAACTCAAATACACGCCAAAAATCAATATACAACAATCAATTTATTATACATTAATAACTCCTTAAGTTATTAGAAAAATTTAATTACTTAATTTAATTCAATAATTTTAAAGTTTTGAATTAATTACTTCTAAAAATTCTAATTATTAATTTAAATATTTTTCTTAACTCAAATAACATATTCAAGTCATTGATTATTATAAATTTCATTTCCTTACATAAAATCCCCAATATAAGTTTAGGATATAAAATAACTAAATTATAAATCTTCATCTTAAAAAAATATAAACCCAAATAATCCAAATAAATCATTTAACCTAAATTTAATAGGTTAAAAAATCTAATATAAAATTATTTATAGATTGATTGTATGGAAAATTTATTATAAAATCTTATACCAACTGAATAACAAAAATAAACTAGTTAAATTTCATTATCAATCATCATCTATATTCCTATAATCATATACTAATAAAACTTATATTTATCCAAAATTCTAATTCTAAAATATTCTCTAATTAGAAGAGATTACTATCATAAGAAAAAGAAAATTATTTAGAATATTTTTTATGAAGGAAATTTTATGATTAAAAATGATTTTGAGTAACTTATTGATCATCAAAAAAACTAAAAATACCCCGACCAGTGTCTCACCCTCCCGTCGACATAATACTTCACTTGCGTAAAGTGCTCATTGAAAGGGTATTTATAATACCCCGTCCCCCTTCATGTGCACCTCCCCCACACACACTCATGAATAATGGCGCCTACAGTGGTGCCATTATTCTTCTGGTGCCACCTGCCATGATTTTTATTTTATTTTATTTTTTAAAATTATATATACTATTATCATTATCATTATTTTAATTTAATAATCATTATGTTACCTCTTTAATCATTACACCTTTTTTTATATGAAACATGGCTTTCTTTTTTGTAAATAATTATTTCCTAATTATAATTATATCCTATAAATAAAAATTAGGATGTTACATATTGTGTTAACAATCTTCATATGAATTGGATAGTCATAATATCTTACTAGAAACCGCTTGCGACTTGTGGGTTAGTAAAGTTATTGGCCCACTGCCAACTTCGTATAGGTCTATAGGGTCGTACATAAGAATAACCCAACACGAAACAATGTTTAATCTAGGGTGGACAAAATAACTAACATGATAGAGATATAGTATCTCAAATTTAATTTATGAAGATAAATTAAATTTGTTGGCTCTTTATTTGGATTAAATAAATATGTTAAATTAAAAATGTTGGACAGATTTAATTAAACCGAATTTATTTAATTAGCTCATCAAGATAATTAAGGGTTAATTAATTTTGAAATAATTAATCAAGATTAATTTTGAAATTCTAATATAGTCCTCATGGGTTATAAAACATGATGGAGCAGAAAAAACTCATGTACGGATGAGGATTCAGAGCCACAAGGAAACCCTAGGGCTTAGTTTGGTACAAGGCATTGGGGGGTAGGAATTGGAATTGGATCAGGGATTGGGCCAATTGTATTTTTTGGTATGAGGGGCTGAAGATAACCAGGGATTGGGAGTACCACGAAAGTGGGATTGCTACAAGGCCACCTCCCCCTTGATATTGCATTTTCAAGCCTGGGATTGTAAATTTCATAGACAAAAATATCCCTGTTTATAATATTTTACGGACAAAAATATCTTCAATCAATTTTAACCTAAATAAATCGATCTGCACCTCGCCTTGCAATCGCTGGCTCTGCACCACATCTTCCATCAAGCAAGAAAATCCAGATTAATTCAATTACCAAAATGGGATAATCGCATAACTGTGGAAGTTCTGTTGTCCTCATAATTCTTTTACTGCTTCTCTTCATCTAGGTTTGATCATTGGGATCCCATAATTATGACCCCATTCAGTAGAGAATATCCAATCGGTTTAACGGACGAACATGGTGGCAATAAGGGGTGAGTCAGAAGTTCGAATTGGTGAGTCCAGAATAGCAACTCGGAGAGTGAATCAGAATACGTGGGGTCGGGAATTGTGAAGGTGATGAATCGAGAAGGGCTAATGCTTTCAAAGGTTGCAACATAAAGTGCCATCACCATAAATGCATCCAAATCAGTTGTTCTTCTTCACTCTGGTTCTTGATCAAAAATAATCAAGTTGAACTGAAAATCAATACTTTATTTTATAATATACAACAATTAGTCAAAATTTTTAAAAATAATATTGTATTTAATTAGGAGTACTTTTACAATTTATCATTTTTCCTTTTACGTTCGTAACAATGCCTTGTACCGTTGAAGATGAGGATGAATCATGAAACTCGCATCTATATTGTAGATTAAATTTGGGATTTAAGGCAGGGGTATTTGAGTCTTTTCATAACTAATGGCTACGTATGAAATAAAATT
Organism: Inga oerstediana; assembly: GCA_963210345.1. Taxonomy (NCBI): domain Eukaryota; kingdom Viridiplantae; phylum Streptophyta; class Magnoliopsida; order Fabales; family Fabaceae; genus Inga; species Inga oerstediana. The sequence goes on along the minus strand of OY723405.1, from coordinate 26,497,320 downwards.
AATGAAATCATTCCCTCCAACTATTACTTCGTACCAAATGTATTTTTAAATCTCAGTCCCAGTTCCAGTCCCAATCCATTGAAATTTAGTGCTTCATACCAAACAAGGCCTAGAAGACATTAGAAGTGCTAGCACGCAGTTCGTGTTGGAGTAGCATTCGTGTGGATACCAGTAGAAGGAGTTGCTCAACGTGTTGCTCCTAAAGATCAAAAACTCAGAACAAAAGGAAATGTACGATTCTTTACCACTTGGTTTAAACGCCATTGATAGATCCACAATTGGGATTGACAAAATTTTAAACTTCCGTTGTGCCTGCCAATCCGAACACCCAGCACAAATGCTTTTTTTTGGAGTATAACTAATGGTCAATTTGTATTTTTACACATATTTTAGAAGTTTATAGTTACTTGAAGGGAACATAACAACTCATATCATTTTAATCCTGTTGATAACTCATTTGAAAAAAATTAAATTTTATCTTGTTTTAAGAAAATCTTGGCTGATCATTTTTTTAAGTTTTTTTTAAATACTCAAAAAATATATAAGTATTTCTACAATTTGAAATAATAATTTGCTGATTCAGCAAGGGAAATTAATTTCCACGTAACCCTATATCTCCACCTCATCACTTCTTTTGGAAGTCATAGGGAGAGGAGCGGAAGGGTTAGAGTAGAGATAAAGTGATTAATGGGAGATGAATGGTTAAGTGGAAATAAATTTTCCTTGCTCAGTCAGCAAATTATTATTTATGTTGTTTTTTAATCATCCACGTTATTCTCTATGTCAACATTTTTAATCAAAAAATTCAAACAAACAGTAAATGAATAGTTAATATGTATTTTTACATATATTTTGAAAGTTTATAGTTACTTTTACCCTCAAAAAAGTATGTGTCCGGTGTACTTTTTGAAAGAGGCAAGCTTCACCCAAGATGGGGGTGAATTAGGTGATGTGATAAATTTTTCGGTTGATGTGGTGATATGAAAATAGTTGTAGGTAGAGTAGAGTTGAGAAGATTAGTACACAGAGAGTTATAATGGTTCAGCCCAAAAACTAGGCCTACGTCCAATCCTCAAAGATCAAGACCTACTGAGATTTTCACTATGCTTTCAAGATTCAATGGGCGCTCAGAACGCCGCAAAACAACAATCGTCCTTGAATGGACTACGAGCAGAAATATTCTAACACTCAGAAATTTCTCTCCCCCTTACGACAAGTCTTACGTGCAGAAAAACAATCCTATGACATTTCTCTCTTGCTTACGTATACAAATCTTACGAGCAGCAACGTTCTCTCCTGCTTACACCACTGTAAGTCTTACGAGCAGCAACATTCTCTACTGCTTGTATTTTGTAAGTCTTATGAGTAGAAAGTCCTACTATGAATTCTCTCAACTGTTTCTCTCGTAAGGATATCTACCCTCTCAAAGTCCCAGTACCTCAAATATGATAAACACTAAGAACGAATGAATACAGAGAAAATGTGAATAACAGAGACTCATGAATTTGCTTGTGTGAATTCTTGTTCTTGGTTATTATCGATGGTCTCTGAAGCTCTGCATTTATAGCCAGATGATTTTGTCCGTTGAATAATAATCATTGCGGAGCATAGCATTTTACTGTGGAATAACATGCGTACGTTTGAAATCTTTGAACATGGTAGGTACGTGTTTAGTTAGTAGTAATGATTCTGTCTGCCGTTGTTTGACTTCCTCTGTGCTTTTCTAATTCAAACGATCAACCACCTGTATCTCACTTGTAATATATGTTAAATGATATTAAATAATAATAACAAGTGGACATAGGATGATTGAATAATATTAAACCATATTCGGATTGATCGTTGTAATACTGGTGCGTTTTAGCTTCTGGCAGAGCATCACTCGAGTGTTAAGAGGGTTCACTCAAGTGCAATACCATATTTTCTCTTCTTGCTTCAGTTTTATAGTTGCACTTCCATGTGATTTTGAGAGAGTGCTTTTTCGCACTTACGAGTGATGTGGGACCTCACTTGAGTACAAATCTCCTCACTCGAGTGCACCTTTATTTTACACTATGAGCCACGTCTCTGAACAACACTCGCATCTCATTTTATCAAGAGTGTGATTTTGCACTTGCAGGTGATGTGGGCTCTCACTCAAGCATACTTACTCTCACTCGAGTGAACAGAATATTCTTCTATAAGATACTCTTTGGCTTCAGCACTTGCATCAGAATGGAGAGAGTTAGATTTCTCGCTCGCGGGTGCTGAGGTATCACTCAGGTGCATGTACTCTCACTCGGACATGCTTATTCTTCTCTGCTCTGCATGACTCTCAGGCAAATATTTTCAGTCCCTCACTCGCTTGGACTCGAGTGCAATTGACATTCTTTGGTTATCTTGCTCTCGAGTAAGCACTCTTTGTGCCATACTTGCAAGGACTCGGGTGCATTTGAGACTATCACTCGAGTAGAGATTCTATGCTCGAGTGAGAAGATGATATCCTGTCTTTGTCATTGCTCTTGTCAAACACTTTCTATCCAACACTTGCATGTGCTCGAGTGTAAAATAGCTTAATGCTCGAGTGCTAGCTCCATCACTCGAGTGCATCAGTTAAACTGACAGCAAACACTTCTAAACTATGTGAAATACATTTGGTAATATTTTTAACCATTGCAAGGTATGAATTTCTTACTACAACACACAAGGATCTTTTGTTATCAGCAAAACTTGGAATCTAACACTTTTGAAAAAATCTATGTATATTTTTTCACCTTAACACTTTAAAAATTCAAGCAAACAATCAACTATCAGTAAATGTGTATTTTTGCATCTATTTTAAAAGTTTATAGTTACTTTATCCCTCAACAAAACATTTAGTGTTCGACACACTTTTAAAAGAATCTAATATGTATTTTTAGGCCTTCACCCTTAAAATTTGGGGGCTTTCCTCCCTGCAAAATTGTACTATAAAATATTTTTTAAGTATGTACAAATATTTTGTATTTTACATATAACCAGAAGAGTTGCATCTAACAAACACAGATTGTTTTCTTGGCCAAAAAAAGAAGAAGAAGACCATTTGTACATGTGTCTTTGAACAAATTTTAAAGTACTTTTGGTATTACATTTTGTAATTTGGGATTTTTCAACCATCCTATTCTAAAAAAGACTCCATTGAGTCTTTTTTATAAGCAACTTTTTTTATGATTGCGCAATACGAAATGATAGTTAAGATTATTTAAAAATAATAAATATATAAAAAATATTATATTTCTTTTAAATATACCTCTACTTATGAAAAGAGCATAGGTGAGAGTATAAGTAAAAAAATATGAGAAAGAATGAGTAAGAAATAATTAAATGAAAGAAAATTAGTGGTAAGTGAGGGATACTTAATATAAATATATGTATTTAATAGAGGTAAAAAAGGAAAAAATAATTTAAATTTTGAGACACAAAAAAAAAAATACTTATATTAAGGATCAACCCTAATAAAAAGAAAAGGGTAAACAGTACTTTTAGTCCCTCAAGTTTGGCTGAGTTTGGGTTTTGGTCCCTGAGGTTCAAAGTTTGGGTTTTAGTCCCTGTAGTTTGGGCCATTATGGCCGTTGGTCCCTGAAGATTTAAAAGGACTTGCTCAGGGTTATAACACCGTTAAATCGTCCTACGTGGCTCTAACACCGTTAAAATCGTTGATGTGTCATGCCAATTAGACAGGTGATGTGGCAATTATAATATATTATAATATATTGTTTTATAAAAATAAAAAAATGGCACAGCACCCCCAAAAGCCGACAGAACCGAAACGAAACTAAAGGTGAAAGGAGAAATCGAGAAAGGAAAGGGGGAAGGGCTAGGGCAAGCTTCCAGAGGCCGGCTGTCTGTTGCCAGACCAAAGAAAAGGGGGAACGGGTTGGGCGAGGTTGGAGGAAGCTGAACGAAGGTGGTCGTCTGTTGCGTTGCAACGGAGTGTGCGTTTGTGTGTGGCAGTGATTGTTAGAACAAGTGTTTCACCCAAGAGGGGGGTGAATTGGGTGATCTTAAAATTTCTTTGGAAATGTAAAACTTTGACAGTGAAATTAAAGCAATAAAGAGTAAGGAGAAATATCACCGAAGTGTACACCGGGAGTTATACTGGTTCGGCCATAACCACTTTGACCTACGTCCAGTCCTCAGAGCTTCTCTGAGAGTTTCACTATAGCTTCCAAGATTCAGTGGGTTCTTGGCACCTCAGTACAAGCAAGTTCCTACACCTGGACACTCGCTCCCCCTTACAAGTTGTAATTCAATCCCAACTCAAGGTTCCACAACCTTAAGTTACCTCAATAACAAATATTGAGTTTTAATGAAATATCTCTCTCATAGAGTAAATAAGAATCACTGAAGCATAGAATCACAAGCACAATGAAAAACAGAGTAATGAACTTGATGATACGTTCGTAAGTGTGTTCTTATATATCTCTCTGTTCAGATGTTCCCATATATATAGATACATTGGTAATGATTGCTGGAACATATTTCTTCATGTCCGTTGGAGCGTGCGCAGCCATAATTGACTTTTCCAGTTTTTGAAAAACATACGTTGCGGTAGGTGACGGTCGGTGACATTTGAGCGTTGCTTTTGACTTTCCTTATTTGGCAAGATCTCTTCATTGTTTATCTGTTGAAATGCTAAGTATACTAATATAATGAAGGTTAATCATATAGGAAACAATATAATGAAGATTTGAATGATTTCTAAAATTCTGGGTATGCTTACTCGAGTAGCTCCTCGAGTAACCCTTGAAGTTTACTCGAGTAGCTCCTCGAGTAACATCGTGAAATCTTTGTTTAATTGAAAGCCAATGAAGAAAAGCAAGATTACTCGGGTAGTACATGGAGTAAATTAAAGTTCAGAACGTTGGGAATAGTTATTTACTCGGGTAGCTCCTCCAGTAATGCTTTTGCAACTTCATAGATTACTGGGGTAATACCTCGAGTAATCCTTTGAAAATCTTTTGATTACTCGATGCTCTACTCCAGTAATGTTGGCAGGATTTCAAGGCCGAGAGCAATTACCTTGTTACTCGAGTAGGGACTCGAGTAATGCATTCATTTTTACATAGTTTACTCGAGTAACTAAGACTTCTGAGCATGATTTACTCTGGTAATAACTTGAAGTTTCCTTTGAAAATATTTATGCATACTGGGGTACTTACTTGAGGAATCCACTTAAAATAAAGCATGAAAAAAACTTGTATAATGGAGTAAGTACTCGAGGAAGATGAAATAAAGAGAGATCAAGTTAATCGGGTACCAACCTCAAGTTTTCACCTACCTTAGTCTGTTACTCGAGTAGCTCCTCGAGTAACATTGGCAGTGGTACAAAGTGCCGAGAGCTCCTTCTTTTCAAAAACAGAGTTACTCGAGTAGCTCCTCGAGTATCAGGGGAAAAACTGGATGGAAACTGGAAGTTTTTATAGCGTTACTCGAGTACCGCCTCGAGTAACATTAGCAGTAGTATAAAATGCCGAGAGGTTCACATTTTAGAATACACAGGTACTCGAGTAGCTCCTCGAGTATTATTTGGAAAACTTGATGGCAACTGGAAGTTTTCATATGGTTACTCGAGTAGCTCCTCGAGTAACATTAGCAGGCCGAGAGCAACCTTAAAGTTTTACCTGATTACTCGAGTAGCACCTCGAGTAATGGTGGCAGGTAACTGGAAGTTTTGCTTGGTTACTTCAAGTTTTGGCTCATTACTCGAGTAGCTCCTCGAGTAATGCCTTAGAAACTTTACTTCTGATCAAGTTCCTCAGCATTTTCTCTTGGCTAATCTTCAATACTTCCATGCTAACTTCAAGTAAGGCTTGTTCCTGTCATTACTTAATTTAATCTTGTTAACTAACCTTTTCCTTTTCAAACCATTCTTTTGTTATCATCAAAACATGAGATCTAACAGTGATGCCTTCTTCTAGTCGGTCGTCTGGTTCAAACAGGAAGGGAAGAACAGCGGGTGAAACGTGCAGATGTGGGGATGAAGTTGTAGTTCTCACTTCATGGACAGAGCAAAACTATGGTAGGAGGTTTGTTAAGTGTCCAAATTTTAAGGTTAGTGGATGAGGTGTGAACTCCTAATTCGAATCTAGAGTCAAAAAAGTAGCAATCTTTTAATAAAATTTGATATATTCTGCCAAAGTAAAAATGCTGATGCTTAATTGTAATTATTCAGATATTTCATTGAACACCGAGTGCTTGAAATGTTTGGTCGTGTATAAAAATCAATATGTTAGAAGTTATGATATTCTGGTGCTTTTGGATGGTTTTCGTAGCTCTATGAATCTATTGTGTTTATGACTTGAGGCTCTTAAAATTTGGTGAGACATGCTCTCAGTTTTGCCCTTTTGTATTAGAGTGGCTTTTAGTGAATATATGAAGTTGTAGATGGTTATTTTTCCTCATTCCAGTCATTGATTGATGAGATGAAAATTATGAATTAAATTTCAGATATTAATGAACTGCCTTTTCTGAAATTTATGATTGTTTGCAAAACAATTAGACTATGGAATTGTCTTCAAAATTGAATACCTGCTAGCTTTTGTGTTTATTCCTTAATGTTGTGCTCTCTCAAAATTTAGTTAGTGAGTTGATATCTATCTCATTGGAGTTCCCTATAAATGTAAATGTTGCCATGTGGTATAATGATCTTCTCTCTGACCAAAGGAAAAATTATGGATAGAACTATTCTAGCTGTACTTATTCCATATTCATGTCTGCTCAGGTCTAAATTCAGCTGTTATTTGTTGTGGTTTTTATTCCTTAATACTATGTTATCTCTGAGTTAGTGATTGCCTACTAGCTGATTGTGGTGGCTTGGCTTCTCCTGTAGTGAATTGGGATGCAACTATTGGTGAATATATGACCTTTCTCTGACCAAATAGAAAAGGGACACAACTGATGTAGCTGCTCACCTTGTTTACATGCGTTTACCTTAGTTTCTAGTTTCTTGGGAAATTGAAGTTCAGTAAAATGTGGCAGTTGGTTTATATGGATTAGATAAAACAGTAGCCACGTAAATTGTTTTTGGAGGGATCATCAGGTCGATTGGCTAGATGGTTTAAGATGTTAACTAGTATGTGAATCTTGATTGTTGTGTGTTTTTGAAGCCTTATATGTTGTTGACCCTATGGTGTACTCCTGTGCTGTTTTGTAGAATTCTTGGAGACTTTTGAATACTTGGATACTTTGGTAATGTTAAATAAATCTGCTAGACAGATAGATCATTATTTTTTGTTGTAGTTCTCACTTTATTATTTTTTGTGCTTCACAGACACGTTGGGGATGCAACTACTTTGAATGGATTGATGGACCAATCCAGAATCCAATTGTAGAGGAGCTAAAGAAGATGAAGAAAGACAATATTGAATTGAGAAGGAGGTTGAAGTTTGTGAAAGGGATCTTATTTGTAGTGGCCTTTGTGAATGTTTGTTTGATATGGAAAGTTATAATTTTCAATGTATGAAGTTTGTTTATGTAATGGCCTTTGTAGAAGATCACTTCTTTTTGCTGATTGGCTGAAGGCTATGTAATGGCTAAGTTATGTTTGACATTGTAAACCTTAATGACAGCTAATCAATATTTTCACATCTAATATTCTGCAATATTGTGGTCTCTCCCTTCTATTGTGTGACATAATTGTTAAAACATTATATCCATCAATTTCATGAGCAGAAACATTACTGATGCCCTTTGTTAATGCATCACTGTGAAACAGCACATGGCTAAACAGCACAACCCATTTTCCTTGCATATTTACTAGGAGTATAGATCAAGAATAACCCATTTTCAAGGCAAGATACACCATTAATTTTTGCAATAGATGCCCTTGCTCTGCTAATTGGCGTTCACATTCACAACCAAACACTAGTCAAACAATACACACACATACACATACTAGTGAAACAAAACAAATAAGCAAAACAGATGTGTCACAAGGATGCACCAAGCAAAACTGACATCTTTCCATCTATATACAGACTGTTAATGCAGATTAATTATATAGCCATACATATGAGCAAGGAAAGATGCATAGTTTGCTTATCAATACATCAATGTGCAACAGCACATGCCAAACTGTGCAACCCATTTTGCTTGTATATTTAAGGGGGAGCAAATCAAGTTTAAATAGATGTAGTGACTTGTTCGAGGCCATCATCACAACTAAAATCAATTTGATAGGCATGCATTTAATTAACTACTATTATACAGTACAACTATTTTTGCAAACTAAACTCCAACATAAGAAGCCACAATGGACAGCATAAAAGCTGTGGTACTCCAAACAAAAAGCCACAATGGACAGCATCATATACAGATATCATTACAAGCCACAATTTTCATAGGTGCTGTGGTACTCCAAACAAAAGCTGCATGATTATACCAAAAGCTTTTGCTCTTACAAATGCAAGTAATAATTATACCAAATGCTTATACAAAGATCATTACAAGCAAAAGTTTGAGCCATGAACAAAATGTCAAGTTTGACTGCCTCCCGGAGGAGTTGCATTGATTGACTCTTGTGTGGAAGAATGTTGAATGACTTGTTGTCCCGGACGTCTTTTGTTCACCTTTACTTGCTTGCTTGAAGTAGCATTACTTGCTTGCTTGCAAGACCTTCGGTTGTGTCCTTGCTTATGACAGTTGGAACATGTGACAAGTGTATTTGCTCTTTTCTCCTTCAAAGTTCCCTTTATGTCTTCATCTACTCCTCTTTTCCTTTTCTTTTGTGGTCGTCCTGGACGTTTGTGAAATGCTGGAGGATCAAGTGTTTCACCATCAGCTTTCTCCCACATTTTCTCTCCATTGATAGGCTCAATTATCGGGGAGTAAGAAGCCACAAAAGATTACAAAGTTAAGTACTTGTCAACATACTCATGTGGATCCTCCCTCTTAAGGTATATGCACGCAAGTGCATGTCTTTAACATAAAAAATAAATAAAAAAAACAGTCAGCATAATCCAATAAAAATAAATAAAAACAATTCCTACACTTTGAAGAAGCTACCTGCATGGGATACCATTCAATTGCCACAAAAAATTTTGTCTCAACGACTAAACAGAGACCAACAAAATTGAGTTACTGGTAAACATAACTAACAGAACATATTTCCTTTAAACATAAACTGAAAGTAACGTTAAATGGACAAAAACTGAAAGTAACATGAAATATTATATTATATTATGCTTCAAAATTCAACAAACCCATGAACCAGAAATCAAAGTTATTCACAGTCTCTATTTCTAAGTACTTTTGTGAAGCCTTCTTCTCACTTTTACTCTGATTGACACATTTTATAGCTTCAAGTGGAATCAAGACCAGCAAATGAGAAATAAATTTGAAGATTTATATCAGGAAAGATTGATTAAAGAACTCTGGAAACTGAACCTCAAAAAATATTATATTATACCTTTTGCCGGTCAGATATAAACACCCATCTTCTTTCTCTCATTGTGCCAATATCAGTAAATAAATTTAGTAAAAACCATGTCCAAGAGTCTCTGTTCTCTCCCTCAACAACAGCCCAAGCTAATGGAAAGTACTGGTCATTAGCATCACGGCCCACTGCCACCAGTAGTATTCCCCCATACGGCCCCTTCAAAAAACACCCATCCAACCCAATAATAGGTCTGCATCCAGCTAAGAAGCCTCGCTTCACAGCACCAATACACTCATAGAGTCTTCTAAATATAGGAGGGCGATCTATATATGGTTGATCAGTAACCAATACAAAGCTAGTGTCAGGGTTACACTTTCTCACTTCATTGCAATAATCTCTTAACTTATGATATTGCTCCTTATAATCACCCTCAATCATTGCCTTCGCCCTTTTCCTTGCCTTGTATGCCTTCCACATAGAGACATCAACCATGTAGTGCTCCCTTACTGCTGCAATTACATCTGCCAACTTCAAGTTCTTGTTGATCCTCATAATGTTAACTATTTTCTCTGAAATCCACTTGTACGAAGCATTCTTCCCCTTTATCGACACCCCACATGTGTGTTTTGAGTGAAGTGTCTTCAACCTATATGTTACGTCACCACCGCTTCCTTTACTTACAAATGCTAACCATTTGCATTCCTTATGTGTACACTGTACTCTGCATCTAACCTTATCATTCTTTATGAACTTTATTTCATACCCATTTAGTAATGCATGCTCTCTGACTGCACATTTAAATTGTTCAAGTGAAGTGAACTCCATCCCCAATTCAAATTCAAACTCTTTGCACATCTCTGAGGGGTTATATCTAGGGTGTTTTTCTGCAACTACTATCTCATCCTCATCATCACACATTCCGTCAATTTCCTCAATCTCCTCAGATTCATAATCAGACAACAAAGCTAAAATATCCTCCTCTCTCACCTCAACAATCGCTCTTTGCTCTTCTATCTCAGGCTTTCTTATTGATTGTAGACTACCAACAACTTCATCTAAAATATCATCTACACCAACATCAACATACTGCCTAAAATTGTCGTCATCTATATTTTCTTCATCACTATCCTCAAACTCCGATAGCCAATCCACTGAGCCTTTATCACTCTCATCCACCGCACTACTATCACTGCTATCTTTTTGTAAATCCATAGTTCACCTATGAAAAACATAATAACTTAAAACAGAGCAAACGAAAAACAGAGCACACATCTTTAGAAAATAACTACTATACTAATATATATCAGCAGAAGTATAAACGTTCCTCCCTCTCGTTAGTGAATAAATTAAACCAAACGACCAAATACTTGAAACCAAACGATAAATTATAAAAAAAAATTCTCCTTCCCATTCATCTATTTCAACACTCGACTGCTTACTATCATAGAGCAACTTGGGTTTTGCAACACCATCGGTACCAAGAACAAGAAGCTCCTTACCTTTCAAACACGAGAATGACGACGACACTCAAGCTGTGCCCTTGACTCCACCGTCGACGATAGCGATCACCCGTCCGGCGACGGCCACGTTGGACTTCTCCGGTTGTGGGTCCGCTTTAACCTAAAGCTTCCCCTTTTCGTTGACAGTTGAGCAAGATTCAATTCGATGAGGCGTTGCATTTCGGTTCTGTCGGCTTTTGGGGGTGCTGTGCCATTTTTTTATTTTTATAAAACAATATATTATAATATATTATAATTGCCACATCACCTGTCTAATTGGCATGACACATCAGCGATTTTAACGGTGTTAGAGCCACGTAGGACGATTTAACGGTGTTATAACCCTGAGCAAGTCCTTTTAAATCTTCAGGGACCAACGGCCAAAACGGCCCAAACTACAGGGACCAAAACCCAAACTTTGAAACCTCAGGGACCAAAACCCAAACTCAGCCAAACTTGAGGGACTAAAAGTACTGTTTACCCAAAAGAAAATGAGTTATAAAAAGGATTGCAGGGAGTAATATTTATAATTTTAGGAAATAAATTAATAGTAGTATTTGTGAAGAAGAAAAAAATAGAAATTAATGACAACAAATGGTTATGAAATAAGACCTTTCTGGCTCTCTCCCTTTGTGGGCCAAAAAAGGAACTTATTGGTACACGCTAAAATAAATCCTAATCTTAATAAATTTAAATATATTTTATAAAACTCAAATTCAAATTACTCTCTTTCTCTCTCTCTCATTTAATTCCATTCCTGATGTCACATCCTAAAGTTTATCATCAAAGTATGAATCTCATTTTAGTTAACATTGCTTCATCCAAACATCTTTCATGGGTGGCATGCCCTGCAAAGCAAATTTATGAGCAAGGCATGCTCATTCTCAAAATGGCAGTGTGTTAGTGTACAGAAACCCAATTTTTTTTATTCTTATTTATTTGGATTAAATTGTATGTTGCATCCTTAAATATTTTTGGCACCCAAATTAATTAACTTCTAGCTAGTATCCTAAATTATTTAATTTTTATTATATCTAGTACCTTGAAATATTTTCACCACCCAGTATCCTAAAATATTTTTCTAATAGCACTCAATATCTTGAAATTTTTTCTCTATAGCACCCTACATCTCAAATTAATTAATTCTTAGTGCATCCAGAGTCATGAATGAAAAAAAAAATACTCCATTGTGCTCGATGCACTAAGAATTAATTAATTTGAGATAATAGATGTTACTAACAAATATTGCAGGCTGTTAAATAAAACTTTACTCAAACAAATAAAAAAATTAATGATTTTTTTTAAGAAAAACAAAAAACAAGATGAGTGTATCTTATTTTGGGGATGAGCAGAGAATGTGCATTCATCTTTCACTCCATCTTTGGTTGATTCTTTCTTTTTGGGCACATGGTTCACTCTTTGATGAGGCTTGAAAATCAGAAAGTTGAAGTAGCGGCTAATACAAGGAGAAATCAATACCAAGCTATCAACTCAAAATTGACATGACTATGCGCAGTTGATTTGGAAAAAAAAAAAACTTGCAAAAGGAATTTTACTTTACTTACTTCACACTTGATGTTTAAAAAGATTTATTTCTTGAGTTTAAGGAACTTCTATTTATTTTTACAGTTTTACACTTTTAAAAACTAACCCAATACCAATATTAAATTAAAAAGAGAGAGAAAGAAAATCACATCACAATTAAGAAAAATAAAAAAATTCTGATAAATTGTCAATAACAATTGAAAAAGGCATCACTGACAAGTGAAAGTAGCATCATTAACAAACTACATGATTTTTTTGATATTATTTTCCTGTAATTTTCCATGAAAAAAGATTCTAAGAAATCAACGGTTCTTCTTTTGAGTGTTGCTAATCAATCCATTAATTAGGAGAGTGTTGCTAGCATTGTAAGATCAAAAAGTTTAAAGCTGAAACCATATATATTTTTTTGGTTTGATCAAAGGTAGAATCCTTTTTGAGGCTTAAAAGGACAAATAGTCTTTGTCTTTCTCAATAAATGAGCTTCCCAGATTTGAACTGGCGTTCCCTTCATTATGGGGGTGAAGTCGTTTACCACTTCAACTAACTATTTGTTGGTGACTTGGTCTACCAAAACCATATCTCATAACCAACAAAACAAACTATGACCCCAGTTGTTTCTTCTTCCTCCTCCTCTAGGGATACCACAGAGGCCTTTCTTCATTACAAGGATGATGCCACAACAAGTTCACATGAATCCAGAGATATCTGCATTGGAGAAATTTTAATCTATTGGCATAGATAACCCGGAGTGAAAACTAACATAGATAGAGAACTTCTGTCACAAAATCTTATGAGTTTCACTGCACAAAACTCTCAAGAAAATGGGCAGATAAATTAAAATCCATTGATAAAGGGCTGAAGATTTCATCATAAGCTTACAGGGAAGGGGAAAATGGGGCAAAACCAAAGTATGGAAAGAATGAAATTAACAAAATTAAAGGCACAAATAGTGATACTACTATAATCCTCTATTAAGAAGCACACTTTTGAGGAACACATTGATTACTTTTGGCTCCTTTTCCTTCTTTCAGAAGAACTTGTTGAGAAAATTTGAAATTATTTGGTAACCATTACAGAGATTGAACTCCACTTCAAAAGGTTAATATGACATCAATGTTTTTTTCAATTATTGTATCCTCTCAGTAACAGTATAAGGACATTAACCTCAGATACATGCATATAGCAAAACTCTTTAGAATAATTAACGGCAGCAAAATACAACCAAGTAAAGAAAGATGCCAGTAAAATTACAATCATTTAACATATATAATGAGACAAATTATTCTACTGATTTATAACCTTCACCTTTAGATGACTCAACAAGAAGAAAGAAATATCCTACAAATTGAAAGTCCCAATTAAGCTTTTAAAAAACCAATTAGGGCAAGGCTTGAAGAAGAACACTAGATTTTTAGATTTTCAGATTTTCAGTAGATGAGGAGTACTTTACTAAAATTTGATCACAAAATTAACAAAAGCCAAAATAACCAGGTCCAGAACCAAGATGCCAGTTAAATTGATTACCATATGTCATACATAACAAAGAGACTTGTTCAAGAATTATGACAAGAATTTTGAGAAATAATTGATTTAGAATTTTACAATTTCAAAATTTTTTTCTGTCTTTTTCCCTAAATTTTAATGATTTTTTTTAGTATTAAATTTTGTAAGTAGGGATTTTTCAGCCATTTTTCCTGAAATTTATTATTTAGATTTTTTTAAGAAATAAATTATATTTGTGACGGAGACTTTCAGAAAATAGGAAATAAGATTTGCTATAAAAATAAAAAAAATAGGAAATTAATGACAACAAGTGATTATGAAATAAGACCCTTTTGGTACATGCCAAAAAAACCACTTGTTGGCACACAACAAAATAAATGAAATTAGATTATAAATATCACTTACAAACTATAATATTAAGAAGGGTTTAAAAACCACTAAATCCTAATCTTTTCTTTCCAGAACTTAATTCCTAATCTTAATAAACTTAAACATATTTTATAAAATTCGAAACAAAAATATTTAATTGTTCTCTCAAATTTCTCTATTTTTTTAATTCCTTTTTGATATCACATGATAAACTGATAAAGTTTATCGCAAGTATGAATCTCATTTTATTCAAAATTGCTCCAATCATACATCATTCACACCATCTATGGTTGATTCTTTGATGAGGCTTGAAAATAAGAAAGCTGATGCAGTAGCTATTACAAGGAGAAACCCATAGTAAGCCATCAACTTAGAAATTGACATGATTATGCTAGGTTGATTTTAATACTTTATCATATCTTTAATATAAGATATATTTAGAAAGTTAATTTCCGTACTAAAAATAAGACATATTTATCAGTCTTTTCTTAATTTACTTTTATTGATGATCACTCAATAATAATTAAGGAGGAGAGGGACAAAGAGAATTAAAGAAGATGATTAGAGTGTTTTAGAAAATACATGTTATATTAATTAACTTAACTAATTTCTTTAATCTAATTAAATTAGATAAATATGTTTTATATTAAAGACCAGAGTGAGCTTTTTTTTTTTTTTAATTTACAAACGGCAATTTAACTTTACTTACTTCATACTTACTTAGTTACTTGAAAGGTATATTTCTCGAGTTTAAGGAACTTCTATTTATTTTTACAATTTTACACCCCTAAAACGTAACCCAATCCTACAACAAGTACACATGAATTCGTCAATTCAAAGATACTCCTCTGATCCTAAATTGAGGATCTAATTTGTAGTACAAAATAGGGCTTATATTTAGAATCTGTTTGGTTCGAAGAAAGGGAGGGGATGAAAGAAATTTTAGTGGAGGGGAGGGGAACGAAGGAAATAGGAAAATTTTTAATATTACTTTATTTGGATCGACTAAAAAGAAGGAGAGGGAAGATATTTTAATGTTACCTTGTTTGGTTCAGGAGGAGGGGGGAAAGAAATTATTTTCACATGGATAACTTTACACTTATAAGTGATTTTTTTCCAAATCCTATTAAATGTATAATAAAGTTTAAACATTATTATTGTTTTTTTTAATAGAAAAATGATAATCACCAAATACTATAAAGGCTATCCTCCTGAATCAACATGAAGTCTAAAACTATTAACATCATTAAATAATAAACTCGTAATAGTAGTAGGAGTTTAAACATTATTGTTATAATCAGATATATACATGTTTTGGATATAAAATAAGATATTGTTATTAGACTAGGACAAGCGATTCATTTGTTTTCAGTTTTTATTCGATTTAATGATTTCGCTACGAAAGAGAAAGATATAACAAAACAATTTAATTGGTTCTTCCAAAAAATTCTATTAACATAAGCCAACACTCAGGAGCAGCAACTATATCTTAACTTTTGTCCAGTTATAGAACTGGAATGATGCAGTTTTTAGCATGCTTGTATCAGTATCTACAAGAAAAGTACCGCAAATGTGTATTGCGTTACAACTCAACACCACACTTCAACACTGTTACCCCACAACAACCAAAAAAAAAAACTCAACATGTGGTATTTTGACTAGAAAAACCAAAAACCTACAAGAGACAAGAAACTTTAACTAACTTTTAGTCTTCATGACAGCTGGTTTTAAAGCTCGTTTGGAATAGCTTATTTTTAGGCAATAAGTGTTTATAAATCGTGATTCAAGGTATACGAGGTAAATATGTGAGAAGAGTTTTATCTCGGCTTACGTAATAAGCACTTATATCCAAAAAATAAGTGTTTCCAAACATACACTTAATCTCTTGATCCATTTCTATCACTTGCCCTCTCAATACTGTCCCTCCACAAGGCAGAGAGCACAGCCTTAAATCTACATGCATAAAGTTCAAAGAACTGAAAAGGTAGCTGCACAGAAAAGAGAATATGAACGAAATACCTACCTTATATATCTAATAATAGTTTGTTTTTAGTCCCTACAAAACCTTCATCTCGATTACGGTAAGCTCTATATATTAGGACATGAAAAACCATTTATCATGAACTTCTATGCAAAGCAGAAGTATAATACAAGAAACAAACATGCTCTTCTGTGAAGATTTTCGACATCAATCTTAGGAAACAACTCCATGACCAATTGACAAAGTAATGAGTTTAAATTTTAGCATGAATTCTAACATCAAGGTGTTGTTACTTACAGACAAGTAGCTATTGTACAAGAATGCAGAACAGATGCAGGAAAAAAAATTATGAAGTGGCAGTTCAAACTGAACCACCATAATATATATAAAGACATCAGTCAGAGAAGAACTTGACATAAAACAGTTGGATAATTATAATAAAACTGGAAATCTGATAAAGTTCTCAATCATACACTTGAAGACTTCGGAGCTTCAGGTGAATGTGTTAGCTGATCTAGATAAATGTTCAACAGCTCAGGAGCACTTTCTTGAAATCTGAAAACAAATTTCTCCAGGAACATTTTCTCACTTAATCTGACCAAGGAAAATAAGGGCATATCATTATCAATCAGACCCTTCATTCTCAAAACTTTAAAAACTGAGGACCTAGGAATAATCCTGTGCTTCAAGTTATAACCAAGATAAGTTGGGAATCTAACTATATCTTTTGATGACAAACCCAGTTCATCCCCAAGAAACTTAATAGTGCTCGTGATCTTCTCCTCGGATATTAACATACAATACGGAAACTTCCCGAATGCCGAAAGAGTCTCATCCCTGGACCAGCCACACCCCTCATAGATCTCCAGCTTTGACTTCCAAGTTGATTTCTTTGTCATTGATAAGGCATGAATACAGTGGATGAACGTAGCCCTCAAGGGTTTAACTCCTATTTCTTTAGCAAACTTCACATGTTCAACAAACTTTGCATGATCCACAGTTGCTACACTGGTAAACCTATTTAGCAGCAGGTTGAGAGAAGATTTAGGTAATCCAAGCTCTCTCAAAAACTTTAAGTTTGGGGCTAAATTCTTCACATCATAGTGCAGAAAATGCCATCCTTTGCGTTTGCTAATTATTGTATGCACTTCATGATTGTCACCAATCACACTCTTTAGGCCCTCGTAACCAGGGATTATTCGGTTCTGTAAGCTCCAGACTAGCAATCGAATGTTATAGATTAGGAGTTCTGGGAGTTCAGATCTTGAAAATCCTATGGACTCGAGAAACTTTAGCTTAGGCAAAAGGTTATTCTCATGAGTCAAAAGCACGGATGGATGCTTTATCACAATCTTGGATATCTGAGAATCTGAGAATCCATAGCTCTTAAATAGATTAAGTATCAGGGTGGCGTTATCTAGGTCTTTCAAATTAACCTTTTTGGATACTTCAAAAGCCAGTTTGGTGGACATGCCACAGGAGTTCATGAGATAAGAAACAGTAAACGACTCATGTACTATCTTTTCCTTTGGTTTAGCAGATTCAGATGATTTCACAACCGAAGAAAAAGAACTGAAAATGTGGGAAGCATTGCGATGGAGAAAACCCAAATGGCTCCTCCTCTGGCATGGTTGTGACACAAATAATCTTGCAATCAGAAAATTAAGCATGAATGAAGGCCAGAAACTCACCCAGATCGTGTCTTCAGCTGCAACAGTAGGCGCCGATTCTTATTTCAGTATTATTATTCTTCACAGCTTAGGCTCAGAAATTTGAACGTCTCCCTTCTCTAGTTGTGCTTCTGCTTCTGGAGGAACGGAGAAGAAGATATATATATATATATATATATATCAAATTTGTAGAATGAATAGAGTTGGAAGTGAGCAGAGTCGTGATTTTCGCGAACGAGTGAAGTAGGAAAATTCAGAAACAGAGAATAGGGTTCGGGACGAAGGGCTTCCAGAACAGCCTCGGCACGGCGCGCTTGGTTTGGGGAAGGATTACGCAATGTTTTAAAGATCCGACCGGACATCGAGCCGGAAAGGTTAGCGGGTCAAGGTTCAACCGGTTGGAACGGTTGAGCCGTTTATCCGGACCGGTGACATAATAATTAAATTTAAAAATAATATATATATATATATATATTACAATAATTAGTCATTAGTCTAATTTCATATGAAGTTAGTAAAGTCACAAAACACCATTTAAAACCTGATCAATTGTCACCTATAAGGATAAGTGCTTAAAATATCCACCACTCAAGGGTTATACAAATATGATTATGTTGATATGTTCTTCTGGTATAAAATTATTAAAATAAAATAACTCAATTGATATGTTCTTCTTTTTTTAAACAATTCTAAACCTGTACATCTAACTCTAAGACAGATCTGAAGCACTTATTCTGCTACCCAGCAAATATAAATATATATATATATATATATATGAAATAATTAAATTAAAGATACTATTTTAAACACATATACTAACATAAATATAACAAATATATGAAAAATAATAAGAATAGATCATTAAAATTTTTAATATATTCATAATAGAAACTTATATATATATATATGATTATTTAGTCGGCAGAAAAAAATGATTATTTGAATATATTTTGATAATTAAAAAATAATAATACTATAATATAATATTATGTATTTTGAATCTGCAGAATTAGATCAAAAAAATCTGAAGAATAATGACACCAACTAATGTACGTTGGTTAAAAAAGAATACAACCAAATACCTCATAGATTTTATGGTTCAGATTTTGGGAGTAGAGAAAAGTAGGATGCACATCATGTCTCTCAGAGTATCGGAAAATGTGCCTATGGGTAAAAGTGCAACACAATCTGAACCCTTGATATTTGAATGAGTAAATATGGTCCATTGATTTTACTTTTTACTATTGTTTGAATTCGATTCCTTTTCCTCGTCTCTACTCTACCAACATATTTTCTTAGATCTGAAATTAGAAACGAAACGAAGAAGATTTTTACAGCGATGAGCCGATGACGGTGATGTTCGATAATAGAAGACATTGATTGCCAAATCAGTAAGGAGCACCACTTTTCTCCTTCTCCTTTCTTCTCCGTTCGTCTTCCATCTTCTTCTTCCTCTTTCCCTGTTTTTTTTTTATGAAAATTTGTTGCCCGTTTCAGTAAAAAAACACAGTAAAGGAGGAAAATTTGAGTCGTCCGGTTTTCATGAACTCGTTCCGGGTTCCGGCTCAACTCCGGATTCCGGCTCAACATCCGGTTTTGGGCGGCCCAATCCGGATCAATCATCCAAACGGTCTAAATACACCAACCGAATTGGTGTACTGAGTGGGTGACGGCCGGACTGGTTCAACCGTCCGGTCCGGTCCGGCTTCGAAAAGCTTGGGATTACGTATTTCACCGGGTTTTAAAAATTTGTAATAAACAACCGCGTCCAGCATCAAATATATTTTTTAGGAATATGTTATAAAAATGGGAAAATACAAGAGATGTCAAGCAAGAAATGAAGAGAGATGAAGAGAGAACTAGAGAGAAAGATGGAGCAATATCTTATTCATTTGGATGATCAACAAAGTGTAGTACATAGTGCTCTATTTATAGGCCATCATCCACAACTAAGAGTTACACAAAGTAAATGACAAACTTTAATCCTCATGAGTGCACACATTGTAACCTTTGAGTTATGGGCATGAAAACTCCTAAAGATCATTCATTGGAGAGGTTATGGGATATAGAAAATGAAAGGTCAAGAGTTGGGAGCTCATGGACATCCACCTTAATTAGTATTTTACAACACTCCCCCTTGGATGTCCATAAAAAAATATTGTGCCTCATTAAAACCTTACTAGGAAAAACCCATTGGGACAAAAACCTAGTGAAGGAAAAAGAGTACACAATGTTTACTCCCCCTGATGACAACATCACTTTATGTCTTTAAGCCTACGCATTCCAATACTATGCACTAACTTCTTAAATGTTCTAGTTGGCAGCGTCTTGGTAAACAAATCTGCAAGGTTGTCACATGAGCGAATTTGATGAACATCTATGTCACCACTCTTCATAAGATCATGAGTGAAAAAGAATTTTGGAGATATATGTTTTGTTCTATCTCCCTTAATGTACCCTCCTTTCAATTGAGCTATGCATGCTGTATTATCTTCATATAGTATTATTGGAATCTTTTGTTCAGGAAACAAACCACACACTGATTGGATATGTTGAGTTATTGACCTTAGCCAAACACATTCTCGACTTGCCTCGTGAACTGCAATTATCTCTGCATGATTTGATGAGGTAGCTGCTAAAGTTTGTTTTGTTAATCGCCAAGATATAGGTGTACCTCCACAAGTAAATAAATATCCTGTTTGAGATCTACCATTGTGTGGATTTGATAAAAACCCTGCATCTGCATAACCAATCAATTGTGATCCAGATTCATTAGAATAAAATAATCCCATATCATTTGTTCCTCGAAGATATCAGAATATATGTTTAATTCCGTTCCAATGCCTTCTTGTTGGAGAAGAACTAAATATTGCTAATAAATTCATAGCAAATGCAATATCAAGTCGTGTTGTATTGGCAAGATATATTAGTGCACCTATAGCACTAAGATATGGTACTTCAGGACCAAGAAGTTCTTCTGTTTTCTCTTGAGGACGAAAAGGATCCTTCTCCTTATCAAGTGATCTTACAATCATTGGAGTAGATAATGGATGTGCTTTATCCATATAGAATCGCTTTAATATTTTTTCAACATAAGTTGATTGATGAAGGAGAATTCCATTTGTTAAGTGTTCAACTTGCAGGCCGAGACAAAACTTTGTTCGTCCAAGATCCTTCATCTCAAATTTTCTCTTTAAACAATCAACAGCTTTTTGAAGCTCTTCAGGAGTTCCAATTATATTCAAATCATCCACATATACAGCAATTATCACAAACTCTGATCCATTTCCTTTTATGAAAACACATGGGCAAATAGGATCATTTTTATAACCTTCTTTTAACAAATATTCACTAAGACAGTTATACCACATTCTTCTAGATTGTTTCAATCCATATAAGGATTTATGCAAACGAATTGCACAATTTTCTCGAGAATTCTTACATCCTTCTGGCAATTTGAATCCTTCAGGGATTTTCATATAAATTTCAGTATCTAAAGCACCATATAAGTAGGCTGTAACAACATCCATTAGACGCATATCCAGTTTTCTGCTCACTGCCAGACTAATTAAATACCTTAAAGTGATTGTATCTACCACAGGAGAATATGTCTCTTCATAATCAATACCAGGTCTTTGTGAAAATCCTTGTGCTACCAATCGTGCTTTATATCTAATGACCTCATTTTGCTCATTTCGTTTTCGCACAAATACCCATCTATACCCAACAGGCTCTACACCATTTGGTATTTGGACTACAGGTCTAAAAACTTCACGTTTTGAGAGTGAATTTAACTCTGCTTGAATTGCGTCTTTCCATTTTGGCCAATCATTTCTATTTCTACATTCTTCAACTGACCTAGGTTCAAGATCCTCATTTTGATTAATTATTTCAACCGCAACATTATATGAAAATACGTTGTCGACAACTATACTTTCTCGGTTCCATATTTTTCCCGTAGTGACATAACTCATTGAGATCTCTTCATTATTTTTAGGTACCTGGACCTCTTCTGGGGTCTTTTGATTAGTTATGTCTGCCTCCTCAACTTGATCATCTTGGTTAATCGCTCCCTTTTTCTTTCTAGGAGTTTTATCTTTGGAACCAATCGGCCTACCACGCTTCAAGCGTGGCTTAGTTTCATTTGCAATTGATGGTTGTCCTACTGGGACATCAATTCTAATTGGAGCATTTTCAGCTGGAATGTGAGATTTGGTAATTCTCTTAAGGTCAGTAAATGCATCTGGCAGTTGATTTGCAATATTTTGCAAATGAACTATTTTTTTAACTTCAAACTCACATTGTTGTGTACGAGGATCTATATGTGATGGTGATGTTGTTTTCCATGTAATTTCTTTATTCAGCTGCTTATTATCTCCCCCTAATGTTGGAAAAATTGTTTCATCAAAATGACAATCATCAAAACGTGCTGTAAATAAATCTCCAGTTGAAGACTCTAAATACTTGATTATAGAGGGAGATTCATAGCCAACATATATTCCTAACCTCCTTTGAGGTCCCATCTTTGTGCGTTGTGGTGGAGCAATAGGAACAAATACCGCACATCCAAAAATTCTAAGATGGGAAATATTTGGCTCCTGACCAAAAGCCAATTGTAATGGGAAGAATTCATGATAACTTGTTGGCCTGATGCGTATAATTGATGCCGCATGTAAAATTGCATGCCCCCAAACTGATATGGGAAGCTTTGTTCTCAAAAGCATTGGTCTAGCTATCAATTGGAGGCGTTTAATGAACGATTCTTCTAGACCATTTTGAGTGTGGACATGAGCAACAGATTTTTCTACTGTTATTCCAGTTGCTATGCAATAATCATTAAAAGCTTGAGATGAAAACTCGTTAGCATTATCAAGACGAATTGTCTTAATTGTATGATCTGGAAATTGTACTCTTAGCCTAATTATTTGAGCAAGTAATCTAGCAAATGCTAAATTACGTGTTGACAACAAACACACATGTGACCATCTTGTAGATGCATCTATTAAAACCATAAAATATCTAAACGGTCCACATGGTGGATGAATAGGCCCACATATGTCCCCTTGGATACGCTCTAGAAAAATAGGGGATTCAAGCCCAACTTTTGTCAAAGAAGGTATTGTAATTAATTTGCCTTGAGAACAAGCAGCACATGGAAAATCCTTAAATTGAAGAATCTTCTGGCTCTTCAATGGATGTCCGTGTGAATTTTCAATAATTCTTCGCATCATAGTTGATCCGGGATGGCCTAACCGATCATGCCAAACAATAAATATGTTTTTATCAGCAAACTTCTGGTTCACTGTAGCATTTGTTTCAATTGTACTAATATTTGTATAGTACAAACCAGAAGATAATGTTGATACTTTTTCTAGGACACATTTTTCACCAAATCTAACAATTTTAATTTGTAAATATTCCATATTCTTCTCATTTATAGTCTCAATATGATACCCATTTTGGCGGATATCCTTAAAACTCAATAAATTTCTGAGAGACTTGGGGGAATATAAAGCATCATTAATAACAAATTTCGTTCCTTTGGGTAATATTATAATTGCTCTTCCGGGGCCTTCAATTAATTTTGTATTACCCGCTGTGGTATTGATGCTTGCACTACTTCTTGTTAGATGTGAGAAATATTTTTTATCTCTAAGTATGGTGTGTGTTGTAGTACTATCTATGAAACATATATCTTCATTCTTGTGTCCAACGATCAAAACATCCATAATCTTCACCAAAAGAAAAGAAAAATGCATTAAAACATATTCAAAAATACATGATGAGCAATAATGCCCTTATTACATATGAAAAGGGGGAGTGAACGTAAAGCATAAACTAAATTAAAAAAAACCATAAATTAAAACATTTTTTATTGTTCTTCCAACCAAACTCATCTAATCATGATTCTCAAAAAAATCAGCCACCTCCAAGTGTGCCATATCATCGAGGCCATTAATACCATCTAGCTCATTGACACCATCATTCTTGTGTCCCTCAACATTATCATCTTGAAAAATCAAATTTGTTTCCACATTGTTCGCACTCCTTTTCATAGAGGCTTGATAAAGTTTTGCTAGATGCTCAAGCGTACGACAGGTACGTGACCAGTGCCCCTTCATACCACACCGATAACATTGATTCTCAATAACTTTTGAAGAACCACTCTTATTGTTTTTCTGCCCTTCATTATATTTCTTCTTCTGGTGGGTATTAGGATTATAATTATTACTTTCACCTCCATGATAACGGTAATTACCACGTCCCCTACCACGACCACGTCCACGTCCACGTCCACGGCCACAGCCACGACCACGACCACGACCACAACCACGACCACGAGCATGATAATTATTACGTACACTCTCATTCGCTTCAGGGAATGGAGCAGATCCAGTGGGACGATTTTCATGATTTTTCATCAACAGCTCGTTGTTTTGTTCGGCTACCAAAAGGCATGAGATTAATTCAGAATACTTTTTAAAACCTTTCTCTCGATATTGCTGCTGCAGGAGCATATTTGAAGCATGAAAGGTAGAAAAAGTTTTCTCTAATAAGTCCTCATCAGTTATTTTCTCACCACATAATTTCAATTCAGAACTTATTTTGAAAACTGCTGAATTATATTCACTTACAGTCTTAAAATCTTGTAGCCTAAGGTGTATCCATTCATAATGAGCTCGAGGCAAAATCACTGTTTTTTGGTGATCATACCTTTCCTTCAAATTAGTCCACAATTCTAATGGATCTTTTACCGTTAGGTATTCAGCTTTCAGTCCTTCATGGAGATGGTGGCGAAGAAAAATCATGGCCTTGGCCTTATCTTGACTAGTTTCTTCATTTCCTGGTAAAATAGCCTTTCCTAGACCCTTAACATCTAGATGGATTTCAGTATCTAAGACCCAGGATAGATAATTCTTTCCCGTGATATCAAGAGCTGTAAACTCAAGTTTGGCAAGGTTGGCCATGATTCAAACTAAAAAATAATGATAACAATTAGAATCACGGTAAAATTGATGAAACATAAAACATCATTTTGAATTAAAACATATCATAATCAACATATTTTTAAACAACATAATTAAAGGGAGCAAAATTTCATGAGTAGCCAACATATAATTCAATAAAGAAAATTTCTTGAAAATATTCTCCCTCTCTCTTTCTACTTTTCTCCTTTATATATGTTGTTATATGTTATTTATTGGGATATAAATGATGTATACAGAGAGGAGGAAATTATAGCAATAAAAATAGTGTAAAGAATAAAAGAGATAACACTATATAGTCATATATAATACTATAAATAAAATGACAATAATATGGTAATAAATTTAAATAAGAGTAAATGTAAACAGATACAATATATATATATATATATATATTAACATAAATATAGCAATAACAAGGGTGAAATGGCAAATAAATTAAATAATAATAAAATAAATAAAAAAATGAATTATAAATAAGAAACAAATAGAATAATAAATGTGGTGATGAGATAAAAAAAATGTAAAAGGAATAATTAAAAATACAATACAAATAAATAATAAAATATTAGAAACAATAAACAAACAAAACAAAATGGCTTAATAAAATGAAATAATATAACAACATTAGTAAATGAAAAATTAAATAACAATAAAATGAGATAAATAACGTAAAATAAAGAAATATAAATAATAGAATATAGCATGAAATGTAAATAAAATATAAATAAAATAACTATAAAAAAATGAACTAAAAGAAGCCCAAACAAAACAACAAAATGTATAAGAAAAAGATAATCGAATGAAAATAAATAAATGTAAATGTAAATAACAAAACGAAATGAAATAAAATGCATTACTAGAAAGTTGTGCCAACATAAAATCAAAATGATAAACAAATAAAATGAACTATTATAAAATGTAAATAACAACATAATCTAAAATATAACAAATATCTCCAATCTCAGCCATGGAACCCGATGTATAAAACAATCGGTAAAAAGATCTCTTTAATTCCATACAATGGCTCAGATTATCCTAGATAGATTAAATAGAGATATGGTAAAAGAAGATAGAGGAAAATGTTGAGACAACGGTAAGGAAAAAAAATACCTTGGTTAGAGAATCGTGCTGATAACGTGTTATAAAAATGGGAAAATACAAGAGATGTCAAGCAAGAAATGAAGAGAGAACTAGAGAGAAAGATGGAGCAATATCTTATTCATTTGGATGATCAACAAAGTGTAGTACATAGTGCTCTATTTATAGGCCATCATCCACAACTAAGAGTTACACAAAGTAAATGACAAACTTTAATCCTCATGAGTGCACACATTGTAACCTTTGAGTTATGGGCATGAAAACTCCTAAAGATCATTCATTGGAGAGGTTATGGGATGTAGAAAATGAAAGGTCAAGAGTTGGGAGCTCATGGACATCCACCTTAATTAGTATTTTACAACAGAATAAAAGTTATTGTGAATTTTTAAAGTAAGTACAAAAATTCACATTGATCATATACCATTTGTTAATTTTTTTAAGGATTAAGATATAAAAATACAAATATGATTTTTTCAAAAATGCACCAAACACATGTTTTTTTAAGAGTATAACTAATGGTTAATTAGTATTTTCACACATGTTTTAGAAGTTTATAGTTACTTAATAAAAACATAACAACTCAGATCATTTTAATCCTACTGACTCATATGAAAAATTTTAAATTTTATCTTATTTTTAAGAAAAATCTTGGCTTCTCATTTTGTTTAAGTTTTTTTTTTAAAAAAAAAACATTAAAATGTAAATACTCTTAAAGCATGTAAGTATTTCTCCAATTTAGAATAATAGTTTGCTGACTTGAAAAGGGAAATTAATTTCCACATAACTCTTTATCTCCACCTCATCACTTCTTTTGGAAGCTCCAAGGAGAGGAGAGGAAGGGTTAGGGTAAAGATAAAGTAATGAGTTGGAGATGAATGATTAAGTGGAAATAAATTTCCCTTACTCAGTTAACAAATGATTATTTTAGGTTATTTCTTAGGATATGTTTGGTTCAGCTTATTGGGTAGAAATAAGTCCGTTTTTGGATAATAAGCCCAAATAAAAATGTATTTGCGTTTTTGCAGTGTTTGATTCAGCTTATTTTCATTACATCACGGGTAGAATAAACTACTTATTAAATAAGCACTTATTACGTAAGTCGAGATAAAACTCCTCTCACATACTTACCTCGTATACTATAAATCACGATTTATAAACACTTATTACCCAAAAATAAGCTATCTCAAACGAGCACTACAGTTTTTGTATTAAGTCATTTATTACGTAAGTTGAGATAAAACTCCTCTCACATACTTATCTTGTATACCGTAAATCACGATTTATAAACACTTATTGTCCAAAAATAATTGCTCATCCAAACATAAATCACATTACAAAAATTAATTTTTCTATTAAGTCATTTTTAATAAATCATAATCATAATAAGTCATTTTTCCTACCGCTATCCCAAACACACACTTAATCATCCACATCATCCACCATATCACCATTATTAATCAAAAAATTCAAACAAAAGGTCAACTAATAATTTTATGTATTTTTGCATATATTTTGAAAGTTTATAATTACTTTTACCCCTCAAAAAAGTATGTGTTGGGTTGAAACAATCTATGTATATTTTTCACCTTAACAATTAAAAAATTCAAACAAATGGTCAATTTATAGTTAATTCATATTTTTTCACCTATTTTAGAAGTTTATAGTTACTTTTACTCTTAAAAATATTATTTGGTGTTAGACACGTTTTTAAAAAGATATCATGTGCATTTTTGGACCAACACTCTTAAAATTTTGGGGCTTTCCTTGTTGCAAAAATTGTACTATGACATATTTTTTAATTATGTACACATATTTTGTAGATAAATCACTCCCATGTCTCGAGCAACAAAGATAATAATAGAAAAATCCTTGGGAAAAGTCGAATATCAGAAAAGTCCCTTTCTGTATTATTTCCCAAAGTCAAATGACAAAGTTGCCTTTAGTTTATCAATAATTTTACAGTTGACAACTTCATCAGTCATATGCAATGAGTTAATTTCAAGTTTGTCAAGTCTCTACGTTCACAACTGTCATTACATGTTATAACAACTATTTGAGTGATTTTTTACACATTCTTTTTATTGCCTAAATGAAATGACTTTTTCCAAAACTCCAAATATGACAACTGCATATGCCTTATTTAACAACTGGTTATGCTTGTATTTACAACATGTTTAATATTTTTTACAATATATTTTTTAAGTCACAATGACACTACCTTTTTAACAACTACTTATCATTACAAATTGCTTAGTTTACAACTTATTAAACGTGTTTTCACAATATATCGAGTCATTTTAACAATTTTTTTCTCATATTTAAATGCAACTAACTTTTTACACATCTCCAAGTTGAGCACTGAAAAATCCTCAATTTACAACTGGTTAAGCATGTTTTTACAACATATTGAGTCATTTTTACAACTTATTTCTCGTATGTGAATGAAATTACCTTTATTCACATCTCCAAGTTTAATACTGCAAGTTGCTCAGTTTACAACTTCTAATGCGTGTTTTTACAACATATTGGGTCATTTTTACAATTACTTTTTCATGCCTGACTAAAATGACAAGTTTCAAAACTCCAACTTTCACAACTACAAAATTACTTTTTTAACAACTAGTGATGCTTGTTTTTACAACATCTTGAGTCATTTTTACAACTGTTTCATGTTTGACTGAAATGACAAGTTGTACAATTCCAACTTTCACAAACTGCATGAGTTATTTCCGTAGGGTTTGCCACAACATCTAAATTTGTTTTTAACAACTTCTTCTGCCTTGTTTTACAAGTGTATAAGTCATATTTACGACAGTATAAGTCATATTGCATTTTATCTTCTTCGTCATTTAAAAATTCCCCCCACATGAAAGAAACAAAATAGATTCTTCCCCTAACTAGTTCATATCTTTCATGACAATCTACAATATGAACTTCATATTAATAATTATCACAGCAATATTAACAACTACAAATGCATATATTAACAACACTTTAACAACATTTTTTTAATATCATATCAACATTTCATAATCAAAGAAACCATAATCACATTCAATCATTCCCCCTTAAAACAAAGTCATCCATCTTTTACCTTGCCCAAAAACAGAGCATTCCCTTTATTATATTGCCCAAAAATAGAATACATGTTCTGTGTTAACAGTTACAACAACCATATTAATAACTACAACTGCATGAATTAACAACATCTTTTTTTTCATATAATCGTTTTCACAGCAAACAACCACCATTACATTTAACCATTCCCACTTAAATTAAAACACAATGCTCCCTCTGTAACCTTCCCCAAAAACAGAGCACTATACATTCACACAATCCAACCACAGTAAAACCCCAACTTTAATGGTCAAGATTATATTTTTAGCAAAATCTTAGCATTATTTATCTACTTCCTACCATTTAGTCCACTATTAAGCTCAAACTCCAACCTTTGACTAACCCCTCAATCTCAATCTAACCAACGTATACACAAGAAAGAAAAATCAGTTCGCTGTTCTCCCTCTGCCACATCACAACAGAGCCTTGGACAGCAGAGGAGCGACGGACAACGCAGAAGCAGAGCAGAACGAATGAGAGAGAGAAATAATAAAGTGTTTTAAATTCTTAGGGGCATCTTTGTCATTTAACTTTGAGAAATAATCACAAAAGAGTCCCTAAGAACTTTTCTAATATTTGAGTTTTCTCAGGAACTTTTCTATTATTATCTTTATTCCTTAGGATTTAAGATTGATTTGCCTATTTTGTATTTTACATATAACCAGAAGAGTTGCATCTAACAAACACGGATTGTTTCCTAGCCCAAAAAAAAAGACCATTTGTAGATGTGTCTTTAAACAAATTTTAAAGTACTTTTGGTATTAAATTTTGTAATGAGGAATTTTTCAACCATTTTTTCTAAAAATTACTCTCTTCAGTCTTTTTTATAAGCAACTTTTTTTCTGATTGAGCAAAGTGAACTGGGGTTAAGATTAGTAAAAAATAATAAATGTGTAAAATATATCATATTTCTTCTAACTATACCCCTATTTATGAAAAGAGCATAGAAAAGAGTATGAATAAAAAATATAGGAGAGAATAAGTAAAAAATATGAGAAAAAATCAGTAATAAATAATTAAATGAAAAAAAATTAGTGATAAGTGACTAAGTGAGGGATACTTAATATAAATATATATATATATATATATATATTAAATAGGGGTTGAAAAAGGAAAAATAATTTAAATTTTAAAACACAAGAAAAAATTGTTTATATTAAGGATCAGCCCAAGAGAAAGAAAACAACTTGTAAACAGAACCGCAGGAAGTAATATTTATAATTTTAGGAAATAAATTATATAGTGGTATTTGTGAAGGAGACTTTCAAACATAGGAAATTTGCTTTGCTATAAAAATAAAAAAAATAGAAATTAATGACCACAAGTGGTTATGAAATAAGACCTCTCTGACTCTCTCCCTTTGTGGGCCAAAAAAACCACTTATTGGTACCCGCCAAAATAAATCGTAATCTTAATAAATTTAAATATATTTTATAAAATTCAAATCCAAATTAATTGTTCTATCAAATTCCTCTCTCTCTCTCTCTAATTACATTCCTGATATTGCGTCCTAAAGTTTATCATCAAGTATGACTCTCATTTTAGTTGAAAGTGCTCCAATCAAACATCTTTCATGGGTGGCATGCCCTGAAAAGCAAATTTATGAGCTGGGCATGCTCATTCCCAAAACGGCAGTGTGTTAGGGGTGCAGAAACCCAATTTTTTTTATTTATTTAGATTACATTATATGTTGCACCTTTAAATATTTTTAGCATCCAAATTAATTAATTTCTAGCTAGTATCCTAAATTAATTAATTTTTATTATATCTAGTACCTTGAAATATTTTCACTACCCAGTATCTTGAAATATTTTTTCAGTAACATTTAATATTTTAAAATATTTTTTCTCTAGCACCCTGTATCTTAAATTAGTTGATTCTTAGTGCATCCAACACAATGAAATATTTTTTCCATTGGTGAATGCTATTAAAAAAATACTCCATGACGCTCGATGGACTAAAAATTAATTAATTTTAGATAATAGGTGTTACTAACAATATTGCAGGCTGTTAAGTAAAACTTTACTCAAACAAATAAAAAAATTAATAATTTTTTTTTTAAGAAAAAAACAAAAAACCAAGATGAGTGTACCTTATTTTGAGGATGAGCAGGGAATGTGCATTCATCTTTCACTCCATCTTTGGTTGATTCTTTCTTTTTCGGGTTCATGGTTGATTCTTTGATGAGGCTAATACAAGGAGAAATCAATAGTATGCTTTCAACTCAGAAATTGACATGATTATGCGCAGTTGATTTTGGACAAAAAAAAAAAAAGATTTGCAAAAGGAATTTTACTTTACTTACGTCACGCTTGATGTTTAAAAAGATATATTTCTCGAGTTTAAGGAACGTCTATTTATTTTTACAGTTTTGCACTCTTAAAAGCTAACCCAATACCAATATTAAATTAAAAAGAAAATAAGAAAATCACACTAAGGACCCAATTAAGAAAAATAACATAAAAAAGTCCTATAAATTGTCAATAACAACTAAAAATGTATCATTGACAAGTGAAAGTAGCACCATTGACAAGCTACATGATTTTTCCTATATTATTTTTTTTGGTTGGGACTTTGGTGTAATTTTCCATGAAAAAAGGTTCTAAGAAATCAACCGTTGTTCTTCTCATAAACTTCTTTTGTCTTCTTTCACCATGTTAAATGCTGCATCTCAATCCATTAATTAGGAGTGTTAATAGCATTGTAAGATCAAAAAGTTTAAAGCTGAAACCAAATTTATTTTTTGGTTTGATCAAAAGTAGAATTCCTTTTGAGGCTTAAAAGGGTAAAGAGTTTTTGCCTCTCTCAACAAATAAACTTCCCAAATTTGAACTTAGTTTTCTTCATTATGGGGGCAAAGAGTTTTTGCCTCCCTCAACAAGTAAAGCCATATCTCTTAACCAACTCAACAAACTATGACCCCACTTCTTTCTTCTTCCTCCTCCTCTAGGGATACCACAGGCCCTTTTTCATTACAAGGATAATGCCACAGCAAATTCACATGAATCCAGAGATATCTGCATTGGAGAGATTTTAATCTATTGGCACAGATAACCCGGAGTGAAAACTAACATAGATAGAGAACTTTTGCCGCAAAATCTTCTGAGTTTTATTGTACAAAACTCACAAGAAAATGGGCAGATAAATTAAAATCAATCGATGAAGGACTGAAGATTTCATCATAAGCTTGGGGAAAAGGGAAAAAAGGGGCAAAACCAAATTATGGAAAGAATGAAATTAACAAAATTAAAGGCACAAGTAGTGATACTACCATAATCCTCTATTAAGAAGCACACTTTTGAGGAACACATTGATTACTTATAGCTCCTTCTCCTTCTTTTAGAAGAACTTGTTGACGAAATTTGAAATTGTCGGGTAACCATTACAAAGATTGAACTTCACTTCAGAAGGTTAATATGACATCAATTTTCTTTTTTTCCGCTATTTTATCCTCTTAGTAACAGCATAAGGAGATTAACCTCAGACACATGTATATAGCAAAACTCTTTAGAATAATTAACGGCAGCAAAATACACCCAAGTCCATAGAAGAAAGATGCCAGTAAAGTTACTATGATTTAACATATATAACGATATGAATTGTTCTATTGATTTATAACCTTCAGATGAGTCAACAAGAAGAAAGAAATATCCTACAAATTGAAAGTCCCAGTTAGGCTATTGTAATATTTTAAAAAACCAATTAGGGCAAGGCTTGAAGAAGAACATTCTAGATCTTTAGATTTTCAGTAGATGAGGAGTACTTCCCTAAAATTTGATCACAAAATTAACATAAGCCAAAATAACCAGGTCAAGAACCAAGATGCCAGTTAAATTGATTACCATATGTCATACATAACAGGGAGACTTGTTCAAGAATTATGACAAGAAGAAACCTGATAAACAAGGGACCAAAAATTGGGTGACCAGAACGTTGAAAGAAATCAATTAGAGTAGGACTTGAAGCGGAAAAGTTTAATCACCATCATAAACAAGGGAACAAAAAAATGGAAGTCAACATCCAAGAAACTAACTGCCTATGCCTGAACTTCAGGTAAAGATCCCAATTCACCTCTATAAAGTTTCAGTAGCTGAGGAACATCCTCTTGAAATTTGGTCACAAAATTTTCCAGAAACTTTTCCTCACTGATAATAATCATGGAAGGTATGGACATATTAGCCTTGATTAAACCCTTCATTTTCAAGATTTGAAATACTGACCATCTAGGAATAATCCTCCGCTTTAAACTATAGCTGAAAATTGTCGGGCATCCAGCTGTGTCTTCCAACCGCAAACCCATTTCATCCACAAAAAATTTCAATGTGTTTGTGATTTTCTTCTCTGACAAAAGCATGATGATTGGAAACTTACTGAATGCCGAAAGAGTGACATCTCTGGGCCACCCACACCTCTCAAAGAAATCCAGTTTCCACTCCCATGTTGATTTACTCAACTGTGTTACAGCAAAAAGTGCATGAACGAATGTAACCTTGGAAGGTTCGATTCCTGTTTCTTTGACAAACTTGACAAATTCAACAAACTTTGATTGATCCATAAATGCTACATTTGCACTTTTAGATAACAGCGTAAAGACAGAAGATTGAGGCACTCCTTCATCTCTCAAGACCTTTATGTTTGGAAATATATTCGTTACACCATAGCTATAGGAGAAAATATTCCGCCTTGAGCATTTCAAACATCTCCTTGCTTTAACAGGATCACCCAGCACACTTTTGAGGGCCTCGTAATGGGGAATTATACGTTTCTCTAAGCTTAAAGCTAGTAATTGCGAGTTAGAAGAGAGAAGCTCTGGGATTTCAGAAGCTGAGAACCCTATAGACTGGAGAAACCTTAGCCTGGGCAAAAGGTTGCTCTCAGGCTTTGCCAAAAGAAATCGTGGATCGTATTTCAAAACTTTAGATATATGAGTACCTGAGAATCCGTAGCTTCGGAGAAGTTTAAGTACTGAATCGGGATTATCAGGATCTTTCAGTTTAACCCTTTTGGATAAATGTTCAGCATCTCTAGCGGATACGCCACATGAGTTCACGAGGTAAGAAACTGTAAACGACTCACTTTCGACTCGATTTTGTTCGGAGTGATTTGATTCAGATGATTTCACTACCGAAGAAAACGAATGAGAGGTGAGGGAAGCATTGAGACGGAGAAACCCTAATTGGGTTCTCGTACCACATGGCAAGGCCGAAGATAATCTTGCAATCAGAGAAATTAGCATGAATGAATTGACGGGGAACTCACCGAATGAAAATTCGTCGACACAAATTACACCGGCAAACAACGAGAACGATCCCTAAATTCCCTTTTTCACACCTTATCTCGAATAGGAATAGGTTATTTTTGGATATAAGTGTTTATTATATAATTTGAGATAAAACTCTTAAATCACGATTTATAAACCTCTATAAATTAAAAATAAACTATCCCAGATAAATGTAGAGTTAGCAAAATGAAAAAGGAACCTTGACTGCAATGTGTAGACTAGTGATGTTAGAGTCAGACCGGACCGGATCGGATGGTCAGACCGTCGGCCGGAGCTCTAAACGGTTCGTTTCTCAGTTAAAAACCGTTTTGAAGATTAGGCCTTATTAAGCCAGTAAGAACTAGCTTTTAAGTCGGAAATCGCTATCAAGCTGGAAACCAGAGCGATTTTTCAAAAATCGAACGGTTCACACCAGTGACATTAAAACCGAAAGAAGGTGAAGAGGAAGAACCAACAAAAAAAAAAAAACCCATTACCCAGTATCTACCTTTATGAAATAACCGAAAGAATGATAAAAAGTTGGAAAATATAAAACTTGAACCACTTACTAGCCATAGCCATGATTCTCGAATATGCTGTACTTATCCAGCTAATAAAATGTCGAAGAAAGAAACTTAGAAGACATGGGAAGGATAAAAGAAAAACGAAGGCAAACCAATTTTATAGTCACTGGTAAATAAAGCATACAGCGATAATCTCTTTCCTCTGCCATTGGTATAATCACTTTAATGTATTCTCACTTTTCAACACCCCATCACAACCACACATGTTCACCGAGGAGGCATTGAAAGTTAAAAAATTTTAAAAGCTTTTGGGAAAATCCCATATAAAGCTATTTAAAATAGAATGATTCTAAATCAAGTTGGTAAATTTAACAAATCTCTAAATGAGTAATCAACCTAATTTAGGATTTTAAAATGTGGGTAAAATGACTTTGATGTCCTCTCCTCTCTCCTCTTTAAAGAGTTTTATTATTTTATGACTTATATTTTTCTATATATATATATCAACAATATTTAATAAAACAAAATATGACTCATCTCTGATTTAAATATATTAATTATCATAATAAGAACAAAAGCTTACAGTATTTTTAAGCAAGAAGTTCATTTTATTGACATGAACAGATATTTTTTAAAAAAAAAGAGTATATGTCACAATAAAAATTTATTTTTTAAATAAATATATTAATTATAAATTTTACTATATTTATTTCATACATAAAGTTTTTCTTGGAAAGTTCTATATTTCAATAAGCATTTTATGAAATTTTAAGTGTATTTAATATTTTTATCTAAAATATCCTTAGAAGTATATAAAAGTTTCTCACCTTTCTAATAGAAATGAATAATTCATATTAACAATTTATATTAAAAAAGTGAAATCTTAACTAAATTATATTTAAGAAATTCACATTTATGCATTAGGAAAAATTATTTAGAGTTTGTTTAGATTACTGTTGGTAAAAGTAGTTTTTTTTTTTTGTCTCACTTGATAAAATAACTACATTATTTTTTTAAGAAAACTCAAATTTTTTATTATTTTTTAATTTTTAATATCAATTGAATGATTTTTGGTTGAAAAAATCAATTTTTTTAATTGATTTTTAATATCAATTAAATGATTTTTAGTTGGTTTGTATCATGTTCCTTTTTTTTTTTTGGCTCGAATTATTTTTTATGATCCTTTTAGAGCATAAAAAATTCCTTTGATTTTGAAAAATTAGATTTTATTTGATTATATATTAATATATGTTGATATATATAGAGCAATAAAGTTATCTTGCAATAAAACTCTTTTAAGAGGGGAGAGAAGAAAGGGGAGGGTATTAAAGTTATTTTACTCATATTTTAAAATCCTAAATTGGGTTAATGACTTAATTAAGGATGTGTTGAATTTACTAACATAATTTAGAATTTCCCTATTTTAAGTAGCTTTATATGGGATTTTCCCTTTATTTTTTTATAATTTGAATGAAACTATGAAAGCTAATGATATTATATTTAAGTTATTTATTAACTCTTTCTTTTACCTTTTTTTTCGTTTTATTTTTTTTATAGATTTAAATTTTTTAAAACTTATTTACATATTCTCAATTTCTCATTTCATTTTTATTTTTTATCTAAAATACTTAATACAAAATATTACGTGTGCTTATCACCAAAAAAAAGAGCTATCATAAAAAAAAAATTAAACATATGCTATGAGATACCTTATAAATTTATTAACTTATTTTAAAATTAAAATAAATAAATATATTTTAAATTTTGATAAAAAAAATTTATTTTAAAATTATTTGATAATTTAATATTTTATTTTTTACTTATAGTATTGTATAAGTATATAATGTTATTTTTTATTTAATTATTACATTACTAGTCCGACTGAATGGTCGGACCGTTTCATCTCTGGTCTGGTTTTTAATTTGGATCAATCAAGAGCCATCAAATACCAATGTTTAACAAGGCATGAAATCATTATTATTTGTGCTTTTTTGTTAGGTTAATAGTTGATTTAAATGTTCTTCTTTAAATGGTGTTTTGTGACTTTACTAACTTCATATGAAATTAAACTAAAAACTAATTATTGTAATATATATATAAATATAATATTTTTAAATTTAATTATTACATCCCCGGTCCGGCTCAACCGGTCCAACCGGTTGAACCTTGAACCGCTGACCTTTCCGGCTCAACATCCGGTCCGGCTTTTAAAACATTGGTGCAGACGCGCGGTCTTTAAATAAATTTAAGGAATGAAGGAAAAAAAACATTAAAATTACAAAATCTTAAATTAGAAATGTTATCAAGGATTAATAAGGAAATGACGAAATTTGATAAATAATCCATAACTTATTTTTGGATAAATAACTGATTTAGAATTTTATAATTTTAAAATTTTTCTGTCCTTTTGCCTAAATTTTAATGATTTTTATTAGTTTGATGCTTTTTATTAGTGTTAAATTTTGTAAGAAGGGATTTTTCAGCCATTTTTCATGAAATTTATTATTTAGATTTTTAAGAAATAAATTATATTTGTGATGGAGACTTTCAGGAAATGGGAAATAAGATTTGCTATAAAAATAAAAAATAGGAAATTAATGATAACAAGTGATTATGAAATAAGATATATTTAGAGAGTTAATTTTAATACTAAATATAAGACATATTTGTCAGTCTTTTCTTAATTTACCTCTATTGATAATCCCTCAACAATAATAAAAAAGGATAAAAAAGAAGAGAATTAAAGAAGATGACTAAAATGTTTTACAACCCTAAAACGTAACCCAATACCTACATTAAATTTTAAAAGAAAAGTTTCTAAGAAATCCATTAAAGTGTTGTTAGCATTGTATGATCAAAAAGCTTAAAGCCGCAACCATATCTCCTAACAGACGAAACAAACTCCTCCTCCTCCGGGGACACCACACAGACCTTTCTCGACATAAGGGTAAAGGCACGATAAGTACACATGAATTCAAAGATACACCCCCGTTCCTAAATTGAGGATCTAATGTGTAGTACAGAATAGGTCCTACATTTAGGATAAGAGGCAGTACCTGCACTAGAGAAATTTTAATCTATTGGCACATATAACCCGGACTGAAAAATAACATGGATAAAGAACTTTATTCTGTCAAAATCTAACGAAGTTGCACTGCTCAAAACTCTCAAGAAAATGGTCAGATAAATTGAAATCAATCCATGAAGGACTGACTGAAGATTTCATCATAAGCTTAGTGGAAAAGGGAAAAAAGGAGGCAAAACCAAATTATAGTAAGACTGAAATTAACAAAATTAAAGGCACCAAGTAGTGATTCGACTGTAATCTTCTGCTAAGAAGCACACTCTTGAGGGTCACATTGATTACTTGCTAGGAAAATTAAAAATTGTCTAGTTCACTCCAGAAGGTTGACATGACATCAAATTTTTTCAGTTCTTGTATCATCCCAGTAATAGCATATGGACATTAGCCTCAAACATAAGCATATAGCAAAACTCTTTACAATACTTAACAGCAGCAAAACAAACCCACGTCCACAGAAGAAAGATGCCAGTAAAGTTACTACTACTTAATATATATATATATATATATATATATATATATAAGGAGATGAATTGTTCTACTGATTTATAACCTTCAGATGAGTCAACAAACAGAAAGAAACATCCTACAAATTGAAAGTCCCAATTGGGCTATAGCAACATTTTATAAAATCAATTAGGGCAAGGATTGAAGAAAAGTCTAGATTTATAGATTTTCAGTAGATGAGAAACACCCTCCTGAAATTTGATCACAAAATTAACAGAAGCCAAAATAACCAGTTCCAGAACCAGTATGCCAGTTAAATTGATTGCCATATGCCATACATAACAGGGTGACTTGTTCAAGAGTTAAGAAGAAATCTGATAAGATGAGTTAGTAAACATATAGAAAATATCCTACAAATTAAAACTTCAAATTGGGCGACCAGAACATTGAAAGAAATCAATTAGAGTAGGACTTGGAAGCAGAAAAGTTTATCGCCGTAATAAACAAGGGAACAAAAAATTGGAAGCCAACATCCAGGAAACTAACTGCCTATGCCTGAACTTCGGGTAAAGATCCCAATTCACCTCTATACAGTTTCAGTAGCTGAGGAACATTCTCTTGAAATTTGATCACAAAATTTTCCATAAACTTTTCCTCACTGATAATAATCATGGAAGGTATGGACATATTAGCCTTGATAAAACCCTTCATTCTCAGAATTTTAACTACGGACCATCTGGGAATAACCCTCCGCTTCAAGCTATAGCTAAGAATTGTTGGGCATCTAGCTATATCTTCCACCCGCAAACCCATTTCATCCACAAAAAACTTCATTGTGTTTGTGATTTTTTCCTCTGACGAATCCATGATACTTGGAAACTTACGGAATGCCGAAAGAGTGACATCTCTGGACCAGCCACACCTCTCAAAGAAATCCAGTTTCCACTCCCACGTTGATTTACTCAACTGTGTTACAGCAATAAGTGCATGAACGAATGTAACCTTGGAAGGTTCGATTCCTGTTTCTTTGACAAACTTGACAAATTCAACAAACTTTGATTGATCCATAAATGCTATATTTGCACTTTTAGATAACAGCGTAGAGACAGAAGATTGAGGCACTCCTTCATCTCTCAAGAACTTTATGTTTGGAAATATATTCGTTACACCATAGCTATAGGAGAAAATAGTCCGCCTTGTGCTTTTCAAACATCTCCTTGCTTTAACAGGATCACCCAGCACACTTTTGAGGGCCTCGTAATGGGGAATTATACGTTTCTCTAAGCTTAAAGATAGTAATTGCGAGTTAGAAGAGAGAAGCTCTGGGATTTCAGAAGCTGAGAACCCTATAGACTGGAGAAACCTTAGCTTGGGCAAAAGGTTGTTCTCAGGCTTTGCCAAAAGCAATCGTGGATGGTATCTCAAAACTTTGGATATATGAGTGTCTGAGAATTCGTAGCTTCGGAGAAGTTTAAGTACCGAATCGGGATTATCAGGATCTTTCAGTTTAACCCTTTTGGATAATTGTTCAGCATCTCTAGCGGATACGCCACATGAGTTCACGAGGTAAGAAACTGTAAACGACTCACTTTCGACTCGATTTTGTTCGGAGTGATTTGATTCAGATGATTTCACTACCGAAGAAAACGAATGAGAGGTGAGGGAAGCATTGAGAAGGAGAAACCCTAATTGGGTTCTCGTACCGCATGGCAAGGCCGAAGATAATCTAGCAATCAGAGAAATTAGCATGAATGAATTGACGAGGAACTCACCGAATGAAAATTCGTCGACACAAATTACACCGGCAAACAACGAGAACGATCCCTAAATTCCCTTTGTCACCTTATCACGAATAGGAACAGTATATTTTTGGATACACTTATATATTACGTAGATCGAGATAAAACTCTTCTCGCATATTGATTTCGTATACCTTAAATTATAATTTATAAACTTTTATAAATAAAAAATAAATTATCCCAAACAAGCATAGAGTCAGCAAAGTGAAAAAGGAACCTTGACTGCAATGTGCAGACGCGTGGTCTTTAAATAAATTTAAGGAATAAAGAAAAAAAACCATTAAAATTACAAAATCTTAAATTAGAAATGTTATCAAAGATTAATAAGGAAATAACGAAATTTGATAAATAATTTATAACTTATTTTTGGATAAATAACTTATTTAGAATTTTATTATTTTAAAACGAGCATGTGCTACCCGTGCGTTGCACGGGAAGCTTGTGCTTCTACTAATTATAAATTAGAAATATTATCAATTTACCCAATATTTTTCATTGTCTTATTATCTAAATGTTCATGACATACTAATAATATACATGTAACTCCTACATATTACATTATTAGTATTCTTACTATCACTAATTCAAATTTCGGAATACTTCTTGATACACAACATTCCTTGTAGTCCTCATGTCCTTGCTGTTATTATCGCCAACAACTATCTTCAAACCTTCAATGGCTTTAACTCTTGACAATGCAACATATGGTTGTCCATGTGTAAAGACTGGCTTGCAAAGATACAATCCAACGTGTTGTAAAGATTACATCTGACTTTTATTTATAGTCATAGCAAAAGAAATCTCTTTATTGAAATGCAAAATAGCTCTGAAGAGGCTTCTTGTAGTAAATATTCCATTTTCTTAAGACTGACAATAATGGTCCATTGTTTAGTACCATCATGCACTTCCATAATCGTTGAATGGTGGCCCATGATAAGATCTGAAAGAAGAAATAATTAGTAAGAGAGGAAGTGATAGGATTTAAAAAGAAGTATGATTATGACAAGCATAATTAAGTCCTCACCAAGGTCAATGTCATCATCTAGATTATATAAAAGGAGCTATCGGTTCTAATCACAATAGGAAATTTTTTTTTTTACTATTCTTAGGTCATAAATAGTATCATTTGTTTATTATCTTAACAGTCTGAAATATATTTTTCATATTATTGAATGTTTTATTATAAATTCATTTTTGTTTTTTTATTAAATAATTGTAAAGTATCTGGATATTAGAGAAAGATATATGTAATTAAGAACAAAGAGAACATAGTAAACAAAAAAAATATGCTATATATCAATACACTATAGTTTTAATTTTAGTATTTTTTTTGTGGCAAAAAAAAATTAGTTTTTTGTTTTCTTTTCAAACTTTACAAATACGAACTTTCAGAAGCTTCTTACACATGGGCTCCTCCCATTTCCATCTCTCTGGTTTTTTTTCCCGCCACTCTCTGTTAATTTTGTGTATCATAAGATGATATATAAAAGATGAAAAAAAGACTGAAAGTAGCTTATATAGTTAAAATAGAACTATCATGTCAATCTAAACTGAAATTAAATTAACAAAAGTATAGAAAATGGGCAAGTGAAAAAGTTGCTTTTCCACACACATCAAAACTTTTAATACCAGGCCTCTAGAAAAAGTTGTTGCTTTTCCTTTCTCTCAACACTCAAAATTAATATTGGAAAAAACTACAGAAAAGGCGCTACAATTTCTGAAAATTACACAGCTGTGAAGGAAAAAGGACCCAAGAAAATTACAGAGAAGTAGCTAAAAGTTATGAAAATTCAGTTCTGTCCAACAAAAATTTCAAGAAAAGTCACCTAAGTGACAAAATAATTATAATATAAATATTTTAATAGTAAGTAGAAACTGTTATAAGTTAAATTAATTTTTCTATCAAAAAATAATTATAATATATATTTCATCTTGAAAATAATTAAGGAGTTTATAATTTAGAGAAAGTAAGTGTGGAGGGTTATTGCCTCTTTATTTTGTTTCATGACATTTTTCAAGTAAACCCAAAAGAAAGATGAAGTAATTGATTAGGAAAAGATACACGTTAGATGTTACTGGGGTTATTCCTCTTTGCTTTAAGAGATCAGTCGGCAGATTCATAGAATTATATACCTTCCTTATATGTAAAGCTCCTATTTCAAAATAAAACAATCATAACATAATTTACAGCCCCACAAACAGCATAACGCCACATTATTTCATGTAAATGGTAATATTAAGGTGTCTCTTTTGATTGATCATCATTTTTAGGTCAAAAGCGTGTGTACAGACCAGAGAGAAGAATATTTTTTTGAGAAAAATCAGAGAGAATATGAAAGCTCATTATTAGTAGGTAAATTTACCATCCTATGTCAACAATTTTCCAGGTTGTCACATTCAGTTTTTCACGTATGTGACATGTGTGAACAGTGAAGCAACCCCACAATGCTTTTAATCATCACCATTAGACTCAAAATCACTTCTAATCACAAAACTTGTTTTATGAAAAAATGTTCTAGATAATTTTCTCTTTCTTTAGATAGTAATCTTCTGCTAATTAGAGAATACTTTGGGATAAAAGTTTAAGCAAGTTTTGACTTTTGTTAACATATGACTGTAGAAATGTAGAGAATAATTAATAATTAATTTTAATCAATTTAGATTTATTATTTAGTTGTTTTATGATTTTATAATCAATTTTTTTTTTTATAAACATGTCATAAATTACTTTCTATATAGTGTTTTTACTCATTAAATTTAGTTTAAATAATTTATTTGGATTATTGGAGGTATTATTGAGATTTTAATCGGTTTATTTTGTAAGATTTTGAGCTATGTGAAAATATAAGTTAAGATTTAATATTTAAATTAGAGTTTGATATAATTTATAAGATTTAAGCTTGAGTTGCACAGTAGAAAAGACTTTTGGAGTGTACCAATTTAAATTAGGATTTGATATAATTTTATTAAAATTGTACCATTACCAAATTTTCAAAGTTAATTTTTGAGAAAATTGTGAAAAAATCCCTCCGTGTGTAGATATCTTCCGAGGTCCCATTGACAATTAAGTTGCCAATGATGACTTTTTTCACAATTATCCCAGCATTTTTTCATTTTTCATAATTTTTTCAATTTTTTTCTCTTAATTAATACAAAAGTCACTTATGCAAAAGTTAAACCAAACATCCTAACTTTTACATAAGTTACTTTAAGTTACTTATCCAATCGCTAATCCAAACACTCCTCATTTTACCCAATCTAACTTTTTTTCAATCTTAAGATTCTATAAGTTTAAGTAAAAATAAGTTATTTATCCAATCGTCAAAACAAACACACCCAATTTATCTTTACATGTCTTTACGTGATAAATTAAAATTTCATCAAATCGCCACAGCATATATGTCATTTCACTTTTTTGACATTAGATACCTAAATATTATGAAACATAATTAATAGCAATATATATATACAATTGGAAAGGCATAAAAAAGTCAATTTGCATAATGATTTCATTTGAAATAAAAAAATTTGGCTCAGTACCTTCCTTCAAACGGATGAAACTGCCACCTTCATCCTCTTATCAAGAATGTTATTCCCTATTTAAGAGTGGAGTGTTGCTTTGACTACTATTCCTTACGATAACACAGATGGATGAAACATCAAATATTTCTTCATTGAAAACCTAGTCCATTCTAATAAGGAATAAATAGTAGCCCGAAAAAGAAAAAGAAAAACAAATAAGGTAAAATTTATTAATAAGAAGAGAATAGAAATACAAAAATGAAAACAAATAAATTCATCCCAACACAGAGAAATGAAAAATATAAATATTGGTTCAAGGTAGCTTTGTAGCCTTACAGGAAAGAAGAGTAGGCAATGTATATAGACATGTGGATAGGGCTGCATATTACTAAATACTAAATATGATGATTAAACAATACAGGAAG
The DNA here is from genome assembly GCA_963210345.1 of Inga oerstediana. Taxonomy (NCBI): domain Eukaryota; kingdom Viridiplantae; phylum Streptophyta; class Magnoliopsida; order Fabales; family Fabaceae; genus Inga; species Inga oerstediana. Next base: position 26,453,093 of record OY723405.1, on the reverse strand, counting down.
AAATCCCATGTATATTTTTTTCCCATTGCTCTTTTATAAAAGTATTGACAGTTTAGGAGGCTCAATGTGTTGGGAAAAAAAAAAGGTTTCTCCATGTGGGGATAATTATTAAAAAATACTGTATCATAATTTAAGACAAAAAGGTTTAAAAAGTATTTTGTATCAAAAGAAAGAAAGAAAGAAGCCTTAAGACTTATCCAGTGCAATGCCAGACAAAACTGAATGATGCATATGTCCCTTGGACCAGGAAGATAAAGCTAAGATTGTGAATCTTTTTTCTTTTGAAAATAATGTTGTTCTTTTGTGCATAGATGACGATAATTACGCCAAATCATAATATTACTCCATTGACAGTGTGGTGGGAGGATCAGTGATCACACAACTTCATCTAAGAAATTGGAATATGATTTTTTCACCATTTTTATCACTTTTATTACGAGGCAAATGAATGTGCTAATTGGGACTTGTTGCTAGATCATCTCACAATCCGTAGATGCAATTTTATATGTTAACTAACTCATCTTTTTTTAGCAAGTACTCCTCTTGTTCTTAATGTAAAATATATTTGGAGATTTGATCTTTGTTTTAAACATAAGATAGAGTTTTTATATTTACCATTCTTTTTAGTTTTTATATTTACCTTATTTCTTTCAACATTCCCTTCAGCCACATGCTGAATAACATTTTCTTCTTTGATCCTTGTAATATTTTTATTCAAACTTTTAAAAACAAATTTTATCTTTTCACAACATCATAACAAATATATTCTTTTAAGTTTTATCTTTATACAATAGTTTTGTAATTCAAATTAAACATAATTAAACAGAAAAGAACAGTCGAGTGAGGTGCACCCAATCGAGTCAAAAGGCATCCTTACCATAATTCAAAAGATGTCGGCCACTTGCTGTATGTGGGGGCCTCGAAACATCACACAGAGTTAAATTATTTGGCCAAAGAACAATTGGCTTTCTCCTGTTCTGGCATTGGGCGCTCTCTTCTGTTTGCAATCATCCCTTAATCTTCTTCATCACTCTCTCTTCCAACCATGACTGCAGAACTTGTCGGCGGTGCTGTTTTGTCTTCCTTCCTTCAGGTGGCTTTTGACAGGTTGGCTTCCCGTGAAATTCTTCACGGGAAGATGATAAATGATAGTGTTGCTATAGCTGCCCGCTCACACGAAAAGTTGAATCCGATGATGATTCCCAAAGACGAAGGGCTACCTGACAGCAAGCTTCCGATCACATAACCCAAAGACCGAGCAAGATCTCCCCTCGTGTTCATGTCACCTTTGATGAATATTAAACTATGTGGTGAGTACCGTCTGCGTTTCTAGGCATTCATGTAAAACAAAGTAAGATCTCCTCTCGTGTTCGGCATATATTCAGCATAGTTTCTCTCTATTCTCCTCTTTCTTCCCCCAACTCAGTCTATCTTCCTTAAATATCAAATCAACAATATAAAATAAAAGCCAGAAGCGTTATTAGATATATATAAAAGCCAGAAGCGTAATTAGATATGTAAAAGTCAAGAGAGAATAAGTGAAATTAACATTAATAAATTGCATGACTATGATGAAGTGAAGTAGGAAGAATGAAGAACAAAACCAACAAACATGCAAGAAGAATGAAACGATGCAGAGATGTGAAAGCAAGGGAAGAATAAGAAGCACAAAACATTTGAATTGCAAATGGATGATGATCCTAAGACACATACAATATTTGAACATTATTAGAGCAGTTCTTGCTTTGTTTGCTTCCAGTGATTCTGTAGATGACACACTCCAAACGATGTCTGGCAGCTAGGATATATATGGTTGTTGAAGGTCGTTAGGTTGCCATTGGCGGGAGCTTTTTTAAAATTTCTTTTGAAATTCAAAATTCAAATTCATTCCTCCCTCCATAACATCCAGAAGCGATCAAATGTGAGCAGCCCGATGAAGAACAAAACGGCTTATGAACAGTGAAAGCAGTCTGAAGCCAATGAAAAGGAGCGGCTTAGGAATAGTATAGGTGGAAGAGATTTATATGATATATTGATGATTGATGATTGATGATGATGATATTGATTTTTCTGTCTTTTTGCCTAAATTTTAATGATTTTTTTAGTTTAATGCTTTTTATTAGTGTTAAATTTTGTAAGGAGGGATTTTTCAGCCATTTTTCATGAAATTTATTATTTATATTTTTTAAGAAATAAATTATATTTGTGATGGAGACTTTCAGAAAATGGGAAATAAGATTTGCTATAAAAATAAAAAAATAGGAAATTAATGATAACAAGTGATTATGAAATAAGACATATTTAGAGAATTAATTTTAATATTAAATATAAGACATATTTGTCAGTCTTTTCTTAATTTACCTCTATTGATAATCACTCAACAATAATAAAAAAGGATAAAGATGAAGGGAATTAAGAAAGATGACTAAAATGTTTCAGAAAATATATGTTATATAACTAACTCAACTATCTTGTTTCATATAATTAACTTAGGTAAATATGCTTTATATTAAAGTCGGAATGAGCATTTTTTTTTTATTTGCAAAAGGCAATTTAACTTTACTTACTTCATACTTGAAAGGTATTTTTCTCGAGTTTAATGAACTTCTATTTAACTTTATAATTTTACACCCCTAAAACGTAACCCTATACCTACATTAAATTTTTTTTAAAAAAAAAGTTTCTAAGAAATCCATTGAAGTGTTGTTAGCATTGTATGATCAAAAAGCTTAAAGCCGCAACCATATTTCCTAACAGACGAAACAAACTCCTCCTCCGGGGACACCACACAGACCTTTCTCGACATAAGGGTAAAGGCACGATAAGTTCACATGAATTCAAAGATACACCACCGTTCCTAAATTGAGGATCTAATTTGTAGTACAAAATAGGTCATACAGATCAGAGGTAATACCTACAGTAGAGAAATTTTAATCTATTGGCACATATAACCCGGACTGAAAAATAACATGGATAAAGAACTTTATTCTGTCAAAATCTAACGAAGTTGCACTGCTCAAAACTCTCAAGAGAATGGTCAGATAAATTGAAATCAATCCATGAAGGTCTGACTGAAGATTTCATCGTAAGCTTAGAGGAAAAGGGAAAAAAGGAGGCAAAACCAAATTATAGTAAGACTGAAATTAACAAAATTAAAGGCACCAAGTAGTGATTCGATTGTAATCTTCTGCTAAGAAGCACACTCTTGAGGGACACATTGATTACTTGCTAGGAAAATTAAAAATTGTCTAGTTCACTCCAGAAGGTTGACATGACATCAAATTTTTTCAGTTCTTGTATCATCCCAGTAATAGCATATGGACATTAGCCTCAAACATATGCATATAGCAAAACTCTTTACAGTAATTAACAGCAGCAAAACAAACCTAGGTCCACAGAAGAAAGATGCCAGTAAAGTTACTACCACTTAATATATATTATAAGGAGACGAATTGTTTTATTGATTTATAACCTTCAGATGAGTCAACAAACAGAAAGAAATATCCTACAAATTGAAAGTCCCAATTGGGCTATGGCAACATTTTAAAAAATCGATAAGGGCAAGGATTGAAGAAAAGTTTAGATTTATAGATTTTCAGTAGATGAGAAACACCTTCGTGAAATTTGATCACAAAATTAACAGAAGCCAAAATAACCAGGTCCAGAACCAAGATGCCAGTTAAATTGTTTGCCATATGCCATACATAACAGGGTGACTTGTTCAAGAGTTAAGACGAAATCTGATAAGATGAGTTAGTAAACATATAGAAATATCCTACAAATTAAAACTTCAAATTGGGCGACCAGAACATTGAAAGAAATCAATTAGAGTAGGACTTGGAAGCAGAAAAGTTTAATCGCCACAATAAACAAGGGGACAAAAAATTGGAAGCCAACATCCAGGAAACTAACTGCCTATGCCTGAACTTCAGGTAAAGATCCCAATTCACCTCTATACAGTTTCAGTAGCTGAGGAAAATTCTCTTGAAATTTGACCACAAAATTTTCCAGAAACTTTTCCTCACTGATAATAATCATGTAAGGTATGGACATATTAGCCTTGATTAAACCCTTCATTCTCAAAATTTTAACTACGGACCATCTGGGAATAACCCTCCGCTTCAAGCTATAGGCAAGAATTGTTGGGCATCTAGCTATATCTTCCACCCGCAAACCCATTTCATCCACAAAAAACTTCATTGTGTTTGTGACTTTTTCCTCTGACGAATCCATGATCCTTGGAAACTTCCTGAATGCCGAAAGAGTGACATCTCTGGACCACCCACACCTCTCAAAGAAATCCAGTTTCCACTCCCATGTTGATTTACTCAACTGTGTTACAGCAATAAGTGCATGAACGAATGCAACCTTGGAAGATTCGATTCCTGTTTCTTTGACAAACTTGACATATTCAACAAACTTTGATTGATCCATAAATGCTACATTTGCATTTCTAAATAACAGCGTAAAGACAGAAGATTGAGGCACTCCTTCATCTCTCAAGACCTTTATGTTCGGATATATATTCGTTACACCATAGCTATAAGAGCAAACACTCCACCTTGAGGTTTTCAAACATCTCCTTGCTTTAACAGGATCACCCAGTACACTTTTGAGGGCCTCGTAATGGGGAATTATACGTTTCTCTAAGCTACAATGTAGTAATCTATAGTTATAAGAGAGGAGCTCAGGGATTTCAGAAGCTGAGAACCCTATAGACTGGAGAAACCTTAGCTTGGGTAAAAGGTTGCTCTCAGGCTTTGCCAAAAGCAATCGTGGATGGTATTTCAAAACTTTGGACATATGAGTGTCTGAGAATTCGTAGCTTCGGAGAAGTTTAAGTACTAAGTCGGGTTTATCAGGGTCTTTCAGTTTAACCCTTTTGGATAATTTTTCAGCATCTCTAGCGGACACGGCACATGAGTTCACGAGGTAAGAAACTGTAAACGACTCACTTTCGCCTCGATTTTGTTCGGACTGATTTGACTCAGATGATTTCACTACCGAAGAAAACGAATAAGAAATGTGGTAAGCATTGAGCCCGAGAAACCCTAATTGGGTTCTCGCATCGCATGGAAAGGTCGAAGATAATCTCGCAATCAGAAAAGTTAGCATGAATGAACAACGTCGATGATCAGAAACTCACCAAATGTAAATTCGTCAGCCCCAATTAAACCGGCGAGCAGTAAGAACGACCCGTCAAATTCTTTTTTTCACATCTTCCTATTGTGACGCGTAGAGTCAGCAAAAGAAAAAGGAACCCTGATTGCGATTTGCAGACGCATTTGACCTCGCATCCACCCAGACAATACAAGAGAAGGAATCGAGCTTCAAAGTGGAACCTCACACAATATATGATTCTCCTCTTGCTCTTTTGTGTTTGCAGGCTCCATCGTTGCAAGTGATACAAAAACATCCAACGGGAAGCAGATCCTCTCAGAAGCAGTTTTCTCCTTATCCTTCAGAATCTTTAAATCCTAGCGGTCCAATCCATCTGAGCATTCACAGAGAGCCACGTCACAATCCATCTCATTATAATGAGGCTGCTAATATTTGATAGCTTTAAAATAAGAAACCGTCGCCGTTTTGCTGGCTGAGAAGACTCTGCTTGTCCTTCTAAGGATTGTCTGAGTGGAGGAACTATGAATCCACGTTCCATGCTCATCTAAAAAGGTGAGCATATAATGCTCATCCCTTAATTTGGGGGTTTATTTTTTTAAAGAATACTCTATATATTAAAAGTCAATTAGTTTAAAATATTGGGTGTCAAAAAATAGTTTAAATATTGAATATTATTAAAAAAATATTTTAGATTATTGATATTGCAGAAAAAATATTTTTAAATGCAGAATTAAAAATTAATTAATTTAAAATACCGGATAAAAAAAATATTTCAAAATACAGTATATAATTTAATCTAAATAAATAAGAATACATAAAAAAAATTGTTTCACCCCAAAATTGAAGGGATGAGCACGGAGGAGCTATCCATACTTGTGGGGGAAGGGTTCAACAATTGCAGTCTTCGTTCCAAGAGGTGGCATAAGATGAAAAGAACTAATCTTTTTAATAAAAGAAGTTAGCTTTTGGATTTTTTTCCCAAAACCAATGCCATTCTGGCTTTTAAAAGTGAGAACAGAAGATGGGGAAAAATCACTACTATAAAAAAAAACAAGCAGTCTAACAGCTGAGACTAAACAGAAAGAAATTACCTGCGGAGGACAAAATAGCAATCCCCACTTGATTATAAACTGAATTTGTTATATCAATAAGTATATATAAATCACAGTAAGTCGGTAATCAATCGTTTACTTGTTGATCGAAAAAATGTTGTAAGATCAATAGGATGTATGTTCTCGACGTTTAAAAAACAAAGGGCAGATCTTTGGCGTAAACCCAGAAGCATTAGAAGAAGAAAAACCACAAGGAATGGCTGTTGGTTTAGCAGCAAATGGAAAATACCTCCGCCGACGGCTAGGGGTTAGGGATTTGGTGATTTGGCATAAATTGGAAAAAACCAACGGTCGAGATTATAATAAAATGGATGGAGGAGATGCACTCTTAATCACTCCATGATGTGTCTATTTTTGGGCTGTCAGCTCTATTGGACGGTCATGATTTTGATATTCCCGGGGATGATGAGAAATAAGATGAGAGGAGAAACCCAATCCGATACAAAAACATCCAACGGAGTAGCAATGTACAATACAGTATACAGATAGGCATTCTAAATTGAGAAAATGTCTGGACAAAGGAAAATACAAAAAAATGGTTTCCTGGAATCACAAATTTGCAATGAAGTCACGTGGGACTTTTTTGCAGTATATTCTAATTGTCAAAAGTCCAAAATACGCCGTTAGATAAAAAGAGAGAGGAAAGGAAATAATGTTTCAGTCAGACGAAAAAGCTTGGTGAGAAAAAAATGGATGGAAGGGAGCTTCTGATCATGAGACAAGGTTAAAGAAGAAAGTATGAAATTGATGTCAACACCTCTCTTATCTTCATTATTCCATTTGATTGATATTTTCTATTAAGTAGGTAAACAGATTTTGAGGTTTGTATGATTCATCTTCTTTTTTGCCCTAAAAATGGAAAAAAAAAACTATCATCTTTTTGTGGGTATTATCCTCCTTTATACGTGTAAACTAGCAAGGCAGACCTAGATAAATGCAATGAATATAGTGTGGATTTGGTTTAAAGGTGTTTGGGTAGGGTTTAGTACGCCCTATTTTCAGGGCAAGCATGCTTTGTTTCGGGCTTATTTTGTTGTTTTTGTGATGTAAGGACTAAGGAATGAAGATGAGGGTGGAATGTTTGTAGTTACCAGCAAAAGGTGTTGTGGTTACAACACCTTTTTTCCTTCACACACTAGGTGATGTAACCACAAACCTTTCACCCTCATCTTCATTCCTTAGCCATTGCATCACACAAACAGCAAAATAAGCCTAAAATAGAGCATACTAAACCCTACCCAAACACTTTTAAACCATATCCACATCATATACATTGTATTTACTTAGGTTTGTCTTGGTAGTTTACAAATATAAAGGAGGACAATACCCGCAAAAAAAAAAATGACAGCTTTTTCCATTTTTAGGACAAAAGAGAAGATGAGTCATGCAAACCTCGAAATCTATTTACTTACTCAACAGAAAACATCAATCAAATAGAATAATGAAGATAAGAAAGGTGTTCTCATCAATTCCATACCTCCCTCTTTAACCTTGTCTCATGATCAGAAGCTCCCTTTCATCCGATTTTTTCTCGCCAAGCTATATTTCTGATTGAAACATTATTTCCTTTCCTCTCTCTTTTTATCTAACGGGGCTATTTTGGACTTTTGACAATTAGAATATATTGCAAAAAAGCCCCACGAGACTTCATTGCAAATTTAAGATTAAAATGGACCATTTTTTCGTATTTTCCCTTGGTCAGGACCTGAGTGTAATTTTCCTTTCTAAATTCTAATAAATGATATTTTTCTTGCAATGGAGGAGTATGAAAGATTTAAAATCACACTCTTCTAATTTAAGTAGATTTAAGGTGTTAATTATTACTTCCTTTGTAACATAGGGTATTTTAACTAATTCACAATAAATAAGAAGTAACAATTAACTCATCAAATATATCATAAATTAATTTTTCTTTTCATTTGAAATGGTGGTGATATGTTAAATAACTATTAAGTACGTATATTTTCACCATAAGAACTTCCAACATATAAATTAATATGTTTGTTGTTTCCTTTTAGGTTATAATGGCACATATGGTGGATTAATTTGATAAGATCATTATCGTCATTAGTAAGGTTACAATCTAAAGACAGAAAAAGCATTGCCATCATGAAGTAAATCAGACCATAATGAATCAATTAGAGAAGGATAAAAACTATTATTATTCATGACCAGCATTACAAGTATTGTATTGCCATCATGAAGCTAAACCTGTAGCTCATAATGATCTGGCCAAAATTGACGACACTAGATCAAAAACCAACAGTTCTATAAAATAACAAATGGTTATGTGAACCACATGAATGGGATTAGGACAGTGGAAAATGGGGTTGTCTGCAAATGATCATACCTAAAAAACCAAGGAACGAAAAACCGGATCGGTCAATGAACCGGTCACAGCTCAGGTTCAAGGGTTAATGGATCAACCGGGGTCTAACCGGTAGTTGAACCGGTCATATTAAAATATTATAATTTATTAGTGATAATATATATTAATATATTTTTAAAATTCTATAGATAAAAATAAAGATTTTTAGAAAAAAATAATGTTTAAAATCTATTAGTATTAGTTATAATACCTATACTTATGCAAAGATATCTCATTTCCTATAATTATTATATCTTTTTAATTAATTTTTTTCATTATTTTCTTCATTTTTTTAGATTTGTTCTTTCTTTATCTATTTTTCTCTTCATTTTAGTCTTCAACTTTCCATTTTGCCCTCAAAAAACACAAAATAGAAATTTGGAAAATTTAAAAAAAAAAGGAAGAAACCCGGTCAACCGGTTGGACCACCGGTTTTACCGGTTTTAACCAGTTCTGACCGGTTCAACCGGTCTAACTGGTTTACTGATCAAACCGGACCGGACCAGGAATCGGTTCGCGGTTCAACCGGTCGAACCGGCCGGTCCGGTCCGGTTTTTTGTACTATGCTAAAAAGTTTGAGAAACTCTACTACAAATGACATCATAGGTGAATTATCCTTAACAGCAACTTCCAACTCTAGCTCCCAACAACACAAAGCAATTCAAAAAACAAAATCAACTAAACTAGATGCCTGTAACCCCCTGCCTTTAAACACGTAATTATAATTCGATAACACATATTTAAATCGGATTAGAGACCATTGGATGCTTTAACCTCGTTTTAAACTTTCTGTCTCACAGTAAAATTTTTACAAAACTTTCAAAACTCTTTTTTTTCCATCCAGGTCTCAATTTCAATATTCGAATATAATTACCTGTGCAGTTAATGTACATTCAATCATATCAGAGTGTATAACCGCATCCCCGGCAACTCCCAGGTTCTATGCATAAAAGCCTGAAGGTTTATAAGTATACACTAGGGGATTACACAACCAAAATCAAATGTAGTGTTCCTGATTCAGAATATACAGTAATTCCGAGTTCAAAATACATAACCAACGTTTCTAATTCAACTATATACCCCCAAGGGTCCTAATTGCTCCGGGTTGGCCGCTTCTCCTTTGAGCCACACGCCCTGTCTGAAATGTTAGTCATAGGAAAGAATGAGATTCGAGAGAATCTCAGTAGTAACAAACCACTCACACATTGCATAAACACAAAGCATGTACATAAATCACAAACAGCAGCAGCAGCAGCAATTCACAGATACATGGTTTTCACCACAAACGACAGCACTCACGGCTGTATACACAATACAACAGCTTTCACTGTATTCATAATCACGACAGCTTACGCTGTAATCAGTAATCAACATCACAACAGCTTACGCTGTAATCACAATAACAACAGCTTACGCTGTAAACGACAGCTTGCGCTGTAAACGACAGCTATCACCAGCTGTAACCGCAGCAGCATCAGAAATCATCATAAAACAGTGATACAACACACATACAGTGCATTACACAAAATATAAGAGAGAGAGTCACTACCTTGTCCTTTCCTGACGTCCTTTGGCGCAGTTGGCTCCCGAGGGCGGCAAATATCGAATCCTACAATTCTAAATGCACCATTTAGACACTTCCATAGTGTTACTTGGGGTTATATGAGTCTATAATGAAAATTTACAAAAATACCCCCGGGGACCCGGCCCGGGCCCGCCGTACCGGTCCGGCTGTACTTTTCTTGAAATTTTGACATGGGCTATCCTGACATATTTTCGTCCAAGGAATCCATTTCCGGACTCGGAATTATCAAATTCAATGTTAAATTATGAAATTGCCCTTGGCAGCCCTACTTTTAGGGTTTTAGGGGTGTTTCCATAATTATGCTTTCTCGGCCTTTTTTGAAAAAGTGCCCAATTGTAACCCCACCTATTTTCGCCCACTGATTCCAATGGAATCATCAAATCATTGAAAATCCAACTCTAAGACCCATTTACAGCCTTGGCCGAAATATACATGTTCTCCAGGAAAAATTGGGGTTTTACGATTTCGGCTCCGTAAACGCGTTCCTTTATACTCCTAACCACTTTATTCACTATTACATTAGGTTATAACTACCATTTGAACCAAAATTGGGCAGCATAACCCTTAGGAAACTCAATTTCCAAAATTTAAAACCAATGGCAATCCGGCGAAATTTCACCGATTAAATTGCCCACAGCAGCCAGAATAAGCAATATACGAAAGTTTGGAAGTTACCTCAAGCTCCCTCTGATTTTTCCCAAATTTGGCTGAACCCTAGCCTCTTTGAAACACCAAATTTTGAGCTTCACAACCTTAAAGAATAAAGAGGAGTAGCTTAGAGTCGGAATTATACGCGTTAGGAGCTAGATCGTCGGAGAAATCGGCTTACCTTGCGAGATTTCTTCCTCTTTTTCTCTCTTTTCTCCAAGCTCTCTTCACATCTTTTTTTCCTCTGAAATGGGTCGGGAATGGCTGATCAAGATGATGGAATTGCTTTTAATTCCATGTTGATGTCACCTTACCACATGATGATGTCATAATTTCTAATTTCACATTTTCGGATTTTCTGGCAGATTTTCTGCCCAACTTTAAAAAATCATAACTAATTCTAGAAAAATCGAAATGAGGTGATTCCAAAGCCAAATGAAAGATATTTAAGTCCTCTTCATAGGAAAAATATTGGCCATTACTGAAAATCACCACAAAATTCCCAGAATTTCAATCTTTACATACTGTTCCAGAAAATAATTAATTTCGCTGGGCAAACTTCAAAAATCCAAAACTCTTAGGTCACAAATCAAAATGATACAAATTATATATTCATTTTGAAGCTTGACATGTGAACTTTAATACTGGAAAATTTCAGAATTTTTAGACACCATTTGCCTATTTAAAACGTCCATACAAATTGGCTGCCCTGTACAGAGTTTCAATGGACAGAGTTTTCAACTTTTGCACGATTGTTCCCAATGGTTCCAATTTCACAATAAACACTCTCCCCACACTAATTTTCACAAGGAAGCCATTGGAATCATTAAAATATCCAAATTCCCATCACACATTCTCCAAAAGTGTTTATTCAACAATAATTATATCCACTTTTAAAGTCATTAGCTCTTAATCACTTTTTGGGATATTACACGCCCACCTTCACATGTTAAAAATTTTATGTTAAACATATACTTGGCTTCAAACCTGACATGGCAAAATTAGTTGGCATCCTTCTAGCCCTTGAGATATTATGTGGAAGAAAAAGATCTCCCACACAAGCTCATTACTTGCAGCCAACGAAAAATTGATAGCACACCCCAAACACTTACCTTTGAGGACAAAGAAAAAAACCAATGAACAAAGAGCTTACAAGTTAGTCAACAACCTGTCTTTATATCAACCATTTGAAATCTTAAGAATTGTATCTGCAAAAAAATGATATGCTACTCAAATTCTCATCCAACTGTCACGTATAGCAGTTGCCATGGGAAAAAGAAAAACAAATAATCAATGAGGAAAATGAAAATCTAGTGGACAAAGAGCTTAGGAAAAAACATCAAACCTATACCACATCATATCTTTCATATCTTGAATGTAATATATATATATATATATATATTTCTAAAAAGGTGATACGTGTGCCTTCCTTAATCAAATCATCACACAGCCAAGTGTTCCTAAAGCCGCCAAAACCAACAAATAAAAGTGGGACATCCTTGAAAAATGTCAACTCTGACACTGATCTATGATTAGGATTACAAAAGGATAACCCATTCCTTTTCAATGAACCAAAACCAGGGTAACCTTAGGAGGAAAGCAAGATCCCAACGGGCAAAAATGTTATATGTAAAAAATTAAATGTCATACCCAATAAAAAGCTACAAGTTGTGACTTCCTTCATCAAATTACCACACATCTAGACTGTGCCCATATCCACCAAAACCAAGCACATAGTTGTGGTACATCCTTAAAAAACGGATAGTTGCACCTCTGCCCTTTGAATAAGATTACAAAAGGACAACCCACTTCTTCACAAAAAGCGAAAACTTGCTTCCATACTAATTACATTCCTTAAAGGGGAAAAAACAAAATCTCTTCTACACCAATATTCTTTAAGTTGCTCATAAGGACGCAGCGTTAAATTTTATTCCAGATATATATTTTCACTGATTTTGGTATTGCAGCAGCGGAAAAAAAAACAAAGAATTCTCATAATATGATTTGTAAACTTGAAAATGCCTATCCCATATGAATCCACAAAAAACATAATAATTTTTTTGGCCCCCAAAATACATATTAATACTTATTAGAGTAAAATACTCTGACCACCCTCCAGTTTTGCCTTAATTACACAGACCTCCTCTCTATTTTGAAAACATACACTTAAGCCCAAATAGTTAACTCTGTTAAGAATATTCTAAAAAGATTCCAAAAATATAATTTTTTAATTAAATTTATTTTTTCTTGCACATTTTGACTAAAGTTGTTTTAAAGAATTTAAGATTTTTTTTTATCTATTCCTTAATTTCTATTTTTATCTTTACAAGTAGTTATCTGTTTGATGATTTTAGCATTGGTTAATGTAAATATCACAAACGTTGAATGTTCAAACAAGATTTTAAATAAAAATATGCTTGATCAAATGTGTTTATAAATATTTGTGGAAAAAAATATTAAATTATAAATTTAAATGACACATACAATCTCATACTTATATAGTTTATTTTATTTGATAAAAATATGTGTTTAATATATATTTTAAGTCAAAATTAATTTATAATATCAAAATTAATAAATTTTTTAACAAATTAGAAATTTAGAGAATCTAATAGAATAAATTTATGGTTGTATAAATTTTTATTAGCCCCTATATATATATAAACAATTCTAATACTGAAGAAGGGCATTTTGGTTAAAAGAAGTTTAAAAGTCAAACTTAACGATTAACTAACCGTTTGGGTGGATGGAAATAGAATCTCAAACTATAAGGGAGGTTTGTGTAACATATATTTTAGTTTTAAGGGAGGTTTATATGGGTTTCCAAAATAGAGGGGAGGTCTGTGTAATTGAGGCAAAACAGAGGGGAGGTTAGAGTATTTTACTCTACTTATTATGTTCCATTTCAGGTTAGGGGACTAGCATTTTGGCACCAAAACTTGAAATCCATGGGGAAAAAACATATCAGCACATAAGTTTCTAGTTTTATTTTTATAATGAATATTTACTCTCTGTGTTCTATATTAATAATTATTGTTAACTTTCAAGAGTGAATAATAGCAAAAAATCTGACTCTCCCAAAATACATATTATTTATGATGATGTACTTTCAGCTGCTTGATTATAATTAAGGTCAGCACATAAGTTTCCAATTTTATTTTCATCATATGATTTGTAAACTTGAAAATGCCTTTCCATATGAATCCCCAAATAGAAAAATGGGCAATAGACTATATTTTCAGCTGCTTAGTATGTTATGGAGATCATATATGATTTGTTTTGATAATATGTGTGATAATAACCATCCATGGAAACTAAACCAACATATATTAATTGCAATTTGGTGGTGTCTGTCATGGTTACATAGGTTGCAAGTTCCTTCATAACAGTATTTTCTTCAATTAAATCTAACGACAAACTAAAATAGTTCATTAGCATTCTTTCACATACCCATGTTACCTTACAAGATACATCACAACCATACTTGAGCCGAATAGTACATCAGTTAACAAAATAGTCACAAGTGCCATAACCAAAGACTTACCAGGCAATACAAGATAAGCATAACCCAACATAAAATAAAATGCATCAACTTACTAGCAAAAAAAAAAAAAAAAAAATGCATCAACTAACTACAACAACAATCCCTATTGAAGGCACCAAACCACCCTATTGGTACACGTAGACAACAAAAAGGACCAACAACCCCTATTTTTCTGTAACCACGACATTAAATCCTCCTAGCTCTTGCAAGCAATTTCCACTGCATGGGGACAATCTCATTAAACGTTGGGCTCCAGAACACCTGGGTTGCATAGTTGTAGTAGCCAATCAACACTTCTTCTAAATTAATATGAGGTCACATAAGTACATAACTTGAAGAATAAGTTTACTTAGCTATCAGAAATGTGTATGAAACATACCTCAATCCTTCATAGCCATAGTCCAACTTGTACAGGTCATAGTTTGACTAAGGGAAAGAATGATCTTCCAAGAACTCGACCCATTGGAAATGCTGTTAAGATGACAGTATGGTCCAGCATTTTTTGGAATGAAGCAAAAAAGAAAGGAAAATAGACAGAAAAGGGGGTGGAGATGCTCTCTGATGAACATGGGCCTCTTAAACTTACTATAGGTGAAAGCCCAATAATTAGAGTGAAAGGTGCAGACCATGTGGATAAGGGGCAACAGTGGAAATTATAATATGACAGTTATAGGCGAGAGGTCTATATGTATAAAGGAGTCTATTATGAGGGGCATGGAAATTGTGGAGTGAATGTGAGAAGACTGAGTGTAATGCCTCAAATTTTGATTAAGGGCTAATTATAATTATGTGATGAAATAATTATTGGGCTAAATATAGGGGTAAATGGCGCACAAAAGAAGGAAAAGAATTTGATTATATATTATGTAGCAATATTAATTAATATGCCATACTTAGTGGAAAATTGAAAGAATGGCCCTAAATTAGTGATTAATGGAAGAGATTAATTACTAATTAAGAGGATATGAGATGCGAAATTAAAATGGCTAATGAAGTGGTTAGAGTAACTAATTGGTTACTTATTCTATGAAAACTAATGAGAAGTGGACACTTGTCAAGATGAGGTTAAGAGAGAGGGCTTTGGAAAAGTCAAACAAGCAATATTTTATCAATTTCTCTTCCCTCTCTTCTCTTATTTTTATCCAAAGGGGTATGGGGGCTGAAGTTGATCATAATTTCAACTTCCTCCACACTTCTCTCTCTCTCTCTCTCTCTCTCTCTCTCTCTCTCTCTCTCTCTCTCTCATTTTCTCTCTCATGTTCGACCTCCATGGCAGCTCAAGGTGAGAGGAAGAACTTTGTATAAAAGGTGAGTATTTGACCCTCTTAATGGCTTCTAATGGAAAAATACTCTTCTATAAAGTTGTTCCTTGTGTTGAGAGTTTCAATTTCATGGTTTTAGTTTGTCTATTTGGTGGTGTTTGAGCTCTCACGAAATTGTGGACTTGAGTGAATCAAGGAACTCCTTTGAGGAAAGTTGTAGAGGTGAGTAAGATAAACCTTTTCATATAGGTTTTGTAGCCATTGATTGAGTTTGAATTTTCTGAAAATTTTGCCTTAAATTTTGAAAATGAGGGTCATTGTGTTGTGGGCATGTTTTTGTCATGGAATTAGTGCTTTGATATGTGTTTTGGGTTGATAGAATGGATTTAGGTTGGAAATGTGAAGGTTGGCAACTTTGTGATAGTTTTGCAAGCATTGGGCAAAACAGGGCATGTGATTGGATTGTGATTTTGGTTATTTTGAGGTTACCATTATGTTCCTTGTGAAAATTTATGTGGAAATAGGCTTGATTGTTAATTTTGAAACCATTGGACACTTTGATAGAAAATTGGAAATCTGTCAAATGTAAACTCTGTTCTGGGCAGTCAGTTTGCATGAAAGTTTTAAATGACCAAATGGTATCTAAAAATTATGAAACTTTCCAGTCTTAAAGTTCACATCCCAAGATTCAAAATGGACATATAAAGTGTGTCATTTCCTTTTTTGTACTGGGAGTTATGGTTGCCCAAAGTTTGGAATTGAAACTGAACTCTGTTTTGGGGCAGTGGTGGATTTTGTGTAATTCTAGAATTGTGTGGTGATTTTTAGTAATTGTTCATATTTTTCCAGTAAAGAGGACTTAAATAGCTTTCATTTGGTTTTGGAATCACCTCATTTAGATTTTTCTAGAATCAGTTATGATTTTTGGAAGTTCAGCCAAGAAACTAGATTTTCTTGGCCGCGGCTAGAAGGACTCTAGGCCGCGGCCCAAATGTTTCTGGCCTATTGTTGGCCGCGGCCAATGGATTGATGGGCCGTAGCCAACCATCAAAAATGGCATTTTGAACTTCCGAAGATGATTTTTGGTCAAGTGTTTCCCCAAGTCTTTAGGCATGTGTTTAGGCTTTGATTAGTCACCTAAAGGTCATAAATGGTAACCAACCTTGAATGTTTTGAAAACGAGAATTTGGAAAAGAGAATGACCCTGTGTCATTGATTTGGTTATAGGGTTGGGTATTCGCCCTGATCATGGTTTGATATCCGCTCAGATCGTGAGTAGCCGATGCTGGAGCATACGTGGAAAGAAAAAAGTGTAGGGAACTTACCTCTCCTGCATGTATTGATATTTGTATTTGTATATTGATGCATGTTATTGTTTTGCTTGAGTATGGCTGTGTTTGGGAACACTCTAAAAAAATCACTTTTGCACTTTACAAGACAAAACATCTCTCTCGTATTTACTTATACAGTACAAAATTACTTAAAATAAGCTAAATCAGACACCAACTTATAAGTAAAAGAAAAGGATGAATATCTTTGTATGACATAAATTCATTGTTTTCTTTGGACAGTTAGTGTTACCTATGTTAACTTGTTACAGTTTCAATCAGAAAAGTTAGCATGCATGACGATAAGGACGAGAAACTCACCAAATAGGGGCTGTCAGCTCCAGTTAACACAGCAAGTAGTAAAATTGAAAGAGCCATTTTCTGACAGAAAGACAACACAGTTTTCTGATAACCCATATCCAAGATACTCCAACATTATGAAACATGTAAACCACACATGAAAAGGTTTGGCCAAAAATAAAACTCCACGTCAAAAGGAACAAATAAGCCATGATACATGAGGATTAACTGCTGCAACTATATGACCATCAAATTACTCCTCCCTCAATGAAAAGGGTAAAGAATGATCAAATTTCACACAGAAGCCTATCAAATTAGTATTTTGAGAAATTTTATTAAAAGCTGTTATTGTGATACCAAAATGCCTTCAGCTTCCACTCCCTCGGTAACAACACTTGGAAACTTCACTTTCTTTTAACTTAGATACCCCGCGATATAGCTCAGAAAAAAATACAGGGGTATTTCTTCTTGCTAACCATAAATCAGGTTCACTAAGCTTTTTCAACAATTTGAGGTTCTAAGTTCCTTCAGTGTATATTTTTCAAACTTGTCATCCTTGAATATAAATTTCTGTAAAACGATTATAGCAAGATACATAGGGACAAGCAACAAGTTGACAATTGCCATTTGCAGTTACAACAGAACCATCAAATTTCAGTCCACCCCGTGAAAAAAGAAACAGTGATCAATTTTCTTCAGACAATCAGGTTTTGGCTAGGAAGAATTCTAATCCGTTGGCCCTAGTAAGCTAAAGGGAAAAATAAGATAGACAAAGCTCTTTATTTTGTAACAAAAGCTCCAGAGTTGCACCATTCAAAGCTCTAAAAATTTGGTAAATAAATTATAATCAAAAGATGAGTGATCCAAGATTTCATCACAAGTTTGCAGCAAGAAAAATGAGGCAAAACCAAATTACAGACATACCAAAAGCAGTAAGTTCTAGGCAGGTAATGAAAACTACTATTAAGGGCTACAACAAATACTTTTGGCACCGTTATTTCTGAGTTTTTGTTTCCTCTCCACAACGTAAGGACCTTCAGCATCAGACATATGCAAATTTTACTATTTTTTGCATAAGAGAAGCCGAAATAACCCGGTCCAGAACCAAGATGCCAATTAAATTGAGTACCAAGCGTCATACATCACAGGATAACTTGTTCAGGAATTATGATAAAAAAAAATCAAACAATACAGGCCACTGTACGATACATCCACAATATTCAAATCCCTCCCATCCTCTTTTGATTCCAATTGTGAAATTTGAATCATGAATCACGCGATTCTAATAACACTGAGCAGAAAGAATTACCCTTCAAATTAAAATTTCAAATTGGGCAACTGGAACACACAGAAATCATATCGAATAGAACTCAAAAAGAAAATTTTAATCACCACAATAAACAAGGAACCAAAAATTGGAAGTCAACATCCAGGAAACTAACTGCCTATGCCGGAACTTCAGGAAAATATCCCGACTCACCTCTATAGATTTCCAGTAGCCGAGGAACATTTTCTTGAAATTTGAACACAAAATTATCCAGAAACTTTTTCTCACTGACTATAATAACAAAATTCAGGGACACACTTTCCTTGATTAAACCCTTCATTTTCAAAATTTTAACTACTGACCATCTAGGAACAATCCTCTGCTTCATGCTATAGCTAAGAATCGTAGGGCATCCAGCTACATCTTCCAACCGCAAACCCATTTCATCAACAAAAAACTTCATTGTGCTTGTGATGTTTTTCTCTGACATGGCCATGATATTTGGAGACTTACTGAATGCCAAAAGAGTGACATCCCTGGACCAGCCACACCTCTCAAAGATATCGAGTTTCAACTCCCAGGTAGATTTACTCAACTGCGTAACAACAATAAGTGCTTCAACAAACGCAGTCTTGGAAGGTTCGATTCCGGTTTCCCTAACAAACTTGACATATTCAACAAACAATGATCGATTCATAAATGCTACATGTGCACGCCTAGATAACAGAGTATAGACAGAAGATTGAGGCACTCCTTCATCTCTCAAAACCTTTATGTTTGGGACTATATTCTTTACATCATAGGATCGAAAACTCCAACTAGAACGTTTTAGACATTTCCTTACCTTCCCATCATCATCAAGTACACTTTTAAGAACCTCATAGTGGGGAATTATACGTTTCTCTAAGCTATACATGAGTAATGAAGGGTTAAACGAGAAGATTTCTGGAATTTCTGAAGCTGAAAACCCTATAGATTGGATAAACCTAAGCCTGGGCAAAAGTTTGTGCTCAGAATTTGCCAAAAGCACCCGTGGATAGAAACCCACAATTTTGGATATCTGTGAATCTGAGAATCCGTAGCTTCGGAAAAGATTAAGTACCGAATCGGGTTGATCTGGGTCTTTCAGTTCAACCCTTTTCGATAATTTAGTAGCAACTTCAGCGGACATGCCAAGTGAGTTCATAAGGTAAGAAACCGTGAAAGAAAAATTTCCACCTCTATCTTTTTTGGGTTGATTTGATTGAGATAATTTCGAAACCGAAGAAAACGAATAGGAAATGAGGGATGCATTGTGATGAATAAACCCTAACTGGGTTGTCCTCCGGCATGGCAGTGACGAAGAAGACAATCTTGCAAACAGAAAAGTTAGCATGAAAGATAATGGTCAGAAACTCACCAAATAGGCGAGTATCAACTCCAACTAACCGTGCAAGTAGTACAATTCCTCAATTTTTCCCACGATGAAGCGTAGAAACAGGCAATCAGCAGGGAATAGCACGCAGACAATGTAAAGAGAAGGAGGCGAGCGCTTCTGCAACCGTTTGCATTTCCAATGCATAAATCTCTTTGCAGTTGTGTTCTGAGTTAGGCAAGCTCCGTAACTGCAAATGATACAAGAACATCGAATCTACACTCAAGTGATGCAACAGATCTCATGGCTTCTTGGGGCACATTGACGAAAGTATCTGGGCACCTTGATTGTTTTTTTTGGTTGTAATGCAATACCGCATAGTAGAGTGTGTATTTGGAATAACGATTGGAAAAATGGAGTTTTTTAATTTAACTTTTGATAATTTTATTTTTTTGTAAAAGCTTGATTGTGTGATATGATTTATGTTTGGAACAGAGATTGTATAAATAACTTTTGTAAAAATAAAACTCATTTGGATTAACTTAAACATAAATGACTTTTATAATAATAATAAGAGAGAGTTGGTGGAAAAATATTTTAAAGGGTTAAAAGCACCAAAAAATAATTTAAAATAATTTTTGGAACTGAAAAAATATATTAAAGATAAAATTGCAATCAGTCTGATAACACACTGGGTATAGTTGAAAAAATATTTTAAGGGTTAAAAACATCAAAAAATAGTTTAAATTAATTTTTGTAGCCGAAAAAGTACATTAAGAGTAAAATTGCAATCAGTCTGATAGTATACTGGATATAACTGAAAAAATATTTTAATCATTCTCACTCTCCCTAAAAACTAAATCAGTAAAAGCTTCAATATTGAGCTTATGACATAAGCTATTTTTACTATCATAAGCTCAATTGGTAATTAGGGTTACCAAACACTCAATTGTTTTTTTCAATTGCCCATTTGCGTTTGATAGCCAATTGAGCGTTTGGGCCCCCAAATGTCCTCACCAAACACGCTAAGAGTTGTAAGTTGTAACTTTTAACAGTTTAATCTTTCACTTCTATCATTCCACTTAGTGACGGTTTGGATTAGCAGTCAAAGTTATTTTTTCAACGTGATTTATGTTATATGAGGTAAGTTTGTAAGATGAGTTTTATTTCGACTTGCGTGAATGTGTTTTTCCACTACTTTCTCAAACAGGCCCTTAGTCCCCTACAGGCTACAGTCTACATGTACATGAATTTCTTTTTTACAATTTTATCCTCATTTAGTTCTCCCTAAAAATATACCAAGAAGGGTGAGATGTGAGAGTTATTTGTAAATGTATAAAGAGAAAATTTGAATAAGGGTCAACTTGAAAAATGTATCAATTTAAGACATATTTAATGAATAATTTATCATTTTTTAGTATGCGAGAATTAGTTAAAACGAAATTATAGTAAGAACCAGATTGGGCAAAAAATGGAAGCTAAACATTTAATATATTTTAAATTTATTAAATTTTTTAAATTTGTCCTTATTTAATAATGAATATTGGAAAAAGATGTTAGTGATACATTTTCTGTCACCTACTCAATAAGGGTGAAATTGGAAAACTGTCATTAATAACTCTCAATATGTGCTTATATTTAGGGTAAATATAACTCTTGATCTTTGAAATTTAACCCAATTTTGATTTTGGTTCCTCAAGTTTGAAATTGGTGGTCCCTTAACTTTAAAAAGGACTTGATGTCACCTTTGACGTTGTTAATTCGTCTGACATGGCGCTAACGTCATTAAAATAACTTAGGGTTAATATAACTTTTGGTCCATGAAGTTGACCTGATTTTAGTTTGGGTTCCTCGAGTTTGAAATCGGTGGTTTTTGTCTCTTAAGTTTACTCCATTTATAACTGTTGGTCCCTCAAGTTTGAAAAGGATTTGGTGGCTAGGTTATGAAACCCGGACATGCTGGTTTAGCCCAGAAACCGGCAAACCAGCAGGTCCTTGATAACAGTATTTTCTTCAATTAAATCTAATGACAAACTAAAATAGTTCATTAGCATCCTTTCATATACCCATGTTACCTTACAAGATATATCACAACCATACTTGAGCCTAATAGCGTATCAGTTAACAAAATAGTCACAAGTACCATAACCAAAGACTTACCAGGCAATACAAGATAAGTATAACCCAACATAAAATAAGATGCATCAACTAACTACAACAACAATCCTTATTGAAGGCACCAAACCACCCTATTGGTACACTTAGACAACACAAAGAACCAACAACCCCAATTTTTCTGTAACCACAACATTAAATCCTTCTAGTTCTTCCAAGCAATTTCCACTGCATGAGGACAATCTCATTAAACGTTGGGTTCCAAAACACGTTGGTTGTATAGTTGTAGTTGCCAATCGACACTTCTTCTTATTAAGAAATTAATATGAGGTCACATGAGTACATAACTTGAAGAATTCGTTTGCTTAGCTACCAAAAATGCGTATGAAACATACCTCCATCCTTCATAGCCATAGTCCAACTCGTACGGCTCATAGTTTGTCTAAGGGAAGGAATGATCATCTAAGAAATCTACCCATTGGAGATGCTGTTAAGATGACAGTATGGTCCAACTTTTTTTGGAATGAGGCAAAAAAGAAAGGAAAAACATATAGCAAAGGGGGTGGAGATGCTCTCTTATTTGGGAAATCTGAAAGGAGATGAAGAAGAAGAAAGACCACTCATGAAGTATTTAACTCATGCCTCATTAATGAACCCCAACCACAAATATGAAAGGAATTAAATACACTTCACCAAACCGGATAGAGTCTTGATAGGAACAATATTAGCCAAACGTCCCAAATCAAAACAAAACTTGTAAAGTAAGAATGAACAATACCAAGGAACATACACCACCTAAACAGACAAGCAACCCTCCTAGGAAAACATTCTGGAAACTAACCTGCCCTTGCACCTTTCATTTGTGAGGAATGAGGAGGAGACAAAAAGAAAGATGAATTGAAGTTGAGTAATACCCCACATGCACTCTACCACCAAACCCTCCCAACTAAATACAAAACATATTTCAAATTCAAACTAGGCTCATAGTCTAATGACAACTATGCAGTTGTGGCACAGAGCCCAAAGGAAGCCGGTGCTGTTCATGTGAACGATGACTTGGCTCAGCTTCTCCATGATACAAATTTATATGTATAAGGGGGATGATGAGATGAGTAGTAGAGAAACAAAACGATAAGAATAGAGGACAGTAGCCAATCTTTTATAAAGATGAGATCAAAATGGCCATTTTCTTTTATTAGAGGAGTTTGGAAAATAAGAAATCACGTACGTATAAAATAGACTGGTAGACTAAATTTATTTTAATATTTCACCTAGAGTATTTTTTTACTGATAGACTAAATTTATTTTAATATTTCACCTGGGGTATTTTTTTTAAAGTTTTTATTTGCGATATGAATTGATCTTTCTTTTAAATTCTCATAGCCGTTTGATTTTTTTTTTTTAAAATGTAGCCCAAGCTTTCTAAGAGCATCAAATCTATTTGTGTACTTGATTTACTTTTCAAGTAGATAACTAACGCACTTCAAGGAAAAAATCAAGATAAATATTCAACTATAAAATGGATATAAGTGGAGGTGTTAAATTGAGGCACAATTGATCCATTTATAACATAAATTAGAGAAAAATAGCGCTAAAATACTTTAGAATGTTGGATAAGCTAAATGTATTGGTGGAGGTGTTTGTTGCGATTTTATTAGATATGCTTTTAAAAAAAATTATATTCTTCTATTCCATTGAGATAAGGAATTTATTATGAGATTTCATAAATTCGTAGTTTCTCTTCTACAATTTTATGGTATCTTGTCTAAATCTCAATCCATATCTCAAAATCGCTTTTTCACAAAAGTTGCCATTCTAAAAAATAAAATTAAAAAAAGAAAAATTTAGATCTCAAAATCGCTTCTTCATAGCGATTTTAAAATCTGGGTTTTTCTAATTAATTTTATTTTTTAAACTAGTTGTCTATTATCCAATCTAAAAAGTGCCTGACTTTTTAAACTGTTCAATATAAGACCTAACATAAATCCGGTTTAAAAAGTCAATTACTAATCTAAAAGAATTTTTTTTTTTGAATTAAAGAGTGGCCAAGCTAGCTTGGAAATTATAGATTACAAGACAACATAAACATCAAAAGGTGAGACTAGTATCTTCCCTAATAATGGAAATACATCCAGAATAAGGAACCGGTAAAACTACCATACTCTAAAGTAGATGCTGCGTGTCTCGAGCTAGAAAATCCACACACCTAATTGCTTCTCTCGGTGCATATCTCAATTTAGTGTCCCATTCGGAATAAATCAAATCTCTCACTGCATTAATCGCAGACTTGTACGGATGACTAAGACCACTATCTCGTAGGATCAGTTGATACACCTCAAGAGAATCTGTGTAAGCGATGATCTTCTGAAATCCATATTGCTTACACAACTGCAGACCCGTCTGTAAAGCAAGGAGTTCCGCGGTTGTCGACGGAACAAACCCCAACTTCCTTTGGAATCCAAGGACCTAATTACCCCTGGTGTCTCGAATCACTCCTCCACACGCCACCTCCTGCTGGCTGTTGACTGAACCATCTGTATCCAACCGCACACATCCTTCCGGTGGCAGTTTCCATCTGATATTATCTTCATCCTGAAGGGAGAAACTCGCATGCTTCACCTCCATAAGCTGATATATAATGCCATGAATGATTTCGTTTGCCTGAAGTCGAACTCCTTCCATGACACCCTGACATCTGTTCTTCCATAATAGCCAACAGATAGTACTGAAGTTCCGAATCCAGGGCCAACGCTGAAACTAAGTCTTTCCTAATGGGATTGACATATTTTCCTCAAGCCATACCTGCAAATCAGAGCGAAAATATCTAAATCGAGAGTTAGGAGAAAGAAAATGTAACCAAACTTCTCTCGCTATCTCACAATCACGGAGAATATGCAAAATAGTCTCTGGTTGGTGGCACTCAAATGGGCACTCCTCACTGGCTGATAACACTCTCCTAGTTCTGAGTGAGTTGGTAGATAATCTCTCATGAATAACCTGCCATAAGAACATCTTTACTTTCTCCGGTACGGATAACTTCCACACTTTCTTCCACAGGCTCGGCTGAGGACGATCCCTTTGGCCGGACAAAAAGGTGTAAGCAGCACGGACACTAAAATTGCCATCTGAAGCAATTCTCCAACAGAAAGGATCATCCCCATTTCCATGTGGAGGTTCAATCCGAGTGATGATATTAATCACCCATTGTGGGAGGAATTCTTTCCACTTGCGTCTGTTCCATGTACCATTTTCCAACATAAAGTCCCTAATCTTGGCACTTGGATTCAATATGTGGAAATTACTCTCAACAAAATGGATCAATGGCTCCTGAAGCGGAGTCCACAAGTCCTACCAAACATTAGTTGTAGTTCCACTCTTCAAGATCCTACCAATTCCTTGATAGAATGTGTCCCAAACAGCAGAAATACTACGCCACATACTCGAAGAGTTTTGTTTCTTACAGACCATTGGATAGTCACCATCTCTACATCTATATTTTCCTCGCACACACTGAACCCAAAGGTGATCAGTCTTGGTAAGTAGACCCCAGCAGAACTTCATAACAAAAGCCTTATTTTGTCGTTGAAGGTCTTTAATACCGAGCCCCCATCCTCTTTATTCTGCTTGATCTGATCCAAAAAAATGAGGTGCATTTTCCTACCTCCCTGCCCTTGATTCCAAAGGAAATTACGGCTCGCTTTTTCCAATTCTTTCAAAATACCTTTGGGCAAAAGTATGGTTTGCATATGATAACTGGGCAAAGCTGACAAGACAGACTTGATCAAAACAACCCTTCCTGCCATGGTAAGTAATCTTCCTTTCCAGTTGGATAACCTGTTCTTTGCCCTCTGTATTATAGGGAAAAACATAGCCTTAGTAATACGACGATGAAGCAGTGGGATCCCAAGGTATTTACCAAGATCACTCGTGAGCCCAACCCCAAGATATTGGCTCATTTCAACGGCTCGATTAAAGTGCACATTTCTGGAAAAGAAAACTTTCGACTTTACTAAGTTAATTTGATGCCCAGAAACCTCACAGAAAGCCTTCATTGTGTCTCTCATCACATCAATCTGATCCATGGTAGCTTCACCAAACAGGAGAAGGTCATCTGCAAAGAACAAATGAGAAATGATCGGGGCATGCTTGTTAAAATGAAGGCCCTTCCAGTTACCCTCATGCACTTCCTTATTTATCAAATATCCTAAGTGTTCCATACATAGGACAAATAAATAAGAACTAAGGGGGTCACCCTGACGAACTCCTCGTGTCAGTTGAAACGCGGCTGATTCAACTCCATTCCACAAAACTTTTATTGACACCAAAGAAGTGCAAGCCATAATGAGATTCACCATTTCTTCTTTCAACCCAACACTGAAGAGAGTAGACTGGATAAATTTCTAGTCCAGCCGATCATAGGCTTTTTCCATATCAACTTTAATGGCCACCATTCCTTTTTTCCTACGCTGGCTCCTCATCGTGTGAATAGCTTCTTGTGCGATAATAACATTATCACTACTTTGACGGCCAGCAATAAACCCATACTGCTGAGGTTGAACCAGATATTGCATCGTCCTTTTCATTCTTTCTGCAATTATTTTCGTGATAATTTTGAAAATGACATTGCAAAGAGAGATAGGCCGAAAGTCCCGAAGAGTCATAGGGTTATCAATTTTCGGAATGAGCACAATGTGAGATTGGTTGATATCTCTAACTTTCCCAGGATTGTGCCATACTTCGCAAATAAGATTACAGACCTTATCCCCAATATGATCCCACTGGGTTTGGAAAAAGTGCGCCTGCATACCATCCGGACCAGGAGCCTTTAAAGCGCCCATCATAAAAGCGACATTTTTAATCTCAATGTCATCCACTTCCTTGTGAATCAACTCATCATCTCTGTCTTGAAGTGGTGGAAAATGCGCAATCCAATCCCTGGAGTCAGGAACTCGGTTATCTTTGGTATAAAGATCTCTAAAAAAATCCACAGCCATCTGTCTCAAGTTATCCTGTTCAGTGTCCCAGTTCCCCTTATCATCTTAAATAGCCTCAATGCGCTGTTTCTTTCTCTTGATCATGGCTGAGGAATGGAAGAAACTAGTGTTTCGATCATCCCAAGCAAGCCACTTGCACCTAGACTTCTGGTACCAAATGAGTTCCTCTTGTGCACTTAACTTGCTATATTCCTGCCAAAGCTTTTTCTCAAGTTTAAAGAGGCCATTAGAAAGATTATCTTGTCTAGCCCTATCAATACCCTCCAATCTTTTGAGAAGATTTAACTTTTTCTTAGGAAGACTGCCAAGAACATTCGAATTCCAATCAGTAGCCTCAGTTTCGAATGTTAGTCTTCCCTGTTCCCAATTTCTATTTTCCCAGGAATTAGCAACGACTTCAGAGAAACTATCTTCCAAAGCCCACGCAGGATGGTAACTGAAACGGCGCTCGACATACTGAGGCACGGGGACCGCTCCGTCTAAGACGAGCACAACCCTATGGTCAGAC
The DNA here is from genome assembly GCA_963210345.1 of Inga oerstediana. Lineage (NCBI taxonomy): Eukaryota > Viridiplantae > Streptophyta > Magnoliopsida > Fabales > Fabaceae > Inga > Inga oerstediana. The sequence continues at coordinate 26,425,587 of OY723405.1, read as the reverse complement.
TTATATCTTAGTTTATGGAAAACCTTACTTTGAGGATGTTTTAACTCCCACATAAGATTACTAAACACCCAGTCTAGTCTTTCCTTTACTCCTTTTTTTTTCCCAGGTGAATCGATCGCCCACAATGGGAATTTCCAACAGATTTGAGTTATTGACACAATCCGAAAATTGTTTCATAGCTCTAATAGAAGGTTCAGCACCCCCCACCTTATCTGCTGGAGCCAAGAAAGCATTAAAATCCCCAATAACCAGCCAAGCATAATTCATCTCATTTGCAATGTCTTGCAAAGAGCACCACAACCTTTCTCTTCCATTACTCCCTGTCTCCCCATAAACAAAAGTCCCAAAAAAGGAATCTCTTGTTCGCTTATCAATCAATTTGCAATGAACAAATTGAGTGGAAGAGGTAAGGTAATCCACATGAATATTATTATCATCCCAAAAAATCCAAATGCCCCCTGCAAAACCAGTGGCCTCTAGTCTAATCCAATTTGTAAACCCCAGTTTCCTACTAACCGCTTCAGCTCTATTTCCATTTATACAAGTTTCAATAAGACACAGAATATCAATATTATGACTCTTAACTAAAGTTCTCACGGTGTTAGGAAAAGCTTTATTCCCAGCACCTCTACAGTTCCAAGAAGCAATTTTCATATTAACATAAAAAGCATATGTGAATAAGGCAATAAAATTACCTATTACCAAGAGTCACTTGACCTCTTGTGCCATGCCCTACCGGATTAATTAAATCCGTTGTACTCATATTTGCCTCCATAAAATCATCTCCAATATCATCCTCCAACAATGGGGGTAACATAAGAGATGCTCCTTGACCATCACCACTACTATGCTCACATTTTCCTCTTATACAAGCATTGTGAGAATTGTTGGCATTATCATTGGGTCCTTCTATCAATAAATTAGTCTGATGGTTTTGGCCCTTAACATGTTGTTTTGCAATCACCACATTAGAGTCCAATTGGCTAATAGACCCACCTACAACTAAATGTTCCCTGCGGCCCACACTGCTCCTAGAAGGCCCAACCAATCTCCTATCCACTCCCTTTCCTTCATAGCCCAATTTCGGACCTTGGGCCTTGCTCCCTTCTTTTGGCCCATAGCCCTTCATGTGTTCCTTTCCTTTTCCTTTATTATTGACTAATCCTTTCCTTTGCTGCGCTAGACCATCATCCCCACTCCCAACAAAGTCTTTGTGCCGTCCACTCACTGAACCAGCCCTTACCTCTGCCTCTGAACACGCGATCAGCTCCAGCTCGCCCCTGCGCTGTGCCCGATTCGTCATGATGCTCTGACCCTGCTCCTCCTCCGCCATACCGCTAGTGTCTCCCAGTTCCGCTAGAGCTGCGAATCTCGAGAAAGACCGACCTCCACCATGGCCGATCGGTACCTGAGCTCTGCTACCCTGCTCCAAGGACCTTCCGCCGTGCTGTTGCCTTCGAGCGGTTCAGTTTTTCCTTGCACTACCCACAATCATCCACTCCCCAAATTTCTCCTCTACATTCGGCTTAATCATCGTTGGACCTGGCTTAGACACCGTCGGCGCCAGCTTCACCGTGGAAGCCTCTTGCTCCGAATCTGGTTGAGGCGCCTCACTATAGGACCATTGGCATCTATCCTTTCGATGCCCATACCGAACGCAAGAGAAACAAATCAACCCAAGACCTTCATATTCCACCTGGTACACCGCATGAGCCGCAATCACTCTGGAGACGAGCTTCTTTTGTAAGTCGAGCTCAACGCAGATCCTAGCATATTTCCCTCTCTCAATTCTCACTGATTCAGCAGACGTAGTCGTCGGTGTAAGTAAATCAACCCTCATTGTTTTCCCTATGTAATTTCCTAGTCTGGTAATGAATTCCCTGTTGTAACACTGCATTGGTATATTCGAGATCCTTACCCAAGTCACTATCCTTCCAAGAGGATTGTTAAATGGGTCAAAATGGGGAGATCATTTTTGGACCAGAATAGAGTGCTGTTGCACAACCCAGGGACCTTCGTATAACACTTTTTGGTATAGCTGCCCCCATCCCTCTCTCTGTAAGAAACGCACAAGGAAATAATTATTAGGCATGTCCACAATATCAAAGTGTGGGGTGTTCCAAATCCGGCTGAGATGAGCTTTCAGCGTATAAACATTATACTTTTTCCCCAATACAGTGAGAATGAGCGCTGCATTCCATGGCCTGCACCATGCATTATATTCTTCTGATGTCACTGGAACTACTGGATGCTCCTTCATAAGAGCCAGAACTTCCTCAGAAGGTTCTGGCATATCCCAATCCATATTTATTATATCAGACAGTAAATCCTCATCTCTTGAGAAATCACCACCATTTGCAACTCCATTGAATTCAAGCAATGAGTCCTTGTAAGATACATTGATCCCCTGAACTTTATCACTCCTCCCCTGACCATACTCCTCATGATCCATGGGAATATCACTCTCAGGAGATGCTTTTTCTGTCATAAGAATGTCCTTAGATACTTGTGAAGAAGATTCATTCTTCGTTTTTTTTTACTTCCAGTAGCTAGGATGTCCGACGGCCGGTTCGGAGGGAGCTTCCAGTGGTTCTGGTCACCTATAAGAGAAGCAAAGAAGGATGCACACTATTTGAGAGAAAGAAAATCCAACCCACTCAGAGTCTTTACAAAGAATTTTTTTCTAGTAGTGGGTATGTCGTAAAACAAAATACAAGAGAGCGTTGTCATAGCAGCAATGAGAGGCTATATATACGTAAGGAACTCAAAGTGGTGATCAAAGTCAAACTCCAAAGTAAGCTTTCCTGCTTATGTTTTTATTATGTAACTGTGACCTTGTTTTATTAATATCAGTTTAGTAGTTTACCCTTTAGCCAAAAATAACTCCAAAGTAAGCTTGTGCTGTGTCGAATGCGACTTTCTAGCACATATATTTGGAAGATTGTCTTTAGGCTTGTTTGGAATGGCAATAAGAGCCTTTAAAAACATATTTTTAATTGTGATTTATAATGTACGAGGTGAATATATGAGAAGAGTTTTACCTGAGATTGCATGAATATGCTTATAATAAAGAGCTCCAAACAAACACTATGTTGTTCTGCATCAAGGAAAGCATACAAGAAAAAGGATTTTGCAATGCCAAAACCTAAAACACAGCCATTGTGTTTTCATGCAATCCCTACCCGGTTCATTCATGTTTTAGCACAATTGGCTGTGTTTGGGAACACTCTACAAAATTCACGTTTGCCCTTTACAAGACAAAACATCTCTCACGTATTTACTTATACAGTATAAAATTACTTAGAATAAGCTAAATCAAACACCAACTTATAAGTAAAAGAAAAGAATGAATATCTTTGTATGACATAAATTCATTCTTTTCATTGAACAGTTAGTGTTACCTATGTTACCTTGTTACAGTTTCACTCAGAAAAGTTAGCATGAATGACGATGAGGAGGAGAAACTCACCAAATAGGAGCTGTCAGCTCCAGTTAACACAGCAAGTAGTAAAATTGAAAAAGCCATTTTCTGACAGAAAGACAACAGAGTTTCTGATAACCCATATCCAAGATACTCCAACATTATGAAACATGTAAACCACACATGAAAAGGTTTGGCCAAAAATAAAAACCCACGTCAAAAGGGGGGGAAAAAAAACCATGATACATGAGGATTAACTGCTGCAACTATATGATCATCAAATTACTCCTCCCTCAATGAAAATGGTAAAGAATGATCAAATTTCATCACAGAAGCCTATCAAATTAAGTATTTTGAGAAGTTTTATTAAAAGCTGTTAAAGCGATACCAAAAGGCCTTCAACTTCCACTCCTCCAGTAACAACATTTGGAAACTTCACTTTCTTGTTACTTAGATACCCCGGGATATAGCTCAGAAAAAATACAGAGGGATATTTCTCCTTGCCAACCAAAAATCAGGTTCACTAAGCTTTTTCAACAATTTGAGGTTTTAAGTTCCTTCACTGTATATTTTTCAAACTTGTCATCCTTGAATATAAACTTCTGTAAAATCGATTATAGCAAGATACATAGGGACAAGCAACAAGTTCACAATTGCCATTTGCAGTTATAACAGAACCATCAAATTTCAGTCCACCCAGTGAAAAAAGAAACAGTGATCAATTTTCTTCAGACAATCAGGTTTTGGCAAGGGAAAATTCTAATCCGTTGGCCCTAGTAAGCTAAAGGGAAAAATAAGATAGACAAAGCTCTTTATTTTGTAAACAAAAGCTCTCCACAACGTAAGGACCTTCAGCATCAGACATATGCAAATTTTACTATTTTTGCATAAGAGAAGCCGAAATAACCCAGTCCAGAACCAAGAAGCCAGTTAAATAGAGTACCGTGTGTCATACATCACAGGATGACTTGTTCAGGAATTATGATAAAAACATATCAAACAATACAGGCCACTGCAAGATACCTCCACAAGAATCAAATTCCTCCCATCCTTTTTTGATTCAAATCGTGAAATTTGAATCGTGAATCACGCGATTCTAATAACACTGAGCAGAAAGAAGTACCGTTCAAATTAAAATTTCAAATTGGGCAACCGGAACACAGAGAAATCATATAGAATAGAACTTGAACAGAAATTTTAATCACCACAATAAACAAGGAACCAAATATTGGAAGTCAACATCCAGGAAACTAACTGCCTATGCCCGAACTTCAGGAAAATATCCCGACTCACCTCTATAGATTTCCAGTAGCCGAGGAACATTTTCTTGAAATTTGAACACAAAAATATCCAGAAACTTTTTCTCACTGACCATAATAACAGAATTGAGGGACACACTTTCCTTGATTAAACCCTTCATTTTCAAAATTTTAAATACTGACCATCTAGGAACAATCCTCTGCTTCATGCTATAGCTAAGAATCGTAGGGCATCCAGCTATATCTTCCAACCCCAAACCCATTTCATCAACAAAAAACTTCATTGTGCTTGTGATGTTTTTCTCTGACATGCTCATGATCCTTGGAAACTTACTGAATGCCAAAAGAGTGACATCCCTGGACCAGCCACACCTCTCAAAGATATCGAGTTTCAACTCCCAGGTAGATTTACTCAACTGTGTAACAACAATAAGTGCTTCAACAAACGCAGTCTTGGAAGGTTCGATTCCGGTTTCCTTGACAAACTTGACATATTCAACAAACAATGATCGATTCATAAATGCTACATGTGCACGCCTAGATAACAGAGTATAGACAGAAGATTGAGGCACTCCTTCACCTCTCAAAACCTTTATGTTTGGGACTATATTCTTTACATCATAGGATCGAAAACTCCAACTAGAACGTTTTAGACATTTCCTTACTTTCCCATCATCATCAAGTACACTTTTAAGAACCTCATAGTGGGGAATTATACGTTTCTCTAAGCTACATCTGAGTAATGAAGGGTTAAACGAGAAGATTTCTGGAATTTCTGAAGCTGAAAACCCTATAGATTGGATAAACCTTAGCCTGGGCAAAAGTTTGTGCTCAAAATTTGCCAAAAGCACCCGTGGATAGCAACCCACAATTTTGGATATCTGTGGATCTGAGAATCCGTAGCTTCGGAAAAGATTAAGTACCGAATCGGGTTGATCTGGGCCTTTTAGTTCAACCCTTTTCGATAATTTAGTAGCAACTTCAGCGGACAAGCAAAGTGAGTTCATAAGGTAAGAAACCGTGAAAGAAAAATTTCCACCTCTATCTTTTTTGGGTTGATTTGATTGAGATAATTTCGAAACCGAAGAAAACGAATAGGAAATGAGGGATGCATTGTGATGAATAAACCCTAACTGGGTTGTCCTCTGGCATGGCAGTGACGAAGGAGACAATCTTGCAAACAGAAAAGTTAGCATGAATGATAATGGTCAGAAACTCGCCAAATAGACGGGTAGTCAGCTCCAACTAACAGTGCAAGTAGTACAATTCCTCAATTTTTCCCACTGTGAAGCGTAGAAAAGTGCAATCAGCAGGGAATAGCACACAGACAATGTAAATCTGCAACCGTTTGCATTTCCAATGCATAAATCTCTTCTTTGCAGTCGAATTGTGAGTTAGGCAAGCTCCGGAACTGCAAATGGTACAAGAACATCGAATCTCCACTTATGCGATGCAGCAGATCTCATGGCTTCTTCGGGCCCATTGGCGAAAGCATCTGGGCACCTTCGATTGTTTTTGTTTTTATGTTTTTTGTTTGTTTGTTTGTTTTTTCTTCTATGCAATAACGCATAATAAGAGTTGTAAGTTGTTATTTTTAACGTGTTGGTTTGGATTAGCGGTAGAGAAGTGGCTTTTTTTTATTATCTGATTTTTGAAAAAGTAAGATAGGATTAAAAGTGAAAATGTAAATATGATTTATGTTTGGATTAGCAGTGGTAGAAGTGACTTTTTTTCTAACCTTGAACCTATTTAGATTAGAGTTTGAAACACCCGTTTAGATAGGAAATAATTGAAAAGGATATGAATTTTATTAAATATTACACACATATATATATTAGTTGTACATATTGTGATAATTAAAGTAAAAAAATTTAATAAAATAAAAAAGGTGAAATTATTGTTGAAAAAACAATACATGATTTCAAGCCATGTGAACTATTAAAATCAACAAGTAAATAATGTTTTTGTAATAAATTGATAAAAATTTGTCTTGGGATCAAGTAAGAGAAGATGGGCACTTGAGTGGATCTCACAAGCCACAACATTGCACACGGATATTTTATTTCTATTATGATATACCGTGATAAAGAGGGATAAGAAGCTACAAAGGTGTGCTTCTAAAAAACGTGGCTTTTTTCATTTAAGCGCAGTAGCTACAGCCGCTCTCCCAAACGGTTATAAACATACCCACTGAGCTTTTTTCTGGAAAACATACGGTTGCCCCTCCAAGATGCTATGCCAAACAAACCCTTAACCTTTCACTTCTTTTTTTATGATAGTTTATGCAATGGACCATTTTTGGCCTTCGGTGCACCCACCTTCCAGGTATCCGGCGTTAACCTGAAGGCCAACGCCTGATTTACCGACATGGCCCCCGACAACCGATTAGTCCTGGCGCCCCAGGGGAGAGAGCTCCCAACGGAAATTCTCTACACCTTCCGTTTCCTGAGATCGAACCCAGGAACGGATTGGTGTGGCGCAGATGCCTACCCATCTACGCCAACTTCCGTTGGTCTTAACCTTTCACTTCTACCATACCACTTTGAGTGTGTTTTGAAGAAAAAGTTGAGAATAGTTTTTAAAGAATAGATTTTGAATAAAATAAATTATGAGAAAAAGTGATTTTGATAAAATAAAATGTTTGGTTATTATGATTAGAATAAATTTTTTTATGGTCAAATTACCAAAAAAGACATTAGTTTTTGTGATAATTACATATAAAAGATAAAATTATATTTTAAGTATTATTTAACATTAAATTAAATAATAAATATAAAAAATGAAATAAATTTATCAAAAAATTTTAAAATTATAACATTAATCAATTATGTAATATCAAAAAATAGATAAAAAAAATTTTAAATTTATAATAGTAATCAATTATATTATATAAAAACATAGATCCAACAAACATGCGTGTGTATATTAATAAATTGCATAATTAAAAATCATATGTCTGTACTGTGAGCCAAGCACATTAGTGTGTGTTAGGATAAAATAGTTTAATTAAAGCACGAAGTAGGGAAGCTCAGAAAACGCTTTGAAAACGCAAACCGAGTTCATGACCGTTGCAGCTGCAACGGTCTCAGTTTCTGACGCCGATCTGTTCCGTCCGGTGTGTCTGTTCTGATTTTCCGTCGATCTGTTTCATTGCCGTCGTGTCGCTAATCTGGATCTGTGGATCTGGGAATTCGCTTCAGTTGGCGTGCTGATATTAACGGTCGAGCTGTTGTCTTCCATAATCACCCAGGTTCGTCTTCTTTAAATCCGGTGATCTGTTCTGTTTTTCCGTCGAGCTGAGCCAATCCCGTAGTGCTTCTGTTCTGGTTCGGTAGATCTATGAATCTGGTTCAGTTGGCTTGTTTTTCTTCCATCGTTTCTATCGTTCTGTCTGTTCTGTGGTTCTGGGAATTTATGTAGTTCTGTTGGATTGCTGATCTTCTATTGTTTCTATAATTCTGATATTTTGTGGTTCTGGATTGAAAAGGATAAAGGAGGACTTTAATTTGCTGTAGTGTTCTCTTGCCGCAGCCTCCGTTTTGACGGGTTGGGGCTGCGGCTGGGGAAAATACCAGTGGTCTACTGCATTTTAAGCTTAAGTTTCTTTAAACAGAGTGCAAGTGATGAATGAAAGGGAGAGAGATCGAAGCCGTGAGAGAATGATTTCATCTCCAAGAGTAGAGAAGATTGAGGTCTTGGAGTGTAATACGAAGAAAATTTGTGATGATGATGTAGAATTCACAAATAAACAATCTTTAGCCCCACGGGTAGAGGATTGGATGAGTGATGATATTATTGGAGAGGACACCAATATACTAGAGATGCCTAAAAGGTCATACAAGGATGCATGCACTGAGGATCAGACATTAAAGGATGCTTCAGATGAAGAAGATGATTGGTGGAAAGGGGATGGTTGGAAGTCAAGAATTGAGGTAGAAATGACGTAAAAGGGACCAACTATTATTGTGTCTTCAGAATTTAAGAAGAAGCTAGCGCGGAAATGGTCGACATTGTTGATCGTTAGACTTCTTGGAAGGATGGTGCGGGAGGATCAAATGGGTCGCAAGCTACAACAACTGTGGGGACGTAGAGGGGAAGTCAAAACTATTGAGATAGGTTCCGGGTATTTTTTGGTACGTATGAGTAATAAGGAGGATTATGATTTTGCGTTGACAGGTGGCCCTTGGTTATACATGGATCATTATCTGGCTGTACAACCATGGAAATCAGAGTTCGATCCTGATGCTGGCAAGGTCGCTAAGATTGCAGTATGGGTAAGAATTCCTAAGTTTCCTGTTGATTTTTATGACAAAGGTATTTTATATGTGGTGGGTAACCAAATTGGACGGGTTTTGAAAGTGGATACAAATACTCTTCAGCAAACCAAAAGGCGTTTTGCTCGTATATGTGTTGAGATCGATTTAAATGCGCCTTTACTCCCGTCTTTGTTAATAAATGGGAAAGAAAAGAAGATTATTTATGAGGGTTTGCATTTGATTTGCTTTTCATGTGGGCGATATGGTCATGATACTGAACATTGCCCTAATAATCAAACAAAAAGCACGTCAAAGTCGTCAGGTATGGCAAATCCATCGGTTTCTACAGATACAACACCGGAGCATATTGATGGAATGTATGGTGAGTGGATGGTGGCGCCGCGTAGAAGAAGGGGGCAATGGATCTCGAATGCAGGGAACAACAATAACGGGCGTGAGTATAAGTGTGATTTACGTTCTCGAAATATAGGAGGAGGATCACGTTTTGAGGCTCTTACTGCTGAAGATATGGGAACTAATGATGGAGGTCATGGTGACAGCATAAATCAGGAGAAGTTTCGTGCTAATTCGAAGATAGGAGAGAGATCGCGTGAAGTAAAGGTTAAATCTGGTCAATTATCTGAATCAAATAAAGGGAGTAAAGGGAATAATAGATCGGATATCTTAAATGTAGGGAGAAATGATAGAATTTCTGATGCTGTCAATAATGTTGGCCTCTTAAAAAAGTTGAATAAACCACGTGTGATCCAGGCAAATAAGAAGAAGGGGATTGAAGAAGGAGCTTCCCAAAGATCTTATTTGTTGAATTCTCATTTGTCAACTCAAGAATCTGGACCGTCGAGTATTTCGAGTGGGGAGGTGGGGTCAAAAATAAAAAAGAATGCTATAACAATAAATTCCATTTCCCCCACTATTCGTATACAAGCATCCAATCCTCTTGACCCAGGAGCAGGAGGAGGGGAATCTGTTGAAACTTGAATTAATCTACTTGGAGGCACTAATGACGTGATGATGCATGGTGTTGATTCTGTGGAGGAGGGTCATATGCCTCAATAATACCTGGTTTGGTTGTGTTCTTATTCTTTTGTATTAAGTTTTTAATGATTATTATGATTTGGAATACCCGGGGTGCCGGTGGTGCCTCTTTTTGCAGGTTAATTAGCGATGTTGTGGCCAGGCATAGTGTTAACTTTTTTGCTTTGCTAGAACCTAGACAGGTTGGGATGAAAGCGAAGCTCATTGCTAGGAAGCTGGGTTGGACGAATATGCACGTTGTTGAAGCACGAGGTTTTAGTGGAGGTATATGGCTGTTCTGGGACTCTATATTATCTTTCTCTGTGACTTCTTCAGGGAATCAATTTATTCATGGAATGGTAAATAAAGGCTCAACCGATGAGTGGTCGCTTACAGTTGTTTATGGGCATCCAAATATGGTTATTAGACGCCAGCTTTGGCAATCTCTTAAGGATATTCAATAGTTGGTTGTTGGAGGATGGGTAGTAATTGGAGACTTTAATGCTGTTTCATGTCCTGAAGAACGCTGGAATAAAAATCATAGGGTCAATACTGGTATTGATAGGTCATACCGAAATTGGCTTTTGGGTAGTAATTTAATTGATATTGGTTTTAATGGTCCTAAATTTACTTGGGGCAATTTGACTAGCCAAAGCAGAATAGACAGAGCATGGGTGAATAACAGCTGGTTTATTAATAACCCTAATGCCACAGTTACCCATCTGCCGAAGTATAAATCCGATCATTGTCCGGTGTTGATTGATACTGAATCCCATGTTCTTACGGCTAAGAATCGGAGGCCTTTTAGATTTTTTGCCCCATGGGTTATGCATGATGAATTCAAGAAATTTGTAGAATCTCATTGGGGGGCGGAAGATGACTGGTGCGGATCTGTTAAACAGTTTACTGAGGATTTGAGGTTATGGAATAAGGAGGTCTTCGATAACATCTCTTATATGAAAGACAGATTATATAAAAGATTAGATGGGATTAACGCAAAGACGGCTTTGGGAGGTATCTCGTAGCATCTTGAGAAGTTACGAGGGGAGTTATGGGGCGATCTTGAGAAGCTCTTGCAAAGGAAGAAGTTATGTGGATTCAATACTCTCGGGCTAACTGGTATGTGGATGGGGATAGAAATACTAAATATTTCCATTCTGTGGCTAATGGGAGACGGAGAAGGAATAAAATAGAGGCCTTGAGACTTGACTCTGGGGAGTGGACAAATGATGCAGCGGAAATTATGAGAATGGGAAGCCAGTTTCTTGAAAATTTGTATAAAGAGACCTACATATATAATGGATCATTGGTTTTCAGATGCACTTATCCTAATATTGATGATGTGAATTTGCGTAGTCTGGGGAGATCGGTTGTAGATCACGAGATTAAACGAGCTTTGTTTGATATGGGACCTCTTAAAGCGCCAGGACCTGACGGTTTCAATCCGTTATTTTACCAGAGCCAATGGGAAACCGTGGGAACATCTGTTATTAGCTTAGTTAAAAGAGTTTTTGATGATCCTATGTGGATTCGGCATGTCAATGGTACTCAAATAGTACTCATACCTAAAGTGGACCATCCAGAGACAATTCGTGATTTTTGCCCCATAAGTCTTTGCAATGTTGTGTACAAGATAATTACGAAAGTTATATCAAATAGACTAAAGGCTATCATGCCTTTAGTAATAGCCCCGAACCAGTGCAGTTTTGTTAAAGGCCGTCAGAGCTCGGACAATATTATCTTAGCTCAGGAGATCATTCACTCTATGAAGTCTTTAAAAACGAAGAAGGGCTTCATGGCCATTAAAATTGATCTGGAAAAGGCTTATGACCGTGTCAGATGGGGTTTTATATCCGACTGTTTAAGGGAACTCAAGATTCCTGAATATCTTCTTAAAGTTATTCATGCTTGTATGTCGACGTCTAAAATGCAACTGCTTTGGAATGGAGAGGCTTCTAATATGTTTTGTCCTTCCTGTGGTGTTCGACAGGGTGACCCAATATCACCATACCTTTTTGTTATTATGATAGAAAGACTGGGACATCTTATCCAAATGGTAGTGGAAGAGGGTGACTGGCAGCCTTTTAGGCTATCCAAACGAGGTACTCCTGTATCTCATCTCTTTTTTGCTGATGATCTATTTTTATTTGCAGAAGCAGATCTAGATCACGCAGGGATTGTGAAGGCCATTCTAGATTATTTTTGCGACATTTCAGGATAGAAAGTGAATGCTAGAAAGTCAAGAATTTACTTTTCAAGGAATGTTAATCACATCAGGTGCAAAGAAATCAGTGATTTCTTGAATTTTACTCCGACGTCGGATCTAGGAAAATATTTGGGAATGCCTTTATTACATAAAAGGAGCTCAAAGGCAACGTATAATTTTCTCCTGAATAAAATGGATGCTCGTCTGGCTAATTGGAAATCCAACATGTTATCGATGACAGCCAAACATACCCTAGTATCTTCTGTAATGTTGGCTATGCCATCTTATGCTATGCAGACGGTGCCTCTTCCTTTGGGTACTTGTGATGAAATTGATAAACGATGTCGTAACTTTCTCTGGGGGAGTAGCTCAGCCAACAGAAAGCCTCATCTAGTTTCCTGGGATTTGGTGTGTGCTCGAAAAGAGGATGGAGGCTTGGGTCTTAGGAAGGCTCGTTACCAAAACCAGGCATTCATGATGAAGCTTGGATGGAGTATGATTAATAGACGTGACTCGTTATGGGTCAGGTTTTTGAGAGAAAAGTATAAAGATGGCAATGATATTATTCCTAGAGTTGAGAAGCGTCGGTCGGAGTCTAGTACGTGGAAGGGTATCTGTAAGAGTTGGGAGAAGATCACAGATAGCATAGCATGGAGAGTCACCGATGGCAGGAACATTTCTTTCTGGAAGGATGTTTGGGTTCCACATTTGGATAAGCTTAACAGTTTAGCAACCCGAGCATTACCACGAGATGTAACTGAGTGGAAAGTAGCTGATTGTATCACTCCCTCCGGACAGTGGGATATGAGCAAGTTTGATTATCTACTTCCAGGATATGTTTGTACAGCTATCAGACGTGTCAATATCTGTCAGTTAAATGGGCAAGATTTCCCAGTATGGAGATGGTCTTCTGATGGAATATTTTCCATAAGCTCTGCTTATAAATATTTAATGGGTACCCCGCGGCCTCACGCTAAATACCGGTGGAGATGTCTTTGGAAAATGAAGGTCCCTCAAAGGTATCGTACTTTTTTGTGGCTATGTTTTCACGGGCGTTTAATGACAAACATGGTACGGTTCCAGCGTGGTTGTCATCCCACGGGTAATTGTGAAATTTGCCATTACTCACGCGAATCTATTCTTCACGTTCTTAGGGATTGCCCAGTCGCTTCTGAGTTCTGGTATGGTTTTTTACCGCTGACTTGGCATGAGATGTTTTTTGGCATTTTGGATACGAATGATTGGCTTGCATCATGTATAGGGAGAAAGGACATATTTCAGGGATTTGAGTTTCGTCTTTGGTTTACGGTCCTATGCCGATATATCTGGTTGGCTCGTAATGAACGTTGCTTTAACAACATCTCTTGGAGTAGTACGGCCATTTTAGCCCGTGCTCGTGCCTGTTTATCATGGGGAAATATAAGCCTGCTTCAAAAAGATAATGAGGAAGGAGGTCGTCTCTATTGGAAGCCACCACCTAATGGATGGGTGAAGATTAATACTGATGGATCCAGGAGTGAAAACTTAGGGAAGTGTACTTGTGGAGGTGTGTTGCGGGATCACAATGGTGATTTTTTGCTAGGATTTATGTATCGGATTGGCCATGGGACAGTGGTCTCCGCTGAAGCTTGGGGTATATTGTGGGGACTCAAGCTTGCATGGGATAGAGGATACAGGAAAATTCTTATTGAGTGTGATTGTAGTGAAATCATGGAACTTATTCAAGCCACGGTTTCTCAGGAACATCCAGATTTTCACCTTATCATGGAAGTTCGCACGTTGATGGACAGAGATTGGGAAGTGGAGATGCTTCATTGTTATAGAGATGTTAACACAGTTGCTGATGCTATGGCAAAGGAAGCTTGGAATATGGCGATGGATCTCCATATCACGGATTCGCCCCCTACAGCTATTATGAGCTTGTTATTTACTGATAATAATAATTCTAGACTGTTTGTTGACTTAGGAGGATAATTCCTGAGGTTATTGTAGTATTTCATGTACTATTAAAAAAAAAAAGGATGCATACAAAAAAAGCGTTTTTTAGATGAAACCTTGATTTTGACAAAAAGTTTTCGAACACTAATATCTAAAGAATCCCGTTTTTTGGCCAAACCATGGTTTGGGGACAAATCACTTTTTTTCAATTATTGCTGTCCTTTTCTCTCTCCTTTGCCCACCAGACTGACCATTCCCCTCTCCTTCTAATCCCAAGTATAGCATCAATGCATGGAGACACGTGGGAGGATGATCAACGGTGCGGAATACATTCATCTGATGAAAAACAAATGAAACTTCCGATAAATATATACATGTAATTGATAATAAAGATATTATTTTAGATATTTATTATTTATAAATGATTTTTAATTATATAATTTATTAATATATATATATATAAATGTTTGATATTTTTTTTTATGTTCCATAATTCATAAATGTTATAATTTTAAATTTTTTGGATAAATTATTTTATTTTTGGTATTTATTATAAAATTTAATGTTAAATAATACATAAAATATAATCTTATTTTTTATATATAATTATCACAAAAATTAATTTTCTTTTTAGTAATTTGACCATGAAAAAAAGCTATTCTGAACACAACATTCAAACACTATCATTTTATCAAAATTACTTTTTTCTCATAACCTATTCTCTAGAAGTTATTTTCCACTTTTTTTTTATAAGCTATTCTCCAAAAACTAATCTGAATACACCTTTAAATGAATTCTCCATCGATAGGATGCGTGAAAAATGACTATGAAGCAGTGTGCGTGAGAAAAGTCAAAGATGAAGGAGGGAAATGACATGTTCATTGGCAAAAAAAAGAAAGAAAGAAAGAAAGGACATATTGCGAAAAAGAACGATCAAACGTCGTATAAGCCAAAAAAAAAGTTTTTTTTTTTAAAAGCTTGGTGTTAGGTCTCAAACCATGATTTGGGTAAAAACAAGTGTTTCTAGAGTTTTTTCATGTGTTTAGATAAATTTCCCCCAAACTATGATTTTATCTTAAAAAAGTGCTTTTTCACATACATCCAAACACACACATGTCCCCTGCAGTCCACATGTACATGAATTTTCTTTTCTTTTGTTTTTTTACAATTTTATCCTTATTTAGTTCTCCCTAAAAATATAACAAGAAGGGTGAGATGTGAGAGTTACTTGTAAATTTAGAAAGAGAAAATTTTAATGAGGGTCAACTTGAAAAAATATATCAATTTAAGGCATATTTAATGACTAATTTGTCATTTTTTAGTATGTGAGAATTAGTTAAAATGGAATTATAGTAAGGATCAGATTGGGCAAAAAATAGAAGCTAAAACATTTAATATATTTTAAATTTATTAAATTTTTCCTTATTTAATAATGAATATTGGAAAAAAATGTTACTGATACATTTTTTCTCAACTACTCAATAAGGGTCAAATTGGAAAACTGTCATTAATAACTCTCAAGATGTACTTATATTAAAGGTAAATATAACTTTTGGTTCTTGAAATTTGACCCGATTTTGGTTTTAGTCCCTTAAGTTTGAAATCGGTGGTTTTGGTCCCTCGAGTTTACTCCATTTATTACCGTTAATCCCTCAACTTTGAAAATGACTTGATGTCACCTTTAACGTCACTAATTCATCTGACAAATCGAGACAAAACCATGAGTGTGTTTGGGGGGCGTTTGGGCCCCCAAAAGCTCAATTGGTGCCCAAATCCCAATTGGTAATTGGGAAAAAAAAGTGTTTGGCGTCCCCAATTGCCAATTGAGCTTATGATGATCAAAATAGCTTATGTCATAAGATCAACATTGGAGCTTTTACTGATTCAACTTTTGGGGAGGGTGGGAATGATTAAAATATTTTTTTAGTTGTGTCCATTGTGCTATCAGATTGATTGCAATTTTACCCTTAATGTACTTTTTCGGCTACAAAAATTAATTTCAACTATTTTTTGGTGCTTTTAACCCTTAAAATATCTTTTTCAACTGTATTCAGTGTGTTATCAGACTGATTGCAATTTTATTTTTAATATACTTTTTCAGTTCCAAAAATTATTTTAAACTATTTTTTGATGCTTTTAACCCTTTAAAATATTTTTCCATCCACTCTCTATTACTATTATCACAAAAGTCACTTGTGCTTAAGTCAATCCAAACATGTTTTACTTTTACAAAAGTCATTTATACAATCGCTGTTCCAAACATAAATCACATTACACAATCGAGCTTTTACCAAAAATAAAATTACCAAAAGCTAAATTGATAAACTCCATTTTTCCTATCGCTATTCCAAACACATATGTGTGTTCGGATTAGTTTTTGGAGAATAGCTTTTACGATTTACGAGGAAAATATGTGAGAGGAGTTTTGTCTTGATTTGCGGAAAAGTGTTTCTAAAACCATGGTTTCAGAGACACACGAACACACTTGTATAGTTGTAGTTGCCAATCGACACTTCTTATTAAGAAATTAATATGAGGTAAAAAAAGTACATAACTTGAAAAATTCGTTTACTTAGCTATCAGAAATGTGTATGAAACATACCTCCATCCTTCATAGCCATAGTCCAACTCGTACAGCTCATAGTTTGTCTAAGGGAGGAATGATCTTCCAAGAAATCTACCCACGGGAGATGCTCTTAAGATGACAGTATGGTTCAGCATCTTTGGGAATGAAGCAAAAAAGAAAGGAAAAACAGACAACAAAGGGGGTGGAGATGCTCTCTTAGTTGGGAAATCTGAAAGGAGATGAAGAAGAAGAAAGACTACTCATGAAGTATTTAACTCATGCCTCATTAATGAACCCCAATCACAAACATGAAAGGAATTAAATACACTTCACCAAACCGGTTAGAGTCTTGATAGGGACAACATCAACCAAACATCCCAAATCAAAACAAAACTTGTAAAGTAAGAATGAACAATACCAAGGAACATACACTACCTAAATGGACGAGCAACCCTCCTAGAAAAACAATCTGGAAACTGACGTGCCCTTACGCCTTTCATTTGTGAGGAATGAGAATGAGATAAAAAGAAAGATGAATTGAACTTGAGTCATGCACTCTACCACCAAACCCTCCCAACTAAATATAAAACACATTTCAAATTATAACCAGGCTCATAGCCCAATGACAACTGTGCAGCTATGGCACAAAGCCTAAAGGAAGCCGATACTGTTCATTTGAATAGTAAACTGAGTGAGGAGCTACATAGCTGATGACTAGGCTTGACTTCTCCATGATACAGATTTATACGTATAAAGGGATGATGAGATGTGTAGTAGAGGAACAAAACGGTAAGAGCAGAGGGCAATAGCAATTCTCATATAAAGATGGGATCAAAATGGTCATTTTCTTTTATTAGAGGAGCGTGAAAAATAAGAAATCACGTAGTTATAAGCAAAAAGGGTATAAAATAAACTGGTAGACTAAATTTATTTTAATATTTCACCTAGATTATCTTTTTTTAGTTTTTATTACCCATATGAATTGATTTTTCTTTTGACTTCTCATAGTCGTTTGTTTGTTTGTTTTGTTAAATGTAGGCCAAGCTTTCTAAGAGCATCAAATCTATTTGTGCATTGAGTACTTTTCAAGTAGATAACTAACGCACTTCAAGGGAAAAAAATCAAGATAAATATTCAACCATAAAATGGATATCAGTGGAGGTGTTAAATTGAGGTAATCTTGATCCATTTATAATATAAATTAGAGGAAAATAGGGCTAAAATACTTTAGAATGTTGGATAAGCTAAAGGTATTAGTGGAGGCGTTTGTTGCGATTTTATTTTATATGCTTTTTTTCTTAATTTTTTTTCAAATTTATCTTCTTCTATTCTATTGAGATAAAGAATTTATTATTGGATTTCATAAATTTGTAGCTTCTCTTCACGATTTTATGATATCTTGTCCAGAAGTCAATCCATATCTCAAAATCGATTCTTCACAAAAGCTGCCATTCTAAAAAGTAAAATTAAAAAAAAAGAAATAAAAATCCAAACCTCAAAATTGCTTCTTCACAGGGATTTTAAAATCTGGGTTTTTCTAATTATTTTAATTTTTAGAATAGTTATCTATTATCCGGTCCAGAAAGTGCCGGACTTTTTAAATTGTTCGATATGAGACCTAACATAAATCCAATTTAAAAGGCCAATTTTAACTGTTCTAAAAGGATTTTTTTTTTTTCTAGTACTGGGTATGTCGTAAAACAAAACAAAAGACTGCGTTGTAACAGCAGCAATGAGAGATTATATACATGTTAGGAACTCAAAGTGGTGATCAAAGTCAAACTCCAAAGTAAGCTTTCCTGCCTATGTTTCTATTATGTAACTGTGACACTGTTTTATTAATCTCAGTTTACCCTTTACCCAAAAAAAAAAAAACTCCAGAGTAAGTTTCCAAGCTTCTGCTGTGTCGAATGCGGCTTCTGCCTTCTAGGACGTGTTTGGAAGATTATCTTTAGGCTTGTTTGGAATGGCAATAAGAGCCTTTAAAAACATATTTTTAATTGTAATTTACAATGTACGAGATGAATATATATAAGAGGAGTTTTACTTGGGATTGCATGAATGTGCTTATAATAAGGAGCTCCGAACAAGCGCTATGTTGTTCTGCATCAAGGAAAGCAGACAAGAAAAAGGATTTTGCAATGCCAAAAGCTAAAACACAGCCATTGCGTTTTCTTGCAAATCCCCACCCGGTTCATTCATCTTTTAGCACTATAGGCTGTGTTTGGGAACACCAAAAAAAAAAAAAAAATCACTTTTGCACTGTACAAGACAAAAAGTCCATGTGTGGTTTACATGTTTCATAATGGTGGAGTATCTTGGATATGGGTTATCAGAAAACTGTGTTGCCTTTCTGTCAGGAAATGGCTCTTTCGATTTTACCACTTGCTGTGTTAATTGGAGCTGACAGCTCCTATTTGGTGAGTTTATCCTCCTCATTGTCATTCATGCTAGCTTTTCTGATTGAATTGTAACAACATAGGTAACACTAACTGTTCAAAGAAAACAATGAATTTATGTCATACAAAGATATTCATCCTTTTCTTTTACTTATGAGTGGGCGTCTGATTTAGCTTATTTTGAAGCTAAATCATTTTTGAAGCAAGATACATAGGGACAAGCAGCAAGCTGACAATTGCCATTTGCAGTTACAACAGAACCGTCAAATTTCAGTCCACCCAGTGAAAAAAGAAACAGTGATCAATTTTCTTCAGACAATCAGGTTTTGGCATGGGAAAATTCTAATCAGTTGCCCCTAGTAAGCTAAAGGGAAAAATAAGATAGACAAAGCTCTTTATTTTGTTAACAAAAGCTCCAGAGTTGCACCATTCAAAGCTCTAAAAATTTGGTAAATAAATTATAATCAATAGATGAAGGATCCAAGATTTCATCACAAGTTTGCAGCAAAGAAAAATGAGACAAAACCAAATTACAGACATACCAAAATCAGCAAGTTCTAGGCAAAGACAGTGGTTATGAAAACTACCATTAAGGGCTACAACAATTACTTTTGGCACCGTTATTTCTGAGTTTTTGTTTCCTCTCCACAACGTAAGGACCTTCAGCATCGGACATATGCAAATTTTACTATTTTCCGCGTAAGAGAAGCCGAAAAAACCCGGTCCAGAACCAAGATGCCAATTAAATTGAGTACCATGCGTCATACATCAAAGGATGACTTGTTCAAGAATTTTGATAAAAACAAATCAAACAACCACAGTACGATACATCCACAAAATTCAAATCCCTCCCATCCTTTTCTGACACAAATCGTGAAATTTGAATCGTGAATCACGCGATTCTAATAACACTGAGCAGAAAGAAGTACCCTTCAAATTAAAATTTCAAATTGGGCAACCGGAACACTGAGAGAAATCATATAGAATAGAACTTGAAAAGAAAATTTTAATCACCACAATAAACAAGGAACCAAAAATTGGAAGTCAACATCCAGGAAACTAACTGCCTATGCCTGAACTTCAGGAAAATATCCCGACTCACCTCTATAGATTTCCAGTAGCCGAGGAACATTTTCTTGAAATTTGAACACAAAATTATCCAGAAACTTTTTCTCACTGACTATAATAACAAAACTCAGGGACACACTTTCCTTGATTAAACCCTTCATTTTCAAAATTTTAACTACTGACCATCTAGGAACAATCCTCTGCTTCATGCTATAGCTAAGAATCGTAGGGCATCCAGCTACATCTTCCAACCGCAAACCCATTTCATCAACAAAAAACTTCATTGTGCTTGTGATGTTTTTCTCTGACATGGCCATGATATTTGGAAACTTACTGAATGCCAAAAGAGTGACATCCCTGGACCAGCCACACCTCTCAAAGATATCGAGTTTCAACTCCCAGGTATATTTACTCAACTGCGTAACAACAATAAGTGCTTCAACAAACGCAGTCTTGGAAGGTTCGATTCCGATTTCCTTGACAAACTTGACATATTCAACAAACAATGATCGATTCATAAATGCTACATGTGCACGCCGCCTAGATAACAGAGCATAGACAGAAGATTGAGGCACTCCTTCATCTCTCAAAACCTTTACGTTTGGGACTATATTCTTTACATCATAGGATCGAAAACGCCAAATAGAACGTTTTAGACATGTCCTTACTTTCCCATCATCATCAAGTACACTTTTAAGAACCTCATAGTGGGGAATTATACGTTTCTCTAAGCTACATATGAGTAATGAAGGGTTAAACGAGAAGATTTCTGGAATTTCTGAAGCTGAAAACCCTATAGATTGGATAAACCTTAGCCTGGGCAAAATTGTGTGCTCAAAATTTGCCAAAAGCACCCGTGGATAGCAACCCACAATTTTGGATATCTGTGGATCTGAGAATCCGTAGCTTCTGAAAAGATTAAGTACCGAATCGGGTTGATGTGGGCCTCTCAGTTCAACCCTTTTCGATAATTTAGTAGCAACTTCAGCGGACATGCCAAGTGAGTTCATAAGGTAAGAAACCGTGAAAGAAAAATTTCCACCTCTATCTTTTTTGGGTTGATTTGATTGAGATAATTTCGAAACCGAAGAAAACGAAAAGGAAATGAGGGATGCATTGTGATGAAGAAACCCTAACTGGGTTGTCCTCCGGCATGCCAGTGACGAAGAAGACAATCTTGCAAACAGAAAAGTTAGCATGAATGATAATGGTCAGAAACTCACGAAATAGGCTAGTAGTCAACTCCAACTAACCCTGCAAGTAGTACAATTCCTCAATTTTTCCCACTATGAAGAGTAGAAACAGGCAATCAGCAGGGAATAGCACACAGACAATGTAAAGAGAAGGAGGCGAGCGCTTCGGCAACCGTTTGCATTTCCAATGCAAAAATCTCTTCTTTGCAGTCGTATTGTGAGTTAGGCAAGCTACGGAACTGCAAATGGTACAAGAACATCGAATCTCGACTTATGCGATGCAGCAGATCTCATGGCTTCTTCGGGCACATTGACGAAAGCATCTGGGCACCTTTGATGGTTTTTTTTTTTTTTTTTCAGATTATGGTGCTTAAATAATCATGAATTATTTTTAAAAATGTTAGAATAATTATTAACTGTTTTTTAAAGAAAAAGTAATTATGAATTATATAAAATGGAACAAAACTGTTAACACCGCTAACGGTCAACACACACTTAAACATCATAATTAACAGTCAACGATTCTTATTTTAAGGGTTTTAATCGTGGTTTTTAAGCTCGGACCAGATCGGCCGATCTGACTCCGAAATTGTTGAACTAGTGGTCCGTCTGGTCCTGTCTGGTAACTAACATCGGTTCGACGGGTTTCATGCGGTTTGACCGGTTTTCATACGGTTTGACCAATTTTTTTATAAATATTTTATTTAAAATTTCATATAAATAATTCTAAAATCTTCCCTTCCTCATCAGTCTAGCCCCGGTTTGACTCCAATCTGACTCTTAACCCAGTACATCGACCGGTTCAATGATCGGTCCGAGTTTCAGAACCTTACTTTTAAAGGTTTTGCTCTATTTTACATAGTTTATGATTACTTTTGCTTCAAAAAATAATTCATGGTTATTTTAGCACTTTTGAAAATAGTTCATAGTTATTTAATCACATTAACCCGTTTTTTTTTTTTGGATAATGCAATAATGCATAGTAAGAGTTGTAAGTTGTAACTTTTAACGGTTTAACCTTTCACTTCTACCATACCACTCAGTCTCCTGAAGTCTACGGGTGTGTTTGGTTTGAGGGGAGGGGAGGGGAATTACAATTTTGGACGAGAGTTACCCTCTAATTTTTTTAAATTTTGGATTTTCACCCAAAATTTACTCTCTCATTCTTTTTAAATTTTCAATTCCAGCCCAAAATTTAAATACTTTCAATCTAAAAAGGTAATTTAACCCCCATATCTTTCCCTCTCGTCCCTCCCCTCCCCTCAAACCAAACACACCCAAATGTACATGAATTTTCTTTTGTTTTTTGTTTTTTGTTTTTTAAATTTTATCCTTATTTAGTTCTCCCTAAAAATATACCAAGAAGGGTGAGATGTGAGAGTTATTTGTAAATGTAGAAACAAAAAATTTTAATGAGGGTTAACCGAAAAAATATAACAACTTAAGACATATTTAATAACTAATTTGTCATTTTTTAGTATGTGAGAATTAGTTAAACGGAATTATAGTAAGAACCAGATTGGGCAAAAAATGAAAATTAAAACATTTAATATATTTTGAATTTATTAAATTTTTTAAATTTATCCTTATTTAATAATGAATATTGGAAAAAATGTTACTGATACATTTTCTCTCATCTACTCAATAAGGGTGAAATTGGAAAACTGTTGTTAATAACTCTCAAGATGTACATATATCTAAGGTAAATATAATTTTTTGTCCTTGAATTTTGACTTGATTTTAATTTTGATCCCTCAAATTTAAAATCGATATTTTTAGTCCCTCAAGTTTATCCCGTTTATCACTGGCAGCCAAGAATTGTTGGGCATCTAGCCATATCTTCCACCCGCAAACCCATTTCATCCACAAAATCTTCATTGTGTTTGTGATTTTTTCCTCTGACGAATCCATGATCCTTGGAAACTTACGGGATGCCAAAAGAGTGACATCTCTGGACCACCCACACCTCTCAAAGAAATTCAGTTTCCACTCCCATGTTGATTTACTCAACTGTGTTACAGCAACAAGTGCATGAACCTATAACATTGGAAGGTTTGATTCCTGTTTCTTTGACAAACTTGACATATTCAACAAACTTAGATTGATTCATAAATGCTACATTTGCTTCTAAATAACAGCTTAAAGACAGAAGATTGAGGCACTCCTTCATCTCTCAAGACCTTTTTGTTTAGAAATATATTCGTTACACCATAGCTATAAGAGCAAACACTCCACCTTGAGCTTTTCAAACATCTCCTTGCTTTAACAGGATCAACCAAAACACTGTTGAGGACCTTATAATGGGGAATTATACGTTTCTCTAAGCTACAATTTAGTAATCTATAGTTATAAGAGAGGAGCTCAGGGATTTCCGAAGCTGAGAACCCTATAGACTGGAGAAACCTTAGCTTGGGCAAAAGGTTATTCTCAGGCTTTGCCAAAAGCAATCATGGATCGTATTTCAAAACTTTGGATATATGAGTGGCTGAGAATTCGTAGCTTCGGAAAAGTTTAAGAACCGAGTCGGGTTTATCAGGGTCTTTCAGTTTAACCCTTTTGGATAATTTTTCAACATCTCTAACGGACACGGCACATGAGTTCACGAGGTAAGAAACTGTAAACAACTCACTTTCGACTCGATTTTGTTCGGAGTGATTTGATTCGGATGATTTCACTACCGAAGAAAACGAATAAGAGATGTGGTAAACATTGAGCCCAAGAAACCATGATTGGGTTCTCGTACCGCATAGAAAGGACGAAGATAATCTCGCAATCAGAAAAGTTAGCATGAATGAATGACGTCAATGATCAGAAACTCACCAAATGTAAATTCGTCAGCTCCAATTAAACCGGAAAGCAATAAGAACGATCCCTCAAATGCTAAATAACTATTAAGTACTTATATTTTCACCATAAAAAATTCTAACATATAAATTACTACCTCCGTTCTAATTATAAGACAAATTTGACTTTTTTTTGCAGAGATTAAGGAAGCTAAATACGTTACTTAATTATATCATATGTTATGTATCCTTAGATTATATGTTAGTTTATTAGTCAAACTAATTAGTTTGGAGGAAAAAAATAAAAATAAAAATACTCTAAAGTAATTTAATTAGCTTCCTTAATTTCTCTAAAAAAGTCAACTTTATCTTATAATTAGGACTGGAGGGGGTAATATGTTTGCTGTTTCCTTTTAGGTTACAATGGCACATATGGTGGATTAATTTGATAAGATCATTATCGTCATTAGTAAGGTTACAATCTAAAGACAGAAAAAGCATTGCCATCATGAAGTAAATCAGACCATAATGAATCAATTAGAGAAGGATAAAAACTATTATTATTCATGACCAGCATCACAAGTATTGTATTGGCATCATGAAGCTAAACCTGTAGCTCATAATGATCTATTGACAATACTAGGTCAAAAACCAACAGTTTTATGTGAACCTATTGGTTATGTGAACCACATGAGTGGGATTAGGATAGTGGAAAATCACTACAGAAAAAACGTCATTTAGTAGCGGTTAAAAATGGTTATTAATAGCGGTTTTAACCGCTACAAACAATATTAGTAGCGGTTGTAAAAATCGCTACTAAATCGTATGTTGCAAGCGGTTTTGTAGCGGTTTACAAAAACTGCTACTCATGTAACACAACCGCTACAAATTTAGTAGCGGTTACTAAACCGCTACAAATGTTGGCGCCAAAATTTCGCGTGGCGAAAAATGAAAAATGAAAATTTAGCTCCAATTTTGTAGCGGTTGGAAAACCGCTACTAAATTCAAATGAGAATTTCAAAAGCAACGCCAAAAATTTAATACTATTTTGAGTTTAAATTTCTAGCGGTTCTAAAATCGCTACAAAATTTTGGGAATTTTTTAAAAAAAATCATACAATTATTTGAGTCCATTGTTATAATATTGTGTTGAATAGTTTATTATTTAAGTAACTTAAATGATATCGTTATTATTTATAAAGAATGATTAAATTAAGTTAGATAAGTATAAACTTTATATAAATAATATTATTGAGAATGTGTAGATAATGAGTATAAATATTATGAGAAGGGAGAAAATGTTAAAATCAAAGAATTGAAATTTCTTTTATTATATTTGATCACCTTACTCAGCTCTTTGGCTTTTAAAAAAAATTTTAGATGAGAGAAAACGAAAGAGAAGAAAGGTTGAAAGAAATGGAGGAGTATTTGAAATGAGGTGTGCTGAAGGTATTTATAGGGATCTACGTAGCGCTTGTAGCGGTTAATGTGACAAGTTTTGTAGCGGTTGATGTGACATTATTTGTAGCTGTTTCACATTTATAGCGGTTTTATTTGATTTTGTAGCGGTTTCATAACCCCTACAAATATTATTCTGATTTTTTTATAATAAAAATATTTCACATTTGTAGCGGTTTTATTTTGATTTTGTAGCGGTTTCAAAACCCCTACTAATATTGTTTTTTATAAAAATATTTTAAATTTCAAATGTTTAATTTGTAGCGGTTTTGTTTGTAAAACCGCTACAAATATTTATACTTTGTAGCGGTTTTTATATAAAAACCGCTACAAATTCATTTTTTTATTTATTTTTTTATAAATATTTATTTCAAATGTATTCTGTAGCGGTTATATAATAAAAACCGCTACAAATTTTCACCACTATTGATAGGATTTGAAATTCAAATTTTCAATGTGCAACACTTTGTAGCGGTTATGTCAAAAAAACCGCTACAAATGTTCATGATTATTAGCAGGAATTAAAATATTTAAATTTTAAATGAACACTTTCTAGCGATTAGTATTAAAAAACCGCTACAAATATTCATAATTATT
This sequence comes from Inga oerstediana, assembly GCA_963210345.1. Taxonomy (NCBI): domain Eukaryota; kingdom Viridiplantae; phylum Streptophyta; class Magnoliopsida; order Fabales; family Fabaceae; genus Inga; species Inga oerstediana. The sequence continues at coordinate 26,399,409 of OY723405.1, read as the reverse complement.
GGCGGGAATTACAATTTTTCAAATTTCAAATGTTCAATTTATAGCGGTTTTGTTTGTAAAACCGCTACAAAGTTACGTATCACTTTGTAGGGGTTTCATCCATTTAACCGCTACAAATATTTATATTTTGTAGCGCTTTATATTTATAAACCGCTACAAATGTTTTATTTATTTATTTATTTAATAAATATTTATTTTAAATACATTTGGTAGCGGTTATATACTATAACCGCTACAAATATGAGTTAAATTTTGTAGCGGTTCTTTGTAACCGCTACAAAAAGGCGGCCTTCTAGATTCTGTAGCGATTATTATCGTAAAAACCGCTACAAAAAACCGCCACAATAGTCGCGCTAGCTTCGCGCCAAGTTGGCACTACATTTGTAGTGGTTAATATAGACTAACCGCTACAAATCGTGTTTCCTAACCCACGAGCCATTTGGCGTGAAACATATCGTTACAAATTTGTAGCGGTGTTGCTCAAAACCGCTACAAATCCTGATATTTGTAGCGGTTTATTCTAACGCTACAAATACATCGCTACGAATTATCTTTTTTTTTTGTAGTGAATGGGGTTGTCTGTAAATGATCATAACGAATAAGTCTGAAAAACTCTACTATAAATGACATCATAGGTGAATTATCCCTTAACAGCAACTTCCAACTCTAGCTCCCAACAACACAAAGCAATTCAAAAAACAAAATCAACTAAACTAGACGCCCACCTTCACATGTTAAAAGTTTTATGTTAAACATCACCTTGACTTAAAACTTGACATGGCAAAATTAGTTGGCATCCTTCTGGCTCTTGAGATATTACGTGGAAGAAAAAGATCTCCAACACAAGCTCATTACTTGCAGCCAGCGAAAAATTGACAGCACACCCCAAACACTTACCTTTGAGGACAACGAAAAAAACCAATAAACAAAAAGCTTACAAGTTAGTTAACAACCCGTCTTTACATCAACCATTTGAAATCTTAAGAATTGTATTTGCAAAAGAAATGATATGCTATTCAAATTCTCATCCAGCTGTCATGTATAGCAGGTTGCCATGGGAGAACGAAAACAAATAATCAATGAGGAAAATGAAAATCTAGTGGACAAAGAGCTTAGGAAAAAACATCAAACCTACACCACATCATATCTTGAATGTCATATATATATATATATATATATATATATATATATTCCTAAAAAGCTTATACGTGTGCCTTCCTTAATCAAATCATCACACAGCCAAGTGTTCCTAAAGCCGCCAAAACCAACAAATAAAAGTGGGACATCCATGAAAAACGTCAACTCTGACACTGACCTATGATTAGGATTACAAAAGGACAACCCATTCCTTTTCAGTGAACCAAAACCAGGGTAACCCTAGGAGGAAAGCAAGATCCCAACGGACAAAAATGTTATATGTCAAAAATTAAATGTCATATCCAATAAAAAGCTACATGTTGTGCCTTCCTTTATCAAATTACCACACATCTAGACTATGCCCATTTCCACCAAAACCAAGCACATGGTTGTGGTACATCCTTAAAAAACGGATAGTTGCACCTCGGCCCTTTGAATAGGATTACAAAAGGACAACCCACTCCTTCACAAAAAGTGAAAACTTGCTTCTATACCAATTACATTCCTTAAAGGGGAAAAAACATAAACTCTTCTACACCAATATTCTTTAAGTTGCTCATAAGGACACAGCCTTAAATTTTATTCCAAGTATATATTTTCACTGATTTTGGTATTGCAGCAGCAAAAAAAAAAAAAAAGAATTCTCATAATATGATTTGTAAACTTGAAAATGTCTATCCCATATGCATCCCCAAAAAACATAGTAACTTTTTTGGCACCCAAAATACATATTAATACTTATTATGTTCCATTTCAAGTTAGGGGACTAGCATTTTGGCACCAAAACTTGAAATCCATGGAAAAAAAACATGTCAGCACATAAGTTTCTAGTTTTAATTTTATAATGAATATGTACTCTCTGTGTTCTATATTAATAATTATTGTTAACTTTCAAGAGTGAATAATGGCAAAAAATCCGGCTCTCCCAAAATACATATTATTTATGATGATTTACTTTCAGCTGCTTGATTATAATTAAGGTCAGCACATAAGTTTTCCAATTTTATTTTCATCATATGATTTGTAAACTTGAAAATGCCTTTCCATATGAATCCCCAAATAGAAAAATGGGCAATAGACTTTATTTTCAACTGCTTAGTATGTTATGAAGATCATATATGATTTGTTTTGATAATATGTTTGATAATAACCATCTATGGAAACAAAACCAACATATATCAATTGTAATTTGGTGGTGTCTGTCATGGTTACATAGGTTGCATGTTCCTTGATAACAGTATTTTCTTCAATTAAATCTAACGGCAAACTAAAATAGTTAATTAGCATTCTTTCAGATACCCATGTTACCTTACAAGATACATCACAACCATACTTGAGCCGAATAGTACATCAGTTAACAAAATAGTCACAAATGCCATAACCAAAGACTTACCAGGCAATACAAGATAAGCATAACCCAACATAAAATAAAATGCATCAACTTACTGGCAAAAAAAAAAGCATCAACTAACTACAACAACAATCCCTATTGAAGGCACCAAACCACCCTATTGGTACACCTAGACAACAAAAAGGACCGACAACCCCTATTTTTCTGTAACCACAACATTAAATCCTCCTAGCTCTTGCAAGTAATTTCTACTACATGGGGACAATCAATAAATGTTGGGCTCCAGAACACCTTGGTTGCATAGTTGTAGTAGCCAATCGACACTTCTTCTTATTAAGAAATTAATATGAGGTCACATAAGTACATAACTCGAAGAATAAGTTTACTTAGCTATCAGAAATGTGTATGAAACATACCTCCATCCTTCATAGCCATAGTCCAACTAGTACAGGTCATAGTTTGTCCAAGGGAAAGAATGATCTTCCAAGAACTTGACCCACCAGAGATGCTATTAAGATGACAGTATGGTCCAGCATTTTTTTGAATGAAGCAAATAAGAAAGGAAAACAGACAACAAAGGGGGTGGAGATGCTCTCTGATGAACATGGGCCTCTTTTTACTTACTATAGGCGAAAGCCCAATAATTAGAGTGGAGGGTGAAGACCATGTGAATAAGGGGTAACAGTGGAAATTATAATATGATAGTTATAAGCGAGAGGTATATATGTAGAAAGGAGTCTGTTAGGAGGGGCATGGAAATTGTGGAGTGAATGTGAGGAGAGTGAGGGCCTCTCGAATACCCCTTATGGATCTGAGTCATTTTCCTTCTACCTTACTACTTAATTCCTCCATTAGAACATACTCTATGGAGCTTGTATTCTACTGAAATATCACTATAATAGAGGAATTACCCAATAAAGGTATCAGAGCACTCGATTTTGGGCATGGTTAACACAAGAATGGAAGCCAAGGTTGATGGACAAGATGAGAAGCTAGCTGTCGCTGAGCAACACATCGAGCAGTTGAGCGAGGACATGACCACAGACAAATGTGATTTGGCGACTTTGAAGTCCTTGATAACTGAGTTTGTTGCTAAATTTCAAGAAGGCAAGACACTGCAAAACAAGATTCCATCATCGGATGCCTCTTCATCGAAACAGCCAGTTGAAACTATTACCCAAGACACACCGAAGCCATACCCGCCACATCCAAAAGTTCCTGTCGTAACAACATATCGGAATCTCGAGATTCCTCTCTTTTTAGGTGATGATCCTTTGGGATGGATTTTCTGAGCTAAGCATTACTTCAAAGTAAATCATGTGTTGGAGGAGGATAAGCTCGATGCCGCAGTACTCTGTTTTGAGGGGCATCTGCTTAATTGGTTCCAGTAGAAAGAGATCCGATCACCAGTCTGAAATTGGGATGACTTAAAACGTGATTCAGTTCTATTATTTCATCCTTCTTAGTATGGGAGTGCGTATGAGATGCTAATAGTGTTGCATCAATCTAAGGGAGTTGCGGATTATAATGAACGGTTCGAACTGTTATTGGCCACATTGGGAAACTATGATGAGGATATGTTAATAGCTGCATTTTTTAATGGATTGCGAACTGAAATTAAGGCCGATATGCGACTGCTCAAACTCACCACACTGTCAGAATACATGGATATGGCCTTGTGTTTGGAGGAATGCAATTTGGTTCTGATTCATGCTATGAGCCTTAAATCAGATGGGCTATGTCGGAGCTGGGCCGAACACAAAGGAATCGGGTCATGCTACTAGTCAACCTGGAATTATCCAACTACGGTGGACTCCACTACCGATGGGAAATCAGCATCAACAGTGTCGATTTCCATACCAAAAGTTCCCAACGAGACTAAGAAAACTGACGACTCTAAGGGGACATCCATACCCGTAACTTATACCAGCCGTACCGTTCCCAAGAAGTTCACAGATGCCGAGATCGAATGACGAAGAGAGCTGGGGCTCTGCTTTAAATATGATGAAAAATATAGGCCGGGGCATCAGTGCAAAAAGAAGCAGTTACAAGTTCTGATTTCAGCCGAAGATAACATTGAGACTGAGAATTCCGATGAACAAATAGTTTTAGACGCTGAGGCCGACACTCCAGTTGAACCAGAAGCTACCGACTGTCAACTTTTGGCCTTATCCTTGAATGTCGTAGCTGGGTTTACCGGAGGTAAGACTATCAAACTCATGGGCTCACTTAAGGGAAAAGACGTGTTAATTCTGATTGATTGTGGGGCTACTCATAGCTTCATCCACCATGATTTGGTTAATTCCTTCTCGATGTTAAGGTTGCTTTTACAGTACAAGTAAGTGATTCACAAATTGTGCAGGGCTGAGGGTTATATTGTGATGTATCTCTTTTGTTTCAAGGTCTTCATATTACTCACTCCATATATCCCTTTAAACTGGTTATCACCAGAATAGGATGAAACAAGGGGAGAAGCATAAGGCTACATTTCGTACTCACGATGGCCACTATGAATTCTTAGTCATGCCATTCGGCCTCAAGAATGCATCATCCACATTTTAGTCGCTCATGAATGACATTTTTCACCAACACCTCAGGAAGTTTATACTTGTATTTTTTGACAATATTTTAGTATACAGTGATAGTCACAATTCTCATTTGCAGCATCTTCGTATGACATTTCAGATTTTACAGCAGCATTTCCTGGTTCTGAACATCAAAAAGTATGTCTTTGCTCAAATCCAACTTGAGTACTTGGGACACATCATCTTCAAAGACGGCGTGCATGCTGACCCAGCCAAAATTAAAAGCATGACTACTTAGCCAACACCAATGACTATTAAGGAATTACGAGGGTTTCTTGGCTTAACCGGTTATTACCGGCGTTTTGTGAGACGCTATGGCTTGATTGTTGTACCACTAACGAACTTACACACAAAAAATGCATTTTGTTGGATTGAGGATGCCTAAGCTGCCTTCAAGAAGCTGAAAATGGCCATGTCAACAACTCCTGTTTTGGCTTTACCAGATTTTTCTCAGTCTTTTATAGTCAAAACTGATGCCTTTGGATCTGGCTTAGGTGTTGTGTTAATGCAATCTGGGCGCCCCATTGCCTAATACAACCATTCTTTGTCTTCAAGGAAGCGACAATGTTATGTCTATGAGCGTGAGTTGATGGCTATAGTCTTTGTTGTGCAAAGTGGCGATACTATCTTTTGGGTAGACCTTTCATTATTCGCACAGATCAGCACGCACTGAAATTCTTGCTAGAGCAACGAATTTTGGATGCTTTCAGAAAAGTTGGGTGACCAAACTTATGGGTTATACCTTTCGGATTTAGTATAAACTAGACAAAACCAATTCATCCACCGACGAACTCTCCAGAAAGGAATATCATCTGGAGTTACATGCTATTTCCTTGCACCAACCACCAAGACTTGATAAATGGGATGAAGAGGTGCAACGGGATGAGACCTTATCCTCGATTCTTCAAGCACTTCTACTCAGCCAACAAGCTTCAGCCGGTTATGCAGTGAAAGGCGGACACTTTTTTTTTTAAAGGCCGTTTAGTCCTTCCCAAGTCATCCGTTCATATTGCCACATTAATGCGCAAGTATCATGATTCTCCCATAGGTGGACATTCGGGTTACCTGCGAACTTATAAATTCCTCTCTTCTCTATTTTATTGGGATGGTATGCGCAAGGATGTTCAACACTATGTCTCGGCTTATGGTGTTTGCCAACACAACAAACATTCTGCTCTAAGTCCCGCAGGCCTTCTACAACCACTACCTATTCCTAACTCCATTTGGACTGATATATATATATATATATATGGATTTTATCTCCGGCTTACCCAAGTCTCATCAATATGACACCATTTTGGTGGTAGTTGACCGCTTTACCAAATTCGCTCATTTTATTCCACTAAAACATCCCTATACAACTTTATCTGTTGCTGAGATTTTTGTCAGGGAAATAGTACGTCTTCATGGTTTTCCTCACTCTATTGTGTCCGATAGCGATAAGCTTTTCTTGAGCAATTTTTGGAAGGAACTCTTTAAAGCAGCAGGAACTCAGTTATGCTATAGCTCTAGCTATCACCCTTAGAGTGATGGCCAAACTGAGGTCATTAATCGAAGCTTGGAAACATACTTACGATGTTTTTGCAATGATAAACCTTCCACTTGGTCCAAATGGCTATGCTAGGCTGAGTATTGGTTCAATACAAATTTTAATCGATCTACCGGTATGTCTCTATTCAGAGCTCTTTATGGTTAAGATCTGCCAAGTTTGTTTTATTTCCAGGAGTCCTTATCTGCATTGGATGCTGTGAATAATAATATTCAAGCCTGAAATGCTATTCTAGATGAGCTCAAACAGAATTTAGCCCGTTCATAGCAATTGATGAAACATTATGCTGACAAAAAACGCAGAGACATCCACTTGGGACTTGGTGATTATGTCTATGTGAAGTTACAGCCTTATCATCACAAATCGCTAGTTCGTCGGCCGAATGAGAAGCTAAGCACACGTTTCTATGGACCTTTTCCAGTTGTTGAAAAGATAGGCACAATGGCTTATCGCTTGGAGCTTCCTTAGGATGCCCGAATTCATCCTGCTTTCCACATCTCGCAGCTTAAAAAATCATTGTCTTTTGTTTAACACCCTCATCATTTTCCTCCTATGTTATCTGCTGATATAGAGTTGTAGGTCTCCCTGGAGGCTGTGTTACAACACCACCGTATGACTGATGGGAGAATTGAATTGTTGATTAAGTGGACTTCCTTGTCTGACTTTGAGAATACTTAGGAAGATTATGATGTGATACACACACAGTTTCCTTATTTTCGCCTTGAGGACAAGGCTAAACTTGTAGAAGGGGGTATTGATAAACATGGGCCTCTTTTTACTTACTATAGGCGAAAGCCTAATAATTAGAGTGAAGGGTGCAAACCATGTGAATAAGGGGTAACAATGGAAATTATAATATGACAGTTATAGGCGAGAGGTATATATGTAGAAAGGAGTCTGTTAGGAGGAACATGGAAATTGTGGAGTGAATGTGAGGAGAGTGAGGGCCTCTCGAATACCCCTTGTGGATTTGAGTCTTTTTCCTTCTACCTTACAACTTAATTCCTCCATTAAAACATACTCTGTGGAGCTTGTATTCTGCTGAAATACCACTATAATAGAGGAATTACCCAAAACTCTCTTAGTTGGGAAATCTGAAAGGAGATGAAGAAGAAGAAAGACCACTCATGAAGTATTTAAGTCATGCCTCATTAATGAACCCCGATCACAAACATGAAAGGAATTAAATACACTTCACCAAAATGATTAGAGTCTTACTAGGAACAACATCAACCAAACGTCCCAAATCAAAACAAAACTTGTAAAGTAAGAATGAACAATACCAAGGAACATACACAACCTAAACAGACAAGCAACCGTCCTAAGAAAACAATCTAGAAATTGACGTGCCCTTACGCCTTTCATTTGTGAGGAATGAGGAGGAGATAAAAGGAAAGATGAATTGAACTTGAGTGATACCCCGCATGCACTCTACTACCAAACCCTCCCAACTAAATACAAAACACATTTCAAATTCAAATCAGGCTCATAGCCCAATGACAACTGTGTAGCTATGGCACAAAGCCTAAAGGAAGCTGGTAATGTTCATTTGAATAGTAAAATGAGTAAGGATCCACATAGCTGATGACTTGGCTCGGCTTCTCCATGATACAGATTTATATGTATAGGGGATGATGAGATGAGTAGTAGAGGAACAAAATAGTAAGAGTAGAGGGCAGTAACCAATCTCATATAAAGATAGGATCAAAATTATCATTTTCTTTTATTAGAGGAGTATGAAAAATAAGAAATCACGTAGTTATAAGCAAAAAGGGTATAAAATAGACTGGTAGACTAAATTTTTTTAATATTTCACCTAGAGTATTTTTTTTTTAGTTTTTATTACCGATATGAATTTATTTTTCTTTTCAATTCTCATAGCCGTTTGTTTGTTTGTTTTGTTTTGTTAAATGTAGGCCAAGCTTTCTAAGAACATCAAATCTATTTGTGCATTGATTACTTTTCAAGTAGATAACTCACGCACTTCAAGGAAAAAAATTCAAGATAAATATTCAGCAATAAAGTGGATATCAGTGGAGGTGTTAGATTGAGGTAAAATTGTTCCATTTATAATATACATTAGAGGAAAATAGGGCTACAATACTTTAGAATGTTGGATGAGCTAAAAGTATTAGTGGAGGTGTTTGTTGCAATTTTATTAGATATGCTGTTTTTCTTAATTTTTTTTTTTAATTTATCTTCTTCAATTCTATTGAGATAAGCATTTTATTATGGGATTTCATAAATTTGTAGCTTCTCTTTGTGATTTTATATCTTATCCAGATTGTCAATTCATGTCTCAAAATCGCTTCTTCACAAAAGCTGCCATTCTAAAAAATAAAATTAAAAAAAGAAAAAGAAAAATCCAAATCTCAAAATCGTTTCTTCATAGGGATTTTAAAATCTGGGTTTTTCTAATTTTTTTAATTTTTAATTTTATTTTTTAGAATAGTTATCTATTATCCAATCTAGAAAGTGCCGGACTTTTTAAACTGTTTGATATAAGACCTAACATAAATCCAATTTAAAAGGCCAATGTTAACTATTCTAAAAGGATTTTTTTTTCTAGTAGTTGGACGTTATATATATGTTAGGAACTCAAAGTGGTAATCAAAGTCAAACTCCAAAGTAAGCTTTCCTTCCTATGTTTCTATTATGTAACTGTGACCTTGTTTTATTAATATCAGTTTACCCTTTACCCCAAAAAACACTCTAGAGTAAGCTTGTGCTATGTTGAGTGCGGCTTCTAGGACATATATTTGGAAGATTGTCTTTAGGCTTGTTTGGAATGACAATAAGAGCTTTTAAAAACATATTTTTAATTGTGATTTATAATGTACGAGGTGAATATATGAGAAGAGTTTTACATAGGATTGTGTGAATATGCTTATAATAAGGAATTCCAAACAAGCACTATATTGTTCCACATCAAGGAAAGGAGACAAGAAAAAGGATTTTGCAATGCCAACACCTAAAACACAGCCATTGTGTTTTCATGCAATCCCCACCTGGTTCATTCATCTTTCAACACTATATGACCTAATGATACTAGCACTCACATGAAGCGTATACTTGGCCCTTAGGTCGTGCCTTCGAGGTTGGGGGAGGTTGGGGAAGCGAAAGAAATCCACTATCACGGGGTGGAGATATTCCTGTGAGTATGGTGCCGTGCAAGCAGCCTACGTGGCAACAGGGCGGACCGAATGGCTGTGTTTGGGAATTGGGAACACTCTAAAAAATTCACTTTTGCACTTTACAAGATAAAACGTCTCTCACGTATTTACTTACACAGTACAAAATTACTTAAAATAAGCTAAATCAGACACCCACTTATCAGTAAAAGAAAAGGATGAATATCTTTATATGACATAAATTCATTGTTTTCTTTGAATAGTTAGTGTTACCTATGTTAACTTGTTACAGTTTCAATAAAGTTAGCATGAATGACGATAAGGAGGAGAAACTCACCAAATACGAGCTGTCAGCTCCAATTAACACAGCAAGTAGTAAAATTGAAAGAGCCACTTTCTGACAGAAAGACAACACAGTTTTCTGATAACCCATATCCAAGATACTCCAACATTATGAAACATGTAAACCACACATGAAAAGGTTTGGCCAAAAATAAAACCCCACGTCAAAAGGAACAAATAAGCCACGATACATGAGGATTAACTGCTGCAACTATATGACCATCAAATTACTCCTCCCTCAATGAAAAGGGTAAAGAATTATCAAATTTCACACAGAAGCCTATCAAATTAATTATTTTGAGAAATTTTATTAAAAGCTGTTATTGAGATACCAAAATGCCTTCAGCTTCCACTCCCTCAGTAACAACACTTGGAAACTTCACTTTCTTTTAACTTAGATACCCCGGGATATAGATCAGAAAAAAATACAGGGGTATTTCTGCTTGCTAACCAAAAATCAGGTTCACTAAGCTTTTTCAACAATTTGAGGTTCTAAGTTCCTTCAGTGTATATTTTTCAAACTTGTCATGCTCGAATATAAATTTCTGTAAAAACGATTATAGCAAGACACATAGGGACAAGCAACAAGTTGACAACTGCCATTTGCAGTTACAACAGAACCATCAAATTTCAGTGCACCCCGTGAAAAAAGAAACAGTGATCAATTTTCTTCAGACAATCAGGTTTTGGCTAGGAAGAATTCTAATCCGTTGGCCCTAGTAAGCTAAAGGGAAACATAAGATAGACAAAGCTCTTTATTTTGTAACAAAAGCTCCAGAGTTGCACCATTCAAAGCTCTAAAAATTTGGTAAATAAATTATAATCAAAAGATGAGGGATCCAAGATTGCATCACAAGTTTGCAGCAAAGAAAAATGAAGCAAAACCAAATTACAGACATACCAAAAGCAGTAAGTTCTAGGCAGGTAAAGAAAACTACTATTAAGGGCTACAACAAATACTTTTGGCACCGTTATTTCTGAGTTTTTGTTTCCTCTCCACAACGTAAGGACCTTCAGCATCAGACATATGCAAATTTGACAATTTTTTGCATAAGAGAAGCCGAAATAACCCGGTCCAGAACCAAGATGCCAGTTAAATAGAGTACCGTGTGTCAAAACATCACAGGATGACTTGTTCAGGAATTATGATAAAAACATATCAAACAATACAGGCCACTGCACGATACCTCCCAAGAATCAAATTCCTCCCATCCTTTTTTGACTCAAATCATGAAATTTGAATCGTGAATCACGCGATTCTAATAACGCCGAGCAGAAAGAAGTACCCTGCAAATTAAAATTTCAAATTGGGCAACCGGAACACTGAGAGAAATCAATTAGAGTGGGACTTGAACAGAAAATTTTAATCACCACAATAAACAAGGAACCAAATATTGGAAGTCAACATCCAGGAAACTAACTGCCTATGCCCGAACTTCAGAAAAATATCCCGACTCACCTCTATAGATTTCCAGTAGGCGAGGAACATTTTCTTGAAATTTGAACACAAAATTATCCAGAAACTTTTTCTCACTGAGTATAATAACAGAACTCAAGGACACACTTTCCTTGATTAAACCCTTCATTTTCAAAATTTTAACTACTGACCATCTAGGAACAATCCTCTGCTTCATGCTATAGCTAAGAATCGTAGGGCATGCAGCTATATCTTCCAACCGCAAACCCATTTCATCAACAAAAAACTTCATTGTGCTTGTGATGTTTTTCTCTGACATGCTCATGATCCTTGGAAACTTACTGAATGCAAAAAGAGTGACATCCCTGGACCAGCCACACCTCTCAAAGATAGCAAGTTTCAACTCCCAGGTAGATTTACTCAACTGCGTAACAACAATAAGTGCTTCAACAAACGCAGTCTTGGAAGGTTCGATTCCGGTTTCCTTGACAAACTTGACATATTCAACAAACAATGATCGATTCATAAATGCTACATGTGCACGCCGCCTAGATAACAGAGTATAGACAGAAGATTGAGGCACTCCTTCATCTCTCAAAACCTTTATGTTTGGGACTATATTCTTTACATCATAGGATTGAAAACTCCAACTAGAATGTTTTAGACATTTCCTTACTTTCCCATCATCATCAAGTACACTTTTAAGAACCTCATAGTGGGGAATTATACGTTTCTCTAAGCTATATATGAGTAATGAAGGGTTAAACGAGAAGATTTCTGGAATTTCTGAAGCTGAAAACCCTATAGACTGGATAAACCTTAGCCTGGGTAAAAGTTTGTGCTCAAAATTTGCCAAAAGCACCCGTGGATAGCAACCCACAATTTTGGATATCTGTGGATCTGAGAATCCGTAGCTTCGGAAAAGATTAAGTACCGAATCGGGTTGATCTGGGTCTTTCAGTTCAACCCTTTTCGATAATTTAGTAGCAACTTCAGCGGACATGCCAAGTGAGTTCATAAGGTAAGAAACCGTGAAAGAAAAATTTCCACCTCCATCTTTTTTGGGTTGATTTGATTGAGATAATTTCGAAACCGAACAAAACGAATATGAAATGAGGGATGCATTGTGATGAAGAAACCCTAACTGGGTTGTCCTCCGGCATGGCAGTGACGAAGAAGACAATCTTGCAAACAGAAAAGGTAGCATGAAAGATAATGGTCAGAAACTCGCCAAATAGGCGAGTATCAACTCCAACTAACCGTGCAAGTAGTACAATTCCTCAATTTTTCCCACTATGAAGCGTAGAAACAGGCAATCAGCATAGAATAGCACGCAGACAATGTAAAGAGAAGGAGGCGAGAGCTTCTGCAACCGTTTGCATTTCCAATGCGTAAATCTCTTCTTTGCAGTTGTATTGTGAGTTAGGCAAGCTCCGTAACTGCAAATGGTACAAGAACATCGAATCTACACTTATGCGATGCAGCAGATCTCATGGCTTCTTCGGGCACATTGACGAAAGCATCTGGGCACCTTTGATTGTTTTTGTTTGGGAAAATCACTGTCAGGTCCCATGGAAGCAAAATATTGTCAGAAAAATCCCAGGAAAAACTGAAATATCTGAAAAGTCCCTAGGGACTTTTCTGATATTATTTTCAAATGTAAAAAGACACACATGCCCTAATGAAAATTTAAACTCTTCTTCTTCAATACGAAAGAGAGACTAGAGCGGCAGAACCCCAAATCGCAGAGGGCCAAATCGCGTTCCAGAGAGGCATTTGAAAAACGAACTTCTGTCGTCTCCGTTGTCGTCCGGTGGCGTGCGGTGTGTGGCCGTCGTTATGCCGTCATTCGCTGAGCATGTCCGTCGCTGGTGGTCCGGCCGTTTGCCCTCACTCACCGTCGGTGCTCCCTTCGTTCGCCGTGCGTGTCCGTTGCTGGTCGGCGTCTTGTGGCCGTGTGTCGGTGCTTGTCTTGCAATCGGCTGCGGCTGCGTCTCCGTCGGTGGTGTCTGGCGCCAAGAGTCGTCCGGCGTTCCTCCACTTCGAGACTCCATCGGTGCTCCAATCGAAGGCGGCATTCCCGCCGGTGAGTGAAAGAAATCACTGTTTCTCATTAATTTTGTTGTTGGATTTAGGATTTAGGACTTTGATTTAAGTTGTGTAATTTTCTTCTAACAAAAATGGCATTTTGAGAGATGATTGTGAGGGTTGTTACTTCCCTCGTCGGGTATCTGTGTAGTTGGGCGTATGCTTCCCGTTGGAGAGGACTTTCTCTCTTCCCGGCTCTACTCAATTGCCTTGCACATCAAATGCCTGATAACTGAATGTCTTCTTCTTCGGTCGAGTAACTACATCCCTCTCTTCCTACCTTTCCCTATGGGTCGAGCTAAGAACATCATCTTTCCTCGTTGCAATAAAATCTTCTTTCTTTTCTTAATGTCCCAATAATCCAAAAGGATACAAGCTTATCAAGGCCGAGTCAGAAAGCTTTGTTTGTAGAGTCTCTTTCAGTTCAGGTCTTGAATCATTTGGATAAATTTGGGAAGGAGAAAGACTATAGGGCTAAGAGAAGCTTGGCATATATGATTAGTTTGATAGGAAGATTGGGCCCGCCCCATTTCCTACCCCCTTTATTTACCAAAGAAAAAAAAATGGCATGATCTACATTTAGCTCCATATTGTAGGTAGTAATTGGTTTTGGTTTTTTTATAGATGCTTGTTCATATGGCATTAATCTATACCTCTTCAATGTTAACTTGTTTATATTGCGCCTTTACTGTTTATAGTCTCTGTAGCTTTATTGTGCACCGTTTGTTGACTTCCACTGATAATACTGAGTTGTTTTGTGATAAAACTGAACTGTGTGGACTTGGGTTAGAGTTTTGGTGCAGTGACTTGAATTTGTTGTCAAAATGTGGAAGTTTGCTGAACGGTATATTCCAAAGCTTTGCATCCATCGCTGAAATTCTGTACACTTTGTTGAGTTTGGTGAAATTTCTGATATGAGCTTGTCAAAATTTGCATTTGACATACATATTGACTGCCATGGTAAGTTGTGTGACTTTAGGTGCATGTACTGAAATTTCAAAATTTTGGGCAATGTTGGAGGTGAATCTGATTTGTGACAGTGGAATTTACTGGTTATAAGCTATGCAAAGCAGTAGTCTCTTGGTGGCACCAAACTAGTGTTGTGTTGGAGTCATTTTAGATTATTGTTTTTGATATTGAGTTTTAATTTGCACATGAAAATAGTTTGAATCAGTGGACTGTACTCTGTGTTAAAGCTCTTGTTACTGAGTTTTGGAAGGATTGGATTAATTATTATGTTTCTGGTTAAGTAAAAAATGGCGAACAAAAGAAAAAGGGAAGATAAAGAAGAAGAGAGGCAGCCAAAAGTGTCATCGTATGTATTGTTCACGCAAGAGTATTACCAGAACAAGAAGAAAAAGAATGAGCCGAAAAAGCCTTTTAAAGAGGAGAGTAAGTCGGTAAAAGAAGCTTGGAACGCTTTGAAAGATGATGAGAAGGAGACATATAAGGAGAGGGCAAAGAAATTAAGGAGAGGGGAAAAAGGGGAAAAATATGTGGTTCCATTCCTTACTCGGTGTGCCCCTAATCAATTTATAGAGGTGTGCAAAAGTTTGAAGAACAGAGAAGAGCGGATGGAACGGTTAAAGAGAGTTGGATTTGATAAGTTGGTCAACATAAACTGCTCACAAATCCCTTGAGACTTATGTGGGCAGTTTATGGGTGCATTTGACCCTCCAACCAACAATGTTTCCATTCGAGGGAGGTCACTCCACATTCGCTCGGAAGATGTAACAGAATTTATGGGGTTACCGTGTGTGGGGGGGACATTGAAAGAAATGCGATGAATGCAGACAAAGATTTTCAACAATTAAAAACATTGTATGGGACAGTGCCATATAAGACAATTGGGAAATGGCTGATTGAAAGAGAAGATGATGCAGATTTTGAATTTCTCTTTATTATGTACGCATTGGGCACGTTGTTGTGTCCCGGAGCCGGTGTTAAGGTGAGTGACCGAGTGTTAAAGGTGATGGTCGCTACAAAGCCAGCTTTTGGAGACAATGATTGGGCTACCTTTGTGTTGAGTGAACTTTCAAATTCAGTTGGACAATACAAGAAAAAAGTGAGCAAAGGGAAAGCTTCAGGAAAAATCAACGTTGGAGGATGTATATATTTTCTTATGGTAAGTGCAACATAAGTTTTCATTGTATAATGATTCCTAAAGTTCTGCATTAAATGTTGACATTTACTTATGTTAAGTTGTTATTCACATTGTATGCAGGTTTTTTGCTTACAAAAATTTCCCCTCGGTGAACTACAAGCCTCTAAAAATGACGAAGCAGTACGATATTGGAATGATAAAAACGTGAAGAAGAGAGTGCAAATAGAGAGGCACAGCAACCAAGGGTTGCTACATTCCGTGGGGCAAGTAGTTGGGGGTCCGGCCTCAGAATTGCATCAGCAGAATATTATAACACACTCGGTAAGTGATGAACTTTGATGTGAGGTTTACATACTTTGCATATTATTGTCACTAATATTTCCCTCATAATTTGTAGGAATTGAAGAGAACATATGAAAGAATTATGTCAAGGGTGGTGTCAATTGTCCAAGAGGAATTGGTTTCCCTTGATGCAAGGTTGTTAGGGGGAGAAATGGATGCAGGGGCAGAAATTGATGAACAGTCATCGTCAGAAAATGACGATGAACAACCCTCCTCGGGAAGTGAAGCTGAAAAGGCTGCCATACGAAAATGAGATGATGAAGTTTGGACCATACATGAAGAAGATGGGTCAGAGGAAGATAATGAAGGTGAAGCTAATAGGTCAGCCAACGAGGGGAAAGATGAGTGTTCTGAAGATGTACTAAAGGGGGAAGAAGAAGTACAATTGAGAAAATCGACAAGGGTAAAAAAACCTGCTCTTGTCTCTCCTTGGGTGACAACCATGACTAAGAAAAGAACGAAAGATGACAAGCACAAGGAAGCTTTATTCCAGCTGTGCACAACGAGACCCAACAAAGAGGATGCACAAGAGTAAGTAATTAAATGTCTACTATCTATTTCTAGTTGAAGAACAAAAACTGACTGCAAAATGCTTGTTTGTGTAATAGGCTGTTTGTGGAAATGTATGACTATTTCGTCACACGAGGCGAACTATATTGTCTCCGTGAAAGGGGGTGGATTAATAATAGGGTATGTTACATATACATTGACAAGAACTGATACTTTGTTACTTTAGTACGATATTCACTAACTTTTCAGCTATTTTTTCTCAGTTTATGTCAATGGTCGCAAGGACATTAGTGGGGGATCAATTACAGAACTCTAGTCGCGTCAGTAGACACATCTTTTCATCAGAGTTGATGGAAAAAATGTCGTCTGACCCGAAGAAGTGGTCCTGGCAAGCGCATGAATATGAGATCCTTCCTGAGCATAATCGATACAACATTGGGGATTGCGACTTAATCTTTGCTCCTACATTGCGGCTTGATCACTGGTTCTGTTATGTGTTGGATACCAAGACATTGCGTTTCTCTGTCCTTGACTCGCTGGTTGACCAGCTCACATATTCAAGATTGCAAAAGAGGGAAGAAGATGCACTTTTAGAGGATGAGAAGACAAGTAAGAAGAAGAGATTGAGCCAAAAGCAACAAGAAGAATTGCGTGGCAAGGAGCGGTTGGCAAGCCAGTGTGTAAGCACTCCAACTTAAGTTTATGCTTTATTTTGTAAATGTTGTTCTTGCTGTGTTGTGTAATGTCAACATTATTTGCTTCTTGCAGAGAGATTGCATCATTAGTGTACTTCGCAGGGTTAAACCAGAATTATTTGGCAAAGGAAGAGAAATACCTAAAGACATCAACTGGCCAAAAGTGCATGTCCAAGCTGACATGTTAGTATTACCTTTTTTTTGTTGCTCAATACTTTGAAATGGTTGGTTGTGTTTCATATCGTTTGTTCCTTTCTGTTTGCAGCGATTCGTGTGGCGTCCATGTTCTTTCATGGTTATTCGGTTGGGATGGCTCGGCACAGGACAAAGGGGGGTATACGATGCCTAAGTTGTCTCCTGAACAAATTCGCAAATTAAGGTTGATTTGTTATGGTGGCTTGTGACACATGACGGGAACATACATGCCAAAAAGGTGCTGTCCATTGCAGGTGGCAAGAAACAAATGCAGGGGAATAGAGACAAGTAGCATTTGTGATGTTATTATGTACATATGTTGCTATTTTGTGGGTCGTTCGAGAACCTTATGTCTTTGTGTGACTATTTTGTCATTGTAGGAAGGGCAATCATGCAATGCTTTTTTGTTTACTGCCATGTTTAGGTGACAAGGAAATATTTTCAACTGGTTACGGCTATTGCACAACTGCATATGCCTTCTTGTACAAGTTGTAACATTTAAGTAATAGGGCGTTATTACAATGGTGATTTTTACAAGTCTTCAAGCGTTTATTCACAACAGGTTATATGGGTTTAACAACCTCCAACACGTTTTTCTTGCAGAAGAAGTTTTCTTACGTTATGAATAATGTGTTGTTTACAAGTCCTGAAGTGTGTATTAACAATCTGATGAGTTCGTTTTACAACTTCAAGGTGTGGCGATTTGCTTTTGCTTCGCCACAGCGCAACAACAGCAAAATGACATGAAAAATGGCCTTTTCTGACCTCGTTCGCTGTTGGTACGCCCCAGCGAACCAGCAGCGATTACACATGATTTCTGTTTTACAACCGTTCAAGCGCTGATTTACAACCCTTACAGCGTTCATTTACAACCCTTTGAGTTCAATTAACAACCTCCCCCTCGTTTGTGTCTTACAACGTTAATTGAACTCAAAGGGTTGTAAATGAGATATTTACAACCCTTAAAGCGTTCATTTACAACCCTTTGAGTTCAATTAACAACCTCCCCCTCGTTTGTGTCTGACAACGTTAATTGAACTCAAAGGGTTGTAAATGAGATATTTACAACCCTTAAAGTGTTCATTTACAACCCTTTGAGTTCAATTAACAACCTCCCCCTCGTTTGTGTCTGACAACGTTAATTGAACTCAAAGGATTGTAAATGAGATATTTACAACCCTTAAAACGTTCATTTACAACCCTTTGAGTTCAATTAACAACCTCCCCCTCGTTTGTGTCTGACAACGTTAATTGAACTCAAAGAGTTGTAAATGATATATTTACAACCCTTAAAGCGTTCATTTACAACCCTTTAAGTTCAATTAACAACCTCCCCCTCGTTTGTGTCTGACAACGTTAATTGAACTCAAAGGGTTGTAAATGATATATTTACAACCCTTAAAGCGTTCATTTACAACCCTTTGAGTTCAATTAACAACCTCCCCCTCGTTTGTGTCTTACAACGTTCTCTGACGTTAAGTGTTGGCAAAGTAGCTATTTACAACCCTTAAAGCGTTCATTTACAACCCTGTGAGTTCAATTAACAACCTCCCCCTCGTTTGTGTCTTACAACGTTCTCTGACGTGTGTTTGCAAAGTAGCTATTTACAACCCTTAAAGCGTTCATTTACAACCCTTTCAGTTCAACTAACAACCTCCCCCTCGTTTGTGTCTTACAACGTTCTCTGACGTTAAGTGTTGGCAAATTAGCTATTTACAACCTTTAAAGCGTTCATTTACAACCCTTTCAGTTCAATTAACAACCTCCCCCTCGTTTGTGTCTTACAACGTTCTCTGACGTTACGTGTTGGCAAATTAGCTATTTACAACCCTTAAAGCGTTCATTTACAACCCTTTCAGTTCAATTAACAACCTCCCCCTCGTTTGTGTCTTACAACGTTCTCTGACGTTACGTGTTGGCAAATTAGCTATTTACAACCCTTAAAGCGTTCATTTATAACCCTTTCAGTTCAATTAACAACTTCCCCCTCGTTTGTGTCCTACAACGTTCTCTGACGTTAAGTGTTGGCAAATTAGCTATTTACAACCCTTAAAGCGTTCATTTACAACCCTTTCAGTTCAATTAACAACCTCCCCCTCGTTTGTGTCTTACAACGTTCTCTGACGTTAAGTGTTGACAAATTAGCTATTTACAACCCTTAAAGCGTTCATTTACAACCCTTTCAGTTCAATTAACAACCTCCCCCTCGTTTGTGTCTTACAACGTTCTCTGACGTTAAGTGTTGACAAATTAGCTATTTACAACCCTTAAAGCGTTCATTTACAACCCTTTCAGTTCAATTAACAACCTCCCCCTTGTTTGTGTCTTACAACGTTCTCTGACGTTAGGTGTTGGCAAATTAGCTATTTACAACTCTTAAAGCGTTCATTTACAACCCTTTCAGTTCAATTAACAACCTCCTCCCATCGTTTTCTCACCGTAACTATTACAAGTTGAGCTATTTACAACCTGTAAAGCGTTCATTAACAACCCTTTCAGTTCCTTTCACAACCTCATCGCGTGACTGCAGCAGTACTTCTGATGCAAATTTTCATAACAGCTGAATTGTAGCATATTTTATCAAGTGGTTGGTTGGTTGTTTGCCTATTGTATGAAGTAAGTTAGACACATGCACAAGTGAATAGTAAGTCCCCCATGACTTTATAAAGTGCACACCTCACCACTGTCACCTAAGGAACCCATGATTTTAACCACTTATAATGCCTAATTTATTTAAATTCCTGCTGCAAAAATTTGACAGCAACAGATGAAAATTTTCACAACTCCTAATGTATGTTTTCACAACATAATGAGTTTTGTTCACAACTAATGCAACTGATGCAAATTTAAACAACGCATGCAACCTAATTTTCCAACTTTCTGACAGTGCATGTCACAACTTAGTAGCATATCAGATCCACATATCAATTTACATTGAAATATTAAGTTGTATGAGTAAGGGGGTATTTTCGCCTACTCATTTAACTTAATATCAGACTATTTGTGTTTAACTACACCAACATCCGGACCCGTTCAAAAACCAATACGGGTCACAGGAAGGCACCAGTTAATGGTGTATATATACATAATCCAAAATAAGTAGCTAACAAAAGAAAGTACATAATCCATCGTTTTAGGTTGGATTTGGATTTTTGCAAGTCCTCACGGAGTGCCCAACCTCATGACATCGCCCACAATGATAAAGCTTCTTGTTTTGAAACTGAGATTCCCTTCTTTTTCTTTTCGGCCTCCCTGCCAGCCTTGTAGTTGTTGGCGGATCCAAGAATGTTTGTGTCAGCAAATGTGTGACAGTCGAAGAATCAGCTCGTGGACAATCATGTGTTGCAACTGGTCTCATGGTGTTTCCATATATTTTCTCCTGTGCTTCCACTTTCAGCCAACCATGTACAAATGTGTACACATTACCATTGAGTACCTTAATTGCTACACAAGCATGGGCACAAGGTATTCCACTCATTTGCCATGCTAAACATGTGCATTTTCTTTGAGCAAGATCTACATTGACATAAATTGTCGCTTCACCACATCTAGTTCGCACCGAAAAGTTATGGTCTCCATAATATACTGCATCCATATTTTCCGCATAGGTAACATGCTGCAACACTTTCTCTTCAACATTGGGTCCAACTCCATTTTTCCAATTGGCCATTGCCATCTTGCTTGCAAGCAATTTCCGTGCCAATTTGTCCCGATGCTCATGAATTAGTATTGACACGCTATGCTTCCTCTCTTTCAACATCCATGCATTAAACGACTCCGCAATATTCGTGGTTATGTTATCCCACCTATTGAAAGGAAACTTGCTCAGAGCCCATTTGTCAACATCCCCATTGGTCTCCACCCATTGTGCCAATTGTGGATTGAACAATCTTAATTTTCCCATTGCACTTATAAAGTCCTCATCCAACCTTGCATAGGCAATTGCATCAAGAAGCTTGAGTGCAGTCTCTTTGCTAGTCGCCGATGTACGTGCTCGACCTCTATTGATTTTCAAGAACTCTGCACTATAATTTTCCTTCACATGCCTGTAGCAATAGCCATGTCGCTCGCTGCCAAATATATCTTTAACAGCACCGATAATTGCATTATTGCGATCTGACACTATGGTTATCATGATTGATCCTATTATTTCTTTCAAATTGAGTAGAAACCAAAGCCATTCATCATATGTTTCACCGCTGACAATGGAATATGCTAAGGGAAACATTTGGTTGTCTGCATCGTATGCACAAGCTGACAACATTGTTCCCTTATAAGGGCCACTTAGATGACAGCCATCTATATAAACAATGGGCCGACAACCACCTATAAAACCTTTAACCGAGCAACCATAAGCAATAAATACCCGCTCAAATCTATTGTTAGATGAGCCTTCCCATTTTGCAACTGTGTCTGGATCACTTTCAATCAATCTATCACATATCCAAGGAATTGCTTGATAAGAGTCTTCTACTCGTCCATTTAATTCCTTTAACACTCTTTCTTTTGCCCTATATGCTTGAGGGTAGTTCAGTCGCACCCCATACTCTCTGTACAAGTCTGCTCGAATTTCATTGGAAGTCTTATCGATATTGGACCTTAAATCATCCATTACGATTGATTATGTCAAGCTCGACCTGTGTGGATGCCAGACAATTAGGCTGTCCTGTGCATGGTGAATGTGTTCACTTTTGTATGTTCGAATCGTTAGAAACTCTGTATCTTGATGTTCTCCTGATGAATAAGCACCCATGTACCACATACAACCACTAACCTTGCACTTCACAATTATCTTCTGTTTATTATTCTTCACAAATTGGTATGAAAACTTGTGTGAAATACTGTATTTGTATAATGTCTGACGAAGGCTCATACCATTCGGAAATATCTGTCCTTCTCCAATAATTAAATCCTTCCATTTGGTATGATTCATTCCCGGTATGGGCGTTGGCACCAATTGAGTACAACATTCCAATGATGGGACATCTTGACTTTCATTTAACAAAGGCGGTGGGGACATACACAATCCTCCAGCACCTACAAACATTTGATCAATCCTGCAATAAATGACAAGTTAGACTTCTCTTTTGCATAATTAAGTTACAACAAATTACTTTTCTTAAGATAACTCGACTTACACTTCTTGCTCTTCCATTTGACCATTAAATGTTGGGACTGTATTCTCATCATCACCATCGTCTTCAATGTACACATGACCATATTGTTCATTATATTTCATAAAATGATCCACCCCTTCATCGTCTTCAAGATCCACAAATGTTGATGTATCAATAGAAACTTTGAATTTCACTTGAATTTCATTACTTTCATTTCCCGTTATAGATGATATGATTCGTAGCAACTCCTCATATGTTGTACTTTCCTTTACGTATCTTGTTCTTACCATACCACCAACATATTGCATTTCATCTCCTCCGACATTTAAAAACTTCCCCCCATATGAATGAAACACAATAGATTCTTCCCAGAACTAGTTGCCATCTTTCATGATAATCTGTACCATGAAGTTCGTATTAACAACTTCCAAAGCTATATTAACAACTGTATATGCACATATTAACAACACTTCTTTTACAATCATATAATCAAACAAAGCACAATCACATTCAATGACTCCCACTTTAAACAAAGCCATACCTTTGTTGGGTTTCCAAACAATAGGCCTTTCTCTCTATTACATTGCCTTAAAACTTAAAAACATAGCACAATTTTTGTATTTACAACTAAAACTGTTAGATTCACAACTACTACTGCACGAATTAACAACTACTTAAGCTATTTACATATCACCCTTTTCACATCAACCCACCACCATGAGAATCAACTTTTCCCACGTCAAACGTCCAACTTTCTCTGTTTTGTTCCACAATAACAGAGCATTATGACACCCAAAGCCATTTGCTGTATTAACAACCACTTCAGTTATATTAACAACACCAACTACACGAATTAACAACAATTAAATTTCTTCCCATATCACAATTTTTACAGCACCCCACCAACCTGAAAATCAGCTATTCCCACTTTAAAGGTATCATTTCCTCTGTCACCTCCCCAAAAAACAGAGCACTATCACATTAACACTACCCAACCTTATTCAAACCCCAACTACAACGCTCAAGCTCATAACTTTACCTAAATCATGTCATTACTCATCTACCTCCTACCACTTTGTCCACTATTGCCACCAAGCACCAACCTTTCACCATCATTCAATTTCACTTTATCCAAATATCACATAGAACCAAAATCAAAAAATTCAGTTTCGTGTTCTACCTCGGTTCCAGTACGTGGAGCTTGCAAATTTGATCCTTTACCAAGAACTTCAACATTACACTTGATCCCTTCAATGTTGGAGTTCACACCAGTCCCTTTCGCGTCGTTTCTGTGTCTCCAGAAAAAAACTTGCGCCTTCCCTCCTCTTTCTGAAGCTTCTACTTTTACATTAACAAGAGGGGCATGTGTGTCTTTTTACATTGGAAAATAATATCAGAAAAGTCCCTAGGGACTTTTCAGATATTTCAGTTTTTCCTGGGACTTTTTTGACAATATTTTGCTTCCATGGGACCTGACAGTGATTTTCCCTTTTTGTTTTTTGTTTTGTTTTTGTTTTGTTGTAATGCAATAATGCATAGTAAGAGTTGCAATTTGTAACTTTTAACGGTGTAGTCCTTGTTTGGAATAATTTATTTTTGGGTAATAAGTGTTTATAAATCATGATTTACAGTATACGAGGTAAGTATGTGAGAGGAGTTTTATCTCGGCTTGCGTAATAAGGACTTACTATCTAAAAATAAGCCCAACCAAACACACACTTAACCTTTCACTTATATCATCCCACTTAGCGATTGTTTTAGTGTATGTTTGGGGTAGCGGTAGGAAAAATGACTTATTATGATTTTGACTTATTAAAAATGATTTAATAGAAAAGTCAGTTTTTGTAATGTGATTTTTATTTGGATGAGCGATTTATTTTTGGACAATAAGTGCTTATAAAGTGATATACGGTATACGAAGTAAGTATGTGAAAAGAGTTTTATCTCGACTTACGTAACAAGTGACTTAATAAAAAAGCTACAGTGAAGAGCTTATTTAATAAGCAGCTTATTCTATCCGTGATGCAAATAGAAAAAGATGAACCAAACATCAAAAAAATAAACCCAACTCATTTGGGCTTTTTTCTGGAAAAAACGGGCTTATTGCCCCCAAAACGTGATGCCAAACACTCTCTTAATTAGTGGTAGAAGTTATTTTTCTAACGTGATTTACGTCATATGAGGTAAGTTTGTAAGAATAGTTTCATTTCGACTTGCGTGAACGTGCTTTTTCACTGCTTTCTCAAACAGAGCCTTAGTCTCCTACATTCTAAATGTACATGAATTTTCTTTTCTTTTCTTTTCTTTTTTACAATTTTCTCCTTATTTAGTTCTCCCTAAAAATATACCAAGAAGGGTGAGATGGGAGAGTTATTTGTAAATGTAGAAAAAGAAAATTTTAATGAGGGTTAACTTGAAAAATGTATCAATTTAAGACATATTTAATGAATAATTTGTCATTTTTTAGTATGTTATAATTAATTAAAGCGAAATTATAGTAAGGACCAGATTGGGCAAAAAAATGGAAGCTAAAACATTTAATATATTTTAAATTTTTTAAATTTGTCCTTATTTATTAATGAATATTGGAAAAATGGTTAGTGATACATTTTCTGTCACCTACTCAATAAGGGTGAAATTGGAAAACTGTCATTAATAACTCTCAAGGTGTACTTATATTTAGGGTAAATATAAATTTTAGTCCTTGAAATTTAACATGATTTTGATTTTAATTCCGCAAGTTTGAAATCGATGGTTCCTCAAATTTAAAAAGGATTTGATGTCACCTTTGCTGTCATTAATTCGTCTAAAATGGCGCTAACGTCATTAAAATAGCTTAGGGTTAATACAACCTTTGGTCCATGAAGTTTGACCTGATTTTAGTTTTGGTCCTTCGAATTTGAAATCGGTGGTTTTGGTCTCTCAAGCTTACTCCATTTATAACTGTTGGTCCCTCAAATTTGAAAATGATTTGGTGGTTAGGTTATGAAACCTGAACATGCTGGTTCTGCTCGGAAACCGGCAAACCAACAAATCCTTGATAATAGTATTTTCTTCAATTAAATCTAACGGCAAACTAAAATAGTTCGTTAGCATCCTTTCATATACCCATGTTACCTTACAAGATACATCACAATCATACTTGAGCCTAATAGCACATCAGTTAACAAAATAGTCACAAGTGCCATGACCAAAGACTTACCAGGCAATATAAGATAAGTATAACCCAACATAAAATAAAATGCATCAACTAACTACAACAACAATCCCTATTGAAGGCACCAAACCACCCTATTGGTACACTTAGACAACACAAAGAACCAACAACCCCTATTTTTCTTTAACCACAGCATTAAATCCTCCTAGCTCATGCAAGCAATTTCCACTGCATGGGGACAATCTCATTAAACGTTGGTTGCATAGTTGTAATTGCCAATCGACACTTCTTCTTATTAAGAAATTAATATGAGGTCACATAAGCACATAACTTGAAGAATTCGTTTGCTTAGCTATCAGAAATGTGTATGAAACATACCTCCATCCTTCATAGCCATAGTCCAACTCGTATAGCTCATAGTTTGTCTAAGGCAAGGAATGATCTTCCAAGAAATCTACCCACAGGAGATGATGTTAAGATGACAGTATAGTCTAGCATTTTTTGGAATGAAGCAAAAAGAAAGGATAAACAGACAACAAAGGGGGTGGAGATACTCTCTTAGTTGGGAAATCTGAAAGGAGATGAAGAAGAAGAAAGACCGCTCATGAAGTATTTAACTCATGCCTGATTAATGAACCCCAACCACAAACATGAAGGAATTAAATACACTTCACCAAACCGGTTAGAGTCTTGATAGGAACAACATCAGCCAAACGTCCCAAATCAAAACAAAACTTATAAAGTAAGAATGAACAATACCAAGGAACACACACCTCCTAAACAAACGAGCAACCCTCATAGTAAAACAATCTGGAAATTGACGTGCCCTTGCGCCTTTCATTTGTGAGGAATGAGGAGGAGACAAAAAGAAAGATGAATTGAACTTGAGTAATACCCCACATGCACTCTACCACCAAACCCTCCCAACTAAATACAAAACACATTTCAAATTCAAACCAGGCTCATAACCCAATGACAACTATGCAGTTGTGGCACAAAGCCCAAAGGAAGCTGGTATTGTTCATTTAAACAGTAAAATGAGTGAGGAGCCACATAGCTGGTGACTTGGCTCAGTTTCTCCATGATACAAATTTATATGTATAAGGGGATGATGAGATAAGCACTACAGGAACAAAACGGTAAGAGCAGGGGAAAGTAGCCAATCTTGTATAAAGATGGGATCAAAATGGTCATTTTGTTTTATTAGAGGAGTATGAAAAATAAGAAATCACGTAGGTATAAGGAAAAAACGTATAAAATAGACTGGTAGACTAACTTTATTTTAATATTTCACCTAGAGTATTATTTTTACTGATAGACTAAATTTATTTTAATATTTCACCTGGGGTATTTTTTTTAAGTTTTTATTTGCGATATGAATTGATCTTTCTTTTAAATTCTCATAGCCGTTTTATTTTTATTTTTTTTTTTAAATGTAGCCCAAGCTTTCTAAGAGCATCAAATCTATTTGTGTATTTGATTACTTTTCAAGTAGATAACTAACGCACTTCAAGGAAAAAAAATCAAGATAAATATTCAACTATAAAATGGACATAAGTGGAGGTGTTAAATTGAGGTAAAGTCGATCCATTTATAACATAAATTAGAGAAAAATAGCTCTAAAATACTTTAGAATGTTGGATAAGCTAAATGTATTGGTGGAGGTGTCTGTTGCAATTTTATTATATATGCTTTTTTTTTTTTTTTAAAAATCTTCTTCTATTCTATTGAGATAATGATTTTATTATGAGATTTCATAAATTTGTAGTTTCTCTTCTACGATTTTATGGTATCTTGTGTAAATCTCAATCCATATCTCAAAATCACTTTTTCACAAAAGCTGCCATTCTAAAAAATAAAATTGAAAAACGAAAAATCTAGATCTCAAAATCTCTTCTTTGCAGTGATTTTAAAATATGGGTTTTTCTAATTATTTTAATTTTTAATTTTATTTTTCAGACTAGTTGTCTATTATCCGGTCTAGAAAGTGCTTGACTTTTTAAATTGCTCCATATAAGACCTAACATAAATCCATTTTAAAAAATCAATTTTAATGAGTCTAAAAGGATTATTTGCTAGTAATGGGTATGTCGTAAAACAAAACAAAAGAGAGCGTAGCAGCAATGAGAGGTTATATATATGTAAGGAACTCAAAGTGGTGATCAAAGTCAAACTCCAAAGTAAGCTTTCCTGCCTATGTTTTTATTATGTAACTGTGACCTTGTTTTATTAATATCAGTTTAGTAGTTTACCCTTTACCCAAAAAAAACTCCAAAGTAAGCTTGTGCTGTGTCGAATGCGGCTTCTAGCACATGTATTTGGAAGATTGTCTTTAGGCTTTGTTTGGAATGGCAATAAAAGCCTTTAAAAACATATTTTTAATTGTGATTTACAATATACGAGTTGAATATATAAGAAGGGTTTTACTTGGGATTGCATGAATATGCTTATAATAAAAAGCTCCAAACAGACACTATGTTGTTCTGCATCAAGGAAAGCAGACAAGAAAAAGGATTTTGCAATGCCAAAACCTAAAACACAGCCATTGTGTTTTCATGCAATCCCCACCCGGTTCATTCATCTTTTAGCACAATTGGCTGTGTTTGGGAACACTCTAAAAAACTCACGTTTGCACTTTACAAGACAAAACGTCTCTCACGTATTTACTTATACAGTACAAAATTACTTAAAATAAGCTAAATCGAACACCAACTTATAAGTAAAAGAAAGGAATGAATATCTTTGTATGACATAAATTCATTCTTTTCATTGAACAGTTAGTGTTACCTATGTTACCTTGTTACAATTTCACTCAGAAAAGTTAGCATGAATGACGATGAGGAGGAGAAACTCACCAAATAGGAGCTGTCAGCTCCAGTTAACACTGTAAGTAGTAAAATTGAAAGAGTCATTTTCTGACAGAAAGACAACACAGTTTCTGATAACCCATATCCAAGATACTCCAACATTATGAAACATGTAAACCACACATGAAAAGGTTTGGCCAAAAATAAAAACCCACGTCAAAAAGGAAAAAAAAAAAAACCATGATACATGAGGATTAACTGCTGCAACTATATGATCAACAAATTACTCCTCCCTCAATGAAAAGGGTAAAGAATGATCAAATTTCATCACAGAAGCCTATCAAATTAAGTATTTTGAGAAGTTTTATTAAAAGCTGTTAAAGCGATACCAAAAGGCCTTCAACTTCCACTCCCTCAGTAACAACATTTGGAAACTTCACTTTCTTGTTACTTAGATACCCCGGGATATAGCTCAGAAAAAATACAGAGGGGTATTTCTCCTTGCTAACCAAAAATCAGGTTCACTAAGCTTTTTCAACAATTTGAGGTTTTAAGTTCCTTCACTGTATATTTTTCAAACTTGTCATCCTTGAATATAAACTTCTGTAAAATCGATTATAGCAAGATACATAGGGACAAGCAACAAGTTAACAATTGCCATTTGCAGTTATAACAGAACCATCAAATTTCAGTCCACCCAGTGAAAAAAGAAACAGTGATCAATTTTCTTCAGACAATCAGGTTTTGGCATGGGAAAATTCTAATCCGTTGGCCCTAGTAAGCTAAAGGGAAAAATAAGATAGACAAAGCTCTTTATTTTGTAAACAAAAGCTCCAGAGTTGCACCATTCAAAGCTCTAAAAATTTGGTAAATAAATTATAATCAATAGATGAAGGATCCAAGATTTCATCACAAGTTTGCAGCAAAGAAAAATGAGGCAAAACCAAATTACAGACATACCAAAATCAGTAAGTTCTCGGCAGGTAATGAAAGCTACTATTAAGGGCTACAACAAATACTTT
Organism: Inga oerstediana; assembly: GCA_963210345.1. Classification (NCBI taxonomy): domain Eukaryota; kingdom Viridiplantae; phylum Streptophyta; class Magnoliopsida; order Fabales; family Fabaceae; genus Inga; species Inga oerstediana. The sequence continues at coordinate 26,369,860 of OY723405.1, read as the reverse complement.
TGGCACCGTTATTTCTGAGTTTTTGTTTCCTCTCCACAACGTAAGGACCTTCAGCACCAGACATATGCAAATTTTACTATTTTTTGCATAAGAGAAGCCGAAATAACCCAGTCCAGAACCAAGATGCCAATTAAATTGAGTACCAAGCGTCATATATCACAGGACAACTTGTTCAAGAATTATGATAAAAACAAATCAAACAATACAGGCCACTGTACGATACATCCACAAGATTCAAATCCCTCCCATCCTTTTTTGACTCAAATCGTGAAATTTGAATCGTGAATCACGCGATTCTAATAACACTGAGCAGAAAGAATTACCCTTCAAATTAAAATTTCAAATTGGGCAACCGGAACACTGAGAGAAATCATATAGAATAGGACTTGAAAAGAAAATTTTAATCACCACAATAAAAAAGGAACCAAACATTGGAAGTCAACATCCAGGAAACTAACTGCCTATGCCCGAACTTGAGGAAAATATCCCGACTCACCTCTATAGATTTCCAGTAGGCGAGGAACATTTTCTTGAAATTTGAACACAAAATTATCCAGAAACTTTTTCTCACTGACTATAATAACAGAACTGAGGGACACACTTTCCTTGATTAAACCCTTCATTTTCAAAATTTTAACTACTGACCATCTAGGAACAATCCTCTGCTTCATGCTATAGCTAAGAATCGTAGGGCATCCAGCTATATCTTCCAACCGCAAACCCATTTCATCAACAAAAAACTTCATTATGCTTGTGATTTTTTTCTCTGACATGCCCATGATATTTGGAAACTTACTGAATGCCAAAAGAGTGACATCCCTGGACCAGCCACACCTCTCAAAGATATCAAGTTTCAACTCCCAGGTATATTTACTCAACTGTGTAACAACAATAAGTGCTTCAACAAACGCAGTCTTGGAAGGTTCGATTCCGGTTTCCTTGACAAACTTGACATATTCAACAAACAATGATCGATTCATAAATGCTACATTTGCCCGCCTAGATAACAGAGTATAGACAGAAGATTGAGGCACTCCTTCATCTCTCAAAACCTTTATGTTTGGGACTATATTCTTTACATCATAGGATCGAAAACTCCAAGAAGAATGTTTTAGACATTTCCTTGCTTTCCCATCATCATTAAGTACACTTTTAAGAACCTCATAGCGGGGAATTATACGTTTCTCTAAGCTATATATGAGTAATGAAGGGCTAAACGAGAAGATTTCTGGAATTTCTGAAGCTGAAAACCCTATAGACTGGATAAACCTTAGCCTGGGCAAAAGATTGTGCTCAAAATTTGCCAAAAGCACCCGTGGATAGGAACCCACAATTTTGGATATCTGTGGATCTGAGAATCCGTAGCTTCGGAAAAGATTAAGTACCGAATCGGGTTGATCTGGGTCTTTCAGTTCAACCCTTTTCGATAATTTAGTAGCAACTTCAGCGGACATGCCAAGTGATTTCATAAGGTAAGAAACCGTGAAAGAAAAATTTCCACCTCCATCTTTTTTGGGTTGATTTGATTGAGATAATTTCGAAACCGAAGAAAACGAATAGGAAATGAGGGATGCATTGTGATGAAGAAACCCTAACTGGGTTGTCCTCCGGCATGGCAGTGACGAAGAAGACAATCTTGAAAACAGAAAAGTTAGCATGAATGATGATGGTCAGAAACTGACCAAATAGACGAGTAGTCAACTCCAACTAACCCTGCTAGTAGTACAATTCCTCAATTTTTCCCACCATGAAGCGTAGAAACAGGCAATCAGCAGGGAATAGCACGCAGACAACGTAAAGAGAAGGAGGCGAGCATTTCTGCAACAGTTTGCGTATCCAATGCATAAATCTCTTCTTTGCAGTTGTATTGTGAGTTAGGCAAGCTGCGTAACTGCAAATGATACAAGAACATCGAATCTACACTCAAGTGATGCAACAGATCTCATGGCTTCTTCGGGCACATTGACTAAAGCATCTGGGCACCCTTTGATTGTTTGTTTGTCTTTTTTTTTTTTTAAATGCAATAAGTTACTTTTAACTAGAGCCGGTAATATGGGCTCAACCCGTGAGCCCGCGGGTTTTGATGAGTTAGGGTTGTGAAAATCCCAACCTGTAAAAATGCGGGCCGCACAGGCCCGCACCGCATAACCGACGGGTTAATGAGGGCCAGCCCGCGGGTTGGCCTACAAAATTTTTTATTTTTTATTTACATATAATAATTTTATAAAACTTATAAATTTTTCACTCTTATCTTGATAGCTCCCAATCCAAAGTAAAAAAATCTTAGCTTCTTCCCTTCTTCTTTAAACAAAATTATTATATCTTGGTTGCTTGAGGATGAGTTTATGTTTTGTTTATAAATTTTAACAAATTTGATAACTTTATCTCTTAAATTTTAGATTATGTTTTTAAATTTTTATAAAAGAAATGATTGATACTAGGAAGGTAAATTTAATTACTCATATATATGTGTCTCATATTTTTAATCCTCTTTAAAAAATATGAATTTTTTTTTTTTCAAAAAAAAAAAATGCGGGCCCGCGGGCTGACCTGCAACCCGCACACTGGGGGTTAGGGTTGGCATTTTGCCAGCTCGCAGAAGTGCGGGTTGCACAAGCCCGCACCGAGCGAGCCTCGAGTTGGTCAGTCTGTCCTCTACAGTCGACACGTACATCATGAATTTTCTTTTCTTTTTTCTTTTTTTGAATTTTATCCTTATTTAGTTCTCCTTAAAGATATACCATGAAGGGTGAATGTGAGAGTTATTTGTAAATGTAAAGAGAAAATCTTAATAAGGGTCAATTTAAAAAAAAAATGTATCAATTTAAGACATATTTAATGATTAATTTGTCTTTTTTAGTATATGAGAATTAGTTCAATGAGAATTATAATAAGGACCAAATTAGATAAGAAATGGAAGTTAAAACATTTAATATATTTTAAATTTATTCTTATTTAATAATGAATATTGGAAAAAAAAATGTTATTGGTACATTTTCTCTCATCTACTCAATAATGGTGAAATTGAAAAACCATCGTTAATGACTCTCAAGGTGTACTTATGTTTATGATAAAAATTTTTTGACTAATTAGACTTATAATGCAAACTAGAGTGATAATTTTTAACTTTTAAGCTTATATCTCAAATATATTTTTTCCTAAATTTATTTTATGAGTTATTTATTGATATTTTTTCCAATTCTCAATACTCATAACTCATTTTCATTTAGTATTCCTTCTGTCCCTACATATAAAGATTTTTTTTTAATGGACTTGTCCCTTTTTATAATGTCATTTTTAAGTTTGTCTCAATAATAAATACATTTTTACTTATTTTGCCCTTAATTACTCTCTCATCATTTATTTCCCATATATTCTCTTTTATCCTTTTTTTCATTATTACTCCATCTCTTATTTATTCATAAATAGTGGTATTTTTAAAAAAACAACTTACATTTTCTACATATTTATTACTTTTAACTAATTTTAACTTTCTTAAAATCCCACAATTCGATTGAAAAGACATTGTCTATAGAAACAGAGGGAGTATTTAGTTTCATTTTTCTAATGTCTCCAAATTTAGTTGAGTTTACTGTCTTCGAAGTTCCAGTTTAGTGTCTTCCAAGTTCCAAGTAGATGATAAATGCATCATTTCTTTTGTAAACCCGTTGATTTTCATTTGTTTTCTATATTTTAAAAGTTTTATATTGAAAAAAGAAAATACTTATAGAAACCCAATGAAATATAAAACCTTTTTTTGTTTGCAGACTTGTAATTCATGAAAATGCTTACTTCCCATAACACGTTTAAATTTGTAACAGTGCCTCATCCATTTTCAGTACAGCTTATTTGGTGTTTTTTTTTTTGGGAAGAGGGGAAAAATTATTTTGTTCATGAATTAGATAAACTTTTTTTTTTCACTCAAATCAAAACCACAATTTCTATAGGTTTTGTTTATAGTGAAAACTAGTGATTAGTGAACTAGTCTTGCACAGAACACTGAGAGTAAGAAAACAAAGCACAGAAAATGATGTTTCCATAAACGGCCCCTCCCCGTTCTTTATTTCTTTGTCAGAAATCAAACTATTCTCGCTTGTCAAAAAATTGATCTTTTGACTTGATTCAACAAGTAGGAGACAAACTAGGTCTATCGCTTAGTACTCGTTTGGAATAGCTTATTTTTTGGCAATAAGTGCTTATAAATCATGATTTACGGTATACGAGGTAAGTATATGAGAGGAGTTTTATTTTAGCTTGCGTGATAAGGACTTATTGTCTAAAAATAAATGATACCAAACAAAGGCTTAAGAAGGTGTTCAAATCCAAAACTAATGAGATATTGAACAGCCAGCAATGTTTGTTCCTTAGAGCTGAAAGAAGCATGGCTATAACTTTCTAATGTTTTATAATCTTGTCACTTGCACATGCAAATGACATCAGAGTTGACAAGCAAGGTCATCTATTATCTAATTAAGCTCACATAAGCCTCTTCAATAATTTGAGGTTTTAAGGTCACCCAATGTAAATTTTGCAAACTTGTGGTCTTTTGGAAATAATTTGCTGAAAGGAAAAAAGATTCTAGCAAGATACATAGGAACAAATCAAAATGTTAATGACTGCAATTTGCAGTTATAACTTATAACGGCACCATCATATTTCTCTGCACCCAGTGGAAAAGGACAAAGCGATCAATTTCTCCAGATTATAAAGTTTTGCATAGGAAAAATCTGAATCCATTGGCACTGATAAGCTGGAGAGGAAAATAAGATAGACAGAGCACTTTATTCAGTCATTAAGGCTTCAGAGTTTCATCATTCAATGCTCTAAAAGAATGGGTACATAAATCAAAATCAATAGATGAAGTATCCAAGATTTCATCATACGCTTGCAGGAAGAAACCAAATTATGGCCCTACCAAAATCAAGTTCCTTGCAAAGATGGTAATAATGAAGAACACTCATAACGGATAAATCAATTACTTTGGGCAACTATGTCTGTTTTATTTCAAAATTTTTGAATTTTTGCTTCCTCTCTCCACAACAAAAGGACCTTTAGCATCAAAACAAATGCATGTATTACTGTTTTTGGCATGCCTGAAAGAAGCCAAAATAACCTTCAGATGATTTAGTAAACAAACAAATATCCAACAAATAAAAGTTCAAATTTGGCTACCATAACATTCCAAGAAATCAGTTAGAGTAGGACTTGAAGCAAAACAGCTTAATAACAATAATACACCAGGAAACCAAAAATTGCAAGTCAAAAACTTCAGGAAACTGCCTACGCTAGAACTTCAGGTAAAGATCTCGATTCACCGCTATAGAGTTCCCGGAGCTGAGGAACACTTTCCTGAAATTTCATCACAAAATTTTCCAGAAACTTTTTCTCACCCATAATAATAATGGCAAGTAGGGACATATTGCCCTTGATTAATCCCTTCATTCTCAAAATTTTAACTACTGACCATCTGGGAATAATCCTCTGCTTCAAGCTATAGCTAAATATTGACGGGCACCTGGCTATATCTTCCAATTGTAAACCCATTTGATCCACAAAAAACTTCATTGTATTTGTGATTTTTTCCTCTGACATACACATGATGCCTGGAAACTTGCTGAATGCAGAAAGAGTGATGTCTCTGGACCAGCCCAACCTCTCAAAGATGCCCAGTTTCGACTCCCAGGTTGATTTACCAACTAGTGATACAACTATAAGTGCACCAATGAACACAACCTTGAAAGGTTCAATTCCTGTTTCCTTGACAAACTTGACATTATCAACAAACTTTGATTGATTCATAAATGCCACATTTGCACTTCTATATAACAGAGTAAGGACAGAAGATTGAGGCACTCCTTCATCTCTCAAAACATTTATGTTTGGAACTATGTTCATGACACCATAGGAGACAACGTTCCACCTGCCTTTCAAACATCTCTTTACCTTGCAATCATCACCAAGTACCCTTTTTAGGGCCTCATAGTGAGGAACTATACGTTTCTCTAGGCTTAAAAATAGTAATGTTGGGTTAGAAGTGAATAGTTCTGGGATTTCAGAAGCTGAAAATCCTACAGAATGCATAAACCTTAGTTTGGGCAAAAGACTCTGCTCAGGATTTGCTAGAAGCACTTGGGGAAAGCATTTCACAATTTTAGATATCTGAGCATCTGAGAATTCGTAGCTTCTGAGAAGACTAAGTACTGAGTCGGGTTTATCTGGGTCTTTAAATTCAAACCTTTTCGATAATTTACCAGCAACTTCGGCGGACAGGCCAAATTTGTTCACGAGGTAAGAAACCGTAAAAGAAAAATTTCCCTCTCTATTTTGTTCTGGTTGATTTGATTGAGATAATTTCGCAGCCGAAGAAAACGAATAGGAAATGATCGATGCATTGTGATGAAGAAACCCTAACTGGGTTTTCCTCCACCATGGAAGTGACGAAGATAACCTTGCAATCAGAAAATTTAGCATGAATGATGATTACGTGAAACTCACCAAATATCAATCTTCAACTCCAATTAACCCCGGAAGCAGCACGATTCCTCATACTCTGCTTTAGAATTGTGAAGCTATGTCTTGTAAAAAAAAAAAGAATTATGAAGCTATGGGAAGATTTTGCAACTGTGACTCGTAGAATCAGCAAAGAAGAGGAAACCTAGATGCATTTCAGCTCGCCTCAGAAGTGGAGCCCTTTCGGTAACTATTAGCATTTCGTCTCGCCTCAGAGGAAACCTAGTTCCGGAATCTCCATAGCTGCCATAGATGCAAAAGGAGAGCGGAGGAGCAAGAACGAAGGAATTCGTTTAAGTAAATTAAAATTAAATTGGGACAATGAGTGAATGACGCCTGAAACTAAAAACCTTAGCAGATTAATTAGTTAAATTACCTTTACAAGCTTCGTCCCAGTAACTGGAATCAGCTATATATATAGATCGTATGATATTATATTAAAAATCAATTTTTTAGATATATTATTAATTAATAAATCTTATTTTATAATTTTTTTGAGTGTTTGCTTCATTATTTTTCTATCTATTTTTAGAGAATTTCATACAACTTGACCAACTCTTCCACCAATACACTTGATGGCTTTTTTTATGCATATCCAAACCACCTCTAACATTTTTTATCATTTTCTCCTTATTAAATATCATTTCAACTCATTTGTATATATGATCATTATAAATATTATCTTTTTTTATAGAGTAAAATACTCTAACTTCCCCTCTGTTTTGCCTTAATTACACAGACCTCCCCTTTATTTTGGAAACCCATATAAACCTCCCTTAAAACTAAAATATATGTTACACAAACCTCCCTTATATTTTGAGATTCTGTTTCCATCCACCCAAACCGTTAGTTGACCATTAAGTTTGACTTTTAAACTTTTTTTAATCAAGATGCCCTTCTTTAGTATTAGAATTATATATATATATATATATGGGCTAATAAAAATTTATACGACCATAACTTTATTCTATTAGATTCTCTAACTTTCTAATTTGTTAAAAAATTTATTAATTTTGATATTATAAATTAATTTTGACTTAAAATATATATTAAACACATATGTTTATCAAATATAATAAACTATATAAGTATGAGATTGTATGTGTAATTTAAATTTATAATTTAATATTTGTTTCCACAAATATTTATAAAAACATTTGATCAAGCATATTTTTATTTAAAATCTTACTTGAATATTCAACAACATTTACTTTAACCAATGCTAAAATCATAAAACAGATAACTACTTGTAAAGATAAAAATAGAACTTAAGGAATAGAAAGAAAAAAACTCTTAAATTTTTTAAAACAACTTTAGTCAAAATGTGCAAGAAAAAATAAATTTAATTAAAAAAATATATTTTTGAAATCTTTTTAGAATATTTTTAACGGAGTTAACTGTTTGGACTTAAATGTATGTTTTCAAAATAGAGGGAAGGTTTGTGTAATTAAGGCAAAACTGGAGGGTGGTCATAGTATTTTACCCTTTTTTATATGATCACACATTCATCCTAATATCCCCATACTACTCCCATTTTATATTCATATTGTCTCTTTTTTTTTTTTTGAATATAATATTGTCTCTTTAAAAATATTGATTTTAGAACAGTATATTATCTTTAAAATGACTAAGTTAGTATGTTGGCAAAAAAAATAAAAAGACTAAATTAGTAGTAGTTAGACAATAAACTTATCATATTGTACGATCTCATCGCCTTCTCTCAGCGAGATCTGGCAGCTTTTGGTTGGGAAGGACATGGTGACTGGGCTCGTCGAGAAGGGGAGGACAATGGGTTTAAGGTAGAAGATGATGAATAGTGAACCAGGGCTGACCCCTTCTCTCTATCACGATTATCACCATCTATCGCTCTCACCGTTGGGATCCAAGGACCTTCACCTGGGAAACGAAGCTTTCTTTTCGGCTGTCAAAAGACACCCAAATTTTGGAGCCAAGCTTTATTTCGAAGGAGGTCCATACTAGATGAGCATTTTTGTCTCTTTTTGGAAAAAAGAATAAAATCGGAATTTCAGAGGATTCTTGTCATTTTTCAGAAAATAAATAAAATTGAGGGGCATTTTAGTAAAAATTCTTAAACATTAAAAACTCATATTTTGTAACATCCCAAAATTTATATTCACCAAAAGTATTTTAAATATTTGAGAAATTCAATAAAATGGTGAATATTCATGAATTTGGAATTTATGAATTTATAAATGTTCAATTTCATGAGAAATTGGGCAAAAATAATTAAAGAATTAACTTGGGTAATTTAAAAAGCCTAATATTAAGGTCCAAAAATAAAGAAATATTAGAGAAAATATTTTTTCAAAAAAATATATGGGAATTGGTCAAAGAAAAATAAGAAAAGAAATTGGATTAGAAAGATAATGGCAAAATCGTAATTTTGCCAAAATAACACAAAATAAATTATTTTTCAATTAATTGAAGTTAATTTCAATTAATTAAAGAAAATAAAGGTTAAAAATATATTTAGAATATTTTGGTCAATTTAATATAAATTTATGAAAATTTGAGCAAAAAATGCAATTTTGACCAAAATTGAGACTTTACGTGTATACGTAACCTGGACAAGTTGTGAAGACAATTGAGACCATAGGGAGGGACCCCTAGGTGTCTCCTACATGTGGCATAAAGAAGGAAATATTGGTTGGATATGATGGCATGGTTACATGAATGTAGGAAGTTATGTAATAAAAAAATTAGTTTTGGAATTTTTAGAAAATTCCATAAATCATTAAAATGATATATGGTATTAGAATATATCATGCTCATCTCCTTCCTTCAGCTCATTCACGCACCAGACCTGAAGTTGAGAGAGAAAGTTGAGAGAGTTTAGAGAGAGAAAGAGAAGAAAAATCACAAGGTAAACCGATTTCTCCGACGATTTCGCTCCTAACGCGTATAACTCCGACTCTAAGCTACTCCTCTTTGTTCTTTAATGTTTGGAAAGCTCAAATTTGGTGTTCTAAAAGTTAGGGTTTTCAGCCATTTTTGGGAAAAACTTGTGGGAGCTTGAGGTAACTTCCAAACCTTTATATATTTAACTATTCTGGCTGCTGTGGGCAATTTAATCGGTGAAATTTCGCCGAATTGCCATTGATTTTAAATTTTGGAAAAGTGTGTGTCTAAGGGTTATGTTACCCAATTTTAGTTCAAATAGTTGTCATAACTCAATTAGATTGTTAATAAAGTGCGTAGGAGTATAAAGGAATGTGTTTAAGGAGCCAAAATCGTAAAACCCCGATTTTTCCCGGAAAATACTATAATTTGGGCCAGGGATGTTTGAGGGCCTTTTATTTGGATTTTCAATGATTTGATGATTCCATTGGATTTAGTGGGCAAAAATAGGTGGGGTTACAGTTGGGCACTTTTTCAGAAAAGACCGAGAAAGCATAATTACGGAAACGCCCCTAAAACCCTAAAAGTAAGGCTACCAAGGGCAATTTCGTAATTTAACATTGAATTTGGTAATTTTGAGTCCGGAAATGGATTCCTTGGATGAAAATAAGTCAGGATAGCCCTAGTCAAAAATTTGGAAAAACGTACTATCGGGCCGGGGACGGCGGGGCCGGGGTCCCGGGGGCATTTTGGTAAATTTTCACCATAAGCTAATATAACCACAAGAAACACTATGGAAGTGTCTAAAATGATACTTGGATAGGTTATGACCTATTTCTTGTACATTTAATATTTTAGGACCGAATCGGAAATCGAAAATCGACATGTTTTATGAGGCACACAAAAAGGGGTCGATAGAACTTTGAGGTAGGGACTACTATCTCTCATATACTATGTGACTATTTATATGATGCGTGTTACTGTATTTTGTGATCTGAACACGTGCTAGAGGCACATTACCTAACTGTAGTCTAGGACCTAGTTGAAGTACACCAGTCTTATCTAGCTGTAGTCAAGGACTCAGCTGAGGTACATGTAGGGGTTTCAACGGGTTAGTTGGCCCTGAATTTTGTATATACACACGGATAATATGAGTTTTCATTTTACTTCATACGGTGTATTGCATATTTAATTTTCGCATTTTTTGTGTTGATCGTATGTTTCTACTAAAATTCCTTGGAATCTCACCCCTTTTTCTAATCCAAATGTCTCAGCGGGTGCCAGCGGCTCGAAAGCCAAGGATGCAGAGAAGGGAAACTGACAGGCACGTTTCCCAAGATAAATACAGCGGTTGTATATAGTCTTTATGTGAAATAGTTTTGGGACATTCTGTACATATTTGTTATTATTATCGGCTTCTGCTCTACTAATGACTGTCTTTAAATAAATACTTATTATTAGTATAACTGTACTTTTCTGTTTGCCTATGAAACTTGTTCATTATTGCCTTGCGCATATTAAAATAGAAACGGGTGTTGACATATTCCTCTCTAATCATCTCTCTATCCTTTTTATTTTTTATCAAATCTTTTAGAATTTTATAAGTTCAAATGGTATTTTTTTTAATATTTTTCTCTAAAAAAACATGACTAAATTTTAGGCAATGTACAGGATATTTGTGAGAATTTTTAGTTGTAAACGATATATAAGTACTACTATTTTTTTAGGAGAATTTTAGTAAAGGATTCCTGGATCAAGTTTATTTAAAATCAAAACAAAATAAATAAAAAAAATCTACTTCAGGCTTTAAGGAATTAAATGAAATTAAATTTTACAACAAAATGATCCAAATATTACTAATATTTAAATCAAAATAATGAGAGGTTCAAGAAAGCCATTCAATCAGAAGCTTGAATTTAACATTCCAACGAAGTACTAAAATTAGATCAGGCAATGAATTGATTGAGTGTCTGTTTGGAGGAGGTTATGATAAGGTGAATCGTGCGATTTAAGGGGTCAATCGGGCTTAAGAATTTTTTTGACTTTAACCATATGTTTGGGAAAACTTTCTTGCAATTGGGCTTAAAGGGGAAACATGGCTTTTGGCAAAAGCCACAAATCGGAGCTTATTGGCCAACGCTGATGTCCTGTGTTCTGTCTCAGCTTCTTTTCTTTCAATCATTCCACCCAATTCAACGACTCTCTTTGCCTCTTTTCTTTCTTGTTTCTCGACGATTGTCACAGCTTCACCGGTGGCCGTTCTTCGCAGTAGATCTCCGACCTATCAGCGTTTTCGGTGGTCAGATGGTATGGTGCGTTGTCTCGGTTCGTCTTTCAAGTTTGCGAGGAAGAAAGAAGATGAAGTCATCACCAGCCTATTCACGTGATCATCTGCAGATGATGAAAGCCAGTACGAGGAAGACGACGACAATGAAGAAGACGAAGTCATCACCTGCCCACTAAATATGCCAGCACACCTCACTCTTTCCTTCATGCATTGATGGTGGTGGTGGTGGTTGATGGCAGAGGCAGCAGCCACGGCCTTGGACTTACCTTCGCGTTGTGATTCCACCCTCCGGAGAGTGCAGTCTCCAAACCCTGTAGAGATTCTCTCGAAGAAGTCACCGGAGAAGCTTCTGCTGCCGCACCCAATAGAGCTGGATCTAGACTTTCCGCTCAAAGGATGAAGTAGAGGCTATGGTTAAACTATTAGGACTGTCTTCTTCCTCCTTGTCAATGTCGATCTTCCTTCCTAAATTAGAACCCAAGAACTTGTCCTTCTGCTTCATAGAACTCGACCCTGCAATCGCCGGAGTGATTGTTAAAATGCGCGGGCTGTTATGACCGTCTCTATAGCTCATGGCATCCGATTTCTTTGTGGAAGCATAGGATTTAGAGGGAAGATAAAGGAAAGACCAAAACCCATTTCTTTTTCTGGGGATGAAGTTTTCAATGACCATATCATCATCCTCTGCATCATTCAAGAACTTTGTGTGTCATATATGATCTGCTACTTGTAATTATCAGTATACCATTTAGAGGAGAGAGTCTGTCCAGGGAGCAAAAAAAATAAATGCAGTCCAAATTTTGAAAGCTAAAAAGAACTTCAATTTTTATCATTCCAGTTTGAAGTCTAGAAAAGACTTTTAGAGTGTGAAAAAATCAATTTGAAATGTTACAAAAAATAAGTCATATAACTATGAACGGGACATATGATCCAATTAGTTATGTAATATTATTTTATTAAGTTATGTATATTTTTATTGTCAAATTTTCCAACTTTAACTTTATAAATTTTTTATAATTTTTAATTTAATTTCTCTTTTACCATTATTACAAAAGTCACTTATGCTAAAACCAATCCAAACAAGTTTTACTTTTACAAAAGTCACTTATACAACCGTTAATCCAAACATAAATCATATTACACAATCTAACTTTTACCCAAAAGTAAGATTGCAAAAAATCAGATTGAAAAAAACCACTTTTACAATAGTTGCTCCAAACACACAATAAGTCACTTTTCTACGCATTTTTCCGCAAGCGGTGATAAAACTCATCTCACATACTTACCTCATAAATTGTAAAAACACTTCTAAAAGCCTAAAACAAACTGATGATTTATGGCTAAAATAGTACTCCCTCTGGTCTTAATTATAGGACAACATTTGAGAGTTAATATTGGTCCTAATTATATGACAAAGTTCAAATTTTTGTTAATTTCTTTCCAAAATACCCCCTATTGATACTTTCTCAATAATAATTAAACATATTAATAATTTAATAAGAGTAGATCGGAAGTTGTTGAGTGAGATTGACGATACCGGATTGTGTGAAAGCTTGGAGAAGTCGTGTGTGAGGCGGGAGAGGTACAAGAAAAAACAAAGAATCAATGTAATTGGATGCCATTTTAAATTTTAAATAAGGGTATTTTAGGAAAATAAATATGATTAACTAATTTAACCATTATCCTTAATTTCTCCAAAGTTAGGTAAATATGTCCTATAATTAGGATCAGAGGGAGTATATAACTTTTAAAAGAGTAATATTTAAAAGACATTAATCCACTCATTAAAGAAAAGATAATTTAATCCTTATCATCAACTTTCAGGTCAAAAAAAAATATCAACTTCACCGGTAAGTTTCACGTAAAAGCCTCTTCAGCAATTTGAGGTTTTAAAGGTCATTCAGTGCACATTTTGCAAACAATTCCAGCACAGATAATTTTCTGTAAAAACAATTCCAGAAAGATGCAAAGGGACAAGCAACATATTGCAGTATGCAGTTATAGCAGCACCATTAAATTTCAATCCACCCAGCGAAAAAGGAAACCACAACAAATATAGGAGAAATTTTATTGCATTGGCACAGATAAGATGGATAATGCACCTCATTAAGAAGCAAAAGCTTCAGAGTTGCAGCATTCAAAATGTGTATAAGAATTAAAATCAATAGATGTAGGATCTTTGATTTCTTCATAAACTCAATGGAAAAGAAAAAAGGGGGCAAAATCATATTATATAGGGGTGTACAATATTTTCCCGTTCCGGCCTTTCCATCCCAATCCCAAGCAAATAGAGATGGAAAAATTGTTACGGGAAAAATTTGGAATCGGAAAAAATTATTCGGGAATGGGAATGGGACTTCTCGATCCTGAATATCGATCCCAAATATATATATGTGTGTGTGTACATTTTTTTAAAATATTTAAGAAAGCAAGACTAAATGTAATATAAAATGTGAAAATCTCTAATATCCTCAAGGTAATATCTGTTCTTTTAGTTTATTTAATTGATTTTATTTATTATTTATTAAATAATTCTAATTTTTTGTACTTCTCTTTGTTCGTTTTGCAGCTGAATCAACAACTTTAGACATATATTAGACTAATTATATATTTATAGTAGACTAATTTGATACAATATGATATTAAACAAATTATATATTTATACTAGATTAAAGAAACGCGATAAAATATTCAATATAGAGTTTTTTTTTTTAAAAAAAAAAAGAAAATCCGGAATTTCTCAATCTCAAAAATTTCGGAATCAGTATCAAGAATAAAACTCATTTCTGAACACTTTTCAGGATCGCGTCCCAATCCCGAACAGCCCTAATATTACAGGCCTACCAAAGTCAACAATATGAAAATATAGTGATATTGAAGCACACTCGTCAGTCCTAAGGCCCTATCAATTACTTTTGGCTCCTCTTTCTTCAGAAGAACTTCTCAAGTAAAATACAATTATGCGGAAGCAAATACAAGCAGTTATTCGTTCCTCTCCACCACGTAAGGACCCTCATATATTACTATTTTTTTGGAAAATTAACAGCAGCCAAAACAAACCAGGTTTAGAACGAAGATGAGAGTAAAATTTAGTACCATAAGTCATATATAACAAGATGACTTTTCAAGAATTATGATAAAAAGAATACTGCTTTAAAACATTCAGATGAGTTATTATATAGAAATTAATATCCTACAATTTTGAAGTTCAAAATGGGCTCAAAAAAAAGACTTGAAGCAGAACAGTTCAAGGTCCTTCGGAATCAAGATGCCAATCAAATTGATTACCATATGTCATATATAACAAGAATATTCTTCAAGAATTAGTAAACAGAAACAAATATCCTACATATATAAGTTCAAAGTTGGCTACCATAACATTGCAAGAAATCAATTAGAGCAAGACTTGAAGCAAAACAATTTAATAACTATAATACACCAGGAAACCAAAAAGTGAAAGTCATAAACTTCCAGGAAACTGCCTAGGCCAGAACTTCAGGTAAAGGTCTCAGTTCACAGCTATAGAGTTCCAGTAGCTGAGGAACACTTTCCTGAAATTTGATCACAAAATTTTCCCGAAACTTTTTCTCGCTCATAATCATCATGGAAGGTATGGACATATTAGCCTTGATTAAACCCTTCATTTTCAAAATTTTAGCTACTGACCATCTAGGAATAATCCTCTGTTTCAAACTATAGCTAAAAATTGTAGGGCATCCAGCTATATCTTCCAACTGTAAACCGATTTCATCCAAATAAAACTTCATTTTGTTTGTGATTTTTTCCTCTGAAAACAGCATGATATTTGGAAACTTACTGAATGCCCAAAGAGTGACATCTCTGGACCAGCCCAACCTCTCAAAGATATCCAGTTTCAACTCCCATTTTGATTTACCAACCCTTGTTACAACTGTAAGTGCATCAACGAATGTAACTTTGAACGGTTCAATTCCTGTTTCCTTGACAAACTTGACATATTCAACAAACTTTGATTGATCGATAAATGCAACATTTGCATTTCTAGATAACAAAGTAATGACAGAAGATTGAGGCACTCCTTCATCTCTCAAAACCTTTATGTTTGGAACTATGTTCATTAACCCATAGGAGCAAACTTCCCACCTTGAGTTTTTCAAACATATCTTTACTTTGCAATCATCACCAACTACCCTTTTAAGGGCCTCATAGTGGGGAATTATACGTTTCTCTAAGCTTAAAAATAGTAATATAGGGTTAGAAGTGAATAGTTTTGGCATTTCAGAAGCTGAAAATCCTATAGAATGAATAAAGCTTAGTTTGGGCAAAAGACTTTGCTCAGGATTTGCTAGAAGCACTTGGGGAAAGCGTCTCACAATTTTGGAAATCTGAGTTTCTGAGAATCCGTAGCTTCTGAGAAGATTAAGTGCAGAGTCCGGTTTATCTGGGGATTTCAGTTCAACCCTTTTCGATACTTTATTAGCAACTTCGGAGGACATGCCAAATGTGTTCATGAGATAAGAAACTGTAAACAAACAATTTTCACCTCTATCTTTTCCGGATTGATTTGATTGGGACAATTTCGCAACCGAAGAAAACGAACAGGAAATGAGGGATGCATTGTGATGAAGAAACCCTAACTGGGTTGTCCTCCAGCTCGGCTGTAACAAAGATAATCTGGCGATCAGAAAATTTAGCATGAATGGTGATTACGTGAAACTCACCGAATATGGATCTTCAACTCCAATTAACCCCCGGAAGCAGCACGATTCCTCAAACCCTGCTTTCGATTTGTGAAGCGATGAGAAGATTGTCTAACTGTGACTCGTAGAATCAACAAAGAAGTGGAAACCTAGACGCATTTCAGGTCGCCTCAGAAGTGGAGCTCTTTCTGTGACTATAGTATTTACAAATCTATAATTCTCGTCTTGGCAATGGTATCCTTAGTTAGGCAGGCTCCATAACTGCCATGGAAAGCAACGAGCACAGCAATTATCAGTTGCATTGCAAATTAGCACGCCAGCTTCCCAACTTTAAAGTGTTTTAAACTTTTAATTAAGACTCAGTGTTGTAAAAATATTTCTAAATTTTGAGAAAATTGGGGGATGAATCCCCAAGTTAATTGTATGATGTGTGTGACCAAAAAGAAACGGTGATGTCATGACGTTCTTGTGTCATTCTATGATTATTTTTGAGAAACTTACGCTAAAGTCTCAAAGAAAAAAAGAAAATGGTTCTTTGGAATTATAAAATAAAAAAATGATTTCATTGATAACTACATAAGTAGGTCATTAACAAGTATAGAAGCAGGTATTGATTAGGGGTGTTCGGGATCGGGAAATCCCATTCCCGATCCCGATCCAGGATTTCCTTTTTTTTAAAAAAAAATATTTCTATATTAAATTTTTTGTTGTATTTTCTTTAATCTAATATAGATATATAATTTGTCTAATATCATATTATAACAAATTAGTTCAATACAAATATATCATTAGTCTAATACATGCTTAAAGTTACCGATTTAGCTACAAAAAACATAAAAACAAGAACAAAAAATTAGAATTATTTAATAAATAAAAGTAACTAAATAAACTAAAAGAATAGATATTACCTTAAGGGTGTTAGGGATTTTCACATTTTATTTTATATTTGGTCTTGTTTTCTTAAATATTTTAAAAAATTATACGTAATATATATATATATATTCGGGATCGAAAAAAAATTGGGATCGGGAAGTCTTATTCCCAATCCCGAAAAAAATTTCCTAATATTGAATTTTTCCCATCCCGAAATTTTCGGGAAGGGAATTTTGCTCGAAATCAGAACAGGAAAAAGTTGCACACCCCTAACATTGATAATTTCATAGGATTATTTTTTCATTTTGTAATTTTAAGGGACTATTTTCTTATTTCCCTTCTTTCTTATGACTTAACTGTAATTTTTCTTTAACTTTTCAAATGAGGATTTATCTCAATTTTCCTAGTGCATTTAATATTTTAAAATATCCTTATGTGCAATCTTATCGCAGGCATCATAAACTTAGGATTACGAAAGCTACAGGAAATATGCTATATAATGTTGAGGGTATAAAAAAATTACTTTAAAATATTGAGTGTTATTAAAAAAAAAAAATTTTAAGTCATTAAAGCATAAAAAATTATTTTAAAATATAGGTGTTATTGAAAATATATTTTAGTGTGCTAAATCAAACTTAACTCTTTAAGTCACGTAAAAATGATATGGAACAATAAGTGGATGACGCTTTAAACAACCTAAAACCTTAATTAGAATATTAATTACATTTAAAATGACTTAATTTTAGTTACAAATAGCAAAATTGTAGTTAAAAATCATTTAGAAAAAAATTGATTTAAAAACACTGTAGTACATTTACATAGAACTAGTATAGCGAATTTAGGTTAGCCCGAGCCTGACGGGCTGGCCTGAGACAGTTTACGGGCCTATCGGGTCGGGTTGATTCAGCCCGACCCTATAATGGGCAACCATGAGCACGTTTAATCGGGCTAGGGATTATTTTATTTTTTTTCAAAGCCCTACACTATCAGCCCACTGTAGGCTACTCAAAGCCCAAAAGTCCAAAACGATCAGCCATTCAGCCACAATGTTGAGTCCACGCACCACGCTCAAAGCCTCAAATAATTTTGAAAAGTTGTAGTCTAGATTTTCTTTTGCTCACTTACTTTCCAAAACACCATCCATGAAGAAATATTGAAATATATCAAAGGAACCACAGCGTTAATCACAAATACATCGGTCAAGCACTCAAGCTACTGGTCAATGCCAATCATACACACAACTACAAGCAGCATATCGCACAAAGTTCTAGTGTTTATTTTCTTTTGCTCACTTCTTCCAATATGAAAGTACGAAACACATGAAATGCTAAAAAAATAATAAGTCTCCCTAAATAAAGGAAACCTTAATATTTTATGGTACCAAGAATTATATGTCTTCTAGGCTCTAGCTATTGAATTGCATCCTAATATTAAATTACTATAATTTTTAAATAAAGAGAATTCATTTTTAGAGCTAATTAATTCAGCAAATTCTGATATACATGTATTAAATTAGCTATAAACCAAGATGGCTGCAATTGCCAATTAGTGCCAATAAAAATTGCAAACAAAAGGTAATGCTTGCCATTCTTAGTGCATCCAACCAAAATATCCTTCCTACTGGAAGAATCAAATTCATAAGATGCCAACATGGAATAATCAAGATGCCAAGAGTGTTATGAAATCAAAAATAACCACAAGTCCACATCACAACACATGACAAACATAAATAGATAAAAGGCAATGATGAATATAACATGAAACTTATAATCTTCCTCATTCCTCATTCCTCAATCATCAATAATAATATTTGAAGCATTATCTAAAGCTGCAAAACCAGGAATTGGAGCAGTTTCCCTTTTCTCTGTCTCTGAATCCTCAGCCACACATAATGACAAAGAGTGCTAATAAGTCAGTAAGATAATTTCAATGTTACCATAAACAACAAAAATTAAAGAATTAGATGTTACCATCCCATGGAAAACCAAGAAGCCAATTTCGAGTGCAAATAAGAGCTTTAACATTATCTGGAAGAAGACAATATTGATACTTTGTGAGAATGCGAGATCCAATGCTAAAGGCTGATTCACTGGCAACAGTGGTAATTGGAATGCTAAGAATATCACATGCCATCTTGGAAAGGCAAGGAAATCGAGAAGAGTTAGTTTTCCAATAATCCAAGACATTAAATTTTGTAGCCAATCTATTATCAAGTGTCCCTTCTTTCACATAGTAGTTCAATTCAGATTTTTTGATTGTTGACTCATCTTGACACTTGAATGAAAAAAAAAAGAATCCTGCACCCGTATAATTAATAAAGGATTAACATAGTAAAGTGGCAATCAAAATAACATTAAATCTAAACATTTAATTAGTAAAGAAGTTCAAACTTACATAAAATACATCATAATCATCTACTTGATTGGAGTCAGGGGCAACAAATAGTTATGTGAAGAACACATTGTTTGCATTAGAGCTTGAAGCAGCTCCATCTGTTGGGGCTGAAGATGAAGATGATATTCCATTTTTATACCCATTGAAAACATAGTACAACTTGCTCCTTATGTTTTCAATCTTTTCTTGAGAGTTGATGGGATCCACTTTTCCAAGGGAGAAGGATTATAGTGAAGGTTGACAAGTTCATCAATAGGGAGATCATCCACAACAACTTGACAACAAACTTTCAGCATATGAAGGAAGTCATAACTGTTGATGTTGTCATCTTTGATGAACAAGTTGAACTTCTCTACCTTTTTATCTTTCATTCTTATGTAAATATTACATGGTAGTCTAATGGTTCGTGGTTCCTGGGTTGATGAAATTGAGGCACAGCTAAAGGCAAGAGACAACATGTCTAGATGGTTTTTGTGCTTATTTGTTTTGTCATCTCCACGTTTCCTTCTAAAACTCGTATCTATAATGCCCTTATGTTTTTTTTTTTACTTTAAAAAGTATCTCTCCCCAACTACAAATGCCAAGTGTCTGCTTCCTACATTCCTACCATTGTCTCATATAGTGATGTGACTAGCCTTGAGATGCCCCCCCAAAAAGAATTACTAAAGTTCAGGTAATAAAGCAGTTGTTGTTATACAATGAATTGTTGGTTCAACCTCCATTAATTCTATAAAGCTGCTTATTAGTCACTGGCTAGTCGAACAAGCTTAGCAAACTGTATAACTTAATGAATTCATTATCTTTTACTTCATATGTTTTCTCGACAACTGTATTGCTTCTTATTGATTGCAAACCTCCTAAACATTATTCATGGATAACTGTATTTTTGCATGACCTTTTACTCCATATCCTTCCAATGTCTACTTTCTCATAATCCAAACCTACCTCTCTCTATATTCTAATATGTTAATAAAATAAATAATGTTTTTCATTATAGTTTGCAATGATGAGAAGCCGTACCTAAACACAAATATGAAGGCTCCAAAACTGAGCCGACGGTGTGTAGACTAATAGAGAGATGAAAATGATGCGCTTTGTTTTCTTCCGTTACCGAATTTGTCTTTTCCATGCTTCTTTCTTTTGTTTTCCATGTCTTTGTAAGTATTTAAAAGATAATTGGATCTGTATAAACCCGAGGTTCAATATTTAGTTTCCATTTTTTTTGTTTCATTTTGCTTTAGATATGTCCCTCTTTTTGTACACGGTGACAATTATAATTATCATCACAATTGGTTGATGTTGCCTTTCAAGAAATTGGAAGTTTAAAATAAAGATGATTGCCATATGCTTTTTGATTATTCACTCCATTACATGACATTGGCCTTGATGTCTCCTATGATTTCTAATAGCCTTCTCAAATATTTATTCCACTTAAAGTAATTGGAGTATTTTTTTTTTAAGTGGAATGACAATAGCATCTGTTGTTGCACATCTTTTCTTTAATGGGTTGCTTTACATTTGTTTTTATTCTTCATTAGGTAACTTTGATTGGATATGACTTTTACAATTGACCACACAAAAGTAGTCGTTTCAATGTAATATTGCAGCATGCTTTTTCATTTTCAAACCTTGCCACTCTGTTTTTTTTTTTTTTTTTGCGTGAGCAGGGTATCCACCGCCCAATGGACGATGACTAATCCCTTCGTTGCGGGTCGGCCAATTAAGGGCAAACAGCTGGCCACGGGCAGGTTTCCATTTTCAAAGGCGGAACAGAGTTGATCCCAAGGATCGAACCCCCGCCAATTGGTTAAGGGATGAGATGCCGAACCATCACGCTACCACCACGTGGTTCTTGCCACTCTGTTTTTAATCCTTCATAATCATTTTTTTAACAATAAATAATCAAGCAGGTCATTCACCTTTCTGCATGGAACCCAAAGAATATCCCTACCCATTGCTCTTTCCTTTCTATATGGACAACTTTACATGAAATTTTAAATTTTGGTTGTCTTGGATTGTTGGTTTTGCTATCTTAAACAGACCCATATTGCTATTCTGTTGAAGTCTAAAATCCCATGTAAGCATACCTAAATTACCCTTTATAACCCTACTAATAACTCACTATCCTTTTGTATTATCTTCTCACTATATGTGTAGCCTTCATCATCATCATATCTGATTATTCATAAAGCTTAAACTATCCATACAATTCTTCATCATACCATCTCCTTCACTTATGTGCTTTTTCTCAATCCATTCTCTTCCAGTTTTCCTTTTTTTCCCTTCTCATTATCCTCATCATCCTCATCATTCTGAACATTAGCATGATAAAGGACACTTCCCATGTTCATATCTAAGATGTCTTATACGAAGCTTTCTGTCAAGTCCACATTTCATATACTGTTTTCATGATGTTGTTAACCTCCTCTGTCTTGCCATCCTATTCCTTTGACCGTGAGCATCATTTTTTCAGGTAAGTTTTCCCCTTTGTTGCACCATGAACCTACACCCCATTGTGATGTAGATCCTACCTTTCTTGCTTCACTCCCCTAACAGTAATATATACAATTTCCTTAACACAACACAATCTTAGCCCTATGCTACTCCTCTGCATGTTTCATTTATCTTATTGGAAAAATCAAGGTTTTTGTTTCTATCAATGGGAGCGACAAATAAAGTCTGGTGCTACAAGTCTTTTCTTTTATTTGTATGATTTGTTTCTATTCTTCATTACATCATTTTGATTTGCCATTCCCTTTTCCAATTGACTACACACAAATATTCACTTAAGTGGAAACTAGCAACATGCTTTTTAATTTGCAGACCTTACCACTCTGAATTTAATTATTGATATTTGTTATGTTCACCAATCTATAATCATGGACGTTATTCGTACTGCTGCATCCACTATACTGTTACCCCTTCCCCTTTCTTTTTGGTGAATCTTTGCTTAACTTTGCATGGAAGTAGTAACTATTTTTTCGTCCTACTTCTAGCCTTTTTCTACTCATACACAAATAAATTCATAATCTGCTAAATAAGGCTTTTGCTTCACACCCTGACATTACTATATACTATTGTCATGATGCAACTTCAATTACTCTTTTCATGATGCTTCTCAACTCCCAAGTCTTTTAATCTTTCTTTTTTTTTACCATATACACCAATATTTCAAGTAATTTTTCGTCTTCACGGTAGCACCACCCTACGTACCATTGGGATGTAGAACCATTACTGCTCATTTTTAATAATTAACACCTCAGCGCATATCCTTTTGCTTCATGGCTTGTCAACGTTTCCTTCCTTTTTCATTACTTTTAGTGTATGTTTGGATTAGCTTTTTTTTAATAACTTTTACGACTTACGAAGTAAGTGTGTGAGATGAGTTTTGTCTCGAGTTGCGCAAACCATAGTTTGAAACCATGATTTGGAGGTTTGCCAAACACATTCATGTTAGTTGATATTTACTATTAACATTATTATATGCAGCCTTTGCTCAGCTGTCCCACCAATTTGACCGTCGTCATCGTCCCAGAATGAAGTTCCACATGTGCCACCTCTTCCATTCTCCTCTCTCATCTTCCACTACGTACTTCCATTGGGTGCATCACTCACATATCATTCTCACTTACATATTCACACACTTTTTTCAAATATCAAAGTTCTTCAATTTTCAACTCTCACTTTGGTGCCAATTTTGCAAACCGCCCTTCTCTTTTTTCCAACCTGCATGTCAAGTACTATTACGTTTGAAGTAATGAACATTGGGTTTTTAAGTATATTAGGCATAGTTTATTGGCAAGTAGAAGCTCCCCGTGCAACATAAGGGTAACACATGCTCGTAATATGAAAAAGTGAACCCCATGAAAAGGGCCAATTATGCCATTATACATATGGATTGACCACAGCAAATACCACCACACCATTTTAAATCTAACCCTCCCTCAATTAAAACGGTAAAGACTACAGAGTGATCAAATTTCTTCACAGCAGCCTATCAAATTATGCAATTCAAGAAATTTTATTACAACTGCGTTGATGTGATAGCAAATTACCATCTTCAGTTCCCACTCCCTCAGTAACTTCATTACTTTTGTCTGAGGTTTTAAGGTCCTCCAGTGTGGATTTTGAAAACCTGTGGTCCTTGGATATAATTTTCTGTAAACAAGCGAATCTAACAAGATGCATAGGGACAGGCATCATGTTAGCGACTGCAATTTACAGTTATAAGAGTGCCATTAAATTTCTCTTCAATAAGTGAAGAGAGGGCTACAGTTATCAATTTCCTTCAGACTATATTGTTTTGCATAGAAGAAATCTCAATCCATTGACAACTAATACGCTGGAGTAAAAATTAAGATGGCCAGAGCACTCTTTCACGGCTACGTCAAGTGCTTTTGGCAACTTTCTAGTTTTTCAGAAGAACTTGTCAAGAAAAGTTGAAATTGTCCAAAAGCAATCAAAGATTGAATTTGACTTCAACAAGTTAATACTATTATGTTAAAATTTCTGAGCATTTGTTTCCTCTCCACAATGTAAGGACCTTCAGCATCAAACAGATAGATAATACTCTTTCCAGCATGATTAACATCTGTTAACGTATCTACGTGCAGAACTAAGATGCAAGCAAAATGGATTACCATAAGTCGTAAATAACAAGAAGACTTGTTCGAGAATAGTGATAAAAAGAAATTTGATTTATAACCATCAGATGAGTTAGTAAACAGAAATGAATATTCTACAAACTGAAAGTTCCAATTGTGCCATCATGACATTGCAAGAAATCAATTAGAGGAAGACATGAAGCAGAGCAGTTTCATAACTATAATAAGTCAGGAAACCAAAAATTGACTGTTGTTGGAATTATAATATAAATGTCGGTGTGTCAAATGGAACGAGTCTCACTTTATTTAAGAGTGTGATAGTCCAAGTGTACGTATTATAATATATGAACTTGGATAAGTAAATGAGTCAAGAGGAAAAATAAACTCATACAACAATAAGCCATATAGAAATCCGATAATTTTCCTTATGAGAGTTATAGACTAGACACTTTTTTTTTTTTTTTGGACAAATACTAGACACTTTTTTTACTAAAGATATTTTTAAGATATATAAAAATAAAAATATATTTTGGAACAAAATACTTAATATTAAATGTCACAATTGCTCAGCCTTTATAGTGAAATATGGACGTTGGAAAGTTCAAATTCATGATTATTCACATTTATTTGTGGGACCTACATGTTGGAACACTTAAAGCATGAATCAGCTTTTTTGTTGGGGTTTTGTGAACGTATTTTATTGCTTTAAGGTTTCATATTAATGGCTTTAAATTCTTTAATGGGTTTTCATTGTTTTAATGTGTGAACATTATGAGAAAAGTGTTCGTTTGGAATAGTTTATTTTTGAGTAATAAGTGTTTATAAATCGTGATTCACGATATACGAGATAAGTATGTGAGATGAGTTTTATCTCGACTTACGTAATAAGAACTTATTTACCTCCAAAACGTATTTCCAAACACAGGCTTAATGACCAATATTTGAAAATGTCAAAAGTGAGTGATTGCAACATTAGAAACCCATGAAACCGTGAATTTAATCACTTTAACGTGATCATTTTGTGACTATTGAAATAGTTTGTTGCCAGGTGCTTCCAGTTAAAAGTTTGGGTTCACTGCTCTTGAGTTTTTTAGCCCTTATTTCCTCCTCTTATGGTGTGTTCTTATTATCTTTTGGAGAATAGCTTCTGGAGAGAATAGTTTCTGGAAAATAGATTATAGGAGAATAGATTATGGGACAAAAGTGATTTTGATAAAATGAGAGTGTTTGGATGATTTTATCAGAATAGCTTTTTTCATGGTCAAATGACTAAAAAGGACATTAAATTTTATGATAATTATATATAAAGGATAAGATTATATTTTAAGTATTATTTCACATTAAATTGCATAATAAATACAAAAAATAAAATAAATTTATCAAAAAATTTTAAAATTATAGCATTTGTCAATTATAAAAAAATAATATTTCATTTTAAATAGATACTGATTTCCCAAATTACAAAATTTTTAATTCCATGACGTTATTTCATTTTTAATTTTTTTTCCTTTATTCTTTATTTTTTATCCCTTTTGTTGGCCAAAAAAAGAAAAAGCTTTTATTTCTTCTATTGTTTTCTTCTTGCGTCAGATGCCCAGAGGAAAGAGAGAGAGAGAGGCAAAAAAAGTGAGATGGGAAAGAGAACGATAAAAGGGAATCTGAGAAAAGGACAGGGGGCAGAGGGTAATAGTACTCCCAACGGTCAGAATTTTTTTAGCAAAGCAATTGAAAATAGTTTCTACAGATAATAGCTTTTTTTCGCTAAAACCATGGTTTGGGCTAAAAACGGAATTCTCAGATTTTTTGTGGTGTTCAGCTGCTTTCATCACAAAACCAAGGTTTAGGCTAAAAAGCACTTTTTTTGAGGTCACCCGAACACACACTTAAATTCTCTTTGTCTGTTGAATTATATTATATTTCGTTGTTCTGTTCACCTTGTTCTTTCAAAAAGATCCGTTTTATTCTGGAGAGTGTCGTTTCTTCTTAACCGGTGGTTGCGGAATAGCTCTTAAGGATAACACCATTGGACATGACCCAGATTACACAATGTATTTACAAGAACTACACCGACAACTGTCATAGCCTCCAGGAAACTGCCTATGCCTGAACTTCAGGTAAAGGTCTCAATTCACCTCTATAGAGTTTCAGTAGCTGAGGAACACTTTCCTGAAATTGAATCACAAATTTTTCCAGAAACTTTTTCTCACTGATAATAATCAGGTAAGGAATCGACACATTGTCCTTGATTAAACCCTTCATTTTCAAAATTTTTACTGATGACCATCTAGGAACAATCCTCTTCTTCAAGCTATATCTAAGAATATTCGGGCATCCAGCTATATCTTCCAACCGCAAACCCATTTCATCTATAAAAAACCTCATTTTGTTTGTGATATTCTTCTCTGACATAGCCATGATATTTGGAACCTTGCAGAATGCCAAAAGAGCAACAGCCCTGGAACAGTAAAATCTCTCAAAGATGTCCAGTTTCAAGTCCCAGGTTGATCTACTCAACTGCGTTACAACTATAATTGCTTCAACAAACGCAGACTTGAAAGGTTCGATTCCTGTTTCCTTGACAAACTTGACATATTCACCAAACATTGATTGATTCATAAATGCTACATTTGCACGTCTAGATAACAGATAGAAGACCAAACATTGAGGCACTCCTTCATCTCTCAAAACCTCAATGTTCGGGCCTAAGTTTGTTATACATGATAACAAATACTCCAAATAGAGCCTTTTAGGCATTTCCTTACTTTCCAATCATCATCAAGTACACTTTTAAGGGCCTTATAGGGAATAATACGTTTCTCTAAGCTAAACCTTAGTAATGTGGGGTTAAAACAGAAGAGTTTTGGGATTTCAGAAGCTGAAAACCCTATAGACTGGATAAATCTTAGCTTGGGCAAGAGGTTATCCTCAGGCTTTGCAAAGAGCACTCGGGGATACCTTTTCACAATTTTGGATATGTGCCTCAGATTAACTCGAGCACATTGAAAAACTTGGGCGTTGAAAGTTTCGATTTTGGGTTTGCAGGTTTTGATTTTTGCATTTTGGGTTTCATTTATGCTTAAATTCCAGTTTTTAGTGGTAGAATTAATGATTTCTCATTCTTGTTTGCTTCAAAGAAAAAGGGCCTCGGCTTTTGGATAGTCTATATTCTATTCCTCTCCTGCTTACAATGTATGGCCGTCAAATCTTCTAGAGTTCTAGTGGCCTCTTTCAAATTGGCACGCCAAACTTATGGTGGTCACTGTCAATTTGTTGTTGGCATAACTATGCTTTTGAGATGATTATTTGAAATAACGATTGAAGCTTTCAAAAACAATTTTTCAATCATAATTTATAGTAAAGTGAACACAAACAAACCCTATAACGATTGTTTATGGTGTGGGTTCTTTAATGTCAATGATTTTAACTTTTCCTCTTCGGCATTAGTATTTTATTTATCAGTTGTAATTGATTCATTTTGAAATTTTCTTCAAATTTCTCTTTGGAGATTTTCATTCTCATCCAACCACAAATTTCACAATCCTGTTCAACTGTGATTGTGAAGCTTTTTCTTTTTTCCG
Source organism: Inga oerstediana (assembly GCA_963210345.1). Classification (NCBI taxonomy): domain Eukaryota; kingdom Viridiplantae; phylum Streptophyta; class Magnoliopsida; order Fabales; family Fabaceae; genus Inga; species Inga oerstediana. The sequence goes on along the minus strand of OY723405.1, from coordinate 26,342,076 downwards.
TCAATAAGAGTGACGGCATCAAGTTCTGCTAGGGTGGGGGTGGGGATTGCACTATTTTTAATACGTGAAAGCTAAAATCGCACCACTTAATACTTTAAGGTATTAAATGCACCTCAAAAAATAGTTTATGATGTTAGACGCACTTTAACTCTTTAAATTTTAGTGTTCATTCAGCATCTATGTGATAGTTTTATTAGTATGTACATTAGTATTGTATTAGCATTTAATTAGATAGAATTTATAAGAAAGTTCTAAAGCATAAGTAAAAGATGTAACGTCCTAATATTTATAGGTAAATTAAGTTAGATTAAAATTTAAACGTACAAATGTTTGGAAGGTTGATGGTTTCATAAACATTTAAAAAAGAAGGTAAAAAAAATAAACATTTTAAAAAGGATGGGCTGAAAATGATTTTCTTGACATGTCTTACATTTTTCTGATTTGCCTAGGGAATCGGTGATTTTGGAGGGGCAAATGATAATGTTTTTTAGCTGGCAAATGAAAAATAGTGATCCATTTTATATTTGACATTTTAAGCTTTTTTTTTTTGTGGAGTTTTAATTCATAATTTATTTTCTCATATTACCCAAAAATCTATTTTATAGTTGACATTTTAAACATAGGGTTTGTTTTTGTTTTTTTGTTTTTGGGAAAATCAAGTTTTGCTGGGCATTTCCCCTTCAGACAATATAAAAATTAAAAACTCTTGTATAATTTATTATCTGATAAAAAAGAAGATAAGTTATTATAGGATCCCCAATTTATATTTGAAATAACTATTCAACACTAATTTTGTTTTACTTTACTTCTTTCTTGTGAATTAACTCTTTAAATATACATAATTCTCATACTATGTTCAAATTTTAAAATATTTCAAACATTGCTAGTACACTATAGGAGAATAATCATTTTTTTTAAAAAGCACAAAAATGCTCGATGTCCATTTATTTAAAAGTACTACATCAATAATAATTTATTATAGACCTCCTATTTTATATTTGGTCACGAGTTGTAATTTTTTTTTAATAAAAAAGATAAATTCTCATTAAAAAGCAAGTTTCATAGCCACAAAGAATAGTTTTTTTTTTTTTTTTTTTTGTTCAAACCACAAAGAATAGTTCAAAGAAGGATATGTAGAAAATAAAGGAAAAGTGTTATGCGGATGGAAATTAAAGTTACCAATCCTAAACCCAGAAAAAAAATTGAAACATATTAGCAAGATCTTTTTATGAATTATGTCTGATGATCTTTCCAAAGCTTCCATACAAGTAGGAAGCTGTGTTGTTTTTTAAATACATGCCCATAAATCCAAAGTGGTCCAATTGGGTGCAAAGGAGTTCATGATCCAATGAATGGTTGCTCTTACACATTTGAAAACAAAGGAAGCATCACCATGCTGCAATCTTTTCCACAGAAAATATTGAATGGATTGATCCTAAAAGCACACCCAAATATGGCAGATATGGAGATTGTTAGACTTAACCCTAATGATGATGGACCATCCTTCAGAAAAGACATTGAACTGTGAAGAAGGAAGCACGATGAAAAAGGTTGCTGAGCCTCGACTTACGTGCTTGTTTGAGATCACATTTGAGATTCTCAAAAGTGTTTATTCAAATAAATCAAAATAAAACTCCTCTCACATACTTACCTTATATACAGTAAATCATAATCGAAAAATTACTTTTGAAGTTCAATATGCTTTTGAAAACTCCAATCACTATTTCTAACATCAAAGTTGAAAACGCTAAATTACAAAACTCCAGCATTGATATAATTTCACGAGACACTGAATGAGGGTAGGGTTTTTCCCCCCTTCATGAGGCACAAAATTTCATTTCATTTACAGAAATTTAATTAATATGGTGATGACTTGCAATATGTGTTTCCATCACGATGGAACTGAACCAGACAGCTTGGGCAAGTACAGAATAAATGGAACAAGGTTTCTTCTTCAAAGAAACCAAATCAGCACAGGCCAGATACATTCAGATGATGCGAGCGAAGAATATCAATATCACATGCTGGCAATGCTTTATGAGTTTCCATACAAGTATATAACTGTAATGTAACTCTGTATAAGGGTATTTCCAGCCTAGCGAGCCAAAAGTCAAGTGCACTAAAGCCTCCATTTTAAGGTCCATCAGTGCAGATTTTGCAAACTTGTGGTCCTTGGATATAATTTTCTGCAAAAATTATTAGAACGATTCTAGCAAGATACATACATATAGGGATAACCATCATGTCAAAGAATTTAGCTTGCAGTTGAGTCACAGAACCATTAAATTTCTTCACCCAGGGAAAAATGAAACAGTGATCAACTTTCTTCAACCAATCAAGCTTTGCAAAGGAGAGATTTTGATCCATTGGTAAAGATGAGAAAATAAGACAGACAGAAGCACTTTATTCTGTCACAGAAGCCTCGGAGTTGCATCATTCAAAGATCTAAACAAATGGGTACATAAATTAAAATCAATAGACGAAGGATCCAAGATTTCATCATAAGCTTGAAGGAAAGAAAACAGTGGCAAAACCAAATTAGAATCAACAAGTTCCTGGCAAAGATGATGATTATGAAGAACTTATGAAGAAAATTTAAACATACATATGGGCTTTTGGCACCTTTTTCTTCCTCATAAGAACTCGTGAAGAAAATTTAAAATTGTCCAAAGGCAATTAGACTTGAGATAGAGCTTGACTTCAACAGCTTAATACTATATCACAATTTCTTTCCTCTCCTCCACACCATAAGGACCATCACCATCAAATTTATGCTTATATTACTCTTTTTGGCACAATTAACATCGGCCAACCAGGATGCCAGTAAAACTGATATCCAAATGCCATATATAACAAGACGACTAGTTCAAGAATCAGGAACTATGATAAAAAGAACATGATTCATACCCTTAAGAAGTGTTAGTAAACAGAAAGAAATATCTTATAAATTAAAAGTTCAAATTGAGAACCCATAACGCTGAAAGAAATCAAACATAGTAGAAGCGGAAAAGTTTAATAACAATAATAAACCAAGAAACCATAAATTACAAGCCATTATCTCCAGGAAACTGCCTACGCCTGAACTTCAGGTAAGGGTCCCAATTCACCTCTGTAGAGTTTCGGTAGCTGAGGAACACTTTCCTGAAATTTGATCACGAAATCTTTCAGAAACTTGTTCTCACCCATAAAAATGATGGTAGATGGGGGAATATCATCCTTGATTAAGCTCTTCATTTTCAAAAGTTTTACTACTGACCATCTAGGAACAATCCTATTCTTCAAGCTATATCTAAGAATATATGGGCTTCCAGTTATATCTTCCAACCGCAAACCCATTTTATCTATTAAAAACTTCATTGTGTCTGCGATATTTTTCTCTGACATAGTCATTATCTTTGGAACCCTACTGAATGCGAAAAGAGTGACCTCCCTGGACCAGCCAAATCTCTCAAAGGTATCCAGTTTCAACTCCCAGGTTGATTTATTCAGCCCTGTTACAACAATAAGTGCGTCAACAAACGCAGACTTGAAAGGTTCAATTCCTGTTTCCTTGACAAACTTGACATATTCACCAAACTTAGATTGATTCATAAATGCTACATTTGCACGTGTAGATAACAGAGAGAAGATCAAAGATTCAGGGACTCCTTCATCTCTCAAAACCTTTATGTTTGGGATTATATTCTTTACATCATAGGAGCCAATACTCCAAGTAGAGCATTTTAGACATTTCCTTACTCTCCAATCATCATCAAGTACGCTCTTAAGGGCCTCGTAGTGGGGAATTATACGTTTCTCTAAGCATAACATTAGTAAATTAGTGTTATAAGAGAATAGTTCTGACATTTCAGAAGCTGAAAACCCTATAGACTGAATAAACCTTAGCTTGGGTAAAAGATTGCGCTCAGGATTTGCCAAAAGCACCCGTGGACAGCATGTCACAAGTTTGGATATCTGTGGATCTGAGAATCCGTAGCTTCTAAGAAGATTAAGTATGGAATTGTGTTTATCGGAGTCTTTCAGTTCAACCCTTTTCGATACTTCACCAGCAACTTTGGCGGACAGGCCACATGAATTCATGAGGTAAGAAACCGTAAACGAATGATTTTCATCCCTCGTTCGTTCCGGTCGATTTGATTGAGATGATTTCGCAACGGAAGAAAACGAATAGGAAATGGGGGATGCATAGTGATGAAGAAACCCTAACTGGGTTCTCGTCCGCAGTGAAGAAGATAATCTTGCAATCAGAAAAATTAGCATGAGTAATGATGACCAGAAACGTACCAATTATGAGTGGTTGGCTCCAATTAACCTCGCAAGTGGTCCAATTCCTCAAATCTTGGTTTTGTATTCGGAAGCTATAGGAATGGTTTTCCCTCCGACTCGAAGATTCAAGCAATCTCAGCTCCAACGAAAGATGAACGGAATTGCATTTTCGTTGTGGGGATCACGCACAAGAGAAATAAGCGCAGAAGGCTTTGTTTGGTTGGAGGATTTTGGCGGTTCGGTGAGAGGGAATGGCAGAGCTGAAGATAAAAAAAATGTGTTTTGTTGGGAGGAAGGAAGGAAAGGAGAGGTGAGAGGAGTGAAAATTTTTTGGACGTTACTGCTCACCTCCCCTCCTTTGTGACCCTTTAGATTTGGGGTGTGTTTGGTTCAACCTAAATAAGGTTAGATAAGGTTCATTAACATTAGATTAGAGAAGATTATGAGTTTTGCTTAATTCAAAAAAAGGAGAGGGCGGGGTTTGTTTTCTTATTTGACCTAGAAAAATAGGTAATGAGAGCTATTTATAATTGGATAATTATACCTTTATCTCTTTATTATATATTTTCCTTCTTCTTTTACAAGTTATATATTAATAATTATTATTTGTTACATTATTAATACAATTTCAACTCAGTCATCATGAAAAATAGAAGTGAGACAAATTTAATAAATTTATTGGAATTAAGAATCATATTCATTCCCAAATTTATTATTTTCATTTTTTGTAAAAAAAAAAATATTGCTCCGATTTTATTGATATAAATATAATTCAAGATGTGCAAATATTGCTTGTGGTCTTGGAATGTGGAGACATACACAACTGAAAATTGAACTCACATAAACTTCAGTGTTTAAAAATAAATATAGATATTCCACATGCAATAGGGCAAATCATTACATAAAATCAATATTTTGCATATCAACTTATATATTTTGTATATTTTGCACATCAAGTTACATTATTATCAATAATCAATACATAATAGGCCATATCAATGAAGGATGCTTTTTAGATATTTTTTGAGCTATTTAAATTCTTTCTCTAGCTATTTCATTTGTTTCTTTCAAAGCTTCATTTCCAGCAATCATTGCTTGATTTCTTACATTAATTGCTCGTGCAACTTGAGATATGACTTCCTTAATCTCAATAAGGTCAAAATCTTTTTCTTTATTTGAGTTCACCTTTTACTTCTTTCTTAAGGAATCACTTGTGACTCCAGGTAAGTTATCTTAAATGGGTATTATTATCAAGAGCTTTAAAATGATATACATTTATATCATGCTACACCATTTGAGACATATAAAAAAACTTATAATTAAAAATTCTACGCCTGTAAATCAAAAACTTAGATTCTTGCATAAACTGTTCAGTAGATCCAAGATGCAATGCAATTGTCTTGTGAGAACAAGAATCAATTCTGTTATGTGAAAAGGAAAAACAATATCAAGGCATTTGGGAACATGAAAATCAAGGCATTCTAAAAACAAGAATGTTAAAAATGTGGCATATGCATGATATTTCTAACTAAATATAGAAAATTCTTTACACACACATTTTGGAATGGCATGCATATGAGGGGCTTGACAGCTTCCAATTCACACTCATACTTGACCCCAATGAAGTCCAAATCCGATCGAACTTTTTTGAGTAACAACTCTGGTTTAATTTGATCACATTATGAATTCTCATCTCGTTGGTCCAAATCTGGTGTATTATTAGTGATCCTTTCAATTGCATTACATTTGGGAACGTGGAAATCAAGGCAATCTAAAAACAAGAATCATTCCAAAAACAAGGAAATAACTTGGAATAAACATCACTCATTAATTCACCTCCCACATCACTCCTTAATCCACCACCCATCCTTATCAGTTTCAACTTGCAACATAGAGGAATTTGGCTCTACATAGCAAAATTTTTAGGATAACAGAGGTTATGAATTTTGACTTCAACAAAGGGACAAAGCAAAAAATGACAGCCTCATCCACCCACAATTCAACACTCATTGATAAAATAATTAACTAAAAAGAACAAAACTGATGCAAAAGTTTTGTTTCCTCCATCTCTACTGATAAAAATCTGAAACATAGATAGATATATCATATTTGAACTACAAAGCTAGAGGACAAAACACTATATTCTGCAAAATAAAAAAATTTAAAATCTGCCTGCAAACCACAAAATTGAAGTCCAATTTCAAGCAAATTTCAAGCTTGAAATGCATGCCGAACACCATAGTGAGGAATGCAGAAGCAAGAAATGATTGCTTTAAATTCCCGATGACTCACTTTTCAACCTAAAATTCCAAAGCTAAATAGAATGGCAATAGAAAACAAGGCATGAAGCATCCAAAGAAGAGGTATGACTAGATCAAAGGTGTCACCGGAAAAGACAGTAACCTTGCCTGAATCAAGGAGGCAGTAAGGTTGGAGGAGCAAGTGACGGTTGGTTGAGGACTAGGTGGCGGCGGAGGCGGCTGGAGGAGCAATCGAACACGATGCTGCTAGAGGAGATGAGCTAAGGAGTGATGGGGTTGAGCGACTCGGAAATGCTTAGAAGGTTGAACATGGAAGGAGGAAAAAGGGTTTGACAGCTGAGGCAAACTTGGAAATTCAAAAAATTGCCATGAGTAATTTAGTTAGAATGAGATACAAATATTTTCTCCCCTAGAAAATATCCCAAATTTGGAGGGTTGACAAAGGAAGGGAGGTGAGCACTAAACTCTAAAGGTGTGTTTAGTTTGAGGGGAGGGGAGGGGAGGGAGGGGAGAGAAAGAGAGGGGGCGTTAAATTACCTTTTTGTGTTAAAGGTATTTAAATTTTAGGCAGAAATCTAAAAATTTAAAAGGAATGAGAGAGTAAATTTTGAGTAGGAATCCAAAATTTAAAAGAATAAGAGGGTAACTTTTTGATTTCTTAAACCCAAAATTATAATTTCCACCCCCTCCCCTCAAACCAAACACACCCTTGTGTTTGGTTTGGGTGTGTTTGGTTTGAGAGGAGGGGAGAGGAGGGGTGACAAATTACAATTTTGAATGGGAGAAACCTAAAATTCATTCTCTCATTTTTTTAAATTTTAGATTTCCGCCTAAAATTTAAATATCTCCAACTCAAAAAGGTAATTTAACCCCCTCCCCTCAAACCAAACACACCCTTAAATTTTTTTCCCTCCCCTTCCATCCCTTCTAACTAAACACACTTTTTTTCCCTTCAACCCTCCCTTAATCTAACCTTCCCTCAAAACAACCCCAACCAAACAAAGCCTAAGGCCTGGATGGATTTGGTGAGAACGAGACAGGAGATAAAATTTTTGTAAGTTGAGTTTAAAAAATAAATAGAGAAATGATCTTATAAAATTTTAATCTCACTTCTTGAATTTTTTTTTTAAAATCCAACTTAAAAAAAAAAATCCCCCCACTCACTTTTCCTCCTCTCCCCTGATGCCAAACAGACCTATCTCATTAGACTTATAAGTTAGATCAATTTTATATGTGAAAATAACACTTTACCCCAGTCAAAAAAGAAAAAATAAATTAGAAGGAATAAATAAAGAGTAAAACATTCTTTTTCATATTTAGAATTAATTTGACCTATGCTCCACAAAACTTCAATGAAATTTAATGGACTGGACTGTAAACATATCATTTTGATAAATGGTTCTTTTTTTTATAAATGGTGTTTTGAATTCAAGAGATAAGATAGATTTTGTTTAAAATACATTTTTTTAGAAGTAATAATAAAAATATATCATCTGTAATATTAAAAAAAATAAAAATATATTATCTAAAAATTTTAAAAATAAAATAATTTAGCTTAGTATTTTTTTTTCAGAGAAACGCTGGGAGAACCGGAGAAGAGAAAAATATAACAGAAAAAATAAAGGAAGAAAAAAAAATATTGATAGAAGAACTACTAAGTAACCATCTTTCCAGAATAAAAAAATAACGTATTTTAATTCAAGACAAGGGGGTGATGATGATAAAATGTTGGAAATTTAAAATTTATTATAATAAGAACAATCAAACTATTTATCTAAGCCAACACAATGTCGATAAAAATATTCTTAAATTTATTTAATTTATTTTTTTGTCAGTGCAATTATTTTTTTTATAAGTGCAATTTATTTCTTAAATGATATGTTAAACTTTCAAAAGACTTATATCGAATAACCAAAAACTTATATTTATCTAGTTGATATTATATAGTCATAGAAAATATCAAATAGAAATAATAATATATCAATTTGAAGATGCGTTTGGATATTTGGATATATAGTAGTCCTACTAGGAATTTAAAAAAAAAAAAAACCTTTCTTATATAAGAGAAACTTCAGCCCTCTATTTCGTAACTTATTGAGAGAAGATATTGATTAAGCAACAACGTATAGAGAAGAAGAAAAATTTTAGAGGGAGATGTCTTCAAGAAAAAATTCTGAAAATCATAGTGATTCTTTTATACTTCCTCCGAAGAAGAGGATATTAAGAGAGTTTCAAAGAAGAGAACTTCAAAATCACCATGATGATTCTTCTGTGATTCCTGCAAAGAAGAAGAAGAGGATCCAAAATCACCATGATTCTCTATCAGAGTTAAAGAAAAGGGTTGAGAAAATGGGAAGCTATGATCTGAAAATGGTGATAGAAAAGAAACTTTTTCAAAGCGATTTAAGTCCAATAAATGGTCGTTTCTCAATCCCAGAACAAAAGATTCACAAAGAAGCCGGAAATTTTCTCAAACCTCACAAGCTAAAGTGGTTGGAAAGGTCCATCAAAGATAAGAAGTGTGAAGGTATCAATGTGTTGGTGTTGGATCCAAAACTTAGAGAGTTCAACTTGGTTTTGAAAAAGTGGTCAATGACATATAGCTACACTTATAATCTTACTCATCATTGGAATGATATTGTGGATTGCAATGATCTCAAACTCCATGATACTGTGCAGTTATGGTCGTTTAGAAGGTTTAATAATAAACTTGGATTTGCATTTGTTAAGCCCTTTTTTAATGAAAAGGGTCCGAAAAACCGCACAAAGACTAGCTGGTTAAAGGAAGCTTAGGACTGAGATCTTCTAAGAGAATCACTCTATATTGTGCTGAAGGAACATTCATAAAGATAGTTTCAATATCCAGTTGATGACTTTGATGAACCAACTAATCAGCGCATTGATTGACTTCTCTTAACATGAGACCAAAAGTGGCAATCCAATCACACATCAAAAGACAGTAAATTTGTTTGACATGACTGTTGAGAGGATGATCTCAATATGGGTCGTTATTGATTAGCTGCAAGGCTTCTACAGAGTCGCTAAAGAAGGCAATTTTGCGTTAGTTAAGCCTTTTAATATAACCAAAAGAAAAAAGCAATCATAAAAAGATCAGATGGATGTGGGGTAAATTATGTAAGAGTATTTACATACTCATGCCATTCCATTGTAGCTAATCTCTTTTATATACACTATTATGGAAAATATATACGGAGTATCGTACTCCCTCCGGTCCTAATTATAAGATAAAGTTGACTTTTTTGGAGAAATTAAGGAAGCCAATTAAATTATTTTAAAGTATTTATATTTTTATTGTTTTCTCCAAACTAATTAATTTGACTAATAAACTAATATATAATCTAAGGCTACTAAAAATATAAACATTCTAAAGTAATTTAAATAACTTCCGTAATTTCTCCAAAAAAGTCAACTTTATCTTATAATTAGGACCGGGGGAAGTATTTCTTTTCATTTCAAGTATCTAAACTTTTTCCCCCAAATGGTAAGAACCTGTGCTTGTAGAAATGTTATAGCTGTTGTTTAGGATGCAACTCTATTTTCTATAGTCTTTTGAGGGTTTTACCTATTAATAGTGGCATAAGTTCGGATGTAAGCTTCTGAATCAATAGGGAGGGCTTGTCCAAACCTTTTCAAATAGGTCTAAGATATTTAAATTTTATACTACATAAATCAAATTTTCTATTAAATCTCACTCTTTTGCACAATCAAATGAAATAGAAATATTTTTATACTATAGTTTAGACAAAAGGGTACATTTGATCCTCTAGATCGTATAATATTTGAGATATAATTCACTTAATTTTTTTTCCCCTACCAAAACAATATTTTAACTTTTTTTTTTCCACTTTATTTGGGATGATTCCTCAAATGGGCTTGGAAAATGAACATGAAAGGTCCAGCCCAAAAAAAATAGGCCCATTCGGTTGCCATGCAGCAAAAGAAAATAGAGTTCATCTATAGAAAATTGACATGTATCAACTGTAGTTATACTTTCTCCGGTCCTAATTACAGGATAAAGTTAAATTTTTTTGAGAAATTAAGGAAATCAATTAAATTACTTTAGAGTATTTATATTTTTATTTTTTTCTCCAAACTAATTAATTTGACTAATACACTAATATATAATCTAAGGATACTAAAAATATAAACATTTTAGAATAATTTAATTGACTTCCTTAATTTCTCTAAAAAAGTCAACCTTGTCTTATAATTAGAACCGGAGGTAGTATTATTTTTAACACAGGAACACAAGAAAACTTTCATTCGTCGAATCACTTTTTCAATTCCATATTTTCCATTTTATTCCTTTCCATTTAATAAAAACATAAGGAGAAAACAAACAAATTAGAAACTAGAATTTTAAGTTATTTTATATTTTTTATAGATAATTTATCACAGTCTCACTATTTTAGCTCTGGAATAAATATTTTTAAATTGAATATATTTTATTTTAATTTTTAAAAATAAATTCACACGTTAAATTTTACAAGACTAGTAACATTCCTCATGCGCCATCCATTGCATGGGAATATTTATTTATTTTCCTTAAAAAAGTATCACTTCAATTGTAATGAACGAACAACAACAGATATTTGGTTTAGCATTGCTGATATAAAGTTATAAACAATTAATAAATAACGTTAATTAATTTTTTTATACAATGGAATAGAAAAATAACGCTAATTTTTTTTTTTTAATATATGAGCAGGGGAAGCCCTCAGCCTATCCCATTACTCGAACGTGCGTGCGATGTCTTGTCCTTATCACGATTCCTAATAGATTCCCAAACGGCGTTAAAAACGGTTGATACCCAGTCATAATACTTATTGGAGATCACATTTGAGGTTCTTAAAAATGTTTTTTCAAGTAAATCATGATAAAATTTTTCTTACATACTTACTTCGTATACCGTAAATCATAATTAAACAGTTGCTTTTATATACTCGAATCATTATTCCAAACAAGCACAAGAACTTATTTAGCCACACAGTCAGTAGCTGAATTCACATTCCTTGGGACATGTCGAACCACCACATACCATTTCTCGTAGAGCCGGGAATACGGGCCGGCCCTTTACGGGCTCGGGCCTAAATGGACCGGCCCGTTTAGGCCCTAATCCTACAAAATCCCCAATTTTTAAAGCTTGTGGTCATATGGGGTTGATCCTTCATGGGCTCGGGTCTAAACGGGCCTTTTTCAAGTTTTATAATTTATTTATTATTTTACTTTAAATTGATATGCATTATTTTTAAAACTCATAAATTTTTTGTTAAAATAATCATTTAATGTCCAAATTAACCTCTTTTTTAAAGTTTAAATGAATAAACATTGTAGAAAATAAAATAAATCAAACCATTTAATAAGTTTTTACCTATTACTAATATTCTATTAGGTGCTTAGGTGTCTCTCATATTGATAATTTGATATAATGATATTATATATATGGATTATTTAAAAAAAATATTAAACAGGCCTGTAGGGCCTACAAGGCCGGCCTTTTTAGGCCCGCTTTCTATTTTACAAGGAACGAAAAACCGAACCGGGTAATGAACAGGTCACAGCACATGTTCAAGGGTTAATGGGTCAACTGGGTTCTAACCGGTAGTTGAACCGGTCATATTAAAATATTATAATTTATTAGTGGCAATATATATTAATATATTTTTAAACTTCTATAGATAAAAATGAAAATTTAAAAAAAAAAATACTTAAAATATATTAGTATGAGTTATAATGCTTATACTTATACAATGATATATCTTTTTCTATAATTATTATATCTTTTTAAATAATTTTTTTCATTATCTTCTTCATTTTTTTTATATTTGTTTTTTTTTACCTATTCTTCTTTTCATTTTGGTCTTCAACTTCCAATTTTCCCCTAAAAAAAGCAAAAAAAGAAAAGAAAAAAGAAACCGGTCCATCCGGTTGAACCACCGGTTTTACCATCAAACCAGACTGGACCACTGGCCAGTTCCTGGTTCAACCGGTCGAACTGGCTGATTCGGTCCGATTTTACGTACAATGCTATTTTAGCCTCTAAATCATAAACCTGACCTTTAAAAGACTCGGACCTAAACGAGCCAGTTCAACGGAATCAGCCCAATTTCCCAATTCTAATTTCGCGCCTCAACATTTCTTGCACTTCATGAATCACATTAGTATCAGTTTCCAAGATCAGGTTATGAGCACCGTTGTCTCAACTCATCTTAAGACCAAATAAAGCCACCCACTTAACAATAATTTATTTTAATTGTACATAATTTATTAAAAATATACTACCCGCTTTTTTTGCGTATAAAATCTGATTTTTATTGTAATTTAGTTCTTGATATAAAATTTAGTTTATATTAAAAACCAAGGTCGGAGCATCTTATGCATGGAATCCAGCTAATGCTACATTCATACTCCAAACATTCTCATAAAATTTTGACTCACCTAACTGTTAACAAGTATATATATAAAAAAAGGGATGGATACTTAATAATGAGAAAGATATTATATATTTTTTACTAAGTTTTTGAAAAAAGTATTACTTAATCACATAGATTTAGAAATACAATAAACTTGTAAAAAAAATATCGCTAACTGTATTTTTATATGATTTTAAAAAATAAATTATTTTACTTTAAAGAGAAAATTGAAAATATATTAATTACTGCTTTATGAAATAATTTTTCTAAAAAAATAAATATAATTAACCAATTAAGGAAATAATAAAAAAATTGCAGGATTAAGTTGCAGGCTTGCAGCACACAGCACCTGTAAGAATCAATCTTTCTATTATTATCCAGAGTTGAATAAATATAGTTCTGATGTTTGTGTCTATGTGTAGGCAAAGAGAAAAAGAAATATAGTCCTTGCCATAAAAATAAAAGTGAACGGAAAAATCCAAGGGGAAAAAAAAGATTCTTATTGGTGCTTCAGTCTTCTCCCCTTTTGTCCTTTTGCCATGTGACTTGTGTGAGTTTAGTAGTTGCGTGGGCACTTCCATTTCTCGAATTGTTAAATATTTACTTTCATTTCCAGGAACCCCCAAAGCATCAATTCCCGGCATTTTAATCTCTTTCCGTCTTGCCGGTCAACTCACTCTCATTGGCTCCTTTCTTTTCCCGTTTGGGTCTTCTTTGTGTTCATACTTGAGTAGACTCACAACCCATTCAAGGGTTTAAGCAGTTTTCTAGTAAAACCATCTTAGAATTCAGAAAAATCTCATCTTCTCCTTTCTCAACGCTCTCTATTTCTGGGTTTCGCTGCTGTTTGAAGCTTCGTGGGTCAATTTTCAGTTCTACTCTTGAAGTGTCTTTCTGAAGATTTGTCTCTGATTCATGTTCTCAAAGTTTATCTTCAACCTTGAGCTAAAGCTTGATCCAGCATGTGAGATTTGATTCTATTTTTCCTGTGGGTGTACTCGCGAGGTCTTTTTTTTTTTAAAAAAAAAAATTTGTCGGTCAGATGCAGCACTGTTACACAAAGATGCCAGACTTTTTTCTTCTGGGAATCTGAGTTTAATTGCTTGCCTTGTCCGTGATATTTGGTTTTGTTCCGGTTGACAATAAAACAGTGCCTTTATGGATTTTGTGCATTTGAGCTTCTTTAACCTGTAGGGTATGCTGGTTCTGGTTTTGCATTAATCTGATTCATCAGAATAGGAATTGTTGGGCTGAATTGTAATCAATTAGTGATGGATAATGCAAACGAAGCATCATCTTCCTTGAGTTTTGCATCATCTTACTTATCAAATGGGTCAAGTAATCCCAACATATCTGCCTGCCCTAGCCATGAGCATGTGGCAAATCTTGAAAATTTGAGCCTCAGTAAGCTGAGTGGAGGCCTTGAGAAGCTACTGATAGATTCTGAATATGACTATAGTGATGTTGATATTGTTGTTGAGGGCAAACCTGTGGGTGTTCATAGGTGTATATTGGCTTCACGTAGTCAGTTTTTTCATGAACTTTTTAAGAAAGGAAATGATGGCTCAGTGAAGGAAGGCAAGCCAAAGTATCTCATGTCAGACCTGGTGCCTTACGGCTTCATTGGACACGAAGCATTCTGTGTTTTTTTGCATTATTTGTATACTGGAAAGATGAAGGCGTCACCCCCTCAAGTATCAACATGTGTTGATGAATCATGTGTACATGATGCATGCTGGCCTGCTATTAATTATGCTTTAGAGCTAATGTATGCTTCTGCCACGTTTCAGATGAAAGAGCTTGTTTTACTTGTTCAGGTTAGTTGTTCTTGCTTCCTGTTCTAAGTGTATCAATTCGGTTTTTTCTTTTTCCATGCTTTTGTATTTACTTTTGTGCAGAAAGGGGAAAATGGGGCAAATCCAGGGCAATAAACTGGAAGTCTGAAATTAACAAATTACATCCTAATTGAAAACTCATCTGATGGGTGGTTGAATAAACAGTACTTGCTGTTTACGAAATCTACTTGTTTTAATTCTGCTTAGGCTTCTCCATCCATTGAAAATAACAGCAGATGAAAGCTTTCCCAAAGCGCAGCAAGGACTTATAACAGCACTTGGTTGTTTTGCTTTTCCAAGGGCGGAGGTGCAAATTTAGCAATAAACAATATCGCTATGTGCATTTATAAGAACTATCTATTTTCGATTCACGAAGTAGCAATAATCAATTGTTTTGTAGTAATTTTAACAACGACGTTACCCAATTATTACTTATGGATGCACATAGCGATATTGTTTATTGTTACCAAAGTAAAGGATGGGTAACGTTATCGTTAAAATTGCTATCAGAACAATTGATTATTGCTACTATACGAACTGAAAATGGATAGTTCTTATGGATGCACATAGCGATATTGTTTATTGCTAAATTTGCACCTTCGCCCCTTTTTCAATTATGTTAGCAAGAATTGTAAATTGCTCTTAGTTACATGTTTGTGCTTTGGAATGCATTTTCAAGTGAATCTAATTTGGCATGGCTGTGTTTTGCTCCAAGATATGTGTGCAGTCTTGAACTTTTACAAGTTATCTTTCACTTCTTCCTCCACTGCAATCCCTTTATATGTTTTTCTTCCATATGTTGATGTGATAGCGTAATCTTACCATTCTTTTGATGTTACTTGTGGAGCTTTTTATCTCTACTAAAGAAGCCAATGAATGAGCTGCATAAGACTTTTCCCCCCTTACAGATAAACTTCAATGTATTCAAAACAGATCTAATTGGGATATCTCTCATTAATGCAGAGGCGTCTCCTCAATTTTGTTGAGAAGGCTCTTGTAGAAGATGTGATTCCTATTCTTATGGCTGCCTTCCACTGCCAACTAGACCAGCTTCTGTCACACTGCGTCCAAAGATTAGCAAGATCTGACCTTGAGAACACAACTTTGGATAGAGAGCTCCCACCTGATGTTTTTAAAGAAATCAAATCACTCCGATGCAAAGCTCTGGCAGAATCCATTCCTGATGCAATGCAAGTGGAACCTTCAAATGAAAAAAGTATTAGGAGAATCCTTAAAGCATTGGACTCTGATGATATTGAGCTGATGACTCTTCTTTTGAAAGAGTCTAGTGTCACTCTAGATGATGCTTATGCCCTTCACTATGCCTGTGCATATTGTGATCCTAAGATTGTTAAAGAAGTTCTTAATCTTGGGTCGGCTGAAATAAACCAAACAAATCCCCGAGGGTATTCAGTTCTTCACGTGGCTGCAAGGCGCAAAGATCCAACAATTTTAGTAGCACTGTTGACTAAAGGGGCCTGTGTATCAAGCATCACACCAGATGGACAAACAGCTGTTGCAATTTGTCGGAGGATGACGAGACCCAAGGACTATAATGAGATAGCAGAGCGGGGCAAGGAATCTAACAAAGACAAGCTCTGTGTTGATCTCCTGGATAGAGAAATTCGAAGAACTTCAATGTCTGTGAATGCATCTGTTTCATCAGAGTTAACTGCTGATGATTTGCACATGAGACTTGATTACCTGGAAAATAGAGGTATGGCCTTCACTTATCTATGTCACTCTCTTTCAGAGAAAAAAGAGTTTTGCACATCATTTTAGTTTAGCCATACGCATCCAGTAGATCCACATATAGATGATATAGGCTTTTTGCTAAGCTATCTTGACTTATAAGAATAAAATTTCTGGATTGATAGTCTTATGAAGCAATGTTTCCCATTTCTGTAGAATTTTATGCCGTAAATGTGGTAATAAAAAGTGTTCTCTTTTACGTTGCAGTTGCTTTTGCTAGGCTGTTGTTTCCTGCTGAGGCTAAGGTGGCAATAGATAATGCTGAGGATGAGTCAACACTATACACAAACCCATCGAGGGGCTCAAATGGCAACCTAAGAGTTGATCTAAATGAAACTCCTTCTATGAGAACCAAAAAACTCCAGTTAAGATTGCAATCCCTTCTAAAAACAGGTATGCCAAAATCAAGTAGTTTGTTTATGGATATGACTTATTCTGTTAACATCAAATTCCACTTGCATGTCTTGCTTTCAGAAGTTTGAAAATCTTGGAATTGGTTGGCAAGCATTTGTGATTCAGAGTTTATACTGATCCTACCTTCTATAGTAGTTATCTGTCCCACTTTTCATTTTCTATCGCAAATGAACTTGAAATTTATTTCGTCCTCTCGCCAAATTTCAACTCCCTGCAGAAAATTCATGTGAAAAGTTTTAATATCTTGATTATCTAATTTTACTTGTTTGTAATCATTGATAAGAAAGAGGATATAGGATTCAAGGACCCATGGTCCCTGCCCTACCAAAAGCTAGAGTCCGTCATATGATTCATCTGATTTTTCATTGAGGCGCAACTGAAATATATATATATATATATATATCAGCTTAAACGTTGTGTAAAAAGGATGCCAGTACTTTTAATGCATTTTCCCTTTAAGCTTAAACTGTTTTTCTATTTATATTTCATTTTCATTTCAATGAAGTGGTATCTATGACTTTGCTACTGAAAAGTTTATTTATTATGCTTATGTTTATAGTCTTAAGAACATGTTTCGGAAGAAAAATGAATCTCTTGGTATCCTAAGAAACTATTTACATAGGAAACTGTCCAAACAGAATAAATATCTAATGTAAAGCCTATTCCTTTTGAGATGATAATCACAGACTGAATTTAAGGGTTTTTTCCCTTTCTTCTCAAGCCAACTCCCAATAGGAAAACTACCTGACTCACTTGAGTGGTACAGCAAACTCGTTGCTTGTTGAAATTTTGATCAGACCCTAGATTTTAACAAAACTATAAAATGTATTGAAGAAACTTTGCAACACTTGAATGGGAGAACTTGGTGAATCCTAAATCCGTGAACTGAAATTTGCAGTTTTTAAACTTCTTTGTTTATTGCTTTCTAAATGCACATGTGGGATTGAGCTTGATGCAATTAGCAATGATCGATGACCCTAACAAAAAAGAAGTTCTGAGCGTTTTTACTAATCCTTGAGCATATTTTGAAAATTTTCGACAGTTGAGAACGGCCGGCGCTTCTTTCCCCATTGTTCTGAGGTTCTTGATAAGTTTCTGGATGACGATATGCCGGATGTTTTCTTCTTAGAGAAGGGTAGCGAACAAGAACAGAGAATCAAGAAGCAACGCTTCATGGAGCTTAAAGAGGATGTGCAGAACGCATTTCACAAGGATATGGCCGAAAACAATGGTTCAGGTTTTTCCTCCTCAGTTTCTTCCACATCATCCTCATCTAAGAAAGGAGGTCTCAGCCAAAGAGTGAGGAAAAAGTGAAGTCTATATATATATACATAGAGAGAGAGTGAGAAAACAAAACTGATCATGGTCGGGGTAGTTTTGGCTTGTTTGTATTAGGGCAAGTATAGCAATTGTACCATAGTTTTGCCAATAAAATGCTATATTTGCATAAATGGGGATCTTCTACACTTGAACAGTCATGAACTAGGAGAGTGACATAAGAAAGTAGGATTGTGTAAAAGCTCTATACATCCTATTCTCTTCCTCTCTCTGGGATTGTATTATATACAATCAATTATGGCTATAGAGGATCCAAAATTCTTATATTTACATTAGGGGCTTGGTGGATTATGACCCAGGTTTCTCGTTTTCTTCTGGTTGAAGGCAATGGGAGATTTTTGCTAGTAGGATGTGTACTTGAAACTAGTTTTATAATCACTTGGCATATAGAAAATGTATCATTCCTCAATATGCTTTTTTTTTTTTTGGAAGAACCATTCTTATGGTCATTAAAATGTAACTTAATGGATTGTGTATATATTGTCTTTGTGGTTTCTTCTAAGAGGGTTAGTACTATATGGGTTTTTGTGTGTTTGATAGTGTTATTATTTGTAGCTAGTTTTGTAGTTTCCTTGTGTTTGGCATTTTAAATAACATGATCCAAACATTTTATAGTTTTATTAATAAACAAAATTTTGTTGAATGCGTTGAGGAAGTTTGTGCTAACTTTAGAGTCACAAATTTAGTGAGGGCATTTTACTTGGTAACAGAAAAGAACTAATCGTGGTTTTGAAAAAACTAATGTCTTGGTACACTTTTCGTTTTTGTGATCATATTCGTGTGGATATTAGTGGGAGTTGTTTGTTCGAGATGCAAATCTGTGACATGAGAATTAAAGCAAGTTTTATAAATTGAAGCTTTTGAAAGAAAAGAAGATGGGATAGAGAGATGGCAGGGGCTCAAGTTAAAGATGAGTTGCTTACCTATTAACAATATTAGAAACGTTAAATTAAAACTTTTAAATGTTGGGAGATACCTGTGACCCACAAATTTTGGGAGTTTTGTATAATTTAACCTAATTAATTTGCAAATATTAGACTAATAGGGGTTGGGTCTGGTGGAAGAGACTAGTCCCTTATAACGTGATGAACCAAGTTTCAAACCATTGCTAGAAGAGGTGTTCACATTTAGTATCCGACAATGCCTCGAGTGGGATTGTCTCCAATAGAAGGATACATAAGCTTAGCAAAAAAAAAAAAAAAAAGCTAATATTAATGAAATTAGTTAAGTTAGTTATTTGTAATAAATTAGTGTTGATTTTTTTAAAATACCATTGTTAATCATATATTCATGTGTATTGAAACTAGCCTTTAATAAAAAAAAACCCCTAACATATGCAATCAATCAGATATTTTGAGGAAATTTATAGATTTTGGAGAAAAAGTGAATTAAGGTATTATATTTAAAATCAAAGTAAACATTTTATTTAACTCTTATATTAAGAATGGGGTAAATATCATATTTATGGATAAGAAATTTTCTTACAAAAATTGATTATATCGAGATATTGTTATTCTTTTTGACAAAAAGTGATACCTCGTTTGTCCCCAATAGGCCAAAACTCGGTTAATCGATGCTAAATATTTCCTTGGTTTCATTGTTTAAATATAATAAATATCTTGTTAAATTTGATCTAAATGTAATTATATTGATGCGATGGCCAAAAAAAAAAAAAAATTTTGATGTAACAGAAGTAATGAACATTTATATTAGTTAACGCATATTTGCAATCAAAACATGTACACACATTATTTTTAAGGGTTAAAGTGTAAATTTATCAATGAAGTTTTGTCCGAGAAGCGTCTGGCACAAATATCTTTTAGAAGGGGCAAAAATACCAATGAACAATTAAGAAGGGGCATCCACCACAAAAACCGTTAAATCCATACTAACGCCGTTAGAAGTTTTCTTCTCTTATAATTTAACGCCGTTTGTACGGATTAACGGTTTTTGTGGTGAATGCCCCTTTTTAATTATTCATTGGTATTTTTGCCCCTTCTAAAAGATATTTGTGCCAGATGCTCATCGGACAAAACTTCGTTGGTAAATTTGCACCTTAACCCTATTTTTAATTTAAAGTACTTTTTCTTTTTTGGTAAACTATTGGGTTAAGGTGTAAATTTACCAATGAAGTTTTGTCTGATGAGCGTTTGGCACAAATATTTTTTAGAAGGGGCAAAAATATTAACGAATAATTAAAAAGGGGCATCCACCACAAAAACCGTTAATCCATACTAACAGTGTTAAATTATAATAGAAGAAAACCCCTAATGACGTTAGTATGGATTTCACGGGTTTTGTAGTGGATGTCCCTTTTTAATTGTTCATTGGTATTTTTACCTTTTTTTAAAAGATATTTGTGCTAGACACTCCTCGGACAAAACTTCATTGGTAAATTTACACCTTAACCCTAAACTATTTAAAGTAACTAGGAGCTTCTCCCCGTGTGTTGCATTAGTCGATGTGTGCTGAAGGATGCTATATAGAGGATAGGAATGTAGAGTAATATGGTTTTTGTTGTAAACATAGTAGATGGGTTGTTTTGCTTAGGATTAGATATTTCATATTTGTGACAACACATAAGATATACAATATGTGTAACTTAAATATGCAACATAGAAACATAGCACATAGATGATATGTTTGTTTAACAAATATGAATGAATATTTTATAAAATTATTATGAAAACTTTGAGCTTCCCCTCATAAATTAAAGCAATTAAAGTTTAAAGCAACAAAGGATGGCAAACTCATCTTCTTTGTTTCGAGTGAGCCACGAGATTGTCCTGTATTGCAATGGCTTTGCCACAAGAGTCCTCCTCTCATGTGCTTGCATATTATGTCATGCAACAACCAAAATTTTTAGGGGGAATATAAATTGGATTTGTAAACAGCTTGTGGTGGCTCTGCTTCAAATCTTGATGCCGCCTCGGTTTGTCATTGCTAGCAAGTCTTTTTTAGAGGTGAGATTTGTGGGCACTGTGCTGCTTCTTTGCGTAACTCACGTTTTGATGAAGCATGTCCTATGGTGATCTGGTCACTTTGGGATGTCATATAGGCGTCTTTGTGTTGCTGATGATGATACACGAAGGAATTTAAAGCAACAAATAATCTCTTTGCATTCCCAATGTATAAGCATCAAATAAAGCTAGAGTAATTATTAGTGGCCTAAACGATGCATCTTGAACGTAGGGTCTTTAGGGGTGTTTTACTTCAACTTATTTTTTGTAACTTATTTTTAATGGCTTATTATTGCTTTCATAATTAATGCACATATTAATATTAGTATATCTTACTGAATTTCTCAACCCCTTTAGCAAATCCCTTCTCATTGTTCTTAGGGAAAGAGACACATAAACACCATTTAATATGGGAAAGGATAGAGAGGTGTTTCAAATTTCAATAATCCCTATGAAATGCTATGTTTTTTTTTTTGAAATTAAAAAAAAAAAGATAAAAATAACCTCACACTTAATAAACATTAACCCCTACCTCGCTGGTCGCCAGCCACAGTTGCCATCGCCACTGCCAAAACCCCCTAATTGCTTTTGGATGTAATTAAAATACTCCCTCCGGTTTTTAATATAAGACATATTTACCTAATTTGATTAGATTAAGGTAATTAGTTAATATGACATGTATTTTCTAAAACACTATAGTTATCTTCCTTAATTCTCTTCTTCCATCTCCTCTTTGAGTATTTTTGAAGGAGCATCAATAGGGGTAAATTAGGAACAGATTGACAAAAAATGAAAACTTTATCTTATATTTAGAATTAAAATTAACTCGTAAAATATGTCTTATTTTAAGGACCAGAGGAGTAATATGTAACCCCCTAATTACTTTCACCCCCAAAACCTCTGCACTTCAAATTCCTAACCCCCACCTCTACACCCATTTAATGGTAATGGAATCCCCTATTTATCTAAATATAAGACTCAGTTGATTTTTTTTGAAAAAATTACAAAAACTAATTAAATTACTTTAAAGTATTTATATATTTTTATTTTTTTCTTCAAACTAATTATTTTAATTTATAAATTGAAATATAATATAATGAAACTCAGTATGTGATATGATTAGATAATTTGTTTAGCTTCCTTAATCTTTTCAAAAAAGTCAAATAGATCTTATATTTAGGACATGACGGAGTATGATGGAAGGGTCCGTAATGTTTGCACTATTATTTTTTTGCCATTATTTTTTTCTTTTGTTATGCGGGTTTATATATATGTTTGTTCCTCAGTAATTTTTTACTCCGTTTTGTTTGGGTTTTAATCGTTGGCTATATTATGGTATTTCAATAATGGAGAGGTCCGTTTTTTCTGGTAGTGACAATATTAAGACATTTCAATAGTCATAATAATATATTATGAGGATCATCAGTTTTACTATATTATGGAATTTCAATAATGGGTAGGTCTTTTTTTTTTTTTTTTTGCCGTGACATTTCAATATGCATAATAATACATGATGCGAATCATCAGTTTTAAATGCATAACATATATAATGGGAGTTATTTTTAATTTTCGGTTATCATTAAAGTCCATGTCTGGTGGCTTTATTATGGCATTTCAGTAATGGGAAATTTAGCCTTTTGGGGAGATGAAAAAATTAAGCCTTTTGAGGAGCTGTTATCTAGCACTGTTAATCATAATTAGAAGCAATGCTAATTGTGTAGCAATAGCTAAGTTATTCCAAGTTCCAACAGACACCGTTGTTGACACTGTTTAAAAGCTCTGTTTCCACAAGCTTTCTAAAGATATAATAGATAGATTTTTCACCAAAAAAATGAGTATAAATTTGATTGAGCAGGTATAAGTTTGTGACTGATTGTATTTAAAAAGACCAGCTCGATTGTATTTGAATTCATGAATGAATATAAATCATAATGGTGGTTTGCCCAATGATAAGAGTAAACTTATGGAACAACGATTAACGTATAAAGTTGTTTTTAATTAGATGAACATGTGTGTGTATATTGAAATAACGTATGTTATTTTGAATTAAAAAACTTAAGGAAATGGCTCATCATATGATGCACGGGCCTTCTTGGCAATTGATCAATTTTCGTCAAGCAAAGACATCAGACTAAAGAACAAATTAGGGAATTTAAACTCAAACTAAACCTTCTTAGCATAGCAAAGAGGGAATCACAAAAAAAAAAAAAAAAAACTAATATCCAAGTCTGGAAAGCAAAGGTATCAGTAGTACAGGAACCAATCTCAAATGTATTTATTCAATTTCTGGATGTCTGTTTACAATGATTTTAGGCCATATTTATACTACTAAACTTGTATTAAAATAAGGAAAAGAAAATATAGTATTCAACATTGGTGTGCCTCCACCAACTCTCCTTCCAGACCAACCCCGAACGTTAGCCGTCTTTCCATGTTTCTTCCTTTATGCCTTACATCATTTCTTGTGCTTTGTTTCATTTTCTGCTCTGTTTCATTCTCCTCAGGTTGGACAGGACTCATCCTCGAGTCAGAATCAACATCATCAATATATGGAGACAGATCCGCAACATTGAAAGTGGTTGAAACACCGTAGGCACCATGCAATTCCACTTTGTAGGCATTGTTGTTAATTTTTTGCACAATCTTGAATGGGCCATCAGCTCGCGGAGACAACTTGGCGTTCGGTTGTTTAGGGAAACGTTCTTTTCTTAAATGTATCCAGACCAAATCTCCCACATTAAAGACTTGATGCCTTCGATGCTTATCCTGTTGTGCCTTGAGTTTCAACCTCTGCTTCTGAATCCTATTACAGACCTACTCATAGGGCTTGTTTGGTATGCAGAATTGATTTAGATGGATATGGAAATGGAAATGGATATGGAAATGAGGTTTAAAAGTATGTTTGGTATATCATGGAAATATGATCTAATTTTTACATGAAAAGACCAAAATACCCCTCTAAATTAAAAAAATAATAAAATATTCCCCAAAATCCCATTGCGAAACTTGGCTGTGTCGAAACTATGAAATCTCATTTAGTCAAAAACTGCCCCTGAATGCCCATAAAAAAATCGCATCAGTAGCATCAAAACTGAAAAAAATGTCCATTCTTGATCTATCTTTTTCTATCTGTTATGTTTTTTGTTCAAATCGAGAATGAGGTTACGACGAACTGGGTCTTCGTCTGTAATGAGCTTGAAGCTTGAGTTGTGGTTCTGCACAGTCTGAAAAATCAAAAGCATCGAAACTGAAAAAATCATTGGAAGGTACCAAGATCCCAATCACCACCGACATTGATGAAATGGCAAAACTTCGCCACAAGCTGATCAAACCCCCACATCTCACATTGGCGTTGAAGTTTGTTGGAGAAAGAGAGGGAGAAGATGAAGAACAGGGAATAATCGAAGATCTGGACTAGAAAGTTGAACACCAATCGATCTATGAAGGAGGTATGAGGATCTTGTTGCCGTCGCCGGAGATCCGCCAGGAGGATGAGACTTCGTCGCGGGTGGCTAGAGTTCGTCATTGCCGTCGCCGTCATGGGTAGCTGGAGGTCAGTGATGAGGTGATGGGGTTAGGGTCTAAAGAAGACGAAGGATGATAGGGGCAAAACTAGAATTCCATGAAACTTTTCATAATTCTTTGGGTTGTATGATGGAGCCCAATTTCATACATTTTGATGGAATTGGCTTCCACATGGAAGCCAATTCCATGACCATTTTTGTGTACCAAACAGACTCACATATGGAAATCAATTCCATTTCCATATCCATCATCCCAATTCTAACGTATCAAAAAGGGCAATATAGTTTCTTAATTTCCTTGGCCTGCTGGTCCATATTGGCACTATATTGTTGCTTATCAGAGGATGGTGTAAAATCAAGTGGGCTAAGAGGACGGGTACCATAAACAACTTCAAAAGGGCACTTTTCGGTTGAATGATTAACTGAATTATTGTAAGCAAATTCAACTTGAGCAAGAATAAGATCCCACTGCTTTAAGTTCTTTCCAACAGAGCTTCGTAAAAGATTTCTAAGAATTTCGTTAACATCTTCTGTTTGTCCATCAATTTGAGGATGGCTAGCACTGCTAAAATGAAGCTTAGTTCCCATTTTCTTCCATAAAGTCTTCCAAAAATGGCTTGCAAACTTGATGTCTCTATCAGAGGTGACAGTTTTAGGAATGCCATGGAGATGAACAATCTCCTTAAAGTACAAATCTGCAACTTGAACCACATCATTAGTCTTTTGGTAAGGGATGAAGTGAGCCATCTTTGAAAAATGGTCAACAACCACCATTATAGAGTCCTTTTGTCTTTGGGTCCGAGGTAACCTGAGGACAAAATCCATACTCACATCCTCCCAAGTTGCTTTGGGTACTGGCAATGGCATATATAACCCGGTATTTTGGCTTTTGGATTTAGCCAGATGGCATGTTCTGCACCTTTGTATATGTTTGTTTATATCTCGTTCAAGTCTTGGCCAATAAAAGTTCTCCTTTACTAAGGCTACAGTTTTATCTCTACCAAAATAACTAGCTAATCCTCCATCTTGTGCTTCCCAAATTATAGCTTCTCGTAGTGAGCAATGAGGAATGCAAAGGGTTTTTCCTTTGAATAAAAATCCTTATTCCCTGTTACTGCTAAAATGGTTCAGATTTAGTGGCACTCCAGGCACCTTGGAAATTAAGATAATTTTGGTACAACATTTTTAGAGTTTCAAAACCCACTACTTTAGTTTGCATAGTCGTTAACAAAGCATGGTGACGACTAAGTGCATCAGCTACTGAATTTAGGACTCCAGCCTTATCCTTGAGTAAAAATGGATAGGTCTGCAACATTTTACTCCAAGCGGCATGCCTTTGATTGATCTTCTGTTGAGAATTCAAATGCTTGAGAGATTTATAGTCAGAATAGAGAATAAACTCTTTATGCAACTGGTAATGGCTCCAATGTTGCAAAGCTCGGACAACAGCATAGAATTCTTTATCATAGGTAGAATATTTAAGCTTAGTATCATTAAGTTTCTCGCTGAAGAAAGCAATTGGATGGGCTTCTTGACTCAGAACGGCACCAATCCCGGTGTTAGAGGCATCACAACTGACTTCAAACACTTGGTCAAAATTAGAAAGAGCTAGCACATGAGTTTCTATCAAGTGTTTCTTTAGTTTTTCAAACCTTTTCTAAGCCTTCTTTGTCCTTTGGAACTTGTCTCCCTTGATACAATCCGTGAGGGGTGCGGTATTGGAACTAAAATTTCAAATGAACCTCCTATAGAAGGAAGCTAATCCATAGAAGCTTCGAACTTCTTAGATAGATTGCGGAGTTGACCAACTATTAATGGCTTCAATTTTACCTAGGTCAACCCGTACACCTTCTGTAGCAATAATGTAACCCAGAAAAATAACTTCATTTGTCAAGAAAGTGCATTTCTTCAAATTGGCATAAAGTTTATGTTCACGAAGAGCTTGCAGTACTTGATGTAAGTACTCTAAGTGATCTGCTATGCTCTTGCTGTAAATAAGAATGTCATCAAAATAAACAACAACAAACTTGCTAATGAAAGGGCAAAGAACCTGGTTCATCAGGCGCATAAACATGCTAGGGGCATTTGTCAACCCAAATGGTATCACATTCTATTTGTACAACCCATCTCTAGTTTTGAAAGTGGTCTTCTATTCATCTCCGGGATGAATTTGGATTTGATGATATCCGCTACGAAGATCAATCTTAGAGAAGGTAGTGGATCCATATAATTGGTCGAGCATGTCGTCAAGCCTAGGTATCAAAAACCAATACTTAATTGTGATCTTGTTGACTGCACGACAATCTACGCACATTCTCCAGCTTCCATCTTTCTTGGGTACCAAGAGTACATGCACCGCACATAGGACGGATCAATCCCTTTTTCAGCAATTCTTCAACTTGCATTTGCACTTCAGCATGTTCTTGGGGACTCATCCTATAAGCTGGCTTGATAGGAATTACTGCTCCTGGGATGAAATCCATGGCATGTTGAATGTCTCGCATGGGTGGTAATCCCAGTGGAATGTCATCTGGGATCACATTAGGAAACTCAGCTAACAACTGCTGAACTTCTGCTGGGATGGCAGTTCCGTTATTTGCCTTGAGCAATAGAAGAAAACCCATAATTTAGCTTTTTGATTTGGTCACCTTTAGTTGTGACTTCTCGACTAATGATACTATTGGCTTGGACTCATTTTTGCATTTTATATGTTTATCAGGCGGCAACAGTGCAAGCTGAATCTTCACGCCATCCTTCTGGAATGAATATGTATTTGCATTACCGTTGTACAGAGCACGTCGATCATATTGCCAAGGTCTTTTCAGAAAAAGATGACAGGCATTTATAGGAACAACATCACACCAAGTTTCATCATGATACCTTTTACCAATAGAAAAAGTAACAAGGCAACATTTCAAACTTTTACCTCATGTCCTGGTTAAGCCATTGGAGCTTGTAAGAGCACAGATGGTTGTGAATTGGTAGTTGTAACTTTTCTACCATATAGCTGGAGACTACATTTTCACAGCTTCCATTGTCAATAATGTCGTCACATACTTTACCTTGAGTAGTGTAGCAAGTCTGAAAAATATTGTGACGTAGCCAAGGCTTTTCTTTCACAGTTGTTGTATGCAGGCTTCTTCTAATCACAAGTGATTCACCGTGATCAACAGGAGTGACTTCTTAATCAAAAACTGGTTCCTCATCAAACACTGGCTCTTTATCAGGCATGGGCGTCTCTTCTTCTTCAAACACTGCAGAAGTTTCCCCTTCAATAATAGTAACAATTATGTGAGTAGGACATTCTGAAGCGATATGACCCAAACCCTTAGCATTTGAAGCACTTGGGTGCTTTGGAGCTAAGCTCTTTGGCGACCTTTGGTGGTGGTTTGTTTGAAGAGCTAGGCTAAGGCAATTGCGGCTTACGCTCATCAAAAGAAATTCTGGTTGAGGAAGACGGTTGGTACAAAAACCTTTTGGGCAATTGCTTCTTGATACGGATGGCTAGACGAATGACATCGTCAAGAGTCCAATATTATTGAAGCTGCACTAGATGGACAATGTTAATATTCAACCCTCTGAGATAACGGGTTATTGTTTGCTCCTCCCTTTCTTGGATATCACACTTCATCATGAGTTTTTGAAATTCCCTCATATATTCTTCCACAAATATAGCCTTTTAGTGGAGATTATGTAATTGAAGGAAGTTATCTTGATAATAATTTTCAGGAAGAAACTTATGTGAGAGCTCACGTCGCATCTTGTCCCATATTCGGATCTTGCTTTTTCCTTCTCTTTCACGCATTTTCTTGAGATTTTCCCACCATATGGAGGCATGTTTCTTTAGTTTGATGGCGACAATTTTGACTTTCTGCTCATCGGGAATATCTTTATATTCAAAAACTTGCTCGATGGTTTGAAGCCAATCGACAAATTTGTCTGGTTGAAGTCTTCCCTCAAATTCAGGTATGTCTACCTTAATGTCATTAAGGAGAAATGGTTGTTGTTGAGGATGGCGGTGGTAGTCAGTAGATGACAAACTGTTGTTATCTGAATCATCCTCTGGATATTTACTGCGAGATTCTAACATAGCTTGCTGTGTTTGTACAGTAGTTTCCAGTTCTTGTATCTGACATCTCATCTCATCCATCTCAATCTCATATATGTTTCTATGTCTTGGAGGCATTTTGGAATTGTTCTTGTGAGGTTAAGACTTAAAGAACACATTTATTAGGTATAGGGTGGAAAAGTATAAAGATAGAATCGGTATTTATAGAGAAGTAATGGGGTAAAATTGGAAATTTTGGACAATTAGGGTTAGGATGGGTGTTTATGGAAAAGAAAGGGGTAAAACTAGAGAATTTATTGACAAATAGGGATCAAAATAAAATTTCGTAACTTTCAATGGTTGAAATGTAATTTTGGCAGAAATCTAGGGTCAAAATATAATTTCAGAAAGTTTTGGGGTCTGAAATATAATTTTGATAGAAATTTGTGGTCAAAATATAATTTCAAAAATTTTTGGAGTAAAAAAATATAAATTTGGTAGAAATTTGGGGCCAAAATGTAATTTCAGAAAGTTTTGGGGAAATGTTGTAATTTTGACCAAATTTAGGGGTTAAAATGAAATTTTGGAAAATTGGGTTGACTGTGATTGTTGACGTGGCAGTTATGACATGTGGCAATCAACGAGTGACTGACCTGTCGCTTACGCAGCAGATCAGGATGACGTGGTAGCTGACGTGGCCGATGATGTCATCATCTTCCACCTCTGAACTCCGGCAACTGCGCGTGAAATTCCGATGACTTTCCGATGATCTCCGTGGAGGCGTGTGGTACTGTTTTACGGCTGTGACCAAAGCTATTATTTGGTTTTTTGGCCTTCTGAACACGATGGTGAGAACGGTTTCTTCAAAAAAACGTTCTGAGAGTGAAAATCCGACACCCCTTTTTCTCACATTTTTTGTTTTTCACCTACTCCTCACTCTTTCTCTCTCTGACACTTTGGAACTCAGCTCTGATACCCTAGAACTTAGCTCTGATACCAAAATGGTACAGGAACCAATCTCAAATGTGTTTATTCAACTTCTGGATGTTTGTTTACAATGATTTTAGGCCCTATTTATACTACTAAACTTGTATAAAATAAGGAAAAGAAAATCCAGTATTCAACGTTGGTATGCCTCCACCAACTCTCCTTCCGGACCAACCCCGGTCGTTAGCCGTTTTTCCATGTTTCTTCCATCATGCCTTACATCATTTCATGTGCTCTGTTTCAATCAGAAATTCACTTTTAGTGACAAAAAAAACCAAGTGGCTAAAAGTAAAAGCAATATCCAAGTTTGTAAAGTAAAGACGTGAGAAATGAAGTTTTAGTGATAAAAAACAAAAAGCCTTACTTTAACAACATAAAAGTAGCTAAAACTAGTAAAGAGATAGAAAAACCTTTGAACTTGAGGGATGACAAGTCTTCCTAAAGATACTCCAGCTGCATATACTATCACCAATTGCTTCAACAAGATATGGATATGAATCTTGTGAAGTTATGGGAAGCTACATCAGCTACCATAACCTTCACATTTTTCGGGTCAATATTTCCCACAAAACTTGAATCTGAAAGCAACTCCAACTTCATTATGGGAGTGCCGTTATAAACGGATTTGAAGCTAATATTTTGCTTTCTCCATACCTATTGAAATGTAACGTAATTGGGTCTCCTTTAAATATTAGTGGCTCAAAACTCTACACTCGATGCCCAACACCAAGTCTACAAATTTTAAATGGATCGGATAGCACCTTACAGAAAATTCGCCTCTTTGTGCTATGACATCAACTCTGCTGCACACCTCTGTTCCTTCAACTTTCTTATCAAAACCAAAGTTAACTTGGAAGGGTCCACACTTATCCACTGATATTCTTAATTTATCAACCAACTCTGGAGATAAAGTTGTGAGACGCTGCTTGAGAAATCCTCAACGTCACCCATTCGGAGTTAATCCTTCCATTGAATTTGAAATCAAGTTGACAATCTTGACTCTCTCTTGTCATTGTTTCCTGATTCCTTTTGTCAAGTTTTTTTTTTTAAAAAGAAAGAACCCTTGCTAGTGCCAGAGCTCCTCCACCACTCTAGCGGTAGGCCCCACGCCCCTCGGGACTCTGGCGGCTGGAGCTTCGGTGACATGTTGAGTAATGAGATTGACTACTTGAGCTCCATAATCTCTATCCGGCGTTGTTAACAAGTTGAATAAAGGCAATGACAACTTGAGTAAAGCAATTGACAAATTGTGCTCCCGAGGTTATTAATGGTTACACTAAAGTTGTCATTGCCAATACTAAAGTTGTTATTGTCTTTATTCATCTTGTTAAAGACACTTGATAGAGCTTAAGAAATTCAAGTATTTAATCCCATCACTCAACTTGTCATCGAAGCCCTGGCCGTCGGCGCTGGAACCCCGCTAGCGGGATGGTGCTGGCCGATAACCAGCGGCTGCAGAATTCTGGCGCCGACGAGGGTTTTTCTTTTTTAAAAAAGACAAATGAGAGACATTTTGGTAAAAACACAGCATTTCAAAATCCCAAATTAATCCCATGAGATCTATTTGACTTTTGCATGTGTTAATAGACTTTTTGAGGTTTTTAAAGATCAAATGGTATTTTATTTGGGATTTTCGCAATAACTTATATTATTTTGAAATAAAAAACTCAACGAAATGGCTCATCATATGATGCACGGGGCTTCATGGCAATTGTCAATTTTTGTCAAGCAAAGACAACAAAAAAATACCAATATCAAAGTTTGTAAAGCAAAGGTATCAGAAATGCACTTTAAGTGGGAAAAAAAACAGAAAACCATAGCAGTAACATTTCACTTGTCATATGATCTCTAATTAACCCTAAGCTTAATGTGATTTTTAAAAATTTCTTTAAAGATAACCTTGAAATGAGTTTCTCATATTAATAATCCAAAATAAGGAAATAAGCATTCTAGATTCTCAGCCGCCTATCAAAATAGTGCAATTATATATTCTAAGTAAATTCACATGCAACATGATGTAATAGGCAAAATTTCATAAATGTGGCAATAAAAAGGAAATAAGAGTAACCACTAGCTACTCGTTAAGGTAGTCACATCATCAAAAGCCTTCCCAATTGCTCCTGCCCTCGAGCTCTCACCTAAAAAATGTGAGAAATAACGGGATGAGACCATTGTCTCAGTAACGCAGTCACTACCAACCTTACCTACCGATACTGCAAAGAGATAGAAAGACCCTTGAACTTGAAGGATGGT